>OY720178.1:15722500-17010000 GCA_963082885.1 Parascotia fuliginaria
TTTATCCGTAGTAGTCTAATCATGAACGCTACTCGGAGCAATCGTTATAATAGTAAAATGATTTAAGTGAAGACAGGAAATTATAATATTATGACAGTTACTTTCAAAATTAGATTTATTATCCTTTGTGCGTGCGTGAGCAATTTTGTGTCATAATAACATTTTATAGACAGCAGCGACAATGGCGATCTTAGCTAAAGCTATCGGTATAAAAACTGTTTTCTTTTTTTAATTTTTATGTGAATTGATATATATAACCTGAAAGAGGTAATAGGGCCAGTCTAAATTCGGATGTAGAAAGGGTGTTAGCGCGTTAAAAGAATGCCTTTGTGGCGTAGTTGGCGTAGTGCCAGTGCGTGGGACTGTGCAAGAAATTGTGTGTTCTTTTGATTTCTACACGGGACAAAACTTGTGTGTTTCATAAATATGTTTGATTTAGGCGCATAATGCCTAATTCTCAAAATCAACAGAGACGCAAATAGACTAATTTTCAAAATTGCCAATTCGTAAAAATCCTAATTCTCAAAATGGCCCAAGTCTCAAAAAACCTCAGAAATTTTGTTTGTGTTCAATTTCTAATTTATTTTTATTTTTAATTGGATTTTTTGTATTCATCCTATGATGTCTCAATTGTGTTTATAGGTACGTCCTTCACGACAGGTCTGGTTTATTTGCCTCTTGAAAATAAAAAAACAAAACGAACTATGTCTAGCAGTGAACAAATTATAATGAGTAAAGTGTTAAAAAATGCCATAAAGCAATTTATTTATTTATACAATATAGGTAGATGTTTAGAACACTTACGTAAGCAATTTATATTTTAAGTGTCTAAAAACAAATAATCTGAATAACTAAAAGATCAGTTAATTTAGTACGGTTGATGAAGTTTTGAAGACTTTTTCATTTTTCTAGTAATTATTAGCGTGTCCAACTGACAATAAAATAGTTGATAGTTTATTCATTAATAGCATATTAGCTATATCATTAATGATCTTCTCCAGGATTATAAGCTTTTCTTGTATAGAAGTCAGTAAATAGATAAAATAGTTATAAGGAATTTGTTTTAGATCGTTTAACTAGCCATTGATGTGATAGGTATTCTCGTATAGTATATAGGTGCACAGACAGTTTTTTTTATACGACTAAGGTGACAAACACGTATAAAGCCCGCCTGGTAGTAAGCAGTTACCGTAGTCTATGGACGCTTGCAACACCAGATACATCACTACGCGTTGCCGACCGTGTTAAAAACCTTTTAACTCCTTTCTTGAACGGTGGATCCCACTGTTTCCATTATGTATTTCCATTGATGGAAATACTGGGACAGAGCTTCCCACTATTTCCATTGTGGGCGGTGCGGCGATTAAAAAACGCTGCATCGCCTCTTATGACGGCGTCGACATGGAAACTATATTCATTCCCTCTTTAGATAAAACCTCTTTTGAACATATTGAGTGACAGCTGTCATTATCATCGTAGTTCTATTAATGCACTATTATTTTTTACTATTATTGCTGTGCGAGACGATTCGCGTGCACGTAGGACATAGCCGCCGCGTTGCACCGCATCGCATTGAATTCGCGTGTCGCCGCTTCATAATCGCGTTCGCTTTGAAACGCCTACCTAGGACGTAGCGTAATTTGATTCATTGACTGAATAATAATAAAATTAATTTTATTCATGGAGTTTATGAAAAAGGGGAAGGGTGTTGTATTATTGCACATGGGATATGAATATACTAAACACATAGTCTATAAAAATAATAATACTTTATGGAAATACAACAAACGCCATAAAACTAAATGAGGTTTTACTACCGTTTCTTTCCGGATACTAGCGGTTTTTTGCCGCAATGGAAATAATGGGATATAATTTGTATAAAACGCTTGTCCTACTTTTTCCATTTCGTATTTCCATGGAAATAAGAAATGGAAATAGGAAACACCCTTCTTGAAGAACTCCTTGTTGTAGATTTAGTCGGTATCCTGGCAGGCTACTACTTTATTTTCTAAGGCCGTTTTACTATTTAATTAGATAGTAGTTGCCGTGTTAAACATACTATTTGATTATTATGATTGATACTGTGTGATTGTTTCATAATACATTTATTTTCTTACATTATTAACGTTAATCATTTCCTTTATTACAGCCACAAACATTTGCCCTTCAAATGGGCAATGGTGAAGATGAGGGGGATCCAGTATGGCCGAGAGAGGAACTAGGTCCTACAGGAGTGGATGACATGACACGACTCCACGATCTACACGAAGCGGCGTTGCTATGGAACCTGAAGCTTAGATACGAGCAAGGATTAATATATACTTATGCAGGTTCTATATTGGTTGCTGTGAACCCTTATAGACCTGTTGATGCGTTGTATGGACTGCAGACTGCAAGGAGGTAAGCATCTTATCTATATCCTATTATATTTATTTTATATAATAGTATTTATTATTATATATAATAGTATTTATTATCTTGTAGTTGTACTGTATTTGTAGCAGAACTGCGTCTTCATGCAAGTACAGCGTTTTCCGTTTTTTTATAATTAATTTAAATGTCTTCTCAAAATCTTCCTTAACTTTATTCTTTGTTTGATTCACTATGTAACTATTTAATCATATCTACCTCATGCTGACTGTAATGCACCGTATTTATCTGTAAAATTCAATGGAACTCTTAAGTCTTAATGTACTATTTTTTTATATTGTCACAATCTGTATGTGACGGTCTGTTTG
Organism: Parascotia fuliginaria; assembly: GCA_963082885.1. Taxonomy (NCBI): domain Eukaryota; kingdom Metazoa; phylum Arthropoda; class Insecta; order Lepidoptera; family Erebidae; genus Parascotia; species Parascotia fuliginaria. The sequence continues at coordinate 15,725,239 of OY720178.1, forward strand.
TTAAATAAAAAGAAGTAAAGAAATAATATAAAATAAGTACTTATAGTAAGAGCTGCGAACACTAGCCCTTCTAAGCTTGATGTATCCTCATGGAAAGTTCGACATCATCCCAGCATAAACATATGTACGATAAACGAAGACAACTTAGTTTTTACACATAAAATATAAAAGCCATTTCTTAAAGTTAACACTCGTTAAAATTGTATAATATTAGGCTTAATTATAATGGTATTTTCCAGGTACCACGCAGCAGAGGCGCTTGGCGATCTCCCACCACACCTGTTTGCCATAGCGGCCGCTGCACGCGCGGCCCTCCCGCAGCCTCAAGCCATCCTCATCTCTGGCGAGTCTGGCGCAGGCAAAACCGAGTCAACTAAGCTAGCAGTCCAGTTCTTGGCTGCAGTCGCCCCTGCACCCCCAGGCAGAGCACCTGTCTCGGAACAAATATTAGAAGCAGCTCCTCTCTTAGAAGCTTTCGGAAATGCGAGGACACCAAAAAATCATAACTCTAGTCGTTTTGGAAAACTCTTAGAACTTTACTTCAAGGATGGCTCTTTAGCTGGAGCGAGAGTTGCACATTATCTGTTGGAAAAATCAAGAATAGTAACACAGTCTCCTGGAGAAAGAAATTACCATGTATTTTATGAACTTTTAGCTGGATTGGATGAAGAACAAAGACGATCTAGAGGTCTTCTGACAGCGGAACATTATTTCTACTTAAATCAAGGTGGTGATTCAGGCGGCGCCGGCGCCGGTGCGGACTGGTCAGCACTCTGTGGCGCTATGCAAGTCCTTGGTATCGGTGATGCGGAACGTGAAGATATCATAAGGGTTTTAGCAGCTGTTCTACATTTGGGCAATGTGTATTTTCATAGGAGACAGTTAAGACATGGGCAGGAAGGTGTCCAGTTGGGAGGGGGTGCTGAAGTACGTTGGGCCGCACATTTGTTGAAGGTACCTGCGGAGGCATTAGCGAGGGCTCTCACCACACGTGTGACAGCGGCCAGGGCGGAACGTATGAGGTCACCACTACCAATAGATCAAGCTCTAGATGCGAGGGATGCATTCGCCAAAGCCCTTTACTCATCTTTATTTAACTGGCTGGTATTACGAATTAATTCGATAGTCCATCGTGCTGGCCTACACGACGCTCACAGGATATCTCTCCTGGATATCTTTGGTTTTGAAGACTTGGAAGAGAATTCTTTTGAGCAGCTTTGCATTAACTACGCCAACGAAACACTTCAACATTATTTCAATAAACATATATTTAAATTGGAGCAACAGGAGTATCAGAAGGAAAGATTAGAGTGGTCAAACCTGACGTGGAACGACAATTCTCCGGGTATGTACAGTAACTTAAAATAAACCTTAGAGTGTATTGAATAAAGTCTAAATTAGTTTGTTTATTACAGTGATACAGTTGCTAAGTAAGAAGCCCGTAGGAATCCTGCATCTCCTGGACGACGAGAGCAACTTCCCGCGCGCTTCTGATGCCTCTTTCTTAGAGAAGTGCCATTATAATCACGCTTTGAACGAACTTTACTCAAGACCCAGATTAGGTGCTAATGAATTCGGGGTAAGTGATTTAATAAAACATTATTTAGATAGAAATACATTGCGTGCGAATTTTATATGGATTTTTGTTTATTTTATTCATTTTTCTACCTGTGAATTTTTGAAACAAACATTTTAAGATCTAGTTAGATCAATATCCTTGAGTGAGTCATTGAAATAGAAAATTATTTAGGTATATATTTATATTCGCGATAGTTCAAGGTTATATGACTAATACTCATCACTATCACAAATACAATCTCTTGCACGATTGACTTAAGTATTAATTTTCATTACTTGATATTAAGTAGGAATTTCCGTAGTGGAAAAAGAAAATCTCCGCGTAAGACCTACAGGCGAATGTTATATAATTAATTTGATTTAATAATAATTATAATTATTACTTGATATCGAAAAGTAACGAAACAAAACAGAGAGTTAATTGAAAGTAGGAAAAGTTTTAGTCTAGAGCCAAATTTCCAATGTTTGACAAATAACCCTTTAATCAGAGGTGAGCCATATGTGTCTAAAGAGGCCAATGTCTAGCAGTAAATGTTTTAGGGCTGATACGATAAAGTCCTTTCCGCATAAACTTTAGAATATTGATTGATGGTACATATAAAATATAGCTTGCCGCGGCACGGTTTCACCAGTGTCTTTGCTTACTGCTCTGCTTTTCTCGCCAGTAGCGTGATGTTATTTAGCCTTCTTTGAGAACTGGGCTATCATGCGCTAAAAGAATTTTCAAACCGGACTGGTAGTTCCAGAGATTAGCTCGTTCAAACAAACAAACTCTGCCGCTTTATGTAATAGTATAGACAGACATCATCTTTCTGATAACATACCAAATATATATTATACATATATATAAGAAAAAGAACGGACTTTAGCAACTAGTTTCTAATTATTTCTATCTATATTTTCAGATAAAACATTACGCGGGCCAAGTATGGTATAACGTGGAAGGTTTCCTAGACAAGAACCGAGACGCTCTGCGAGCTGATGTTCTAGAACTTCTGTGCAGTAGTGAGGTGCCTCTAGTAGCGGAAATGTCGACGCAGCTCAGGGCCCAGCACGACGCTAATAAGACCTTACCTAGAGGCGCGAACGGTCGGTTCGTTACTATGAAGCCGCGGACGCCTACTGTAGCCGCAAGGTATTTTATTATTTACTACCCTTCTGCGGCGAAGTTTTACCCACGTTAGGTTACATCTTTGGTTACTGCTCTGCTCCCGTCGCTAGCAGCGTGATGTTTTAGCCTATAACCTTCCTCAAGAACTAGGCTATTAAACGCAAAAAGAATTATTCAAATCCGATTGGTAGTCAAGAGATTAGCGCGTTCAAACAAACAAAAACTCCTGGATTTTGATTCATTTGATGAAATTAGTAACTATATTATCGTATTATAATCCGTGGAGTGGTTCAGTAGTTAGCAGCAAAACAAAAGAATATAGCGACTTTGTTTTAGGTATAATATAATTCTTATTATTTAATTATACTTAATCTCACTGTTCTTATTAATTAATAACCTGTTAAATTAATTCTTCAGCGAAATTGCCTTATGTAAATTGCCATTAATTAAAAAAATATTTCGTACATAGGCCTTTTTCACTAATAAGGTATAATAATACAATATTTTGTTCTAACATCTATATAAGCGCTTTCTAGTTATCATTTCAATATATTGCTTGGCAATTTACGACCATATAGTAATTGAAACAAGACACAAATTGAAATCTGAACTCTTCAGGGCTATGGGACGAGCTCTGTGTCGCACCCAAACAATCTAAAGAACTTTCACGTAACCTAGTCTTACGTAATAATTTTGATTCATCTTAGGGTCAGCGCAGACCAAGAACAGCGCGGCTGCGGAGAGGAATTTTTATGACACTCGAAGATAAACTTTAAAACTACCGAAATAAAATGCGTAAATGTTTGAACATGGCAAAAGATGATCGCGCGATGCCTTCTACGCAATTTCCTTCTATAATATTTTTAACTAGCTGACCCGACGAACTTCGTTCCGCCTGATAGTCGATCAACATTACTTTATTTTCTAAAATAAAATATTTTTTCTAAAATACACGTAGCCTTAGTTACTCCTTATTACATCAGCTACCTGCCAATAAAAGTCCCGTCAAAATAGGTCCAGCCATTTCAGAGATTAGCCGGAACAAACAGACAGACAGACAGACAAAAATTGTAAAAAATGTTATTTTGGTGTATGTACCGTATATATATATTCATATACATGTAGTAAAAAACGGTTATTTCTATATTACAAACAGACACTCTAATTTTATTATATGTATAGATTAGTGTCGTGACGTAAAAATTTACGTAATAAAAAATATTCATAATTAATCATATTTACTTAATTAAATTTTGTTTACTTCACCAGGTTTTCAGACAGCCTCCACCAACTCCTAGAATCGATGTCTCGCTGTAACCCTTGGTTCGTGCGCTGTATAAAGCCGAACACCGACAAATCGCCCATGAAGTTCGACATGCCTTGCGTATTAGCCCAGCTGAGGTACACTGGCATGTTGGATACCATCAAGATCAGGCAGACTGGATACCCTATTAGAATACCTTTCCAGAACTTCGTAGAAAGATATCGGTGAGTTAAATATTGCTTTGGTTATTAGGTTTTGTTTGTTGTTAAAGTTTTAACCTATGATTTGGGGAATAGCCCGGGTATAAAAGAACCTCTTCATCATATTTAGTAAAATAATATGGAGAACACAGTGCTTTTAATTTCTTGCTAGTTCCTTTCATTACTTCGTCAATTCATCAATGATAATTTGTATCTATTATTTAAATGGTAGATGTGAGCATACTGACACTGGATTTTTCTTTTTCACCATCAGCAGGAATTTTTTTATTGCCTGAAAGTAGTAACTGTCGCTCACGAACTTGATATTAATGCTGTTTTTAAACCTCGTAATCAGTAATATTCATGTTCACAGATACCTGCTTATATCAACACCGACGCGCTCGACGCCATACAGAGAGATCTGCAATTCTATACTTGCTGAGATGCCTCCTACTGGCGCTGGTTCGTATAATTTTTATTATTTTTATACCACAACAATAGTAAATTATAACGTTTATCTAATAGTACGAGAAATAGTCTACCGACGTTTTTAACCGCATTACGATGCCATAGAGACCCGTGACTAAGTAATGAATTTGATTTTCGAGAGGCGCGAATTTGAGTTTAACTTCAACGTTAAAAAAAATAGTTTGTCGAAAAATATATGTAGACTAGTTTCTCTTGGCGTGGATTCACCCGCGTCTTAGGTTATTGCTCTGCTCCCGTCGTCAGTAGCGTGATGTTACATAGCCTATAACCTTCCTCAAGAACTGGACTACACAAAAAGGATTATTCAAATCCGACGTTTCAGAGATTAGCGCGTTCAAAGAAACAAACAAACTCGTCCGCTTTATATAGTGTTATCGATAAATTACGATTTCTTCTTACCTTATTTTTCTCTGCATTCATCTCATTTTGTCCTTCAAATAGTCTTTCGGCCAATTTTTCAGTTGTGTATGTTACAAGCAAATAAATGAAACGTGTAGGTACTTATTTAGCACCGAACTATTCACAAAAACAACATAACCAATTAACACGTTAACTTTCATTCAAGTGCGCCTAATATTTACACCGGTTATTATTAATAGATAAACTAATTAACTGTTCTGTGGTCATTATCTTTTATCAAGCGTCTGTGGTCAAATCAAACAGTATTATGAATGTTTCATTTTGTTTTGTGATGATGTAAAGTGTTAGTCGTAAGCAGGCATAATGAGAAAGTTGTGGAAAAGGGTCAAAAAACGCGGGTCCACGTTAGAGGCTATGGTTTTGTGTAAGTTATTTTTAATTTGTTGACTGTGCAAAAAAATATTTATAAAAAGTTCTGTTCAAAAATCGTCGAACAAATATATTTTTTTATATTTTAACTTTGGTATACTTTATTCTATTTTATTAATTTACGTATAAATGACACACCATCGGTGTTTTACAGTGAAATGTTACAATAAAATTATCAATAAGACATTCTGATAGTCCTTCAATATGTGTTCCAGTGTTCCCTACTGCGAAAGTGTTTTAATAACAAAATATTGATGAATCCTAAGTGCAGTTGTTTATAGAGTACTAATATGTAGTATATTCCACTGTTATTTAAGAAATGACTGTTTTTCAGCAGTCAGTGGACTGTTAGATAGAATCTTGGACAGCATTATGCATAAAAAAAAATATTTGCTGCCTCTGTGGTTCGGTGGTACTGTGTATAGACTGCTACACAGAGGTCGCAGGTTGGATTCGCGCTCAGTGCAAATATTTGTGTGCATGAACATGTCTATTTGTATTGGTCTGGATGTTTCTATGTATAATAATGTATGTATTTACAAAAAAAAAGTATTTAAGTATGTATATCCGCATTCTAGATCCCATAACACAAGCATATAATATGCAACGGATTTTGATGCAGTTTTTTTTAATATATAGAGTGATTAAAGAGTAAAGTTTATATGTATAATACATGCAAAATATGGTAAAGAAACACTGGTAATTTTAGAGGTTTCTAATGTAATGCAGGGACATAGCGGTTGCGGAGCGGTATATACCGGCTGGGAGCCGCCGGCCTCTAAAGAAAACATGTTTGTATTGTTTAATGATAAAAAAGCTGTGAACGTTGTTTAAAAAGACATTCTGTAGTATATTTAGTATCAGCATAATACCTGTGCGAAGACGGGGCGGGTCGCTAGTTAAATATATTAAAATATTAAATAAAGTGTTCATATTGCTTATGTAAGTATTTTAATTATAATAAATTGTTTGTTCCAGTCGGTGCGGACTATCAGCTGGGTGCAGCGCGAGTGTTTATCCGCGAGGCTTTGCACAGAGCTCTGGAGAGAGCTCGCGCGGACAAACTAAGAGCTGCGGCCACTACGCTGCAGGCACACTTCCGTGGATTCCTAGCTAGGTAATATGCAGTGATTTATAATTTTTTTTTTTTATTAGGTTAGTTTCGTCAATGTCGTAAAAAAACGTTTTAAAAAAAATTATTGCTAAATAGCACAAACTTCGAAGTGTTATTTTCGTAGAATAGAAATATTTCTACTTCATAGAAAAAAAATATATTAATCATTTTTTCTAAAGTCTGCAAAGCCAAATATATTATTATGTCGCGAGAATAGTCCTACTCCATTTCTCAGTAATTTGTGACGATTTTGACTTCTGATTACTCCTTAGACAACGTCATCCTAAACTGTATAATATTTATTTTAATTCACACAAACTATTCGTCAGGAAACGCTACTCGCAAGTGCGCGAGTCGGCCGTGCGCGTGCAGGCGTGGTGGCGCGGCGCCCGCGCGCGGCGGCGGTACGTGGCGCTGCGGCGCGGCGTGGTGCGCGCGCAGGCGCTGGTGCGCGGGCGGCGCGCGCGGCGGCGGCTGGCGGCGCGCAGGGACCAGCACCGGCGGCGCGCCGAGGCGCTGCAAGCCGCTGCCAAGTATGTACTGTATATGTTACGTGGCGCTGCGGCGCGGCGTGGTGCGCGCGCAGGCGCTGGTGCGCAGGCGGCGCGCGCGGCGGCGGCTGGCGGCGCGCAGGGACCAGCACCGGCGGCGCGCCGAGGCGCTGCAAGCCGCTGCCAAGTATGTACTGTATATGTTACTTGCTGGTAGGGAAACGCTCACTATATTAAAAGATGGTGTTAGTGGTTCCCCAGTCAGTACCTACTTTACACACATAAGTAAGCAGTCGTAGTCAAGCTGTAGTAATGTGTAATTTATAGAATAAAGTACGCATAGGAGCAGCATTATAGATCATAAGAAATGCTCACCATGCTTGATTTACACTTGCAGACTTGCCTGAAATGATAATTTTATTTCTTTAGAAGGCGTGCAGCTGAACAAAAAGCAGCTCAGAAAGCGAAGGCAGAAAGTCTGCAAGTATTGGAAGTGCCAGCTGAACTTGCTTTTATACTGTCTAAGCTTGATGAGTGGCAGCCACCACACACGGAAAGAAACCTTGCTAAGGTATGTTCTACGTTTCATATATGTATTGTTACTCCAGCTGTTATTAGCATAGAATGTGATACTCTTAACAAGTGGTAACCCTAACTATATGTATATCTAATTTCTTAACACATAGAGAAGTCTGAAAAGTCTTAAAGAGTTTGATACAGATCTATAGAAACTTCACTACACAAATGTCACATTTTGTTTCACCGCAAACACAAGTTTAATCGAAAATAAACTTTATGTGAATGATTAAAGTATCAAAATCGTTTGCCACTAAAATATACGTTCTATTTCATCAGGTGTCCGGCGACGTATATTCTGAAGAAGAACGTGTGCAGTTACCTCGTGACTTGCATCAGTTTGCTTTCTCTAAGTTCAGCTCGGTATACTTCGCGGATGGAGGACAACTCAGCCCCAAGAAACATCCCATTACTAGACCGTTTTTGGCTAAAGCTGCTGTCAGGTATTATTTATATGATAGCTATTGTCCGCAGCTCCGCCCGTTAATGTCGGTTAAATCTCTGTTTACATTGACAATTTTTTTAATAAAAACTTTCATCCTCTATTACAACCCCTTCAAGCCATGTTTTCGCGATAAAAGTAAGCTTATGTTGTTTCCCGAGGTCTAATCTATTTCTATAACAAATTTCATTAAAATCGGTTCAGAGGTTTAGGCGTGAAAGCGTAACAGACAGACAGAGTTACTTTCGCATTTATAATATTTATATGGAATATTAGTATGGGTAATACACCTCAAAGGAAAGAGATGCATGTTGAAAAAGCCTTATTGTCAGAAGATGGAAATTGCCTAACATGTATTTAGACTTGCGACACTTTATTTTTTTTTTAATTTATTGAACTTCATGCACGAAAGTACGACGGCGGACTTAATGCTAAAAGCATTCTCTACCAGTCAACCCAAGGTGGTGAAGAGACATTTGAAGTAGGTGCAGTGAATGAATTAGTTATGATGTGATATTTCTTATAGAAGAAATTGAAAAAGCGCCGTTTGGAAATCTATGGAAAAGGTCTATGTTTAGCAGTAGACGTCCTGTGGCTGACATGATAATGATGTCGATGAAAGTTTTCCATTATAAAATAGAAAAACAGAGAAGGAATAAAAAATTAGAAACAAATTTACTTAGTTGTTAATGTTTTGTGTTTAGAGATCAAGATTTTAACGATGCGGTGGCTACCTTCAAGCTGATATTGCGATGGTGCGATGAAACTGCCGCTGGGAATGAAGCCAGGCAAAAGGTAAGACTGCTTTATTACTGCCCATTAATGCTTTATTTACAAAAGTATTGTTATTTTATATAATTTGTACATAACATCACTTTTATTCCGGCACGGGACAGACTGGTATAGTAATGAAATAAAGTCAAATACATTTTGTTCGACTCGGGCATCAAATCTGAGAATTCTCTGTGACAGTTCCTTTACATTACCATTGAACCACCTAGGAATTGTGTTATTTTAACTAATATTTTTTTTAGGTGTTAGCAGACTACATAGCGTCCCGCGGTCTGTCATCCCGCGGTCTTCGCGACGAAATACTGGTACAAATATGCAATCAAGCGAGTGGGGAAAACTCTCCTGACCGCGTGTGGCAACTTATGGCACATTGTCTCGCCGCCTTTCAACCGGGACCGCCGTTGCACAAGTTAGTATTTGATATTTTTTTATTGTTGGTGTGAGAAAGATGGTGTTTGAGAAAATAGTACGTAGTAATCAGAGAAAAAAGCAAAACGCTGTATGTGCAGAGACACATACATATCTGCTTCTGAAAATCCTAGAGAATTTTCGATCATCATAAACGATTTTAATGAGGGTATTTAGGAAAATTTTCGTCATTTCAACTTTCACAGTGGGCAATCAAGGGTTAACTTTCAATATATACTTTCGATATTGGCCGGATAGTGGGCACATCGCTAGTATTTATTAAGACAATTAAACTACTTTTAAGAAACTCGACTAAGTGTAGCGAACGCCTTTTGAATAAGACGATTACGTATTGTAGTACATCTGAGTAGTTAGAGCACGCTTGTAAGTACCCGCCGCTGCAGGTACCTGGTGCGGCAGGTGTCGGAGCGCGCGGCGGCGGCGTGGCGCGCGGCGCTGCTGCGGCTGCTGTGCGCGGCGGGCGCGGGCGGCGCGCGGGCCGCCGGCGTGGCGCGCCGCTGCCCGCCCACGCTGCTGGAGTGGAGGGCCGCCAAATGTGACGCTAAGCCTGCTTTGCCGCTTAGATTGTATGATGGTGAGACTGGTTTTTCATTTTCTTAATACTTAGTTCTATATTTTTATGTGTTATTTAGTCGAGAAACATGCGTACAGTCTACCTGAAGGTACGTGATTATGGTAGTCTATAAACAAAATGTTTTCTTTTATCCAAATATTTCTAAAATATCAAATACTATTTAAATTCAAATGATTTATATCACATTTCTTTTGTACAAATTATATAATTTCTTCTTTTATAAGAGAGAAAAAATCACTCCGGTCGATTCTGTAAATAGGATTTAGGGACTACTCAAACTTATTCAGCTCCATTTAGCTTATACCCATAGAGAACAACGGTTTTGCATGGAGACGCGTACGCGTCCGTTCAGCTTTCCGCATGCGTACGCGTATCCATACAAAACGTTATTTTCTATAGGCGCAAGCTGAATAAGTGTGAATAGTTCCTTACTCTGAATATATTTTTATATAGGTAAAATTCAACCATAGTTTTCTTATCGCAATGATTCCTCTTTACCTACTATCCTGAGTATTACCTATTTATATACCTCGGTTGTCTGCATACAGAGTCAGTGCACCACGTGAGCGTAGACTCTTGGACGTCGTGCGAGCGCGCGGCCGCCGCCGCGCTGTCGGCCGCCGGGGTGACACACAACGCAACCGGCTGGTCACTTACTATGGAACATAATGGACAACTAACTGGTAACAAAGCTGTTTTATACTAATATTTAAAGAAATAAGGTTGAATTTTAAATGTATCTTGTTACAGCGAATATTATATTATACATTTTCAAGTCAAAGTTACCTACTCACATTTGGATGTATACTGGCTGAATTTTTAGTGGTTTTATAAACTTACTTTTCTTATATCAGGGTATTTCTTAGTATATATCAATATCCTAGATCTACAAAACCAAAAATTAGAGAACTAGACAAAATTCGAATAAACGTCGTGTACTATCGAGATATTGTAGTAGGTACAGTACTCGTCAGGGCAATAACCGTGCCGGGCGAGCGGCCGAGCGGCCGGCTTGTGTGTGTCTATCAGTCGCTTTTGTTATGTCGCAAGTCACATCATCGATGTATTGATGTGTGCGTACGCAGGTTCATACTATGTGTTCTAACTCCTTGTAGTTTTATTACGAGTATTGGCACAATTTCAATTTTTTTTTTACTGTTTAACCTGAACATAACGTGTAGTTTAACTGATTACTATTACCTAGAAAAAGTTTTTAAAACCACTAAAATTTTTCGTTGTATAAATCATACATATAAACCCCTATTAGATTCCGCATATGGGGCAATGGACACCCTCGACCCGACATTCGCTAGCACAAGAACTCACTACAGACACTACGATTGGAGCATTTCTGTGCAATCGAATGCTTGACCTTGAAATAGCCAAGCACCTTACAGCTTTTATGTTCCGTGTATACCGCTCCTGTCCCTTATTTGTGTGAGCTCGATTTAGGACAAATATCTGTAATATGTTAATGTGTGGTGTATATAAGGCTGACCCCACATTGGGCGTGCGCGTTCCTCGAGCGCGTTCGCGCGGTAAACCCGCGTTTGCGTCGCGCTCGTGTTCTTAGATCGCGCGCGTCAAATATGGGGACAGCCTTAGAGGTTGATCAATGGTTCGCCTTCACGTTGATTTACCCACGTGGTGTCGCGTGTGATGCAGAGTGGGCGGGGTGCGAGCTGGTGCTGGACGCGGTGGGCGAGGTGGAGACGTGGGCGGCGCTGGGCCCCGCGCGCTCCGAGCCGCTGCGAGCTGCCGCCGCGCGCCTGGCGCCGCCCGCGCCGCCGCCGCGCGCCTCCTCCGTCGACACCGACAGGCCACAGGTACGTACTGTTTTGGTGCATTTCCATTGCCGCGGAGCTGGGCGGAGTAAAGAGGAGCGAACCGTGAATTGAGCAACCACAATGCTCAAAATCTCCGCTCCGCATCATTGGTACGCTCGTCCTCACTCCGTCCAGCTCGGTGTCAATGGGTATGCACACTTACGGAAATGCACACGTGAGCAACGCTGGTAAATAATTGTTGTCGGATAAGATAGATTTTGACATAATATATTTTTACAGTATATTAAACGCCATGTTTTCGTCATAGATTCCACCACCTGAACCTCCGAAATCCCGCTCACCGAGTATTCCGCGAATGTTGCAAGACTCAATCATAGACGAAGACAGCTCAGAGTACAACTGGAACAACACAAGAATGGAACAACGCGAGGAGATACACACAACTAACAAACATTCCAACGAGTACTCAAGAAAGACTTCACATGATGTTCTGTCGAGAGAATCGGCTTTGAATGAAAGATACTTTGAACCTAATTCGGATAAAGTTCGATCGAGATCTTTAGATAATCTTTTAGGTGACAACCCTGTACCACAACCGAATAAACTCGCTGATCTAGGGTTGTCTCAGTCTCGTTTGAATGATCGCTATCACTCAGTAGAAAGATTACATGGTGCTCCGAGTGTGACCAGTAGTAAGGGAGCTATGGAAATGGAATATGGGACAGGATCTAGAGTGTTGCCGTCGAGGTACATAAAGTCGCAGTACGCGGGTAAACGCGCGCCCGCTGGCTCGCAGTCGAGTCGCGCTTATATTGAGAAGAGTTCGGAATTCAGTGGCGTCAGGTAAAAATAAAATACGCTTATAAACGCTTCAATATATTGTCTCACAACTTTTTTATTACCGCATGTTTCATATTTACACTTAACCTAATAACCAAAACAGCTGTATAAGGAAGAACTTATTATTATAGAAATATAATAATCTTAGACAAATATAATTAATATTATATACTCTTTGTTAATCTTGACTACAAAATTGCAAATAAGTGATTTTTATTATTACTAACCAAAATTATACAAAAAACTTTATTATTTTTAGATCTTCAGCAATGTCAGATACCTCTGAAGCACCCAGCCTGGCATCCCATGTGCGTCGAGTCCGCGTTCCGAGTCAGGCTTCCGATGTAGACCAGTTCTTAGACGATCTTTTCTCACCCGTCCTAGACCCTAACATCGACGAATTGTCCGACGCTCGGTCCCTCGCCGCCAGCATCAAAGGAGGAAAAAACTACAGTGATTTCATCGACAGCGTCCTTAATTGCGAATTCAACGAACAAATCAAATTAAACAATGCGAATGAGATAACGGGCCTTATTAAAGGCGGCGGAAAAGAGGATAAGGAGAAGGGAAGGACTAGCCGCAAAGAATCCAGTGTGGATTCCGTCGATGACTACATAACAAATTTATTCGACCCAATATTCATGAATGATAGCTTAAAACGTCTAACTGATGGTGAAGGTCTAACCGGTGCCATAAAAGGTGGTGGAGCGACTCCAAGAGCCGCTTCTGCTAATACATCTCTGAGTTTTAGCGCTTTACCCTTACCGCCAACGATGCCGACGACACCCGAAGCACTGGCAGCGGCTTTAGGATTGCATTTACCTCCGCCAGGCACCGTCGATATAAATGCCTATCACCAGAACTTGCAAAGAGCATTCTTACAGAGTGCTATGGCACAGAATCTTCAAATTCAGCAGCAGTTATTAGCTCAAAATCAGGCCCTGCAAACTTTATTAGCTGGCCAAGTAGTTGAACCTTCAGAAACGGAGCCGACATCTCCAGTCCGCTCGTCATCAGTAGTTCACGCACAAGTTCACGCTCAAGTACATTCTCCACCAAGAAATTCAGTTAAGATGCGACGTGAGTCTAACGAGAGTATGTCGGCAGGGGCTCCCCCTCCTCCCCCCCCACCCATGCCTCCTCCGTTACACGCCACTGACCCTTCAGTAATAACTGGCTTTATCGATCCCTATGGTCGTGCTAAAACGGTACGTATTGGAAAATGGAGATGGCCACCTCCAAAGGACGCAGTTGGCCAAGACTCAACGCAAGACTTCACCAAATTTAAGCTACGTCAGATTCAGCGAAGGCACACACCTCAAGCACAGTCAAATGGGATAGAACATGATCCCCCACGTGGCCGATCTAAATCCGAAACATCTCCTGGTATCGAATGGGAGGAGTTTGAAGTTGATGGACCGGTGGTATCACCAAGTAGAGAACCGCCAAATCAACGAACGGCTAGACGAAGCTTTGAAATCGGCGCACAACGTCCCTCACCCGGCAGCGTTGGTAAACTAAAGCTTAGCTCTGAAATGAGACAGAGATTAGAAAGAGTCACTGCTAATCATTCCGTGCGCAGCTCATCATCTGCTGCAGAAACTCCACGCACTATCAACAAGTTAGAAGACACCAGAAAGCTGATGCTAGAACGTCAGTTAGGTGGTGGTGCTAGATGGGACGCTCCACCGCCGCCGCTGCCTCCTGCGCCGCCGGGCCCTGCTCCTCCACCACCTAAATCGCCTCCAACACCTCCAGATGGTCCTGCGCCTCCCCCTCCTGCGCCTGATCCATCATCCACTTTCGCACAACTCCGTCGAGACAGAGACACTTTTGGCGTCCATCAAAATAGTGAAGCTGATGACCGACATGCTTTCTTAGCAAACTGGAACTCTAGACGCAGAGATGATTCTGAGCCTCCCCGCGACGACCTTGCTACTCGTTTCCTAACTTCTGACCGTCGTGAACGCAACGTTAGAGACGAGTGGGGTGATGAGTCCGAGATAAACGACCGGACCTACGATGAAGACAGAATGCAACAAGGCCATGATGAATGGGATTCTGAGTCTGGTCACGATACCACAGGCCGTCGCGACAGAGAAAACTACTCTGGCCGTGAGGCATCAGAGATATACGAAGTGCATACAACTAGAGCTGAACGTAGAAAAGAAGAAAATGGAATCGACGATGCTTTTGATAGAAAGCGTTCTCCATTCTATGATGATTTTGAAAGATATGATGGTAGAAAGAATTCTCGAGATATGTTGGTAGGTCGAGCGAGGGATAGTCCACGATCAGACATCTTATTCCCGCAGGAGAATACTGACTCAGGAAAGAGAACGACAGAGAGAGCAACATTTAAGACGCATATGGTACAGAAAGAGAGAGAAAGACAGAAGGAGGCTGAAAGACGACACTCTGTTTCAACTCACGTTACTGATAGAACAGAACATATTGAACGTAAGTATATTTATGTTGCTGCTTATATTGCAACCTTATTCACTGCTATTGAAATATTGATCTTCCAAAAAATAGAATATAGCCCAAAACATCTCTCATCTTGTCCATGAATAAAACATCTAATGTATCAATGCGAAATACACCTCGAGTCATGAGGTAATTAATGCTCCTACTACTTGCTCTTAAAGAAAAGTAAAAACAGTTTTCCTTTAGGTCTATAATGACAATGTTTACTTTATTTTTGACTTTATCTCATAGCTCATAAGGTTAATATTTCATTATCAGTCGAAATCTAAGTGCATACTTCTGATTTAAATATTTTAGACACCGTTTATTTTTAAAATTTCAATTAGGTGATGCGCCAGCACCGGCAGCGTTACTACCATCAGACCGTTCCTACCTTACGTACAGTCGAGTACCATGGAAGCTGCGCGTGCGCAAGGAAGTGTTCACTCCTTTGGAGACGTACAACGATCCAGCCATATTAGACCTTTTGTATGCACAAGTAAGTTGATTAGCTCATAAAAAAAGTCAGTAGATCTCTGATAACATTGATAATCTCTCGAAGATAATACTAAGTACTTTGTCCTATAAAGGTCATCTAAGGGCAATGTTATAGGATACTATTAAACCTATAAAAATAATATTTATTTATTTAAACTTGTCTAAATATTTGTAGATCGTCCACGATATAAACTCAACGAGTCCATCATTGCGTATGAGTGCGAGCGAGAGGCGAGCTGGTCAGGCGTGGCTTCGTTCACTCAACGGAGCGCCCGCCCGCGCTCACACCAAGCGACAAGCGGTAGAAATGGCGCGGTCCTGGCCCTTCTACTTCGCCAGACTGTTCGCCGCAAGAGTGCCGCCGGGGGAAAACGCTGTGCTTGCTGTCTCGCATAACGCTATTACTATTGGTGTTAAAGGTAGCAAACTTATGTCTACTACTCCTACACAGTAAAACCTCGTACTCTTTGCCAGCTACAAATTTTTCAACACAATCAAATCTATAGTCACTTCATTTTCTGTTACCCAGGTCCAGCAGGGCTAACAATCCGTCGCACTTTATCATTAAACGGGCTCCGCGCATCGTCCTCTGCGCCACATTCCCTACAGCTATCGAGTCCTCGTGAACCACCGGTGACGCTTCACGTGCCGCTCGCACATTACGCGCACTCACTCATTGCTGAATACGCGCTACAGTGTTCACAGGTATGTACCTTGATAACAGATTCTAAATGTAAAATGAATGAATGGAAATGAGGAATGAAAATGGCTATAAAATTGTTCATTTGTTTATATGTCGTTCAACGCATTAATTGTACATAAAAAAACAAAAGAATATCGAACAAACAAAAGACAGTCGTAGAAGATTATCTGTGTTCAACATTGGGCTACATAATATACTAGTCTAGCCGGCTATTTATATCTTTTTGAAAAAGAAATGGTAATTGTTTGGTCAATAGATTTTTAGCTCAACAAGGAAAAAGATTTCTAGATAGATTAACACCTAAATACTGAAACATCTGTAACTGAGAAAGAAGACTTGTGTGGTCTATTCTCATGTTCGTTACGTTAATATGTATTTCAGCAATGGAAGCGCTTTTAAATTCAAAATAAAGCTGACTTTTTCAGATAAGTTAGTCTTTAAATATGTAACATTTGTGAATATGCATAGCAGATTGATAAAACCGTAATAATTTAATTCGAGGAGCGTAATAACAATAATAACCTATTATATAAAGTCAACAAATATAATTAATAGCAACCTTGCATGTAAGGTGAAAGTTCGTAGTATGGCAGATTTACCGCCTTTAAAATCAAATGTCTGTTGTTTAAACTGTTGATCAATATTGTAACAGAAATATGGAGAAATTTATGACATTACATAATACTAAATTATAAAAAGAGACGTATTTGGGTCTCAATAAATTTATGGCATCGCATGGAGGTATGGTATAATAAAACTCATAAATTTATAACACTTTCATTAATTAGTCGTAAATTAAACATGTTTTGTATTACATATTTAATGTTATATTACATAAATATTATTGCTTCCATATGTTTATAACTAGCTTTCCGCGGCGCGGTTTTACCCGCGTCTTTGCTTACTGCTCTGCTCCCGTCGCCAGTAGCGTGATGTTACATAGCCTATAACCTTCCTCAAGAATTGGGCTATCATACGCAAAATAATTATTTAAATCCGACTGATAATTTCAGAGATTAGCGCGTTCAAACAAACAAACAAACTCTTTCGATTTATATAATAGAATAGATAGGTACCTACCTACCTTTTTTATTTGTTCACGAGAGCCGAGTTTTTAAAATCTGTTATTATATGTTATCCAGGTATGATAATGATAATTATAATCATTTGGTAATTTAGACTTACGAGTTTTGTTATAAATCAAGTGTTCCAATATTTACTTTTAAACTTTCGCGTTGCATGACATATTATATCTAAGTATAGGTACGGGCATCAATCACTCGGCAGTAACAATGTTATTTCTTTTTTATTATTTTAGTGAGTGATAGGGAATCTTACTAATTGATATGCACATGAAATTTGTTGAAAATACAACTAAATCACGAAATTTAACAAATTATCATAATATGGCAATTAACTGTTATACTTACAACAATGATATTTAATCATTACTGTGAACTGTAGATTGAGTGACTGATAGAGTTTGAGTGGTATTTGTCGCGGCCAGTTCATGGATGGGTGGCAGTTTTCTATAACATATCGAGGAAAGCTTCAACGAAAGCGAAAACACATCTGGCACTTGACAGGTCTCGATCTAATGGGACAAGCCGGGAAAATGTCTCGAGTGGCAAGAATGAGGGCGATATTATTAAGTATGTACTGATTTTGTTCTTGAAAATTTTTGTTTCAAAAAATTACCTACTACTTAAAACAAAGGTAAAATTACAGATTAAAATAACCTACTCTAAAGTAATATGATCTGTGGGAGATCTACATGATTACATAAGCAATATTATTTATTTCCTACAGCAAATGAGTAAGCATTAATATCAGTCAACTCCGATAGTAAATACGAATATAAGGCGGTTACTTCCGAATTACTTAACTTTGCCGTTGAAGGTTGCATAATTATGAAACGGCTTATAAGAGTGCTTGAAGATATGAACATAGTGCTTGTATGTTCTGTTAAATGATGGCATTATATAAGCACAATTAATACTTATCGATCGATATTTGCCTGGTGAAAGGCTCGGCCATCGGCAATGTTACAAAGGGCTGCCTAACTTTTCCAGATACAGGCATGAAGCTAAGTTGTTGTGGTAGGTATGTAGGTACGACGACTTTTCTACTTACTTTTTTTAAAGGCAGCAAACTAAGAAAATTTTGTCGTGTTTTAATTTTTTTATCTCTTTATATCGGACTACTCAATATATTAAAACTAAAGATAACATTAGTTTTTTACTTACAGTATTTTTTGTTTTTGAAATTTATTATTTAAGTGTTTGACGAGAAGATGTCTTTTGTGTCCATTGTCGCACCCGAGGCCAGCAGATTTCTTCACGATATTTTCCTCCACCGCATGTGGACTATTTACTTTATTTGCGTGGGCCAAAACACGTCGCCAGTGGTAAATAGCCTGATGTTCATGTACAGTCAATATTAGTAGGTATAATTAATATCTAGAACAGCACAGATTTAACTTTGTTTTAAGGTTTAAAATTTGTTTAAATATTTTCATTAGCTTTTAATTAGTGACAACGGTGATTCACAGAGCCATTTCTACTTGTTGATGTCAATAGCGTTCGAACGCCATTCTATGAAGATTGCACGAAACGCCGTTTATTGGTTTTAATAGCCAGATAATTACAACTTTTTGTATGATTTGCAAGTTATAGATACGTGCGACGCGAGCTAAATAATATGTAATCAACGATGTAGGTATGTAATTCTGAACTACTAGCGACTATATTATTTACTAGTGACTCGCTCCCTGTTTATATGGCAGTAGAAAACTTTGCCTTAGTTATCTAGTTAGTGTTAAATAACCAGCAATTTGGGTTGTTGCTCTTTTTTGCAATGATTTTGCTTTCATCTTTTTATTATCGACTTATTGAGCATGTTTGTTCCTAATAAATAAAATAAAATTTAACGCGTAAATCCAAAAACGTTTTATGAGATTTATCTATGTGTTTTCGTCTGAAATTAATAATCCAAAAAACTACATTAACCTTTGTCAAAAATTTCACATCCAGTCTTTTGTAAATATACGTCGATTAGTTGACTGTTCCTTTTTGTTAAAAATAATATCTAATGAAATTGATTGCCCTGACCTTTTGCGAAAACTTCACTTTAAAGTCCCTAATAGATCTGTTAGATACTACCCACCGATATCTGTGCCTTTCTCATCATCAAATTATAGGCAGAATTCATATATTGTGCGAGCGAGTAGCGATTTTAATAATGTCTATACGTGAAAACTTGTAATTGGCTTTATGTTTCCTATCCTATCTATTTGTTAAATTTGTACAGTTGTTGGTTCTCCAATAATAAATAAATAAATCAGATAAATGATAAATATGATAATACTGAAAACCAAATTATTACAATTACCAAGGTTTATAATATACATTTATAAATAACAACGGTAATATTAAGTGTGTCAATACATTTATGCTTCTCGTAATGATTGCCTCAATAACTAAATTATGGTACCTCATAAATAAATTAGTTGTTAAACGAGAATATTATACAATTAACTGTCAACTATTATTTTGTACTCTCGTAAAGTTTATTGTAAGAAACATTATTACTGGTAATTACCTACTTCGATGTAGAATTTTGTTGAGAATACTACGGCTTGGTATAGTGTTCATATTGCCGTTATCGCTGAGTTTTCGTCTGTTTATTCGCTAACTTTTTCTAAAACACGCTAGGTACGCATTATAATACAGTTTTTACTATTGTTTAGTGCATTTCTTCGGAAAGATTTATAAGTTGGTACAATACATGCATATAATACCTCCTAGAACATCAAATTCCAGTGCGTCATTTAGAAATTAGCGAAGAAATAGGAAAAGCAGCGATTTTACTTATACGAGTACTTAATATTAATATTTTTTTTTATATATAATAGCCTACCAAAGTCACTCCACTCCGCCTGATGGTAAGCAGTCAGTGGAATCCAGAAGTGGCGGCCACTATACTAAAAACCATCGTCTTAAACTGCTGGTATGGTGGTCTCCACTATGGCGGCTGGGAATGGGGTTAGGGGAAGGGTATGAGGGAGGTGAGGAAAGAGGAAAGGGGGGAAACTAGGCCTCCGGCGCTCTCACTCATCAAACGAAACGCAGTAGTACGGATACTACTACTCTTAAGTCAATCTTCTATGAGAGAGTAGTACTTCCCCGGACGATCCGGCCCATTCATGCTGAAATCAGCGTGGATCTACTACCGTAAAAATGTTAAAATAGTTCAGTTTCTTACTATCTTGACATTCTAGACCTTTGCTTAATTTGATGAGGGCTAGAGCAACAAAAGGTTTAAAATAAAGCCTTTCATACAAATAATTTTAATGTGTTGTCTAACAACGTCAACGCATCAACATGATTTTACTATTTACTAGCTGTTGCCCGCGACTTCGTTCGCGTGAAAATTCAGATGTGTGCCTGTATGAGAATATTTCTTACCTAATCTTACGGCAATCGTACATTGTATTAGTAATAAATATCAGTATAATCCGTCTCTAAGGCGAATCCGATTTAAATCTATTCACTCGCTACCCCTAAAACAGACGAAATTTTGCGATATTTAACAAAACTTGCCACTCCTATTTTCCCACTTAATAAGAATAGTTCCTAGTTTGGAAATCGTATTATCAAAACTCCCTTTTAAAAACTATAGAAGCTTTATACAAATTTTGTTCCCCTTTATACTCCAGGGAAATGAATTTCGCAAAATCCCGTCTTTGAGAGCACCTATTTCCAAAGTTTGAAACTCCTAGCACTTGTAGTTTCTGAGATTTCGTGATGAGTGAGTGAGTGAGTGACCTTTCGTTTTTATATATGTATAGCTTCTGCCCGCGTCTTCGCTCGCATGAATATAGTTTCTCCAATGGACATTTTTATATTGTTTAAATACTGTTTTGCATACTATTTCTAATCTCACTCTCTAACCTAAAGATATCCCCCGTAAAACAATATACAATACACAAAGGCAAATTTTCACTACAATAACTTTCCCCTTTCCCTCATTTCCTCTCCCCCTTTTCCCCCTTCCCCTCCCGTCCCCTCCCTTCTCCCTCACTTTCCCCACACTTCCCCTCACTTTCCCTCACTTCCCACTGACTCACCTCTCACTTACCACTCACTGACTCCTCACTTCCCTCACTTTCCCTTACGTCCCCCTCACTTTCCCCTCACTTACGTCTCACTTGCCCTTCACTTGCCCCTCACTTGCTGCCTCTTCACATCCCCCTGAGTTCCCCTTTTCTTTTTTTTTTTTTACACAACGCTATCTAGTCCCAAAGTAAGCATATTATATGCTTGTATTATGGGCTCTAGAATACGGATAAACATACTTAAATACTTTTATTTTTGTAAATAAATACATATTATACATAGAAATACCCAGACTAATGCAAATAGACATGTTCATGCTACAAACATTTGCACTGAGCGGGAATCGAACCCGCAACCTCTGAGTGGCAGTCCATACACAGCACCACCGAAATACAGAGGCAGTCGATTTCGTCCTGACTTCCCCTCCCTTTGCCCTGACTTCCCCCTCACTACCCCCGCACTTTCTCCTCATTTCTCCCTTCCTTTCCTCTTCCTCCCCCACCCTTCTCCCTCCCTCCAATATTCAAGTCGCCAACTTCAAAAGCAAAGATCTTTCCATACAATATATCATACCTTATTTCACCTATATAAATCCTCCCCAGTTAAAAAAAAATATGAAAGTATTTTTTATTTAAATAAAATTATTCCAAAACAATATTTCAAAGCTGTAAGTTAAAAAATGAAGACGTTTGATACAATCGTTTTCATCCCTTTTCATACACTTAAGGGTCGAATTTTTAAAAACCCTTTCTTAGTACACTTCTAGACATTAATACAAACACACCCTCCAAATTTCAAGTCGCTACGACCAGCGGTTTAGGCTGTACGTTGTCTGTCAGTCAGTCAGGACAAAGCCTTTTATAATATGTATGGATGTATGGATTAGACGTATAGCCATCAGGGATCAAAGCATACAGGCTGCTAGGAATGCTAACACGTGATAGAGCCACATAAAACTGACCGTGCGAAAAACAGCTAATATTTAGATCCACACCCACTTTTAGTGTCTTACCTTGGGCTTTATTAATTAGTCATCGCAAAACATAGGCTCACTGGAAACTGGACTCGTTTAAAACTAAACAAAATATTGTTTAGAGAGGAATAAAAACACTACCAGCTATTCCGCAACCTGTTAAAATCTCTGCTTCTATAAGATTTCGTAGTAAATTAACGAATGTTCGATGTGATTCTTTAAATTGGCATAACTTTTTTATTTATGAACCGATTGAAATGAAACAAACACTAAATGTTAAGTGAAGCTTACCACAATGTATCAGTGAAAACCATATTTAAATCGGATAAGCCGTTTTTGAGATTAGCGTGAACAAACGCACAGACAAACAGACAAAAATTTTAACAATCATTGTTTTGGGTTCTATTTGCGTTTATAAAGGTCCCAATAATATTTTTTCTCATATATCTTCCATGTACAGACAGCGACCGGTTACATTTTTATTATATGTATAGGTATGTTATAGTACCTATAACGTAATATTGTTATTCTGTGGTTATAGTTAAACTTTGTATTCAAACTGATGTTTGAATTCTAAATATTATCACATTAATCTTGTGCTTTGAAATACGAAGTTACGTTCATTTTATATCACCAGAAACGGAGCTTAACATTAGCAATTCAATGAGTTTTCTTAATAAGTAGTGTACTGGTAGATGAAAATGATCGTGCCGTAACTACTAAGTATGCTTAGTATTTGATACTAGACGTTTATATACTTAATCGTATTTTAAACAGATTATCTATTGTACAATAGGAATTTTGGAGTCATTGGCATATCACGCGGGTTCATACCATACCAAAATGCGGGATTCTCTTGTATTACAGTTTACGTCACCAAACGCTTATGACATTCTTGGCAGAAGAAGTACCTATGTAAGTAAGTAGGTACGCAAATATGGAATGCGGACAGCTTGCATGCGTGTCATAAGTGTCATAAACGCACGTGAACACAAATGCATGTCGCAGGATATATAATCAGTATAATGTACACATTCCGCTATATGATGTAGGTACATTAAATTTAACAAAAAATTTTTGTGCTCGATATTATAAATCTCTATAACTCTCTATACTGGAAAAGAAACAGACAAATACAATGGTATATTTATCGGCTGAAATAGGTATAGGTAGTACCATCAATTGTGCACCCATTAGACGGGCTACTGGTAGATAATTATGTTGAAGGTTCGCCATTCGTAAATGAAATTTGATCAAGCATCACCATCTGCTAATTTTTGTTTTCGATAGCGTTTCTCTTCCACAGAAACATTCACCAACAAAGCCGCCATATTTGATTAGTTGATTTACAATGTCATCAAATAAACTGTATTTAAACCTTGATGGCATAGTTAAACATTATTAATCATTGTTGTTTGAAACAATAAGTTGACGAAATAATATGACTCAGATATTGGTACATTATTGTTGTTTGCTTCATTTAAGACTAGTTGCTGCCCGCGGCATCGCCCGTGGTATATGATCTTATATGTAGGTATACTAGCGATCCGCCCTCGCTTCGCATCGGTAGTGAATATTGCGGTTGCCCAACTTTTTTTACTATTATCATTGCTGCTTAACGCCTATAGGTGATAGGTTGACCTTCATGCCAAAACCTCCATGAGAAACGCACAATATAACAGTGAAAGTCGTACACAAACCCATTGGGCAGATCTTCATTAGCTATTTCATACAGGCAGACGCTTTTCAGCTACTTTCTTTTATACTGTGACTGTGTATATAGATTCTGTTTTCCTAGGGAAAACCGACATATTTGCATAAAATAGGTAAGCTACATGAAAAACACTTATATCATGTCTAACTTTAGGTCCACTGCCCGAAAACTCGTAAGGAAGTGTACTAAAGTTACCGTTTTCTTTAATATCAGAGTCGTATTATGTCGGTCAATTAAAACCTTGAAGTTTTTTTCTAAGAGCCGCAAGGACAACGTCAACAAAAGATAAGATTGGGTTATTGGCAATGGATTAATATTGCGACACTAAAGCACACCAAACATTCATGTGACGTGCTGAAGATTCGGGCACAACCTTCAATCGACAAAATTGTTTTGGTCATTTTTACCATGGATTTACTTTGTTCAAATCAACTAGAAATCTAAAATCTATTCCGGTCTCATATTTGCTCTAATACATCTGTATAACTATATAAATACCCTTCCGATCAAGCCAGTATGATGCTTTGTTTCCTATGTTAGGTTATTTTGACAGGTTTTCTTCATTTCATGTAATAAGTTACACAAAATGTTACCTAAACATCCTAGAACTAAAAACCAACTAAAAATATTTTTGAATGATTTTTAAAAATGCACCTAAAGCCAAATACCTTAAATGTATTTTTCTATAAAATATTACAACTACTTACGCCTTTCTTAGTGGGTATTATGATAATCAATAAGGTAACAGATTATGAGCGCATTCATCATTCACCACTCATTGCACACTTACTTAATATTCATATAGTACTTACACTTCCCGTTTATTTACAATGAGGATCATTCGTAATATCTAATTATTATTCCTAATTCTGATTTCTATAATTTCTATTATTTTGTATTTGATTAATAAAATAATAAGAATAAAAGTCTATGTTGTGGTTGATTTTTAATGCGTAGTTAGAAAACAAGAAAAATGCACGTAATTCCAAAATATCTTTAAAAAATACTACATGAACCGAACTTGAGCAAAGGCAACAAAGCATACAACCTAGGTAATTAGAGGTAGACCCATGCTGGTATGTGCTTGCGTTCAAGTAAGCAACACAAGCTCCCGTTAAATGGATCCGTTACGCTGACCGCGCAGATCTGCCCGCAGGTTCCGCTACATACGTCTTTGATAAATGTCGGTGGATGTACCGCCTACACTGGGAAGTCATGGAGTTATATATAACGCTGGACACCTACTTATTAATTAATTTAATGTTTATTGAAAAAGTAGCTGGCTGTAAGGTGACAATTATTGGGTTAGCCAAATAATTTAAAGACAATTCGAAAATTCTATAGTTATTTAAAATTAAATAAAACTTATCAAAAACTTTTTAGAGTGCCTGATCATAGGATAGAATAATTATTCTCCTATAAAACAGTACCTTGTAGGAAAATGTAATGCAAAATATTTTTAAGCTTCGTATAAATACTGAACAACCCTTTTTAAGAAGTAATGTCGAAAGTAAAATTTGAGGTAAAATACAAATAATAATAAATACTAAACAATATTAATATTATTTATTATATTATATATTTATAATATTCTTTTATCGTAAATAATCATTATACAGACAGATTAATCAATAATATAATGTAAATTTCATATTATACATATATTTACCAAGTTAAATTTTTTTCGTTGTAAGTAGTTTTAAATAATTGATGTATTTCCATTTTACATGTATAACAAAATAACAAATAAATAACTAAAATGTTATGTATTATTTAGTTCATCATACTTTATTTGTACTTGTAATACAACAAATTTCATCTTTTTTTGTATGCCAAAAAAAGCAACGAATTTACATATTTTGGAAATGTTTTTTATGTATAAATTAAAATGATTTAAAGAAAATGTAGATATGATAAAATGACTAATTCCTGAAAGAAACAAACAGACAAAATGTTTTTTTTTGTTTTGACGTAGGCCTACCCGATTGATTACAATTTAACTGTTGGTACACTAAGTGTTTTAATTATAACTCAAACCATTTTATTGAAACGTTAACGAATCTAAAATCTAACAAGACTCCTTCATTATCACAATCAATTCAATTGAAAGACGTCACTGCTTGATCAATCAAGCATTTTAACTTTGAGTTTTGACGGTCCCTGAGCGAAATTTCGGCAACAAATTTTAACGCTGTCACCTTTACCTACTTCATTAAATTTCACTTTTATCAAAGCTAGTCACACATTATAGGGCATAATAGCCACAATGCGAAACGACCTTTAGCATACATTTCTGAACGAATGTCACAGAATAAAAACACAATTACACAAATCCAAAGATTATGCACACCGCATACATCCGTAGTTTCCTTACTCATCGTGAAAGGTGTAGTGAATGGGGCACCTGCGCATTCATTGTGCGTGAAAAGCGAATGTAAATTGGTAGATTTCCACAATATGATCACTGCATTTGTTATGTCCATTACGTGTGTGCAAATAATCGTGTCATCATCAGTGTAATAAATTAAATCTGAGTATACAAGCTAGCTCTCTTATATGCGATATAATCACAGCATATTAATAGCCTGAAAATGTTCACTCCGGGCCTTCTCCAAATAAGGTATTTGCCCTGATCACGATGCTTAGCAGGCGAATTGGCGACCCCAGTAAGGAGATATTTAGTACACATCCTACTTCCCCATATATCTAATATTATCTTAGTCGCCTCATATGCATAACAGATACATAAAATATCACATGGTTACCGGATACTTAAAATATCACATGGCTACCGGATACGTAAAATTATTTAAAAAACCTAGATGTAGTGTAGGGAAATTACAACATGGTCAAACCAAATATAAGGTCAACCGATGAACTGAAAGATCTTTTGGCTGAAATGGTAATGACGAATATAGTAAGTAGTAAGAGTAAGGTCTCGTGCATCGAACTAGCCACGTGGCTCGGGTTACTTTACAAACAACTTAAATATCGAACTTAAATATCGTTAGAATCGAACCCACAAGCTACGATATATATGTGACGATATAATTATTGTGACGAGGAGAAATCCTTAACCGATATATCACATGTGTAATCATTAGCAATTACAAAATAATTGATTAAACTATCAAAAGCAAAAGAATTTATAATTTTTAAAACAACTGTTTAAAGTTGCATTGAACGGATATTAAAAATAAACAGTAACTAATACTGGTATTTACAAAACATTATAAGGTAGGTACTACGAAATATACAATAATTTTAAAATCACGTTCAGTTATTTCTCACGTATATTTGTTTATTATAATGAACAAGGTCAATCAAAGCCGCCACTATTCGCTACGATACACTATACAACAATAGTGATAAAAAACAGGTGACCACCATAACTCACCATCGACCTCAACCCGAGATGACAGCGACAGTAGGTGGATGCGTGCGCGCGCACAGTTCGTCCGGAGCCGCGCACTCGCGCGCACCATGCAGCGGCCGCGCCTCTCGCTCGCGATGCGCGACAACTGGCGTCACCTGCAGCGCCTCTACGGGCTAGACCTCGAGTGTGAAGACAGCTCACCTCCACGCCGCGCCCCGTCCCTTGACTCTCTTATTAACTCTTCAGAAGGAGCACCGTCCAGCTTAGACATCTCAGCACCCGAGGACTCCGATTCAGGAGCCGACACACGCAATGAACCAGACCCACCTCGGAGAAAGACGCACACTAATGGAGAACGAATAAAGAAATGTCCTCAAAGTTTCTCATCATCGTCCAGCGGCCACATGGAGACGATACATGAAGAGACTACGGAACCTAAAGTGTCTGTGAAGGAAATTCTCGCTCGTTTCGAGAATCTTACTGAAAAAACTGATACGCAGGTAATAACAGTGTTTGTGTGTAGTGCTTTGGATGTAAACGGGGTAAACAGGTTTGAAAGTATCAGTTATTATAAGCTACGTGCTAAATTTTGTGTTAGAATGGAAACACTAACCGCTTCCACCGATTTCCTTAATCAGCTGTTTGAAAACAAACATTTCGCAACACTCCGTTACAAAATGAGCTTAGTCGACATTTGTGTCTGATATTGTACGTAATGAACGTTTCAAAACGAATGCACTGCCGCAGACTGTTAAAAAGATGTTTATGGTCCCATTATTTATTTTTTCGTCGGTGGCATCGTGCAGTAACACTTTCCAATCAGCGTCGATAATCTCTCTGAGTAATCGATCTATTCATGAGTTCGATGCGATTCGCGATGTTACTTACGTTGTTTTTTGTGAAACATCTCGTGACAATGCTAATATTCAATCAAGCGTCTTCAATGGTTCATTTTAATAATTGATTGACGTTCGTTTTTCATTTTAGATCTAATCCAATGTCTGCATCAAATGTAATTGAAGTAAAGAAACATTATCCGGGTGTCAAAACATAACTATTTGTAAATCATTTATTGTATTTACAACGACGTTAATCAGTTGATTTTCACATTGATTTATTTTTAATTAGCTGAATAAACTGTTTTTTGCGTAAAAATGTAATAAGAACATCACCTCCAATTTCAATAATAAAGAATCACATATACTTTCTCGTACTATGGCATATTACATAATTTAGCAAGTTTATATTGAAAAACTGTCACTATTTCGTAACGTATTGTCTGTTTACTTTGATCCTCAGAAAGTTTAATTCATAAATGCTTTTCAAATTCTTGCAAATCATCGATGACCTTTTATGAGCATCGTTTCTTGTTCATTCAATATGTTGCGCAAGTATTGGTAAAACTCAAATGATCTAACAATTATATTATTACGCGATTAGTTCACCCGACAGGTATCTTGCTTGTGAACATGACCCTTCACAAACATTCAAGGCAAGGCAGTATTGCTATCAGCTAGACTCATGCTTATGGTTAACTCGTAATTCGCTACAAATACGAACTAAGAACCATAAGTCTACTTTGATTCGTGTTTGTCCTAATAAACTAAGCGCTAAAGGTAAATAAGTTCATAGTGCTAATAGCACTCGGCACAATAATAAAAATATAGATTTTTGTTTTGGTATAAACGTATAATTGAGCGGTTATTCGTAACAAAAACATTACCATTTAATAAATAAACCAGCGACGTTTCAATATAATGTTTGTTTTTATTTTTAAGGCAGCCTTTCAGTATCCTGTTCAGACTAAGGCTTTTTTCTTTTGCCGGAATCTCAACGGTAACTAAATTTAAAGATTTGGTACAATCAGTTTTCCCAAGCAAGTTTACGTTTGACTTGATTATTTAATTTTACCAGCTCCCTTTTTTTAACTATACCTAAATAATTTTAATAATTAAGTTCTATGTTATCTGTGCAATAACATTTCATAAACTGCTGAAACTATGGTATATTGTAAACCCCTTTGGTTTCAATCCAGTGAGTCGAATTAACATTGTATAAAGTTTAGTGTAGTGTATTAGTGTTAAATTCATTGATACATTGTTCAAAACTTTTAATTTCTTATTTTTATTACTTGTGTTTCGACACGCTCGGGTAAATTTTACTTTTCTCTTGGTTTGTAGTTGATTCACTAAAATTGCCTTGAGAAATGTATGACATTTTTGCTAGCAAGAACTTACGAGAAATATTCATAGTAGCTTGAATAGCTTGCTGTTTAACAGCTTAGCTATATATGTTTTACAATAAATTGTAAGTATTATGCAAGCGATTACAGATTGAGTGTGATTTGTGTTCGTTAATTATATGTAAAGACGCCATAAGATTTTTTTAACTACTGTGAGAGTTATCTATTTGTAAAGGCCCATTCCTTTTCTTCTGATCAAGTAGATCTAATCTATAGCAAAGTTGCTTTTTTTTCTGTGTCTTTTTCTGCTAACTTTGTCAAAACAACCAACGCAATGGAATTTAATGCGGTTTTCACTGTCGTTCCGAGATTTCTTCCGGAGGGCTTATGTTAAATAATTGCAGACTAGTAAAGAGAAGCCGAAAAATTAAACATTATTTTGATGTCGTAAAAAATATATTTACGTAAAGACAGAGCGGGTAGTTAGTTAATACCTACTTAATAGGTATCAGTTTAAAAATTCGAAATTCAACTTATCCCAGCATCGCCGTTATCGGTAAAATTTATCAACAAGACCTTTTTATTTTGTTTATGTTGTGGTGAATGCGTTTACGCATTCCGCGTAGTCGGGGAAGCAGAACAATCACAGAAATCTGATACTAGGGAATTCACACTAATAAAACTTTATGAATGCATTTTTCTTATCTATTATGTAGATATAATATACTTATTATACAATTTCCCTGTAATAAAATTTGAATGTTGTATTATTTGAGGTGTTTCACCTTCAAATTCGTATACGTTTAATGAAACTAAATTTGCTCTAGCAGTCGTCAAAACTATTGCAGTTCCATATTTCAGACACAGTACGGCCAAAGCCTGATAATAATCATTAAAATAATTAAAATGTAAAGGTAAACAAACGGGCTGTCAATAAATACTTAGGTATTTAAAAGTCAAACACATCATACGTCTCCTCTATTGGAAAGTCATTTAGTGCTTGCTAAGACTGTCCATAAAATTGTCAATAGCTATATAATCTTTTTTCTTTTAACGTGTAAGTATGATTGTTAGTGGTTCTACGTATAGAATTGGAAACGCTTTTGTTTAATCGTGGGCGTATTTTTTAAAGGTGTAAACATTGCACGTATGTCTGATGCATTTGTATAATATATGATCTGTTGTATGTGTTTGAAATGAGCTTTTCTCTGCAGTGCGATATTAAAGATATTAAAGGGGTTAATGTATTGACATCACAAACACCAATGAAAAGCGCAAATTATGGATATTTTCAGTAATGGTAAAAAGGAGAATGAAAGGCGGATGAATGCTAGAAAAGTCTATGGTCAGTTATCTACATTCTATACTATAATAATAATATAAAGCGTAAGAGTTTGTTGAAACGCGCTAATCTCCGGGACTAACAGTCGGATTTCAATAAATTTTTTTATGTATGATAGCCTGGGGAAGGTTATGTAACATCACGCTACTGGCGACAGGAGCAGGGCAGTAAAGAAAGACGCGGGTGAAACCGCGCTGCGGAAAGCTAGTAAATTATTGAAATATTTTCAGCATATTAGTAACATTTACGTGAATTTGTATGCTACATTGTCTCAAGTATTAATCATTCAAAGCAATCTACCAAGAAGAAGAGCGTCACTCAATGTTTAAACAAGCAACTCTTAACGCGTTTATGTTTCTTTCATTTTTAAACCCGGGTCTTTTAAGCGGGCGTCAAAAAGGAATACAAGGGGCACTATGCTGGCAGTTTGCCACGTTGACAATTGGGACGGTCTCTGTCTGTCCTGGAATCCTCTGCTTACCACCAAGCAGAGTACCTATTTATTTTGCTAGGCTAACATAAAAATATAATACTTGAATAACCTAGGTATAACATACGTCATAATGATGGCTCACAATGTGCGCATCAATACCAGATATTGTATTGTTGTCGAGACCTCGGCGACAATCGTCATGGCAATCGAACCGTAGTGCCGCTTCCGACACGGTTTTAGCAACGATTAGCGATACCGTGTGAATTTGTTTACACTGGATATTTATACATTACCAAATTTTATATTTTAAAATAACTTCCAAACTTATAAACATCTCCTGTGCGTCCTAACGGGACACTTTACAAATGTCCAATTAACGGGCAGTAAAGTACCAACAAGATTGGAGTCAACATTTATGAATCGCAGTAGTTTTGTCCCGTGTGGAAATCGAACACACAACCTCGTGCACAGCAGTCGTGGAAATAATATTCTTGTGCAATTCAGTCTTACATACTTACATAACTCACTGCTCTGCCCCACCCTTTAATTTTTTTTCAAATGATTATAGAACACGCAAAGCTTTTGAAATCCGCATGAGCGCCGCCAACATGGTGCAAGGGAGTGCGATGTAATTTTGAGAAGTACCCTTGTCGAGAATTTTTTTATATTATATTTAGATTTTTTCTTTGTCCTCCTATATATTTTTTATGAACAGTAAGCTCGCAGTTTGCTTAATGAAATGCAGAAATGCACTCCTGAAAGTCAGGTACACGTGAAAAAGGCCCCGTTTCTTGGTGGTCATACTGGCATGTCACACTAATATGACCAGTGAGAATCGCTTGTATTAGTGGGTACACGTGTACACATAAAAGAAATCCTAGCGGCGCGCGCCCTGCCCATAGCATTCCACCGGTAACGGTAAGCTGTCTTTATGTCGTTTGGCGTTATCTACAGTTCTCTAAAGAATCACGGAAAAACATCCTGGGCATGGCCTTCTGTTGTGTTTGTGACGGCATTTTAAACTCCTAAATGAAAGTGGCGGCCAGGCAAAGGGATTATCAAGGATCTTATAACAATAGTTGGTCCTTTCAGTCTTCACGGTCATTGTCTAATGGTTGCAGTCAAATTCCGGTATTCATGATAACACAAAAATATTCTGCTTCAATACAAGCAATACATCCACGCTATTATGCGACTAAGAACTGCCTCCCTGATGCAGACTTCTCATCGAGCCACTCTCACCTATATTAAATAAATAAGAACTGTACAATCAATGGTCTGATGTATACCTCTATACAATAGATTGTGATGAGGCAAACAAACCTTAATAATCTAAATCCTGAGGACATCCTGAGGCACTGCTGGCTTCTGATGAGTACGGCCCATCTTCTACATCATCATCCCTTGTTCTGAAGGTAGAGCTGGTAGAATGTGTTGTAGAGAAGTCCTGCTTCTCTGTCTCCCTCATAAGTAGAAAGACATCTTTTATAATCATACATAAGTAGCATACTGTCTGGCCTTCGTGTCTGGTCCATATATGCTGGTGGGGCAGTGGGCCCATCGTTTCATCTATGTATATTGTGTCGAAGAATTCTAAGAAAGATGTAGGTATTTGGGTTATTTATTTACACTTATACTGGTCAAATCAAAGTTTGTTAAAACTCTTAAAGTGCGGCGCGAATAGATTTCTTACATTCTTAGGTAAGATAAGATGCTCTTGTCACCAGTTGTTCTTATCCTGTAACGTATGGTGTAGCAGTAATGATCTACTTTTGGAGAACACACGACGCAATCCTATAGATAACTTTTTATCTATGTTCTCGAGAGCTCGATTTATTTCAGATTTCATGGTGACATGTAGGTAATATTTCTTGGTTATACTTTGACTTTGACACAATCGTCGGCTCAGTTGTCTTACTATACGGAGATTAAGAAAACTCCATGGGGCCATCTTTTGTTTTCAAGAAAGATGGTTGTCATTTAATTTCATCCACATTTTTTCTATTTTATCATTGTAATATACCATTAATATCATCAACAAGAATATTTTTCTGCACTTGACGCTGGCAGAAATAGCTAACACCCAAAAAAAAGGAGAAGAAGAAGACTCCATGTTGGATTGTTAAAAGGTGGTAGACAATAACTACATTATTTTAGTCGATTAATCGATATTGCCAAACTGTAACAAAGGTATTACTATAATAAACGCCAAATAAAATTACTTGTTGCTATAATTAGAAAGACAAATATTTATTATTGTCGTACCCTACATATTGTGTATAGCATTCAAATGAAAAATTAAATTAACTCCGCTGTTGCTATATCGGGTTATTGTCAAGCCTTCTTCCTAATTTGTTGGGGTCGTCTGCCAGTTTAATCCTTTTGACTAAGTATTATATATTTCCAATTTTCTTGAGTATTTCTTAATATCATTCTTTCAGAGAAATAAATAAGCACTAGCCAACACCAGTATTATCAGAGGGAGACCATTAAACAGACTAGGCAGCGAACTATCAAAATTAAATGATAGAATTCTTATTACAGGAATTTTATGAAGCTACCGCTACAGTTCTTTGGAGGCATACGTAACTTACGAGTATGTCGAGCATGGGACGTTTTTTTGCCTAAAATGAACTGCTTATAAGTTCCTGGCTTGTAGCCTAATGTAAACCTAAGAAAAGTCTATCACTTAGAAACAACTGTTTTGTAGTCGTAGTCAATATAATAATGCCTACGTTGTACAAAAAATAGCAATAGTAAGTACTTATATTTAAAATGAAAAAAATTACCGCTTATTACTTACTCTACAATTATATCTATTTTACATTCCGTATTCTATTTCTAAGTAATATGTTCCTAAAACTCATTATCGGATGGTAATGATATTCTATTGCACGCGCTTCTACGTGCTCTATAATTAATAATATTTGTATTAAAGTGACACGAATACTCGTCACACGTATCGAGACGTAAATCGATTCATCGTTATCGTTCCTAATCGATATAACGGCGTAATATGCACTACTCGACTATGTGTAATAAAGTCATTTTTTATGATTACAGCACTCGTATTGTCTATAGCAAGACATTTTTTTTATCTTTTTATGGTTGATTACGCTATAGCGGCATTGTGGTGTTTATTTTTTCTTACAAAAGCTTCATGTAGAAAGTATCAGGTATTTTTTTTTTTTTTTTTTTTTTATATTAGCCTACCAAAGTGACTCCACTTTGCCTGATGGTAAGCAGTAAGTGGAATCCAGAAGTGGCGGACACCATTCCAAAAGCCAAACTACTGGTATGGTGGCCTCCACTATGGCGGCTTAGTGGTATTTGATACTAATAAATAATTTCATCAGCACATCAACAGATTGAAAAGTGTAATACTACTCTACTTCTCCAAAGATCTAAAATATTATTATTATTATATGTAAGTACCTAATTGTTCTAAAATCTGAAATCTTCGAAAAAACGTACGTCAAATAGGTATAATCTGTTAGAAATATTTTTACCCTTTTCTGCTGATTATGCGAATCTCAGTTCCAAGTTGCTTTTGTATCGTTTAGTCCACTCTCGACCCCACGACCTCCAATAAATAAAGTGTCCATTTATTACCTCGTGATTAATCCGATCAACCATTGTATGAAAAAACGACAACATTAGCTAGTAATTGGTGTTTTAATCTAAGATTATCATCAGTACAGGAAGCTACGTCATTATGCGCAGCTCAATGCATGTAACATCCGGTCTAACTTTGTCTTTTTCAATTCAAGATAATGCGCAATTTGTTTATGTCGTTTTATATGTTAGCTGTAGATCTGCAGGTTAAGCACACTTGAATCAATTCATAGATAAATGACCGTTTTTTTTAAACGAACTAGGTAAGTTATATAAAAAAAATAAAATCACTAGGTACTATTTTTTATATCTAAGAGCGTTTTCCATTTAAGTAAATACACTAAAGTACTAAACTCAAATACTTACTATCTATCGCTACATTAAATGGCAAGTCCTTATTTAAACTATTTTTCTCTCAATGTGTTATAAAAGCCCACAATCCACAGTTACAACCAACCATCAGGTGCACCTTTGTCTCATCTTTCCCTACAGAATAAATTTCGTACAGAAACTACCAAACAAAAAGTCTTTCCTATCCAACTGCTAATCTATCTCTTATTACATAACTCATAAGGCTTATAATCGTATATTGGGTAAGGTCTCGTTAGTACAACACCTGTCATATAACAAGTGAGGAGTCATCGTAGCATACTTCCTGACCGTTGACCACAAACCCTTCTGTCACGTTTGGGTGGTAAGGGCTAAAGAAATTGTATTAGGTTATGCAAAACAGAAGCAGCTTCTAAAATTTAAATTTCGCCAAATTACACAATAAGTAATAAAATTTCTGTAAAGACATTAAGTATATTCTACGAATATACTGGTACAAGAAGGTAAATATTTGGCACATAAGGTTTAAAATTTTATTGTAATATTTCTGTACCATAATTATTATAATATATATATATATATATATATATTTGTAATATAACACCTCAACACCTCCAACCACATTTTTGCAAAAATAAATTTATTATTACAAAAAAAAATATTAAAAAACGCGTTGATTAGATGTGATTTAGGTTTCCGTTTAAGTAGATACTATTTATTTTATCTTTGTTCATTTCGTAATCTGACAAAATAGGTATTCATTTTAAAAAATATTAGTACCGGTACCTAGTATTTTTTCGTAATAATTTGAATGAATGTTTTAAAAATTGACTTAACATTTTAGATTAAATTATGAAAATATTCAACGTTCAAAAACCTCCGATCGTCAAGTTTAGCATCACAAAGTAGATTTCTCATCGAAACTTTAATTTAATAATAAAGTTCGTAAACACTAAATAATACCACAGATAGCAAAACTACTCTAACAAGTCAAGTCACCAGTGCGAGCTGTCTAGACATAGAAATAATACATAGATTAAAACAGACAGACAAAATTTCAGCGTAACGCTTAGTTATGTTGGACCATGAGGCAATTTTTACTGACCTTTAAGTCTACGGGCTACTGGCCTAAGTACGTTCACGGGTACGTTCATGTATGTGTAATGGTGCCGTTGCTCTAGTTTCATGAATTAAGTATAATAATATAATTATTATTATAAGTTATCAACCTACTTACCCCTATGAACGAACGTAACCAAGATCACAATCTAAGTTTGCAATTGAATTAACAATTCACGTGTTGTTTCCTCACAAAATGTTGATAAATATCAAAATAAATTATTAATATTGTAGTTAACTAGTTCGTTATGCTCGCTACCTTTCTGGATAAATGTGAATTTCACTTTTTAAAAGAAAGATGGAAAGCAAACTAAGTATTATAGATCTGCTGATACCAAGAAGATCTATATCAATATCAATAACAGCATTACCTAAGTTAAAGCACATTCTAGCTAGGCTATTACTTGCAGGCACAATAAAAACATATTACTCGTAAATTCAAAAACAGAATTTCATAAATTATTTTGTACCAAAAAAAAATAGAGCGCGGGCTATAATATTGGACCACGGACGACGGCTTTATTTATGTCATTGTCATAATGAAGTATTGATTGTTTTCGTCATGTGTCTTCTCGTGTCTCTCGTGTTAATTCAAGGTCTAGTCACAGAATTATTTTCGGCAGGTGTATGTGCCCTGGTACCAGTAATTGACAATATCAGCACAACTAATTGCTCTAGCTTGAAAGAGAGCGTGACCGCCAACTCTCTCGCTTTCCACACGTACTGTACATAAAAACATAGTATTTTGTGGTAATTTTGCTTTTAGGGCGGCTCATGTAACAGAATGATATACGAACTGTGTAGTTGTAAATTCTATAATTGTTTTATACTTTTATTAAGTTTTCTCTATTTGGTCACTTTTCTTCTTCAGTGTGACGAATCATATTTAACTGTAGAAAGACAGATAGATATATAGAAAACTTTTACCTTACTATAAGTCCAAAGACTGTAAAGAGAGTCTCCAAAGAGTCTGCTAGAGGTTAGCCTTTAAAGAAAGGCAAATTTAAGTGTCCAATTAAGGTTCTTTTTTTATAATCCAGATATGTATTTACCAGACACAACTTTTTATCTTCCTTGTAAAACTTAAATTATACTCCATTGACCACGATCGATCGTACAAAAGCAAATAGCAAATTTTGGTCTTGCATTGACAATCGAATATCGGTGTTGTTGTTGTGATTGTAATAGAGGTCAAATGTCCACCACAGCAGTAAAAATGCAGATATTCAATCGCACGCATAGATGTAGTATAATGTTCTAGGTATCCGGTTAAACTGTAAAACAATTTAAGATTAAATAAAGACATGTTGCTTGATGAATAAATACGAAACGTTTATGTACTTTAGTGTATCCGCATAATCGTAATGATAAAGTAATTGTTTGTAAACAATTTAAGATTGTGTTAAACATAACTGTGCTAACACGATGGCGTAGCATCGTGTAGTATAGCAAATTATAACGTTCGCCCTATTTAACAATGTCGTATGCTACCAAGGTTATTCTGATTAAAAATGTCGTAGATGGTCGTAGACATGATTATATAAAATTTACGGGGTTCAGGCCGCTATTAGGCCGGTATTACATTATCCTTTATCGATTTCATATCTGTCAAATTCTATGATCATAGTTCTACGACTCTCAAAATATATCTTTGATCATATTTCTATGATTGTCTAATAGCGGCCTAAGTCATTTTTAAATGAAGAACATAATTATGACGGTATAATAACTACATGTGATTATCTATGATCATAGTTTGAGGGTCGTCGAACTATGATCATAGAATTTGACAGATATGAAATCATATATAAATGATAATGTAATACCGCTCTAAGACAGATCATATCTGCTTCACAAGCTATGACAATAGATACAGGTCTAATTACGCCAATATGAGATTGGACAGTGACAAATCAAAGAAAAGTAGGTAAGTATTAAAATTATTAAATCATCAATATCGTTTTGATCACTATTATCATATCAGCCTAAAGACGTCCACTGCTGGACATAGGCCTTCCCAAGTTTGATATCAATACACTAGCTTCTCGCGACGCGGTTACGCCCGCGTCTTTGCTTACTGCTCTGTTCCCGTCGTCAGTAGCGTGACGTTACATAGCCTATAACCTTCCCCAAGAACTGGGCTATCATATGCAAAAGAAAGAATTTTTCAAATACCACTGATAGGTTCCAGAGATTAGCGCGTTCAAACAAACAAACTCTTTTCCGCTTTATATATTAATAAGTCGCGAAATAGATAGATGGAACTAATAAATAACGTTCTTCTTTATAGGCCTTTATTACTTTCAGTCAACAATAATTAAAAGTAAGAATTCAATTATGGATGTCTCATCTTTCGCAACCCAGTTTACGTGCCTGCACGTAACTTTTAGAACGCCATATTACGTCTTCTTAGAATTATCGTACATTACGTGACAGTAATCGAACCAAAGAATGTGAAGTAAGCTCATTTTTATGACTATTAAGTTCTATGATACTCTTACGTGCTAACTAAATAAAGAAATTGTTTACATATTAGTAGCCAGTAAGACACATGGATATCAAATGTTTTTTTTATTAACTGCAAACCAAAAATATAAACAATATTTTAATCTAAAATGTTATAAATTTTGGGTTACTAGAAATACAAAGCTTCTACAAACGCAGTAATATTAATCATATCAATAGTTAAAATATTACTAATTATATTTTGTCAAGGCAGCGTAGTTTAACTATGAATAATAGTTTTGTAAGATCAGCGAGCGTAAGAATGACCAGAAAAAGGTGTGTAGGATCTTCATAGGCCTCTACCAAAGATGAGTTTGTAATAGTCACCAGACACTACACTTCGCAGACGGTCTGATCGTAGGTATTCTCTAAAGTTCCTCTGAAATCTTTTTTTTTAATATATCTACTGATTTAAAATTTTAGGTGATCTACTAAAAGACTGAAGAAAGTAAAGATAGAAATGATTTCAGTAGGTACCTACCTACACATAACAATAAAATTATAATAACATTACATAATTATTGTTACTATAGTTTTATTGTTTATGATCGTAAAGTAAGTTAACAATGCTCAATAAATAACTATAAAATATCATAAGGTCAATTTTAATCATTACAGTAGTACATTCAATACTGCTGATGATTATTTATAATCATTCTTATATACTCTATAATATATTATTATTACTCTAAACGATTTTTGTTTTTATTTCTAATATCATTCCATGATTTAAACATCGTTTATTTTTTATTACCAATGAATTATTTATTCAAAAATATATGACAGTTTTTTAGACAGATAATTTATATTTTTAATGGCAATCTTAGTACTTGTTCGTTGTGCGATCTAGAATAAAATAATAACCATTTGTTTTTACCTATTTCACAATGACAATGACAATGAGGGAAAAAGGCATTTGGAAGGGTTACGAAACAAAGTCCAGTCGAATGACCAGACAAAATGTCCAGACGAACTATTTTACAACAATTTATTGAATAACATTGATGTGGCCTTTTGATGCTGCAATTAGCAATATTCTACCGCAAATTAACGAATAATGTCTTTTAATACGAGGCAGTGTTTCTCTCAACTAATTACTCAATAAGATTAACTTTTACACTTAAATAATGTTACACGCTTATTTATATTGCTTTACTTTGTTGCAAAAGAGTAAATGGTGTATTTGTAAAGATGGCTTTGAGGTGTAGTGTGTACATTTCTATGATTGCTGAGAAGATTGAACCGATTATTGATGTCGTAATACGAGGTACTAGGTACCTACTGTTAGTGAGCTATTATAATAGTAGCTAGAGCTGTTCAGTATACTTCCTCGAACGTTTAGGCAGTGGCGTGTTTTGTTATAATATCAGCCGTAAGACGGCCACTGCCGGACATAGGCCTTTCCCAATTTTCGCCACGTTGGCCGATCGTGAGCCGGCTTCATCCATCGGTTACCCGCCTTTCGTATCAGAGGCCCTACCACAACCTCTTATTGCAATCATATTATATCCTTACTTTGTCTCTATACTTGTTTTTAATGGTATAAAATAAAAAGACAAGTCACAAAGTAATATTAAAATAATACTGCATATGAGGTGGTGTCGCCAGTCCACCTGTATTGTTTTGTGTTTATTTAACTATAATGTTTCGT
Organism: Parascotia fuliginaria; assembly: GCA_963082885.1. Lineage (NCBI taxonomy): Eukaryota > Metazoa > Arthropoda > Insecta > Lepidoptera > Erebidae > Parascotia > Parascotia fuliginaria. The sequence continues at coordinate 15,765,739 of OY720178.1, forward strand.
CAGCTTATAACTTGCTTCATTCTCATCTAATAATAGCTACGCTTATTATAATTTTCGGGCAAAATTTTCAGTAGATGTATTTTCCCACACAATTAACATTAGTAATTTAATTATCCTTAGTTGCCGTTGACAAATAAGGATTAGGCCTAAATTACTCTGCCACCACAAGGGGTTGTAAAAGTATTGAAAAAAGTTAGTAAACAGGTATAGTGGTGGTACTATACGTTTTTTTTAGTTTAGGTGTAAAGGCATTTTTCCTAGTAGTACTAATAGATTGCTTTTGAAAAGAAGAAGAAATATAATATTCTATTGTATAATTCCATACCATGATACATAATTATTAAAATAATTGCATTGATAAAGGCATAAGATTCCATACCTTAGATATCTTTATTAATTTTATAGAAAGGATATCGGGCAATATAACGTTGACGAGGTAAGTATAATACGGAACTATAAGGCGGTACTCATATTTCTATCGTCCCAACCTGTTTCAACCACCTTCAATTTTACCCACACCATAAACTAATAGTTGGTACTGTCCACTTTCCACTCTGTTAACGAACGGGTCGTGATTAATTGTGTTCGATTTGTAATCCGTATGTAATTTAATAATACAACTACTGTCGCGGTAAAAAACATAAACTGTTTGCTGTGCCTAATTGCCGTACTGTTGCCAGAGCCAAATCTCCTATTCCTCGAACACTTACTGCTCTTAACAATCTCCTGGATTCAGACTCAACTATCGATTTGTTTGTAGATGGATGGGCGCTGATATTGTTCGCATGTTTGAAGTTTTGTGAGAGAGATGTTTAATAGGTTCTTAGTTTTGTCCTTATCTTTGTTTTTATTTGTATCACATTAATATTCTATGGTTTCAATGTTCTCGTGTGTGCTAGGCTTACTGTATAAGTGTATAATAGTTTAGTTAGTGTTATTGGCATACTGTCGTTCTGCATTAAAAATAAATAAATAAATTAATAATTGACAAGAATAATTTAACATTTTTATAATGTAATAAAAATGTCATAAAACTTTAATTAATTGAATCAAACTTTTATGTCATATTATAATGGAAAAGTCGAGCTTATGTGATAAGTACATGTACCTTACGGGTCTTTTAATAAGGGCGTAAAAAGCTTCTAACAAAGCCGGCATAGTGGATTCCATTTAAGACAAAGGCTCTTCGAATTGTGGCCAACACTTTTGGATCCCACTGCCCGCTTACCATCAGGCAGAGTGAAGTCACTTTGGTAGTCTAATTTATAAAAGGCCTATAATTATATATAATTTAAAAATTTATAAAATATTGCCGTGCTTTCAGCGTTCGGTAACATTTTAAATAGTCACATTAGCAGACAGATCAAACAGCAACTGAGCGAGTGTCAGCATGGGTTCAGAGCTGGTAAGTCGACTACTACCATTTTGATTAACTTTGTTGATTATTGTGTGACTGAAATGGACTGTAATAAGCAAGTAGACGCGGCATATTTCGATTTTAAAAAGGCTTTTGACCGAGTTCGTATTGATGTGCTTTTACAAAAGTTTGCCTCTATAGGATTCACTCCTAAACTTGTTAAGTTATTCGCCAGTTACTTTGCAAATCGCACTCAGTACGTTTAGCTTGGTAGTTACCGATCTGACCCATATGAGACTCGCTCTGATGTGAGTCAGGGTAGCGTGCTGGGTCCGACTCAGTTCTTAATAATGATAAATGATATGCCGAATGTTGTCAGTTCGGCTCAGTGTCTCATGTTTGCTGACGATCTGAAACTGTTCTTGGGTATCACCAGCACAGATGACTGTGAAGCCCTTCAGCGAGATATTGATAGTGTGGTGGCCTGGGGTGTGCGCAACCACTTATGAGCTTAATGCGTCTAAATGCAAAACAATAACATTTTCTCGATCACGCTCGCGCCATGCACACATTTATGTAGTATTAGGTGTACACATGGAGCGTGTTACACAAATACGGGACTTAGGCTTGACTCTCGACACGTGCTTAACATTTAACATGAGGAAAAGTTTCCAATTACTGAACTTTGTGATGAGGCAGTCAGGGCCGTTTCAGAACAGGAGTCCTATTATTTTGTTATACTTTGCCTTTGTGCGTAGTATTTTGGACTCCCTACCTTTAGTAAATTAAAAAAAATATCTTATGTGTACCTATCAGTAAACGTATACCTAGTATATTAGTAAAGACGCTGATTAAGCTCAGTCTAATGATTGACTTTGCGTTTACTTAATCTGTCTTAATATAGAATTATAGTAAGTTTTAAAAAAAGAAACAAAAACATACGAACCGAATTGAGAACCTCCTCCTTTTTGAAGCCGTTTAAAAATATTTATTTATTTATTTATGGAATAACAACAGCTGTTACAAATAAATTAGGTAACATAGTTCAAATAACGTAGTATAGCCAATTACAGTTATCCGCTAAATGTCTAACTAGTGGAACATGTATTGTGAAGGTACAAAAAAAAGAAATGTAGGCACAATATTAATATTAATATGAAATTTCCTTTAGGTACATATGTTAAAAAAAAGGTAAATAAAAGAGTATAGGTATGTAATGTACATGCAAATGTTAATAATAGTAGGTAGCTTGATTAATTTATAAAGTTGAGTTGACGGTAACAGTGAAAACTTGTGTATCAAAGTATCTATAATGTGCACGAAGACACGGGAGTGTCATTCTGCAATAACAAAGTCTCAACAATTTTATAAATAATTTTATCTAATGTTTAGTAATGTAATGTTTTAATATTTATTTGTTTGTTTTTTTTCTTAGTGTTCAAGGTTTTATAGATATACTTAACATAATATAATATATATGTATGTATGAATAATAAATAAATAATATTATGTATATATAATAAGTATATATAATACTAAGTACATAAGTATATATATATATAGATAAAATATATTAATATAACTACGATATAACAATAAATATTATTAGAGCCTAAAAGTGTTCAATATGTAGTTTGCTATGGTGTGGTACCGATAATGATATCGTATGTTTCTTTTTTCAGTCTGGTTTTAGAACCATTAAATATATCAATGTTACTAAATTGTTTGTTGTATGAGTTAACTATGCGTGTTAATACACTGTTCTGACCATAGTTCGTTGAGTGAAACGGGGCAGAAAGTAACGCAGTGTGTCGCGTGCGTCTTTTGGGAACGTTAAAGTGTATGTTATGCAGAAGATCAGGGCAGTCGAGGCGTCCATGCAATATGTCAAATAGCAAACCCATATCCATCATAATACGCCTTTCTTCGAGAGTCAATAAATTGTACAAGCGACAGTTCTCTTTGTAGTCATTGGCAGAGCGATTGAATTTATAGTTCAAATGAGCTATAAATTTTTTTTGAATACGTTCAATGCTGTTCTTATGTATCGCGTAACAGGGAGACCATATTTGACAGGCGTATTCTAATGTACACCGAACAAAGGCGAAATATACGATTTTTAAGCTCAACAAGGATTTAAAAGGTTGACAAGATCTTATAACGAATCCAAGATTACGGAGCGATTTGCAAGTAATCGTATCGATGTGTTGTCGCATTGTCATTTCGGAGTCCAACATAACACCCAGATCCTTTACCACCTCAACCCTCTCGATTACAATGTCGTTAAAATTATATTGGTAAATTATGGGGTTTTTTTTACGAGTAAAAGAGATACATTGACATTTTTTAACGCTTACAGTGATGTTGTTATTGTTATAATAATTAAATAGTAAATTAAGATCATCTTGTAGCGTCATGCAGTCGGAAACGGTATTAATAGTAGTATAGATTTTTTTGTCATCTGCGTATAAGATATGTTGGGAGTTATTTATGTAAAATGAGATATCGAAGATATAGGCATTGTAAAAGAGAGGGCCGAGGTGAGAACCCTGGGGTACACCAGAGGGGATGGATATATAGTCAGATTTAAAGCCTCCAAGTACGACTGCCTGGGAACGGTTAGTTAGATAAGATTTGACCCATCTTAGTAAGTCGCCGTGAATTCCTAAAGAGGATAGTTTCTGGAGTAGGATGATGTGGTCTACTCGGTCGAAGGCTTTTTCGAAATCCGTGTAGACCACATCGACCTGACCACCATTTTCCATTTGATCTATCACATAATTAGTAAAACAGGCAAGATTTGATACTGTAGAACGTCCACGCATGAAGCCGTGCTGAGAATCAGGAATACCAAGAGCGATAACGGGATAAATATATTTAAAAATAATCTTTTCGAAAACTTTAGCAATACAATTTAAAATGGATATGGGACGGTAATTATCAATTTCACATTTAGATCCTTTTTTGTGAATAGGTATGATGTGGGCATTTTTCCATAGAAGGGGAAATACACATGTATCCAGAGAACGCTGGAAGAGAAATGAAATTGGTAGTGAAAGACTTTTCGCGCACGATGATAGAAATATAGGCGGGATACCGTCAGGTCCGGCGCCTTTACTTCCATCAAGGCTAGAGAGATAATTATACACAACATCTTTATATACCGTAATATTGGATATAGTATCGCAGCCTGAGTAACCTTGCACTGATGATTGCGAGTTAGCAGGATTACGTGGAGGGTTTCTAATGAATGCACTGTCAAAGAAATTATTAAAAGCTGTGCATATATCCTGTCCGTTACTGAATTTTTGATTTCCTAACTTAAATTCTTGAGGATAAGAAGAGACACCTTTTTTCGATTTAATGTATCTCCAAAAATACTTTGAATCTGATATTATATTTTGTTGTGCATTGAGTGTAAAGCTATCAAAACAATGACGCTGCAGACGGCGCTGTCTATTTCTAAGTAACTTAAATTCGTCGTAATCACGAGGGTTTTTAAATAATTTCCATTTTTTATGTAACTTAGACTTTTCGCGGATTACATTTATCAGTGCCCGACTGTACCATATGGGATACGTGCTAACATTATGACAGATATACGGTACGAAAAGAAGTATACACTCATTAACTTTTTCGTAAAATAAATCAACAGCGTCATCTACAGAGCCCGTGCCCGATAATAAATGGTACCAATCGATGTTTGCAAGATATTTATTGATTTTATCATAGTCGCATTTACGAAAGTTAAATTTTGATATCCTGTTAATGACTAGAGGTTTAATATGAAAGTCGATAATCTCAATTAAGAGTGGAGGATGAAGTGCATCTATTTTAGTCAGTCCATCAGTCTCAGAAATGTCTAGAAGTAAATTGGAAAAACAAAGATCTAAAATATTGTTACAACGATTACGTTTAAAATTAAATTGGTTTAAGCCCATCAGACTTAAATCATCTGCAAATGTACATGCGCAGTCTCGTACTGTGCCAGACCCAATATTTTGAATAGACCAACCATCGGGGTTCCAACTTAAACATGGTAAGTTAAAATCACCTACAAGTAAATAATAGGCGCCATTGTTATTATCAAAAATGCCCTTAAAATTATTATAATAATGTGTCAAATAAGATGATAAGTTGTTAGCATCCGGTGGCATATATGACAAAATAATGATTAGGTCCGCTGTTGTCCCGAGTTTAAGTGCAGATATTTTAATGCAAATACATTCATAATGAGAATTGCCCTCCCAGTCAGTACGCACTACCGGACATAGATCGCGACGCACACAACACAATGCACCGCCACCCGCCCGCTTGCCCGTGACCTTCAGGTCCCGGTCGCAGCGAAATATATCATAACGCCTACCATCACAGATTTCGCTATCGAGTACATCAGACTGCAACCATGATTCAGTGATTAAAATTATGTCATAATCATGTAATAGTATATTGTTGTATAATTCAAGACATTTGGTTCTTAAACCACGAGTATTTTGATAAAAAATGTTTAATTTACGTTTATCCATTGTTTACAGTTAATATATACTATGATTTGTACATAGCTAATAGGTTGAACATAATAAATGAATACTTTTAGGCATACATAATAATATACTAAATACATTCGTATCGTAATAATACTATACATATGATATAATTTTATATAATAATTTAATGTACATAAGTGAGCAATTTTCATAATAAAATAAATGTAAAGCAATATATAATAATACGAGTATTTATGCGGAATACGATTATAATCTTTAATAATGATTCGATAGTGTTTATATGATAAATACCATACTATGTAGGAGTTAAGTAGTAAGTAAATGTGTAGTGTTTGCTTACCCAACTTAAGTAACAAAAAATAATTCTGTTTACGTTTGAAACAAAGTTTTGTATGGTTTACGAATGAACTAATCGTAGAAATTGAACACAGTATACAGTTTCGTAAAATGATTGTCGATGAATAATTACGAAAGACGTATAATGAACTTGCCTTAAGATAATAGCACATAAACAGTTTTATGATAGACAGTCAGATTATTTTATGTAAGTCGTCGGCACTCCTGATTCGAAAAGATTTTGATGTTTTATCCTTCTGCACAAAGATCTTGCCGTCACGTATCCAAATAAAACGATATTGAGCGGCTGCAGCTTTTTGTCTCGTATTCTTATGTAGTAGCTTGTTGCAGGGTGTAAGATGCTCGTTCACAAAAATTTTTTTCACATCACCTGTGATTCCAAGGTCAACGGTATTTAGACCCTTTCTAGATCTAACGGCAGAAAGTATGGTATCGCGAAGCAGTCGAGAATTGAGTTTAAGCACGATGGACTTAGGACGACCAGGTACAGGGTTGACTGGCCTTACCCTCGTGATGTGAACGATATCAGTCGCCGTCGACTCAATTTCCAGGCATTTGACCATAGCACAATAATAAGCGACGAGGTTTTCATTAGACTTCTCGGGAATGCAGCTTATTTCCAGGTTACATGCGCGATCACGCTGCTGTTGGTCGTTCAGTTCCGACTCCAGCTTGGTAACGTGTTCCTTCAGACGGGTTATGTCCAAGTCGTGTGAACCAGATACAGTGGACATTTTGTCAAAACGCTTGGTGAGCGATAGTTGTACTTTATCTTGGTGTTCAACGGCAATCTTAATTGATTCCATGTCCGTAAACAACTGAGATTGATTAACCTCAATCACCGATAGTTTAGATTTTATGTTGTCTAAGTCTTTTTTAATAACAGAATTAATATTATCTTGTAATAATATAGCACGATATGACGAAGATGAAATTTATGCAATCCACAATATTAGCGTCATTGACCTCCACGTATGATATGTTTTTTTTTTGTTTTACACGCACCTACATCTTGTATTATGTAAGTTTTAAATTTTATCATAAACTAGTTTTCCGCGGCGTCGTTTCACCCACGCCTTTGCTTACTGCTCTACTCCCGTTTGTTCTTTAAAAAATAGTCAAAAAGCTTGGCAAAAAGGTTTTTTGTCATTAACATTATTATATTTCGACTCCCTCTGTCAACGGAGCTCCTAGGACCAAGCAAATTTTTTACACTGAAACTGGTTAGAAAATCTTAAATTTAACTAAGAGCTGCTGATACAAAAAGTGATACTTAGCGCCACCGTGTCATATGATTCAATGGCTACAAACTACTGTAAGGCAACTGTGTCACATACGTGTTAATAAGCGATAACCAAGTATTGTGGGTCACAGCACTCTAATTTGACACAGGGTCACACATGTTAACAGCATTCGCGAAATAAACGCGACATGTCAAACATTGGGATTTTCTAACATATGAAAATATAGATATAAACTCGTTTTAAAATTTAGTTTTAGTTTAGTTTTCTTTTTTAAGAGACAACTCTCTCACTAGGAAACAGGCTCTGTGTCACGGCGGACTTTACAAACATGCATTAACCGGACACAAAGTACACCCAGACTCGAAACAAATATTTATGGATCACACAAAATGTTGTCCCGTGTGTGTGGCGATCTATCTTATTGGCTTGGAAACTGCAAAAAATATTATAAAATAATTATATAAAAACTCCTTCATATAATTGACCTGGCATGGCGTAAAAAGCTTGCAAAATATTAATAAAAAAGCATAAGAACGTAACTAACTAAACTTTAACTTACATTTGCGTTGAATAAAAATACATAAGTAATATGATGTATCCTTACTAAATGATAGGTGATCATCATTTTTTTATCATTATCCGTTTTGACTCTACCATATTTAGAGGGTTGGTTTCAACCTAAGACTGTATGCTGAAAGCCATTGCGATTACCAATTTCCTCGCCATTAAAATGTGCCCCAGACTTTCCCTTGCCCTAAATACCACACTTATAGATAATATTACCAAATTTCGAGATTCGAGAATTTCGAGAGTCTGGATAAGCTTTGCGTCCCTTAATTCCACATTTGTAACGCCTCGAGCTTGCTTCCTAGTGATACGTCGCCGCCGCGACGTCAAAAAAGCAAAGTCACTGCCTCGTCTACTATAGCAACAAAGAATATAGTCTACTTTCGCTTGTCTTGCCAATTGTATACGTATACGCAAAGAACTGACACTCTCAATTATTCAAAATCATACAATAGACTGCTACTTCCATGGAAATGCATTTATTAATCGATTGAAGGGAAATCTTACACTTTCTCGTACGCGCCTGTGTGACTCGCCAATAATTACGCATGTGCATATAGTTTCAGTGTGTGTGCAATCAATTTGTGCATTCAACGATCAGTTGTAAACCTAATTGACGTTATCTAAAAAGCTATTAACCTTCTTTGGATAATAGCCACACTCGATTGCCTAGCTTTATTCTATAGTTTATAGTTGTGCTTTTAGTAGAAACATTTAGTTTTAGTTTACATTTCTTCACGCTATTTTCTTCTAGTTAGTATGACCACACGTTTTTGAAAAAGTCTCATTGGTTCAGTTTCGAACGTGTGCTGTGCATGGGTGTGTGGATACCTCAATAAGTGTTATAACTAATAGCAATATTTTATGGCAGTACTTTAGAAGCGTAGGTTTTAATATGAATTACAGTTTGCATACACGCAGAATCTCGTCTTTTGTGATACATACCTATACGAATGGGTGTTTAACACCCCATGTTTCGTAGGTAGATATGTTAAGAATATGCAACATTGGGCAAGCCATATTGCCACTTATCGCACCTAATTTCAAACCGACAGAAAACCTGTCCTGCCGACAAAAAACTGCAAATATCACTTTACCCTAGGATCAAACTCAAGACCTCTGCGTGGCGGTCTGTACACAATATCATTAAACCACTGAGACAGTAGCAAATTTACAGTATAATCTTTATAAAATTAAACGAATCTTACGTGTATAACTGCGAGGATAGTCGTCGTTTCTCCGAGAGCTAGCCGTAATTCTCAGATCTAGTTAGAGGTCGCTAGTGACACATCCGTGTCAGTAAACTGATACTAGCCGTCTTGTCGCCCGTCTGACCAGTATCAAGATGTATCAGTTTGGAGGCTCATCTCTGAATAGTATAGCAAAGTTGTCTGTTTCTAAGCTATCTTCTTCTAAACCACGCATAATATTTACATGCATACTATACCTAGTTAAAATAAGCCAAGAATTTCTTCGTCGTAAAATCATATTAGTACACACTTGCGGAGCAGGGACGGGACGCTAGTAATATTAAAAAGTATAGTAATAAAATAGCTTATTAATAAATAGCTCTATAAGTATAAAACATGCATAAGTACAAAAAAAATTTCATTGCGTGTAGCTAGTTTAAACCATGTAGATAGTTTACTTGTTTAATTAGTTACATCTACCGGGTTAAAAGCTTACGGTATGAGAGATAGTAAATGTTTATTGCTAATGGTGGCCACTAGAGCAAGTGCTTTTAATAGCCGGCAATGAACTTCGGAAACCCCACACGCACAGTTTGCTATGCAACTGCACCATTAGTTGCTATTGAAATAAATGAAATATGGACGATGACAAATATTTGATAAAAGAAAATTTGTGCTCAATTTATTTTTGTATATTTTGTCTAAATTGCCAATAATTATTATTTCATTAAAATGACACTTGTTTAAATTTGAGATTATACATATTTTATAGAGTTGCTTTATTTGGAAAGAAATCTGTTACATAAATGATTTATTATTTACATATTTATAATTAATAAAAATACTCATTCGTGACAAATAATACTTAATTTTTTTGTCACGAATATTTATTTTATAAATTATATATTTTATCGCAGTGAACTTTTTAAACTCAAGTCATTACCGTCAACTAAACGATGCTGCTCTCTATCGCAAAGTCACAGCACTAATAACGATAGTTACTTCGTGCATTTGCGGATAGATGGCGCGATATTAAACAAAGTTAATGGAAAGCTGTGACCCGGTAAAATGTGTAATAAACCATATTTTCATATTTTGCAGCTAATAAACACGGCTTCCATATATCAATGTATTTCCATAATAAATTAGGTATTTATAATATTTAACAGTTACATAATTTTGTGTTCATATTCAAATGCAGTGAATAAATTATATGGTTTACAATGCCCTTTTTATAAAAGGATGTCATGCGGCTTGTTTAACTTGAATTGTTAGTTTTTAATTAGTTAACTATATATTCCATTCATTGTGAAATACGTGTATGTACCTATGTGATGGTGCGGTGTTCATATACAAGCGATTAAAGGTTAAATTCATCTTATTAAATAAAAGTTAAAAGTATCTTTTAACTACATAGGTGCAATTATTTTGTTGTTTGTTTATTTATGTGAGGCGGACCTGCAGCTATCTTATTATTCTGCAGCAGATAACAGTTCTTCTGTCTGTCTTCTGCTGACACCTTAAAAATTAGAAACAGAGTACTTGCAGTTCAAGATACTGAATTTTTGTTATTACAGTGCATTCTTTAAAAAGCTCTGTGTCCCATGCTATGGCTACTGCTTAATTGATTAAGTGCATGTTTATAGGCAATTATTAACCCATTTGATACGTGCAATGAATGTTACCTAATAGGCAGCTACTACAGAGATGGGTACCTACAAACATATAGTGGAAAATCATTTATAGCTTATTTATAGGTATTTAAGTAAAGTAAAAGCCCATCACTAATTGTCCATTATCAGGATGATAAAGAGTCTTCTGATACAAAAACCTTCAAAGAATGCATCAATGGACATTGAATTGACACTTTTATTATACCGGATTGATAATTGGATACCTACCGACTCATATTTAAAAGACGAAGTTTCCTTACAGTTTTGATCATCGTGCTTAAACGGAATAAGTATCTACTAAGTTGAGTCAAGCTCGAATCACAACGTGACTAAATCTCTTTTTCTACTCAAGAAGCTCATATTTCTTATTAACGAGTTATGTAAAACCATTTATTAATTATTATCACATTTCATGAGAACCAAATTTTCAAGCGTGGAAATTATTCGGGCTTAACGGACCTCGTAAGAAGCAATCCTCTCAATCACTACAATTAAAAAAGAAAATAAGTCGAATTACGAAAGAAATTAACGATTAATCGGAGCGAACATAGATTGCATCAATATTTATAAAGATGGTGGCAGTGCGGCGCGATCGTACCTAACTGCTCGCACATCGTCGTTGCACCTCGCGAATGCAGTGCGGAAATTGCACTGTCGAAAAAAAAAACAATAGAAATTCTATAGACGGTCTATTGCCGCGTGAAAGTGGTAACACCGAGTCGCGTAGTACGAGTTTCGAAAATAATTGTATGGTTTGTGATAATTGCATTGCGAAAATATCGATTTGTGTTCTATGAGTGCTGGTGACCGGAAAATTGATAAAAATGGAAAATTTTTACGATGTTATCAGAACGCTGGGTAGAAAAACTTTGAAACGAAAACCAAAGGTATATAGAATTAACCTGGCATGTTTTCTTACCTATATGATTTATCTACCTATATACTATTACTTATAAAATATCTAAAGTATTTATCAATAAAATAACTTCACGTGTGGTTAATAAGTGAAGCTAGTTTGCTACTATCGTTACACCGAGTGTCGTGGGTTTGAATTCCAGAAAAATATTTTTGTAAACCATAAATAGTCTGGGTGTAACGATACGACGGTCTTTGTGTTTTTTGAATGTATATGTCTCTCTATAACTTGATGTAAATATCAAATTCGAAACCTCGGCACTGCACTCGATCGCCTTACCACCATGCAACTAACGCATTCTGATATTACATATAAGTATATAGACGCCTAAAGTCCGTATTATTTTTATTTTAAACTAGCTGACCCTGGGAACTTTCCGCCTAACAGTCGATCAACATTACTTCATTTTTCGAAAATAAAAGAATTTTTCTAAAATAAACGTAGCCTAAGTTACTCCTTAATACATCAGCTACCTGCCAATAAAAGTCCCGTCAAAATCGGTCCAGCTATTTCAGAGATTAGCCGGAGCAAACAGACAGACAGACAAAAATTGTAAAAAATGTTGTATGTACCGTATATATATTCATTTAGATGTAGTAAAAAACGGTTATTTCAATGTTACAAACAGACACTCGAATTTTATTATATGTATAGATTTTTAAATAAAAAGATAATAATCGTGATCAGCTTTAAGATATCCTGCAGTACATACGCCTTCCGAAAGGTTTTTCCATAGTTGCCAAGCTTGATGGGGGAATAAACGCAATATGGTGATATTTAAGTAAGTAGCTTGTTTTAGCAGAACACGACATAGCAAGCACATTCACCATATCATCATATCAGCCAAAAGACGTCTACTGCTGGACATAGGCCTTCCCCAATTTTCGCCACCGTGGCCGGTCGTTCGCGCCGCCCTTATCCATCGGTTAGCACATTAGATAGCTCATATAAGACTGGGTTTATTAATCAATACAAATAACTGAGACTATTTTACAGCAATGCCAGTCTTTTCTTTTGTCTGTTTATCCGCTTACTTTTTTTAAACCACGCAACAGATTTTAATAAGGATTTCACTTTTTAAATAATTTCTTATGGAAGCTTTATAATGTTTAATACATACAACGGTTTGTAAATTATTATGTCATTAAAACGTACCCTCCTGCGGAGTGCGGTGCTAGTTAGTTATTTTTCAAATTTCCACACGAAGTTTTCCTTCAGTGCTATTCAGTTTTACTTAACTAAGTTATTACTAAAAATATATCAATATTTATTGATTAAGAATAATTTGAACGATACGAAATAGGTAACTAAACACCCAACGGTATATTCACAATAAACGTGATTTATTTAGCTGTGTATCGTGCGCACGCGCCGACTTGCGGACATTCACGCTTTCCTGATCGCCAACGATGTACCGACACCGTACTCGTACCGTATCATAGCTATCTCAACATTCTTTACTAACAATAATCATATCAAAAACTACAGCTGCCCCAATTACTATAAGTATATTTCGTGAACGCAAAAGTCAATCAAGTATGGAAAACACGTAGCCGTAAAAAAAAACATTGCAACGCTTCGTTTCGTTTTATTAATTACTGAAATAATTTTGACAAATAATCAATATATAAAGGAGTGTTTAGATGTGGTTGTGAGGTCACCTATTACAACATTTTTATTTGGGTAGCCTTACCTGCATAGGATTGTGATATTAACATCAGAATCCTGTGCAGGTTAATTTTATCTCCCGCTTAATTTTTATGTAAACCAGATACCTGAAATCTGACTTAGTACATTTTTCTCATATGTAACAGCGTTAAATTATTTGCGTAAATTTAGTTCTCAGAGTAAATACGAGAGGCGCTATTCATTTTCTCATACAAATTAATATGTTACGCCCTTGTTGGTGAGACAAGCGCATAAAAATTAATTAAAGAACTAATGTCCATGAAATAACAGTGTTGTCAAGCACAGGTAACAGTATCTACGTGTGAAATACTAACGTTTAACAGGAATCAAAGTCGATTATATTTATAATACACCGTTTAGTAAAGATGCGTAAGCTCTTACCAATTTCGATCCCGAGTATCGTAAATGGGGCGTAAAAAGCATCTCACAAAACCGCCATATTGGTCGTTACCATGCCAACAGTATGGAGTGATGGTAAATAAAATGATGGCCAGTATTCCTAGACCCCATTGCTTACCATCAGGCAGAGTAGAGTGAATTTAGTAGGCCAATATAAAAAAGTATAGTGATGTAGCTGCTTCATTTTAATTTCCTATATAGTCTTTAAATGATAATTTAATATAATCTACCTATATAATAGATGTAAACTCACTCACACATTTCCAAAATTGTGGCAATCAAGAACTACGATTCTAGTTAGTTTTATTCACAAGCTGTTTAAACAATGCAAATGAACATTAGCGTAAAATGTAGGATGGCACCTCAAAAGGTAGACTGGTAGAGAATACCATTGGCATTAAGTCCGCATATATAAAGAGTTAGAAAATAACAGTAAAAGGATTGTTGCTTTTGCTAACAACAGTCATATGGCTTGCTGCGTGTCTGTAAATACATACGTTATTTAAGTCATAGTTTCTCCATCTGATCTTTACAGAGTTGATGAGAGTGACGGCTTAGCGACTGCACATTATGCTTTTGCACACATTTGTGGACTCCAATAATGTCTTGAAAGTAACCTTTGCAGGCGAATCTGGGACAATATAAGCCTTACCGCTGTAAGAGCATCGTCTTAAAAGGCTTCTAAACGTCTTAACCAACTGTATTATTGTTCCAGGTTCAACCAAAGCCTACAACTAATGGAGTTACAAAGGAACGCGTTACAGAACGAGAGAGCCGAGAGACTAGAGAGTCTAGAGAAACCAGAGATACTAGAGAAATAAGAGAAATGAGGGAGTCCAGAGAATCTAGGGAGTCTAGAGTATCACGAGAAGAAACGGACCATGTCGAGAGGCGAGCGCAAACGTCGTCACCTATACCTCGGGAAAGAGAAAGAGAACGAGAGCGTGAACGTGACAGGGAGAGAGACAGGGACAGAGATAGAGAAAGGGAGATGAGGGAAGACAGAAGAGACCAGTCGACCCCGCAGCATGATGGCAGACATCCATTGCTGCAGTTCGCGGTCGATCACTTCAGACAGAGTCCCGAGTGAGTACCTAAATTTATTTACTTTTCATAACAACTAATTTGTCGTTATATTATAAATATAATGTTTTCTTTAATAACGTCAACAGACCACGAATGCTTCCTAGTTCTGCCAATGTAATAAAAATGAAAATATGGATAAAATTAACCAACGCTGTCATAAAAAGTTCGACAAAACGTGTGCGTGTTACAAATTTTTGCCAATTGTCTGATGATTTTGATTTACTGCAGGCATGGTCCAGTGGTTTAGACGATCGTTTTAATATAACCGTAATAACTATTACGGTATAGATTCTCGAACAAATTTATGTGATATACAAATATTAAGGTTTTGTTTGCGTTGCCAACCTTGTAAAAACCCGCTAACTCCTTTCTTAATGAAACGACAAAAAAAAATAACAACGGAATATACAAAAACTGTTTATATTATAATAATCATCAATTAACTCATAAAAGAAAATATTTACTTAACTTTTTTTTATATCCTCCCCACATCATTTTAAAATAATGACTAAACAGAACCTTTCAATATATTTGCTGATTATGCATTAGATACAATTCTCTTATTATTATGTATTGTTACTTTAAATACGTAACACTTAATAACGATGTAGTAATTATTGCATATATATATATATTATACTATCATTCCGAGCGGCGGTGTCACCCTCGTATTTGCTTACTGCTCTGGTCCCGTCGCCAGTAGCGTGATGTTACATAGCCTATAACCTTCTTCGAGAAATGGGCTATCATACACAAAACTCAAAAGAATTTTCAAATCCGACTAGAAGTTCTAGAGATTAGCGCGCTTAAACAAACAAAGAAATAAACTCTTCCGCTTTGTATAATAGTACAGATATATACATAACACGTTTGAAACTTACGTAGTTAGGTCTTGTCTTTTGTTTTCTGCCTAGTGTAGTAAGTAGCCAGTAGCGAAGATTTTCCAAGGAGGGAAGCCGGTGGGACTAAATTTTTTTGAGTTTTGAAAGGCTAGTTAGACTTTGAGTAGACACGCAAGCAGTGATAGGTATATGGAGGTCAGGGCATATTTTAAAAGGGAAGCCGGCAGGAATCGTGTTGTATGGACGCTTCGCCACTGGTAAGTACATAGCCGAGTCGAGAGTCTTAAGAGATAGCCTTACTATTTGATCAATTTATTTACTTCAATATATAATATCGTAGAAAGTATTAAGTCATACATAATACTTGATCGATTTACAAAGACGCTCGGATTTATCGCAATAAAGTTTTGTAACACGCAAACATTCCTTTTTACTTATTTGTAAATAATCAATCAAAGAATGTACGTTTTGAAAGTCAGTAGGACGCAGACGTTTTAAATTTATATTCACACATAGTTTAAATGTGAATCAACAAAACCATATTTTAAGAGCAGTAAAGTATTGTTCTTGAAGCCCTCGCTGAAGACTGAGCAGCCTGGCTTTGACATAACAGCACTGTACCTATAGGTAGTGCCGTGTGCTTGCTTGTGTTGGCATGAGCAACACCACCCGTCTTACTGAAATTAAGACACAAATTTACACGGTAGTAGATCCACGTTGGTTTTAGCATGAATGGGCCGGATCGACCGGAGAAGTACTACCTTCTCATAGAAGATCGACGTACGATCGTAAGGGTAGTAGTATCCGTGCTACTGCGTTTCGTTAGGTGAGTGAGAGCGCCGAAGGCCCAACTTCCCCCCTTTCCTCTTGCCTCACTTCCCTCATTCCCTTCCCCTCCCCATTCCCAGCCGCCATAATGGAGGCCACCATACCAGCACTTTAAGACGATGACTTTTGGTATGGTGGCCACCACTTCTGGATTCCACTGACTGCTTACCATCAGGCTGGGTGGCGTCACTTTGGTAGGCTAATATAAAAAAAGACATCCTTTCTTTTCTTTCACCTAACTTTTATCTACCTTATTTTACCTTTTACCTACGAAATTTGAAGCTGCAAGTTTAGTTTAAGAGACGCGGCCAACTTTTTCTGGTTAGAGTTAATACTTACTTTCAAATCAGCTTAAACCATAAATGTCTTTAAAATTCAATTATACCGTCCGTGAAATCCATTTTCCATCTTATTTATCTAAGAACATAAACAAATGTAAAGTACCTTATAAAAAAGTATGTACCTATGTAAATGTAAAGTAAAAAAGTAATATAATAAAATGGCCAAGCCGACTTAAAAAATATAATTTTTAATTAAGGGCATGTATAGTAAGTTAAACATATTAATAGTTTCTGTTCAAATATTACATGAAATCAAGCCTTGCCCGAAAATCAGCTGTTGAGCATTTACGTGTCTAATCCATTTTTCTATCCATCATTCATTAAAAAAGAATTAAGAGTTTCATTATAAATTCCTGTCCATATTATTATAATGATAATGTGAGGAACATTATACATTCACATTAAGTATATACAGACATGTAATTGCGTTAGTGTGTGTGAATAAATGTCTCTTTATTTCAAACGGAGCTAATCGAGCTAGTGTTGCTAGTGGAATAACGCGTGCTAACTATGATTGGTCGTCGATTCCGTATCGATACTTCCCTGTAAACTGGTCACGATTGGCATAAACTAACTACACTAGTGGCATACATGACATGTAGTGACGGCATAGTCTCGTAACTACTAAGTGACAAACGAAGTCAATCGAAAAACTTTGAAAAAGAACACAAAGGAATAATGTTTGTTACGCATAATCCTACAATTCGTCCACGTCCACGGCATGCAAATGTAAAATGTAAGTAATTTGATAATTAAAAAAAGAGTTGTTACATAAATAAATGATGGGCCAAATGAATAAGCAGGAATAGAAAAGGATATTCTTAGTTCTGCTTAGGTGTGAAGTAGATATTTACCAATTAGAAGGCGGCGCCAATGTATTTTGAAAATCATTAGGTACGTAATAAATAATTAGAGTCAGCCTTTAGCTGAATACCATACATGTAGCGACTGACAGCGGATCAATGTCTCATAGACTAAGAAGTCACTACTGACTACGACATAGTTACTAACGTGCAAATACGGCGTTTTATTACTTAACAAGCTACACCCTACATAAAATGTAAAATGTGTTTTTCTCCCTCGGGACCCAGACCGATTTTCGGGATAAAAAGTAGCTTATATCCGGCACCGAGTCTATCTACATACCAAATTGGATCAAAATCGGTTCAGCCATTTAGGCGCTGAGTGGTAACAAACACACACACACACACACACACAAACTTTCCCATTTATAATATTAATAGGATAATAGGATTTTCAAATAAGAATAAAAGTATTTGCACATTTATCTAACAACTTGCATAATTCTTTCATAATTATTAATTACACTTGTAATATAGATATGTAATACTCACTTCGTTGTTATATTAATACTATTTTCTTTGGCCATGTGTAAGCTTATATAAAAATAGGCAAGTACTTTGTAGGTTTATAAGCATTAATTAAGTAAGATATAAACATTGATCAATTAAGAACAATGAAACCAACTGAATCATGACCCACTCTGCTGATCCATGTAAGATATATCGTGTATAATTCACTTAGAACGTATTTAATACTAACACAACAAAAGCGTACTAAGTAAAATGTCAGTGTCTAACAAAATGATAATAGGCCCGTTGCCAGGAAAACCTGTCTTCAGACAAATTTCAACCTACTTGCATTTAGACAGATTCTCAAATTGAGCTTATGGTGGGTCATGACTCACTTCGTTCGATAGTACTTAATTGAATTTGAAAACGTCAGATTGGTACTTGCTCGGTCTTAAGCCCACGGCCTCGTGTTCACAAAACAGGTGTCATCACGACTAAAAGTACATATATTTTTTTAAAATAACTAGCTTTCTGCGGCGCGATTTCACCCGCATCTTTGTATACTGCTCTGCTCTCGTCGCCAGTAGCGTGATACTACATAGCATATAACCTTCCTCGAGAACTGGACTACTATACGCAAAAAGAATTTTCAAATCTGGCTGGTAGTTCCAGAGATTAGCGCGTTCAAACAAACAAACTCTTCAGAAAACAATGATTACTACCATTTTTTAACAGTACTAGGTACAACTTCTTTACAATTTTACTCATTAAGCAATCTCCTACATAACGTTATAGCACACGTTGATCGCTCTGTTTAATATGAGCGTTAATTACATGCGATAAGCTTGCTATTTGCATGGAAATATACTTGTTACTTAGTACCATTGCATACTAATGTCAGATAATACATAAACTCTACACAGAAAGAAAAAATCGCAATTGAAAATTTGTTGGATTTGATACATTAGAGGTCACTGACAGTGCTGAAGTACCTGAACAGGTCGTCGCCGTCGTCGTAGCAATCTATTCTTTTAGCATTTATGCCATTTGTCTACGCCCTCTGTGGGTCTTGACCTTTATTCGATTTAACCACTTCTTGCGTTGTTTTAGAAAATAGTACAAAAGACATCAACGCGCTCAAGACCACTGTATTTTAGCGTATGTAGAAAAATTAAGTCTAAAATCGCCAGTCCTCATTGAACAAGCATGGAGATTAATGCTCATGCCTTCTCTATAAGGGAAGTGGCGTTCCTCTGCAGTGGAATAATAACTGTCTCATAATAATAATATTGTAGAAATCTCTAAAAACTCAAAAAACGTAAAGTCGGTTGAACTGTGCGTCATGCTCGTGAATGGGTGCTACTTGGGATGACTGGTCAATTCTTGGCATTGCATACATTTAATACTTAATCCAGTATAACCTTGTCGTTCAATATGACCGGGAGATGCATTTACTTTTTTAATTAAAATACGTAGTCAAATTACCATACTAGATGAAACTAAATAATTGAAATCCGCTCTTTTCTTTTTTTTTAATCTTGGTAATTAAATAATTGGTTTATTTGTAATAATTACTTTGTATGGTTCTTTGGTTGCGTTGATGTGTTAAAATTGTAACTCATACAAAAAACTGTAATTATCTGGCGATTTAAAATAGTGGCGTGAGTTTCTTGGCAGTTCTTCTCACAGCTCTACCTCGTCAGCGAATTGGCTGTAGGTTAATTAGCTGACTTCATGTAATGTTGACTTTTCATAAGCATCATACTTTATGATCAAAATGAAATAAATGCTTTGAGTTTGAGTTTAAGAACTATTTATTGATATGATAACCAAAAACGATGGTTTTAGAAAAAGTTACTTTTAGGGAGTGACCACGACAAGTGTTCTTAACTTTGCAGATCTATGTCATTCACATCTACGTCAGCTCACTTTGTACAAAAAAAAATAGTACATGTATTGTCAAGGTTAGGATGCCAGCGAATAAGTTAGTTTATATATTAATAAAACAAAGAGTAGTAAAAGCATTTAATGTGTGCTAGAGTTTATATAAATTACTTTAATTAATTCTCAACAGTAATACAATTATAAATTACTAAGAAAAACAAGCACTGAGAAAAATACCACGTTAAAATTCTACAAAAAAAAAGAATATTAAGAAATTAACTTAAAAAAATGCTATTACTAACACACAAACATAAATGGTGGTAACGTTTTCATCATTTTATTATGTCAAAGTTGAAAACGCCATTTTCGTAAATACTTAGAAAACTTGCAAAAATAATACCGGCCGTTTAAATTCTTATTTTATTTAAAGACTATAGCTTTCCGCGGCGCAGTTTCACCCGCGTCTTTGATTACTGCTCTGCTCCCGTCGCCCGTAGCGTGATGTTACTTAACCTATAACTTTTCTCGAGAACTAGGATATCATACGCAAAAAGAATTCAAATTCCATTGGAAGTTCCAGAGATTAGCGCGTTTAAACAAACAAACAAACTCTTTAGCTTTATATCTATATCTTATCTTATTAATATTATAAATGCGAAAGTTTTTGTGTAGGTATGTAATGTATGTTTGTGTGTGCGTGCAAACAAACAAACAAACAAACTCTTAACTTTATATCTATATCTTATCTTATTAATATTATAAATGCGAAAGTTTTTGTGTATGTAATGTATGTTTGTGTGTGCGTGCAAACAAACAAACACACAAACGCTTCCGCTTTATATTATAGTATAGATAACTTCGGTGATTATTAGGTTTGTCTATATAATTTTTGAATTAGCCACAATGGCAACAGACACATTACTAGTTGCATCGGACTCAACATGATACAACATGGCTGCTTACCCTTCTACCTTTATGTAAAAGGTGTGACTTTATAGTACGCTATGTACTTTGCGTATGTTGTTGTTCTCTGTGATTACATAATTTGGTTTTTTGTATCAAGTTATTTTCTTTAACTGTTTCACAGCTGTTGTGAAGTACAATGCTTTTTAAAAACGCGTGGGTAAACGATTTACATTGAATGAGAGAAGGATTCCTACGTGTTCCCGCTGTTTTTATTTGTTCCATGGTAGGGTTGTCAGGATAAATATTGATAGTACGAAGTCACTTTTACTATATCTGGTAAAAATATTATATTTTGTAATTTGTAGATTCATAGTATTTATTTAAATTTTAGCTTTATTTCTGACTAAATTCGTGTAATCGTGATTGCACTGCAAGTCTTCTCATACTGAAAATACATAAACATTGATTACAACTAAAGCTATTGGTATGACGATGCATTCATCACTAGTGAACCCCATTGAATTGCCTGTTTAAATTTTTGTACAGTGCAGTCATCTTTGTAGTCAAAAATATGAGATAATTGTTACGATATTATTCTTATCACTAATGTCCAAGATAAACCTAACAAGTACTTACTCAATTTTGAACCACGTAACCACGAGGCCACTATCCATACAGCGATCTAAACTGTGCTGAATATTTTGATGAACGTCTCGTAATTGCAGACCATCTTAGATAAACTAGAAGCAAGAGAAGATTATGTCATTGCAACATTCCGAACCAACAAGCATACTTTGCCACTATCTGCCTGACCGTCTGATTATAGCCAATTATGTTGGCGTCCAATATTTTATGACAGCGACCAACAGATAGGACCAACTTAAGGATAGTTACTTTAGCTGTTTGTAAGGTTAAATAACTTTGTTATACTGGCTGTGGATGGATGGGAATTCTTCTCGAAACGTAAAGTAATATCAAGACTTCGGACACAATGAAACTTAAATAATGAATAAATGTTTCTTTTTAATTTTGATACTGGATCATTCAACGGAATGAAAAAAAATATCCCGAAAAGCCATCGTACTGTGCCAATGGTCCATAGTAGTAGCAATTGTGCTGATGTCCATCACTACTAGATCCTCTGACTCCGTAGCATCTAGAAGAATGTTTTAGGCAGTGATCTATGATGTGATAGAATAATTATGATGGTACTGAAGATACGAATTCTATGTTTGATCATACTATGTTCCTCCTGCATTAGGATGTAAGACCTGTACACTGTAGGACTGGGAAGCTTAGGAACACCAAAGTTTCCGAAGAAACAAATATTATATTTGACAATATTTGCCTTACTACGATCGCTAAACTAGCCTGCAATAAGAGTATCGAACCGCAGCTTGTTTTTTAATACGATTAACTTTTTTCTGGAATGTTAGTAAACTGTGTCTATAAAATTAAATTAGCTGTCCAAGATATTATTTTTATTGAAGAGAAGTGTACGTTGCATTGATATTAATAAACTACTGTTACCTATAATCACGCAATACCAGAAGTATTGCTCGCACACGAGTTTTAACTTACGGTATTCTTCAAAATAAAGTATGTAGTCCATATATTGTATATTGTTAGCGAACCGATTTTTTTCCTAACAGTCTTGCGTAATGTTCTTTAATATGTTGACTGGCCTGTTGGTCTAGTGGTTAGTGACCCTGACTGCTAAGCCGGAGGTCGTGGGTTCGATTCCCACCCAGGACAAACCTTTGTGTAATGAGCATGATTGTTTGTTCTGTGTCTGGGTGTAATTTATCTATAATATGAAAATGTTTATAAGTAGTATATCAGTTGTTTAGTACCCATAACACAAGCAAATATAATTGCTTAATTTGGGACTAGATGGCGCTGTGTAAATGTGGTAGAATATTATTATTATTATTATTATTATTATGTCATGGTCATTTTGGTTGCCTCGTCACTTTTCCTGTGACAAACATTTGTGTGTTTTTCAAATGTTTGATTAAGATATCTACAAATATAGGTACAGACTTCACGGAGTGTAAATAATAGAGCTTCTTCACTAATGTCGGTGAAGATACATAATAATATGAAGATACTAAAAGACACTAGTATTTAAGCAATCGAATAAAGAATAATTATAGATGTCTAATAATATACGTACACGTTCTGCTTTCCACGGAACCATGGATGTTTCACTTGATTGTTCAGTTACGTCATAATAACTACTAGTAGATACCTACTCGATCAACAAATATTTTAATTCATACTTCCTTGTGAAAATACCAAGTATCTAAGTACTTCAACACTATATAAATTAAATTATCCTTTAATATTATCTTGTTTACGTGCAATGTAACAGACAATAAATAATTTCAACTAATACTTGCATGTATTACGAGAACCGCTCGACCTACAAAAGAAACAAAAGAATTTTCGTAAGAAAATTTTCTTTATTAAGCAACACCTGTGTCAGATGCAATTTAAAAAAAAACAATGCGCCATAAAAACTGCTTGGTAAAAAGTAGAGCAGCCCTAGTTAGTTGATGAGCATCGTTCGCGCGGAACGCACCGAGGACCGAGAGGTTGCGGGACATCGTCGCAGAACAAGCGTAACCTTCGGTCATGCCGTGTGCACTCGCAGCACGGATCAAACATCGAGTGCAAGTATCCGAATTGTATAAAGCATCTTATTCACCTCTAAGTGTCCTACACTCTTAAATGTTGCCGTCAGTGAAGTAAATCAACAAAAGCATTGATCAATTAATCAAAGTTTGATGATGTGTAATAGTGATATTTGTAAATTGCTGTTGGTACGAGTGTAATTATGTTTCCGCCCGTCAATAATTCCCGAACGAATAAATGTAAGCGGCGAACGAAGTTGTGGATTGATTAATAAATTGATGTATTTCGCGCACATAATTTAAATTTAGAACTTTGTTGTGATGACATTAATTTGTGTGTTGCAACAGTCATAATTACGAAATACAAACAATATTTTAGTTTGCATTAATCGACAATAGTTACGGTTGTATTGACATAGTTCGAATTCAACTAGTTTTGACCAACTTATAAAAGGAAGGAATAAAAAATCGTGTAATATAAGATAATCCGTCGAATACATAAATACAGAATATTTTGATAGCCGAAATTATTCGTTAAATTATTCAAAATTGACTTCCTCTGCGAATGCTTTCTCCGATAGTGAGTTTAGTCAGCGATCAGCCGTCGCACGATGTTGATCGATCTCGAGGGCAGGCCGGTCGCCGAGGTGTCCGAGGACCACTTGTCCTCCGATATCGAAGAGTACTCCATGTTCCTAGACGATGAAAGCGTCAGCGAGTTCCTGTGAGATCCTTTTCTTTGTGATGTGTTTGTGAATAGTGTTCTGGTTTCCGATTTAACAATTGTCACGTTATCAATGGCGCTACACTGTGGTGATTGGTTTGAACTTTTTATGGAAACATACCTATTATTTATTATTACAATTTTTTATGTTTTAATGGAACGTATGCATAAACATTTTAATTAGTTGTTGCTTTGATTTGATATAATATTTGTTTTAAATCACAGTGATACCATCGTCGGTAATCATATACTTACCAACGTTATTTATAACATGAGGGAACTAACAATATAAAAGAAGTAAGTTAATTGAAAACATATGGAAAATATAGATGTCATATTACCTATTTTGTTCTTAGGAACCTGTAATCGGTCTAATATTGTCTTTATTTTATCTCTTATTGGTACTAACTGGTTTTGGACTTATTGGTTTTTAACCGACTTCAAAAAGGAGGTTCTCAATTCTATTTTTAATAACATTAATACGCAAGCTATTCAATAAGGTAATATTTAACTATGATTGAATTATGGTAGCTATCTCCTAGTTACCAGTAGTGTATGTATTTACATATGCAAGCAGTAAATTAATATCGGCGTTATAACTAATTGTAGTTTGTACAACATACAATATAATAAACTTAAACGTAGAAATCATAAACGAGTAAGAAATTCCTACATTTTAATTCATGGAGCTAACGATAGATATAGCATATTAAAAATAATGACATTTGCCGTTTGCGGCTATACGTCACGCACACTGCGTGTCATGCCCTCAGACATTCGTGGAACTAACTTGTATCATAAATTGCATAATATACCTTGCAAAGTAGTGTTATTATGTTGTACTTTTACATAATAATCTAGATTAAGTAGACAAGAGTTTTATTTACAGTAGGTACGAACAACCGGTCTCCTTTTAAGCATTTCCGTGTAAACATGGTTAATAGAAGAGTACTTACTGACTAGTATTTTCAATGAAAAATATCAATAAGGTTTATCAAAAATAAAAGTCAACACGCGAGACAAGATCCTTGTTCGTTATCGTCTAAAAGCTACGATAACTGATTTACCATAAGGCAGCCCAAAAAGCCAATAAGTGTAAATATAGGTGCCATAAATATTTAAAAATGGTAACGCACAAGCGATATTACTGTCATTAATTACAAGCGTCAGGTATACGGTGGGTCATTGCTTACCGTTAGTCAGATGATCACTTGCACATTGTTCCTTTTAGAACTATTAAAAAAACAAACTCGTTATTTTGCAACCATAAACTAAACGTAATCGGAGATATCCTGCCAAAATGGCGCTATTTATTTCCTTAAATTCGCTTTCAATCTTGCGTAAGTATGTAGGTTTCTATACTCATTCGTATAAAATTTGTTAGTAGACAAAATTTATATGTACCTATTTCTAAATAATATAAAGGAAAATTACCATTTTCTTCTGTCTGTTTCGCCGCTAACTTCAACATTACGCAAAGGATTGCAATACGATCGTCAATCAGAGAAATTGTTTAAAGCATGCTTATTATCGTAATGAATACTGAAAATTTCCAAGATTTTTAATAATATTGTAAAAAACATGGCAATTTGAGAGAAGTCGACTCTGTTTCTAGTTATTAATAAAAAAGATAGAAAGTAATCTGATTTTTCGATCTTATTAAGTGCCTACTTCAACTTTTACTGCAGTATATGCAAATATTAAGTAATTAGTACCCACATAATGTATAAGTATTATTCACTTGTAAATTTATAAATCAGATTTAATTCAAATACATGCATAATTCATTATCTACTATTGAAACCTGAATATTAAACCTGCTGGCTTAATTAAACTGCATGATTATACATTATCGGTGGTCAGTAATTGTCGTGTCACCATCGCCTGTTGATTTTGAAAGCGAGAATTTTAAAACTTGTAATGATAAAGGCTGACATTACTCGTTTAGAACTACTTACTTAAATATTGGAGAGATTAAATTTTGTGATATTTCATTTGTAACTGCCTCCGTGGTTCAGGTAGTTTGGCAGGTAGAATTTGACGTTTAAGTGATATTGGGTTTTTCTATCGAAAAAGTCTGAGTCTGGTCCAGCCTGAAATAAAATTGTGCACAGTACCTACATATATGGTAACAGACTCGCCTTCTGTTACATGAAATGGAAACCAACAAAGCTGGCGAATCGTTGGTGTGTGTTATACATGCCTACCGCTTAGGGGAAAACAATCGTAATTAATGTTATAATTAGGTTAAGAAAATAGCAATATTATATCATAGAAACGAATTCTTTATTCAAACAGTTGCTTTTGAATAAATATTACTTATTCCTTAACATGCATCTAGGCGATTGTTCCAAATTTGACTTGTTTCTGCAGACTACAACCAGAACAAATTGTTACGTGTTGCTCTTTTTCAAAATTCGAGTGATTGCAAAAATTGTTTTTTTTTTTTTCAAATAGTGTTAAAAACTATTTTTAAAAAGGAGCTTTTGTACATACTTGTTAGTTGTTTAAAACATCAATTTTCCTACACGGCAATTGTGACCAAAAATTTTATATGGTTTTTCCTGCTACAAACCTATCTCCAACGAAAAGAACACTACTCGTGCAATTTTCAAGTAAATTAATGATCTTGTTTCCATATATTGCCAACATCGTGAGATCATGCTTTATGCCTAATTTATTTAACGGGCAGAGGACTATAGATTTTTAATTTACTGGCAAATTAAAACAGTAACAACTATGGACATACTAACATACATTGTCGTATTAATTACGTCGACGTAGAAGCTTGATTTTTTAGGATTATAAACATTCTATATAAGTACTATACTTTACTGAAACGGGTACGTTTTAATGAAATTCCGATATTACCTTTTAAACTACGGAACTCTTAAAATCTTATTTTTATTTCCAGTTATCTTTATAATACAATCTTACCTCAATTGAATTTAAATAACGAATTTCCTTGTTCGGCCACAGATAACATCTTTTTAGGAGATGAAAAGTTTTGTCGGTTTATTGTTTGTACTGTTTGTATTGCAATTAGGCAAGTTCTCACGGTTTTACATCAAGAAACGGTTTACGGTTTTTGTTGAGATGGTCCTGTCCCTCATATAATTACTATTGTGTTAAATTGGTACATACCGCACAACTACTTAAATGTCGAAATTGTATAAAGCTGTCGCGGCTTAGTTGTTGCCGACCAAGGTGGCGAAAATTGGAGGTCGCCTATGTCCACAGTGGACGCTTGCGCCTTTCGGTTGATTGATATGATTATGATGATGAACGTCGCTGTTTTCTTCTGTTTTTAATTGCTAACTTTTTTTGAACCAAGTAAAAGATTTTAATACGGTTTTTACTATCGTATAGAACATATCTTTCAATTTACGCATTTTTTTTGCTAATTTTATATATGCGAAAGTAACTCTGTCTGTCTGTGTGTCTGCTACGCTTTCACGCATAAACAGCTGAACCGATTTTGATGAAATTTGGTATAGAGATAGAATAGAAGTTGGGGAACAACATAGACACCTTTTATCGCAAAAAGTGGTTTGAAGTAGTTGAATAGAGGATGAAATTTTGTATGGAAAATGCGATATAATAACCGACATTCACGCGGCCGCGCCGGCGGAACTGCGGACAACGGGTAAGGAGGCAACTGGACCCGTTCTAAAAGTGGGACCGCAGGGTCAGTTACCCAATTGAATATTCTTATTGATATTCTTTGGTCGACTGGCACCACTTAAAATATGATAAAAAAATGTATTATTTAAATTCAATCCTTGTACAGTCAGCAGCAAAAGCATTCGAAATTAAACTCAAAGATTGGTATTAAAATCATTTATTTATTTATAACAGAAAGTATAGTAAATAATTAACAGAAAACATAAAATCAAACAACAAAATGACAACGCTTTTCAAGAATCACAAAGAAAATGGATCACAATATTTAAAAGTGTCTTAACATAATATTTTTGGTGATTATTAAGATGTAGGCAATCTTAATATTGAGAAACTATTATGTACTTGTATGTATATACTATACTATACTACTATGTTATATATATATTAGGTTTTATATTCATAAGCTAAAATATAATAAAATATAATAAAATTTTGTATTATTACAGTCATAAGAATATTAAAGGCTATAAAATTTGGTATTCAAAATCACAGGTTGAAAGTATTAAAAGCTAAAATATTAAACTTTTGTATTTTAAATCAGTCTTAAAAGTATTAATAGCTAAAATACCTATAATAAATTTTTGTATTTTAAATCACAGTTTTAAGAGTATAAAAAGCTATAAAAATTTGTTATTTAAAATCACAGTTTCAAGAGTATTAAAAGCTAAAATATAATAAGTTCTAAATATTGTATTATATATGTTTGATAGGTATCAAACATATATAAATTAAGTAATTTGATTATCATTGTAAAAAAATCAATTTGCGATTCAACTACCTGTTCTAAAACGAAAGACCCCTTGACCATAAAATTCGTGCGGGCTCTCTATATTTTCGTAATTGCGATGCGATTTGCGTAATTTTGGTATTTTCGTATGTACTTGCTTAAACTACGTATTTAAACTGTTACTAAATATAAGTTTAAATTTGCACCAGTTTTTCTGGGGACGGTATATTTTACGTCACTTGGTTGGTGGTCCCAGTCGACACATTCAAAATGTTATTGGGCGACTAGGACCGCGGTTCCAGTTCCTTGTGGTCCCAGTCGCCCATTTACCTGGACAACAGCTAAGTTAAGCATATTTTAGTAGAAAAAACCGAGTTATCTAGTCATGTCGTAAAAATAATATTAGTACTAGGTGGGTCACTAAATTATGTAAATATGTATATATTATAAGGAAACAACTAGAAGAACAAAATAGTTTTGTGGGTACAGTTTTCGTACAAACTGTAAGATTGATGCAACTTTCGACTCTGTTAGAGTTAGTTACGTAGACTTACGATTCGCTATATAAAACGATTAATCATACTTTTAGTTAATAGCAACTAATTTCTAAACCTCAAGATTACCATCTAACTTTTACTTTAACTTTCGAGTAAGCCAAGTATTTCTTTAATAAGTTAACTTATAAGAAGTTATTTTTATTCTAGTTTCAACTTAAACAGACACTGATTAATTTAACACCAAATTTGTGCTGTAAGAGCAAAATTGTTAAACAACTTAAATGTTTAAATTTTTTTTGTTCTATATATTTTTATACTCTAAATTACCTCATGAACGTACTGACATTATATGTGCCTCTAGTGAAAAGGTGTACAAGTTTCGCAAGTTTCTTTTGTGACTTGCACCCATTTTCGCTATAAGAGGCACAATTAATATGGTAAAAACAAAACAGCTTCTATACGATTTAGTGTAAACCTTTAACAATTCAAATATCCCATTATAGAAAATTACACACGATAAAATTCACAATAAACAGTTCTTGGTATATTTTCTGTAATTACGCAGTGAGAGTACGTTCTTATGATAGTATGTCCGGCGGTCACGGTGCGCTGCAACCACTAACGCGTCTACCGTGCTGTGTTTATTCTGTGGCTATTGTCTATGGGTATGCGCGCGCTCATTTGCATCGAATGCAGTATTTCCTGCCAGTAGGAAATGCAATAATAGCACCATAGAGCGGTCAAATAGGAAACGTTATTTGTATAGTATTTGTTATTTGGCTGGCCTGTTGGTCTAGTGGTCCTGACTTCTAAGCCGGAGGTCGTGGGTTCGATTCCCACCCAGGACAAATCTTTGTGTGATGAGCATGATTATTTGTTCTGTGTCTGGGTGTAATTTATCTATAATATGTATGAATTTACAAAAAAAAAAATGTATATAAGTAGTATATCAGTTGTTTAGTACCCATAACACAAGCAAATATAATTGCTTAATTTGGGGCTAGATGGCGCTGTGTGAATGTGGTAGAATATTATTATTATTATTATTATTATAGTGTTGCACAGCATTAACGGTTTTTTGCAATTTTCCCCAAGGCGTAGCCGTATGAACCACACGGTCATCGTTTAGCTGGTAGGTAGGGTGAGGCGGTACTTCACGCCCGAGCAGCTCTGTCTTCTTTATAAGACACAGGTTCGTTCCTGCGTGGAGTACTACTCTCATCTTTGGGATGGCTCCGCACAGTACTTACTGGATGCACTCGATAGGTTGCAGCGGCGAGCAGTCCGTATCATCGGAAGCCCGGAGGCTACTAAGACCCTTGAGCCTTTACAGCTGCGAAGAGACATCGCCTCAATGGCCGTCTTCTATCGCCTTTACCATGGAGAGTGTTCTGAAGAGCTCTTTGAATTAATCCCACTCTCACCCTTTTTATCCAGAACAACACGTGCGGGACTAAAGTGCCACCCTTTCACAGTGGAATCTAAAGGGTCTCGAACCAAACGGTTCAGCACTTCATACTTTTGTCGCTCAATTAAAGCCTGGAACTCTTTGCCAGCGCATGTGTTCCCATCTAATTTTGATCCTGGGTCTTTTAAGCGGGGCGTGAAAAAGCATCTCACTAAGCCGCCATAGTAGAGGCCACCATACCAGTAGTTTGGCTTTTAGAATGGTGTCCGCCACTTCTGGATTCCACTTACTGCTTACCATCAGGCAGAGTGGAGTCACTTTGATAGGCTAATACAAAAAAAAAAAAAAAAAAAAAAAGATATAGAGGAGAGAGGTGATTGATATTATCCTTCATATCGATATATCGGATGGTAATATTGTTATTGACTGTATCGATACACTAAAATATTTAGATATCTGTAAAATATTTAGGTATCGGTATGGAGGACGGGAACGTCACAGTCTTGGCTTTGATTGATTTCTCTAATGCCTTCAATGCCGTCAGTCACGACATCCTTCTGGCAATCCTTTCCCATTTCATGATCTCACCCGTTGCACTGGAATGGTTCTCAACATATCTTCAGGGACGTCAGCAGTCGGTTCGCCTCAATGAGTCCTCAACTTGTTGGCGTGGCCTCGACTCTGGTGTACGTACCTCAAGACGGAATTCTATCTCTATTATTATTTTCTATTTTTATCAATCTCATTACCCCCCAACTTCAGAATGCGTATCATCTTTACGCCGATGACTTGCAGTTATATTCACAGGCAAGCACGTCAAACATATCACTTGCTATCTCAAGCTTAAATAAGGATCTCGCTACAATAATGAGTTGGTCTGATAAATTTAACTTGTCAGTGAATCCAGCGAAATGCCAAGCAATAGTGATAGGCAGTCATCGAATGATGTGTAGACTAGATCTTAAAACACTCTCACCACTTATATATAATGGTCTGCACATCCCATACAACGCTACTGTTAAGGACCTTGGACTACTTTTAGACTCTACACTTAACTGGCGTGCACAGGTTACCAGTTTGAGCCAAAAAGTCACTGGAATTCTGCGTGCCTTTTATCGTCTGAAGAACTTCCTACCTTTTAAAACAAAGACAATGCTTGTGCAGACTCTAATCTCTTTACCGTTGTCGACTATGGTGATGTGTGCTATTATGACCTGAATGCAGACTTACTCAACAAATACGACCGACTTCTTAATAACTGCATTCGATTCATCTTTAATCTTCGTAAGTATGATCATGTGTCTACCTATCGTTCCGAATGAAACTGGTTACCTATTCGTCAACGTCGTAGCTTGCGTGCTCTCACTACACTCTATTCTATTCTTAACTCTCTTTTTTTCTTTTTTTTTTTATATATTATAGCCTACCAAAGTGACTCCACCCCGCCTGATGGTAAGCAGTCAGTGGAATCCAGAAGTGGCGGCCACTATACCAAAAGCCATCGTCTTAAACTGCTGGTATAGTGGCCTCCACTATGGCGGCTGGGAATGGGGTTAGGGGAAGGGAATGATGGAGTTGAGGAAAGAGGATAGGGGGGAAATCAGTAGTACGGATACTACTACTCTTAAGTCGATCTTCTATGAGAGGGTAGTACTTCCCCGGACGATCCGGCCCATTCATGCTGAAATTAGCGTGGATCTACTACCGTAAAAAATGTGCTCCATACATGACAGAAACCTTCGCTCGTCAAATAACCTTCTTCTTACCTGTCATTCACATACGTCTGATTTTATTCACTCCTCTTTCATAGTCTAAGCTGTTCTTCTTTGGAATAACCTTCCTCTAGAAGTCGGGATGTCCACTAACCGTTTGACATTTAAGCTGAAAGTTCGTGCTCTCCTCCTCGAGAAATTGTTGGAATCATCTCGTTGATTATCCATACTATGATATGTGTATATAATATATATCTATATATATTTATATTTATTTATATATTGTAATCATATATTAGTCTGTAATAAATAATGTATTACTTTTATGTAAGTACTAATGTATATTTTAGTTACATATTTATATATATTTAAGTTCCGTATCTTATCCATTAAAATCTGTGTTCTTTTACAAACACCTATTAATATCACTCTGCTTCATTGACTGCACCTACTTCGAGTGTCTCTTGAGAATGCTTTTAGCATTAAGTCCGCCGTTGTACTTTTGTGCATGAAGTTCAATAAATAAATAAATAAATAAACATCTGTCGGTCCAACACTAGAGCGAGTCCGAGGCCCGCGAATCTATTAAAACGAATTTGTCAGTCGTATTAAGTAACTCCTATAACCGACGCCATAAAATGGCAATAAAATCTGTGTCATATTCTGAATAATTGCGTATATTATGTTAATATATTTGTTTGTACCTAAATACATAATAACAAAACCAAATATCTGTATAAAATGCCAAAAAAAAATGATTCAAACTATAATTTGATACGAACTTATTTTTATGAAAGCAAACCTCTATTATTATTATTATTTAATAGAAATGGCCCTGTGGTTAAGGCACCACGTAAACACGAGGTAGTGGGTTCGAATCCGGGCAAGTACCAATGTGATTTTTCAAATCATATGTACTTTCTGACTTTTTATACAGCTTTCACCTAATTCTAGCATATAGACAGAACATATTTTTAAAATATAGCCCCGATTAAATGATAAAAATTGAAAACCTCAAAATATGACACTAAATTGTGACGTTACCACTCATGGCGCGTAAACGCTTTTAAATCCGTCTTTGTACAATGTGCATAAAGTTTAATAAATAAAAATATAGAGGCTTTTACGAGTGTTACAGCAGCAGTCACACTTGTACGGTAGTAGATCCACGCTGATTTCAGCATGAATGGGCCGGATCGTCCGGGGAAGTACTACCCTCTCATAGAAGATCGACTTAAGAGTATTAGTATCCGTACTACTGCGTTTCGTTCGGTGAGTGAGAGCGCCGGAGGTCCAATTTCCCTCCTTTTCTCTTTCCTCACCTCCCTCCCTTCCCCTAACCCCATTCCCAGCCGCCATAGTGGAAGCCACCATACCAGCAGTTTAAGACGATGGCTTTTGGTATAGTGGCCGCCACTTCTGGATTCCACTGACTGCTTACCATCAGGCGGGGTGGAGTCACTTTGGTTGGCTACAATATTAAAAAAAAAAAACTTCTAGATTTTAAAAGGTACATTATTGTAGATGCTGGATTGACATACGGATGATTTGATAATACTGCAACATACCGTACCCGCAATAGCGTAATTTTAAAAATAGTATAAAAGTCGTGCTGCGGACATTGACGGTTGACTCTAATAAAACGTTTTTTCTTGTTCCATCGCTGACTTACCATCGTAACATTGATACCTATTTGATGATTAGAGCAGTTAACTTTTCTCGGCCTCGTCATGGTCGTGTATTACTTGTTTATTTCGATAAAAAGAAACCAGTTTGTGTGATTTACTTTATTTTTATACTTAAGTTTGTTGGAATGCAAAAGTTTAATTTATAAAGTGGCGTTAAATTATGTAAGTATTATAATTGGTTGAGCAATATGAGTGTGGGAATTGTGCATTTCGATTACAAAAATAAGCTGTAGAAACTAATTATATCTCACGTCGCGCCGTCGCGAACGTAATCATTGTTTAAAATGCGCTGATAGTTTCAGAATATAACCGACGGAAACCTATAAAGTACCTAGCTACAAATCGAGCATTCAGTTTGCTAAATTTATCGCTATTAAGTCTGTAGAATAGGCCACCTACAATGACATTTACACCGATTTGCAACTTCTGGGTAGGTACAAAGAGTGGAATAGAATATTAATTATAGCATACCTATATTTTAATTTGTACCCATTTAATTCGCACTGGTCACGATGCATGGTTTTACGAATCTTTATGAGTTTATATTGAAGTAATTATGGCGTTTCTCATAATATGTAAATTTAAGATTGTACTGCTTTTTTTATTGTATTTTGTGACCATTAAAAGCAAAATTGAGGAAGTAAAAAGTTTTATTATATTATGTAGTAAATCATATTTTTATGGAAAAGTCAGACAATAAATTTCATGTTTTTTCTAAATTTATTGTGATATTTATTCATCACTACCCGCAAAAAAATTATACTGGCATTGGTAAAAATTAAGGGCACGTGGTTTTTGCTCCAAAATTAAAAATCAAGGAAGGAAATACTAGGATTTAATCAATGTTGTTTAACATTCGTGGCAGTTGCGAAAGTTTTTAGACTAAGTATGAGACTACCAATGTCTCAGATCTTTCTTTTTTTTAAGTACACTGATTAGTTTTTTATATTAACTATAAATATTTGTCCAACAGATTAGAAATATTAAAGGCCGATTCATCACTGAAGAGTAAAGCTAAGCGGAACGAATGGACGTGGAAGGCTCAGACGGACGTAGTAAAATGGCAAGCGACGCCGTTACGGGCTCCGCTGTTACGCTTGCCCGCCGCCCTGGCGCCGCCTGCGCTCGAGTGTTTTACCTGCGTCCGGGCATACTGCGGCGATCTTCAACCTAATGAACGTGGCATGCATCAAGACTTGACCGAAGTTAAATGTGTATATACCGTACTCATGGTAAGTTTGTTACCCTTTATTTATCTTATTTTACATCTGGTGTTATTTATAACGGTATTTTAAACAGCAGTTTGAACAATCCACCAGCCTTGATTGTTACAGCTCCGTATTGATAAAGATCCTTTATTTACATTCATTAGTCAAATTTTTGCTGTACCTACATACCTACTCTAGTAACACTGGTGAAAGATTGAAACAAAAACAAATCTCTATTCCAATTTTATGAAAGCAAAGTAAACCTTTAAAAGAACTGCTGAAGCCCTAAGACATTCATTAAGAAAATGTACTTTCATGGTAGCAAAATGATATTTCTGAAGCGTTAACTTTCTTAAGAACTAGCTTTCCGCGGCGCGGTTTCACCCGCGTCTTTAGTTATTGCTCGGCTCCCGTCGCCAGTAGTGTGATGTTACAGAGCCTTATAACCTTTATCGAGAACCGGGGTATCCTACGCAAAAATAATTTTTAAAACCGACTGGTAGTTCCATAAATTATCGCGTTCAAACAAACATAAAAAAACAAACTCTTTCGCTTTATTTAATAGTATAGAATAAACAAGTTTTAGCAAATATTTATTATATTAGTCTTGGTAAAGTGTGGACCATAATTACATACTTTATTCTATTACAGCATTGTCACTCAGTGCCAGAACTGCGCGACGAAGTATACTGTCAGCTGATGAAGCAGACAACTTCCAACCGATCTCCGGCTTCTGACTCGTGCCAGCGAGCCTGGCGACTCATGTCCATACTCGCTGCCTACTTCACTTGCTCAGACACACTCAGGTAACAACTTTAAAGATGTATTTACATTCATAGATGTAAGAAATATGAACAAAAAGTCTCAATTTAGTTCAGATTAATTCTTGCGCTCGCTTTGTAAAAAGAAAAAATACTTTAAATTTTTTTATCTATTTTACTTTTCTTTTTATAATTTTACTCTATTCGTTAATTAAATTCATTGCTGATGTTCAAGATAGACTACCTCGGTTGAGCAAATAGGAGTGTGCGACTGCTGTACAATATGTTGCGGTTCGATTCAGACAGGCAACAAAACTTTGTGCAATCCATAAATATTTGTTCAGTCTGGATGTACTTTGTCTCCTTTAAGGGTATGTGTTGGTACAATAAACCCACGAGTTGTAAATGCGGTGAATGCCTTAATAAAGTAATAATAAAATAGGGTTAGTAATCTATAGGAGATTAATGTCATAGAGTTACCTCGCAGAAGTCACAGCGCGGTAGTTTCGTTTCGTACCAGTCCAGTACGTTTACTATTTACTTTATTGTTGATAAAGGTCCCAATAATATTTTTTCTCATATAATTTCTATGTACAGACAGCGAACGGTAACATTTTTATTAAATGTATAGATATACCTACACTATCAGTAACCGTTGCAAGATGGTGTAATATATTTATGACTTGTGTCCGCGACTTCTTACATGATTGCAAAGTTGCATTGATACGTGATTTTTACATTACTTTACTTACTGGTTTCGCATGAGTGGTCAGGGTCGGACCACGACAATGATATATAATTATAATTAAATATATTCCTTAGGTATAGATATGTAGACTGCTTATGTGGTTCATTGTACCACTACGAACTGTTACACAGAGGTACCTTACACATATCCATTGCTTTGAGACACAGAGGGAGTGCTGTGTGTTCTGTGCGATTTGTGCAAAATGATATTCGGTTTATGTCGCGAAATTCAGTATACAGGCTTGCGGCCTCCTGTTACATGAGACCTAGTAGGTATAGCTAATGAAAAGTGGGTTATATAGATACACTTCTGCCTACGACATTCAAGAGGATATAGTTGTTATAAGTTATGTTTGTCTTTCGCTTGCAGGCCGTTCTTAGTAGAGTACTTGTCAGCGGCGGCGGCTGACCGTCGTCGTCCGTGTCAAGGCACCGCCGCGGTGTGTCTCGCTAACTTGAGGAAGACGCTGCGGTGCGGCGGCAGGAAGAACGTACCTAGTGTTGAGGAGGTAAGGAAACCAGTCTTTTCCACCTGTACATTGTAGTTACATTGATAACCGAGTTAAATAAGGATTTTCGTATAATTTTATGGTTTATTAAAAATTACATCATGTTATTTTGTTTTATGATAAAATCCGCATGATGATATCCAAGGGTTCGTT
Organism: Parascotia fuliginaria; assembly: GCA_963082885.1. Taxonomy (NCBI): domain Eukaryota; kingdom Metazoa; phylum Arthropoda; class Insecta; order Lepidoptera; family Erebidae; genus Parascotia; species Parascotia fuliginaria. The sequence continues at coordinate 15,803,293 of OY720178.1, forward strand.
TACGTGGGTTATTGAAATTTTAATCTCAACTTCTACTGTTGGACAGAATAGATACTTGCCACAAGTGATCGCAGTTGTAGCAGTCTGGAAGCTGTTTGGGTAATTTTTCTGTATCTTCAGGCGATGTTTTGACAACCATACGTGACAGTTGCGCTAGTGAAGTATAGAGGTATACGAGCCTTAATGAACGGTGGGATTTTGGATGACATTGCGCTAATAAGTATCAAGGTATACGACGGGGTAATGGCTATCGCCTTATTGGATAAAGAATTAAAACAACGTACTATAACTTAGTAGCGTAATTTATGGCGTATTTTTCATAAAAATAATGTATTAAAATTATATAATTGTCAGGTGACAGCAGTATCGGCGGGTCGTTCGGCGCGACGTCAGCTATACAGACTGCCGGGCGGCGCCGAGCGCGTCGTCAACACACGCTGCGCCACCGTCGTGCAGGACATCGTCAATGAACTTTGTGAACTGGTTAGTACATGTATGACCATATTTGTGTATAGCTAATTTAAGTTTCAGGCTATTATTATAGGTTAATCAATACTAGAGGGATAAGTCAAAAACCTAAACGACTTGGAATTCATAGAATATAATAATCCGTAATAAAATAATATTAACAAGCTCATAAATCGCATTTTCTTATTCTTCTTCACTTTCGACTATCTTTCAAACAATATAAACTTTCAGATCGGTGTGACAAGTGAGGCGGAGCGCGCGGAGTTCTCTCTGTACTGCATAGTGGCGGGCGACGCGCTCACCATGCCGCTGGCCTCCGACGAGTACGTGCTGGACGTGACCACGGAGCTGCAGCGCGCGCACCACCCCTTCTACCTCATCTTCTGTCGCTCAGTGTGGCACCACCCGCTCAGGAGCGACGCACCCCCGCTGTATACTGAAGTGTTGTTCAATCAGGTAACATACCTACAACATCTTGAACGGACAAATAGTGTACTATAAAATAGTCAACTCTTAAACATGTATTTTTCCTACAGGTGGCCCCAGATTACCTAGAGGGTCTTCTCCTAGTTCTCCCCGGAGGCGGCGCCCCTCCCGCGCCAGTGCTACGCGACGTAGCGCTCGTAGCCGCGCTGCTACACCGCGCCGCCGGGCTCGTAGAGGGCGCCGCGGCGAGAGACTTGAAGTTCTTGTTACCGAAGCCGCTGCTGGCGCTGAGAGAGCCGCGCCCCAACAAGTGGGCGGCGTGGCTCGCGCAGGAGTGGCAACACGTGCGGGCGCTGTCGCCTGCCGCCGCCAAAGCTAATGTATTACAGGTACGTGTGAAGGATATTTATTAAATACACTTCTGTATCTGTAATAATATTTATTTTCGTAACTAATATGATGTTTTGTTCCAGGTACTGTCCCGCTGGGCGCTGTTTGGGTCGTCGTTCTTCGCGGTGCGGCGCGTGTCGGGCGGCGGGGCGGGCGCGGGCGCGGGGGCGGGCGGCGAGTGGCGCGAGCACGTGCTGGCGCTCAACCGGCGCGGCGTGCACCTGCTGCACCCCGCCACGCACGAGACCGACACGCACTGGCCCTACGCGGAGCTCATCTCCACCAGGAAGGTACGTACACATCTGTCTCCCACACTCTACGTGCGTCGCGAGCGAACACGTGCCTGCTCGCACACTCCGTGCGACGCAAGCACGTGCCCGCACGCACACTCTCCGTGCGGCGCCAAACACGTGCCCGCTCGCACACTACGTACGACGCGAGCACGTGCCCGCTCGCACACTACGTACGACGCGAGCACGTGCCCGCTCGCACACTACGTACGACGCGAGCACGTGCCCGCTCGCACACTACGTACGACGCGAGCACGTGCCCGCTCGCACACTACGTACGACGCGAGCACGTGCCCGCTCGCACACTACGTACGACGCGAGCACGTGCCCGCTCGCACACTACGTACGACACGAGCACGTGCCCGCTCGCACACTACGTACGACGCGAGCACGTGCCCGCTCGCACACTACGTACGACGCGAGCACGTGCCCGCTCGCACACTACGTACGACGCGAGCACGTGCCCGCATACTCTCCGTAGTCCGTGCTGAAGCACATATCCAAGGTGCGAATAGCAGGACACAGCTTGTAGAACTGATGTTAATTTACTTGTTCCTGTAGGTCCGTTCCGAGGACGGCACGCTGTTCCTGGACGTGAAGTGCGGCTCGCTGCTGCAGCAGCGCGTGACGCGGCTGCAGGCCGAGCAGGCGCACGAGGTGGCGCGCCTCGTGCGACAGTACATCGCGCTGCAGAGGGACCAGAGGCACTCGCCAGGTAATACACCATTATATACTACAAGTGCGGCTCGCTACTGCAGCAGCGCCTGCTGAGTGACCAGTGATAATAAAATGTTTATTTTTGTTGCAGCTTTCAACAATTGAAACCACATGGGAAGTTTGACAGACTGGTATGAGTGTGCAGTGTGTAAAGTATAACATGATGAGAAGACCGTCATTGTATATGTTAGTTCCGTCACGTATTTACCTCAACGCTACTGTATCCGTCCAACACTATGCGCTTTAGCAATCGCCGCGAAACTGAAGCGAAAGGTTCTATTGCCGAAGCACATATCTAGTTTGATAAACTGTACTAGTATTAAGTATTACATTTGATTGAAATGATAATAGGATTTCAGGGCACAAATTATATAGCGCGCACGCGTTTTAGTCGATAAATACTTCTATTTTCATTTTAGTCATCGTTTTATTTATAAGAACAATGTTTAGGTAATTAAAGCAATTTGAAACATTCCAATACTTTTAACCCCCAAAAAGTATGAAATACATTTTATGTGAATTATTGTATTGTAATTATTATGCATTACCTACAGCCGTTACAGTTACAACACTTTCAAGTAAACAGATTATATTTGCGACTATTAAACGCGGGTCATTTGTTTCCCAGTTCCCACCAAAAATCAAAAAAAGAATATCACTTAAGTCCCACGAAAACAGTCGCGTTTAAAAATATCAAATGAAAAAGCGGTTTCCATAAAATATTATTGATTTTCAATATGCATTATTTATAAGGCATATAGACGATATTGCTAGTAACCACGAAATGTAGGAGCGTTCAGTTCATTTTATTTTAACGTTAACGTCACGATACACCATTAATTGCAATAACCAAATTAATGAATAAGTAGTTAAATTATTTAGAATCTCATAAACCTAAATAGTCCTATAAAGATTGCTCAAACTTTACAACTTTGTAATCGTGGCCTTCTAAAATATAGTTTTCTTTAACTTAAAACTTTTTGGTAATTAGCATCGGCGTCTATTTTTCCCGTCAAAAAATATAACCTATTTAATTTATTATTGTATTGAATAAAGTTGTCATTATATTATACATTAGTATGTAGATAAGTCGAATATTTTGTTATTAATGGAATTCGTATTATGTTATCTATAGTATCGTTATTTCCATACACAAAATAAATATCTACTCACATACTTTAATTAATTCATTCATGTGCCTTAGAATTTTCTTCGATTTCTAACGAAGGTGCTATTTTATCTTATAGATACATGTACTAATATAAAATTGAATAAATAATTTTAATACGAAGTCTTTAATATAAAATTATCCAAAGACCTCGAGTTCGGAGTCATGTTTGATATATTTACTGATATATTACGTTGTAATGTAAAATATTTAATGAAATCGATGTATGAGAATATATTGTAGATAAATAATAAAGTTATATTTTCAAAATAATGCGTATCATTTTTGATTAAAATTGTTCCTACTCACTAGAGAGCTTCTACGAGTTACAGAAATTATGAAAATGACGCCAAGTGTTATACATAGATACGAGTAACTACATTTACGAAACAACAAGGCCATGACTGCACCGCTGGTCTAGTGGTTACTGACTGCGACGCCGGGTGTCGTGGGTTCGATTCCCGCGGAAGGCAAATATTTGTGTGAGAACATTTGTATTTGTCTTTAGTCTGGGTGTTTCCTATGTATTCTAAGTATGTATTTACAAAAAAAAAGTATGTATATGTATTATATTTCAGTTATCTAGTACTTAAACACAAGCTCTGCTTAGCTTGGGACTAGATGACAGTGTGTGATAGTATCCACATATTATTATTATTATTATGATTCAACTACCTACATTGCATCAGTTGCGACTAGCTTAACAAAGCATATCGACTTGGTTGAGTAGAAAAAAAACTGGAACTATCGCAAGGACATCGTGTGCGTCAAGATGAAGGGACCAAGTCTTGGATGTCGGTCATACATGTATAAAAGATTAATACCATTTATCTACTATTTGCTACCTTTGCTATAATTTTAGCTACCTCTTCATTAGGCATATTATTTAACAATCTTTGGTCCCTCCATTATGACGTCACAAGTTGGAGGGACCAAAACGATAGACTGCTGATATACCTACTGCTCCCTGGATTGTTCTACCTAGTTAGTAATATAATACCTTAATCCTACCTTAATAATATAGATTTGGATTGACCGATATGTTCATAGTTTTGAAAATATCGACTATTACAAGTTGGTCGTATCAAAAATCTAATTACATGACGAATTAGTCAGTAATTAGTCGAAATTAGTCGCAAAATGACAGAATTGGTCGGTCCTTCTGAACAGAGATATTTGAAATTGTTTTTTTTTTATACTATTAGGTTATGTATAGTCGGAGACATGTATGAATGAATAAGTAATTAATATTTATTATATCTGTTATATTAATATTAAAAACTCTATTGATAACAAGATAATTGAAGCTTATAAAATCATAGAATTATAGAAAAGAATATTTTTAACCGATTGCCAAAAAAGAGGAGATTCCATAATATATCTGTTTTATATCTTTAATCATGATATTTAAATGGATTAACTTCTTTTTCTTTAAAAATTCTGTTCCTAATCCATATGGAATTAAATTACTTATACCTGCAGTCAGATATTCGCTCGACTTTCGTATATAATAAAAGTAATAGTATTGAAGTTATACGCTCATTTCGTTATTTTCTACATTAGGGCTAATATTACATATACTATGTTAATGAAAACAAAAATAATATAATTGCGACTGTTGAATTTCATTTCTTTTGTTCATTCAATTTATTAATAGGGCGCTGACTGTACTTGGATAGCTAAATGTATGGTAAAACACAAATTCAAATATCTCGCTTCAAAAAGGCCAACCAAGTCTGGAATTTTGCGACTCATTTCGTCTAATTACCAACTAAATCTGGACATTATTAGATATTCGCTAGGTGCTACGGTTTTCGAGATATAAGATGAATATTCCTTTATAACTTTTAAACGGTGGACCAATTAAGTCTAGTATTTTGTGACTAATTACTGACTAATTCGTCATGTAATTAGATTTTCAGTCGGCGATGGTAGCTGTGCTAAGATGAAGTATACGACCAACTTGTATTAGTTGATATTTTCAGAACTATAAGCATATCGGTTAATCCAAATCTATATTTTTAAGGTAGGATTAAGGTATTAAATTACTAACTAGGTAGAACAATCCAGGGAGCAGTAGATATATCAGCAGTCTATCGTTTTTGTCCCTCCAACCTGACGTCATAATGGAGGGACCAAAGATTTTGTTAAAAAATATGCCTAATGAAGAGGTAGCTAAAATTATAGCAATGGTAGCAAATAGTAGATTAATGGTATTAATCTTTTATACATGTATGACCGACATCCAAGACTTGGTCCCTTCATCTTGACGCACACAAGGACATCCTACAATGGTTCAGAATGACATTCGCTAAACAAAGAGAGGAGAGCACGTAGAGTCAATACAAATAGAAGATTGGACACTCTTACACAATGTTACTTACTGAGGCCTACCACAGTCCCTGTCACGTTTATTCGTATGCATTCGATGTTCGATCGCCCGCACGAGAGCCAATCTCTATGTGGCTACCCCAAACGTTCTTCTTATTCTTCTCCTTTTTTTTTGGCAACAGAGCCGACGATTGTGTCAGCTATTTCTGCCAGCGTCAAGTTTAGAATAATATTCTTGTTGATGATATTGGTATATTACAATGATAAAATAGAAAAAATGTGGATGAAATTAAATGACAACCATCTTCCGTGAAAACAAAAGATGGACCATCACCCCAAACGTTCTCTTCTCTAGCGATATATCTATCAAATGTCTACAATTGACACATCCTACTTAAACAACGATATGTAATAAAACAAATTGCATACGTACCTCCCTACTTAATATTCATTACAGATCTAATCAATCGCATGTAGCGCATTTGCAGTATCTTATTATTACTTAAAATAAACTGATACTTCCTTGAACAAGATTATAAATAAACGGCATAATATGTATGTTTATTAAGAACATAATACATCCTACAATGCAAAATAATAAAAATAGTAGGCAACATAGTCGCATCACAAAGATATCTCTCTCTCTAATCGGTCCCTCATGTCTGAGGATCGTGGTCAGCATCGGGGTAACATCTGGAGCGGATGATCTTCCTCCACCGGTCTCGATCCAGCGCGTCACTAACAACCGCGTGGAATTTGGAGGATGATGAGTCTTTCACTTGATCAGTCCATCTGGTTGGTGAACGACCACGCGATTCGTTTGCCTTCAGTGTTCACAAAAATATAGGTGTACATAAATCACTTTCGAAAATTGCGGGACATTCAATAAATTATGTAGTTGTGTGAATGTTCATAAGCCAAAATGAAACGTAGAACATGTGCCATTGATTGTTGTTCACTGGCGTTGTTACGCCAGGTAATCAGAAAGATCCTATTGCTGTTGCTTCACCCACCATAGGAATCAAAGTTTATATACCTAATCTACTAGATAAATTCTACCAAAGGATTATAACAAGATTTACATTATACTTTTTGTCTTTTCCGTATCATTATCTTATTATCGCATTATGTCATAATATCATTACACAATATACCTACATATTATATTTAATTAACTCACAAACAATCACTGTCAGGCCATAGCCCTAAAAATTTACACTTCTTGGTCAAAGGCCAATTTGTTGTGCTACTTAGGCAACGACCCAATGTTTTAATCAGCAGGACATCATAAGGAACCATTCACAATATACGAGCGAACAGAATAAACAACCGCACAAATGCAACAGTGATTGTTGTTTTAAAATATTTAAAACTAATTTAATTACTACTACCAATAACTACCTAGTACAATCAAACCCTACACTTAAAAAAACTAATAAAATAGTTGTATTAGCTTATTTATGAGACATACTTATATATAATAACGAAGCGCTAAACCGTTTTACATAAAACGATTTATAGCCAAGAATAAAGTAAAATGAAAATGCAGATTTAAAAAAAAAAGGAAGAGGTTTTATATTACACTGTATGTATTTATCTGTGTACCGATTTTAAAAAATCTTTTTTGTTTGATTCAGTCAAAAGAAAAATCATAAATTGAAAATCAATTTTGTTAGGCAAACAAACCTTTTTTTTAAATCCTGTTCAAATCATTCGTCAATCGCGCGTTTGCAATATAATAGCAGCGTAGCATGGTTTGAATGAAACCTAATTCGTCTCAAATGAACGCGCTCTTACGCTGCAAAGGTCGAAACAAGTTTACATTTAACCGTTTGACCTTGAACTGATCAAAGGTGGAATTCATTGTCTATAATTAGTCAATTGTTATTGAAATCTGTTACTAACTCACGATGACGAAGTGTAGATAATATTATAATAAAATAAAAAAACAATAAACGAATAGTAAGACGCGCGTCGAGATAAAAACTAAACGGATCAAACGGATAAGGCCGTGTAGTCTGCTATTGAGAATAATATGTTAGTTACATATTTTTCCTAAAGTGACGACTCCTAAGGGAATATCAAGGTAACCGAGAGCAGCGACTCACAAGCTATCTCTATACTTATAGCTACCTATCGTTAATGACGTCAGTAATGTGTAGGTATATTTCATCTGGGATGAAACTACCCAAAAAAATTATATTATTTATAAATACCTGTTTAGATATCCTGTTATCGTTCTCAGGAGCTCTTGATTTTTCGATCGCTCCGTCTGCAGGTCGAAGGCCTCTTCGCGAGACGTGTTCGTCACTTTATAATTTAAATTAGGTACATATTGTTATTTTAATTTTAAATGTCATGGATTGACGCAAAGTAACGCCAATTCTACTGTTTTGGTTTGCTTACGTTAGCGCTATTGTGTGAGTATTAGGTACCTACGGTGGTGTGCAAAGACAAAATTCTGAGCTACACCGGACACATTTCACATAGGACATTGGCGTAAAGTAATAATATCTGATGGACTTTGGTTCAAGAAGATTCGAGAGTGGCAACTACAAACCGGAAAACGCTGCGAGGGCAGACCGTCGATGAGGGCGGCTCACACTCACAACCAACCAAGGTGGCGAATATTGGGGGAGGCCTACCTCCAAAAGTATACGTATTTCGGCTGATATGATGATTGAAATGCAAGAGTAATTTAAATAACGTTTGATGTAAAAGCTTACTTATATTTTTATATTCCTGATTTCCATCTCCTTCACTGCAACAATTTTTCTTGACTGCACACCAGACTTCTTACAATTACACTCCATAACAATTATTTTATTTAACGTGCTGTACTAGGCATGGCCACGGAATAACTTATCGACATGGCGGAGTCTTGAAAAGAAAAAGGTTGCCTACCCTCAACTTTTATAAATTTAAAAAAAACTACTCTCGCTCTAGAGAACAACTGACAGAAATGACAGCATTATTATGTAAGCTTTTCTATAGACAAAAAAATTCTAAGGTAGGTTTTATTCTCAAAGCGAGGGACGGTTATCTACTAGGTACGTTTACAGACCTGTAAGAGATTAAATATTTGTGTTAGTGTCATATTTTTCGTTACTTTATATTTGTTAATTGTATGTATTTTATCATGTTTGTAAAAACCCACGATGCAGAGAGTTTGAAGAGGTGTTTCGGTGTGAATACGCATTCTCCTGGGGACAACTCTTTTTTAAGAGTTTTAGGAACAACAATTTGTTACCAGTGTGTAAAATAAACTATAATAAACCCGTGGCTCACTCGTTACGGTCGGTAGTGGTGGGTGGTACACGACCATCGACGTATAATCATGTTAACCCCTACCTACACTACACGTACCTTCACCAAAAGCTACTTGATGTACAAAATTGATTCTGATATCACTATGAGTAGGTATAGGTATGTTTTCATTTAATAATTGTCGCTTTCAATATAGGTTAGAAACTTAGTTAAGAAGGTATTTGTTTTGCTTCACTGACATAAAATTCACACAATTTTTTTAATGGACCATGTCATGCCTAATTCTGTTCTGATAGAATGGTGTGAGAAAAGAAATTATATTTTTGCGAATGCGTAATTTCACCGTCTTTTAAAATTTCTATGTAAGTACTATCTGTGTACAAAGTGTAGATCTGTTCACCTCACATGCCTGTATCAGTAGTCTTTGATCCTAATGTTTGGTAGCATTAAAAAAAATCCCAATACTTACATAAATTATTTCTACTGCTCTATAGGAGTGGTCGTTACGAAACGTAACCAGTTAATGAAACTATCTATTCATACAATAGCGGTTAGCGGGTTATTGCAGTCCGACGAAACTATCTATTTACAATAGATAGTTTCACACTCACACGATTTACGATCACCAACGTAACGAAAATGTAACAAATCGTTTATGGCTAATTTCGCGACGCATCGGCAACTGCTTCGGCTGTTGAAGTATGTAAGTACCACAGGCCGGCTCTCGAATGTCGAGTGAGCGCGGGTGACACGTTTTGTCTCTTTTACACCTTGCTTTATGCATTTGACCTATGACTCTATTACCTCCATATAGATGCGATATTAGAAATGAGAAACTAAGTGTGCATGTTTTTCTAAAAACGAAAAATATTTTCGAATTGCATGAATTTGCGTGCCCTTGACCCTTGAAACTTTTAAATGCGCCTGCGTTATTTAAAATTTAACTTAAGTATTAATTGTTACATAATTAACTCGTAACCAGCCAGTCCTAAGCCTGGATAAAGCCTGAAGGAAATTTCATTGTAATAAACTTAAATCTTTACACTAAAATCTCAATATCAGTAATCTTAACGAAATTGCAAGCTCCAAACAAGCTAATCAAGTTTTCTCGTGAAACGGTCATCGTTTCATTCGCTACGTTCGAGAAACACTCTATTGAAACTGCTATTAAAATAGAGTGTTTCAAAAGCCGCTATTGATATTCGATAGATAGTTTCGTTTCGTTATTCAAAAAAGCCGCTACAACCCACCGCTACTGCTCTATTAGATACATACTATAAAACCGGCTAAGTGCGAATCGGACCCGAAAAAACGGCAAAAATCATGTTCGTTGTAGGAGAGCCCCCCTTATAAATTTTAATTTTTTTATTTTTTTTTTTCAAAGTGAATAATATAATATAGTTACTTGAATATTCTGTTCTTACTTAAATATTTCTAGCGTCTACCTGTTGCCGTTAGCAATATCGAGCAAAAACGATAGAAAAACGTTTGTTGTGTGGGAGCCCCCTTAAATATTTATTTTATTCTGTTTAGGTTTTAGCGACAGTAAAAAATTCAACTGTCTAACTATCACGGTTCATGAGATAAATCCTGTTGACTGACGGACAGAGAGCAAAGTCTTAATAATAGGGTCCCGTTTTACCCTTTGGGTACGGAACCCTAACAACGTCCTAATGCTGTACTGCATTTGTATGAAACAAAATAAAATAACACACTAATATTATACCAGTTTACCTAAAAGATATTAAAGATATTGCCTTTACTTAGGTACCTACGACATCGCAAATATTTATTTATCTACTAGTTAATTTAATTACGATAAGTGTCGTTTCTGCGTTTCGATACACTATGAGAGCCTTGGCACAGATAGAATAGGCCCAAACCAATCGGGTAAAGAAAGTTACATGTTTGAAATGAGTTCAGTCTGGAAATGTGTACGGTAAAAGGCTTACGCCTCGCTTAAAATGTTCAGGATAAAATTTAATCAGAAGAAAACAAGCACTAAGTACTTAGTTGAGTTCCAGAATTAAAAAGTTTAGTTCGTGATCCTATACACTCTACTGTGAAAGGGTGACATGCACTTTATTCCTACACATGTTCTTCAAAGGAATGGTGATAGTGGCATTAATTCAAAGAGCTCCTCATAAGACTTCGTGCTGTAAAGGTTTAAATACAATACGGACTTTCCGCAACCAATCAAATGCCTATATATGTATTTTGCGAAGTCAACTTAAACTTTATATAAAATACACTTAATACATCTTATCGAGGAGTGACGAAGCGTGCCATCGTGTTAAGGAATCCAAGAGGCGGTTTTAATGACGCACTCGAAGTAGAGTTCCTGCGATATCAGCAGCATCCTAAGTTTAAAGGCAACTAAACATATAAAAACAACTAAGATAATATTAGTTCCTAGTTCTCAACAATTTATAGTTAAACAGTTGTTAATGTTTCATGTATTCGGGGTCACATGTTAATAATAGGCCTTGCGGTCGTCGTTCACACACAAAGGACACTTTTTAGCGGCGACGCGTGGGAACCAGCGCGAAGGAACCTTCGCCCTATCGTCAAAGAAAACGACATTGAACTGAAGAAAGTTTTCCAAAGATTGAGGACGTACCTACCTCGAGTAAAATAGCCCTTGGGATTAGATAATTTTGACTAAGTATTAATTAGTCTTATCATTTCATGCGAAAATCGTTGACTGTTGAATGTAGACCCTCTCCAACCATCTTAGCAAGTTCTAAGCCAGTCTTATGTATCCGTAATCATTATCTCATTCTGCTGCTAAAACAATGCTTTCTTTACGAGCACTGGAAAGTTAGATATTAGGTACTTGTGACGGACACTGGTTATGGCATCCGACTGATTTATACGAGATTAAATTCTGGGTTGTGACGTTTCGATTAGACCGGGTAGGTACCTACATTTAACACTCGACTTACTACAAAACTATGTAATTTTGCATCGCTTATTAGTCCTTTGTCAATGATTAAATAGATTATTTTAATAAAATCCAGTAACTTAGGTGAGTATAGGTACCTATCTGGCCGAACTAGCGGTGCATCATCTAATGACCCACTGTGAGAATCACGGCAATAAAATAGATCTACTTAGTCATAAAATATGCAAACATAGACTAACCCCAAGTTTCTAAAAGGCTGGTCAACGAAAAATTAACTAACCACCTGTTAAATCTCATGTGAAGTACCTAAAAGCATGGATATTTAGTTTAATTTGATCTAGTTAGTTACTAATTAGATATTCACCCTTTTAGGAACCCAATTGGTACTTTACATGAGATTAAACAGGTGATTATTTAATTTGCCGTTGATCAGTCTTTCAGAAACTGGAGGTAAGTTCTACAAGTAAATATTGTAACTAATCATGTATGTCATGTTTACTAATCAGTTAATTTGTCGTCTCTGTGCATACGTACTTGAAATAGGTAGTTACATAGTCTACAAAAATATTGTATTTTTTAGACGTAACTTATGGTAATAACAACCAACACTTAACAGATGAAACTAGGTTAGCGATAGTGTAAAGATAAGCATGGACCTAATGGAACCGTAATGCTTTGTATTTTAGTTCCGTATAGGTGCTAAGAACCTCATTGCTAATGAAATAACACTTTTACTTTGATCAGGGAGGTCTTGGTTTTATAATTACAACTTCAATGGTGAACAAGCATATTAATTTGATGTTGTGACAGTACCCTATTACCAACATTACTGTTTTATCAACAATGCTAAGAAAATAACCAAGGTGTGGCCACCAAATTAAAAACAATAATTTTTTAAATATTTTTTAAAAACAATCTTTTTTTTATCAACAACAAGGTGTGGCCGTTTTAGTCCTGTCGTAGGACATTAAATTCCTTAAAATTTTTTTGAAAACATAAAGGTTTTCATTTTTGCTGAGTGTATAGATTATGTGCATTACTAGCAACCCGCCCTGGCTTCGTACGGGTGCACGAATCACGAAATATTACAAAATACCTAAATACACCTAAAGCACCGTCATAAAACTTCTAACTTTCTTAAAATACCTTACAATGAATATAATCTTTATACACTTAGCAAAACTTAAAACTTTTAGTACCTATTATCGTATTTTTTTTCTGTAGAGAAGCCTATGTCGAATCCGAGCCTGCAATTTAATCACAACCACTATTTTAACTACAAACACATTAAAAATAAACTTCTAAAAACTGCTAAATAAAACTAAATCCTATTCCGAGGCCAAGACGCGTGAGAAATAACTATTGTACCTACATCAGTAAAGTAATTCGTAATAATATTTAATTTGCATTTTATGAGCGTAACAATAAATTACATGAATCACTTGTCTTTAACAGTGACATAAACAAAAACAAAATGTTTAAAGAACGTAATTACCTACTTGGTATCTTTAACTCAAGTGGGGTTTCCAAGATTTTCTTCATTTCATTGTCAATTTTAGAACCAAGGCTTAGGTACTAAGAATTTTATTAAAGCGCTTACTAAAAAGTTATGTAGTTAGGTAGGTATGCAAAATATCATTTCAAAGCTATATTTACTATTAAATAAAAAGTAAGTTTTTTTTGTTTGTTTGTTTGAAAGCGCTAATCTTTGAATAATTCTTTTTGCGTATGATAGCCCAGTTCTTGAGTGAGGTTCTTGAATATTAAGGCTATGTTACATCACGCTACTGGCGACGGGAGCAAAGCAGTAACCAAAGACGCTGGTAAAACCGAGCTGCAAGAAGCTAATAAGAAAATAAATGATCAAAATTAAATGATCTTTAATATCCATAAATAAAAACAACGGTGCATTTGACGTGCGACTATTTTAGTCTGTGATAGGTACCTATTTAAAGAATAAAAATTACAGAATAAATAATCATGTAATTATCGGCATAATTTAAACACTGTGACAGCCGCCACACATACTTACGTACGACGCGCACCTCTGTTGGAATTATACACAATACTCTCACATGAAATCGTTGCAAATAGAAACAGTGAACCAGACAGTTCTGAAAAGAACTACTAAAGATTATAGTCTAAAAAAATCATTTACATAGTTCATAACTTGCAAATATAGTAGTATAAGTACCTATGTAAGAACTACCTAACTATTAAAATATACTCACTTTTTTCCCATTCTATAAAGCTTCCATAGCTTTCTTTCTTTATTCCTTGTTTTAAAAGTTTCAAAAATAATGGGTCCGCAGAGTCCGCACAAACGAAAGACGAAGACTATCGACTTCACATTACAATCATAAAATGCTTTTTAAGGCTTCTAAGTTCGAAAACTTATTATCAACATGCGTGATCACTAGATTAGACAGACAGTTTTAACACACACATGAGTAATTACCTATTGTTAAGTAGGTACTCCCTAATTCTGACGGCAATATTTTAGCTAACTATTTTCATTAACAAGCCTGCTGATCCCGATATAAACATACAAGACTGTTTGTCAAGTTGATTTCTTCTTGCCTACATAGGCTACAGTAAGACTTCTAGCTCACACTTTACCCGAAATACGTTCATTGCTGGACATAGGCCACTTCCGTGTCCACAATAACCAGTTTTGAGCCACTATTCGATAGCAACCTTTACAACATCTGCGATCCACATCGTAAATGTTCTACACTACACATAAACAAACAAACCTTGCTACATAATTAGATTTACCAAAGCTTGTTCCACCCAACAGCTGATCTTGACATTCGCTAACAAGCCTAATTCATTGCAATAGCACAGTCACAGAACGTAACTATTCAAGCATGCTGTAAGGTTCCTCCCATTAACACCGCAGACTTCATTTAGCGCGGCAACTGATGCGTTGCGAAACAACGGATGAATGAAGTTGTCAAAATACTACACGTCAAGGATGGTGGAAATTTAGATGTATATTCTTGCCGTAGATGTGAATGAAACAAATTAGGCCGCTATAACAAAAAATAAAATAACAACATTTCTTAGATAGAACCATCATGTTAGCCGAAATAGATTACGCCTCTTCTAAGCATCTCCACATTAAGAGGTCTTACTCTTGAGTAATAAATCTAGTGCAGCTAAATATAGTATAATAGTATGGAGTGTTAATCCGACTAATTCGAATAATCCGATATTGATAGATGAACACGAGACCCAGAAATTGCAAGAGTCAACAGCGACTCATGGACTGAAAGCGCCAGAAGTATAGAGTCATCTTCTTTTATCTGCTGCTGGCTGCTGTCACTATCTTTTCTTCTTTACTTTAACTAGAACCCTAATGTATACCTATGTTTTAAGCGGCTGACATAGCCTGCGCCAATTATTTTTTAGCCGTCATTTTCAAGCTTATCATGTTTTAGTACAGATAAAAAGATATATCAAGTTAAGTTTATACATATATTACCCACACTTCTCATATCAAGTATGATCACTACACTTCAAGTCAACAAAGTAATTCATGGAAATCATTAAAACAAACATTAAAAAACTCAATTATGCCGACACTTTTTTAACTCTTTATAATGAAGTTATAACTTCTTAGACGACAATTACGAATATTACGATGATTTTATAGCTACGACTGACTCACTCACCTGGACGTGAAGTCTCTGATATGGGAGGGTAACTAATCTCTTCCTTTCGGAAGATCAGCGCTTAAGTCAGTTTACTGACCTACCCTTTTTGTTTGTTTTTACATGTTTTGATTATATTATTTTAAAAGACCTAAAAAATTGTAATTAGTTGCATACAAAATAAATTTATTTATTTCTTTCTTTCTTTCCTGTATCGTAAGAGGGAACTCAGCTGACTAAGCAGATCCCGATCTAAGAAGCCAAAGCAAAAATGAAGGGCTACTTATCATAAGCTTTCTGTTCTCAAATATGATCAGTTTCAAATACATAAAGAGCAGCAAAAAGTTTTTGACCGGAGCGGCTTAATAGTTGAATCAGGGTCCTGCGACTGAGGCAGGGACAAGGACAAGCAGAGTGGACAAATTTCCTCGGCAAAATTTGAGCAACACCAGATTAACCGGTTTGTATTGATAAATAAGTAATATCAAAGACTGGTATGGTAATTTTCCGTTTTACGTTTTGGCCATGTTACCGAACAGATTTCATATTATTAGAATCGAACATAGCTCACATAGGTCGCAAATTTTTGTGCGAGGTTCGAACTTAATAATTATATAGATTAATATTGTCTACCATTTTTAAATAGAGGAAAATGGATAAATATTATATTCCTTCTGTTTAAGCCTGTGTAAGCAGTCTCCAGAGGAATATGGAAACACTTGTAAATATCGATCTATGACACTCGGAACACAGTTAATAGCGAAGAGTCCTGAATAACTTTATTCGATCCAAGGGGCGCACTCAGGACTTTAAGAACGTAATAAGCAGGTTACTCAATTGCGTCAACACCAAGTATCTTAATGAGTTTACTCTAACTATTTTAATGTGTCACAAAACCATTATTTTCAAATTAAATCTAATCTTTCAATTATGTAGTTGGAGCAATGAACTTCCTACAGATAATGCCTAAAATTATCTTTTACCTTGGCATGGCGTCGGTTCTTTGTTTCCAAACAACAATTTTGATGTGAGAAAATGTCGGATTTAATTCAATTTGGGAGATTAATTAAAATACATGGGAATTAAGATTTCATGTTCAAATTTATATGCAAAAACTTTATTAGTATTCTTAACAAGTAAATTAATTAAATATACTTACAACTTACATTCCTAAGGACTTAAGTTATTAATAATTATATTTTAAGAAAAGAGGTAGGTAGATCATGGAATTAGGGTCTCAAGTTGTCAAATACTACCTACCTAATAAAGTGTCGTCAGGGAGTCCATCTTTTGTTTTCACGGCAGATGGTTGTCATTTAATTTCATCCACATTTTTCTATTTAATCATTGTAATATACCATTAATATCATCAACAAGAATATTATTCTACACTTGACGCTGGCAGAAATAGCTGAAACAATCGTCGGCTCTGTTGCCAAAAAAACAGAAGAAGTGGCGTCAGTTTTTGATTTTGTCGCACTACTACGACTACTCATGCAGAGAATGCTCGAGCGTGGATTACCAATTTTGCTTTAACTTATTGTATTATTTATTCCCACGAGGTAGACAAGAACTCAAATAAGTATAAATATAGATAAATACTTACATACACATAAACAGTGTCGTTTCGCGCGTTCCCAATAAAAATTCAAACTTATATGTTTAGAAATTTTAAAGCACAGTAACGGTTACCATTCTAAAAAAAAAAGCACTTAGGTTTGTAATCCTTCAATAACGATTATTTTGCCATATAGAGTGAAACAGAAAATATTACTCATTAAAAATTGAACTACGAAAAAAAATTATCAATTTTTCATTATAATAACACTAATAATTACCTGACCCGCGAGGTCAATAGTCAAGGACGCGCGCCAATGAGATCGTTGACGCCTCGTTGACGCTTACAGTGACATTATCGAGTATAATTACAATTCACGTATTTAAGAACTCTTAATTGAAACATTACTGCATCAGATTTACCTCTCTTCTCGCTAAGTATATAACGATTCCGGGTGGCAGAAAAGGATAGGAGCATAAAAGTGTGATTCCTTGCTGCCATATGTGGTTCAACCCCTACTTGACAACTGAGTCTACCTAACATGACCTATCTACTATATTTTCTTATAATTACTTGATCTAAGACTAAAAATAAAGACACGATTTCGTCAGTCATTGTTCGTTGTTGCAATGTACACAGGAAATTTTAATTAGGTAGATACTTACAGTTCTGAAAAGCTGATCAAAAATTTACCCACTATTTAGCTGTAAAACAAAAGAGTAGTATCGAATTCATTATTTTTCACAAAAGTCGTCAGGCATACTCATCAGTCATCACCATTTATATCTCCATTCATACTAATATTAAACTCGATATCCTTTTGACGCGTCATGCACCAGCATTTCATATAAAATTATAAATTGTTTTTATAACGGTATAGAAATTCAATTTGCTTTGACAGCTGAATTCGAATTGATACTGATTTTGACCAACTCTTCAGACACCGGGTGTCTGATTCACCAGGCAAGGTAACTTAGTCTCAATTCAGTAATTTGCATACACTATTTCGTAGGACTATGTCTAGGAGTGCGTAAATCTCTATGACCTTTATCGGGCCATCTGCCAGCAGTATATTGCACATAGCCTGGGTCTGTCGGCGTCCCTGACGCTCTACCTTCATTATCAGTAGTGTCTTTCTCCTCAATAGGTTCCATAGGGAACAAGGCTGGAGTATCGGCCCTCTTTGACCTTGTCGAGCCTCGCAAATAATCTTCGAGTTGCTGCAAGGTCGGTGATGGCACTGTTTTAGCCTTAGACGGCGGTGTCGGCGATTTCGACCGCTTTTCTTCATAACTAGGAGACATTTCGTCATACAACCCTTTTAACCGTCCAGTTTTCACTTTCGCGAACACAGGCGTTTGTGGTTCAGGTAAATAATCTTCTCTTACTGATAACTTGCCAGCGAAATTATCTAAATAATCTCTAAGGTATTTCTCGTTGAATTTAGCTAGTTCTTGTTCATAGTGGAATCTGTCCGGTATGGATAATGGATCAGAAAGTCTGACGTAATTACCGGATTCCATGCCATTTCGTAAAGATCCAAATTTAGATTTATGTAATTCGTCTTTTTCGAGTGTTTCGTTAAAATGCGGATAACCGGTTTTGGATTCTTCAAAGAGTGTCACTTCTTCGTTTTTCGTGTCTTTGTCCTGTATATTCTTCTCTAAATCTAAATCTTTGGGTCTTTCGGCTGGGAGGTGTCCATTGACACCGTTAGCTTTCGTAGTCGTAGTCGTGGGTATGTTTCCATTTACATTAGGTGAAGAGATTATGGATACCTTCTTCTGTGGAACCGGCGACGTGAATGGATCTGTTTGGGCGTGGTTTGTTGCGGTGTATATCCTAGGCGCCATGAGGTCTATCAGAAACAGGGCAGCGACGAAGAGGGAAAAGCTGCCGAGGACTGACGCGTTTACTATTAGATTCTTGGGCACGGAGTCCAGTGAGGCTAGTTCTAAACCACCTGGTGGGAACATTTAAAATTTTAAATTAAGTACTCTTATTGCTCAAGGAGGGACATATTGTAAAAGAAGACTGTAGGCTGTAAGTGTACCTTTGGCGGCGGTTCTTTTTTTAGCGATAGGTATTTAATCGCGGCGTAATAAAGAATATTCTATCTCTTTAAAAAATACACTTATATGACTAATAATAAATAAATTTACCTTTCAACCAATCCAAAGTTGTTATGAAAGCAAATAGATAACAGAAACCTAAATTGATTGGTTAGTATATTATAGACAAATAAATAAAATAATTTATGAAAATTTTAGGCATGTCCAAACACAAATACTCAAACTCCAAGTAACTTTGAGTCTTTTTGTCGATAAAATTCATGCTACTACTTCACTACTAACTATTTACAATAGCAGATAAAAGGAAACGTACGAAATTAGAGGGGCTTAAGTACTAATTAAAACTTACCTAATATTAAGAAGAACAGCATACCAAAGCCCAAGAAATATCCCTCCAATAGCCTCCGTCCTTTCGGTATCTCCTGGAATACTCGCGCTATGATCAATCCGAATGTTATTATTGTGTAGCCTGTAACAACATACATATTAGTATTATCTTCTTATTCATATCGAGTGGTTAGTGGCCAGGATGGTGTCAGGATTTGTTTTGAAAATTCTGGGTGACCTGAACCTAGAATTTTGGTAAGTAGGTACTATTTATATCCGATTGGCCTAGTGCTATGATGGTTAGTTATGAGGTCGTATACCCGGCTCTTTGAGGGTAAGAGTTCGGTTAAGTAAATAAATACCAACGTAAGGTTATTAATTTATCAAAATCATTTTGTTAGTGGCTTCTCTTACAGGTAGAAACCCAGATGATATTAAAATAGGCAATTTCTCTTTTCGACACGAAAAGAGGTACTCAGAATATTACTGGCATAGAGTGACTAGTACCTATAATAAAAATATCATAAAGTAACCAATAGTAGTCGAAGTTACTTATGAACAATCTTATAATAAACTAGCTTTCCGCGGCGTGGTTTCACCCGCGTCTTTGCTTAGTGCCCTGATCCTGTCGCCAGTAGCGTGATGTTACATAGCCAATAACCCTCCTCGAAAACTGGGCTATCATACGCAAAAATAATTTTTGAAATTGATTTTTGACTGGTATTTCCATCTTTATTTTATTTATTTTAGATTAGCACGTTTAAACAAACAAACAAACTTTTCCACTTTATATAATAATTAGTAAAGATAAAAATATCATAAGAAAATAAACACATAATTATTTATATCTAAGAATAAATATAACAAAAAGTAGGTAATATAAGAATAACATAGCGTCATGTAATAACCACCTTTATGTACATATAATTATAGATATAATATTAATTATACTGTTTTCCTCAATAACCACGGTAAGTGGAATTCCAAAGATATGACTCAATAAAAACTGATGATGATTTTTTATACTGCCTACTTACCGAGATCAATGGACATGGCTGTGTTCTCTAAACATTGTAAAAATAATACTAAGAAAAAGCAACAAAGTCGTCGCCCGTGAAAAAGAAGGAACGGTGCAGAGGACAATTGAACCAGGCCTCCGGTGCTCTCACTCACTAGGTAAGACGCTAGAAGAAGCGAGGGTTATTCGAGCTAACTCTAGAGTTAGCCCTAGCTAGCGTATTTCGATGAATCGAATTAACGAAAAAAGGCGCGAAATACGTTTTTATCGTGGTAGTGCGTAAAAATAGACTTACGTACGACAAAAATCGTTTACACGCACACAACACACTAATTTTACATACACAATACAAAATAAACACACCATTTCTCTAAAAACAAACATTACTCACACACGTACGTTCAACAGGTTCTAGGTACCTATATCTTGATTACCTAATGTAAAACTATTAGAATTTAAATTAGCACAGACAAGATTTAAATGGGAAGCTTGAGTCCTGTGTCTATACAGCAAGTTACAACCGCATAATTTTATTTATTTATTTATTTATTTATTACTTCATATACAGAGTATATAGGCGGACTTAATGCCAAAGGCATTCTCTACCAGTCAACCTCACAGGGTGATGCAGAGATAAAACAAAGTAGGTGCATTTGAAGTAGCAATCAAACTGAAAATATTAATACTTGATACATATAAGTATAAGATATACATAATATATAAAGAAAGTATATAAATACATAACCCTAACAACAAATAAATATCTATCAATATATACATACATAAATAAATACTAAGCTATTGTGATGATTCTGCCAAATTTTTTGCAAGGAGCTGTTTCACCCTCATCTTGAATGTCAAACGGTTTGTGGACATCCTGATCTCGGGAGGGAGCGCATTCCATAGAAGAACAGATTGAACACGGAAAGAGGAGCCAACGAAATTAGAATTATGTGAAGGGCATAGGAGTATTTGATTATTTGAAGAGCGAAGATTGCGATCATGGGTCATATGTAAATACTCAAAATAGTTTATTAAGTATGAAGGAGTATAAGAAGACTTTAGAAATGAAAAGAGAGTAGTAAGAGTACGTAAACATCGACGCTGACGTATAGGCAACCAATTTAGTTGTGAGCGAAATGAAGACACATGGTCGTACTTGCGAAGGTTAAATAAAGGCATAATGTCACATATCAAAACTTTTTTAACAAATAATTTCGATTTTATTGAGTAATCAGTAGGTACAATACTCCTCCACTAGAATTAGCCATTTTTGACTTATAGTACGTACTTAGATAATATTAGTACTTACTTAGGTATTTGCTCTTTACAAACACACGCCTTGCAAGGAAACACCTGTACTTTACAATATAAAATCTTATAGGACACCGGTAACTTTCTTTAAAAAAACGCTATAAATTATATTTCCTGCTAGCTCAGCGAATTTCTTTTTACAAGGCTGCTTCTCCGTAACTTTAATAAAAAAAACAGAAGAGGATAAATTAAATTTCGCTGACATTGTTGTACCTAAATCCAAAATTGTATTTAGAGCACAAATGTACCAAATGTGTAATTAACACGACATGTCCACGCTCCTTAAATCCGTGACAGATTTACAAACAACATTACGACCTCGTATAAACACGAACGCATTATGGCTTGCGTAATATACGCCGAGCCCACCGGCCATATGTATACAATATCTATAACATAGCTTAGATACATACCTAACTTGAAGACATTAGCTGACATTTAAGTTTATTAGTTACATAAATGATAACAACTTAAGTTAAATGACGTAATATCTAATCTTACGTCAACTTTTTTTACCCAGTAAGTTTACTATGTAGGTATTTTTCGAACTGACTTAATATGGTTATGAATTTATTTATTTATTAGTCACAAAAATATTGAAAAATTACGTACAAAGGTAGAAACTATTATTTATTAATGAGTAAGTATAGTATTTTAAATAGTGCACAAATCATAGTTAAGTAAACAACAGACATTATATCTAATTCTCGATATTTCTGTGTTAACGATTTAAAATGGATAAGGAAAGTCAATGACCCGACGCGACCCCCAAATCTGTAAAGTATCATTATTAGTAGCAGAAAAATAATCAAGTACCTACTAATAATAAGAAGATTTTCTATATAAAATTAAAAAATCATTATGCTAACTAAGTACTACATCACATAAACTATGGAAGCAAAATACATAAAAACTGATGGACCACTTGCGACTACAGTGCAGCAAAGGCAACTACGGATACTTTTCGATCCCTGATCCCTTAACAAACACTTCTACAGAAAGGATTTCCTACAAAACAGTCTGACATCAAACTTTAGAGATGAAGACGAGACAATGCTCTGAAAATCTACAGTCGACACAATTATTCTTAAGATTCACAAAAATCTTTGTTCCAACCTGGATGTACTTTTAGGTCAGTTAATTTTATAATTGTTAAATCCTTTGCGACCTTAGAGCATAAAATTGCTGTAAGTTTGCGACACATAACTTGTTTAATCTGTTGTCAAGCGTAGAAGCACAGAAGTCATCAAGTCACTATGGCAAACAACTGGAGTTCCTCGTACTTACACACTACAATGACACTACCATGTAAAAGCCGTTCGTACCTACGCTACTCTCTCGGCTTCACATGAAAATTAAATGATTGATGAACCAATGAACCAAATATTCGAGACTGTTATACTACAAAATGCACCGAGCGTCGACATCAATTGACCCTTTAAATCGTCAACTAGGTTTAGGAGATGCACAGTGGACATTAATTAACGCTAATTGAGTGCAACTGTGTGATTAAAAACTAGATTTGAGCAAATCTTTATTGTAGGTACAATAATTGAAATTTTGGAATTGGTCATAGTTTTAATTATCTTTAACAAAACTAACTCTACTGAGAGATTTTGAATTTAAGTTTACGATTTTAATATATTTTATCTTGAAATGACGTCCATGGACACCCAAAAATCGATACGATTGGCAAGTGGATGATTACTGATTAAGTAAATAGATTTCTTTAGCCAACAGGCCACCTGATGGTTATTGGCAACTGTCGCTCATAGACTTGTACAATGCCAGGGGCTCTACGAAATCCTGCGTACCGTGATATTTATGCTCTCTTTAAACCTCATTTGAAGAAGGACATGTCATAGCGCTCGGAAATTCTGGATCAAAAACTCTCAAAAAATAAAGTAAAATATATAATATAGTTGTGCTTTTTGTATCTAACTTATGTTGCGTACACAATAGTAACACTTCTTAGTAGAGATGTCTTGATGTTCTTTGGTACGCCAATGACGAACCCACAAATATTTGAATCCAAACCAAATAACTCTCACTTACCTCCATATATAGCATTAGCGAAGGCACCTCCGACCGAGTCCCAAGTGACGGAGGTGAGGAGCGACCACTCGCGGGAAAACTTCTGCAGCAGCAGCGCCAGCCGAGCCTCGTCGTCCTGAGATATTCTCTTAGCCACCAGGCAGGCCACGCACATCAACTGTGGCAGGAAAATAAATGCACATTAATTTATTAACTGGCGACCCGCCGCCGCTGCTTCGGGGTACTAATAAGTATGTCTACGATATTACTACAAATCTTGTATATTTATAAACCTACAAGAGGAAACACTTCAAACGATAGTGCGGGTTTGCTCAATATTACCCAGAGTACTTACTTTATGGCTTTTAGGTGAAAGGTAAGCATCCAACCATCTTCGTTAAGTACGTAATCTATGAAAATGGCTGTATTTATAGATTACACATTTTTCCCTTGAATCGAACCCACAACGTTTTGCAAAGCAGCCCTGCGCACTGCACTGTGATAAACAAAATTAGACAGTCTTACCACAAAAGAGATTTATGAACTAAAGTAGCAGTTGATTGGCGCAGAATATTGTGAACTTGTTATACTGAGTTTATGTTATAGACAGCAGTTCTGGAATTCTTGCCAACGTAGAATTCTTTCTTAGAACCCCAGTGGCTTTATTATTTTTAGGTGCGCAACCTCCGCAACAGACAATTATTACATTATATAATATAAGCTCTGATTTGCATGGCACAGGGCACTAAGTATTCGAGACAAGTATTTATTTACACTATTTACTGTAACACAAGGTCAGTTAGTGCGTAAGTTATCTTTAAAAAAATCTATGTAGCTTCTTAACTAGTAGCAGCACTATACAATACTTCCATTAATCACAAAAATAAATAAACAACGTTACTACTAGACTACTGAATAAAAACTCACGAGACCTTGTCTGCGACACACGTAAAGCACATCCCAAAAGGAAATATAGCTATTGTGTTATCAACAATAGGCCAACAACAACAGTCCTTCGGCAGTGGCGATTGTCGAGAATTGTGACGTTGCTGACGGTAATGTCCACCGTGGGAGTGACATTGAAGACGTGGACAAAATCACTACGGACTCTTAATTATTCTAACTACATGTCATTTATATAAGTGTGTGGAATACGGAAAGACTGTTTAGAAGTATATTGTTTTATGCCGCGTGTCGCAAATCTATTTCGTAACTGCTAATGTTTGTTTATATTTCATGGTTATTTAAAGTACCTACATGTCTTTGTTGTTACAGATGTGCACGTAGGGTTATATGATAAAAAGATGGTCAGCTATTAAAAATAATAACTGTCAAAACATTAGAAGAGATTTGTCACTTAATCAGAAGGAACCCGAAGGAATCGGCTAGGCTAACATTTACATTAAAGTGATGGTTATAGAAGTCGTAATGGCCCAGTGGTGAAGGCACCCGCTTCGTAAACACGAGGTCGGAGGCAAGTACTAATGTGATTTTTCCAATCATATGTACCTACTTTCTAAGTTTATCTGGACATTACTTACTGACGATGAAGAAACCTGGACTTCTGAGGAATTTCGAAATCGTCAATCCGCCTTGAGCTGCGTGGCGATCAATGCTCATGCCTTCTTTGTATGAGAAGAGGCCTTTCCCTGCAGTGGGATAATAATGGGCCGATATGATGATAGAGATAGCATGCGACTCGAGGACCACTTGAAATTGTGAAATTTCAGTATTTGGGAGTTGTTCTTTTTTATACTAAGTTTACCTAGTTACCTACATATATAAAGCAAACATACATACGGCCCACAAAATAATGTAAGTGGTCACTGTAGATAGTGTAATACCTACTTACTCACTGTAATCTATGGAAATAGAAAAGTTAGTATGGTATAGTGCGCAAGCAATAAGATTTTAAAAAAACTTATAGGAAGTACTAACGTCGAGATTATTTGTGAGGGTAGGCTCCTAGGTCAATCCGGCTCAGAGTTGCAAAAACATACAAGTTAGTCTCAGAAGACAGTAAATGTCAATGTCATTTTGGGGCCCTAAACTGACATAGTATTTATAGCTTTTATTAGTTTCGACAAATTAAGACCTTTCTTCTTGTAATAGTTTTGATGCATAAAGTCTTAAGTTTTAAAGAAATAATCAACAATGAAGAAACAACAACGTTACGATTGCGCGGCCATGACTTTCAATCCTAAATATTTCATAACAAATTTATCTAGAACTTCTAATTCTTTTTTCGACAATTTTCGACAAATTCCGTCTTCAATAGACAAAAAGAATTAGATCTCTAACCCATCTCCATGGTCGCGCAATCGTACACGTTACGTTGCGTTGGCGCGGCCAACTTAAAACCCTTTTATCTTCTTTATTTCTACTTTGACAAATTTTTTGTTTGTACCCTTCGATTTCGACAAATTCCGACAAAATATTGGGCAATTTTTTTTTTCTGATTGGATAACTTGGCGGAGCAATCGTAACGCACACGGCGGAGTGGGAAGGTGTTAGGTTTTATTTTCGTTACGAAATTTCTTGATTCGTTCGCCGCGCTCAAAGCCCGCGATAAAAGCTATGCAATAGCTTAAAAAAACTTATTTACCTTATTATACTAATTGACCAATTTTTAAAATACTATTTTTTAGTTTGCTTAATCAATAAAATCACAGCAAAAGAACTACTTTTACTTACAGACTGCACCGTTGGTCTAGTGGTTAGCGTAACTGACTGCGACGCCGGGTGTCGTGGGTTCAATTCCCGCGGAAGGCAAATATTTGTGTGATGAACATTTGTATTTGTCTTTAGTCTGGGTGTTTCCTATGTATTATAAGTATGTATTTACAAAAAAAAAGTATGTATATGTATTATATTTCAGTTAACTAGTACCCATAACACAAGCACTGCTTAGCTTGGGACTAGACGACAGTGTGTGATAGTGTCCACATATTATATTATTATAGTATCAAATGCTTCAAGTGAAAAACAAGATATTTTCATCATTTTGCAGATAACATACTTTTGAAGCGATCTCTTGTTGAATCACATTTACCTTTTTGATGATGGAAATTTCGGTCACAATAACAATATCTATTTATCTTTGTACTAAGAACTTCAAAGAATCATTTGAATCCTTCACAGTTTTTAAATATTTTATTTTGTAATCATTTTCGCCATTTTTAAATTCTATGTTCTTAACAAACCCAATGTAAGATTTTCACGATTTTCTTTTAAAATATCTAACAATCATGTTAAAATTAAAGACATTCTCCTCATTTCCTTCACTCTCTATCATATTTCTACCTTGTTCATCCTGCCCACTTGCTTTAGTCTCTTCATTTGCCTATCTTCCTTCTTCTTGATCATTCTATTCATTTTCTGTACTCTTAGTTATCTTTCATTTCTTCTTCTTGATCATTATACTCAGGTTTTGCACTTTTATGGCATTTCTGTCTCGTTCTTCTTGATCATTTTGCTCAAGTTCGACTCTCTCTATAACCTTCCTGCTTCGTTCTTCATCATTCCATTCGTTTCTTTCAATCACTATTGCCATTTTTATCCTTTTTGTTTTCCTGTCTCTATGACTTTTCTTTCTACTTCGTCAATTCTTGATTATTTGTAGTCACCTTCATTTTCTTTCTTTAAATTTCATTTTTCTCGTGTTTATCTATTTCTTCACAATGTTTTGTTTATTCAAAAATCAATATTTTTGTTTTTTACTAAAACCTTTTTGTTTATTGTTTTAGACATACATGCCTCTTTTATAATGTCTATCTCCAGTATCACAACGATTTTTTTCAAATTCATATTATTTCTCAAATTTTTGTACTGTTTTTAAAGGCTTTGTAATATCTTCTTTGTTTTGTTTTTTATTTTCCTTGACATCTTTTTTTTATTATCAGTCTTAAATGGATCGCTATCTTTGTTTCTTATTTGAACTAGCTTTGCTTCGTTTTCTTATTATTCTGTGATATTCCGAGATTTCTTCTTTTTTGTCGTTTCTTTGGTTTATTTGGCTATTCTTCGTTTAAAAATTTTAAATAATTACGGTAGTAGATCCACGCTGATTTCAGTATGAATGGGCCGGATCGTCCGGGGAAGTACTACCCTCTCATAGAAGATCGACATAAGAGTAGTAGTATCCGTACTACTGCGTTTCGTTCGGTGAGTGAGAGCGCCGGAGGCCCAATGTCCCCCCTTTCCTCTTTCCTTACCTCCTTCATTCCCTTCCCCTAACCCTATTCCCAGCCGCCATAGTGGAGGCCACCATACCAGCAGTTTAAGACGATGGCTTTTGGTATAGTGGCCGCCACTTCTGGATTCCACTGAATGCTTACCATCAGGAGGGGTGGAGTCACTATGGTAGGCCATAAAATAAAAAAAATAAAAAAAAATAAAAGAAGCTATGACGTATTGGCGAGTGACATTCACAGTTGCCTCTGAGATCTCCACAGAAACAGCTGCGATTTCTGTGCTTGAGTTGGAATTTGTCTTTTGTTGTAAGCTAGTGGATTTTTATAGTCTGTTGTAAGGGCCTAAGCTTAATACGAATAGGCAAGACTTCAATAGATGAAATATAAAATAATTTGTGCTCTCTGAGTTCAGAACGTAAAACGCTGTTTCAGCATCCTGGATATCCCTTCCTTGGGCGATTTTGGTATCTAACAATCGTTTGACGACTCCCCCTATACTGTCCACAGCACCCTTTCCATGTGGGGCCTCAAAAAATTACCATATACCGAAAATGAACCCGTATTCGTAGATTTTTTGACTAAAAAAATAATAATTTCTTTTTGTCGATATTTGATGGTTGGGCCATCGGAGAACAAGTGCAGGGTATTTTAGAATATTTAAATACTTAAGTTTATCAACCATGAATTGCATGTTGGAATGCTTAATGCATGCACAACTCTCGCAATCTTTGACTTTAGGAGAAAGTACATAAAATGGTCGGTACTTTTTGAAAGTGCTGAAACTAATTAGGCTCTCTTCCGTAACAAAATTTTTGTGTAGCATACTAAGTTTATCTACTAAATATCTGAAAGAAGAAGAAACATACATATACATCCACTAAAAGTCACTGTTTGGTGTGCTATATGGCCAGGTGGAATCATTGGCCCATATTTTTTTAAAGATAGAAAAGATTTTAAATATAGAAAGATTTTAAAAGAAGAGAAAGACCGGCCAGAATGTTACCGTCATTGGAGAGCTCTATAGAGCCATGATTGCAGACTTTTTTGTGCCCCAGTTGAATAGTATTGATGTGGCAGAGCTGTGGTTACAACAAGATGGTGCAACATGCCACACAGCGCGCGACTATATCAATTTATTTCGGGAAACATTCGAAGAGCGTATAATATCGCGTAATGAACCTGTGAGCTACGATCATGTGATCTCACACCTATGGATTACTTTCTTTGGGGATATGTGAAGTCACGCGTCTACGCAAATAAACCACACCACTTGGAAGCCAACATTTGCTGTGTTATTGCCGACATACAGCCCCAATTGCTCAAAAAGCGGTCGAAAATTGGATTTCCCGATTACGCTTTATTCGAGCCAGTCAGTCCATAAGCCCGAAATCATTTTTAAACACTAATGGCATAAGAATATCATTAAAATAAAACCAATTCCATGATAATTAAATTAATTTTTAGATGTTTTATTTTATTTTGAATTTGTATACCTATAAAAAAACACTACTTTTTACAGAACACTTTTTCAACATTATTCGCATTTTTAAATTGTTATTTTAATGATTCCGTCAAAATGTCGTGATCTAAAAGTTTTTCTTGTTTTTTCCTTTTTGAGCGTTTCTAAGTTAGGGATAGTAATATTTATGAATTCAGACACTTGTTTTCTTGGGGTCTTTTCTTCTATTTCCTTTTTTGTGACTAGTTCAGCTAATATATTTTCATAATTTTTCTGCATCTAATCAATTTTTTCTTGTTGTGTGCTGATTTTTCTGAAGATTTTTAAATCCTTTTACCAATGTATCTATCCGTAAACGTTATTCTTTATTCTCTTGTTTATATATTTGACGCAGCGTTGTATATTATGGTAAATTAATGAGTCGTCACCTTGTTGCTTACTCAAAGTTTGTGAAGTTGATGGTTCATTTTGTAAAGCATATTTTTTAACATTGGCCTTTTTTTGATCCTGTTTCCATTTTTGACGTAATTTTTGTTTGTCCTCTTCGTTATAGCTACTTTTCTTTTTCTGATAATGTTGTGCAGATCTTTCTTTGGCTTTTCTTTTTATTTCTACAAACTTTTCTGGGTTTTCATATTTTAACTTTTCCCTGTATTTCCTTTGCTTTTTAGCTGTTGTCATCGGCATCACTGTGATATTATTAATATTTTTAAATTAATTAATGAAATACATTTAATTTTATTATATTATGAGGTAAACTAATTAAAAGTTACGTTTTTAACTGACTTCAAAAAAGAGGTTATTTGCATGCGTTTGTTCGTAGGTGTGGTTTGTGTATGTTCGTGCGCACATTTAGGAGTGAGTTCGTACTTATAGGTGTGTGAGGGTGTGTATGTACGTGTAATGAATGATTAATCAGTTTTTTTTTATTTGATTAGGTATCTGATAACTTTGGACAACAAATGTCCAGTACGTTGAGAGATACTGACCAAATGTGGTTTGTATTTCTTTCTCAATTTAGGCACATAGTATATATTATTATTATACAAATAATAACGACGATACCGCGTCGTCTAAAAATATACAACGTTTAAAATAAACAATAATCATTTTTTTTTATTGCTAAAAGTGGCAGACGAGCAAACAGCCCTGATGGTAAGTGGTAACCATCGCTCATGAACGACTGAGTCTCTGGCATTCTCCTGCTAATGTCAGGGACTCTGCGAAGCCGCTACCTACCATGAAGGGAGTAGGGGTAGGTGAATGGATATACATATACTTATAAAACTAGCTATCCGCACTCCGCAGTTCAGTTTCATCCGCGTCTTTGCCTACTACTCTGCTCCCGTCGCCAGTAGTGTACATAGCCTATAACCTTTCTCAAGAACTGGGCTATCATGCGCAAAAAGAATCTTTCAAGTTGAATTTGACTTTCAATAGAAAAAATATTTGTTCTAGATATTAAAAAGACAGCCAATTTTATACTAAATTTGGGGGACTGGACGAATATTTTACCTTTGAGATAATAAAATTCTATGATTTAAAGAGCTACAAAACCGTGACAAAACGTAATACGAGTTCTTTAATTACAAACTATTCGTTACTTTTTTTTTATATACACTCAAAACATGAGACATGTTTTTGTATAGAAAAGTGGAAAAATTTACGGCCCTACCCATATAAGCATCAAGCTTATGAAAGAGGATGCTATAGGTACAACATGGTCCAAGTATCTAAGCTATTAATAGGTATAGTACCTGATATGTCTGTGGGTATAGTAGGTTTAAAAACAGTCATTTAGGCTCAGAATTGATGTACACTAATCCGAAAGTCAACATGTCAACGGTAAGCATGGTGGCGTCCACTATGGCGGATTTAAGAGATACTTTTTCACACTGTTTAAAAGAGCCGGGTTCAGAATAGATGTTAACACATGCGCTGGTCGAGTTCCAGTTTTTAATTAAGCGACAGAATTTCAGAAAAAATATTTTTTCGAGACTTAAATTTCTCTGTTCGAGACCCTTCAGATTCCACTGTGAAAGAATGACACTTTAGTTCCGCACGTCTGGTCCCCTTAGCACCCTCCTTTCCACCACCACACTATATATTCGAGACTAGAGATCACAAGACACACAAAAATACTTATTACGTACACACATTTGAAAGTAATGTTGCGTAGGTTCTAAAATGTCATTGCTTGTGGTGTCGTATTGGCCGGGTCATCACCTTCCCTCTAATATGGCGAGGGTGATGATGGCTGGCCCGTGCGTCATGCTCGTGAACGGGTGCTACTTGGGATGACTGGTCAACCTTGGCATGGCTTACATTTAATATTCAATCCAGTATTACCTTGTCGTTCAATGTGACCAGGGGGTGCATTTACCAGTTTAATTAAAATACGTAGTCAAATTACCATACTAGTTGAAACTAAATAATTGAAATCCTCGTTTTCTTTCTTTAATCTTAGTATCATATTAATTAGTTAATTTGTAATAATTACTTTGTATGGTTCTTTGGTTGCGTTGAGTGTTTAAATTGTAACTCATTCAAATAACTGTAATTATCTGTCGATTAAAAAGAGTGGCGTGAGTTTCTTGCCAGTTCTTCTCACAGCTCTACCTCGTCAGCGAACTGGATGTAGGTCAATTGGCTGACAAAATGTAATGTTGACTTTTCATAAGCATCATACTTTATGATCTAAATGAAATAAATGCTTTGACTTTGACTTAGGAAGAGATTGTTCAGCACAAATTTACTGTACAAAGAAGCTAATGTTTTGACAGTTAGACAATTATATTTATTACAGTGCATTCTTAATGTACATAAAAGTTATTCTTTTGACCGAACATTACTAAGTAAACGCAAAGTTAACAAAGTAGTTCGAGTTAAAGCTATCAAAACAGCATTTGCCCAAAGACAATTTTCGACGCAATCGGCATTAATATACAATAAAATAAATAACATTTTAAATATTTCTTCCCTAACTTACATGGCATGTAAAAAGAAAGTAACAAATTGGTTAAAATTACAAAATTACGAAACCATAGAAAAACTATTATATAACAACTAAATACTATTAAATATATTAGCAAAAAACTACATTTAATAAAAATAAATAAATAGATAATAGAAAAGGAAAAGATAATTGGTTATTGATATTACAGCAGAACACTACTATTTACACAAGTTCATTGTAGGTAAATTGTATCTGTGCGACTTTATTTTATTTTTTGTTATGTTCGCAAAATTACAGTATGTAAAGTGTTATAATATAAGTTTATACCTACTTAGTATTTAAAGCATGTACTTTTGTTATGAATTAAGATACATTTTATAACTACAGTCATAGTGATGTACAGAAAAGAGAGGGGTCTTTTCTAATACAGGTTTTTTCAAACTTAAAAGAAAAGATCCACACATTCTAAAAAAAAAAAATCCTTGTAGTAAATAAAGAAATTTTTGATTTTTGATTTGATTTTGACACATGATACTTAATTAAATCATTAGATGGAGGGTCCACATAATACAACCGAAATAAAACTTGTTTCTTGACAGTATCCAGTCAATGAACTTTACAAAAATATAAAATGACGTAATAAAGTTAACAATAAATACGCTTAAAATAGTAAATACTAGCTTCCCGCGTCTTTGGTTACTGCTCTGTTCCCGTCGCCAGTACTTACCGTGATGTGTTACATAGCCTTTTTCGACCTAACCTTCTTCGAGAATTGGGCTATCAAACGCAAAAAGAAATACTCATTCAAATCCGACTGGTAGGTCCAGAGATTAGCGCGATCAAACAAACAAACTCTCCCGCATTTTATAATAGTACCTATAGATAACACTAAATATCTTGTTTAAATGATTTGATGTGATATATCTTGTTAAATTAGATAAGTATATGATTTGTAGTCAAATATAATTTTTAACGTAATTTATTTATAAAATATCGTAAAATGTAAAGTCGCATACTACACTCTAATAGCGGTCGCTGAATCAGCCGCAGGCACAGACTTAATAGGTAGGTACCTAGGTTCCTGCTATCTTACATTACATACCTAGAGTATTTACTGAATTCCTTACTAACATATTATTATTTACTTACGTGATTTTAGTTTAGTCACGTATGTAACGAAATACATAAACACTATCGGTCTACTAATGCGAGGTCATTAAGTATCGTACCTACTACGCTGATAATCCCTATACAATACGACAAAGGTATGACAGTAAACTATTTCCACTGCCTTATTATTTTATCAACTGAGGAAATTTTAAGCATCGGTGGCATACACGAAACAATGATCTTTTAAATTGCCAATAGTTAAATACTTATTGTTTAATAACATTTTATGTTACAGTTGAGAATAAAACCATCAGATTTAGAATAGACATAGCGACCAGTCACAACTGTCTCAAAACTAAATTATCTGTCTTGGTACACAAAATAAAATATACTAGGTACCTAAGTAGGTAGTAAGTAAGTATACCCAATTCACTATTTTATTTAATGCGACAATTAATTGATACGTTGATAAAATATGCAGAAGACACAAAGACTTATAGGATCTGTCCTATGCCCTCTATACTGGTGTGTTTCAGGGGTCTGCCCCTGAAGCACACCAGCATAGCCGTCCCAAAAGCACAGAATAGTAGGTAGGTACCAGAAGACTGATGATGAGGCGCTCATAGTCATTCAAAATGCGTAAAGCTTGGACACAAATAAACGATGGTAAACTCTATCAAAGACGTTAGAGATGTCAACGCTGATGACCAGTGATACATCATGTCTGTTCCTAGCCTTACCTCATCGGTGTGTAGCATACGCAAGCCAGTTTGACGATCACTAATTTAATTACATAATGAGTGACCTTCTCAATGGCGGACCAGTTGAGTGTTAAATAATCTGCTCAAGCACCTTGCAGAGAAATTGTCCTTCTTTTCTAGATCGCTGTAATATTAACATACGCCTCCCTCCAAGGAGTTGGATCAATTCCCGAGTAATAGGAAAGGCGGTTCAGTTAAAATAATTTACCAATCAACATGCATGCCCAGTGTCATTGTTATGTATGTAATAGGTTTATGCAATATTTTGTCCTTGCAGTACCAGAATCTAAAGGTTTTTTGTTAACTTATGATAATGAAAGCGAAGAAAGTACGACATACCTTTAAACCTACTTAAGCTAAAAAAGTATAAAGGTGGGTTAAGTAATTTAACCCATGAAAAGTTAACTTCACACCTATCATAAAACGGATAAAACCTGATAACAGGAAACAAAGTGACATTATTATGTATCATTTATAAGTCACCGATACTGTTCAATATAAAAATATCGAGACTTAAGTAGTAGGTACTTACTGTATATATGTAATGTCTATATGGAATGATACCAGACACCATACGACGTGTGGACCAAACGATTTGCTCAAGAAAGACAGTGCCTTACTACCATAATTTGACTTTATTCGAAAACTCAATTAAGTATCAAGAAGTGTATTTATTAATACCTTATTATATATTTTCATCATTTATGTAACGCTAAACATAGAAAATCCGCATGAGCGAAGCCGCAAACGAAACCACCGGCGCGGAGTGGTCACCTCCATTGTTTTGTGGTAAGTAACAATTTCACAGATAATATAATATTGACTGAAATTTGTGTAGATTTATATTTAAGTATATAATTTTAGTATTAAGATGCTAAAATTATATCAAAGGTACAATCTATAGTTGCACTAAATATTAGGTAAGTACGTACACCCACTTTACGCCAGTTATAATTAGTGAACGAGGTTATTGGTATATTTCGTGCACAATTTCAAATTCAGGATGGATGTTTTCTCAAACACAGCATCTTGTGTAACTCTCATGGAAAGACCAAGGATTGGGATTAAATTGTTGCCCGATTAGTTGTATTAGCTTATTTACAACTATCATAATAATATAGGCAAAGTAATTTATTCGTTTACATAAATGAAACTCTTAAGATTTATAGCCCAAATTGACGCAGGGCGCCTTTGCACATCTAATGTCCAAAATACGAAATGTCCAACTAGGATTAATGTCTAACACGCATTTTGTCCAACACGTCTTCCAAAATATGAAATGTCCAACTGGGGTAATGTTCAACACGGGTTTAAGAAGCTACCTAGGTTGTAGGTAGTGTTGCATGCACTACAGTGATGTCTATCGATCCCTTTTACACTGAATTCCATAAAAGGTTTACAAACAAGGTACAGTCATCTCGCACCAAGACAATATCGACAACTTGTCAGATTTCCAAATAACATCACAATACACATGTCGACTAAAATGGTTTTCCAATTAACACGAGACAAAGCTCACAAAAGGTCAAACGATTCGATTCTTTTCAGTATCATTACATATGAGAGACGCGTTTATTTTCCTTGCATTGTTTTCTTTACGACTGATGGACATATTGGATAGATGAGATACGATCTGTAAAACAGCTAAGTTAGGCTAATTCCTAATAGGTAGAATGTACTGAGGTTACAGACCGCGGTGATAGATAAATAAATAAGTAGGTATTGTTTTTGACAATAATAACAAAAATCTTTTTCTTAAAGTTCAAGTTACCCTAATTTCACATTTATAGGATAAGCAATACAGGACCTACTAATTATACGAAACAGTGTTATAGCTTAATTGTAGGAACGAACCTATTTTAATGTTATTAGTAGGTAGTAGGTACGGTACAATACTGTTTTGACTAGTGCTGTGATTCATTGACAAAACTTATAGTTTAAGTACTTACCTACCTGTTAGCTAATGCACATTATGCAACTACCAAGAATTTTCTCTGACCCCAATAAGTTTGTTTATCTACCTATGATAGTGACGGACGGCCCGCTGTGAGATGCGCCATTCTATGATAAGAAACAGTGATATAAGTACCTATCTAGAAGAAATAGTTATTTCTCGAGATTTTATAAGCAATCAATAATAAAATAGATAACTATTGGAATGCTTAAATCTCAGCGTGACGATAAAACCTAAATATTCAAAATATTTGCCTAGTATACATATATCATAAAAACATACTTCAAAACATTTACACAATTAAACTAACAGTCCTCGTAAAACTCAGATGCATCCGAAAATTTTCGGGATTCTAATCTTATCTGAACAAATTACCTACCTAGTAGATAGGTAGGTATTGACATGTCTGAGCTAACACCTAAACAACAACCTGATTTTATTAAACAAAGATTTGAATAACATAAACATCTTTATTATTGAACAGCACAGTAAAAAATATATTATGATAAGTAAGAAAAGTTTTAAAATAAGAAGTATAAATCGGTAGGTACCTAACTAAAGCCGATCGTTAAACATTAATATTAAGCAGAGTTCAATAAATACCACGTTACCAAATCAAATGGTTTGCATCATCGCGCGTATGTTGCAATATTATGTTAAGGTACTTACAAACTCTACTATCTTGAGAGCGACCCACTTGTCGCATACTGCCATGGCGCGGCCGGTAGCTAAACACACACAACGTACAACACTATCTCCGAGTTACACTATGACATAACACATAGTTTACAAGCTGAGACATCCGCACGACACGGCCGCGGTGTTTTGTTTGAGCCAAACGACCATTTTCATGGCGTGTTAGTGTGACATTGAAGGAAAATCTGAGGCGCTTCGGGCGTGGGCAAGTTACGAGCGACTCATTCAAGGCTCGATTGCGCGACTTGCAGCTTTACTAGATGTTATCAATAGTAAACTTGCTCAGCTGTTCGTTGATACAACAAACGGATCTCAACTGGTTGTTTAGTTTTTAAAAATAAATATAATAATTGCTTATAAAGTCTAGCAGCCGGATCGGTTGGTTTATTGTACAAATATTGTCTTAATTGTGTGTTAATTTTAATAGGTAGATGAAATACAAGAAACCCTTAATTTTGTTTAAAAAAATATATAAAATGTGTTTTAGTGAAGGAGAAACGACCCGTTCTTGATTTTTAGAGATTTGTTATTTCCTAACCAACCAACCAAATAGTTAAGCCGTTAGGAAATAGCATAGTTGATCAGTTTAGTTGGTCAGAGTGGACCAAGTGGTTAATTTCTATATTTTATATTAACCCCCGACGCACGCAAAGAGAGGTATTAGTTTTTTTGCTTATGTCTTCGATATCATCGTATACACAAATGGATGAACCGATTTTAATTTAGTTTTTATTGTTTAAAGGATGAAATGATTTGATTGACCGTTAAAAGATCATCAGCTCTTTTCTAATCGAGTGATGTGAGCAATTGCCGCAGATATTATCGATTCTAAATTTGATACAATGTTACTTTAATGTACCACGAATATATAACCCTTTTGATCGAGTTACCTTAAACGCAAGATGCCAATGAAGGCGTTATACCTAAACATGAAATTTGCCTAAAAAGCTGTTTGCCCTAAATGAAAGAAGTCGATGAAGCAGTTTGCCTGAAATGTGAAATAGACTTAATAGCAGATTGCCTAATTTTAAATTACCTATAAAGCAGTTTGCCTTAAACACAAAATGACTCAAAAGTATTTCAAGCTAACTGAGCTTGAAATACAAGATGATTGAGAAGCAGTTTGCCTGAAATACAAGATGACTGAGAAGCTACAAATTTAATATGTGCTGTGCATATAGGCTGGTAATGATAGAAAATGATAGAATTTCAGTGTAAAATATAAGACCAAGCTCTATTTTTTCATTTGGCCTCTCACAATATTTTTTGAAGGAAATTGACGAACGTCGAATTTAGTGGCACGCGGCTATTATTTATTTATCAACTTTATTAATACAATATGTAGTAGCGGACTTAATGCCTGACCCTACACAACAACACAACAGTGTGTTAACAATTAATTACGCTGGGTGTCTCTTTCAATCGTTATTCTTGACTAAATCTAGTGAAAGGAATAAATCACTGGTAACTTCTATCTTCGATTTTCAAAGTAGGCCCCCAGGAGAAGTGTATGTGGTCAAGGTATTAACTACAAAATGTTAAATATTATGTACATATAATTTATAATCAGCTGTCCACAAAACGCTATCTTAGGTACACACGAAAACATTAACAATTTTCACAAATTTAGGCACTTCGCTTTGTAGGCATTTAACCACTTAGGCATTTTGTTTTGTAGACATTTAACCACTTAGGCAATTTAATTTGTAGGCATTTAACCTATTAGGCAATGTGCTTTGTAGACATTGACTTTTAGCAATCTGCTATTAAGTCTATTTCACATTTCAGGCAAACTGCTTCATCGACTTCTTTCATTTAGGGCAAACAGCTTTTTAGGCAAATTTCATGTTTAGGTAAAACGCCTTCATTGGCATCTTGCGTTCAAGGTAACTCGATCAAAAGGGGAATATAGTAAGCTTGACCTAATGCTGCAGCATCACCTGGAATCGTCTTTGGGCTTACGATAATTTATAAACGTACCTATTGATTTTAATATTCAAGATGTGGCCATACATACCTACATAAGTATAAGCTTACACTTTTTTACATTCAAAACCCAAATGAGAATATCAAAAAACGGCTATCGACAAACATGTAACATTAATTATCACTAACAAAGGATTTGTCGCGGAATAAAATCGCATACCCAAGTTCTATAAAATTTTAGTTTACACTAGCAAAATCAAAAGCGTTAGGCAATCAAATTCACACGATATTTGAAACAATAACAAATACTACCTCATATAATTGATTTAAATTCTATCAATTAGTAAATTATTCACCATTAGCTAAATAGCTTACACGAAAGCAACGATGGAGAACTTTCCAAAATGCGCTTAGTAGAAAAAGCATCATATAACAAAAAACGCGCACTTCGACGACCTCTGGAGTTTTTGTTGAGCGCGTGCAACATTTTTTATTGAAAATCTTGGCGCCCGTATTCGAAGATGATAGAAACTGTCCGCACTTTTTATCGTGGTGTTGAACGATCTCGTCCGATCGTACAAGCAGTAGCGGTTCACATGCAATACTTATCAACGAAATTAGTTTTTAAGGAAAGCAATGAAATTAAACAAACATATCGGTGACCTAGATAAACCTAGACACAAGCAAAATATATTATTAAATTTTAATAACAAAAAGCCCGTCTGCCTAAACCAAACTGAACATAAAGAAGCCCCATTTTTATTCTCGTGCTGACGCTACATTGAAATATTATGTAAGTTACTATGTCACTCCCACAATCAATACGAATCTAATCACACCTCATAAGTGTTAAAATCCATCAAGCCATTTAGGTTGTAGATCCGTGCGAAAGTAATAGACATACGCTCTAAAACATTACCCTTCTTTGACTTCGGCAGTCGGTCAAAAAGTAGGTGCATTTGAAAAGATGTGTATACGTGTATGTGTAAAGTGCATGTCATTAAAAGCTGGAGGGGTGTTTGATGTTAGTTGAGTCCAAAATAAAGCAGTGCAAGCAACAGGTTATTTGTGCAGAAATGAAACAGCGAGGACATTAAACCATTATACTTAAATTTATTAATCAATACTGGCATGCAATATTATTTAAAAATCTCATAAAACATCGAGAGATAAATTCATCTGGTCTCGTTACAAAATGTTCAGATTTTGTTAATCGCATATAGATAATTTCATAATGCTGAGTTTATTTATTGCTGAGAAAACAGATCCAAATTGATTTCTTAAAACCTGATTTTAAATAAGAATTATTCATACACAGAAATAGTAAAGTACAATAACATGAATATTTCGTTGAAAAAACATCAAAAAATGCAGATTGCATGTAGTGCAATAATCCTAACGCGTTCGCACGGGGCGGCCCGCAGTTGCCCTTAATTCATATTATCTATAACATTTAAACAATATTGTAGACTCATACTTAAAATATATCGATGCTGCCTTATAAAAGCTTTAAATTTAATACATAAATAATTATGCCATTCAATTGGATTCTTAATTAAAATACATTTAGGATTAAATTAAAATAATGTCTAAAATTAAAAATTTACCTCTCTTATGCCTTACAAGGAATGCGAGAGAAACAGTTCACACACATTACAATCGATGCAAGCAATTATTTAAAATTAAATGAACATTAGACAGACACAAACCATCGCCTCTACATCCTATTTGTCAGATTTCAAAATGGCTGCTGTTTGAACATGAATATAGCTTGTGCAATTCCTTGCCAATACATTATGATACATTATTTTCATCATGATTTGAATGGACTGCAATGTTTACGTTATACAAAACCACTACCGGCAAATACTATTGAAAACCCTACATTAATCTCGAATGCTGAATGGAACGTAATATATTATATTCAGTAATCAGTAGCCATTATAGAAATCGCCAGCCCAATTTACGATTTGTATAAAGAGTCACACACCCAAAGCTAAGTGCACTTTCAAAAGCAAAAGCATTAATAAAATCCACACGATATTTGTAACAATAATAAATATGCATATTTTACCAATTGATTAGAATTCTATCGATTAGTTATTTTATTCACTATTAGCAACATAGTTCGTACGAATGTTAATGTTAAAGAACTTGCCGAAAATGCACTTTTTATAAAAAGCATACACAGATTTGGTACAAAACTACGACAAGAAGCGTGCACATCGACAATCTTCGAGTTATATGATCTGTAGCTACTAACCGATACAGTTACATAACGTGTGGTTCAATGCCCGACAAATAAGTCCATATTTATTTTATTACCAGACAATACTCAGGATCCACCCCACCTATGTTATTTAATTATAAATATATTATTACCTACTTCTCAAAAGCCATACCTGAGAATTAAGATCAATTGTTTTTTTTAGTGTATTTCTGTATTTACCCTTGTTTTTTATGAAAACCAGATACTGCTGCCTGCTTAAATTAATGATCGCCTAAAGTATGAACCAAAACAGACAAAAGAGCAAAGATAATAATAATTGGTAATTGCATAATGTTGGACAGACTAGACCAAACGGTAATTCAACTAACAGAGCACAATATTTACTATTTTTTATTGTTCGCGAGTTGAAATGACAGATTGCCGATGTCCACACTTCACATCGTAGTAATGTCTGTGTTGTGAACAATCTCCCAACGCTCCACCAAAACCGCAGTGATCTCGTCGGATCATATAAGCGGTAAATACACACACGTGACAAAAATTCTTAATCATGCAATAAATTAATCAACAGCAACAAAAAGTTAAACAAAGAGACAGGACAGTTTTGCAGCGAAAGCTATGAAGTAACGACATGAAATTATACAAAAAAGCTTAAAATTGAATTAAAAGCAATTCGTTTTAGTAGTATTAATACCTAGTTAATATTAAATGTAGTTAGTCCCAAAGATAAACGCAATATACTAAACAATACATTGCGTACACTGTAGGCAAATAGAATAAATCGGCATAGAAGATGGCTGAACTATAAAACTGTCCCGCTAACAAACAAAACAGCGCACATACTAAGGTGTGTCCTTACCGGGA
Organism: Parascotia fuliginaria; assembly: GCA_963082885.1. NCBI lineage: Eukaryota > Metazoa > Arthropoda > Insecta > Lepidoptera > Erebidae > Parascotia > Parascotia fuliginaria. Next base: position 15,845,383 of record OY720178.1, read on the forward strand.
GTGATGAACTCCTGGAGCGGATGGCGCGCCGTCCAAGGGTTGAAGTCTCTTGGTTGCGGCACGGACGGCAGCCGGGGTGATAAACCTAACCCTGCGCCTGGAGGGGTCCATACTCCCGCCTCGCCTGGTTGAAGCCCTAACCCTCCGCCGAAGCCCAGAGACGTCATCGACGACACCAACGAGTCCATACCGTTGTTTATACGATTAGACCACCTGCACGAAAAATGGTTGAGTTTGGAAGGGTCATTTAAATGTAACTTTTCAAATTTATTTAAATTGGATATAAATGACAGTTATAAAGACAAGACATTTAAAAATTTAAAATTACATAATCGCTGGACATGGCAATGGGCAGTCATAGCGGAAAATATAAGTTGTTAGATAAAATAGAATCAATACTAACTCGGCAGCTGCTGCAGCGCTTCGCTGCGCCTCATGTATCATGCGTAGTCGTCTAGCCTGGGACCACGGCTCGAGAGTGTAGGACGGCGCGGCAGGCGGCGGCGAAGTGGTGGCTGGTTCTTCGGGAGCGCGATTGAGTTCCACTCCACGCTCAGGAGTCCAGCGGCCGACCTAGACATGGAAGAAATAGCTAGATGGTAAAGCAGCTGCCAATTTGCTGGTATTTAATTGCTTTCTAGATGGCACAGTCAAGCTTATGGTCTTTAACGTTCATTTCAGTAAAAATGCTAATTGTTACGAAGGCCATTATAGGTGCATGTTTCATAGAGAATATTATATTTTATCACGCATTGAAGTCGTGTATACAGTGCACCGACGATCTCATGAGGGTAGCGGGCCGCTCATGGATAAGAGTGGCCAGCAAACGGTTAAGGTGGCGCGACTTGAGGGAGGCCTATATCCAGCAATGGACGTCGTCTTTCGGCTGATATGATGTGGTGTATTGGATTTTGTTTTTAAGTCTACATTACTAATATTATAGATGGACCTACCTCGCGATACTGCTTGAGCAATTGCGGCGACTGTGGCAGCGACCAGTCCACCGCTGGTCGAGCGCCACAACCCCATGCCGCAGCGGCAGCCGCCACCAGCGCCTTACGAGCCATCGCTGCCCCGCGATGAGACTTGTACTCGACGATCGCGGCGCACGACGCAATCGATCGCCGGATACGAACCTCTTGCACCTCGTCCGTCAACGCATACAACAGGCGGACGATCTCCGCAGACGGAGTGGTTGGTGGTATACGCGATATGAATATACGACAGTTGTTGATAGATGGGCACACACCTGTTGGAAAATATTGTAACTGTTATTTATGCCTATTGGTTCACATTCACAAAACTTTTATATCATTGACGTCACAGTGGCAACAAGCAGGCAGTTCTAAAATCTCGACATACTCTTAAAAATATAATATAAATTTTATGTTTATTAAAAATACCAACATACCTAGCTGCCACGAAGGTCGAATCATGTAGTTATTAAACATCCGTATAGCGTTACTTGCTTCAGCATCGGTAGTGTACATTGCAAAAGCGTATCTGAAAGTATTTTTTTATTAATTACCGTGCACGTTAAGTTGCTGTGCTGTAACAAGATTGTGAAGAGCAGGTGACACTCCCTTCATATAAAATACATCGAAGGCATAACCAGCAAAACTGGATACCGATAGTTCAGAAACGGCGCGGATGATGATAATAGTGTATGCAAAATAATATACAAAGAATACTTAACAGTAACTATCTCTCACCCTCTATTCCAGCCAGAGAAGTTGATCATAAGCCGAAACTCAAACAGCTCTCCGGCTTGTCGAAACAGCGGCACCAGGGTATCTTCAAAACAGTCATGAGGAATTCTGCCGATGAATACCTAAAGAATACGATGAATTCATAACAATTGTGGTTATTTTCACAAGCAGCTGTTAAAACAAATTAACGTACTCTTTCTGAACCTAATCCCAATGGTGGAATTTAAAGTCTCTCGTCTCTGTTGTCTCCGTATGTGGCGGTAAATGCCAGTTTGGGCTAGACTGCCTATGTTGGTTAAAGACTATTGCAAAAATGCAAATAAACTGTTTTTGAAAATTTGAGGCGTTAATTTAATCAAACGAAATCCGTTAGTATCTTGTCTGTAATTATACAGAAGCGTACGTCGTAGAAGTAGAACAGATTCGGCACAAACGCGAGAAGGAGCCAACTTAGAATTATATTATATGGTATGCATAGGTATTCTGTCGCGACTGAAAGTGGCGCAGTGCAAGCAAAGGTATTGGTACCTATTTTGAATGGGTTGGCGCCAGCACTCAAAAGGCTTTCACACTCGGCAATTTTCTGCGACAATTTAGGTCCAGAAATACATTTGGTAGACCCTTCGTGCAGTAACTGAGACGCAAATATCCAAACTTTTGAACATTGTAACATCTAATTTTGATCACTAGATCATTAAAGTGCAATCGAATCCCGAAACTTCCGAAAGTCCCTTGGTGCTGGGTGCAATTAAATACCGGTTCAACATCAACGTCAACCGGAGTAGTGATTGACTAAGTTTCGCATCTTATAGCTTTGACTACAAAGGCACGTCTGAAGGTGACTTGTGGGGTTGAGCGCGGCAGTTCAGCGAATTCGTTCTAAAAACACTGCCCCAAGGTCAGATGGAATGCCGGCCTACATATTGGCACTGGTCTTTGACCACGTAGGGTACCACCTCAGAGACCTCTTCGACGCCTGTCGAGCGTCTGGAAGGTGAGGAAGCTGGTGCTACTATCCAAGCCGGAAAGAATTCCGGACTCGGTCGCGACCTATAGGTCCATCATGCTGCTAAATGAGGCGGGTACGTTGCGGGACAGGATTCTCGCAGCCACATAGTCGATGAACGAGGTCGGCCCCGATCTGTAGACGCTCAGTTTGGCTTCCGTGCTGAGCGTTCGACGGTCGACGCCATTTTGGAGGTAAGGGCCGCTGCCACGGCCGACATCGCCAACGCATTTAACAGTTTGCCATTTGACAGGATAGGGGAGGGGAGGCGCTCCGGTTTTATAGTGCCCGCATACATCATGTTGCTGGTGGCAGACTACCTCGAGCGACGGAACGTCCTGTACGAGGACCGAGATGGCGGTGTCACGCGCAAGGCGATTTCGGCCGGTATTCGACAGGCGTCTGTTCTTGACCCTACCTTGTGGAACATCGGCTATGGCTGGGTCCTGCAGAGTCCTTTCTGCCGGCTGAGCGTAATTCTGTTACGCGAAAGTTACACTTGTCGCAGCCCGGGGTGAGAACTTTCAGGAGGCGGCATGCTGAGTGTACCACTGAACTACGACAGACACTACAGTGAAAGACCGAACTGCGACAACCCTTAAGTTCGACGGGAGGACTCAACCGCGACAGGACTTACTTGCAATAGAAAAAAAAAACACCTATTATTAATATTATAAATGCGAAAGTTTGTGTGCGTGTATGTGTTTGTTACTACTCAGCGCCTAAATGGCTAAACTGATTTCGATGAAAATTGGTATGTAGATAGAGTCGGTGCCGGAGACGGACATACGCTACTTTTTATCCCGAAAATAAGTCTGGTTCCCTAGGGATACAACATAACATTTACACGCGAGCGAAGCTGTGGGACGTAGCTGGTAATAATATAATATTCGACACGACTTATATGCGGTAGTCCCTTTGTTATCTGTGGTACACCCAGGAGTACCACCAGTGGTACTACGGCTACTTTTTCATTACCATGGTACAACACGTGCACTGGTGGTACTAAGGTTATAACTGTGGTACTACTGACCATAATGGTATCACGGTTATGAAGAAACTACCATGGTACCACTTAACACTAGAGGAGCAACTCGTACCTATAGGCGAAGGAAGTTCTACAAACTTGACGAAAATGGAAATTGACAAAATAGAGATTTCAAGAAAGAAATTGCCGGAAGCTGTTATTAAATTTCCCGTCTGCTCCATTGGTGGGGAGCTTGATGGGGCAGTTGGGAATATATTGTTTTCGAGAAATTGACATATTGGAAAGTGGACGATTTGGGAAGTAGTCAACCTGAGGAAGTAATCATTATGGGAAGGGGCGATCTAGGAAGTAGTCGTTTTAGGAATGGTCGTTCTGGAATATGGTCGTTATTGGAAGTGGTGTAAAGTAAGTGAAGGACAAAAACAATGATTATTTGGACCTCCTGTCAATCATATTAATATATCTGATTAAGGTCACACGATGCGTGTGCCCGCCACATAAATGGCGAAATCTTTCCTGTGCGGCACTGCAACGCATTGTGTGCTCCGACCGTCAATCTCTAGGTGATGGGGAAACCAACAGGAATAGGGCGTTTGCTCTGTTAAGATTAATAAAAAAACACATAAGGACTTAAGTATATTACTAGTATTATTCCATAACACTTGGTTATCATCACAGACAATTTTACCTTGTCTGTGTTGGTTATTATTATAGTAAAAGCAAAATTTAGAACTGAGTGGTATCACGGTGGTACTACTTATAGTTGTACTACAGTCATATTTTTATAACCGTGGTACTAACTGGTACATGGTACGTAGAACTACTGGGTACCACGGTTATGAAAAACTAACCGTAGTACCACTGGTGGAACTACTGGGTGTACCACTGATAAAGTTGATAGTCAGATAAATCGACGGGACTCAACTGCGACACAACTTACTTGCGATAGGACATTAATATATTCGACACGACTTATCTGCGACAGTCAGCTACATTCACAACAGATATTTTTAGACCACACGTGAAGTCATTATCCTTTTGGATTCATTACGTTTAGATTATCGGCAATAAATAAAACATGTCGCACTATTCAAAATACTTCGGCAAACCTATTTTTTGCAAAGGCATAATAAGTTTAGTAGGTATTGCAACGCGACTTCGACCTAAACCATGATATGAATGATGACCTTTTTTTTTATGGTGTCCCCTCAACGAAACAAATGATGCTTGCAGGCAGCCAGAATTGAAAATTGCGACTTTTACGAGCCTTTGCACACCGCGTTTTTTTTTTGTGCGCTGACGACGCCAACGTGCGTAGAACAAGTAAGCGTAGTATCAAGACGCTCAGTAAACGCAAGACTAAGACTAGTCACGTTGTTACCTTTGCACACGAACCGTGCGTCCAGAGGACGCGCTGATCAAAAACGCGCGTCGTTAGCGCATTAAAAAAACGTAGTGTGCAATGGCTCTATCTTGTGTCCAAATCTGGCGGATCGAGTCGTCAGCGACCTGCGTTCGTGCATTTCAAGTTCACGCGCCCCTGTGCTGTTTGCGCGCAAGCTACGCGCCATACGCGAGCGGCGCAGGAAATGCTCGGGTGTTGCCTACGCGGTGCATTCTTCAATGCGCTGTCCGTGTTGCACGCGCGTTGCGCGCGCGCTCTTCCCATGCCTGCCGTGAGTTGGACTAGAGAGGCGCACCAAATGTACGCTGAACTGCACGCGAGCAGCGGGCGCGTACATAAACTATACAGTTTGGGGTGACGGATCTATCATCATTTCATCATATTTATGTTATCGAATGAAGGCAACTAATGTGGCTATTCGACTAAGCACCTGAATTTAGGCCTTTGGTCAAATAGCTACATTTTTTTAAAAGCGAGGCAGGCATCTACGGCGTCTAGCCCCGCATTTACGGTACCGGTAGTAGTTTTAGTGCCGACCGAAAAGCTCCCAGTTCGTATGACATAGAAAAGCCGGGGATTCGATATTGGCAAACGCTAACAGTTCACTTTGAACATCTCAGCATTATTCTACCACTGCCGCACAGTTACAAATGAAGGTGGCTCTACAATCTACATGCTACTAAGGTAGGTACTTACCGAATAAATGAACCTTACCTCACAATTCCTTGAAGGCTCTGGCCCACTCCATGCATGTGGTGCCTTCCTATAAATCCTCTGGCCGTTAATTTGTGTTAGAGTGTACGACGTGTTATTTTCAGTAAGAGATAGTAATCTTGATGATAATTCATACTGATTCACTTCACTAGATGAATAATGCTTAACAGGAGGCATTTCCACCTATATAATAATATTACTTCTTATAATAATATTTACGAAAATATTTAGACGCGATCGCGCTTTCCGTGATTTCCCAATAAAAGAAATAATCGGAGATGCAATATTTTATTTTCTTTTGCAGAAAAAAGAATATGGCGCTTTGCGCTTTGAACAACAAAATGGAAGCTTCATAACTTCATTCAATAAAAATGACCTTCAGCGCGAAACGTTTTTGTAAGTCAAAATAAAATTTAATTATTGAAAACTACTTTATCAATTACTTATTATTTAATATATTGAACAATGTAAAATATAACAGCACACATTTTAACATAAATCGTTGAAATAATTAATATTGTAATAATAATATAATAAGTATTCCTGTTGAACAGGATATCACTTTTGTAAAATTCAAATAGAGAAACAAAAGTTTCTGACTGTGGTATCAAACCACTATACAATTAATATTTTTTTAATTCTTTGCTATTATTTTTTTAATAATATCAGTCCATTATAGTTTAAATTATTATTAGCTCAAAATTTCAGTAAACATAACTCCAATAGATTTCAATATAAATTCTATTTCCGTTCAATCAACTGCATTAAGTAGTTTAAATTAATCTCAATTGGCCAAATTTTTGACCGGCGCGGGGTTCCGGTGAACCTGTAGTGTATATTTTCTTTTCCAATATTAAATTTCATTTGAAGTTCTAAACAATTTGTAAAAAAAAACCACAATTAATTAACACTGTCATCAACAGTAGAGTTGTATAATTTGTAATTGGATGAATTATCAGAACTTTACTTTTCTTCTACAGGTAGGTACGTACCTACTTAAACGGGCATATTAACATGATAATATGTAAACTAAACAAAATAGGTGATCGAAGTCGAAGAGATAAATATAAAAAGCAATTAAAAGTTTTATTCTGGTTATTAGAGTGTCGTATTTATATGTATGCAGTAAATTGGGTAAATTAAACTTTTAATAAAAATCCAAGTTACCTATATTTGTTATTGACAAATGATTAGGGTGACAAGGAATAAGGCAATAAAATAAATAAGTGGTTTGTTTGTTGACCCATGTTGCCGTCTTGTTATTTCACTCATGTCGTAACTAGACCTCAGCTGCATTCTTATTATGTAAACCCGACGAGTTTTAGGATTCATACGGAGTATCTGTTGTTTAGTGAAGAATTCCAATTTGTCCTGATTCATATCAAGCATTACTTCTGGGGTGATCGCCGTCACAGCTTCTAATTTTATTGAACTTATGTCACTGTTAGAAATACCTTTAAACGAAAAAGCACTTGTTTATATGTAGATATAACAATACCTACATACAATACCATATATAGATAGCTTTTAGCTTTAGCCCTTTTGCCGAAAGAATAAGTAAGTAGTAGTTGGGTCCCATGTAACGCGAACTAGGTACAATTCCAGACTTCGGGGTACAACTAAATCAACTGAGAATTTATTGTCATAAAAATCCAATAAGTATCACTTTACCCGACCCTGGGATCGGATTTAAGATCACCTTTGCGTGATGGTTCAAACCTACCTACGCTTCAGAATGGTTACATTCCGACACATGCACAGCACCACTGAACCACAGAGGCAGTCAAATAGCCAGTGTTAATAACAATAACCATTATTCATTAATCTATCTACAATATAACACTTTAGCGATAGTATACAGTAATCTAAGCTTCAAATAAACATTAATTTAATATCATGAGGCTTACATATGAATATTGAGCTTAGTCTACTAATCTCGTGAGACGACCACTTATATGGCTCTCCATACGCGTCCCGGTGTTTGGCGATGTTATACAGAGTCTGTAAACAATATATTTACTTACTAAGTATCTAATTTACGAGTAGGTACCTAGGTACTGACATCACGAATGGTTAGGTACTACGTATAACCTTTTTTTTAAACTTTCATAAAAATCATTTTTTATATTATAGCCTACCAAAGTGACTCCACCCCGCCTGATGGTAAGCATTCAGTGGAATGCAGAAGTGGCGGCCACTATACCAAAAGCCGTCTTAAACTGCTAGTATGGTGGCCTCCACTATGGCGGCTGGGAATGGGGTTAGGGGAAGGGAATGAGGAAGGTGAGAAAAGAGGAAAGCGGGGTAAATTGGGCCTCCGGCGCTCTCACTCACCGAACGAAACGCAGTAGTACGCATACTACTACTCTTAAGTCGATCTTCTATGAGAAGGTAGTACTTCCTCGGACTGTCCGGCCCATTCATGCTGAAATCAGCGTGGATCTACTACCGTTGATAATTTAAAACAACTAATACAAATATGTACCTCATCATAGGTTCTGTTATGTTCAATACACTGAATAGAAGAGAGTTATTAAATAAAATAACGTTTTGGTTTGCAGGTTTAATGAATACTGAATTAATGAATTTAGCAAAACAAGATCGTTTCGATTATAAACCGTCAGGTATTAACTTAATTTTAAAACCTCATTATTTAACTTTGTCAACTACCCTAAAATAAGACTCGCACAATATTTCTATTTCTTGTTTCATGTAAGTACCTATATAGATATTTTCTACAATAATTTAAATTATTAAACAGGATAGATATTGTTAATATCAAAAATTTACAGAATATAAACAATATACAATAATCTTCAAAACTGTTGACTTTTTTACTAAGACGCGCGTCTTGATTATGTCCTTCGACAGTCGCTCGACAAGTTTTGAATAATCAGGACGCGTGTCGCTTTATGTTCCGGGGCTTTATCACTCGAGAGTCATACTATTTATTTACCACTGGATAGTGTGAATAAGTCAAATGTCGAGCGACATTGTCCTACAAAGTCGCAAAGTCATAGCACGTAAAATTTGGGTGATATGACTCCGTGACATGTCGCATAGAAGGTTTTGAAAATTAGACATTGACAATGCCATCTTAAGTATAAAACAAAACTTATTAATGAACGTAAGGTATTTACTAACACGAGTTTGATTGGCATTGCATTTTCCAGCTTTGCTAAGTGTAAGTTGATTAAGATCTCGAAATGTTGTAGGAGATATTTGTTCCAAGTCACTTGACGGAAATCCACACAATAAGTAACCCAATTCATTGATGTACGTACTGTTTTCATACCACAAGTCACCGAAGTAGCGTCTGTACGCAGCTGCTAAAATACCATACTGCAATAATGAAAAAGAATCTGTACCTGTATTTTACTCGATATATAAATCATTTTAATATCAAAACGTCTAACCTTCCGAGGTTGCAATTTATCATAGTAATTAGCAAAGTATTTAAGAACTGATGGATCCCCAAAATTAACATAATATAAGTCTTCCTCAGGAACCACGTTTAACAAAGTTCCGAATGCCAAGAACTCTCTACCTTGTAAAAACGCTGCAGTCATTCCATCTAAAAATTGTAAATTCAAATAATTTCTTAAAAGATTTTTGTGTACTTAGGTAACACAAAGAGAAAAATTAGGTTTCTGCGTTGCATTTCATACAATATTTTCAGCACTTTTACGATAAGATATTAAGTGGACAAACCACGCTACATCACACTACACCTGATGCTCTCTCCATCAAGTTTAACCAGTCAGTACAAATAAATACTGTTTTAGTATCAAAACAATCTCGAAGTTGAAAGTTTATTTTTGTAGCAGCTTTGCATTGTCTTTTTCCGATCAAAATGATAGTGAGACAGAGGGATAAGACTTGATAGACTAGAAACAAGTGGAGTTACGGAAAAGTAAAGGTGCTGTTTGGATTACCTACCGGTTATTACATCCCAAGCTAAAATAGCTCTACTAATAGGTATCAGGTGTTTCTTGGTATTGGTCAATATATGCAGCATAGATTCGGAATCAATTCTCAAAAAAGAGCTCGGTGGACCAAAAAATATCATATTCATCGATTGCTCTATTCTAACTCTATTGTCGAATTCGTCGTAAAAATCGTCATATAAATCGATATCATCTGAGATAATGGAAAAATGTTTTATTATAACAACTTATGCGAGTAAGTAAGTTTATAATTATAATTAATTGTCATTTCAGCCGTAACACATCCATTGGGCAATGGTTGCATAAGAGTGGCTAGAGATGCTCGAGAAAGCTCAAGCATCGTGGTTGACGAGCTTTCTTAAGCATCTCCAGGTTGACCGATCGTCAACCGTTTACAGCTACGGAATGCCTACCTTTTTAATTTGAGCCTACAGTAAAAGACAAACTAAAGTAAAACAAATCAAAGATAGAAATAGGTATTCAATTTAGAAGAAATTTGAATATAAATCACCTTTCACATCAGGTACGGCTATCATGGCATTTCTATCATCTTCGTATTGATACCCTATTTCCTCTAATGACAAAGTTGATTGTGTCAGATGTCTCTCTGAAAACGTTCTGAAAAATGAATGTAAATTTCGGGTAAGTAAAGGAAGTATTTAGCTGGTGACTAGAGTTGCTTAGTTTGATACACTCCGTATAATTTGAAGACTATCAATATTCAATAAAGAACTGTCGAACGTCGTATGACACACCGTATCAGCACTTTACAGAAAACGCAGTTTTCATGGCCACTGAATTCCCAAAGTAGATAAACTGACACTATAATTAGCAAACTTAGACTTTTATTTATGATGATTCTACGATATTTCTATTAGTAAATAACATCGAAGAAGATAATTACCTGTACATTAATACCAATAAAGTAAACCGTAACATGTTATCGCTAAAATTTAAAAGTTTTATTTAAATTACAATTGTCTTAATGTGTTTCGAACCAATTGTAGATTTCGTTGTTCATATCTAAATTAATCAAGATGGCTACGTAAGCTTACAAAAATATATAACACGATCACTACGTCTTCATTTAAAACGAGTAACAGAATGTTAAACATCACAACTGCCATCTCTTCCACAATCTCTACTGATGCTGTTTGAACGTTACCGCAATAATAAAGAAAATAAAATCATACTTGCGATATTTTTAACAGTATAGAAGTCTTTTAACACACACTACTCATTGGATCACTGAATTTCATAAAACCGTTGCACTTTGTAACTACCTGTAGGTACTTAGAAAATAATTTCAGAATTTCCTTGAATATTGTTTTAATTTTATCTTTTGTCACCCTAGCGCTAATGGGTAGGTTTCGTTCTTGTGTTGAACAGCGTTGCCAGTATGTTACTTTTGTAACATTTACTTTTGAGCCTCTCAAGTTACATCATGTTACAAGACTCAAAATGTTAGGTACTTATCCGTAACTTCTAAAAGTTACGGAAAAGTAACATTTCGAGTCTTTAAATTTTAAATTAAATAATTAATTTTTTTTTTAATTTTCTTTAAATTTTGTATAATTTTTAACTTCTAAGAGTTAAAAATTATACAAAGATTTTAAAGTTAATAAAATTAAGTTTGTTTTTTTTTCAAAAATGATTATCCAAGTAAGTGATCCTATCATATTAATACGTATTATAAATCCGAAAGTTCGTGTGTATGGATGTGTGTGTGTTTGTTATCACTCAGCGCCAGCACCTAAACGGCTGAACCGATTTTCGCCCCACAGCTTCGCCTACGCATTAAATATGTTTTGCATCCCTCAAGAACAAGATTTTTTGGATAAAAAGTAGCCTATGTCTCCTGCACCGAAATTATCTACATACCTACCAATTTTCATTAAAATCGGTTCAGCTGTTTAGGCTCTGCCTGGGTGGTAACAAACACACACACACAAACTTTCGCATTTATAATATTCGTAGGATGATACTTTTGCCTCGAAAATGTAACTTTTTGAGCTGTCTCGGTAAATTTTGTCAATCGGTTACTGGCAACACTGGTGTTGACAACTTTGACTCTTGAGTCTTGTCGGAAAAAAGGCGGGAAACTTTGAAAGTGAAAAGGCGCGTTTTCTCTATCAAATTTACGAAAAAATTCACAATTTGTATTATAAACAATATTTTTGTAAATATTTTTGTTAAATAGACTGTTCATAGTGTACATAGTAAATTAGTAACCCGAAATGGGTAAAAAAAGGCGGAGGAAGGACGAAATGTCCTATGCTGACTCGCCGCAACAGCAGCAGTTAGCTGAATCTTCGGACTCCGATTCAGCGGAGTCAACAGAAAGCTGCAAAGACACAACAAAGGATAAGTACGCCATTTACAAGGTAAAAGGATACAATCGTAAATATCCCGAGGAAACCAAGCAGACGGACCTCATAGTCTTCCTGGCTCATCACGAACAAAATGCAACATTTAGCGATAGGGATCGTATGGCCCTATCAAAAGGTTTACGAGAGCATGGAGTTTCAGGCGTCATGCATCTACGTACTATAAATAAGTACAAAGTCGGCATAACATTTGACCTGCCAAACAACGCCAATATGTTTCTTCAAAACAAAAAGTTGTTAGATCAGCTGTCTCTTAAGGCAACTATACCCGCTGGAGATACCGAAATAACGGGAGTACTTACTTCGGTTCCCGTGGAAATGTCCAACAAACAAATTTTTTCATTGATTGGCAGCTCTAAAAACGTAATACAAGTTAGGCGCTTCATGCGCAGGGTCAGAGGTGACGCTGGTGTAACTTTCGTCCCTACACAGGCTGTCGCAGTAACCTTCGCGTCCACTATTCTTCCTCAGTACATTTACTTGGACTCATGGCGTCACGAAGTTAGTAAATACATACCACCAGTAAAACAATGCCTTAAGTGTCTGCGGTATGGACATATTGCTAAATTCTGTCGCAATACTGAAGTATGTTCAATTTGTACATTAAACCATAATTTTAAGAATTGTCAGGTTGACCCAAAAGATGCTAAATGCGCAAACTGCAAAGGTAATCATATAGCTATCTCCTCATCTTGCCCAATTAAAAAACAAAAAGTTGAAGAAAATAAAATTAAGTCACGAAGTGTCACTTACTCTGAGCTCTTTGACGCTAATACATTCCCAGCTTTAACTGCTCGAACTTTAGATGTACAAATTAATAATCTAATGAAATCCGATAAATTTATAAGTACTTTAGTAGAAACAATTACAAAAATAGTTACATCTAAAGATGTTCCTATTAATTCATCATCAATTAAAGAGGTTTTAAAAACAACTATAAGTAAGAAATTTCCATCATCCTCATAATGGATTTGTCAAACTTAAATATAGTTCAATGGAATGCACAAAGTCTTAATAGCAATAAACATATATTTATTCATTTCCTCTATGCACAAAATATACATATAGCAATAATTTCTGAAACATGGTTCAGACCTGATCAGTCTTTTAAAATAAAAAATTACAATATTGAAAGGAATGATTGTGGTAACAAACACAATGGAGTTGCAATTATAATTCATGAAAGCATTACTTACACTAAAATTAACACTTATTTTGATAATTCTTTACAAAACATTTGTGTGAAAATTAAAATTAAAAATAAAGAAATAAGTATAGTCAGCTTTTATAGCCCCCTAAACTCTAATCCAGTTTTTAATAAAGATGATTTTGATTCATTGGTGAAATCTATTCCTGGTCCTTTTATATTTGCTGGAGACTTTAATGCCCATCACACTTCCTGGGGATGCGTTTCCGACTCTCCAAGAGGTAGAGAAGTCTTAGAAGTCATTGACGAAAATAATTTGGTTCTGCTTAATGATGGTCAAGCAACAACTGTTGGTTCTCTAACATGGCGTCCCAATGCACTGGATTTATCGTTGGTTTCATCGTCGTTGGCACTTAATTGTGAATGGTCTGTACATGATAGTCCTCTTGGTAGTAGTTATCACATTCCTGTAATCATAAAAGTAATGGTTAGCAGAAACAAAAACAATGTTTTTTATGGGAATTGTTTGAATGTTAAACATTTGCCCATTCACCCAAATTATAAACTCGTAGATTGGCGAATCTATAGCAATTGTGTGGAAGAATTGCTAATTGATTTTCAAATAGATAATAAAAGTCTTCTTAATTCATATTCTCAATTTTGTTCTATTTTGCGCACAGCAGCTGCTAATTCCAATAATTTAAATGGTCATGTTATCACAAATACCACCAATCACACATGCAAAAAAAATAAGATTAAAGGACCTTCTCTTCCTTGGTGGAATCAAAAGTGTACAGAGGCTGTACTAAATTTCAAAACAGCATATATAAATTTTAAAGAAAATCCAACAGAAGAAACCTATCTTCAATTTAAAAGACTCCGGGCAGTTAAAAAACTCATTTTAAAAACAGAAAGACAAAAGAGTTGGTTTTCTCTTTGTGAAACTTTTAATAGATGCACACATTTATCCATTGTATGGAAATTTATGCGTAAATATAATAAGACATATAATTTTAATATTCATGAAAATGACGCATGGGTTTTAGATTTTTTAAAGAAATACACTCCAGACTTTGTGCAACATTCTTCAAAAACTCTCACTGACAGAATTAATTCCAAAAATAATTTTCTACTTAATCCTTTTACAATTAATGAATTAATATCTGCAATCTCCTCCCGAAGAGATACTGCTTATGGTCTTGATGGAATACCATATATCTTATTTAAAAAACTAAGCACTGCAAGTTTACAAACATTTCTAAAAATACTTAATTTACTGTGGGAAAATAATGTTATACCTCAAGATTGGAAAGTAGATTGTCTTGTACCAATTTTAAAACCAGATAAGCCAAAGTTATGTCCTGATTCTTATCGTCCCATAGCACTTACTTCTTGTGTAGGAAAGTTATTTGAACAATTGTTGAAGCAACGTTTAGAGTTTTACATAGAACAAAACAATATCTTACCTTCTAATCAATTTGGTTTTCGTAGGAATCGGTCTGCTAGGGAAAGTGTCTGTCAATTACAGCTCGATATTCATAACTCTTTATTGGCAAAAAAAAATTTGGTTGGAGTTTTCTTTGATGTTGCAGGAGCTTTTAATAGTGTAAATATAGATATTCTCTGTCATGAATTATTGCAAATAGGAATTCCTGTAAAAATTATAAATTGGATTAAAAGTTTTCTGAGCAATAGAGAAGTATTTGCTAAATTAAATAGACATCTCTATGGACCTAGACTCTCGTCAAAAGGAGTTTGTCAAGGCGGTATATTATCACCTTTAATATTTATATTGTATATACGTAGATTAAATCTTATTTTAGGGTCTCAGGTTAAAAATCTACAGTTTGCAGATGATTTGGTTGTTTATACATCTGGGAACAATTTACCACAAACCATCCAAATAGTCAATGATGCATTGGTAAATCTTTATGAATATTTTTCTTACCTTGATCTAAATGTTAATCTGTTCAAGTCCAAAGTTGTTATGTTTGGTAAACAGTGTCATAATATGCCCAATGTGCTTTATAATAATTGTGCATTACCCACTTCACTTGAGGTTAAATTTTTGGGGGTTCTTTTTTCATATAATCTAACCTGGAATAATTACATAAAACATATAATTAGCAAAGTAATTAAAGCTTATAATGTACTGAAATCTTTGTCTGGCTCATATTGGGGTGCAGACCCAAAAATTTTGTTACTGTTGTATAAATCATTAGTTCGTAGTCATTTTGAATATGGTTTCTATTGTTTTGCTGCAGATATTAAAATTGTAAATAGTTTAGATGTACTTCAAAATAAATGCTTGCGTGTAATAACTGGAGCATTCAGGAGTACTCCTATAAATGCAATGCAGACTGATTGTAATATCCCACCATTAAGCATTCGTTTTAATTACTTAAAAGAAAGATTTATACTGGGTGGCGCAAAAGTAAAGACCCTATTTGGTTCAGCTATAACATTTTTTCTAAATTAGAAAACTAGATTTAGATTTTTTTAAATGTATATTTGTGCCATTAAATTTCGTACCATTAGGATTTAAAGATGATGTCTTTTAAATGGTGACCTCCAGAGTTGATACACATTTGAGCCCTATTTATGACATTTTGCATAACTTGCCGTAACACTTCCTGCGTTTCCATTTCCATCTCTCAGGGCATGTCAATAAGCAGAATACTCGGTTCTGGGGCACTGATAATCCGCGCATTATTCAAGAAACACCTCTACACCCACTAAAAGTTACTGTATGGTGTGGCATCTGTGTTGACAGAGTGATCGGACCCTATTTTTTCGAAGACGCTGGAGGCAATGCGATTACTGTCACTGGAGAACGCTACAGAACCATGTTACGTGAGTTTTTGATACCCAGTTTGGACGAATTGGGGCTGGAGCACATCTGGTTTCAACAAGACGGCGCTACGGCACACACAGCGCGCGACACTATGGACTTAGTGAGGGACGCTTTTCCAGGCCGAGTTATCTCTCGTTTTGGCGATTTGCCTTGGCCTGCAAGATCACCCGATCTGACCAGTCCAGACTTCTTTCTTTGGGGTTTTTTGAAATCTCGGGTGTATGTGAACAAGCCACAGACTCTCGCAGCTCTAAAAGAAAACATTCGTCAAGAAATAACGAACATATCGCAGGAAGTGTTACGGCAAGTTATGCAAAATGTCATAAATAGGGCTCAAATGTGTATCAACTCTGGAGGTCACCATTTAAAAGATATCATCTTTAAATCCTAATGGTACGAAATTTAATGGCACAAATATACATTTAAAAAAATCTAAATCTAGTTTTCTAATTTAGAAAAAATGTTATAGCTGAACCAAATAGGGTCTTTACTTTTGCGCCACCCGTTACTAAAACTTTATAGTGTATCTAATAACAGTCTATTGGTCAATTTGTTACACTCGATTACTCCTTTAGTTTCTAAACCAATTTTTATGATACAGGGTCTTCAAAGTTTCATAAATTTTATTCAAAATTTAAATATCTATCAATCCAAACATATTTTGCCTTGCTATGAAGGAACTTTTATTGGTAAATTTCCAGCAATTAATGTAATTCTAAAGAAAAAAAAAGAATTGTCCACAAAAGAGGAAGTAAATGCAATGCTATCAGAGTGGTCAGATCATAAATTTGTTTATACAGATGGTTCTAAGAATGATAAGGCTGTGTCTTTTGCCATATATGAGCCCTCCTCAAATATAGGCATTGGCAGAAAAATTGACAAAAATTCAAGTATTTTTACAGCTGAAGCTGTTGCTATATTGAGTGCTTTGAAACATATTGAAAATTATAATTCAGGACATAACAAATGGGTAGTGGTAAGTGATAGCATGAGTGTTCTGCAAAACTTGTCAAACAACAAATTAAATGCTAACACAAATTATATAATTTATTTAATAAAGCAGTTATGGGTGGAATTATATCAATCAAATATTGTAATTAGTTTTGTGTGGGTGCCTTCGCACATTGGTGTTGTAGGGAATGAAAAGGTAGACTATTTAGCCAAAAAGATTGTTGATTTGGAAGAACTAATTCCTAATTCTGACCCTGATATGGATGTTTCCATACCACCTACAGATGCAGTTAGTCTTTTAAGACAGCGCATGTGTCGCGAGTGGGGGAGACATTCATACCAGTGCACTCAGGTTGAAAATAAAGGTACTTGGTTTGCCACTCTAGACGTTCAAATAAACTCCATACCTTGGTTCTGCAAGTATAACAGATTCATAAATAGAAAATTTTATTCAATTATCAGTCGTATGCGTTTTGGTCATTGTCGTTTAAATTATCATCTTCATCGCCTTAGAATGGTCAATTCTCCTAACTGTGAGTATTGTCAATCACAAGAAGTTCAGTCACTGCATCATATCTTTTTCCAGTGCTCATCTTTCAACATTCAGCGCCTTGTGTTGTCGGATGAGCTGCTTAAAATTTATAATAATCCTGACGAGGTCCCGCAATGCATTCAGGAGCTACTTAAGAATGTCTCAGTTTATATATACTTGTACAAATTTATAGTAGAGACTGTAAATGATATTTAGTTATAATAAGTTTTCGTGTATTTAATAATATTATTTGTTTTAATAGTAATACTTATTAACTTTAGGTTTAATTCTTAAAAATGTAAAGTAAACAATTAACTAGGTACTTAAGGAGACAGCTCGGAAAATAGGACAAAAATATTGAATTATATGAAATAAAAATATATCGATGAATTGAAGACATACAAAACGATTGTCTTAGAAAAAGGAGGTTATTTACCATGACATTGACAGTAAAATGACATGAATAATGATTTTGGACAAAAATAAAATTACTCTATTAAAAAATGGGTTAAATACGAAAGACAAAATAAATAAAACAAACAATACAATGAGTATATAAACGAAAGACATTATTATTACAAACTTACCACGTAAGAAATCCTACACGGAAGACTAGGCAGTATGGTCGAAAGACTATAGCCTGCCCTTTGGGCAAATAAAAAAAAAAAAAAAAAAAAATTGAGTCTTGTCGTCAAAATGTCAAATACAAATGTCGCTGGAACGCGGCTAACCTAACCTTTTTTTTCATTGTGGTTGCATTTCATAAATTAATAAAAACCTTTTAAATCAAAATATTTAGCCCTAGTATTAGACTATAGATGTGTGAAATGTTCATAGTTTTCTAATTGCCTGCATGCTTGACAAATTATTTATTACTTATTCATTGGTTACGTGGTATTATTGTATTGTTTTCAATTGGGTAAAACATGGGTATTCTAGAGAAAATATCTGAAATCGAAAAGGAGATTGCAAGAACTCAAAAGAATAAAGGTAAACAGTTATTAATGCTTTATAATTATTAGCCGGTACTAATTATGCGAAACTAATTTTTTTTTTATGTTTGACGGATGACCCTGTTGTTTTGACAAATTCTGATCAGACGTGTTATATTATGTTTGAGTTATTTTTCCTTATTAAAATTAAAGCAATAAACAACAATTAACTGTATTTGCTTCAAACATAACTTATTAACTTAAATACCTTTTGCAAAGGAATATCAAGCTCTTTGAACATTGTGTGAAGTAATGTAAGCATTCTGACATTTCTCACTACGATAGTAATACAGTGGTGGCGAACTACTATTCATTATTAATTAATGAGTTGGATTAACCAACTCTGAAAGATGTCCTGTGCTGGAGATCATCACATCATCCAAAAGACCACAACTGCTGGGCATTGATCTCCAATTTTTGCTACCTTGGCTGATCGTAAGCCATTCATCCATCTTAAATTTCTCACACAATAAATTACAAAAAAAATCTTTATTCTCACTCACAGCTACTGAATACCACTTGGGGTTATTGAAGGCTAAGCTAGCCAAATACAGATCACAGCTTCTAGAGCCATCTAAAAAAGGCGGGGACAAGGGCGAAGGGTTTGACGTGCTCAAGTCTGGAGATGCCCGAGTAGCACTCATAGGATTCCCCTCAGTGGGTAAAGTAAGTATCACTAAGCTTAAAGTATTGTTTTGTACTTTTGTAGAAAATAAAAAGCAGTTCTGTAGATTCTAGTGTCAATTGCAAACTGGATGAATTTAATGTAACATGAACAAATGTCAGTCATAACAAATAGAGTATTAATTTTGTACCCAGAAAAGAAGGTGGCTGTTGCCTATTTGGATATCATCTGCTTTTATCTCAATATATGCCTCCTACACCAAAGGCTTAGCCTATTTTTGAAATATAAGGAAAGAAACTTATTAAAAAGTCAGAAATTGCCTATCTATCTTAAGCAAGCATGGTGGTCAATGCTCATACTTTCTTAAAGTTTTTGTCCTGCTGTGGGTTTAGTAACAGGCTGGCATTATTTTACTTTTGGTACTATTGCATTTGTAGTATTGGTACTACTATTTATTTTTAGTTTAAGGTCTGAATGTACCAATTCCACAAGAAAATGTTTAAGAGTGACGATAATGCTCATGCCTGTCTGTGTATAAAAAAGACCTCTATCCTGTTACAACTAAAGAGCTAAAAACATACTGCATATATTTTTAATCATAAAATCTTTGTTACTTTTTAGTCAACCCTCCTATCAACACTGACTCACACACACTCTGAAGCAGCCAGCTACGAGTTCACAACGTTGACATGCATCCCAGGAGTGATAGAATACCGCGGAGCTAACATACAACTGCTTGACTTGCCTGGTATCATTGAAGGAGCCGCTCAGGGCAAGGGTAGAGGTCGACAGGTAGCTATATTTTTTAAAACCTTTCGTCATCATCATCATATCAGAAGAAAGATGTTCATTTCTAGACATAGTCCTCCTTTAATAAAAAAAAAAAACCTCTTTGTTTTTTTAAATATTTATTTACTAAGTAATATGTTAATAAATTTTTTATTTGTTAAACAATTGTTATTTTAATATGGTACTAATATTTTTATTTGTTAAATAATTAAAAATATTTTTATGTGATTTTCATTTGGTATTTAAAATATACTTACAATTTATAAATCAAAGATTAGTTACTACTAAGTTGGTGTAACATTCCACATATTTCAAGAACCAATTTAGTTGAAAGACCTAATTATTTTACAAGAACATTTTTAAATAAAAAGCAGAAAAAGGAATTAATTGCTCACTCGGTACAGACTTGAAAATGTTTTAAATTGCAATGCTCACAGAACTGTTATGGTTTTATCACTTTATTAGGTTGAAGAGTATTATAGGCAAATGAGTTTATCTTTGACATTTCTTATGTTCTAGAAATACACTTATTCCAATTTAATTGACTGAAGCACATTCTTCACAATTCCAGGTAATAGCCGTAGCAAGGACTGCAGATTTAGTTCTGATGATGTTAGACGCTACGAAGCCCTATGTGCACAGACAACTGCTTGAGAAAGAATTGGAAAGCGTCGGCATTAGGCTCAATAAACCTAAACCTAACATTTATTTCAAGGTGAGATCTTGTTACTTGGCAAATTTAGTTGGTAACTGGCTTATGCGCGTGTGTGTGTGCGTGTGCGCGTGTGTGTGTGTGTGTGTGTGTGTGCGTGCGTGCGTGCGTGCGTTCGTGCGTGCGTGATTGCGTGCGTGCGTGCTTGGGCGTGGGCTAATGAGTGTGTATAAGTAGTTACCATAACCTACGCTGTCATCTATAATGCTAAATACATTTTGTTTTACAGGTGAAGAAAGGTGGCGGTCTCTCTTTTAACTCGACATGTCAGCTCACCAAAGTTGACGAGAAATTGGTGCAAATGATCCTTCATGAATACAAAATATTTAATGCCGAGGTAAACTAAAATGTTCTTATTGAAATTCAAATATCTATGACAAACCTACTTCAAAGAGAGCATTAATATAACAGAAGGCAATTTTTTATCTAGAAATTCTGATCAATTACCATAATTTGTCCTACTAACGAGGTTTAAAGAGAGCAAGAGAGCATTAATACCACGGTAGGCAGTAGTTTCGCGGAGCCTCTGGCATTGCAGAACTCCACGAGCAACAGTTGCCGCTTACCATCACATGGTCTAAAGCTTGTCTGCCACTATAGGCAATAAAAAGATACAGTACTTTTATAGAAAACCCAATATTTTATCCAACTTGGTTATTAAAACAATGACATTAACATGGTGTACTACCATATTGAAGACATTAAATAGTTTGAAATGTCTATCAATGATGGTTACTTATACTATTGATATATTTCTATAAATACAGTTTTAATTTGTAATTTCCTTTTGTAAGCAGTGCTAATGTTCCAGGTGCTGTTCCGTGAAGACGCGACCGCAGACGACCTGATCGACGTGATCCTTGCGAACAGGGTGTACCTGCCGTGCCTGTATGTGTACAACAAGATCGATCAGATCTCTATACAGGAGGTCGACAGGATAGCCAGGCAGCCGCACTCTGTTGTTGTTAGGTCAGTACTACATCATAAGTGTGCATTTCCACTGTGACTTGGAACACAAAATCTCCACTCCACGTCAGTGGATACAATGTAAGCTGAGCGAAGCTGAGGAGACTTCTCAACAACTCAAATAAAATATGTAAATATGCAGCCCCGAGCTGGACAAAGCGGAATCGAGCGGACTGTGGTGCCCCCACTCCACCACAATTCTTTTCACTACTCTTCCCTCCGCCTCGCCCAGCTCCGCTTCAGTGGAAACGCACCCTTATATCAGGAATTTTCCCCCTTTCCTTTTTCCTCACCTCCCTCAATCCTTTCACCTACCCTACTCCCTTCACGGTAGGCAGCGGCTCCGCAAAGTCCATTCCAGGAGCAATGCTAGGGACTCTTGTCCAAGAGCGACAGCTAACACTTACCGTCACATAGGCTGTTTGTTTCCTCATCTGCCACTTACAGCAATAAAAAAAAAAATACAGCCATCTAACCATCAAATGGCCCAATGCTTGATATAAACTGCTTAATTTATACTTTACTTGGTTTCTACTACCATATGCAATGTGAACATAGCTCATATGCAATACAATAAGCAGTGCCTATATCTCAGTTCGCGCGTACAATAAGCAGTGCCTATATCTCAGCGCGTTCAAACAAACAAACTCTTCCACTTTATATATAAGTATAGATTATTTGTTTCAGTTGTAACATGAAATTAAACTTAGACTATCTATTGGAAACACTATGGGAATACTTGTCTCTCATCCGAGTGTACACCAAGAAGCCAGGACAGCCACCAGATTTCGATGATGGCCTTATTTTAAGGAGGGTAAGGTCGCTTTTATATAATTAGTAATTACTAAAGGAAACTGAAATATGTACAACTGTTTCGTACTTTGCGCAAACAACTAACACAGGACTGAGAACCTACCACCGCCTCTTTATCAGTATTATTTTAATTTTACTTTGTGTTTTGTCTTTTTCTTTTGTACCAATAATAACAAGGATAGAGACAAAGTCAGGTTATATTAAGATTGCTATAGAGGTTGTAATAGGAGGATTCGGTCACCTAGGGCCACTTACTCCAACGACCACCAACTAAATTCCTTGTTCGGCCATTTCCTATTAGGTGCTTTTCCTGGTAAGGCCATTCCTCGAATGACCTCTATGTGAATTCCTAATTGGGCCACCTCCTCTAATGACCACACTGTGTATTCCTAGTTTGGCTATTTCCCTGAATGACCACTATAGTGCAGTCGAGGTCAAAATATTTACACTTTGGGTCCTTAACGTCTTTGACACAAGGCCCAAAAGTATAAAGATATGTAACTTCGACTGTACCTTAATTCAAGGCTATACCTACTGTACGGGTAAGTCGGGTTAACACCCTACCAAGCCACCTCTACTGGGGTATACAGGCATTTCTATAGGATGTCTCTACCCTTGTGACCATCGATCCCGAAATTATTCAAAATAGAAAAAAAGTTAAATGGGTTTAATTACAAATTAGGTTTCAAGTATTTTAACTGTATGTTACATGTAATTAATGTTATTTGTTTTACTATTTTATTTATTATTGATCTATTCATCTTAATCTTAGTAAGTGTTTGAGTGAACATAATTATATCACGGTGTAAAATCGGGGACGGTGTTTAGGTTTTTAACATAGGAAAATAATTTATAAAAATATGACGTTATAATTAATATGTATTACAAAAATAACAACATAACTAAAAAAAAATTAAACACTGCCTAAACGTTGAACTTATTATTTTGGATTCTACGAACGGCCTATCGATTGGATATTAATTGACATCAAGACAAGGAAGTTGGCCTTTCAGGAATTTACCCGTAAAGAGAAATGTGGCCATTTGAGGAAGTGACCGTACAAAGAAGTCGCCACTAGGAACGTGGTCATTTGGGGATTGAGCCGTTAGGGGAAATGTGATCGTGGCCCGTTTAGCGAAGTGGCCGTTAGGAGAATAGGCCATCAAAGGGAAAAGGCCGTCTAAGGAATGTGGCCCTAGGTGACCGAATCCTAATAGGACCCCTGATTTGAATGTCCCGTAACATTGCCCCCACTGTGATTGTAAATCTTGGCGATTATAGCAAAAGTTTTTCAAATGTATTGTTAGGGAGAGGCCACATAACTAATGGAATGTTTTGCTGTACCTCGTCAGCGAACTGGCTGTAGTTCAATTGGCTGACTTCATGTAATGTTGACTTTTCATAAGCATCATACTTTATGATCAAAATGAAATAAATGCTTTGAGTTTGAGTTTTTTTTGCCTAAAATAGACAGTTTTGATTTCTTTGAAGCAGCCCTTAAAGTGCTAATGAGTTGTGCCATGTTACATACATTTGTGGACTGATATATTATAATATGCTATTCATTATTCTTCGCACCTTTTTTAACCAACAGATATTGATCAGATGTCGATCATACCTCTATCGAAATGTAAAATTATGTATGTAGTTGCTAAAGAACATCAATAATGAAATATTACAAGATAAGGTTTAATTTGACAATCTTTGTGGTTCGGTGGTAGTATGAACTGACACGCAGAGGTCGCGGGTTCGATACCCGCTCAGTGCAAATATTTGTGTGCATGAACATTGCTATTTGCGTTGGTCTGTGTGTTTCTATGTATAATATGTAAAAAAAAGTATTTATGTATGTTTATCCGGATTCTAGAACCCATATCACAAGTTATTAATATATATATACTTTAAGTCTAGATGGCGTTGTGTGGTTTTTGTGGTAATATTTATTTATTTTAATTTTGATATAAATTGTTTCAGGGAGTGACTATAGAACACGTATGCCACTCTATCCACCGTTCGTTGGCCGCTCAACTGAAGTACGCGCTAGTATGGGGCACTAGTACTAAGTACTCTCCCCAAAGAGTCGGTATAGGACACACAGTGCTAGACGAAGATGTCGTACAACTTATTAAGAAATAGTCTACACTAGCTACTAGCCTTATTTACACGATGACAATTTTAATAGCCTTCTATACCTAATACATAATATAAACGCGAAAGTTTGTGTGTATATATGCGTGTGTTTGTTACCACTCAGCGCCTAAACGGCTAAACCGATTTCGATGAAAATTGGTATGTAGATAGATTGTGTGTCAGAGACGGACATGGCTACTTTTATCCCGAAAATCTGTCTGGTTTCCGAAGGATACAAAATACATTTTAGGCGCGGGCGAAGCCGTGGTCCGCAGCTAGTCGTATATAAAGCTTATACTTATTGTCAAAATTTTTTTTAGTAAAATGTATGAAATTCTCGTATATTACAAGACCCTGCCTATTCCCATACAGTAAAGACATGAGCATTGTTCACCATTTGCATAAGGCGGATTGGCAATTTATAAAAGATGTTTAGTCAGTTGAAGGTGTGATGCCATTAAGCTTGTTACAGTAGTCTTAAGCTAATTAAAACACCAAGAAAATCTTTTACTCTGTCTTCCTTTTTCATTCTTCCATAAACTAAACATACCACATATTATGGTACATATAGTATGATATCTAAAAAATATTAAATTTTAAAAACTGCTACTTTTGTCAGATCTTTACAAGCTATTATGTCCTCGTGTAAATAAGCCTTAATACTACTAAAGTTTTTCTCATATGTTACAACCAAATGAATACAAAATCTTTGATAATACCAGAGTACTGCCTGCTCCCGTTAAACTAGTAGACCATATAGTTGTCGGCAAATTTCTTAAACAATGAGGGTGTTTAGGAAAACTATCACTATCAGTTGGCGCCACTTTGGGAAAAGGTCTTCCAAAATTGACTGGCCTGTTGGTCTAGTGGTTAGTGACCCTGACTGCTAAGCCGGAGGTCGTGGTTTCGATTCCCACCCAGGACAAATCTTTGTGTGATGAGCATGATTGTTTGTTCTGTGTCTGGGTGTAATTTATCTGTAATATGTATGTATTTACAAAAAAAAAATGTATATAAGTAGTATAACAGTTGTTTAGTACCCATAACACAAGCAAATATAATTGCTTAATTTGGGGCTAGATGGCGTTGTGTGAATGTGGTAGAATATTATTATTATTATTATTAAAATTAAGTTCTGCGCATTCAAGGTCATTGTTTAAAAAGTTTGCCGAGACCTTTAAGTAAATTTAATTTTGTTAAAATTTAATTTAAGTTTTTTTAGTTTTGTCACAGTGCAGGAATATTATGTGCTTAAAATGAGAAAACTTATAGTTTAAAAGTCTAAGGATTATCTCATATCTGTTTTTCAGTATTCATATTTGTTGGAGTGTAGGTATATTGTTCAAATAATCATTGACATACTTATTTGCCGTGTATATTATGCATATTAATATTATTAATATAACTTGGAATAGACATTACAGACAACGACATTTACAAGTCCCATAAGCTTTGAACATTATTTTCAAGGTAATTTTCAGGTTTTTAAAATCGAAGTAAAAAAATGTACTTTTGTTTAGATGTACAAATAATAATTGTAAATTATGTTTTTGTTGAATTTAAGTTGTATCAACGGGCAGCAATTTCACGACTTTGCGCGTATTTTCCGTTTGGGT
This sequence comes from Parascotia fuliginaria, assembly GCA_963082885.1. Classification (NCBI taxonomy): domain Eukaryota; kingdom Metazoa; phylum Arthropoda; class Insecta; order Lepidoptera; family Erebidae; genus Parascotia; species Parascotia fuliginaria. The sequence goes on from OY720178.1 coordinate 15,871,666, forward strand.
TGTACCATGCGAGAATAACTAAGTAGGTGCCGATAAGTTCGACAATCGCTTGAAATTAAGAACTGGGTGAAGTGCCTCGTTTATTTTAATTCAGCTACCATTTGTAATTACGCAAAGGTTTTAATAAATATTTGTTACATCATATCTTAAGTTGTGTATCCACTAACTTTACTTTTGTCTGTATTTCAAAGGTTCGCTTATTGCTATATTATCATCATAATATATAAGCCGAAAGACGTTCACAGCTGAACATGAGCCTTCCCCTAGTTTCGCCTCCTTGACCTTGTATTTTTATTTTATACTACTAAAGTTAAATTCTATACGGTCCAGACTTTATGAGAAGAACAGGCAAATTCATTGTGGAATTATATGGACTTTACGTGAAGTTAGTGGACACACAATTAAATAATATATGTACAGAATTATCTAGAAGAAAACTAGCACTTGATGTAATTTCTAGTTTTCTATCTGCTAAGTCACAACACCTAGACTACTTAATGTATAATAACCTTAAAAATGTATACAATAAAACTTATATTTATTGTTTATATTTCATAATATATTTTTTAATGAAGTTACCTTTTCCTATCTAGTAATACCACCTAAGGTAAATGTTGCCGTTAGTTAGTAGGAATCTAGTTTGCGGTCAGATTTCTCACAAGGTAAAAGGTAAAATCTTTGTGAAGGTAAAGGTAAAATAATCGACGGATTACATTAGGTCAAAAGCCTAAGTCCCAATATGGTGATTTAAAAACAAAGAAATAAAACCACATAGTTGTTAAATAATAAATAGATAGTAATTTATTACATAATACCATACATATACCATGTTCATAACACACTTCAAATTATGCTAGATATAACATTATACTACTTAACTAGTACTGGCGATGGTTCTTGCATGCTTAGTAAGTCTGCCTCTGCATTGGCGACTGCCCAGCGATGTTCTGTGATCTCCAGAGCCTCCCACTCGGCCTTGAATGCAGCCTTCGGGTCTTGGGGCATCGCCATCGCGGCCCCAGACATTTGCTCTTGCATTATTTTAGATTGATCAGCAGCTGTCAATAAAAATTTAGAATAAAGACTTGACTAAAATCTAGATTATCTTATTTATAATATTAATAAAGGCTTAGATTTGGTGCAGGTTGTAACAACTGACTGGCAAAGTTTCTTGCAAATAAATGCATTAATTTCGAAGATTGTCATAGCAATAAACAAAAACAAAAAACAACATACAAAACAACAAAATTTGCATCTGCACTTTACTTTATAGTTTTAGTATCTCTAAAGATAATAAAAACACGAGTGATAGCTCTGAAGAGTTAAAGTATTTCTGTTCCCATCATTTGGCACTAGTTATGACTACTAACTGGCACAAAACAACAACTCGTCTTTGAATAGAACAATCTATTGAATAAAACATATACCACCACTAAGCAGTGGTTACACATACACTACTATTACTAGGATTACCAAGGTTATATGGTGTACCTACCATTGTTTTCGCCAAGCACTAGAGCGTAAATAGTGCGTAGACCAAACACATTGAGGAAGTACCATGAAGCTGATGAAACCCACGACGCGTCTAAATACGCGAGCTCCACGCCGCGTTGTAACATGGGCTTGAAACGAAGAGTCAGTGGGAACGGTACCTTAGCTGTGGAAGACATAATGACATAAGCAATTTATATTAATTTGGTAATGATGGGTGATGAGACAAGAGATTTGCTGCTCCTAGGGATTAAAGCACCAGGGGAAGGCTTTATCTATGACACTTCTGTCTACAGCTGCCCCTACACAAACAGACACTGCCAGAATGGTTTGTTTCAGTTTGATTATAATAGTAGATAGGTACCAGTACAGTAATCATAAAGTTCATAATATAATCTACACAAAAAATTAGATTGTTTATAACTAGATTGTGTTAAATGTAATGTGGGCTTTTATCACTACTGTGCCAGTGTCATGAACTTTCTTGAAAATTAACTTGAAAATAAAAGAATGAAATTGTCATGTCTTGTGCAAGTTCTTGTCTCTGATGTGTGTATATTGGTATGAACAGGTTGTTTTCCGCAACTCCAAGACCATGCGCGTAATTTGCGTGAAATCATATTTGACTAATATATTTGACGTGTGTGTACTACACTGCCTCCGTGGCACAGTGAGAGCGCAACCCAAATTGGACAGGGCTTGTTTGTTCCCTAGTGCGGAAGCTATCTTTTATATAAAGGAAAAAATATTTTTTACTAATATAGTGTGAACTCACTGGTAAGAAAACCGCTGAACATCCAGTTTATCCAGCCTCCAATAACAATCATAGGTAGTACATTAGTAACATTACCCTTCAGCATGTCTGTCATCATGCCAGGATCTGTCATAGGGTTCTGAAAATTATAAATATTATTTCAATAGCAAAATACTCGGTTATGTTAAAGCCTTGGCTACAATGCCTGTGACAGTAAAGGAGATAGAGAGTAGTTTCTTGCCTACCAAATGAAATGTAAAAGTGCATTTTTATATGTATTACTTTAAATTTATGTTCTGTAAAAAGACATTTCTTGGTCAATCTGGTTAATTTATGCTGTAACCAACCAGCAAAGCATCACCATCTACTATAACATCACTATTGTTTTACCTGGGAAGTAGCAGCTCTCTTCTGAGTTTTGAAGTACCCAGTCTCCTCATTATTAAACCAGTGGCGGCGCATTGCAAATGACTGCTTTGGCAGATACTTGCCATTCTCTCGCAGTAAGCGAGCACGTATCATCACTTGACTGCAAACATATCGTAGTAAATTTATGTAAATATGTACACTTATCTACACAAAGTGACGCAGCTATGGTAAGAATACATTACAAAATTTGAGGTTGTACTTTTAATTAAATGATTCGATATAAAAGTGGAAGCCCATTTACGCTAACGAAGTATAAAATTATAATTAACAATTTACCTGTCCTGCACTTGCAGAAGTTCAATCTTCTTCTGAGAAGACAAGATAATCGATACATAGTGTCTTACTATACCAACCAGGAAAGTGATGATAACAATGGGCAGGAACACCCATAACCTAATATTTGGGTCTAATAAAAGTTCAGGCATTGTGTTAACCTGTAAATTAAATTTGAAAATATATAATAGAATTTATTTTGCTGATTATTGTAGGACAAACTGACAATGACATTTGACAAACCAAACACTTGTCATAGAAATGGGTGTTGCAAACCGTAAACAGTTTTAATAACTAGGTAATGCTCCAATACCTAATAACTATATATTGGCCCATAGAGAAACAAGTTATCGGTTCAAACTAGGTATTCTTTACTGCGTTGAACGGAACAATGCGTAAATACCAAACGCACCACAAATAACGGGTTTGACAAACTATTTATTCTTTACTGCGTGAAGTGCGTGAAACGAATAACCGAATTTAGGAACACAAAAGAATATTAAAGGAATAAATAGTAACTCATTTTAAACTCTATGCTAATGAGTTAGGGTTGCATTCAAATAATTAAATTTGTTTTAAAATTTAGAGAATATTGTTATTGTAGATAAGTATTATGTGCATACGGGTTTAAACCTTATTGCATACTTTATGAATGCACTTTGAATATTTATTGTTTAACTTTAAATTCACTTCAGAACCTTGACCTTGAACTGGACATTTGCGATGAAATGAACATTTTGAAATAAAATAAACAAAAACATCGATAGAATAACTCGTGTTATGTATTCTATTTTTTCTTCATAACATAAAATAAGCAATATCTATTCAAACATACTTGCCTACTTAATGCAAAATAATTATTGTTAAACCATAACCAAATACTTATATTAAAACACCTACTAATAACAATAAATATAAAAAAATTTAAAAGTTATTTGCGTCTACACAAATTTTTCATATTATCTAAACTCATAAATCGTTATATCTTAGTTGTCATCATGTTAGGGTTTCAAATACGTTGTCTGATAAACAGTTTTCGAATAGGTATCTATTCGACGCATTTATAATAGGTACCCCATACCGAATGGGTGCAGGCCAATAACTAGTTATTGAAATAAGCAGTTTCAAAAACTGTTATCGATTTTTGTCATCCACATTTTCATTTAATTTCATCCACATTTTTTCTATTTTATCATTGTATTATACCATTAATATCATCAACAAGAATATTATTCTACACTTGACGCTGGCAGAAATAGCTAACACAATCGTCGGCTCTTTTGCCAAAAAAAAGGAGAAGAAGAAGAAGAACAATTTTACAACCTATTTTTTGTTCAAGTGAAACAACGTTTTTTGGTTCGATCTTTTGTTTTCACGGAAGCTGGTTGTCATTTAATTTCGTCCACATTTTTTAAATTTTTTATCATTGTATACCATTAATATCATCAACAAGAATATAATTCTAAACTTGACGCTGGCAGAAATAGCTGACACAATCGTCGTCTCTGTTACCAAAAAAAAGGAGAAGAAGAAGAAAAAACAACGTTTTAGTCGATTAGGCTTTTAAAAAAAAAGAAACAGATGGGCCTGATTGCTACATTACTTTTACCATAATGCATAATTCTCTGAATTTTTATAAGTATAAAGCCAGTAAGGCTCTAAGCTTTCAAAATAACTCAAACATCCTCTATTTTTATAGTTGAAAAATTATTTTAAGTATGGTTAAACTTCACCCAGTAAACTTTAATGCATTAGTTCCAATACAATTAAGTAATTGATAAACTCAATACATTAAACATACGGAGATTGGAGAAAGTTGAACTCCAGCTGGGCAGTGTGGCTCTTACACTTTTTAGTGGTTTTTTTTCTATATTTCTGTGGTATTTAAAGTGAACTTCTAAAAATTTTCCACCAGTGATGAACAGATGACATTCATGCTTATCCCACGCACAAAAATCATTCTGGTTTGATTAAAGCTACTTAAAATCAGAAATCCTTCTGGTTTGAATATAGCTACTATAATAGCTTTCCACGGTGCGGTTTCACCCGCGTCTTTGCTTACTGCTCTGCTCCCGTCAGCAGCATAATGTTCTATAGCCTTGCTCGAGAACTAAACTATCATAGGCAAAAAAAGTATTCAAATCCGACTGGTGGTTCCAGAGATTTGCGAGCTCAAACAAAGAAACTTTTCTGCTATTTATAATAGTATAGATTGAAAGGCAAACTTCTACATAGCTTACTAATAATTTTCGTGACAACCGTCGCGACTTCAGCCAAATTAAATTCTTTTATACTAAACTACAAAATTTAAACAAATACTACAAACATTAATAGCTCGATGACTTTTGATAAAGTAAAATATTGCTAAAACGTACTTGTACATAATCCGTCTACGATTAAAACCATTCCTACTCTTACTGATTATGTCCATCAATTACTGGTCAAACTAAACAATGAATGGCACTCAGATCAGTCAGAACAAGGACAACTTGTTCTCTATTAGTCTGTGAAGGACAAGACAACACAACTGATTACGATTGACAGACAATTTGACATTATTGACAAAACAAACAAATGAATGAGAATGACACATTCAGACACCAGACAGACACACAAACGCAGAAACCTGTGGCAGAAAGTTTGTTTTGTTTCAGTTTGTTTACATTTTAATTCTATCTAAGCTATTTTATTATTCAAATTAATTAAAATTGTTCATTATGAACAATAATGAACAATTTCTCAGATCCTGACCCTGACCCTAGAAACGATTTTTCAAATTGGCTGGAAGGCGAAATTCAATGTTTATGATTCGTTGTAATGCACCAGAATTCCTTTATTACGGGTGCTTTTTTATAAGATGTCTCGTGATAAGGCGAAGCTGATGATGAAAGAAAACGTCTCCAAAACTATGCGAAACAACCAAAATAAACCGGACATGAATAAAGTGAACAATTCTGAAGGCGCTGAAATTAAAACCGAACCTCCTGAATTGCCAGAAGAAAAGCCAAGTTCAAGTGAAATTGACTTAAATCAGTTTAAATTTGAAAAGAAGCCGCATGTTAAGATTGAGTATGACAGCGATTCGACTGTTAAAGTGGTAGGTAATACAAGTTACTTGCAAACCATATTATTACTTTTTTATTAAACAACTGGTTTCAATTGATCAAAACTTCGGGTTAAGGGTAAAAACGAAACCGTACCATAATAACACATTTCGGTCCATTGTCTAATATTCCAATAATGTGTACAAAATTTCAAATCATAAAAGTTTAAAGTATGTTATTTCACTGTTTTATTTATTCTGTGTTTTAGGAGAAACCTAAAGGTATATGGACACCATTGTATTGGAAAGAGTTCTTGGTAAACTTGAGGATTATGAGAGCAAATAGAGATGCTCCTGTTGATACTATGGGCTGCCATATGAGTATGGATCAAGATACCACACCTGAAGTAAGTTATCTGTCTTATTTATTTAAGATTTATGAATTACTAGATGCGTCCTGCGGCTTCGCCTGTGCGGAAAATGGTTTAGTTAATGTAACTCAGGAACCGCAGTTAACCAGACTGATTCTCATCTAAATCGGTTCAGCCGTTTATGCACTGAGTAGTAATAATAAAATAGACACACATACAAACTTTCGCATTAGATCGCATAAGATTAATAGGATGCCAAAGCCACTGGCGACTCAACCTAGTGCAGGCTAGTGCCAGTAAGGATTGTTTGAACAAGCAAAATATATTATTAAAAAACCAAAAATCCACCTTAAACAAAGAAATCAATTTTTTTTTTGTGTCGATGCTACTTTGCATTATTAGATACACTATGCCCCACAATTAATACAAATGTAATGATGAAACCTCATTATGCTCAAATCCATTCAGCCATTCAGGCTGTCGAGGGTGCCAATATAATAGACACATACATACAGTAAAAAACCATCTTGACTTTAGCAATTGGGCAAAAAAAGGGTTTTGCCTTTGCCTGGCAAATTAAGAAGCGGGGTAGTAGTGTTGCCTAGAAATGTATGTAATTGTGTCTATATAATTCAAGTTATAAGTTACAGAAATCTTTTGCTTAAATTATAATAAACGATCTGCTGACAATTAAACAAACACAAAGCACACTTTGTTTAATTGTCACACAATCTTGTCTAGCATAGCTTGTTTCTAGTGTTCAAATCTCACACCTATATGCAGGCTCTAAAACGAACATGTCCTTGTTCAAAAAAGGTTTGAAAAGTATAAAATATCACAAAAGACAGTGGCTTTGCAGAGTCTTTAGCATTGCCATCAGCTTGTCTGCAGCTATAGCCAAATAAAACCTTTTATCATTCAAGGCATGTTTTCTTTAGCCAACATTTTTAGTAGACTCTTATTAGTTCTATATCTATACTCATAGTATAAAGCTTCTCTTTAGATTTGTTTTTTGTATGTTGTTTGTTTGCATTGATTAAACTAAAAATCTACGTTACCAATTTGACAAATTCTTTCACCATTAGAAATCAATAATTCAGTGGGTATCATATATTGCTATATTTTATTATGTTTAACAAATTGTTTAAGTCATTTTCAGAATTTCAATATTTTAAGCGCCTTTGTAAATCTGAATAATGTGACTGATAATCTGTTTGTTGTGAGATTGAATGAAACTTTTGATACCGAAGTGAAGCAAGGACGAATCTCTAGTTGTAAATACTTCTATTACAGACAATGAGATACCAGTGCTTGATATCATTGATGCTATCCAGTCAGACTAAAGATGAAGTAACATTTTCTGCCATGGAGCGCCTCAGAGCCAGAGGACTGACAATTGACAATGTTTTGAACATGTCAGATGATGAACTGGGGAGGCTGATTTATCCTGTGGGTTTTTGGAAGGTAAGTAATCGACATTGTGTCAAGATTTGCCGTAGTGGAGGCTAATTATACCAGTATTCTGTCTGATACCAGTAGTTTGGCTTTTGAAATGACCATACCAGTAGTTTAGCTCTTGGAATGGTGGCAACCACTTCTGGATTCCACTGACTGCTTACATCAGGCAGGCGGGACTCACTTTAGTAGGGTAACATAAAAAAAGAATATGTTTATTGGTTTGAATATTTTATAATTATGTTACAGACAAAAGTACAGTATATAAAGAAGACAACACTGATTCTAAAGGAGCAGTACAATGGTGATGTACCAGACACTGCAGAGAAATTGTGCAAGCTACGAGGTGTAGGACCCAAGATGGCTCATCTCTGCATGCTGATTGCATGGGATAAAGTTACTGGCATTGGTGAGCTCATTTTCCAGGCAAAATTGTTTGACTATAAAGAGTTATGCACTGGAATTTACAAGTCATCTTTGTATTACAGTTCTTATTTCAAATTCTGTGTAGTACTGCGTTGTACATGCGTTGTTGAATGTCCTGGGTGCAAATCCAAAGTGAATTTATGAAATCATGTTATACTACTGACTGACTTTTAATGATTTAACACAATATTATTTATACACTTTTTTTTGTTACAGGTGTTGATACCCATGTGCATAGGATATCCAACAGAATAGGATGGGTGAAGAAACCAACAAATACTCCTGAAGAGACAAGGAAGGCATTAGAATCCTGGTTACCCTTTGATCTATGGAAAGAAGTGAATTTACTACTGGTTGGTTTTGGTCAGACCATATGTACGCCGATAAATCCTAACTGTAGTAAATGTTTGAACAAAGCCATCTGTCCTTCTAGTTTCAAAGTTAAGAAATCGCCAAAAAAAACTGTAATAGAAGAAACCAAAGAAAAAAAAATAACAGACGATGAATTTGGAGATAAACCTGTGAAAACTAGAAAGGTAACTCCTAGGAAGGAATTGAATGGTGAAAACAGCAGTCACAACACTGTCAATAAATCGCCCAGAAATAAAAAAGTAACAAATGCGAATGTCTCCGAAATATCAAATGTTAAAGTTGAAGGTACGAAAAAATCTCTTCGTAAAAGGAAAGTAGTATCTAATGAGGGTAAGCAAGAAAGTTCGTCTGACACAGATGATTTTGAAGTAAAGAAAGAAAGTCGAAATAAAGAAACAAAAAAGAAGGTAACACCAAATAAAAGTAATAAAAACATTAAAGCACATGATGACTTTGTAGAACCAAGTTCTAAAACTATGAGCAAATCTAAAACCAGAACACATTTGGATGTAGAAGATTTAGCAGATGATAAAGATAAATCTAAATTACCTGTAGTACAGAAAAAATCTCCAAGAAATAAGGTTAAAAACACCGATAATGTTGGAGACAGCAGTGCTGTTATGAAAAGAACAAAGGATGCTAAGAAATCGTGAATTTTGATGTATTTTAACTTAGTTCTTACTGCATTCTGAGTCAGTTTTGATTTATGATTTTTGTGGAAGAACAACTTCTATTTTGCCAATGTCCTGTGATAAAAAGACAAGCTAAATCTGTCTTTGTGAACTAAGCACAGTATAACAAAGTTATTGCAATGTTTAGTACCATGGTAGAGGTATTAGTGACCACTTAGTGCCATACTGTATCTTGTAGTGATTCAGTTGTAATATTTTTCATAATGTGAAATGTATTGTGATACATTTTTTGCATTTATTGTGATAATTATGTAATAAAATGATCAGTATAACAGCAAATCTTAATTTTGTATCATAGATTTAAGGAAAGTAATTGAGGGGAAGGTATAACCCAATGCTAGTGGTGGGATTCTATTTTTGACCAATTAGATTTGAATAATAACATTGGAAGCTACTTCCCACCTACTAAAATTTGATATATATTTTTTTAATATTAGTTTGGAGTACTTATTATACTTTTACTCTACTAAACCCAGAGGTAGTTATGTGTTAATAATTTGTTATTGTCTGCTTATTGATTGATTATAATGATTATTCATAGATCTGAACAATCTTAAAATGTCTTTGATAAGAATTGTTATAAAGTAAACAATGATTTGATTATGTATGATATTGTTATATTTTCTGGAAATAAAGGCAGTAATTTAATTTAGTGTTTTCTTCTTCCAACTTTCTTCTTTGACTTTTCTTTCTTTGGATCTGATTTAGCCTTCATGCGACCTTTCTTCTGCATTGACTTCTTTTTATTCTGAATTCTGTCCAATTTACTTTTCATTTGGAACACTTTGCTTTTCTGTATTTTCTTAGTGGCCTGCTTTTTCAGCATTTGTTTTATTTCTTTTTTAGTTTTATTTTTGATATCATCTTGTTCTTCATTCTCTTCTTCCTCTGCACTTTCCTCATCTGAGCCCATACCAGGAATAACTTCTGAGATTTGTGTCTTTTTATTTCTTTCCTCTTTATTTTTTATACTTTCTTTGGGTTTGTTTTCTCCTATAACTAGATCTTTCTTCTGTAATGTGTCTGCTGATAGTTCAACTATTTTCACATTTACATCCTCATCTTCATATTCCTCTTGAAGTAACTGTTCTATGTCTGGTATGGGTCTGCTAGACACTACTAGCTTTTTGTATGATTCTTTGTTCTGAAACAATCCATTAAAAAAGATATAATTAATGCTAGGACCATGATCTGGACAGTGCTATAATGCATTATTGAATGTAGATTAATTTGTGTTTGGTGAATAATTTATTTAAGTACAAAGATAAATATTGTGCGACAGTGCATTCATCACCATAATTATCAGCCAAAAGACGTCTATTGTTAGACATATAGGTACCTCCCCCAATTTTTGCCACTTTGGCCTATCAAAAGCCAGCAAAATGATTTGCTGGTTTTAAATGATTTGCTATTTTCTAAATCTCTTGGCCTAACGTTGCATGCTGCAGCTGGGAATACACGAGACTTCCAATACATCTAGGGCAGCAACCAAATATTTTGTATATAAAATTTGTCTGCAATACCTCCTGTTTTATACGCTTTTTCTCCTCTTTTAACATACGATTCATTTCTTCCTGGGCTTTTTTCTTTCTCTCCAACTTCCTTTTACGAAAGCCACACAAGAAATCTCTGAAATAAAACAAAAATAAATGTAATTTTGTCAATAAATCATTGATCAATAATATGACTTACAGGAATTGTAAACACATACTTTCTTTTGGTTTCATCAAACACCAAGTTAACTTTCTTTTTCCTGTCTTGATTTTTATTCTTCTTTTTAGCCATTTCGTATAAATATCAATTTGTTTATTTTTATAAAATTCACGCGTCTTTCAGTAGGTACATAACCTCAAACTTGAATACAATTGACAGTTGACACTTGACCAGTGTGACCAACTTTAAATTAGAGATCATGCTCAGTCTAGGCAAGAAAACTAACAAATCCTGCCAAACTCTTATGTACAAAATGCCGAACGCCGATAAAATTTTAAAAATCTTTTAGCCTTTCTAGTAATCTTCTAGTGAAGACGTCTTAAAAAACTTTTGCACCTAAAATCTGTCCACTGTATCCGATCATGTTCTTCATATGCTTGATAGGTAGTGGGTGCATGTTCTTTTATATTAGACAACCTAGGCACCAACATATTTTTACACACAAACACATCTTCAATATCTTCATCTTTTGCTTTTGATAATCAGGGCGAAAGTGATGGAGCCTGCTCCCACTCTAGGCGATATATTAATTCATATTTACGTTTCATGATAAATCAGAAATAGAAAACATTCACACCGCAATGAAAATATTGCGTATCCGGCAGTTTTTTTAGTCCGACTAATTAAAAAAACAACTGACTAATAAAGATACATTTATTAAAAATATTTTGTTTAGCACTTTAAGGCTCATAATGGAATGAACTACAAATTCAATTAGAGATGATAGGGGAAATTTCCGAACTGAAGGTCTTATCATTGCTAATGTTACCATTTTTCCAGATTTCTAAAACGTCCAACACTTAGAAAGAGTAAAATAGGGCTAAACCTGCCGAAAACTTGACACTTGACATGAGGACGGTCAGGACTGTCAGTGGACGACTTTGACAGCATGACTGCAACGACAGCAGCAGACGTTCAGAAATCTTAAAAGTCCTAAACCAAATATAAATTATTAATATTATTTATATATTTTACTGATTACCGTTTTATAACAATTTATAATTTTACAAGAAAATATAAAATTGTATTGACAAAATTCCTTTTCGTTCGAAGCAACAGTTACGCTACAAAAAATTATCTCAATGCAATTAAATTATTAGATTTGGACATTAACTGTTGTTATTTATTCGATCTGCATTGGCAAATCATTCATTATAAAATATAAAAACGCAAATAATTACATCCAAAGAATATTTTGGCCAGAGATTGATTTTGGCAAACTATCAAGTTTTTTTGAAATCCAGAGCTGCTATTGGCGTAGCTGTGCAATGAGAGTTTTTTATCAGCTCCTTCTCGACCAATCAGCGCACAAGTCCTCAATAAAGACGGACTCATCAGCAGCATGGCTGTCAGTATAAATTTGAAGCTGGAACGATGCGCTTCCTCTCGTCACGTTGGTTTTTTTTGTTTGTGCAATTTGACGAAAATGATATCGTGTGTGATCTTGTGTGGTATAAAATATGGAAACAAAGTGCAGTGACCTGATATTTACCTTGTTACGTTGGGTAAGTATTAATTATGTGTTTGTAGTGATTGTGATAGGATTATTTTATTATTTGTGTACAAGTTTTCGTATCGAGATGCCCGAAAATCGTGCGTGCCATAGAAAAATCAATGGAGCATTAGCGTAATACGCATGAGGCTTTCGTCACAATTTAATTTGGGTAATTCAAGGTCACTTTCAGAGGTCATAATGTGAGCTCGAATGCAATAATTGGAGTAAGCAATAAGATTGTGTATCCACGGCCATATGTTAACATGCGTGAAAGGATAGAGTTCTATACGTACCGTTACTGTTCATGTCGTCAATGTTTTGATCAACACGATTGTTCGTTCTTCACACTCGAACGTGGAATTTGTATGCGAGCGATAGGGAAAGTTTGTAGGTATTCACGTATTGATATTGAAGAGGATCAGATCAATGACATAGTATTTCTAATACTAATAAAATGTTTGCACAGTTATAGTATTGATTTTCTACACCTACACGTATCATTCCCCCATTTCGAAATGGAGTACAAGTTTAATGAATGTGTTTAATTTATTGATTAATTTATTCTAGTCATGTTATTTTTATGTTGTGTGTTGTTCTAAAACTGTATACCTATATTATAGTTAAATGGAATAAAGCTGATTTTGGCTCATAATCACAGTTTCGCAAGATGGATTATGTGCATTTGGTATTTTTATTGTTTATTTGATATTTTTTTTATTCTAAATAGAAAAATCTAAATCAAAATAGGTAGTTTTATGTAGGTAACTGTTTCTGGGCCAATGTTTAGGATGATAGTAAGTAGGTCATGTTTATAAAAATGCCATACAACAGAGCCTCATGATCCTTATTTTTTGCAAATAATAAGATTTTGAAATCATTATGCATGCAGATAAAAATTAAACTACATTTATTTAATAAATTTTTTTAGACACCTAAAGAGATGTAAGCAAAAACATTAAAAGTTACATTTTATGTGTAAAATCCACAGCTCCAATTTTCTAACAAAAAGTGTTATTAAAATAAATGAGTAAAACCGCTAGTCCACAGCACTGTTGTTGTTTTTGTTTTATTTAAAAAATGAGTTCCGACATAAAAGACAAATAAGGAACAGAAATTGATTCCAGGTCAAATCTACCTGCAACCTCTTTTGTTCAATATAATATATTAAAGGTATCAAGAACTGAAATGGGATGATGGGTTCGGTATAAAATTTTTTTTAGATGTTCTGAAAGTGATTTTCAAGAGCTGTTGTCATTCACGTTACAAGATATAGAGAAGAAAACAATGTGGAGGAATAATGTGATTCCTCCTGACATGAAATTAGGTGTGACTAAGCTTTTTAGCGAGCGGAGACAGTTACACTAGCATAATGTATTACTTATGAATCTCTAAACAACAACTGTCAGTTCTACAATTATACAATAGATAGAAAATAGATAGAGAATAAATTTCTAGAATAAACTGAAAAATGTGCATCTGAAGGTAAGTTTTTCTTTCTTTATTAACTCATTAAAATTTTATTATACTCGTAAATAGGTAAGTATTAAATTATTACTTCTTTTTATGAAATAAATCTTTATTATTAGTAAACAATATTTTAAAATTTAAAAGGTATTTGATTGCTTGTTTTGTTTCTATTGTACATTCAATTTGAGATGTATCTGCATCAGGGCATAATATGTTTTATAATATCATGACCTGTGAGTCCGGTAGTGAATCAGGTAGATTACCAGTAACTTCTTCTATTGAACCATCTTTTGAAATCACTAAATATCTGTTTGACTGTTTTGCAAATGGATTAGATGATTGTATGTCTGGTAGTTTATTGGCGGAGGTGCTAGCAGTCGGATCTGTGGTGGGGCTGTGGTTGCCATAATTTGTATGTCAGGATGTTTGAAAGTGGAGGTGCTGGCAATTGGGCCTCTGGTTGGCACAGTTTGTATATAGGGCTGCTTGTAAGTGGAACTGCTAGCATTCGGACCATGCATAATGTTTTACCTTACTTACATTCACCCGGGAAGGCATATCAGGAGGCAAAATCCTTCAGATGCATCAGCCTCTCCTCATTCATACCTAAGACATTGGAGAAAATCCTAGATAGGCTAATAAGAGAACAAATAGAGAAAAGTGGATCTCCATTGCACTTAAACCAACATGCGTATATGGAAGGCAAGTCAACCGAGACGGCCCTACATAATTTGGTCATTAGAGTGCAAAGATAAATAACCAACCAAGAATACGCACTAGGCTGCTATTTTGACGTTGAGGGTGCATTCGACAAAGCAACCCCCGAATCAATAGAAGACACCCTAAATTGCGAAGGCATTGACAAAGACTTATCAGGCTGGGTGAAAAATGTGCTAAAACACCGGAAGATACAAGCAGACCTAGCAGGAATAACCCACAAAGAGGTTTTCCACAGGGGGAATGCCCATCTCCACTACTGTGGTGCCTGCTAATAGATGAATTAATACACAAGATAAATGGGATGCATATATACACGCAAGTCTATTCTGACGACGGCGTGCTCCTAGTCACAGGCAAAGTCCTCAGTATTATGTGCGAAATCATGAACAGAGGCCTAAGAGCAGCATTAGCATGGTGCAGGAGCAAGGGTCTCGACCTGAACCCTGACAAAACTAAACTAGTTTTGTTCACCAACAAGCGAAAAATAGGACGAACTGGACCAGTGCGACTAGACAACCAAGACTCAGAAAAAGTCAAGGAGGTCAAATATTTAGGAGTAACACTGGACAGTAAGCTAACATTCAAGACTCACATTAGTAACACATGCGCAAAAGCCAAAATGGCAATGATGCAGTGCAAATAGAATAATAGGAAGAACCTGGGGAATTAAACCAGTAACATGGATATACAAGGCAATAATTCTGCCAAGAATCCTACATGGAGCCCTGGTATGGTGGCACAAGGCTGCCCTAGGGAAAAATAAACAAGAACTAGACAAAGTACAAAGGCTAGCGGCCCTCATGATCACGGGCGCGATGAGGACTACACCAACACCCGCAGTCGAGATCATATTAGGGCTAAACCCCTTGGACTTAGAAATTAAAAGAAAAGCAACCGAACAATGGTTCAAACTCAGAAGCACTGACCTATGGACCGGAAACTACATGGACGCAGGTCACGCACGTATAAGCAAAAACTACGAAGAAAGATTGTCAATGATCCTATCCAACAACGACCTTATCAGGAAGGAGAAAATCTTTGACAAGAAATACAGAATACACATAGCACATCAGAGCACTTGACAAAGTGGAGACAACATCAGCAATAGTCAAGGAATGCAAAAAGTCATTAGGCAGGCTGGCCCAGAAAACCGACCTGACGATTGCCTGGGCCCCCGGACACGAGGGAAACACGGGCAACGAGCTGGCGGACGAACTAGCCAGAGAAGGCGCTGATGAAAACATGGTGGGACCGGAACCCCGGCTGCCTATTAGCGCACATAATCACCAAAGGAGTAATCAGCCATAGTATTAAAACAGAAACCAACCGCAGATGGAGATCTTCGACTGGAATGAGACAGTCGAAAATCTTCATCAAAGGCATGGACAAGAAAAGGACGAGTCACATCATGAAACTCCTAAGGGGAAATATGAGGCTCGCCATAGAGGTTATAACAGGACACTGTCGACTAAATAGACATCTGACAGTGATAGGAATAAAAACCGATCCCAAATGCCCGGAGTGCATGGAAAACGAAGAAACAAGTTTCCACCTGCTGGCAGAATGCCCCATGTACTCACTGATCAGATGGGAATTTCTGGGATCGGAGAGACTGGACGAGGAAGACATAAGAAATCTGAAGGTGGAACAGATGATCAGATTTATCAAGGATACAAGAAGGTTTGATGGGGTGCCGTGAAAAAGCTGGATCAACCACACTCTCCCCAAGGGGAGAACTGGGGAAATGGACGAAGTTTTGTACCTACTTCTGGGCATGGCAGACCATGATTACAATTTTACCTATAGATGTTGGGTGCCACGGCAGAATCTCTTGACGGAGTGGTTTTTCGGCATCCTTTATTGTTCGGAAGTCTTAATAATAATACTTTGACTTTACCCGAAAATGAGCTTTTACCTTGTGGAGACGTGATTAATTATGTTATGTGTGTGTATGTGTATGCCATAATTATGTTATAGTAGGCGATGATATTTTTCCATTATCGCACTACTTAATTAAATCCCATTAAATACATCACAGAGAGTAACTATAGATTATGCCGTGCTCGACGAATAATAGAAAATGTATTTGGTATTTAAACTTCGGTGCTTCGAGTTTTAAAAAACCCTTAACAGTAGAAGTGGGTACAGTAATAAATACCGGTAATTTTAGCTTGCGTTGTTTTACACAACTATCTAAGGCGAAATAAAACAAGCAGATCTATATATGCGCCACCGGGTACTTTTGATATAGAAGAAAACGGTGAATTGGTTGAGGGTCAATGGAGGAACGAACTTACAACTACTTCCAAGAATACCTAGAAGATCACCTATAGATAGTCAGCACATTCGTGATAGAAATAGTCGGCAGATTCGTAATAGTTTTGCTTCGTAGTTTGCCAGCGAGAGAGGAATGCTTCCATGGCAAAACTTTGTAGGTAGTAGGTATGAGAATGTATTTTTAAGACAGTTTTTTTAGGTACCTATTAAAATTAGTGAAATGCACAGATTATATTTTTATTGCAGTAAAATGTCAGCTGCTCCGCGCTACCCGTTTTAAGCCCAGTCACTTTCTTCTTCTCACTATTTTATTGCCCCTATACTTTTTATCTCGAAAATCGGCCTGGTTCCCGAGGGATAAACCATATTTTACGCGCAGGCGAAGCCGTGGGTCGCAGCTAACGTTGTAATAAAATTGCATAATATTTAATTAACCAGCTTTTCATACATAAACTCTCTCTTTAAATGTATGAATTGGGTCATAAAGTAGTCATCTACTTTCACATTAAATAATAGAGAGAATTGACTTAATTCAAGTATACCATAGATATGAGGTATCATCATCAACTATTATTACATAATTGTTGTTTTATCTTGTAAACATAATATTGATATGATAATGAGTTAATATGATTTCCAAATAATAAGTTAGAATAATAAATATTGTTATATTTTCGTTAGTAAAGAACATGCACATAACTGCCTAGAACAAGAGATTTTACACATGCAACAACCTTCATATTACATATATTTATTGACACACAATCTTATTGACTGCACTGGTCTTATAACAAAAGTATTTTGATCTTTGGAATTTCTCTTGTACATATTCCACACCCACTTACTCATATAAATATATTATATTCACATACACAAACACACATATATTATTGTACTTATCCAACAACCACTTACCTACACTGATTTAGGTCTTCCCCAAATATATAGACCACTTTGACCGGTTGTGACCTCTGTTGATAAGCACTTCTGGATTTTACTTACTGCTTATGATCAGGCAGAGTGGGTTCACTTTGGTAGGCTAATAATATAATAAATATAAAAAAATGTGGTTGCAGTGCAAACAACCAGCCCACCAACAAGACCGCTCTTAATTTTATACACAGATTTATTTGATACCAAAATATCAAACAAAGTAATTGCTTAGCAGACAAGATTATATCATTGAACAGTAAACTACTTAAGTGTAGGTTACTTTACACTACAAATATACTTGTACAATTCATCTATGTAAATATATTGTACAATATATATATGTAACACTGTAACTCTAGCTTCCTGCTGCCTTAAATGAACACTGATGAAGCATGAGGGTTCATTAACCCTATCCAAATGAATGGGTGACTACAATTAAAGTGTTAAACAATTAACTCTTTATCATCATTAATCCATCGAAAAACGTGTACCTACTACTAGACATAGGCCTCTCCCAAAGTAACAGTAACTGGTTATGACTTATGAGGTCATCAACTATCTTTTTATTTAATAATTAAGATTATTACAGATTATCACAAAAGTGAAACCGTACCTAATTCTAATAATCTTGATAAACCTTTATAGATAAAATATTGTGCAGTTTATACTTATCTGTGGTTATTTATTGGTTGTCTGTAACTGGGGGCCTCCTGATAATAAGTTATACACACAACACTACACTAGGATGGAAGGTCTATTTGTTGATAACTGCCATGTCTATCTATAAAAATAATGATAAAATTAAAAATTTGTAAATACTAACCTACTTTTTTATACATTGAGGTATATGAAAATAAACTATGTTAAGATAAGAAAGCCTAAGAATTATCATTAGGATTTGTTTCAATCCTGGTTTTGCAGAATGTGGTCAAAAACTGTCAGAATTTTACATGTGTGTGAAATCTGATCAGGTTGCACCTCCTCTTCACTGTATCCAAAGAAAACCTATTTAGATAATTCAATGCGGTCGTGACTTGGGCATTCTGCACCTAAAAGGAGCTATTGTCACCCATCGGTTGCCCGAGACCTTTGCCAGGTCGTCGGTCCACCTTGTGAAGAGTCTGTCCACGGTGCGCCTCCCGATTCGTGGCCACTATAGAACCTTTCTGCTCCAACGGCCATCAGTTTCGCGAGCTATGTGTCTCCATATTGGTGAAGGCCTATGTCTTTCGGCTGACATGACGAATGTACCTAATATGTGAAAATAGTACCTAATATACTATACCTACATAATAAGCATAAAATGCGATAGTAGAATTTCTCATTTTTGCCTTCGGACAATGTAATTTCAAGGCGCATTATAGAACTGAATTCAAATAAAGAGGTTATTTAGATATCTAATACTGATTTGATATTTAATATCTAAAACTGAATTCAAATAAAGAGGTTATTTAGATATCTAATAGACTAGACTCTCGCCTCCTACGCACGAGGTTATGGCTTGCGTCACGTTATCCGACCTCTGGAGCGTTGCACGCAGACGTATAGGTCTAGAGGACGTGTGTGACGAAGGGGGTACAAATAACTCAAGGACGATCTGTGAGCGCCGCCGTCTGGGGGCGCCTGATGCAATAACATCAAGTTATTATATTAACCACATTGATATTCTTTAAATAGAATATCATTGATTAACCAGCAAACTTATTGTGTTAGTGTACCTACTTAAATAAATTTGAAGTGGATATAGTAAGTTGAGTGGTTCAGAAGAAGGAAAAACGAAGAGAATTATTTTACTTTATACAATTTAAATTGTGCAATTGTGCAATTGTGCAATTTGTCCGTGTAAAATACTAGAAATACACCGTTAGCTGTACTTATACTTAGCTGCGACCAATTAGATATCTCTTTGAATAAATTAATAATGAAATGATACACTAGATGATTGAATATTGTTTTTGTCTCGTCGGGTAAGCCCTGACTGTAGTAAAAACAGCTTTACTTTTTAGGCTTAGCAGCACAGGAAATGTCTGTTTTTAATTACGTTCAAGCCTAGGTTTTGTTGTTCGTTAGTGGCTTAAAAACCGAGATATTATACCTACTTACCTATCATAAGTAATTACAAACGCAACATTGCTGGACTACCTAAACGTGAAAATTACCATCCGTCATTTAAGTGAAGCCTCTTTTGTAATGACTTTACGACTTACGTCGTACAAAGGATGACAGTTACGCTACATAATTATCCTGCTTTGACCTATGACCCATTGACATTTGACTTGTTTAAAGTAGGTCGATTCACCATACCTCGTATGCATCTCTTTCATATAACACGACAGGTCACTGCGGTACCTGTGACTGGGTCAAGGCGTCTATTTCCGATTCCGTACGTAATGCGGACTTTCATGGCACATGGCCTCTTCTAGTAATAGTTGATTAATAATAGCTTAGTATCGAAATTATTTTTGCTAGAAATGTGCGCAAAATTTGTAATTTGTACTAACCTGTTATTTACCGTTAATTTAAAACATAATGTTTATCTGAATGGGTGCCAGTTAAATCAAAGGGCTTAGAAGTGCCTTAGTCTATTGAGAATCGGGCGATCGGTCTCTTTTGTCGTACAAGCGTCGTAGACAATTAAATTGTTGTCAGCCTTCTGCCTTTTACTGATTTAATCCATCGAAAATCGACGTTCTTCAGTATTTTCTACAGTTAGACTAGATGCCAGTCTCAAAAAATTGCAATAAGCGCTGCAAATGATAGGGGTGATTGATCTGTTTAAGCAAATCGGGGTAGATACACACTTTATTCACTTTCGCCTTTAGTGTTACCACTGTTACCAAAATTTTTAGTCACCAAGTCACCGCCTAGAAAAAAATTTTTGGTACTTTTATGACGATTGCAAATAGACTATTGTTCTATAATGGGCACTATGTTGACTATGCTAGGAAAATACAATACCTACCAGGAAAATTATCAAATGCTTCTAATCAATCCGTAGCACCTTTGTCTTTGACTTAAATGTAGTTCTTTTAATTTAAGGTCGGGCCGAGAAATAGTTACATTTTCATTGCTGATTTAATGCAGTTGAACATATTACTAAGAAATGTTGGCCAATAATAAAGTCATCTAACCCAAAGGCGTTTTGTGGTCTTTGTAAATGCATGTTTTACATGCACAAGACCTTGTTTAGGACAAAGGCGCACAAGGAATAAAAACCGAATATATTTTTTATCACTACTGCTTTCTAAATGTCCTAATAATTAGTATTATGACTATGAGCTCCAGTTGGACTTGAAATTGTAACTGAACTGGTAATAAAATGCAAGCTTTCTCCTGAACAAGCGTAAAAACTCAAGTGTCAGATGGCAGAGCTTCTGCAATATGCAATATTACATTCACTCGATTTTTCGCAGACGTGGTTTTGGTGTAGAAGTAGCCTATACTATCATACAGTCATACGAATCCACTTTATATTATAGAACTAGACAAAGCATTGTCTAGTCTAAGCATTGGTTGTTAACTTCTACTAATATTTAAAGGATATTATTTAAGGTATTCATTCACATCAATTTGTTATTTTTGAAAATGAGTTGCGAGACTTGTTTTTTTTACAATTTGTTTTTGATGGCATAGTCAATAGGATGAACGTTTCTTCTATTTTGACGCGTAAATTAAGACAACAGACGCAAAAACCCGCAAAGTTACCGAATGGCATGGACGTTTTAGACACTACTAACAGTCGACCTTGTATGACACCCGTTCTACTTGTATCAATCCATTTAGTGCAGCTAGCCGACATCAATAAAAAGGTTACTTGGCTTATATTTTTAGACTACTGTCATCAAAATACGCCTACGTCATTTCGTTAAACATATCGATATGGTGTAAGTCACACTGAGCATCAAAATGTAATTTAAAAAGCTATTGAACAAAATTCGCGAAAAACAATAGTTTTGTAATCCGTATATGACTCCACATTTTATACATAATACATAAGTTACACGTTACTGTAAATCTCTGAATTATGATGCACTCACAACGATAAAAATGTTACTTTCAACAAAAAAAGATAACTGCGTTGATAAATCGGGAAAAACGCAACTAGAGCACAATAATGTCAGCCAGTGTTGATAAGATGGCGACCTCAAATCTTTGTTGATGTTATTGGTACTGATTATCTCTAAAATCTTGGGTAACACGCCGTTTATCTCATTCAGTCAATGGTCTTCGTTGTTATCAAAGTATTTTATAGATTTCCACCATTTTAAGAAATAAGATATACCTAGTTATTGTGCAATATGAAAAAAGTCGCACACCGATTATGAGTGACTGTATAATCTGTGGCTAAGTGCTTACCATTCCGCAAGATGAGTGTATGCAACTATATGGTGCACTTAAATGATGTAATATTAGTATTTAATGTAGACACAGAAGGGCATAACACGCATCTCTTGCGTTCCGAACTCAGAGTAAATTTGTCCTCGTCCGCATACTTTAGGAGTTCTACCACGAACCGTAGGTAGTTAAATTCTACAAATTGCATATTCGTGTCATTTCACAATATTTGAAACATTTAAAGATTTTATTTTATTAGTAAGTACACTACCTATGTTCATACCATACAAACTATGTAATATTATTAATCACGACAGGTCAAAGTTGAAAGGCTTAGGAAGCCTATGTTCAGCAGCAGTGGCAGTCTTTCGGCTAAAATGTCAAAATTAATAACGTTAGTTTTTAGACTACTTTAAGATTACACTTGTGCACTAGTTATAACTAGCACTTTGACACTACCTTCATACCCAGTGTCATAATCTCGATTTCTACCCGTGGCAATTCTTTGACTAATCCATAAAAGGTTGTTTCGAGTTTTATTTACCTCTTACCTAAGTAGGTACATATTTATAAAGCTTTTTGCCACCTTTACCAGTGAGCAAAGGATTTTTTTTTAAAAGGAACGGTTAATTAATGAATAGCTGCTTATTTAATTTTTGGTTGCTATGTCGAAAGAAATAACAGTTTATGTTACATGATATTAGTTCGCACGTTACATTGACCCACTCACGAGGCTGAATCTGACAAACTAATAAGTATAACATTAAAGATTTTAATATCCGCTGACACAACTCATTAAAACTGCATAAACAACCTCTTCAAAAGTGTCAAAAATAAACACAGTTAAAATGTTTTAAGCAAAGACAATGCATAAAAGCAAACAATATTCGTAATGATTCGTATAATAAAGACTTCAAATTCTGGATTTATAGAAAGTTTAAGAAGTTGCTATAATCCAAGAATCCCGACAACGTAACTACTCTAGTAACCAAATACTGAAATATCAATTAATTTATCATTCAAAGAGGAACATAATACCTACATCGATTCTATAATAATTTCTGTCACTAATACGCATTTGGTCATACTGGAATTATCAGTCTCTAAGGATTGTTTGTCTATGATACTTTAATGCAGACTTTCAATATATCCAACAAAAATCTTTTCTATTTTATAAAATTAATTATAAATTTTATGAATTAAAACTTTGGTAGGTAAAATAAAAATCATTTTGAGGTGTTCATAAATAATTTTATTGCCACGAAATCTATTTTAACTGTCTCTAGACAAAAGTTGTTCTCCTTGTGACAATGATGTTTAGACTAACCCAGATACACATTTCTGTTGGTAATGTTAATTAAACGAATATAATTTATCACAGTTATTACCAAAACATTTAATATAGCAATTTGGATAGGACAACGTTTGGTCGGAACAGCTACGCTAGTACAGCTAGTATTCATAATATTTACCGTCAATCTAGATTGCAGTTAGTCCTTCTTCCAGTTTCGCTGGGTAAAATACCTATTTTACCCAGCGAAACTATTCGAATGGATTCATGCACCTCTAGGCTAGGGGCCGTAGCCCGTGCAATAAGGGTGTTTGGGAAAATTTTCGCCACCAGTTGGCGTCACTTTGGTAAAAGGTCTTCCATTTTGACAGCGCTAGCAAAACAAATATTTTTCTGTGTTCATTTGGGCAATTTTTTTTTTTATCTATTAGCCTACCAAAGTGACTCCACCCCGCCTGATGGTAAGCAGTCAGTGGAATCTAGAAGTGTTGGCCACCATACCATCTTCTTAAACTGCTATGGTATGGTATGGTGGCCTCGGGAATGGGGTTAGGGGAAGGGAATGAGGGAGGTAAGGAAAGGGGGGAAATTGGGCCTTCGGCGCTCTCACTCACCGAGCGAAACGCAGTAATACGGATACTACTACTCTTACATCGATTTTCTATGAGAGGGTAGTACTTCCCCGGACGGTCCGGCCCATTCATGCTGAAACCAGCGTGGATCTACTACCATCTAAAAATTTAATTAATAAGTTTAATTTACAAAATGGATAATTCATGTGCATAAGGACAAAAGAAAATTGCTGAGAGGGTTTTCTAAAATGGCGCCCACGAGGGGGCATCACCGATGCGTCAGGTATAGCTGCCAAGGACTTTTTGAAAATTAACCTGTGATTGGCCCAATGTAAAAGTTGAAGTGGCGCCAACTGGTGGCGAAAATTTTCCTAAACACCCTCATTAGGTCAGGTTATCTCCGAACTGCAGATAGCTAGGAATTAAGTTGCGTCTAGAGTATTGAATGGTTGATCTAAACATTGTATCAAAGAACAATGTATAATATAATAGTAATGTGTATACATTGTACAAATATAATTATTCTTTGTCTTGTAATTACTCGTTGTCCGCTACTAACGTAGATAGTAATTTGATTAGTTACAGAAATCAGATTATTATGTGAAAACAACTGAGTGATGAACTTCCCGTGTGTCGTAAGAGGCGATGTAAAAGCACATGAAACATTATGAATACACACACAGATTAGATAATAATTATTTTTGATCTTCTTTGTTCTACAATATTCTATCCTGTTACGTGTGTTGCTTGAATATATATGATAGTGAAAGTAGTAAGATAAGTCTTTATACGTCCATGTAGTTTCTCTCCATGAATACGTGTCATCAAAGGTGACTAAAAGCAGCAGTGTTATCAGCTTATTAAGTACTAGCTTTTCGCTGCGCGGTTTCACCTGCGTTTTTACTTACTGCTCTGCTCCTGTCGCCAGAAACGTGACGTTACATAACCTATAACCTTCCTCAAAAACTGGGCTATCATCAAATCCGACTGGTAGTTTCAGCAAACAAACAAACTCTTTTGTTTTATATAATAGTAAAGATAGATAACCACACCACGGTCACTAATCCGCCTGCCATACATAGTGACTATGGCAAACACTTTTCTTTTTGAGACTAGAAGTAAAGGAAAAAAAGGTTGAAGCATTGGTGTGAGGATCAGATATCAGATGTAAGCATAAATCACGCTAGTAAAATATATGATACGCACCTACTGGTTAAGTATTTTAAATGGTTCAGTGTGAACTAGCACACATTAATTATAATTATCATTTATGTACAGGAAAAAGATTATTTTATACTGTCCGCCAATTTTATATTATTAAACTTAGATTAGTAATAACTACCTATATTATTTAGTCAATACTACGTGACTACGCACGCAGGGTTACCTGGTTTAAAAATGACAAAGTTTAGTGTCTTAATTAGTATATGCATTTAATTTAATGGTAGCTTAATTTAAGAATTCTACGTTGATAACGGGTTGACAGATTCTGATTGTGTACCTACAATAACCAAATTTCGCCATTTGCCATCTTGTTCATTCTGTATGTACTGTACTGACTTGCGGACGGTTATGAAATTGTAATTGTAAATTTTCGTTTTGCTAAATACATGTTTACTTGTTTCAGGAGTGGAATTTCAAATTGGGTTGATCGCAACACGTCGTCATGACATCTCGGTAAGTTAACAATAAATTGATTAATGAATTATGTATTTGGATTATGACGTCACATGTTCGTTGTTTGTCGATACAGACAACATGTTTAAAACATTACCAATGTTCTTCAATGATATTGTATGTGATATTGTAGCTGGTGCGTGTCGTCTCGTTTCTAGATATGGAACCACTTCGTCTTTTGCCGGCAGTGTCATAAGAGGCGTAACTAAATATCATCTTATTGTGGCCACCAAGAGTCACCCATCACGCTTAGCAGACTCTTAAACACTTTTATTTTAGCGCGTACTGTAGCGTAGGCTTTTGCAGTTACAAATGAAATACATTTAGAAATGTATCTTAAAACTCATTTGGTTTCAAATTTTAAATTATTGTACTAGAAAGACTAATTTGTATGATTTAAACTTATTAAAATTCTACAATAACACTTTCAGATTTGAAAGTACTACCTATTACTAAGCTTACAATTTTAAAAGAGAATGCGTTCAAACTATACCTACCAGTACTGATATTTTGCATTTTACAATAATTTATTTGTCAACCGTGACTTTGACAAATGTTCTGTTTAAATTGGATAGGATTCAAAACATTTAACGAACTTGGTTTTCATAAAGTTTATTTGTGGATCAATCACTAAAAAATAGAATAGTGGTCATTTTTGAGCCAACGAAGTGTGAAAAAATCAATGAGTTCACGGTAGACAGGAGCTTCCCTTACCATTGTTAAGTTCGTTTTTTCTCCTTATGTTCACTATCATCATCACATCATCAGACTCAAGATCTCTGGCCGTAGGCTTCTGCTCAAGGAAAAGTACCATAACCACTTGGTGACCGCTAACACCAGATAACGCTGCTGTTCCTTTCCTAATGTCGCGTTGGCCTAAATCATTACGTATGTAAGTATACATTTCAGTTGTTTACTACATAATGTATTTACAAAGACTGCTTTACTTGACATACGGAAGATTATAAAGCGAAAGTGAACAGTTCGACGGTAAACCTCTCACTACACCTTCTTGTTGACCACTACGGAACTACCATTTAAACGAAACACTCGTGATCACATAATGTATGCAAATGACTGAGTAAATATACATCGGGCTAGTAGCTAAGTAATAGTCGAGCGTATTGATAGACCTGGCAATATAAGCGCTCTTGTAATGTGATGGATTGGTGTCCGTTTTCTCCTCGCCGTATTTCCGAACCTTTTATGTCCTTGGTCACAGCTGTCATATGAAAATTTATAAAAAAGGTACGAGTAGCCAGACTTCCTATGTCTTCGACCCCGTAACAACTTTAATCAAAAATGAAATGGGGAGATAGACTAAAGTAGTGATGCTTGATGAAATTACTATTAATTTGTATTACTTCTTTACTTCAGCAGATCTCAAAGCAATGCAAGGACCTGTAAAACAAAATAATACCTACTCATGTTGCACACGTTGCATAACAACATACTTGAATGTTATTGTATGACCGGACTATTTGTTGCGCAACCTTTTGCTAGTTTACGATACTATTTTCGATTTTCTTCGTCGAGGAACAATAAAACCGTAATAAACGGTTGTTACACATTGTTTCCAATGTGTCAGATTGATTAGATTAAGGTTATTATAGGTGATTGATCTCCGCCCGCTCCATTCGTTTTTCTTTTCGCTGTTTATCTTAATTGATGTTGATTTTTATAAATTAGACGCTATTGTGTGGAGATACATTTATCAATAGGAAGGTTTACATACATCTTTGGGTACCCCTTATTAGATAGTATATTTATTTTCAGTATCTTTGATTATGTTGCATTATATTAGTTCCCAAGCTAAAGAGGAAACGGGATTGCCGAAGGAGTGTTGAACAATGTGTATTGAACAAGTGCTATATCAATGCAGTGGATTGCAGTACACAAATTGATTGATTTATTTTAAAATTTATCTCATTTTGTCTTGTTACGTTACGCACACGTACGTAATATCATTTATTTGTTCAATTCAATTGACTCCTGTGTAAGATTTGTGGGTTGGATTCCCACATGGAAGAAAGCTTGTGTTTGTTTGTTCCAGCACTGTATCGCAAATTTTACAAATCAATGCACACCCGGCGTGCATTGATTTGTAAAATTTGCGATACAGTGCTTGTTCCCTAGTGCAGCATGTAGGTATACGACAAGAATTCCCGCGATCATCTTTTGTTATTGCAAAACATGCCCATATCCAAATGAGTACAAATCTTATTAAAACTGCAACAAACATTAATGAATAAACTATTGTACTTTTATGCTGGCTCGACCTTAACGCATCACTATAATGACATAATAGGCTACCAAAATGATAATGAAACTGTCAGTTTAGTCCATGCGTGTTAGTCGCTATCCTAGTCGGCTTTCACCATGTCGGATATTTTGTGACAAGCTCAAAAAAAAAAATACTCATACCTACGCTACTATAAAGTTCTAGCATTTAATTATTTAAAATACATAATTACTGAACCCTTTCATTCCGAGTCAAAGTCTTGGTCTTCAAAAAGAATATTAATATAGTGTCATGCATGATGGCATTTCGGTGATCTTCATGGCGTAATGTGGATAAATTACATTGAAATAAAAAATAGCTAATAATTATTCATATTAAATATGGTTCTGTATTTATTTTGTACAAGCTAAACAACAAAGGACATAAATAATTTAATACAATAGATATGGCATGTTTTTCTCATGCAATATTGGGACAGATGTAGGCGAGTTTGTTTTACTAGTACCTGTTTATTCATTATCATCAATGCATTTGTTTTTTTTTCGTTATTGTTGACCTTGAAGTTGTAGATCGTTGGACTCGTCGGTCATAGGCGTATTTTGAGATAACAAGATTTTTTAGTACTTAACCCATTTAAAGCAAGATCAAGAAGTGATTTTACTCCATATGGGCTTAAGGGATGCTGTGAGATCAACACATAAAATAGCAAACTGCATTGAAATAGGAAGAGAGAATGTTGGAATCCAAAATGTACCAAGTTGTATTATTTTTATAGACCCATATTATACATTAGACTTAGCAACATTATTAATTTGTTCTATCCATGTTGGTTTACTTACGCAAGGTGTTGCAAACGCATAAACATGGCTTAACAATGTGATAAAAACTTGATGCAGTTTTTTATTATGTAACGCCGTTCTAACACATAGAAATTGTAATCAAGTAGTTATTAAATCGATTAAGTTGCCTGATGCTTGACTATGGGTGTAGATCAAAGGCTTGATCAAAAAATTATTGAGAAATAGTTCATTCACGAATTATTCCAGTCGCGAATTAGTACTTCTAGAAGTAGGCATTTAACTATTTTGTCCTTTTGAGAAATAGTCCATTCGCAAATCAGCTCTTTTGAGACACGGGTTCTATTTTGCGAATTAGACATTATACGACTAAACGGAAAATAGTTCCATTGGTCTACACATTTTTACGAATTCCTTCCTACAGTTGCTTACTATCACAAACGCGTTATCATGTGAAAATAGTTTTTCGTGTTCAGTTACAGCAGCTACTATATTATTCAAACGAGATTATAGTTTTATTTTGAGGTATCATACTACCAGTTTATTTACTACCAGCAAGGTTTGATTAGATGTTCGTTGAACCAGATTGGATCGTCTGTTCGTGTTGTTGGAGGCGGGCGCGGCGCCAGCGACCCGTCGCGCCGCCGCACGTCAACTCGGCGAGGTCCAGAAGGCCCACCCTGAGGAGTTGCACCGACTACTCGCCAGGCTTATGACCCACCTGCGCTCGCCTGCGTGGGAGACTAGAGTTGCTGCTACACAGGTAAATACTTACTAAATAAAAATGTAACCGATCGCTGTCTGTACATGGAAGATATATGAGAAAAAAAATTATTAGGACCTTTATCAACGCAAATAGAACCCAAAACAATGATTGTTACAATTTTTGTCTGTTTGTCTGTTTGTCTGTTTGTCTGTTTGTCTGTAAGTCTGTTTGTCTGTTCGTCTGTGCGTTTGTTCACGCTAATCTCAGAAACGGCTTATCCGATTTAGATATGGTTTGTATTATTATGGTATGGTGGTCACTAATACACTGTGTTAAGCTTCACTTAACATTTAGTGTTTGTTTCATGTCAATCGGTTCATAAATAAAAAAGTTATGCCAATTTAAAGAATCACTTCGAACATTTGTTAATTTACTACGAAACCTGATAGAAACAGAGACTTTAACAGGTTATGTGGATTAGATGTTTTACGCACGGTCAGCTTTATGTGGCTCTATCACGTGTTAGCATTCCTATATTCCTATACGTCTAATCCATACATCCATACACCCATACATATTATAATTATAAGGCTTTGTCCTGACTGACTAACAGACAACGCACAGCCTAAACTGCTGGTCGTAGTGACTTGAAATTTGGAGGGTGTGTTTGTCTAAATGTCTAGAGGTTGTACTAAGAAAAGGTTTTTTTAAATTTAATGCCTAAGTGTGTGAAAAGGGATTAACGATTGTATGAATCTTCTTCATTTTTTAACTTACAGTTTTGAAATTTTGTTTTGGAATACTTCTATTTAAATAAAAAATATCCTTATAATTTTATTTTAACAGGGGTGGATTTAGAGGGGTGAAATTAAAGATATTTAGCTTTTTAAGCCAGCGAAGGGAGGGGGAGGGAGGGAAAGGAGGGAGGAAAAGGAGGAATTGAGGGAAAGGAGGAAGGGAGGGGAAAGTGAGAGGGAAGGGATGGGGAAGTAAGAGAAAAGTGATGGGGAAGTGAAGAGGAAGTGTGGGGGAAATGCGGGAGAAGTGAAGGGAAAGTCAGGGAGAAGTCAGGAGGAAGTCAGGGGAAAGCCAGGGAGTAGTGAGGGAGAAGTGAGGAAAAAGTGAGGGGAAGTGAGGGAAGAGTGATGGAGAAATGATGGGGATGTGAGGGGGAAGTGAAGGGAAAGTGAGGGAGAAGTGAGAGGGGAGTGAGAGGGTAGTGAGAGGGAAGTGAGAGGGAAGTGAAGGGGAAGTGAGGGGGTAGTGAGGGGGAAGTGAGAGGGAAGTGAGGGGGGAGTGAGGGGAGAGTGAGGGAGAAGTGAGGGGTGAATGAGGGGAAAGTGAGAGGAAAGTGAAGGAGACGGGAGAGGAAGGGAGGGGAAAGGGACGAGGAAAGAAAGGAGTTCTCGAATGGTAAAAAAAGGGGGGAGGAGGGATAGGAAGCGATAAGAAGGTAGAGGAAAGGAGGAAAAGGAAGGAAAAGAAAGGGGGAGGGCGGGGAAAGCCCTCGCTTTTTCCTCTCTTTAGGTAGGTGAAAGAGGATTTGTATGAATGGGAGATTAAAAATAGTATGAAAAACATTATTTAAACAATATAAAAATGTCTATTGGAAAAAACGATATTCACGCGAGCGAAGCCGCGGGCAAAAGCTATCTATATACATAAAAGCAAAAGGTCACTCACTCACTCATCACGAAATCTCAGAAACAACAAGTGCTAGGAATCTCAAACTTTGCATGGTCATTCCTGTTAGGACATAGGTGCTCACTTAAACGGAATTTTGCGAAATCCATCCCCTAGGGGGGTATAAAGGGGTGGCAAAGTTTGTATGAAACTTCTATAGTTTTTATAGTAGGATTACCAAATTACTAGAAAATACTCTTTTTTTATATTCAGAAACCACCCTTACTAAGTGGGCAAATAAGAGTCGCAAGTTTGTGTGAAAGTGGTTTGTCAGTTTTAGCGGTAGCGGGTTTAAACTGGATTCGCCATAGAGACGGATAATACTGATATTTTATTACTGATACGTACGATTGCCATAAAATCAGGCACGCAATATTCTCATAGAGGCACCCATCTGAATTTTCACGCGAACGAAGTCGCGGGCAACAGCTAGTCTAAAAATAAAACAATGACAATCGCATCGCGCAATAGGCGATTTATCCTTATATTGTTATCGGTGCAATGAGTAATGAGGTTTACGTTGCACCGGCAATCAATCAGCCTATTGAAGTCTGCTGCTGAATGTGCCTTTATACATTCTGTTTTCGCTTGCTCGGAAGAGTGAGTATTATAGCGTGACTACTGGGTACTCTTCAGGAAGAAAATTGAACTCTCTTCTGTAGGACGGAGGTTATTTCTCGCGCAGGCAGCTCCAACATGAGGAAAAGATTAAAATCAATTTCGCTGTAATCCAGTCGTCGATGGTTTATAAATTTGTGGTCCTAATAAGCCATTACTTGTCCTAACACGCGATCAACGGCGATCTGAATGTTTTAATTAACGCTTGCGAGACCAGAAAGCAATTGATCATATTATGAAACTTAAAAGTGGTGATAGGCAATGCCTCGGTCATTAAATCCACTGTTGTAAAAACATTTGTTGAGTAAACAACGTGCGTTTTTTCGCACATTGCGTGTACTTCAGGTTATATGTGTCAAGCCGAACTACTCAATTAGTCATACTTTGTTAAAATTCGCTGCCATGTGCGTGCATCGTCGCGATGCGCGGTATAATGCGATTTACGTCTAAAGCTATATCCGTCGAGGATTTCAAATACCTATCACCGTTTTCCTCTATTTCACAAGACAAAATTAAACACAAAGGTATTATCTCGTCTTTGTACAGTCCAGATTAGCTCACTGATAAAATTTTATGTACCCGACTCTTTTGCTTTTGTTATCAATACATGGAGCTGTCTTATTGTTAAGAAAATTTGCTTCTGCATTTTTAGACTAGTTTTAATATTTGCCTGTTAAAGTTAGAGAACTTGAGCTTGAACTTTAAAAAAATTGCATTCGCTTTGTTGAAAGGTGCCCAACGTCTCTTTCTGCCATAACCAGGTCGTCTTTTGGTTTGTGAATATCCTATACTGCAATTGTCTGCTATGGTATTTATTCAGCAACTTATCGGCTCCATCAGGTATCTGTTCATCGTGCTATTTACCCTGCCCACTACCCAAACCAAAATTTTTTGAATTTGAATTTTTTTGAATTTTTGAATTTGTGTAGCAATATCGGGTTCTGATAGTGAGTCACCAAAAAAGCTTTTGCTGAAAATTTTACAGACCATCATAATATATTGCAAAGTCACGTACCTACAACAACGATATTACGATCCTCTTAGTCAGGATTTATTAAAAACATAATTTGCCCCATTTGTATTCATGTTCGTTCTCGATGCGCAGACATATACCATCCAACTTTAAAACGATCGACTTATGTTTGACATTGGACGGTATTGTTGTCGCTTAATTGCTTACATTGTTTCGCATTATTGAGAAATTAATCTACTTGTCGGGTATGTGTCGGTATGCTCTGATGCATGCATTGTGCCGATAAAATTATGAATTTACTGGCTGTTATCGCGGCTTGACCCGTGGTCAATGATCGAAAAACAGTGTTCTCGAGCCCTCTGTCCTTACTCCATATCTTCATCCAAACGATCCATACCATACGCGCCGTCGCGTCATTGCAACGTAAAAGAAGAATAATTCATGTTTTATTACACAAGCAAACTCACTGTATGTATTTTGATATGAATATTATTGTTCATCGTGTATTTTTGTAAATTCACACAAAATGGATACTTATCAATAAATCTGTCATGGGGAACAGTAACATATCATTGGCGACATTTACTAATGCAGAATGCTACATACTTCTTAAGCATTGTCAAGGAAAGAAAAGTATATATTCATTAGAACTAAGGTTTATCTAATGACTTCAACTCGTCATAAACTTAGGTTAAGAACCAACGGAGAACTGATAAACCATCGAGTTTCCCTGCTATCAACAAGTGCCTTTAAAAATTCGCGTAGCAAGCATACGATACATTTGGGGGCCTACCACCACCTCTTATAGCAGTTTATTTTAATATTACTTTGTGTTTTGTCTTTTTCTTTTGTACCATTTAAAACAAAGTAAGGTTATAATAAGATTGCTATAAGAGGTGGTATAGCTTCTGATCTGTGATCATTGCCTTAGCAAACACTGCTACGCATACTTAGGTACACAAACAACTCGTTGTTGACCGTGACCGCATTTCGATTTCCGCAACAGAACTTAAATCCTAACTGCCACAGCTAGGCATATCCTATAATCCACACTAATGTTATAAATGCGAAAATAACTTTGTCTGTCTGTTATGCTTTCACGCCTAAGCCACTGAACCGATTTTGATTAGATTTGGTATAGATATAGATTAGTCTTCAGGGAACAACATAGGCTTTCTTTGATGGCTTAAAGGGGTTGAAATAGGTGATGAAAGTTTGTATGGAAAATCATCAATGTATACAGATATAACCGACATTCACGCGGGCGGAGCTGCGGGCAACAGCTAGTGGACAAGTATGTGAATGTACCTATTATCCGGTACCGCATGGTAGATTTTACCGGTATACCGTACCCTCGAAAATCTACAATATGCGATTAGTTATTGTCTGTTTAAGAATTGTCCAGGGGTTGCTGAGTCGCTGCAGCTGGACATCTTATCACTTCTATCTAAAGTAGATTAAAAAATTCTTTCTGTTTATCAGTGTTCGCCAATTGTACACTAACTTCTCCTTAGTCACCTCTCGCATCATCTGCAGAAGGAGATGGTTTCATTTTTTAGAACAAATGAAGGAATTTTGTGTTATATATTTTTGTTGCTCAACAAGCAACACAAGCGACAGGATAAAATACACACAAAGACGGACCATAGTTATTATCTAATCTGTTCATAGTGTTTGTATGACCTAACAACACCGCAACACAGCACTATGCGTCGTTATTCCTTAGTAGGACACAAATATTAGCAACAAAGTAAATCTGAGGCTATTTATTGTACGTTGAACTGAAGTGAGTCCGTGATGTAGGTATGACCAACGCAACACATTAAATGTTTACTACCACGAATAATTTAATTTATTGTTTGCTGGTTTACTGTAAGGTTTTTCCGTGGCACTGTTGCTATGTTATTTTATTACGCTAATATTAAGTGAAATTTTAAAGATAAGCAGCTATAGGTATATAGTTTTTTTTAGGTCAACCTTGGTTGAACAAATTTATCAACGCCCATACATACAGTAGGTAAATCAGGGCAAACATTTCATAGAGATATTGGTAAGATTTTCTTCAGAAACTTCGATCTTGTGTTGATAGTCTCAAAGTTTAAAATTACCGAATTATATTTATTTATTATATCATTTTTCTACTGAGGTGCGTATTGTTTTACGTGAAAGGAATCCGTTATTTGAAAACGCTGATAGAGCTATTAAATTTTTATCCATTTGAAAGTAAGTTGTATTAAACTGCTATGCCGCGATTAACACTGCGAATAGAAAGGCTACATGTGGCCGTTGCATATAATATTTCTCAGCTACTTTCTAAACATGGAAGCTAAGCTCAATAACAAAATCATTACGTCTTTGAAAAGTGAGTAGGCATAGTTCCCATGCGATTTTTTTTGCAAAGCCATCGAATGCGTAATATAATATCGCGTTCATAATTTGTATCAGAGTCGTAATACGATACACCTGTCTTTGGCAATATTCTTCTTATATCAATGTATGGTACGGGTAAATATCGTCTAGGTAATAATTTAGCGCAACTTGTATTCTTTTGCCTTTGAGGATGCGACATTATATGGGGTTAGTTGTGGCTATATAATATTTGTTAATTTTTCTCATGTCTGAACTGGACTCGGATTTTCTATGACACGAAACAGGTCTTTGTAATCCAATTATAATAATTGGTCTACGACTTCTTTTTGACACTAATGAAATTGATAATATTCCTATTAGTCTGTGCTTGCTAAACCTTTACGTGATACAGGGCTTTACGCTGTGGCAATTCATTGTTGATAGAGGCTTCTCCTAATTTCTAATACAACATTTAGTTCTTCGTCAGTACGCTGTCTAACCCAGCTACTTCTCGGGTCATCGTCACCTATTAAATGCGTATTACTTATTTGAAATTAATATTCTGATTTAAATGTAGGTGGATATATACACTTGGGTATCTGTTATTTTTTAAATTAATGTATTCTCTGTTTGTTCGCAGGCGGTAGAAGCGATCCTCGCGAACGTACCAGAATGGCATCCGACTCCGTTCACGGGCAAGAAAGGTCACCTATTAAATTACTGCATTTACACATGCGTAGCTAATTGCTAATGACATTGCACGTTGTCACTCGCGGCGAGGTTTTTCTCGACTGCAAATTAAGGGTTACGTTTTCGCGCGTAATAGTACCTATTGTTTGTCACCTCGTAATTGCCTAGTGGCTATGTTAGGTACTTAATAAATGTCTCTGCTTACCCCATTAATAAGAGACAGGTGTGAAGTTATGTAAGTATGTACTTAAGAATGACTGCTTTAGTATTGATTTGTATGCGTGCTACTGCTGTGCAGGTTCGATTCCTACACGGGACAAAAGTAACCTTTGTGTATCCACGAGGGTAATACTTTGTGTCGTTAATTGTAAGTGCGACAGATTGTTTCCTAATGCGGGAGCTGTAAATAAAAACTCCAGTAGATGACCAGCCCTACATCTAACGTACCTAAGTATATAAATATGCGTCTAATCAACACATTATGTTTAATCTATAATACCTACCTCTAATGTTTAGTTAGACTACTCGTATTACTCATCAGTTAGTTATAGATTTGTCTAGAAGTCATAATAAAGTTATAGATTCGTCTAGAGTTTCAACACATTCATTTGAAATCTATAGATGATTATTATCTGCTTTAAACCCTTTTCTAAATTGAAGACGAAGTTTGAGATTGTCACAAAACTCACACAATATTGCACGTACTAACTGAATAATTCAAAAATATAACAGCATGATTCCTTTGTATTACAACTTCCTCTCTGATAGCATCAAGTGTAAATGTCTAATACAAATAGCGACTAACTCTGACTTTGCACAGCTGGAATTACGCCTGCGTAGAGTCCGATTGTGACAAAGCAAACCAAAAAAAATAGCTTATGTTACTCAGTGATAATGTAGCATTCTATTAATGAAACAATTTTAATAATCGAAGCAGTAGTTTTTGAGTTAATTCATTACAAACAAAAATATGTATTTCTCGTTTTATTAGTAGTGTCGATTCTAATTAGAATCACACATTTTATTTTGTTTAACTCTCGAAGTGACCTAATTCTAGATTATGAGTCAGAAGTACCTACCAGTCAGTGACCAGTCTTATACGATAACATATGCAAACAAACCGATATAATGAAGTTAGCCGTCTATTATAAAATTTGTTCTTTTATTATGAAACTAGCTCCCCACTGTGCGGTTTCACCCGCATCTTTGGCTACTGCTCTGCTCCCGCTGCATTAGTGCATGAACTTTCAATTCCGACTGGTAGTTCTAGAGATTAGTGCGTTTAAACAAACAAACTCTTCGGCTTTATATAATAGTATAGATATGTTGGATTAAAAATTGACTAGAGTTTTTAAATCACCTAATTACATATCGGTTGATATTCTAGACTGGAGATTTAGAATATTCGCCTTCTTCTTTAAGGTTCTATCAGACAGAGAGCGAACACGCGGTGAAGCGTTAAAATTAGTTCAGTCAGTTTTGCGTTCGTTGTGTTGTATTGAATGCGAAACGCTTGAACGTGACTGCTCTTTGTCAGATAGAACCTTAAGACATCCTCTTTCTTACTGTTAGTGTCGTTCAAGGCGCCTAAATCGCCAAACCATTTGACAGCAGCGCTATTTATATACTAAAATATCACATTACTGCGTCTTAACTATGGATAAAACCTCGCTTCGGAGATATAATGAGATGATGCGATATGAATTTAATTTTTCTACATATATCTGATACACTAACGGATATGTCACATTCTTCTTTATTATTAAACACTGCTGTAGCGTAAGAAATAAGTATTCAAGTTTTTAATTTATTGTATTGTATGTTAATGTAGTTAACATTAAATTATACTGTTTAAGAATATGAAAATAATCTTTATTTAGGTTACTAATATCATTAATGATTTCTAACGATTATTTAAATAGTTAGGAAGATAATTATTTATGCGATATACACGTTTAGTCGTGCAGTTGTCCAAGCGGTCGCCTCATCGCCTGGTTTTCACATATAACAATGGCAAATATTTCCTTCCTAGTGGTCAGCAGTGGCATAAGTATAGGAGTGAAAATCATAAGTTAGCTCTGGGTCAATCGGACACGTATCGTTTAGGGGAGGGTGGAGGGAGAAGTTTGAGAAGCACTGGGCAGTCTAGAAAATTGTGGCTATTGGTCTGAACTTCGTGTGAGTAATTGGGTGCTTAGGCAACAGTAGCTGTACCTAAAATACTGATATATTCAGTCGCCACTGTTTACTGAATCCTGAACCATTTATAATCCTAATTTGATAAGGCAAGGAGGATAGGCAATTCGTTGAAAAGGGTAGCTTTACCAAATTGGCTTTAGACCAATTGTATGACTCTTTGGTTATGTAGTTCATAAGTATTTATTTAATAAGTTAGTCATACATAAACTACAAGAGGTATAATCTACGAAGCTGCATGCTGATTGAGCGTAAATTTAGTATACAGGATAGAATATAACGTGTAATCTATATCTATACGAATATTATAAAGAGAAAAGATTTGATTTTTTGTATGTTCGTTTGTGCCGATTTAACTCGAGATCTACGTAACCGATTAAAATTGCTTCACCTTTAGAAAGCTACAAATAGGAAGGGTAACATAGACTATATTTTATTACATTGAACATCAATCATTTTCAATATTTTAAGCGCCTTAAATCTGAATGATACAATACGCCACTATTGTTATGATATTTGATATAGGCGTTTGTTGTGAGACCGAATAAGTCTTTTGATACCGAAGAAGAATGAGAAGGTAATTAATGCTTTAGCAATAATTAATTTAAAGCTGCATATTTTACTATTTCTGCGTATACAAGACGTGTGCTAATTTTAAAATAAATGTATAAGGGCAGGCGGTGTACCAATTAATAGTGCACCTACTACCAACGATAAGAAATCAACTAGTGTAGGTACCTATGTGTTAAATTTCTAGTATAGTTAGGTCAACATGAAGAAAATCGATCGCGCTGTATCGCCATAAAATTGTACTACACAATATAGTCCAGTGAACGAATAACTTGATGGAACAGTTGAAATCAGAAAGTTTGACTTTAGAACTTTGTTTGGACTAGTTAGAAGATAAACATACTAAAAGTCCTTACCCCTTCGAAGTGTTAAGTTTGTTGTGTGAAGTTTAACTTTTGGACTTGCCAAACAAAGTTCTGAAGTCGCACTTTCTGCTTTCGACTTTTCGACCTATATCTCACTGTGGGCACTTATTGTAATACTCTCAGGCATCACACCTTCTGTAATGTGTTGGCCCGCTTAGTATGAATGGTGAACTTTGGTGCAGGATATAAACTATGTATATATATATATATATTCATAATAGGTATACCACCCGGACGAACTCTTGCTAGAAGGATAAGAGCACATTATGTCATAACTGTCAGCCGAAACCACAATTAACTGCAGGACGCCCGGCGCCCTCCCAAATGTTTTAACCGGCTCTGAGCCACCCTCAGCCGCTTGGTTGCCAGCTACTTTAGATCATCTGTCCACCTAGTGAGAGGCCTGCCCATGATACGTCTTTGGTTTCCTAGTTTGGCAAATATGCATTTAAAACATTTGATTTTTTTTTAACAGAGGAAAAGTCCGAGGGCGAGGAAAACTCAGGTCGGTTGCGATGCGAAACATTCGACATCAAACGCGTGCTACAATATGGAGCTCATCTCATGGGTTCAGAGGGACACGAGTACGATCTCGACGAGGAAGCGCTCAACGCGACAGGTAAACATCTCTTACCTATCTATTAAGATATGAAGTTACTATATTGCCCTTAGCCCTCATGCTAGAGTTGCTGGTTGAATACGAGTATGTATATACCAGAAAGCAAAAATGTTTCGTTTTCTAAAACTACCAAATACTTTATAAGGGGTATCGATCTCTTCATAGTAAGGAAAACACTAACTGCTTATGGATAGTGATTTCAGTAATTATACGGAGCTTTTCTTAGAAATAAAACGCTGCCATTCCGCGTTTATCAATCATAATTTTTAATATCGAGTGCAGGTGTACACGTAATACACGATGTATAATGAATATAATGATCGCTTTATTCCAAAAATTGCCTAAACCACTAAGGAATAATGATGCTTTCTATTAGTGAAATTCGAATGAGATTAGAATTTTTCATATTTTCAATATATTCATCCAAACTAACGAACAATCTATATAATACTATATTAAACAAAAAATAAACGACATTCAGTCGGCATCGGAAGCAGAGTTCAACTTAGTTTAGCGTTAGGTAGATACTCATCAAGTTCCCCTGACAGTTTGAGCTGTGGTCTTGTTTGAGCTTTATTATGAATGACGTGTAAAATGCCCTGTTATGAATGCACTGTGAGAACAAACGGATAGATAGATACCTAACTATTACATTCATTTGTAAGTAACCCCTGACGCAAAAACAACGAGGTGTGAACGGATAAATTGATTTCGATTATTTTTTTGTTTGAAAGATGAATTAGATGGAACTGTTCTTAGCAATGTTTGATGAAAATCGCCACGAATTGGCGGAATGTAATTTTTTTTTCACAACTCCCTCAATATGGATATCAAATGAAAAGGCTTGACTAATAGAATAAAATAGGTTGTATTGTCGGTTTCAAACACAGAGAACCTCGGTTTAAAGAACTTTATTTTCATTCAGACAATTTGTCACTTACATGAAAATAACAATTGTTTATCAGTAACCCAGTGCGGGTAGAAGTAAAAAAAAACGTTAACGAAACAAAAACGATTATTTCATTTCTATACTAGTAGGTAGTTTTTTTGCTTCACATTACTAAGGTTTGTTATGGTCCAAGTTACAATCTTATTAAGTTTTTGAAAGCGTTGTTAAAAAATAGCTTACTTATTAGTTTAAATTTAGGCTACCCATTATTTATGATAGATTTATTGTTTATTAAAAATAATTATTATTATTAATAATAATTACTTTGATATATTATTTTTATGTTGATTTTAACTGTAATAATATACAAAGAAATAACAAATAAAAAAACAAAAGACTTGGTCAGAGAAATGATGCGTCGTTAGAAATATGAGCAAACAACTTTTGTTTAAAAATACTTGGTGAACTTGCATCCTTTACATCTTTCGGTAGTTTATTATATAACTGTGCTACCACGTTGGTTATAGTGTTTTTACCATAGTTAGTTCTTGCTGTAGGATAAATGAGGTGATTTGCGGGGCGTGATGATCAATCATACAGGGCATCAGACACGCACATCATACCGGTATTTGCTAGCATAAGAACTTACTACGGGTACTACGGTTGGTGAATTTGAGTGCATTCGAATTTTGATCTTGAAATAACCAATCACAGCTCAGCTTTTACGTTCTGCGCACCCCGCCCTTGCCCCTTATGTTTGTAAGGTCGATTAAAGACAAATAATTGTAAACGCGGTATCGATCATGCGGATAGTCTATGATTCAAGCCCAATTATCAGACAATTAAAATTGCTATGCTCTTTGACGCAGATTCAAAAGAAAGATTGGCGAAACAACGTCAGCAGTTAAACGCGCGATTGGGACTCGACGTTGCGGCAAACCTTGGCGTTGACCTCAACGCTATGTACACCAATGAGGACTTATGTCCTGTCAAACCTACCAATCATAAGACTGAACCGTCCAGGGTAAGTTGTAGCTAATCTAAAACAAACCAATGAAAGGTTATTGATGGCTATTAGATATTACTGTTTTGTCCGAGTTCAAAAAGGCAAACAAGTACATGACCTCGCCTGATGGTAAGCTGATATCAGCGCCAATGAACGAAATAGCAATGGAATTAGTTTTTTCATGCTTCCATCCAAAAAGAATTTGCTGTGCTGCTGTCAAAATTTAGTCTCATCCGTCAATGCCGATCGGCTCTGTGTATTGGTGATACGATTATGACCAAGATGCTCACCTAAGTTTCGAGCTTGAGCATTTTTTGTTTTTTAATAAGTAGGTATACAGCGGTATTTATTTATTGGCTCACATAACAAGATACAATCGTTAAGAAACAAAGTAAATATATAAAATAGAAAGTTAAGTTGTAGCTCTGCGTATGTATGTACAGATGCTCCAGATATTAGGTTAGTTGTGACAAAATGAAAATATTATAATATGGTTCTTTGGTTGCGTTGAGTGTTAAAATTGTAACTCATACAAAAACTGTAATTATCTGGCGATTGAAAAGAGTGGCGTGAGTTTCTTGCCAGTTCTCACAGCTCTACCTCGTCAGCAGAACTGGCTGTAGGTTATTTAGCTAACTTCATGTCATTTTGACTTTTCATAAGGATCATACTTTATGAGCAAAATGAAATAATTGCTTTGAATTTGAGTTTGAGATTAGAAAATTTTATATATTATTATATATTTTAGATATCGCTCGCGCGATAATGCGATACGTTTTCATAGTGCGATGAAACCGCTCGCGCGATAAGCAATCGTGTGTTCTGTTTTGGAGCAATCCGATCATACTCGAAATGGCTTCTAACAGATATGTAAAGTTTTTGCATGATCGCGCAATCATGAATAGGACATTCAGTAGATATCAGTATCTTTGAACGTACGGTTTCACGATCATTATCGTCGGACGCACGTACAATTGTAAACACTCGCGCGATAATGCGATGCGTCCGAAGAAAATGATCGCGTAAAGGTGCGTTTAACAATGTGTTCTGCTAAATGCTCTACTAAAAGGTTGCGCAAGCAAACTCAATACGACGGCACCTAATGTCTAACAATGATCGTCACTTCTCTACGCCTACAGAAAATAAATTAGTAAGTATTTTTTCTGTAGAAGCCGGTACAAGAAATAGTAATAACATCGAAGCTGAGTTCGCGGGAGATAAACTTGGCCAAGCGTAAAGCGCGGCTAGCGTTCAGCAAGCAAAAGTCGCGCGATTGCAGCGAAGACGGTCCTTCTGCACCGTCGACCCCGACCACGCCTGTGGAGCCGGATAGGAAGAAGATCAAATTGGAACAGCAGGAGGAATTTAATTGTAAGTCCTTACTATATAAGGTTTTAATAGGAGGTAGTTCATGTTAAATAACGCTGATGGACCTGAAACATTAAAAAGGCTAAACACCTGATACCCTACAGCTCAAAGACAAAATCTCTTTCACTGCCTATAGTATACTTCTCGACAGTACTACTCATTAGCAGTCATTCAGTAAGGTCTAGGACGCTAAACATTGGCCTATTTTCTGTAAACTTCGAAGTCAACAGTACAAAGATATGTACGACTGCTTTGATACATAAGCATGATATCGTAATTTTACTCTATGCAAATATTGAACTGAAATCATTACGAATACGATAATATACCTATGTATATTAGCTATTTACATATATTATTTTATTTATTTTGCGTTTCGCTTATTCATCTCTACTTGAAACTTCGAGCATTCGACTTATTTAAACATTTTTGTTAAATACAAGCAATATTCGCGTTCAGTGAATTTCTTAGACTACACATAAAGACATACTCGTATAGATTCATTCATGAAAGTGATGATTCTCTTATCATATTATCGATGTTTAAAAATATACTTTGCAAATTTATGTGGAATTGTTGATGCTCCTAAACATACATTTATATTGATTACATCATATAATTTTTATAGAAAAATGACTTGCATAAATAAGAAAATGAAAGGCGACGAAAATTGGGGATGCCAATTTTTTTTTTTTATTGGCCGTCTAAAGTGTCTCCACCATGCCTGATGGTAAGCAGTCAGTGAAATCTAGAATGGAATCGGGAATGGGGTTAGGGGAAGGGAATGAGGGAGGTGAGGAAAGAGGAAAGGGGGAAATTTGGCCTCCGGCGCTCTCACTCACCGAGCGAA
The DNA here is from genome assembly GCA_963082885.1 of Parascotia fuliginaria. Taxonomy (NCBI): domain Eukaryota; kingdom Metazoa; phylum Arthropoda; class Insecta; order Lepidoptera; family Erebidae; genus Parascotia; species Parascotia fuliginaria. The sequence continues at coordinate 15,915,373 of OY720178.1, forward strand.
ACGCAGTAGTACGGATACTACTACTCTTACGTTGATCTTCTATGAGAGGGTAGTACTTTCCCGGACGATCCGATCCATTCATGCTGAAACCAGCGTGGATCTACTACCGTAGTACCTACAGTCTATGTCCAGCAGTGGACATCTTTCGGCTGATATGATAAAATTGTAAATAACTTATAATAACATCATTCGCTTTATTACGTCTGCTGTGGACATAGTGTAAATAAAATAAATAAATGACCTCTTCAAAAGGAGAAGTTTCTCATCAGAACGGTCGACAATAATAGCCTTCTCTAAGTTCTTCCCCGCCATTTTACTCGCATAGGTTTATCTAAGCTATTATTTTGTCAGGAGAAGGAGGCCAATGTCTAGCAGTAGACTTTCGACTGATATCATGATGTTTGTCCAAATAAAATTATAAGGCTCACAGAATGCTGAGGATAGTTTTATTCGCTGTAATGATTTATCAATGGCTACTTTTTACGAATATATTTTTATTTATTTTTATTGCCCACAGTGGCAGGCGGGCCAACAGGCCCGCCTGATAGTAATTGGTAAATGTCGCTCATGGACTTCTGCAATGTCAGGGGCACTACGAAACCGCTGCCTGCCGCGATATTAATGCTCTATTTAAACCTATATACGTATGTACCTACCTAGATACGATAGTAGATCCACGATGGTTTTAGCATGAATGGGCCGGATCGTCCGGGGAAGTACTACCCTCTCATAGAAGATCGACGTAAGAGTAGTAGTTTATCCGTACTACTGCGTGAGAGTGCCGGAGGCCCAATTTTCCCCCTTTCCTCTTTCCTCTTCCCCTCATTCCCTTCCCCTAACCCCATCACAGCCGCCATGGTGGAGGCCACTATACCAGCAGTTTAAGACGATGGTATGGTGGCCAACAATTCTGGATTCCACTGACTGCTTACCATCAGGCGCGCTGTAGTCACTTTGTCGGGAAATACCGCAGCTGGCAGTTCGTTCCAGAGCCTGCACGTACGTGCATATTATTATAATTATGTAGTTTTCGATCTCATGACTCACAAAATATTAAAAATTCTATGCTCTGAACACTCAAACATTTCTACTACAAAAACAACAACACTGTTTATCATCAATAGATATGCTGCGACACTAAAAGCGTAAATATTGATTATAGGGTGGAAAGCTTTCTAGACAATCAAATACACAAAGGTGCGTTGTGTTGTTGACCCGCGTGGGCGTGCCATCGCAGTTAACTCTATATAAAATTAACTTCTAGAACGTTCCACTTGTAAACAAGTATCGGGGGTGGCCAATTAAGTAATGGAAAAGTCTGACGTAGTTCACAATTAGCGGAACCACGCCTCTGTTCACAAATTGTTGCATGCTTGTAATTTGTATTGTTACACAAACCTAACTACTTTCGGGCAATTCGATGTGATATCGATATTATTTTATTTTAGAACTGGTTTTTTTTTTATATGGTGGTGTCTGACGCTTCCAGCTTCGACTGTACTACAGCCAGGCTCGCTTTCATAGATAATAATAATAATAATTGTTTATTTGCACCAAAAAATTACTAAAATACAGTTGTACACAAGAGCTTATAGGTATTAACATGTATGTATTAGTGTTACAACTAATGCCTAAGCTAAGATAAATAATATCTTGTGTTATAGGCATTAGCGCAAGGATTGTTCTTTATAGGTCAGTGAAGTGGACATTTTGTGTGCTATATGCGTTAGAAATCAACTTTCCTTACGATGTTTTCTTCATTAGTTATTCGTCAATTAGTCCAAGATCTACTTGAAAAGTACGACTTCGTTATCATTTTAGCTGAAAATTAACTGATATAGACCTCTTCAAAATTTCTTATTTTACCGGTTTTAAGAAGTCTTAAACCGATTCCCTTTGTCGGTTGGCCATCAACTAATCCAGGTCGTCTAAAGTAAGATGTCTATAATAATCAATTCTTGGTATTTTGGTAATACTTAATAAATATTCTCAGGGTCATAATTGAAAGTCGCATTTGAACAAACTAGTCTAGAATTAGATTGCTTTGCATTATTTGTGTATAACACCTATAGCGCAGTGGCGAAGCGTCCATATAACACGATTCCTGCCGGCTTCCCTTTTAAAATATGCCCTGACCTCCTTATACCTATCACTGCTTGAGTGTCTACTCAAAGTCTAACTGGCCTTCCGAAACTCAAAGTATTTTAGTCCCACCGGCATCCCTCCTCGGAAAAGTGACTCTTCGCTACTGCTATAGCGTTCAATTACCTAATCTTGTAGGTAAAGAACATTGTAAAAATGTAGCAACATTGAAAAAAGAAATAAGGCTAAGAAAAGCTATTTCAGTATATTTTATTAGAAAATTAGTTAAACTAATTGACTAGTCATGCAATAATTCCTTAGACGCCTCTTGCGACACTCATGGGTGGTTGCATATTCTAGAATCTGAAGAATTCACGTGCTAAGTCCGATTTATTTGACTGCACCGTTGGTCTAGTGGTTAGTGTAACTGACTACGACGCCGGGTGTCGTGGGTTCGATTCCCGCGGAAGGCAAATATTTGTGTGATGAACATTTGTATTTGTCTTCAGTCTGGGTGTTTCCTATGTATTCTAAGTAAGTATTTACAAAAAAAAAAGTATGTATATGTATTATATTTCAGTTATCTAGTACCCATAACACAAGCTCTGCTTAGCTTGGGACTAGATGACGGTGTGTGATAGTGTCCACATATTATTATTATATTATTATTATTTCGGAATCTGTATAATTTAGTATTAGCATAATTTCTAAAGTTATATAGGCATTATTGCTTTATTATAACCAGTGAGGTCCTGCTAACTACTACTACTACTACTAGTACTAATCCTAACTACTCGGTACTACTAATATCTTAAATTGGTCGCATGATCGTCGGCCTACTTTTCACCGGCACGCCTACTCGCTTAATTTTCATTTACTAATCACTTCTCGTTGTACGCGTGATATTATGCAATTACTCATGTTTAATACTTATTGTAAGGAATTTTACGTTCAGTTTCTAAACAAATATTGATTTTGTTTCATTTCATTCACTACGACGGCAACGGTACATACGCTATGTCCGCAACTGATTGATATGGTGCATCATTCAAATCTCGGCTAGGACCATCTGGGGGCCTACCACCACCTCTTATAGCACTAATATTTTAATGTCCCTTTGTGTTTTGTCTATTTCTTTTGTACCATTATAAACAAGGATAGTGACCAAGTAAGGTTATAATAAGATTGTTATAAGTGGTTGTGGCGAAATCATGTCCAGCACAGTTCTACTTGAGCGTTTGTGTATCTGGCTTAAAGACTAAAAACTATTTACGAACTCTGGGAGGATAAGTTGTCAAAATTGTAATTTAACTAAGATTGTCCAGTGATACTGTAAGAAACAGAAACGATTAACAGAAGTTCTTGCAATTAACTATAATGAGTACCAAAAATCAAAGAAAACTACATTTGAAGCTTTGAAAGAAAAGTTTTTAACAAAATATTATCCTTCATAGTTGAAATCAGCGCGCCAGTTCCGGACTGCACTGGCTCATGGAGCGAGTGTACTCGCTGGCCGCTAGAACCATGGACAAGCGCCTTACAAACACAGCTGTTTAGCGCGACGTGGGAAGCAAGACATGGCGCTGCTAGTGCATTACGTGAGCTATTACGAGCGAAGATCGTCAGCTCTGCGGGACAGGATACTTGCATGACTGCTGAAGAGGTATGTTATCTGAATATTTGTACGATATTGTGTGGTCTTCGGTGTAGAATGGTCCTGTGGTTACGTAAGAAGTAAATAAGGAAATACTAGCTTATTTTTGGATATTAAATACCTACATATCAAATAAGTGCATCCCCGTGTATCCTCTTTTTAAGAGCGTTCACACAAAAGAGTGTCAACGTCGCAATTTAGTGACATATTTTCGTGGTTTTAAATTTTTATTATTTAATCGGAGCTTTTTTTAATAAAAGTTTTTAGAACACTTTTTAGAATTACGTGGAAGCTGTATAAAAAGTAAGTAACCATAATGCTTACAGTTCTATTTATATGCAACAAAATGATTGCATATTTCCATGGCGTTATTTTCATAGTAAAATAACTGTAAGCATTATGGTTACTTACTTTTTATACAGCTTTCATGTTATTCTAAAAAGTGTTCTGAAAACATTTTAAAAATTTATCTTCGAACATATGATAAAAATTGAAAACCACGAAATTATTACACTAAATTGCGACGCCGACGTTGCCACTCTTTTGTGCGAACGCTTTTAACTGCCTCTGTGGTGCAGTGTTGTGCACGAGATTGTGGGTTGATCCCAACACGGGACAAAACTTTGTGTGATCCATAAATATTTGTGCCGTATCTGGATGTACTTTGTGTCCTCTAATTGTATGTTTGTAATGTCCTCCGCGACACGGCTTGTTTTCTAGTGCGAGAGTTGTCTATTTTAAATAATAAATATAGAATTATCTTTCGACAGATGGAACAAGCACACCAAGAATGGTTAGAAGACATGGCTCTAAGATTATTATGTGTTCTGGCTCTAGATCGATTCGGCGACTTTGTCTCAGATCAGGTAAACTTTACGTCCTCAGTAACACCATATATGCATATTCATTACATACCTGAAACAGTGTTTTCGGTTGTTACCATTATTACTTTCATTGTATTCCAGAGTTCCATCATCAAATACCATTTATAATTCAAATTTTAACGTATCACCGCTGCACTGCTTCAATCATTTCGTTATCATGCTTATCGACAATATTATTAGTTGTACTAATAGACACTTAAATGTTAGACTTCTGATGTTTTTTATTATGTGTCGTTACGCCACTATGGCGGCACTATAATTATAACATTTCGCACAGGTAGTAGGTACTTCAGATTTTGTATACATACATGTTACGAATGTGCCGTTCTTCAAGTTTTTATAAGCTTGTATTTGTCTGTAGGTGGTAGCCCCAGTTCGTGAAACATGTGCACAGACACTAGGGGTAACATTAGCACAATTAGATGCGTCGCGAGTGCGTCAGGTCGCCGAACTCTTGGCGTCTTTGTCCACGCATCCGCAGTGGGAAGCGCGGCATGGAGCTTTGCTGGGATTCAAGTATTTACTAGCCGCTAGACAGGTTTGTTTGGATTTTTATATGCTTATGTGTTATGTTTATAAATTACAATGTTACTTTATTTGAGTTTCACATGTAATTGTTACTGCGGAGATGGTTAGGTGCAGCATACGATGGATTGTCCAATGTGGACGTTATAGTGTTGAGACATCGTCGTTGTTAATGCTGTCTCACTGCTAGCCGTGATACTTTAGATGTACGATAACAATAGCATATTGTAGAGTCATCTGCAGAGATCGGCATAGGTAGAGCTATTTTTGGTACTTGTGGTATGAAGTCAGAATATGGAAATGCCTTACATTCCGGCATTTAAAAAAAAAATTGTCATACGTTAGAAAGAGACGATACATACTTTTCGTTATGCAAACAGTGTCCTGCATTCTCGTTATTATTCTCTTTTGATTCCACAAGCTGTGTTTTGCATTCTATAAAGACTGCAACAACGTGCGTGTACGCTTTGGACTTTTGCAACTTCGGATATCCGATGTCATTGATAGGTATAAATTAGGCTACGTCGCGTGTGCAATGGTTCGCGTAAAACAAACTATTACATTTTTGTTTTCCTTAATTTTTTTAGAATACGTCTAAATGTCGGGGTATGTCCATATTAATATATGTATATGTTTGCGGTCAAGAACTAAAATAGCTCTACCTATTCCAAATTTTGGTCACCTGTGTAGAATCGTAGATAGTAGGCGGCCAGAATACAGATCAAGACCCTCTTGTGCACCTGTTCTAGACTTAAAGGGAAGGCTATCGGCACTTGATACTACGTTAGCGACTCGGAAATCGCACCTAGCCTAAACGCACTTTAGACTCTTAATTCTGTCAACGCGTGCGCTTTGTCTACGCTCGAAACATACCAGTTTTAAGTTGGTATTGTAGTGTATGTTCTCTGTGCAGGACGTGGCGTGTTCATGCGGCGCGCTAGAGCGCCTGACGTCGGCCCTGGGCGACGTGGCTGAAGACGTGTCAGCGGTGGCGGCGGGCGCGCTGGCCCCCGCGGCGGCGGCGCTGGCGCGCGCGCGCGGCGGCGTGGCGGTGCGCGGCGTGGTGACGCGGCTGTGGCGCCTGCTGCGCGACCAGGACGACCTGGCGGCGCCCGCGCACTCATATATGGCGCTGCTCGCCGCGTTAATGGCGCTGCCTGAACCTGCGAGTTTACTGCAGTAAGCACTTATTACCTACATATTCATCATATACTATACTAACATGCTACTTATGTTTTAGAACTCTAAACACGAACCAACGCGAAACTCCAATTGTCATCATAAAATGACGTGGATCTACATCTTAAGGTGTAAAAGAGTAAGCGTGATATCTATCCACACCTCGTCTTAAAGCCGCTTTAAAAAACACAGCTCTCATTCCGTAACTAGTTAAAGATTCAATAAAAAAGATTCAGGGTGTCTTAAGATTTTCATAATCATGAAAAATAATTCTGCAGAAATTTTTTACTATTAAAAAATTTCATCAAAAAAGACAAACTATACACAAATCATGGACTATTTATAACATTTAATAATAAATTTTCTTTTATTGTAAAAGCTGTCATACATTTTAATAAATCTTTCTTACAGCCCCATCGACTTAGCCGACGTATTACCCCGACTATGGCCATATTTAGACCATTCTACAAGCTCCGTACGAAAGGCAACACTACAAACATTACGCACTCTAACCAGACCTCTAGTCACTACTAAAAATAATGGACAAACAGACACAAATGGAAATAAAGATATGGACAGTCATACAAATAATCAGTGTTTGGAATGGACGCCTGAATTATTGCAAGAGGCTATGAGACATATATATCAAAGGGTTCTGTTTGAACATGTGCATGAGATTCAAGAAATCGCTGTGCAGGTAATTATTATTTACTAGCGGCCCGCCCCGGTTTCGCACGGGTGGATATTTTTTTAAACATTTTAGGTTAAATAAAGTTAATCTCTCTCGCTGCGTTGCTCACTGTCACTGCGCTGCGTGGAGCCACACCGGCGCGGCGGCGTGTATTTTTTGTTTATATAGACATTTTTAATTTAGTAATATCTTTTGAATGAAATGACCAATTTTAAATATTTACGTCCACAACACGTACATTTTCGTATATTATGCCATTTTTTATGAGTTTAATTTCTACTGTAGACAAATATTTGTATGATCCTTTAATATTTAAAGCATTTTTTTATCTTAGGGTAGTATTTAATTGTATTTGAAAAATTAAAGTAAGTAAAATAATTGTAACAATTTTACAGGTGTGGGAAAATTTCCTAAAATACGCATCATTAGGAGTAATTCTGTTGGCCGCATGTCCCATGCTGGCTACATGGCTGTGTCTGGCGATGCAGCCCGCCAGACTGTCTGTCGACCCGGCACTATTATTGCACCCACCTCCGAAGGTATGTGTTTATTATGAACTAGCTGTTGCCCGCAGCTCCGCCCGCGTGAGTGTCGGTTATATCTCTGTTTACATTGACGATTTTTCATACAAACTTTCATCCCCTATTTCAACCCCTTTCACCCATTTTTGCGATAAAAGATACGCTTTCAAGCCTAAAGCACTGAACCGATTTAGGCGTGAAAGCGTAACAGACAGACAGACAGACAGAGTTACTTTTATTACATTTGTAATATTAATATAGATAATCGCTAACATAATATAATATATTATAGAATTTGAAAGTGACCTTAAATATGTTTTTACATCCTCAGGAACGTCGTCCGCGTACAAATTCCCAATCACTAGACACTACGAGTGTGCCCGCTGAACTACGACCGAGTCAGAAATGGTACTTAGGCGGCTCTGAGTCGCAACAAACCGCAATCCGCGACCGAAATGTTACAAGGGCTAGGTGCTTCGCCGCTGATATACTAGGTATATAGACTTTTAATTATTTTAAATATTTTCTGAAGTCGATTTTTAAGTAGGTGATGATTCTTTGGATAAAGACACTAATAAGGATTTACTATCATACCATCTTAACCCTTTTATGGACACTACTGTAAACACAATATATGTTTTATTTTCATCGCGGCTATATAAGTTTACTGTCTCGGAAAACATTAATATTTACAACACAATGTCACTAACAGCACTAACTAGCTTGCCCTGCCATGGGTGACTTCATAGACACACATATAACAGAGTTTAACTAATGTAGTGAGTTTTAAGTGGACTCACATAAATATATTTATAAATCAATCGGATTTTTGTATTCATGTTAAAATCAGTGGGGTTATGTATGACTTAACAAGCCGTTGCCCGCAGCTACGCCTATGTGAATGTCGGTTATATCTCTGTTTACATTGAGATTTTTCATACAAATTTTCATCCCCTATTTCAACCCCTTCAAGCCATTTTTTCGCGATAAAAGATAGCCTAAGTTCGCCAAGGTCTAATTTATTTCTATACCAAATTTCATCAAAATCGATTCAGTGGTTTAAGCGTAGAGATGGGTAATGCTAATATTCCGGTAAATATCATTTGTATAATAACTGATAAAAATCAAGTTAATAGCCATTAATAGCCAATTTTGGACAATAACCCCGCTATTAATGTAATGAGTGATTGAAAATTTTCCTTCATTGTTTTCAGGCTTAGGACTGTCAGATTAGATTAGATTTCATCATCTTTCGTCGTTAGTAACTTTATGTGTAAGTAATTAAAAACTAATCTGGTTCATTTAAAAAATTTCAATCAGCTATTTACAATGATTATTGGTACCTAATTAGATTTTTTATGTATTTAGTTATTTTTTTTAATTATTAATATGCTAATTACAACGATTTTTGCTAATGAAATTTTTATTGTTCTTGTTTTTTATTAGTTTTCTTGTTTTTTTATTAGTTTTTTCTTGTTTTTTATTAGTTTTCTTATTTTTTTATTTGTTTTTTCTTGTTTTTTATTAGTTTTCTTGTTTTTTTATTAGATTTCTTGTTTTTTTATTAATTTTTCTTGTTTTTTTATTTGTTTTTCTTGTTTTTTTTGTTCATTGGTTTGTTATACTTCTATTAAACTTCAATTTTAAATAATAGTAATAATGCAAAAATCAATAATATTCTTCAGCCTAATTAATGCTAGAAACACTGAATTCTTCAAAATTTTGTAGGTTTGGCACATCTAATAGACCGGGCTATAATGGATCCATTACTGGTGTATTTATTGGGTAGGTACTAGCTTCATCAGGGTCACAAGATATTTCGTCGATTTCTGGTGTTGGAGAGCAGGATTCCGAATAACAATCCATGTGAAAATCAGTTTCTGTGATTGTACTAGTTGACCGTCTGTTTTCCAAATTCCAGTTGTGTGATACAATAAGTTATTTTTCTTGCTCGTTCAGTAGTTAGTTTATTTCTTTTATTTGTATGTACATCAGCTTGAGCACTGAAAGTCCTTTCAGTGGCTGCTGAGGTGCAAGGAGCTGACAGAACTGCAACAGCAATTTTGTGAAGCTTAGTAGAGCTGCAAATCCCTTTCCACCAGGTAAGGGCATCGGTTTTTTCGACTTGAGACCAAATAAAGCGATTCTTCCAAAAGCAATCTTTTGCTTTATAATCTGATAACTCTTTCATGACGTTTATTTTTAAATGTTGGCCCAGTTCATAAATATATTGCATTGCTGTTGTATCTTCTTCTGAATTTAATTCTAATCCATGTGAAGCAGGGTTGAGCAAATAAGCAGCCAAATGTATTGGTTCAATAGCCATTGCAGTTCGATTATTAATTTCAAAATGGTTCCTTTATTTTCATTGCCAAGAATTGTAATGTCTGATAAAACAAAGTTGATTTGTGACCTTAAATTATTGAATATGAGAAATACTTTGTGTATTTCTCATATAAAATCGCCTTCTAAATTTTTTATAGCGTCAGCAATCGGGTCTAAGATATGTACATGAAATCTGCTTCAAAAGGTCCCAAAACGATTCTTCTAGCAAATTGCTTCTAACATCTGATGGAAGTTGTGTGGCTTTCTCGTCTATAGCTAGTGTTTTAAATGCTATTTTTGTGTTCAGTAAACTTTTTAACATGGTCAAATGACTACTCCATCGAGTTTTTACAGCCAGTTTAAGTGTTTCGCCGAAAACTTTTATTTTGACTATGTCTTGAAGCAACGAGCTCAAAACTTGGTGGTTTTTGATAGAGTTCACAGCTTTAGTTGCCGTGTTTATAACTTTTTCTATAATATCAATTTAAATAATATCATGGCAAAGGAAATTTAGAATATGAGCACTGCACCCCAGCCTGGTGATGTGTGGATATTGCAATTTAACTAGCTGAAAAGCTTTTTGCATGTTCTTAGCATTATCTCCGATTAGAAGAATGAATTTTTTCAAATGATTTGTTCAGAAATATACTCTGCTGTATGGCGAGATTGTTCAGTAGGTAAAGATTCCACAAAAACATGTTCCGGAATTTATAATACCTTCGTGACGAATATTACTCCATCCATCGCATTGTAAGTGCAAATACTGGCTAAGATTTAACTTCTCTGTTATGGACTGCTTTGTTTCAGTGTAACAGTTTTCAAGAAGCGTGGTTAAAAGTGTTTCTCTTGTCGGTATTTTATACAATAGGTTTAAATCATCGAAAAAACTCTGCCAAAGAGGATGGTGATGTAAAGATTAAGGACAGCGACTCACGAATACCGCCTTAGCAAATTTCATGTTTAATCTGGATTTTTTTTTAATCGTCATGTCCATGTCACAAGAATAATTACAATTACTGATTTGTGGTGTTGATATCTTTTGATTTTCATTTAAAGTTCTGAGTTGGCTTGAATTTTGTTCTTGTTCTCGGTTTGTTGTCTGGTTAACATTTATGGTTGAAGTACCTTCCGATAAATTACTTCTTATGTCAACTGGACACCTAAAACACTTAGTTAAATGACGAGATATTCTTTTTAAATTGGCTTGTTTGTATACCATATCTCAGTATTTATATTGCATAGATTTATCTTCCAAACGTTTATAATTATTCCACACGAGATTGTTCTTTGGTCTAACCATAATCTTATAATCTTATAATACACATAAATGGGAACACGCGGTATAATGCTTGGCTAGACTGCACTGAGGTACCCGCGCTCCACGTGGTTTACTGTTCGACGCCCGCGCACTTACTGCGGCCACTTGTTTGAACGCGCGCTCGAATTGCCCCACCCTTCTACGTCATATCGCTTGCACAATATGGACACTACTAAATTTTTTTATCTTTGTCTTTTGTTTCAAATCGTGCTAAGAAGAGAAAACGTCTTAACCGTCCAAGTTCGTTTTAGCGGATAATAGCTCAATTCCCTCAATTAAGTGCATATACAGAACGCCCGCGGTTTTCACTCACGTAGTAGTAGTACGAAAATTACAATAAAATACCAAAAAAAACTTTTTTTACAATACATTAATAGCGGCGTTATCATCCATTGGATGGCTATTAATGGATACAAATAGATTATAATTGCTAATTATCCAAACCAGCCGGCTACTAACCCATCTCTATTTAAGCGTGAAAGCGTAACAGACAGACAGATATACTTTCGCATTTATAATATTAGTATGGATATTTACATAGAAGATCAGTCAGATCATAAAGTACTGATTTTTTCACACGAAATGACTTATTTTCAGGTTACCTATCATGCTACCTCGTTCAACCAGCACCTGGTATAGAGTACAAAGCTCAAGATGAGAGCCCCATAGACTGTTATGTTAAGGTATGTTTGTATGACTTGCAACTTTTTTAATCCTCTTTTTTTATACAACTGGTAGCAAACAAGCACACGGTCCACCTGATGGTAAGTGGTAACCATAACCTAGAGATGGCTGTGTTTTCCAAGCATCGCAGAAGTAATAATACTTAGAAAACACAATTAAGCCGTTGTCGACTACAGAGAAGGGGATGAGGAAGGAAAAGTGAAAAGGAAGAGGACCGAGGGGGAGTTTGGGCTGCCGGCGTCTCACTCACCGAACAAAACATATTAGTATGAAAACTAATATGAAAATGTATTTATTAAGTATATCAGTTGTTTAGTACCCATAACACAAGCAAATATAATTGCTTAATTTGGGACTAAATGGCGCTGTGTGAATATTCTTACGTCGATCTTCTATGAGAGGGTAGTACTGCCCCGGTCGATCTGGCCCATTCATGCTGAAACGAATATTCTTACTTCGATCATCTCATAGAAGATCGACGTATGAATATTAGTATTCATACTAATGTGTAAAAAAATAAAGATACCCCCTCGGTCCTTATTCTTTTCCCTTTCCTTCCTCATCCCCTTCACCGTGGTCGGCAACGATTTGTTTGTGTTTTCTAAGCTTTATTACTTTCGCAATGCTTGAAAAAAACACCGCCATTATGTTTGTTTGACACCAAAGTCTTATAAAAAAAAAACCCAGCGAGGATCTACTACCTTAAACTACTTCTTGCTTTTACTTTATAACATGAACATAAAGGCGATATAAATGATTGCAGGTGATGATAGTGTACCTGCGTTCTGGAAGCGCACTACAACGGCTTGTCGCAAGTTTAGTAGTATCGTCGTGGGCAAACCATACAGTCACACACAAAATGTACCCAAAGAACATACACACGGATATTAAAGTTAACGGCGAAGCGGAACATATGGTAGATAATTACTTATTTATTTATTATAGAAAACTCAACAGCTTAAACAAAGAACATGATATGGTAGTAATATGACATCAAATTCTTAAGCAAATAACAGAGTTTCATAGCATCACTACATAGTATAAAACAAAGTCGCTTTTCGCTGTCTGTCCCTATGTATGCTTAGATCTTTAAAACTACGCAACGGATTTTGATGCAGTTTTTTTAATATATAGAGTGATTCAAGAGGAAGGTTTACGTGCAAAATATAGTAAAGAAATGGTCATTTTAGAGGTTTCTAAAGTAATGCAGGGACATAGCGGTTGCGGAGCGGTATATACCGGCTGGGAGCCGCCGGCCTCTAAAGAAAACATGTTTGTATTATCTAATGACAAAAAGCTGTGAACGTTGTTTAAACAGACATTCTGTAGTATATTTAGTATCAGTATAATACATGTGCGAAGCCGGGGCGGGTCGCTAGTGCATTATAAAACTAGAAAGTGAAAAGAAACAACTTTTTTAGGATACAAATTTAATTCTAGCTAGCGTGCATGTAAGCGCGCTGGCCGTCCAATCACAGCTTGCTACGTACGTTTTACGCGCATATGCTGTAATGCATACAGCTTGACGCCGTTTTCCTTTGACCCTTTATAATATTAACTAACTAGCTGTTGCCCGCAGCTCCGCCCCCTTGAATGTCGGTTATATCTCTCGTTTATATATTGACGATTTCTTATACAAAATATCATCCCCTATTTCAACCCCTTTAAAACATTTTTATAGCGATAAAAGATATGTCTATGTTGTTTCATAAGGTCTAATCTATCTCTATACCAAATTTCATAAAAATCGGCTTAGTGCTTTAGGCATAAAAGCGTAACAGACAGAGAGACAGTTACTTTCGCATTTATAATAATAGTATGGATTAAATGCTTTCGAATTCTATTACATGGACATTAGAGTTCATGCCGAGGTTACATTGGTACCTCAGTATAAACTCATAAAAGTGCGACTGCCCTATATGTTTATGCAAATATTTATTGTTTCAAACAGTCACAAATAATAATATATTTGTTCTAGGAGGATCATACAGACAATAAGAGTGAACACAAGTCAGATGAAGAATTAAGTGCTATATCATCACTAGCCCCGCCATTGTTGTCTAGTACGTTGCACACTGCGCTCAATCAAGCACTCTACTATGATGAGGTGGCGCTTAATTGTAACAGGTAACAGCAATTTATTTAATACTAGCTTTACACGTTTTTGCTTACTAATCTGCTTCCGTCGCAAGTAGCGTGATGTTACATAGCCTGTAACCTTACTCGAGAACTGGGCTATCACTATCATACACAAAAAGAATTTTGCAAATCCGACTGGTGGTTCCAGAGAGCGCGTTTAAACAAACTCTGCCGCTTAATTTTGTATAGATATTTAAAGTTCTTTAAAAATTTTACTTAACCAAGTAGGTTTTAGGTAAACCGATATGTCATATCCGAACCTGACATTTTTATATTAGACTAGCGGCCCGCCCCGACTTCGCATGGGTGGACATTTTTTTAAATATTTTGGGATAAATATAGATACTTTTGTATAGGAATATAGAAAAGTGTTTTTATTTTCTGTAATTTTTTTAATTTTTCTCCGTAAGAATCATCCTCGTACTTCAAGGAATATTATAAAAAAAGAATTAGCGATATCGGTTCAGCTGCTCTCGAGATTTGCGCTGAGCAACACATTCAGCGATTCATTTTTATATTATAGATAATTTATGTCATGGTTTACCCTCAGCTTATACGCAGTTTTAAGTAATAATTCTGAAGACATCCACGTCATCTCCAGCATGTCTTACAAAAAGAGAGAATTTGTGAAGTGGGTTATTGTAATATGTTACTCGTTGCCTAGTATGTCCAGCCGTAGTCGATTCATACAACATCTACTTTGACTTCTAAAGACAAGAGGTTGTGCTAAGTTCGATTTTAGAGCGTATACGTGCAAAAACTTACGTATAATTTACACGTGCATATGATTTCAGAATATTACAAGAAGCTCGAGACTTACACGCCATGATGAAGCATTATAAATTACCAGTAGACGGCGAAGAGTTCAGTAACATTCTTCGATTAGAGCAAGTGGCATATTTAACGAACATATCTGCGCCGATGGTCGCTGGTATGAAGTCTAAGCGGGTCGCGCAGACGTTGGAGGAGAGACGCAAGAGTCTACAGTCCGCTGTCAATTTGTGTACTATCGAACAGGGCTCCTTGAACGTCTCGTAAGTATTTTGATTATATGAATACTAGCTGCGCCCCACGGCTTCGCTCGCGCTTAATATGTGATTTGTCTCTCTCTTGGAAACCAGGGCATTTTAGGATAAAAAGTAGCTTATGTTCGTCTCCGGCACCGAATCTATTTACATACTAATTTTCATCGAACACGGTTGAGCGACTTGGGCGTTAAATGGTTACAAACACACATACACGTATCATACACACAAACTTATATTAGTAGGATTAGTAGAATTCTTTCTTTCAACAGTGTCCAAGCAGCGATTGCCGGCGCCTGCGCAAACTTACACATATTACCTGAAAAATTAAACCCTGTGGTGCGACCGCTAATGGACAGCATCAAGAAGGAGCCCTCGGAGGAGTTGCAGCAGAACTCGGCGGACACGCTCGCTGTGTTACTGTCGCAGCTTGTCAACAGGGATCCGTGTCCCAACAATAAAGTGCTAGTCAATCTGAAGGCTTTTCTTAGGTGAGTACGTGCTATGTTGATGTACTCATTTTGTTGCATTTACTGCACGTATAACTAGATAATACGTGCAGTTAAGATTGTCGCATCGCCTGCATCATTTCAGTGTATTCCACAATTTTTTTTTCAAGTCTGGGTGCATTTTTGTCTATTATTTGTATGTGTATAAAGTTTCTGTTCTCATGATACTAGGTTTGTTACTTAATGCATCCTTCTAAAAAAATGTTTAGAATTATATGATCACATTTTTCAATTTTAAATCGCATTCGTTCTATTACTCTACTCATGATCGATTATAATGGTCAAATAATGCATGTTGTAACAATTTAATCCACAGATGTGATCCAGAGTATACGCCTCGCATATCACTAGAGAGCACCGAGGAGAACGGAGACTCTGCCAGTGGTGACAGCGGACCGGAGGGCAAGACTGAACAGACCACGCACGCGCCCGCACGTACGTATACGTGCACTTTCATGTCTTAATTAATGATATTTTTCTTGCTGAGTGAGTTCTTGATGAGTCTTGCTAGATAAATTTATCTATTGTACCGATGGTTTTTTTCGTGTTTTATAAAGGTGAATTAAATATCTTTAGTTCGATATCACAAAAATGTAAATTTAGTTACAAAACAAAGGCTTTGTAATAGCTTGGTTGTGTTTTGTAAGCATTAATACTACTGTGATGCTTAGAAAACAGGCATCTTTATAGGTTTCGGCTACCACAGACCACCAGGTGGGCTTGTATACCACCAAAGTTGCATAAAAATGGTGCAATATGATTGTGTCATACGAAAGTGACAGCTAGCTAAAGTTGAGTCCAAGCTTAACTAGAACTTTTCATTCTTACGACATTCCAACCATAGCTAACTTTACTAAAATATAAATAATATTTTTGTGTGACATAAACAGTGGACAAATACAACGGTATCCTCACTTTGTGGGAGCAGCAGCGCAGCGCCGAGCGCCTCGCCCCGCGCCGCGGCCGCCCGCCCGCCGCCGCCGCCGCCGCCGCGCTCGTGCTCGACCACTTGCTGCCGCATGAGGACGAGGTGATCTCATTCCTCAGTATTTAAACTGGAGAACTGCTAAAACGATCGGCAAATCTAGAAAAAAATAATTTAATTGGCTATTATATTTTTGCTCTTCCTTTTTGTTTTGCGAGTTCATTTCTATCACAAGTTGTAGGCAGCATTAATTACCAGTATTTAAACCGTACCGCGATTCTTATGTAATTAATTACGATTACGATGGCTCATAGTTAAATCTCTTGAAACTTACTACCCTCAGTCTAGGGGCCTACCACCATCTATATCAGTATAATTTAATGTTACTTTGGATTTTGTCTTCTTTTTTTTATGAACCATTAAATATAAGGATAGAGACAAAGTAAGGTTATAATACGATTGCTCCATGAGGTTATAGTGGGGCCACAGGACACGGTATCATTACTATCAGTAGTAATTAAAAATATAGTAATTATAAATGTAGTTATATTTTTCTTTTTTCAACATTCGTCTTAAAACATTTACAAAATTGATTTATTTTTTATAGGCTAGAAAATTACTACGTATACAGAGGCGTGGTGCTACGTTAGCACTAACAAGCCTGGCTACGTACTTCGGTGACGAGTTGCCAGAAAAGTTACCCAAATTGTGGGAGTTCATCACTGAACCATTTGAGAAAATTATGACTGATGCTGGTATGTTTTTGTGGGTTTTTACCGTTTATTTACGACAAATTATTGTATAGACATATTTTAAATAGTTTTTAAGAGTTGTATGTAAAGGTAAATAAAAGGTTGGACTGTATTGTATTAAGAGATTAGAACTTCGACATGGTAATTGATTATATTGTTTGTTTTTCAAATTATTTTTGCAAGACTTTAATACTTTGCGTATACTTTAATAGCCTTGCATTTATATATCTATTTCCCATGTTCATTAATATATTAGTACTAAGGTGGATGATGAATGTGTACTGTTATTAATAATGGTGTGTATTTGTAGAGCTAGAAAAGCAAGAATGCCACGTGGCGGAAGAGATGGTATCTCGGCTACAAGTGTTCGAGGCTGTATGCGGCGAGCTTCGAGGCGCTGTGCAAGGGCAGCCGGCCACCGGCCCGCGGGCGGCCGCCGCGCTGGCCCGCGCGCGGTACACTGCGCTGCGGCACATGGCGGGCCGCGTGCTGGCCGCTATGTGCCGCGCGCACTACCCCGCTGTCATGCACACGCTCGTCACAGAGGTACGTACTGTACACTGCGCTGCGGCACATGGCGGGCCGCGTGCTGGCCGCTATGTGCCGCGCGCACTACCCCGCTGTCATGCACACGCTCGTCACAGAGGTACGTACTGTACACTGCGCTGCGGCACATGGCGGGCCGCGTGCTGGCCGCTATGTGCCGCGCGCACTACCCCGCTGTCATGCACACGCTCGTCACAGAGGTACGTACTGTACACTGGCAAAAAGCAGTAGGAAAACTTAAGTTGTAGTTCCTAATATAGCAAACTAAATTTTTAAATTCAATTCAAAGGTTTTCACTTTTTTAATCTGATATAGTAGTCGCCATGTTATTACGTCATACAGCTATGTAAACTTAGAAGTGTCAACTATCGTAACTAAAAATAATTAATAATTGTATCCACAGCTAATCCCAGCGCTGAGTGACGTCCGAAGTGATGCAGTGCGGTGCGGCGCCGCGGAAGCGTTGACGCGCATCGTGGACGCGCTACAACTGCAAATTGTACCCTACATCGCGCTACTCGTTGTACCGTTATTGGGTACGTATAATGAAATGAAATCTATTTATTAATAAGTTATTTATCAGGCAACGATGACTGGTGTTTTCATTGAATATACTCACAAATTATAAAAACAGGTAATTTCAAAGAATTTAGGGCGTGTAGGAATTGTAGACGCACTACTGCTGCAAATATTTTATTTACATAATTGCAGTAGTAGCCATATCTCACTGCAGTGACCTACATAGGAAGCATACGTCCGTCGTAGTATTATTTGGTAATTTTGTTGTCGAACCTATACGTTACGAAACTTAAGAAACAGTATAGTAATCTTAATTATTATCTAGCATCATATTTGTTTGAACAGGTCGTATGAGTGACCACTGCGAGGCAGTACGTACAATGTCGACCCGTTGCTTCGCGTCTCTCATACAGCTAATGCCGTTAGACGGCTCAGCCAAAGAACCGCCAGATCTAACTCCTGAGCTACGAGCGAGAAGGTTAAAGGACAAACATTTTCTGGACCAACTGTTCAATCCGAAAAGTATCACGGATTATAAGATACCAGTGCCAGTGTCTGCTGAGCTTAGAAGCTATCAACAGGTTTGTGGAAAGGATTTTATTAGCAGTTATGGCCTTTTGGCGTTAATAAGCCCGTTTAAATTTAATGGTAGCAGTATATTGAGTTGGTTACCATTATAAATATCGACGATATACGAATATATTTCACTGTGAATTCATCCGACTATTGTCATTTTTAAATAGTACATTTTTGTACGTAAGCATTTTCGAAGTAAAGTACGATAAAATGTATAGTAAATTTATATTGTAAATAATTTTAAATCTACAATAGATGCTTTTATCCAGCAGAGCATGTCTTTTATAATAATGACGATGTTGTGACATCTAAAATCGTGCCTTTAAAGAAATATACTATCTTAATACCTTTATAGAACATCTATATAACCATTAATGAATGAATGAATGAATGAATGAAAGTGTTTATTCATGGTAAATACATAACCTAAGTTTGTAAAACTTATATTTTTACTTCTGCCAAACTGCAAAACAGTTTGTTGGCAGACGTAGCTCCCGACATAATTGATTGCTTAAACTATCAATGCACTTAATTATACATTTTCAAATAAAATAAAGAAAATAAAAATTACAAAAATATAAAGCTTAAAATTCATCAAATAATTAAAATCATAAAAAATTAAAAGATAAAATCACAACATAGAAAATTAAAATAGTATTTTTTGTTTTAAATGTTTTAATTTGTTGTAGGCTGGCGTGAACTGGCTGCGGTTCCTATACTCGTACAAGTTACACGGTGTACTGTGCGACGACATGGGGCTCGGCAAGACACTACAATCTGTAGTAGTAGTGGCCTCCTCGCACTGGGAGCGTACTCGAGACCACGCACCTCACTTACCATCACTCGTTGTGTGTCCACCCACACTTACTGGTAAGTACAAGATACTCCATTGATACTTGTAAAACTTATTATATAAATTAACAAAAAAAAATCTATAAAGACTATTATGCCTTGAGATTACTGCGTTCAAACTTTAATATTAATAGAATACTTAAAAAATGCTTCAATTTCAGGTCACTGGGTATTCGAAGTGAACAAATTTATTCCTTCAAAATTTCTTAAACCTTTACAATACGTCGGTATTCCATACGAGAGGGAGCGATTGCGTCATCATGTAAAACATTACAACTTTATCGTAGCTTCGTACGACATTGTACGCAAAGACATAGATTTCTTCAGCAGTATTAAATGGAACTATTGCATATTAGACGAAGGACATGTTATCAAGAATGGCAAGACTAAGGTGTTTAAAGCTATCAAACAACTAGTGGCTAATCACAGGTTGATATTGTCGGGAACTCCTATACAGGTAATTAAAAATTAACCGTAAGTTGATGTACTAAGTTTAATAGCGCATTTACATTGGTCGTTTACTCAGTCCTTAGCCCGTATACGCGGGCTAACGACCACAAAACTCATCGGTCGTTAACTCGGTCGGTATCAAGCATGCAGGGACTCTATACGTCTGCTTATGTCATTCTCTCGAAGCTAACTGCTAAAGAAATCGGACGGCCTGCGGGCGCTAACGACCAATGTAAACCGTTCTCCGTATGCGGGCCCTTTGGCATGCGTTACAGAAAGCTATCTCACCCCGCGTGCGGGCGCTAACGACCAATGTAAACCGTTCTCCGTATGCGGGCCCTTTGGCATGCGTTACAGAAAGCTATCTCACCCCGCGTGCGGGCGCTAACGACCAATGTAATTGCGGCTAAAGGCATCGCATCGCTTAACAATAATCCTCCTACATCACTTTAGTTCATATTATTATGAACTGTCAACGCACTGCTACACTACGACTACTATGTGCTCTGACGCAATTTTGCAATGCGGCTGTAGTGTGCGCTAGCCTTAAAGAGTAAGAACATTATTATACTCTACGCTGGACAGCAAGGCACGCTTTCTAGATAGCATTGTTGTAACATACTTACAATGGAATTTATAATGCTGGGTAATTATTTTCATTCTAACAGCGAATTGACGACGGGCAAATTGCCGGCAATCCTTTTTTAACTATCGTAAAGTTCATATTATCGAATGTAAATTTCTTATAAATGGGTGTGACTGTCATTATGTATTTTGAATTTTTTTTTACAGAATAACGTATTAGAACTGTGGTCATTATTCGACTTTCTAATGCCTGGTCTATTGGGCACGGAGCGACAGTTCACTGCGAGATACTCCAGACCAATCCTTGCTGCTAGAGATGCTAAGGCCACCCCGCATCAATTGCAAGCCGGTGCTTTGGCATGCGAGGCCTTGCATCGACAGGTAAAACGACCATTTCAATCTATACGAAAATATAAGTTTGAGGCAATTTTATTGAGACAACGCCTCCCACACATTGCTTTAATAAAGTAGATATATACAAAAATACAAATACTTTTTTTTATATCGCTCTATTGAAATATGGAGCTACGGAGCAAGCATCAAAAAGCACCTCACTTAATCGAATCAAGTAAAACATCGGGTTATGGCATTCGCAAGAGAAAAGTAAAGTTTAAAATTTTTTAAATGTTTTAAATTACGTTAAACCATGCTTAGGGACTGTAAATTTTCGCTTACACAAACCTGTTATATTACGAAATCACGTTTTGTTACCTCAATAATAATAATAATATCACCACAATTACGAGTACACACAGCGCCATCTAGACCCAAAGTAAGCATATTATTATAGCTTGTGTTATGGGTTCTAGAATGCGGATATATATACTTAAATATTTTGTTTTGTAAATACATACATAATACATTTCATACCTTTTGTAATTATAGTACTGTATGTTACTTATACCGCAATAAATAAAATAAAAAGTTATACATAGAAACACCCAGGCCAATGCAAATAGACATGTTCATGAACACAAATATTTGCACTTAGCGGGCATCGAACCCTAGACCTCAATATCTAATACCTCCTTCCTCTACATTAAAGCTAAAAGTAAACTTAAAAACTTATCGTATATAGGTGTTACCATTCCTACTCCGTCGTGTAAAAGAAGACGTACTAAAAGAACTACCACCGAAGATAACTCAAGACTACTATTGCGAGTTGAGTCCGTTACAAAGAAGATTGTATGAAGACTTCTCTAGGGAACACATGCCTCAAGATATCACTTCGCATCATACTCACGTGTTCCAGGTAAGTCATTCTGATAAGTTAACGAAATAAACTCACTTCTTTATTACTGATTGAATTATAGTGAAAAATTTTGATATTCACGTGTATTTGTTAGGTAATTAATGAGGTCTATACTAATATTATAAATGCGTAAGTAATTCACTCTGTTTGTCTGTCTGTCTGTTACGCTTTCACGCCTAAACAAGTAAACCGATTTAGATGAAATTTTGTGTAGTGATAGTTTAGACCTTGGGGAACAAAATAGGCTTTTATTGCGAAAAAATAGTTGAAAAGGGTTGAAATATAGGATGAAAGTTTGTATGAAAAATCGTCAGTGTAAACAGATATAACCGACACTAACGCGGGCGGAGCTGCAGGCAACAGCTAGTATGTCATAAAATAATTTCATGTCTCCTAAAACTAGTACAATAATTGCAAATAAAATTAATTATAAAACATTACAATACAAAGTATATTAAGTCGTTTTGCTACTATATTTGACTTTTCGGTTCCTTATTATCATATTTTCGAATACGAATACTAAAACCGTTACGCGTTTTCGGTTCATGACGTCATGGTTCGCCCCAAGTACGCCCAGCTAATATAGTGTTCGTCCGTTGTCGTCCAGGCGCTGCACTACCTACAGAACGTGTGCAACCACCCCAAGCTGGTGCTGACGCCCGACCACCCCGAGGCGGGCGCCATCGCGCGCCAGCTGAGCGAACAACACTCTACTCTCGACGACATCGACCACTCCGCCAAGTTACCGGCGCTCAAGTGAGTATATAAGGAAATTCGCTTCAAATAAAGGGAAAATATTACAACCTAGAAGCTTCGCGGAACGACTTTGTCAAATGAGGGTGTTTAGGACTTTGTCAAATGAGGATGTTTAGGACTTTGTCAAATGAGGGATGTTTAGGAAAATTTTCGCCACCAGTTGGCACCACTTTGGGAAAATGTCTTCTATTTTGATAGCCCTATCAAAACAAATATTTTCAGTGTTCATTTCATGTTTATTTTACAAAATGGATAATTCACGTGCATAAAAACGACAAAGAATATTGCTGAAAGTTAGCCCAATGTGACAGTTGAAGTGGCGCCAACTAGTGGCGACAATTATCCTAAACACCCTCGTTCAAATAAATTCATAAAGAGTGGTCTGTGTTTCTTGCCAGTTCTTCTCACGGCTCTACCTCGTCAGCGAACTGGCTCTAGGTTATTTGGCTGACTTCATGTAATTTTGACGTTCATAAGCATCAAACATGATCGAAATGAAATAAACGCTTTAAGTTTGAGTTTGAATATGGAACTTTAAACTCCCTCAGACAACTCCTCCTCGACTGCGGTATCGGCACTCCAACATCTGACGCTGAACCAGAAGCGATCGTTTCCCAACACCGAGCGTTAGTTTTCTGTCAGCTCAAGAAGATGTTAGACATCGTAGAGAAGGACTTACTAAAGAGACACTTGCCCACTGTCACGTATTTGAGACTGGACGGCAGCGTGCCGCCACATCAGAGACACGCTATCGTGACACGGTTCAATAATGATGTGTCGATTGATCTACTGCTGCTTACTACCGCGGTACGTATGTTTATTATAACTGTTTGTAATAGGAATATTTTGTTTTAAGGAGTCTAGTGGGCAGACTCCGTACCATACCATGACAGGATCGGCAAGTACCACGATACGCTCTACTATGTCCACTTGAGCGTATTATTATATTTTCGTCGACAATTGTTGACGCTCAGTGCATGGCACGTGACGGTGCTGGTCGGTGACCGAACGGAATAGTCTCATATATTCAATACAAATAATATTTTTTTGCCTGACACGTTCATAACACGGTTATGGTATGGTACGGTGTAGTGGGCAGACTCCTTTATATTTTTGGTTTCTTTTATCCTATGTCGGTAATGTTTACAATAAACTTGAAGAAGTACTTATATAGAATAGTCATGATTATTACAGTTTAAAGCCCTTTCTCTAACAGAAGGCGAGCAAAAAATTTATTATAGCAGTATTATTATTTTTTTTTTGTTTTTTGTCTTTTTCTTTTGTACCAAACAAAACAAGGATAGAGACAAAGTAAGGTATAATAAGATTGCTATAAAAAGTTGTTTTAGGACCCCTGCAGCTGTATCCAGCACACCTTGTAGTTAAATGATGGGTTAATGACAAACTCAATCACAAAAACCAGACGCCTTGTAAGTACTAATATCTCTATATTATATTTCTAGGTGGGCGGTCTAGGTCTAAATTTAACAGGCGCCGACACGGTGATCTTTGTAGAACATGATTGGAACCCCATGAAAGATTTGCAAGCCATGGACCGAGCCCATCGTATTGGCCAGAAGAAAGTCGTCAATGTATACCGACTTATCACTAGGGAAACGCTCGAGGAGAAGATTATGGGGTCAGTATATTGCTTATTTATTTTAATTATCACGTGAAGTTGTCTTTAACTTACTTTACAACGGCTTTATAGTCTCAAATCGAATATTATAGCAAAAAAACGAAAACTACGAACTCACAATTGAAACGTTGGATATGTTTTGAACAATTAACCTTTTTTTTTTGTTTCGTTACGGCTATAATAGGAAAAAAAAGAAAATAGACATTAAAATGGGACAAGACAATATTGTTGTAATTGTTATTAAGTATAAAAATATTTATTTATTTCTACATTATTTACAGATTACAAAAATTCAAATTACTAACCGCCAACACGGTAATAAGTAGCGAGAACGCGGCAATGGAAACAATGGGTACCGACCAGTTACTGGACCTATTCAACTTGTCAAGCAATACGTCGCAACAACAACCCGGCACTTCGGGCTCAAAGTCCGTTCTAGAAACATTACCAGATCTGTGGGACGATAAGCAGTACGAAGAAGAATACGACATGACTAATTTCATCAAAGGACTAAACAAAATGAGTGCTTAAAATGGCGCTTAAGCGAAAATGGCGCTTAAACAAAATGGCGCTTAAGCAAAAATGGCGCTTAAGCAAAAATGGCGCTAACACAAAATGGCGCTTCAACAAAATGGCGCTTAAACAAAATGGCGCTTAAGCAAAATGGCGGTTGGTAACAGATAAAGGCGAAGTTTATAGAGATTCTCGACTGCTGAACATAGAAGCCATAACAATTTCTACATAGGTAGGTGTTATGTTCCTTCTTGTGAAAAGTGGTTCCCAGTGTCTGTAATGAGAATGTTGCATTGTCAGTCATAGATATTGTGTTCAGCTGGTAATAAAGCAACGGCAGGCTGTTGACTCTTCAAGGCATTGGCCATTGAACAGTCTCGGCTGCACAATGTACAACGATGAAACCTTGCTAATATGAGGTGAAGTTTAACCTACTGTCTTACACCTTGCAATGAGAATAGTTCCTACTAACAAAATAGGAAACAAAATAAATAAAACAAGGCAAAAGGCCAGTGTAGCGTGTAGAATTTTAAATATTGATGCAAATATTCAAAATATGTTTCATTAAATTAACTATAGATACTGTGTAGGACTTTGGAAAAGCCAAATTGATTTTTTAATGTAGATTTGTACAATGTACTGAGTTGATCTATCATCAAAACTTCGTATCGAATTTGTACCTTATTTATTAGTACATACGGTTTATTTTGATGTTAGATAGCTTAGTTTGAAGAGGCTGACCCATTCTAGTAGTATTGACAGCTTTAGCGAGTTGCCTTAGTGAATATTATATGGATCTTGTATTTGTGTTAGTTGTAGTAATATATTCAGTATCATTTCATCACATTAGTAGTTGTAAGTTTTCGAATATTCTAGATGCTGTTCATGCTAGAACAATTCTGGTTCATAACTTGTTAGTACTTCTCATATTACGATAAAACGAACATAGTTGAGGCTATAGGAAAGTCAATTTTTTTTAAATTAGTCAATAAAAGACTAAATAACTAAAGGCTTTCAGATAAAAAAAAAGTTTTGTGTAATGCAATGAGGGTGTTAATAAAAATTTTGCCTCTTTGGTAAAAGGTCTTCCATTTTGACAGCGCTATCAAAACAAATATTTTTCAGTGTTCATTTCGGCAATTTTAATAAATAATTTACAAAATGATAATTCACGTGCTTAGGACAAAAAAATTGCTGAGAAGGTTTCTAAAATGACGCACTAACAAATCAGGTTTTGCTTTTTGAAAGTTAACCTGATTGGCCCAATGTGTTAGTAAAAGTGGCGCCAACTGGTGGCGAAAATTTGCCTAAACATTCACATTTCAACATTGCAACATTATATAAGTTGCGATGTTGCCATAAATAAATATAGAAAAGTCACATTCACTGTCAGAGGAAAATGTTTCGATTTCTTGATGACCTAATTATTACCTTACTCCCATAAGCAGAAATTTCAAAACTGGGCAAAAATTAAAAACTTATCTATCGACTTCGACAAAAATCCAAAATCAAATTGCTCTGGTCTAAGAACAGTCATTTTCACTATAAATTTTACATAATAATAATGGAATGTATGTGTCTACATTCTTAGTACCTGAACTCTAGTTATATCCATCGCATTGTTCAGCGTGAACAGCGTTCTTTCGCACCCAATGTACTACGAATATAGGTATCTCACTTCTGATCGCGAACACTCCGCTTCTTTAATAATATGTCAATTACAGAATCGATTGTTGCTATATTGAATAACTGTTATGTACTTATACATATACACACATATTATACAATATTATACGCATCTGCTGTGATTCAATAACCAGTTTTTCATTAATTGTAAATTAAAATTAGCTGTTGATGCAGCTCAATTTAATCTTGAATGTTAAAAATATTTGCGGTCAATCCATAGGTAGTTAAGCATTTACTGAAACAAGTTTCAATGTTGTTAAAATGTACAATGTTAAACATGTTAAAATTGTTGTATTAACCTAATCATCGAGTATCAGGTTTAACTCGTATGTAGAGGCATAGATTATAGTTGATATCTAAAATACGGACATTTAGTTGCATATTATACTGGAAGTCAATTAAAATATATGAAAAAGCACTATTGTACCAAGGGTTACAGATAAGACAGCTGAAATAATACGACAACATATAGAATTGTTTGTGTAATCGTGTTTGCAATAATTGAACAGCTGCTGCGTCGAACGCTTGCGTGGTGTGTGTACACACCGTAATAAGTGACCAGCCAAATTAACCTTAGATTTAAAACATTAATTTTCATTACCACTCCATGCTTATTAATAATAAATTAATATTTATTTACTCAAAAATGTCTACGTAATCGTTTAGAATATGATTATTTAAACTTCTTTCAAAGTAAGACGCTATTTACACCAATGCAAGTCTCATAAAAATATAACTTGCAATGTAAATATAAATGCTAGAAGGTTCCTTATTTACCTCATTGCCTTGATTTTCTCTATGTTTAAATAGTTTATTTATTATTGTAGCATTATAAGGAACAGTCATGCTTCTTTAGTCATTTTTGTAGTTTTAGTGATGTGCTGTGTCGCTGACGTATTTTATTTGATAGTATAATAATGTGTTTGTTGTTACAATAACAATACATGAAAACTTTGCCGTTTCATCCATTGTCACAGAAATACAGTACTACAATTAAATGTGATGTAGTCTGGCGTTTAATCTGCTACCATTATCATTTAGCATTATGTTAGATTCCCTCACAAATATTTGTTACGAGAGTTTCTGTGTACTTTAAATAAGTTAATTTCTATGTTCGTAAGCCCTACCACACCGAGCTCGCGCTCTAGTCTTAAAAAAAACGTTAATTCATTTATGTCATGAATTTAGTGTGTGCAACTGAGCGAATCTGCTTTGTCGTCCATCTTTCCAAAGGTATATTGTAGTACTGTATATGTAATCGATAGATTTGTTGAAGTCGTTCGTGTTTCAATTCTTTCTCAAGAACGACTGCACTCTCGACAAAGTAAATAAATGTGTCGGCGTAAATTTTACGTTGTGATGTGATGCAAAAATTACAAATTGTTGTAATTATTTGTTTGTGTACTTGTGTCTGAATAAAAATAAAACATTTTTCATATTGTTCTTTTATTTTGTGTTTATTAGCACAAATAATAAATAAACAATGCATTACATACCTACCACTTGTTATGACTACACCTATTACGTTATGTACGTATTATTAGGTGTCACTGGCTTAGGATTCCTTGCCACTGCCATGCACCTAGTTTTCTCAAAACTCCTTCATTCCCTTCATGGCAGGCATCGTCTTCGCAGTATCACTGGCATTGCAGAAGTCCATTAGCGACAGTTATATACCACTAACCATCACCTTATACCATTTGTTCCCAACGAGTCACACTCTTATCTGTCACACTGTGACTGGTTGGGAAAATTTTAATAAAAAATCCCAACCAGTCACACTGTTACTCCATGGGAACTTTTTATTAGTTATTTCCCAACCAGTCACACTTACAGGTGATATAAAATAATGAAAAGAAGAATCAACGGTTAGTTAAGTGTGACTGGTTGGGAAATAACTAATAAAAAGTTCCCATGGAGTAACAGTGTGACTGGTTGGGATTTTTTTATTAAAATTTTCCCAACCAATCACAGTGTGACAGATAAGAGTGTGACTCGTTGGGAACAAATGCCTTATACAGATCATAATTCAAGGTTTACATCGCGCGAAGCGCAATAACTTGTTTTGTCATGTCAAAAGACGTGGAGAGCAGACATTGGTTTATGCAATATCGACATTTCGTGTTTTGGGTTCTGGAGATCACTAAAAGTTACTGTAATGGGTACCTATTCCATACTCCTACTCCCGCAGCAGCTATCCCGAGGTTTTTCATTTCCGGGCAAACACGTAATTTAAACTTGTCTGTGAAAGCCTATTACGCAAAGAGCTATTACGCCCTACAGACTCACGAGAGTAGTCTCTCCGAAGTATTGTGTGAGAACCGAGTAGCTATTCATATTCACGCGACCTTCTCACTTGCGTTCTCGACCGTTAACCGAAATGGACGACTAACAGTGCAGCGGAATGCATTGACATATTATATTTTCGTAAATATTAAAATTAAAACAAAATTTAGAAAAAAAGGAAGGCCCAGACGACGGTTATTTATAATTTAAAAAAACCTTTACCGAACGGAAAGCGGCGCGGAGAACGAGGCGTGCGCGAGGACGAGAGAAACCTATTACAGTCACACTTATTGGTTGTTCTCGGGGGTTCTCGGCGTGAGTCTGTAGGTAGTATATCGAAGCACAGTAAATGTATCGTGGAATACAAAAAAAATAATTTTGACAAAATATTATTTTAATTTTTATTAGCTACAATGTATGTCGCTCCTTATTTTTGTTTATGCGTAGAACGGAACGTTACAACATACTAGTTCAAATAGATGCCGCGAGAGTGCGCTAATGTGCATCAACACCATGGCGAAAGCGACGTCAAGCGTGTGAATATTTTTTTGTTTTCTACGTGAAAATGTTGTTTTTCGCTCGTTTATAAGTTGAAAAACTCAAAATAAACTAACTTTAAGTGTCTACATATTGTTTAGTGTAAATACTGATCGTCAAAAGTTGTAAGTTTTGTGTGTGAAGTTGCAACGAACTCTCGGATCACTTTGGAGTTCAGGTGTCAACGAGGTAAGAAACTGATGCTTAATCATACAATAATACTTCTAAAATTAACATTTTGTCGCTATCGTAAGTTTTTTAGGCCATGTAGCATGTAATTAGCCGTATATAATTGATATTCGTTACAATTAGAAGTATACACAGGTAGGTAATAGTTATAAATAATTCACTGTAAGGTTAGGATCTTGTCTTAGGTTGTATTCAAGACGTTTGTACAAGTTTTGTTATTGTATTAATAAAGCACATGTATTTATTTATATTGTTTTTTTTACGTTACTCTCAAAAAGTTTTGTTTAGAAACTTGTGTCAAGTAGGTACTTACCTACCTACTGACCTCATATTTTTACATGTATTGTGTAAGGGGTTCCTGTAGGTTGTGAGACAACTCTATTTACATATTATGTACAGACAATATAAATGATACGTTTTTAATGTTAGTGTGTCATAACTTCAGTGTTAGTTTTTAGAATAGATAAAAAACAATATTTAGTATTTACCTCAGACAATACTAGGGAGAATACTTACTAAAAAAAAAATTGTTATAGTTGTTGTATTGTAGTTTGACCTTATAATGTTAGTAGTAATAGTCAATCAAAATAAAATAATGTAGTTATCAATAAATTTGAGGCATGTAGATATTTAAATTATTAAATATGATTTGATTTGATTTATAATTAAATATGGTACCCATTTACTTTAAATCATTAGTTACAATGTTAGAATTCCACTTTGTAGTTCAGTACCTAGTTAGTTATTTTGAATCATGTAGCTACAAGTAAAATAATTAGTAATTTTTATTAGTGATTTGAAATTAGCTAGTAAGTACCAAAATTTAAAATAAACTAATAAAATTAAATTTTATTTTCAGAAGTACCTATGAAAAATGAATGATTTCTGACATGCTTCTATAAGTGTTGTAGACATTTATTATTAATCAAGAAGATTCATTATTTATATATCTTTAGTATTTTATAAAAAGTAAATACCTAGCTTACTAAAACTATCACTTCTGGCATTTGAAGAGAAGTTTACATATGCCCAGATTAATCAAGCAATTTTAACATAATGGATTTTAATTTTTAGCTTTATTAGTTTAGTTAGAACTGAAACATTTTACCTAAAAGTAATAGATGAATATGTAATTACCTGAAAAATGGCTCATTGCTGTCCTGACCTGTCCAAATTATCTATTTGATTTAATAACTACATATATTTTGTATTGGTCATTTTTTTTTCAAACCTTTGCTGGTACAATGGGGCAGTTTAGGGAGACCTCTCCTACATAGTTTTTCAAATCACCCATTAAAATATAGGTACATACCAGATCTATAAATTTAATAGAAATATACCTATAAATATAATAGAAATATACCTATAAGTATAATAGAAATATGCCTATAAATATAATAGAAATATACCTATAAATATAATAGAAATATGTCTATAAATTTACTAGAAATATACCTATAAATATAATAATCAAAAGCATAAAGATTTTTCATTTCAATACTTCAATAAAATACAAATCTTTGTTCAAAACGTTTACGAAAACAAAAAAAAACAGTGTGTCATCAATATGTCTCTTTTTTTTAAAAAGCAGGTTTGCAACAATCAATTCCCTTTGTGCGCGACATCAATGGGAGCGGTTACTGTGTACCTATCCTTTGATCTCGCCGCCCTCTGAAGATGCGACAGTGCGCTAATACCGCCGCCGCGTGGAACAACGGCGTAACCGACCGCTTTGATGCTCTCCACCACGAAAATATCATATTATAATTTAGTCGATTTAATCTCCCCCTAATTTAACTCGACTATATTTATCCGAGTAGTAAATTACATTTTTTTAATGAGCTTTATGCGGCTAGATAACTTAATTAGCTAATTAGGTATAATTATTTTATATGAGTAAATTCTCATAAATTACTTTAATCGATTTCGGCGATTAGAATTAGTCAACACTAGACGAAATGTCCATCGATCTCAAATAAATACAAATACGCTCATCAAATTGATACCATTCAAAATTTGAATCAAGAGGTAATTAATTTAAGTTGCTTTATATTGATTTTATTAAAACACAATAAAGGACAAGCATATAAAACTAAACGCAAATTAATATTGCAATGTTCCTTTGATGATATTACTAGATGATATTTTAATTTAATAACCCATATAAATACTTGATGCCCTGCGCTATTTTGCTTTGCGCTCATCCTTTAACGTTCACCTTGTAAAAGTCTTTTTAAATAAAATATTTCTCTGAAACGAAACTAATCTTGAGTCAGTTGTAAAAGGGAAGCGTATTAAACAGCAGTACACTGAAAATGAATAATATACAAAGTGAACTATTTCTTTGAAATAAATGACTAAAGTACACAAGTAACATTTTATTTGACAATAGTCTGCAATGGGAGCGAGCGGTAGTTATGACGTTTCAGTAATTGGTTGGATCGAGTGACTTCGCTAAAAAGGACGATTCATAGCTTTGTTGTGGAAGTGAGACTTACTGTCCCATACTGACTTATCAACGAGGAATGCTGGACTCAAAGTGAATAGGAAGTATTTATAGGGTCTTTTTTATCAGTCTGAGTTCTCAACGAGGCTTTGCTAGAGTTGTTCGGAATTGTCTTTTTGCACTTTCTTTTATGACCGACAAAATAGAAAATTACGATTTGGAAATGTTTGGAAATATTCTGTCATTGATAGGGATGATACACATATTATTGTGGTGTTAAGTAAGGTTTGTTCTTTAGCTCTCAAACTGGGTTTTGTAGATGTAGATCTTTCTGCTGAACCATACATTAATTGACATAAATCAGTTTTACGTAAACAAGATTAGACATGATCGTCCATCTGTCAAAGAATAAACATTATCAATTCCAAACGTACGTACTGACGGGAATAAGTTTGGGCCATACGCATCCAATCCAATAATTTTGTTCAATCCTATAACATAAAAGTTTGTAAGAAGTCTTCATGCGGGCGAACCCAGCTTGTTCCAATAAGTTCGGAACTTTTTTGATAGCTAAGATAAATATCGGATCGGACCAAGAGCAGGTCTTACCCAAAAACTAAACGAATAAGCTTTCTGAAAGTTTCTTCAATACATTTGTTTCTTTTATTAAAACTACCTTAAGATTACATACTTTAACCAAATTTTTGTCCATCATTAATCTTTAGATGATTTGTGATGAATTAAGATAGTATAAGTTCAAAATATTCAATGATTATGTCATCTATATGTGTAGCAGTTGGAGTACTAGCGAAAATCAATAACGGGTCAAATCACATTAGTGCTTCCAAGTGATTTCATATATGGATACAAATTAAACGTGAATTTGGTATTCGCTTTAGAGATGTCCTATGTAGGTAATATTCATCACGCTATGTGCACGTTATATCAAATCGAATAGCCGCGCTATCAAGTCCACTTTGTGCGTTGCCGTGACTGGCGCCCAACCAGGGACCGTACGCAAATTGGCGGCGAACAATTAATGGCCACCTGGCTCCGTTGCTAATCGACCGATAGAATTAAATGAACGGACTGCACTAATTGCCCGGTAAGACAAAGGGGCAAACACTCGCCTTTGAGCTGCCGATGTCTAGTGTCACTTGAGGCGTAGACCGTTGCGACGACAGACAGCCCTGTGCTCCGCTTGTGTACTGTTCATATTGAACCGAGACGTCCATTGAACGCATCGTTTGTTATGCACATGTAGCTATCTTAGAGTCCAATAATACGGACACTGGATTGGTTGTGCCGTAATCAGACACACGAGTGTGCTCTAGTTGACATAAGCTTTGGAGACTCCTCGAACATTTGTTTGATTACGAAAATGAATGTGTATGACTAAATTAATCGTGTATTGTTGTAACAAGAATCAATTCATTTTGGTTCTGTACTAATTTCGACCGCCTGCCGCGCGTGTACAGCCACACAAAGCCGCTAAAAAGCAAATTATGCTGTTGGTATGCATAATAGAAAATTCGTTTTGGTTTCTGCTAAATGTAACTATTTTTATGTGAGCTACTACAAACGTTTCGAAATGCGGATTTTTTCGAATTTCTGAATTATCCTGTAATTTGCTAGAAAATCTTCGAATACAGGTTCAAAGACAACAATTTACTTTAAGAATTCCAAGGAACTAGAGGCAATCTTTAAAATCTGTGCAATGCCCCGTAATTCCTTGACAATGACGTTTAATGGGCGATAGCTCTTGGCCGGAGTGTTTCAAACAGCGCACGTCCATGGTCTTGTGCAACAGAACACGCCAATTACACGGAATTAGGAGCTCTAGGACGTTTATATCTGTGGCCCAATAAGGAGCTCTTGCGTGCTTACGTGCCTTTGTTGTGGATAGTTGCGAATTAAAATAGATGTCTCGTTGAATGGTACAGTGAGCTGCAGGAATTTATTGAAAGAAAAGTAACTTTTTAGACGCCGAGAGAAATTTAACTTTAGGTCTTACTGTACTTTGGTTATCAAACAGCACTCGTCTCATAGAATTGATCAAGCTTAAAGGTAATAAGTATTCGCAATCATTAAACATATTCATATTTTTTAACAAAAACAATTTTGTTGAAGTTCGAGTCAAACTTTTGGCCTATATTTTGTAACGTAAATAAGAATATGATGAGGTTAATAGCTAGTAACATATTTATGTTAGTAATAATCGTAGTAAGCGTTAAAAGTCTTTCAAGTTTGATTGTTTATAAAAATCAGTGGGAGTGAGTTATTATCCACATAATAATAGCGCTACAAAATGTGTAGTAAGTAATGGCCCATGCAGTTTAGCTGTTTACTACTACACATCGTATTTCTAACAAAATATGCAAATAGAATCTCATTGAAGCTTGTATTTTAACAGAAACACCACAAACACATACGAAAAGTCAAAGACAACGCCGTTTGATTTTTGTGTAATTTGTATTTTTTAGCTGCAATTAAAAAAATTAAACATCTTATTTGCTAAATTTCTGACATCCCGATGCGATTCCAGTTCTTTTTAAATAATGTGTATTATTTGCTTTTCTTTTAGTCATGATATGAAAATATTATAAGCATTCTTTCTGACTGTATTTACAATTTTACACACACTTCGGACAACGATAAAACTGATTTTATTATATAACTCTTTTTGATGTAGGATGTATCTATTGTTCATTAGTTTATTACAGTCTAATGAACGACGTGTTACATATTTTATTTGTTTCATATTTACTGCAAAATAGTAAAATGATTAGATATACAGACTAAGACTTAATCACAAATGATTCAAAGTCTGTAGTTCACAACACGTTCACAATAAGGTAATCCATTACTCATGAGGAAAGTCGTATGATTATCTATATCTTGTTGCGAAGGTATAAATACACAGTCAGAGTAACCAAATCAAAAATAGTCAGGAAGAACATGGAGCATTGAGTTACTTGTGATGTCACAGGGATACGCGGCACTCAGTTACACGAGACGCCTCATTTACCGAATCAGCTTTGACAAATAACATTTCCCAATTAGCTGCAATGGACGATCAAAGTCAAAAGTTTAGTCCTTTGAACATTCCTTTGTTCATCTAATTGAATTAATGGATCGAATTTTGAGATCAGTGGATTTAAGTGGCGGTGGCAATCAATGATTAAAAATTATGATAGCTAGTGTACGTCACTCTCATATCTACCTACTGCTTCTGCAAATCACGTACTGTATCTACTACAACATTTCATTAGAATTACGCTTGCACGAGTTTCTTTGAAGCCTTTGAATGGATTACCGTCTGTATTAAGCAATGTTTTCTGTATATTTTCCGATTACGATACAGTTTTCTTTGAGGCTAAGAGAAGATAAATCACTCAGTATTTATCTTACTGAGCTTCAACCGTAGTTGCATACTTACTGCACTACTATTTATTTATTTTACGTAATTAACTTTTTCAACGCCAGCGACAGATGCATTCGCTACAAGCTGGCCTCTTACGGCGAAATTACTCATCACAGAAATATTGCTGTTATTAATTTATAATAAAACATATTATTTTATTTAAAATGAGTTATTTATGGGTTTTCTGTTCAACATTATAGAATAATTTAAAATGTCTTTAAGGCTGATCGCATACTGCCACGCACCGCGCTGCATGTTGCGTGTCAACGCACCTTCAGATTTTGATATTAAAAATGTAGTGTGGAACCCATTCAGGATGCTACAGTTATACTAACTGATCGATATTGAGATCCATTTTTAAACAAAAGTCTTCCAAAATCACGCACGGCACTGCAGGTCTCAGTGTGCCATAACTTGCATCTCGCTCCGCACTCACCTACGTGGGTGTGTTTCGCCGCTTGGCGAAACTTAGGCGCGTGATCTGCATAAACGCGCGTGGATGCATTTTCGGTGTGTTGCATCGTGCGTGTTTTTTATACAGACGGAGATACTAATATGCAACGAAAGAACACGGACTCTCGCACCACGCTGCATCATGCAGAGCAGTGTGCGAATGGCCTAAAGATTTTCCATGGCCGTACAAATTATAATTAATTAATTATTAGGTAACTATAAATTTTGATTTCCTTCAGAATGTCGAAATATACGTTTTTTGCGGCATAAACAGCCGTATTTTTTTACGTTAACTTTTGAGTATGATTTTTTTATAGCTTCAAGAGACTGTAGGCCTGAGAATATATGGTTTTAATTTCAAATCGATACCTCCACGCGTTCCTGAAATATGGGGGCTTGACAGACAGACGGATAGACAAGAAAGTGATCCCATAAGGGTACGGTTTTTCTTTTTGAGTTACGTAATCCTAAAAATATTTCTAATTTTGTATACCGCAACAGATCTTTATATCAAAAATTACTAAAACTACTATCGTGTTTTCAAAAAATACCATGTCTTTTATAAAAAAGATATGTTTATTAACCGCTTGGTGCTACAGCCGTTTAAAAAGTAATGTTGAGGTTGTATGCCATAAGGCAAAGTGCAACTGGAATCAGTGCGCTTAGTGGGGTGCCGCGGGCGAAAAGTGGCTCGTTATCGCACTCTCGCGGTGTTGTGTATGGGCTCTGACACCGCGTAACGATACCCTAGAGTGCCCGTGACCGTACCAATGTAGTTACCGACAACTCGTAGATAGGTACTTGGTGAAATGCAGC
This sequence comes from Parascotia fuliginaria, assembly GCA_963082885.1. Taxonomy (NCBI): domain Eukaryota; kingdom Metazoa; phylum Arthropoda; class Insecta; order Lepidoptera; family Erebidae; genus Parascotia; species Parascotia fuliginaria. The sequence goes on from OY720178.1 coordinate 15,952,111, forward strand.
ACCAGAATCCATAATTATATTGTGACTTATCAGTTTTGGTGCGAATATTTGACTATTTAACGTGCTTTATCGTTTTTTCAGAATAAAAATTTGCTTTTAGAGTTTGAATTATATTGTTTCCGTTAATGGTGCATTGGTTTTTGCATCCCTTAATCGAAATTGGTCCAACAGTTGCGGGTCGAGAGCGTGTTTAGCTGTAGGTATTATAAATGAATGACTGATTGCGTCTGGTTTATAATCTACGAATTGCACTAGAGTCAATGTAAATTTTACAAATTTCACTCGCAATCCACTGATAGGAATTAATCGCTCTTGTTATTTTTGTCTCCAAACAAATGTCAGTATAACAACTATTAAAATGTTCTCGGAATAAAAAATCCTCTTAAACGTTATAATTTACGACTACGTACAATTTACACCAAATAACCCACAAAAATAATCTTGTTAAATGAAACAGTAGTAATAAAACCGGGGAATCAAAGTAACAAACATAAATATCTAAACTTAAAGTTGGCAAGATTTGATATGACGTAATACGAAACGCCTTTGATAGAAACTCTGTATCTATTAATGAGAGCTTGAGAAATGTCGCAAAACTCGTGAAAGGAAGATAAATCGACATTTCACACGTTCTGAAGTTTGAAGTTCACAAGTTGGCATTGATGCGAGGCACGCCGCCCATTCCCAAACGTTGAGCTACGATCTAATCTAAATAATGGATGTGCATTTCATTATTTTCATGGAGTATTAAAACAATATGTTATGGTGAATTGTTTAACTGTTTTCGATAGTTTTGAGCATGGGTTAACATGACTTCACTCGTGAATTACAATCATTCCGTAATTTCATAAGTTTTGTATTTTATTCATAAATGTGCCGCATTTTGGAGCCTTTTTTTTTACCAAGAGAATCAAACTTTTTAGGCGATATTTTTTTGATTTGACAAATTTATTTTTTTATTATTGAACTCACATCAGGAAACTTAACTCATACAGCAGTAAATAATTAACTTCAGAAAAACAATGCCACTTTGACTACGAGTAGTTTACGACTCTTTCAAGCCACAAGAACTGGCAACAATCTAAATTCACACTTATAATTGGCCAGATAGTTACGATCTATAGTTTTAATTTAATGTAGCATGTAAAGTGCGGCAACTAAAACGCTATATTTAGGGAAATAAAGTTAGACTTCATTATGACTATAATAAAAACAATGTGGCATTAAGCCCGCTTCAATGTATGTACACATAACTACAAAAGTAATAAAGGAAACATAACAAATATTATTTCATTCCTTAACATCAAGACGGAAATACCGATAGATTTTATAATTTTTAAAGAAATAATGCGCGTTGATAATATTGCCTCGGGGAAGCGAAAGGACATTTTGACGAGGTCTCTCCATTTTTCACAAATAATTTATAATAATTCTCAAACAGTAATGATAAAGGCAGAAAATTAATCGTGGATGTCTTCTTAAATTTTACCTTCTGAAAGAATACCTACCTACTTCTATTAGAGTTATTTTGCGTGTGTAAACAACGTAAAATCGTAAAACGTTCAGCCTTAACTACCTGGTCACTTTTTTATCCATTTCTTCTCTCATTAAAATCTTAGAGCCAGAATCAATTTAGTTATCTTTGCAATCCATAAAGAACAACCATGTTCATAGGCAGCAGGTGGTCCGCTTGTTTGCCACCTAAGTTGTATAAAAAATACCAAACAAAAAGCCACGGAAGCGTGAAAGGAAGTGTTCTATATGCAGTAGTGAAGCGACTTTGGTTTGATTAATTGATAACAGTAGCACACGTCATGTCAGTAGTCGAGCTCCACCGTTAGTAGCTCGTGGTGTCTCGTGGTCTGTGGTCATGATACAGATAAAACAGTAGAACAAGTTGGATTTTTAAATTGCGAGTATTTTAACCACTAATATTTAGATATTAGTTTTCTAAGAGTAGGTAGGTAGTTAGGTACATTTCACTTATTGTTTAGATGTTGATTGTTTGTTAATTGCTGATGTTAATAAATTATAACTTTAAAATTGTAAAGATCGAGATAATAAAGACAAGACTCATATCGAAAAAATACAGCATAGAAACAAAAAATCTATAATATTTTTTATCACAAATCCTTTTCAAAAACATAAACATCTACATATTCATGGATACACTTCATATAATTTCAATGAAAAATCACGTATAAATAAGTAATGAAGTTATTTTTAGGACAATCATGTTTTGCTTTTTAAAACATTAATTTCAAAAACAAATTAGTTTACTGCACATTACTTGAACTGTGTTACGTAGCTCTCGTGAAAGTCGTGGGGCGGGCAGGGTGTGGGAGTGTCGGCTCGGTCAAAGGGTCCTTTGATGTTTGCCGCCGGCTTAATGCACCGCTCGCGGCCCCCGCGCCGCTCATCATTAGCAATTTCCCTGTAATTTATTATCATTTATTTGTACAATTTAACGAGTAAATAAAGTTCGTAGCTCACACCTCGTGACTGCGGCGTGACGCCGTGACCGATGCACTCGTACTCGCACCAATTATAACATAACGAGTTGCAACTTCATTGCACCATCCTGTACTAATTGATTTGATGATCAACTCAATACTTTTGTTTTTGAGTATTGATTATTGATTGCCTGTTGAATATTAATCAGTTGATGACGTACCTCTGCCTAGATTCTAGTTTTTTTCGCTGGTACAGAATTGTTTCTATGAACATCATTGTGTCCAATTATACATAGGACATAATTAGTCTGCATTTCCTTGAAGTATGTCGTTTTAAACGTTGTTTTTACATACTTACTAGAAATCTCACTGCAAAAAGTTAACGAATTCTAGATGAACTCAAAGTAAAATGTTGTAGACTTAAAATAAATAACACACCAAAACTTATACGACACTCAGTGTTGGGGACTTCTAGTTTTTAGAGTTATAATTATAATTGTATAATTCTTGTTAGATTTTTCGTTCCTTTTTATAATAAAGTAGAAAATTGGATTACTTACTTATTCTATTTTGAATGGAAATTATTTTTCTTCGGTCTTTTTAAACTTCTTTGAAGCACTTCTAAAGTTTTATTCAATAATTTTAAATTTAAGACCTTGCACGTTCTGGGAATAGATTTGGTTTCAATTATGTAAACGCCTGAAGTCAAAGATGAATCTGTTTACATTATTTATTTTGCAATATCTGAAACTATCAGCCCTAGAGCACATACGTGAGTGCCGAAAAATTCAGGTGCGGCACGCGTCCTGTGTTGAAGCTCAGAATGACGAACTCATTAGCGCGCTGTTTGAGCGCAGCAACTCGCAGCCTGGCAAGGCGTTTTCAGTCGCTGGCTCGCGCGACACCACTTTTTATCATAGTCTACTAATATCATTAAATGCTACTTAGTTTTTGAGACATGCTTTGTGTTGGTTCAGAGAGAAATTCATCTTTGCTCTGTGACTTAATTACTTTTGCGCCTGAATTTTAAGACTATATAACCAATGCGCGTAAAATAGAAGCAGAGACGACAATCTGTGTCAATGTAATAGGTAACAATGTAGTTCGTATTGTTTCTTCCTCAATCGTTCATGTATTCGAACTCACGGAGCTGCTCCGTGAACAGCTCCGTGAGCAAGGAAGCGAAGGACCGAAACACGTGTTGTTTGTCAATAAAGATCTTATTATTTATTCCTCTCTGAAAGTTGCTTAGATTTTTCTGTATTTCTGCACTTTTTTTTGACGGGTGGAAAAAAGGTCCTAACGTCCTAGCTTTATTTAACTAATTTCTGCCAGAAAGAACTACGTGCTAAATAAGTGGTACTTAATTAGATATGAAAAATAATTAGGCTTGATAGCATTACTGTGACTTCACAAACTCGTTGCTTTCCGCTACGTAATTAGCAGCCCGCCGGCCGCAAAACATATGTCACTATTTACCCTTAGTGTTAATGTAATTAACAAAACGTGAAATCAATCAAAGCTGGTGTAAGGCGGCGTCTCGCGTGAGATCAAAGCGAGAGACACAAAGGCGCCGCCGTGGTACGTACGGTTGGCAGCGCCAGCCGGCCACTCCACATAGGGTTGTCATCGTTTTGAAATACCGACGCTATGTTCTATTATCGATATTTTTTTTTGCAACATTAAATATTATGACCTACATAGTGATGTAGATTTATGTAGGACCAAATAGATAATTATTTTAGTTTTTGACGTTACTTAAACATAAATAATATCTAATTATTCTTAATTATTATTTTGCTTTTAGAATTGGAATATTTACTATAAAGTTAATTTTGAGAAAGTGGTCGCCAACATTACGTAAGAAATGCCCGTAAAAGTTGTGACTGGTTTTGACAGTTACCAATTTATTAAAGCAGTTTTATTAATAGATTTCGTCTAAAAGTTTGCATTTTCTTTACTGGAAATAAAAAAATTGCTGTGAAACATTTTCCGCTGTTTCTGAAGGAGTTTCTAGAGGTCGTAAAATAGGTACTTAAGTACTTATTTAATTTTTTCACCCGAAGTATAAATCAGATCATTTCCTGAGATTAACTAATATTGACGTGCATGTTGTCATGTCATCATTGATGTCTTCTTGACCTTGTACAATAGTTAATGAACGACATCTTTATACACACAATATCTAAATATACCTACAAATAAATATTAATTAAAATAATAGAAGTTAAAAATTGTATTGAATGGAATCTTCTTGAAACTTGAAACTTGGCATCAACATAAACGGCGAGTACATAACTTACCTTCGATTCGCGGACGATATCGTGGTGATGGCTGAGACCGTGGACGACCTCAGTGCAATGCTCGATGACCTCAGTAGTCTCTCGACAAGTGGGCCTAAAAATTAACATGGACAAGACTAAAGTCATGACCAACGTCCATGTTACACCCACTCCTATCACGGTCGGAGGCTCGATGCTCGAATTCGTTGACGAGTACATATACTTGGGACAAAGAGTCCGATTAGGTAAGTCCGATTTTGAGAAAGAGGTCACTCGTCGAATCCAACTCGGCTGGGCAGAGTTCAGGAAGCTACAACATATCTTCTCGTCCGCACTACCGCAGTGTCTAAAGACTAAGGTCTTTGATCAGTGTGTGTTGCCAGTGATGACATACGGAGCAGAGACGTGGTCGCTAACTATGGGTCTTATTCGGCTCTTATATTAGGCTCAAAGTCGCTAAGAGGGCTATGGAGCAGGCTATGTTAGGCGTCTCCCTGCGCGATCGTTTGAGACCGGAAGACGCAGCGTGGGCAGACCCCTCACAAGGTGGACCGACGACTTTATAAGAGTGGCGGGCAACCGATGGATGAGGGCGGCGAACGACCGACATCGGTGGCGAAAATTGGTGAAGGCCTATGTCCAGCTGTGGACGTCTTGTGGCTGATATGATGATGTAAAATTGTATCAAAAGCCGTTAAGTGTAGAAAAACAAGGCTTTGAGATAAAAAAAAATTACCAACGACCTGTAAGCTGGTACTTAATTATACAGAAATTATTTGTTTATTACTGGTACATCTCTTACAGTACAAACGCTAAAGGTGTGTCTGACGGCTGACATACACAAGCCCGATTTTGTGAAACGTCATTAAAACCGCCAATTGCGAGTCAGACTCGCGCACAAAGGGTTTCGTACCATTTTCTATAAAACGGCAAAAAAAAACACGTTGTTGTATGGCAACGCCCTTAAATTTTCATTTTATTATGTTTTTTGATATTTGTTGTTATAGCGGCAACAGAAATGCGTCAGCTGTAAAAATTTCAACTGCTAACTATCACGGTTCATGAGATACAGCCTGGTGACAGGCGGACGGAGAGCGTGGTCTTAGTAATAGGGTCTCGTTTTGCCCTTTGGGTGCGGAACCCTAAAACGTACCTAATAGAGACTCCATGGTAATACTGGGAGTTGGATTAAAAAAAAGAATGCGCAAACTAGTCATCTTTTTCTAATTCAACTGACGTTCCATTACAATATAATATTTAATTAAAACGTTGCAGTATTTAATGTTAATTGGTAGCCCTATAAGTGCATATTTTACTGACCTTACTCGCATACGATTGCACGTGCCACACATGAAGCAATCAAGATGTGCTAAGAACTCGTACAGGACCGTGCCTTACCTTTGCCTTTAATGTTCCTTTTAATTAACTCCTACTTTGAATAATGTCCATAAAATCTGACAATCAATTACTGTTTAAGTGTCGTTTAATTAATTTTATTGCTTAAACCGTTTCCTTTGCGGACCTTGAAGTTAAAATCTGATAGGAAAGTAGTACCTAGTTATTTTGTAGAACAATCTCTGTTTATTACAAATATTTGAATTATAATAGCCTTTTTTATAAAACACATTAGTATCTACCTATAAATTATATTATCTACATCGTTGAGCCTGAAAGCGTCATAATCTGTTGGAAGGAACGTTGTGTTTAATGGACTGTTACTTTGTACCTACCAGTACCTTTGCTGCGATATCGACAAAGTCTATGCGACCACAGTCTATTGTCTATGTTTAAAAAAATACAATCTACTATTTCTTTATTGTTGAGGGTCTCGTTGTCCGCATCTAGACCGCTTAATTCCGTTGTGCGTCCCAATCTACACTTTTTCCCTACAAGTTCTTTGGCTAGACTTTTCAAATACCTTTTCAATTAACGGGAAAACCTCCAAACTGAATGATCGCTTAATTTAAATTGGCCTTTTGCCAGTATCATGCTATTATAACTTTAATATTTTGATCCAAAACTATATGGAGGAAGAAATTGAAACGAAAGAAGATATTAAATTTAGCGACAGGACGACTTTTTCAAACTTAAAATTAAAGTTTATTTGAATATTTCCGTAAAAATTAGGTACTTTACAGCCAGACTCAAAACAAATATTTGGTGCCTACCATAATACTGGTGACTGACTTTGGTAGGTAACGCACGACACTCGCGTTTAGCGAGAGATGGCGACCAGGTAAAAACTAGATTACACGTGCTGTGCAGCCCACTCAGTGGATACGCATATTAGAATAAAAATGAGTTTATACGACAAACGAAGTTCGTTACCGCACTGCTATCGTGTGCCTCGTCAAAGGCTTGGCGCTAGATCACGATTGCAAACAGATGTTTGCTGAGCGCAGTCAAAGCGACCCACAGAGACGACTTATGATATTTGAGTTGGGGTCGCCGCCGCCGCCGGATTCGCACACTACTCAGACTTCCAGCTGTAACTATGTACTCACAATACGAATCACATGAACTAGGTACATTGGAAATTGAAAACAGATCGTAAAGCATCTGAGATGTCTACAATAATTAAAATGGAATTTTATTGTTTCCGTTAATTAGTCGTCGTATTCGTCGAACTTAAAGCTTTGTTATGTGCTGTAACGGATAGGAAATACGTATCTTAAACATTTATGTCTGTAACTAACAATAACGTAACATATTTAATTATAGATTCTCGTTTTCTTAGAAATGAATGAAAGTATCAAGCTACAGAATACCTACACAGAGAAACAGTTCTATGAACTGAATTGCTGGAAGTGATATATTTTACGAGGATAGGCAATTAACTAATGGTGATTAATATAATAGGTCTTCAGTTAAGGTAAGTATCTATAGAAAACAGTTGCTATTTGCTAATTATTAAATTGTCATGTGCAAATCCCAAGAAATATCATGGTTAATGAATTCAAAAGATAGAATATAATTAAACATTGATGAATTTAGTACAAATTTTCCGCCATACTTTTCAAATCTTACTTAATATTACTTAGTTTACGGACACTACCTACCTAATAAACAGTATGCATTCTCTTCAAAGCATTGATTTGAATCCATATACTTACCGATAGTACCTAATATAATTATTTGTAAGTGTAGATTTTGTGAGTAGTAATCTAAAGAGTATGTGCGCTCAAAGCTAGCCACAATATTTATCGGCGGCGCTGTATCAATGCGACAGAAAGCGACGGCGGAAGCCCACCTCGCCGCGCGCGACAACTACAGCCCGCGCGAGCGACGCGCGCCCGCGAAACAAATAACTAATATCCTTGTACCCGCAAATACATAGTATTTCTGGCAAAGTTGAGTATTGGACTGTTACGTTGCCCATTGGCGGGTGCCGCTCTGAATTTCGACAGTTCTTTTTTTCGACACTTTTTCTTCTGCTGGACATAGAGATTTCCCAAACTTTTCCAATTTGAACTATGGTCGCCTTTATCACATCGTTGGGCCACCTTGTGAAAGGCTTGTGCAGCTGTGTCTTATGGGCAGGACACAGCTCAGAGAGCTCTTGGCTGTTAAAGCAGAAAAGCTTGAGAGTGATTTCTATGAACCGTATACTTTCATCCGCCTCATTCCGATTGAAAATTGTAGACTTGCAGTTACTAGTTTGAGGTTAGATAGGGCTCTTTACCTTTTGTAACAGAACTTTATCCGCTTAAGCTTGACACTCGACACTCGCCGTTATCTGGCCCATTGTTGACTACCTCTATCACTGGATTTCTTTTCACACAGAGCCATTGACGCCGCTCTTTGTTTGCCACAAGATCAGAATGAGACGCCGAAGCTTGAACCGATGCGTAACATCCATTTGCTTTCTATAGTTTTGATTATCGTGCTCTTTCATACTCTATTTTAATATTTTCAATACCAGAGAATATTGCTTTGCACAAGTTTTTATTTTACTTGCAATACCGCCTGTCCTCGGTTTAATGACTTCTGTAATATTAGGTGTTTCGTTTGTATGAATATTGAGGAAAATCACTTAAGATGTTCCTTATAACGATAGGTACCTGACCTAACTGTACTGATAGTAACTCGTGATATTTGCAGTTGGTAGGTACCTACACGTGATCGCCATCTGCATAAAGTAGTGTGTAAAACAGTATAACAACCTAAATGAAGTATTGAATTAGTTTTAAGAAAAAAACTAAAACCGACTTCAAAACTATAAGTACCTATACTTATACACTACTAAACTTAAACAAAAACTAAAATTAGAATTCCTCAATATATCTTAAACAAACCAAAAATCATCAACGTGTATTTTGTTTTTGGAAAATTTTTCAAAAAGCGCTAAACCAATTGCCTTCAAAAAATATGTATGGGACCACGTCTGAAACATGACCTACCTTGCAAAAAAACATAAGTACGACCCGAATCGAAAACCTCCTCCTTTTTGAAGTCAGTTAAAAATATTGCTGAGTTCAGTTGCATTGAACAACCACCAGCAGAAGATAGGTAGGTAAGTACCTAACGGATAAAATTATCTATAGTCAAGGAAGTATCTTAGACATTACTGAGATACATACTTACAGCGTAATGACAAATTACTAAGAAACTCACAAAAATATAATACGTTAAACTCCACGCACAACGATTACAATTACAAATAATATATACTTAATAATATCAAAACAACCAGTCAACGCCATCTAGATTCAAAGTAAGCATAAATAAAATACCACAATACATCGCGGCAAACCTTCGATCCCAATGATATTCTATTTAACAGATATGTTATGAACGCGTAATCGTGAAGACCTGAAAACGTCCTAATTGGGACGTATTGTCTTTAGTCTGCGTTACGCACAGCAACGAGTAGGTACACTATTGATGCAATTTCCAAATTTAAAAATGCCATCTTGTGTGTTCCGTAAGTGCACCAATTATGATACAAAATTAAATAAAACACAAGGAATCTCATACCATATGTAAGTACGCAATACTCTTTGATTTAATAACATATTTCAATTATTTTCCTAATAATTCGAATATTTGGAGGTTAGAAAAAAGAAAGAAATGGAAAATACATTTTTGTGGTGCGTGTGACAAGGACGCGTGCATCCCGGACATAGAATAAAAATACAGATGCGAAAATCGTAGGCAGAAAAGTCATCGTTCTTCGCAGTTCGGTTTTCCTATTTTCTAACCTTGTATTGTTTCATAATTTTGTTTTATGTAAAAATGCATATACTTAATTAGAAATAAATAAGTGTGTGTAAAAAATTTGAATATTACCAGATTATTATCTAAAACATTTATTTAAATTAGTCCACTTACGGGCATTTGTGCAAGTCATAATTTTTTTATATAACTTCGGTGACAAACAAGCATAAGGTGCCATGATGGTAAGTGGTAACCGTAACCTATATACATAGTTGCGTCCTTTAAACATTGCAGAAACAGTGATAAGAAAACACAACCATGCCATTGTCGATCGTGTAGGGAGAAGGGGATGAGGGAGGAAAGGGAAGAGGATCAAGTAGGGTAATAGGGTAATTGGGCGTTCTCACTCACCGAACGAAACGCATTAGTATGAAAACTAATACTTCATGCCTATTTTCTTGAGGAGGGTAGTACTTCCCCGGTCGATCCAGCCCATTCATGCTAACAAGGATAGTAAGGATCTATTACCGTAAATAGCAAGGATCTACGACCGTAATAGCTAGGATCTACTACCTTAAATATTTTAAATTAAGGATAAACTAAGATAAGACACTAAGACAGAAATGGTACATTATAACCGTTTCCGATATCTTAGTTTATCGTATTTTAAAATTTGGGTTACAGAATGTAACCCATATTAGGTTCGCTATTTTAGATTTAAATAATATTAATTATATATAATTGCATTGTCAACAGACCATAAGATGTGTAAAAAGTTTCAGTTCAATCGGCCGAAAATTGAGTTGCATGATTCCACCCGTTATAAATATAGTTACGTACAAAAAAGCTTGCAATTATGCCTATCACAGTTTTTATTAAAAATGTTTTAATTTTTCTGTAAATAAATATTTATTTTCTTTCACATGTTTTATTTTTCTACCTTTAGTAGTTGTTATAGGTAGAAACTGCGGTACAAATTTTGTACCTTCTCTCGCGTTATATTTGTTAGTCTATGATACAGCATGCGGTGATTGGTAACTAGAGTAATGTTTGTTCAAATTCATACGCAATGGACAACACTAGCTGTCACTTTTTTTCATATTTGTTTTCTCAAGTCATCCTTTTCTATCATTTTGACATGTAGTGAAATGTGAAATGAATGAAAAATGTCTATGTGTGCAACGGGTACTGTGCGGAACACTTTTTTCTGTTGTTTTGTGAGTGTATAACATATCTGTTAAATAGAATATCATTGTTCGATCCTCTTAAATAGGAAAGCATCATTTTTATTCGGTTAAAAGCTGAAATCGAAATCACAAAGTAACTGTATCTTTGAGCTCTGTTTTCATTGAAAATGCAATTTTAGATAATTCGATAGATGCGCGAGCGACCCAGCACTGGCCGGATCGCGGAGGCGACTGGTCCGACCAGCGTCCGCTGAATATTAAACTAATTATGAACAAACCGAGCAAACCACAACACAAATTAAGCGTTCCACTCCATTAGCCTAACTAAATATACTTACGTTATACTGTGAACACTATTCACTGCAACTAAATGTTTAATCCTATTCGTTTATGAAGAAGGCAGATGGAGATTTGTCTTACTAACACTCTACTCTATAGTATCTTATCTGGTTATTTATATAATATGTTTAAGTATACTGGTTACATAATGTTTCCATACTTGTATGTAGGTAATTACAGTATTTACAGCGAGGTGATAGATAGGTACAATTTTCTCGTTATACACAATAAAAATAGGCATGCGAGCATTAATTTTATTCGTAAACACGTATGTAGGTGGGAGTGGGTACATAGGATAATATGAATTCCGTAAATGAGATCAAGAAATCTCCGTGTGAAATAACACACTCGTAAACGTTTATCAAATTGTTTACTAAATTTGAGCTATTGGGGTGGGATTTTAAAAGGCATTCTCCCTCCCTCAACCCCTTCCTGCGAAGAGATTTTAATAAAAAAAATGATGAAAGCCGAGGTCGGCGCGTCACGGTTGGAGGACACTCGACGACGGCTCAATACAAGCGATAGGTATCAAAGGAGGTCGATTTAATACGAAGGAATGATTTAATTACAAAGTCGCAACACGATCCTCTCTTCGAGTCTATTCCACGACGCGACGCGACACCGAGTTATTGAATATATGCCTACCTACTTAAAAATGTTTACACATATTTTTTATATTAATTTGTATATCAACATTTTTCTACTCTGCGTAATGTTGAGCAAGTAGTGTGGTCCAGGAATTCGATGACCGAAATTGTCGTTTGGCATGACAAATTAATAAAAGAATAACCTCCACTGTCGCGGTTCTAACGGTTTCATTTTACGCTCAGCTATATAAGAACCAGTATCAAAAATATATGCATACATTCTGATGCCCCATAAATGTATTAAAAAGTGACCACGTAAGAAGTACAAGGTTCAGAAAAACCGATAGATCTAAGTGTGTAAATTACCGACACCATCTATGAAACTCCCTTGCAAAATCAAAGATTAAGTACATACTTATATTTATTTTTATTTCACACTTGTTTTAAGCTTTCGGAAAAGCGTATAAAAAAGCTTGATGTTCAAAGAGAGATATAAATGAGAATGTTCACTCCTTTATGTAAAGGCTTAGTGAATTTTTTATAGATTTCTTTTCTATATTGTGTGGGAAGTGCCTAATGAGTTACCTTTGACTTGAAACGTGTAGGTAGAAGGTAGGTAGGTAAGTACTTACACGTGCTCTCGGCCCAAACGCGGATAAGTGCATCGCTTATTGCGACTAGCATAGCTTAATTCTTATACTCAAACTTCTTCACGAATAAACGTAGGTTCTTGTTTACAAAGAAAATGGATAAAGGCGTCTTTTGTCGAATTTCTTTCAAATATCAACGTAGGTGTTTTGCATTTCACAAATAAATCGTTTTAAATGAATTTTAGACTCAGATATTTTTTAGTAAAAGTTGATGTTGAATATAACTTGCATATTTTGGACACCACAAGTGAATAATACATAATCATAGAAGAAAAAAAACAATTTTCTTCTCGTGCTGACGCTAAATTGAAATATATGTACCCTATGTCACTCCCACAATCAATACAAATCTAATGACAACTCAATTATGTTAAAATCCATCAAGCCATTTAGAGGCTGTAAAGCGTGCAATGCAATGGATTAGACAAACATACCCACATATATACATACCTACATACATATGCTTGAAAAACATTACCCTCCTTGACTTCGACAGTCGGGCAAAAATGAAAATGCTCCTACTCTGGAATCAAGATTGTCATTCTTCATAAGAAAATATTTTTTTCGAATTATCAAGTTGCTTTGGTGCAGACGTTAATAGAATATTATGTAGGTACCTATAATTATGTCGACTTATTTATTTATTTATTTAAACTTAATGCACACAGGTAGGTACATAGGCGGACTTAATGCTATATGCATTCTCTACCAGTCAACTTACTGTGTGGTCTATAATCTATGACCTAGCTTTGTAAAGCCAGGAAGTGCATTTACTAGGCAATTAATCAAATGATCCCGTAATTCTCAAATCTTTCATTGACGCGGCGAGCAACGAGTTTGATGTCGGTTCAGTGTCATGAGGTTGCCAATATCTTCTTTGTATCTATAAGGGGTTAATCAACCCAATTATATTCCTTTTTGGGCAGTATCATAAAAATAATAAGTGAAAAATATACCAAAATATTTTATCTGTTTTTCGCCCTACATAATCTGTTTCTTGTCTTAAACTCTATAATCTATGGTATCAGTACCAGTACCTTTTATCCCGTGGGGGTCTTATGAGGGACTAAGTGGATGCTTGCCAGATAATAGCAGCAGGGTTACCCCGTAAGTACTAAATCAGTGCACAACTAAGTGCTAGAATAGGCAGATATGTACCTATTTACCTAGTTGGCTATGACAATGGCGCCTTCGTCTATCGTTGCCATCTTCCGAACATTGACCATAAAGCATATGGAGAGGAAGTCAACACCAAGTCCCCACACCACTTCTACTTGATAGACGGAGCGAGTCAAAAGGCTCACTTAACCTTAGCGAAACTCAATAACTTTCACTTTAAATAATTTCCCTTTGAACAACGCCGACGAACAACTGATACAGGGTTGCCATCATTTCGTGAGCTTAATTGGATTATAAACGTATAATTAATCATATATTGGCGGAACAAGTATTTTTAATAGCTAAACAACTTGATTGTTTCTAAAGACATGATAGGCATATAATTAAATATCTACCTACGTTCGTTAAATACCCTATTCCCGGTCTTTTGACCGACTAAACCGATTAACTGAAACGGCTACCTATAGTCAGACTATTTAGTCTACTACTACTACTACAGAGTTACTGATTTCTGTCAGTGCTCAATGAACTTCAGATAGGAAACATAAGTAAGAAATTGAACCGTAAGGAGAGTGACTATGTTTGGCAGGCGTATTAGTTACCGCAGTAAGGTGATATCTAGCACTAAGGAAAGAAACGCTGTTGCCCAAGGAAACGCCCGCCACCGCCCTATCGCTGTGGTGTGGATGGCCCTATTAGGAAATAGTACTTGGTGATTTGCACCGTGGTTCGAATAACACGTGGTGCGAAACTACTAAAGACCTTTATCTACATATTGCATTCCTTTAAATTGTCTGATTTGTCGTTTGTCATCTCGTCAATTGTTAACAACAAATACGAATTTGAGACTTGGACGAAACAGATACCTACTACAGACGGTAGTGGACGTCCGCCCTTGCTTCGCTTCGGTATCAAAAGTGTAATTCGGTCTCATAACTAACGCCTACGGAAAATATCATAGCAATAGTGTCGTATTGCATCATTCAGATTTTGTCAAAATGACTGAAGAAATACTTTTAAACGTGATAAGCCTACGTTACCCACTTCATTTGTTGATTTTTAAAAGTGAAGGAATTTTTCAAATCTGTAACGTAGATTTATTTATAGGTTAATCGTTGCAAAGAAAAACAAACATACAAAAATCAAATCTTTTCCCATTATAATGGGTATTAGTTTAGATAATCGTTAGGTATGCTAGTCTATGCAGCATTGTGTTTAATACAACGAAAGCCACCAACTGTGTGACTACTAAGGAACTTGGGTAGGTATCAATCCATTAGCAATTTGTCACTCGAGATGTTTGAATGTTGCATGTTAGAACGGTCGGTGCTTGTCTTACACTAAGTATGTACAAAGCGACTTCCAAGCAGTTCTGTCAAGCCAGGATTTAGCAGTAGCCTTCTAAGAACATTTTTGATAAGTAAGTAAACGTCTTAGGACTAGGTGATGGCAGGTTGAAATTGTTGTGTTTTTAACGGAGTTTTAATTCACTTAGTAATTTTTTTGATTGTGTGTAAGATCACTATTTGCAAATGATTAAATGAATCCTCCTTATATACAAGACTTTAGAAGCGATGAATACGGCTCATGCATGATCGGTCAAAGTGAAGAAGCTTAGAGAAAGCCTCAGTTTATGAGAATATAGAAAATATATCTAAATAACACATTATATTGTCTATCGTAATAAGTAAGAAGGTTAAATGAAGATTGTGTGCGGCGCGCGTTAGCTTAGGGGGTAGGGGTTCGAAACTGCATGACGTGTAAATGATAGTTCATTTACTGTTGAACTTTACTGACGTTCTTTGAAAAAAATGCAATAAAACCTGAAGTCAGATATTTATACAAAGTTTGAGAAGAGGTCGTTAGGTACTCTGTAAATGGAGAATAGTGAACTGATAATTTTGCTGCAATCGCTATAAAATGACTAGAAAAATTAAGTAAAATAAATGTCTGGTCCAATATACCTACTTATGATAGCGTATTACGCGCAGAAAATACCTGTCTATGTAAAAAAACACATTTTCTTGGTAGGTATCTTATATCTACATGTGCGAGCAGGTGACGTACGATGATGAAGCAGTTTTAAGTACTTATACCACAGAGTAGCCGTACTTATACATAGATAGGTAGGTACATGTGTGTATAAATTGTATGCAATCCGTAGCTCTATCTATGTAGGTACTTAGATAAATTGTTTCGAATTGCCGTGAAGAGATCCCTATCATCTAGTTCCAGTCGCCGTTCGTAGGTATTTACAGCCGTTCTAAGTAACAACACTAGAATTACACAGAAAACATTACCGTCCTTCAAAGGCAATATTTTAAAACACTGGTATGTACCTACATATTCGAGGAAGATCCTGGGATCTTAGAAACATAAAGTCGTCTACATGCGATGCAGCAGATCGTTACTATTAATTTAGGATTTTAATGGTCCATCCGTCTCCCTGGCAACAAATGAGATTTTTTTTCTCATTTGTCACCAGTAGGAACGAAGCGAGGTGACGACTAGGAACAACCGTTAATTTGATAATAAAAATGATAACTGTATTCTCATAGGTTAGGTACTTGGTACTTAACTAAACGCTTGAACATGTATAAAGGCTGTATCTCCCAGTTGATTACGCTCACCTTGCGCTTCGAACTACAAAGTTCGATTAGTTTCGGCTCGTCATACCGCCTCGAGCATAACTTTGATAATATCTACTAGAGAAATGTCACTACACGTTTTGAGATCGTACATGTTGCATTATCTGATACTTGTTTTACGCTAAGGGTAGGCAGAGGTATCCAGACCAAGTGTCACAACGACCCACCAACTCATCAATTGCAATTTCTTAACACACGCTCTGAGATATCACTACTAAACACGGCTCGATTAACATTATAGATTAAAATGACAAAAAACTTTTCCAAAATTGTGTCGATCCTTATTCTGAAGAAAACAGGTAATGATTACACAAGTGTGTACTAAGTATATGCAAAGCAAATGCAGATTTATCGTCACGCAAATTCACCAAAAAATATTTTAAATTATTTTGAGTAAAGCAGCTTTCAGGGAACGTCTCTCTCTAAGAATAGCGAGACATATCGTCAAGAAGGTGAAATCTCGAGACGAACACAACAATGCAATTTAGTGTTGAATGTCTACCGGCCCGCCTTCTGCATTATGTAGATTGTAGCGCGGCGGGCGCCTAGCATTCGCCCGCCACAAACCGAATTTATCACATCGAGCATTGCCTATTCAATCTGCCCATCTGCCTGATATAAAAATGTACTCACGGCCCACCGAGCAAATAATCTTGCATTTTATTTCAAATAAATTTCATTTAAATTGAGTTTTAAAAGTAATACTTCAATACACGGCGCGACATCGTCGAGAAAAGTAACAAATTGTTACTTTATTACATAGGTACTTACGTGGCAGGGAAACTGTTTCAAAACGAAAACTGACAGGGGATAGTTTAACGGGTACTACTGATGATGTTACAGTAGATGTTGCAGAGTACCTATCTACCTAAATTTCAGGCACAATGAAGCTATTAACGTCCATCAGCCAAAATCGATCCGAAATGGGGTCGGGTAGTATTTTCAGATGGAAGAGTTAGTGGGTGCTATTTTGTTTTTATATTTACTAAAAAAAGAAGCAAGATTAGTGGACAAAAAAATAAAAAACTTTTATTTTGAAAAAAAACAGAAAACGAAGCGATATTATGTTTGACAAACAGTATAAACAAGAACTGGACAGCTTAAATGATGGCCACGTAACAATAATTAAGTTTTTAAAGAACATAGGATTATTGAAATATAATATGAGGCTTAAGCATATGTAGTGCAATATATAATATATAAAACATCGCTTCTTTTTGTTTTTTTTTTAAATAAAGTGAGTGTGCGAATAAAGTCCCTCAATATTATTGTCAATAAAGTGCGATATTGACAATAATATTGTGTTTTCGGGCAGTATTACAGATTTTTTCTATACATTGGCTGATTGTCAATATTAACATTGGTAATATTATTGGGTGTGTCAGCCAAACAAATAAATGTGTTAATTTCTTTTTTTTCAATAAAATTAAGATACTAACTGACTTGTTACATATTTCTTTTGTAGATTTATTAGCTAAATATTTTATTTGTAGATTTATTAAATATATCCTTACTAGTAAGTAACCATTTTTTTAACAACTGTACCTTTTGTCGCAGTATTTTTTTAGACATTCTGCGACTACGACAAAATGCTTTTATAACATATTGAGAAATTGACGTAAGCAGTATTAGTCATTATAATGACTGCGGCAACTAGCGTTCGAGACATCTATCGCCCGACCCGTGTAAATGCTATTCTAATGCAGACTGCCGTTTGCGTAATTTCGATTAATTAATCAGTAGTTACACATAAATATCGGTTATTTTAAATGATTTAAATGCAATAAATAAAACACTAAATCTATTCTATAACTATATTATTAAAAGTTTACAGGAATTATGGTCATACATTAATTATAATCAACTTATATCTAAGGCTAAGTTTAACAAATACCTACAATTCGTTGACACATAAATATTTAAAATAGGAATAAAATGTTTAGAAGCAATAGGTTTTATCGTAGTATCTATTATTATCACATCATCAGCCTTAATCCGTTTTTTGGTTTATTTTGTAAGTACAATACTTTTTTTGTACAATGCAAATGTCGAAAGAAAACATGGCGAGATATTTGGACTATGACAAATATAACCTAAAAAGAACTTGAGATCAAATTAAACTATTAACGTTTTGTCAAATCTTTCGGTTCTAGTCTAGGTTTTCTCACTATGTCTTCTCCACAGTATTAATAACACGACTTTTAAAAAGTCATACATATATATTTTATATTAATTAATAGATTACATAACATAAATTAACGAGCGTGGTTATAACCATGCAGTACAGATTTATGCATTGTATCTGCGCTGATTGAAATTGAAACGTAACATTTAGTGTATTGCAATGTATTGATTGAAGCTTACAAATAATCCAAACAGTGCCTCTAGTATTAAGCTCTCAATACAAACCTCTAACATATGTAAGTGTACCACAAATGTAATCAAGGAGAGTCGACAGCAATATGCAATGTTTGTATCTATACTGACATCACCTATCTCATATAGACTAGTAATCATAATTTTAGTACTTAAAATAATTAAAACGAGATGGTTGGCGAACAATTATAGTAAAAATTATTAAAACTTAACAACTTCGTGTATTATAAATTATTAAATTGAATTCCCAAAATACTAAAAAATCAAAATATTTGTTCCAGCAATTTCTCTTTGCGCTCTTACATACGAGCGGCATGTCGCCAACGTCAGAAGTAACTGCAGCGTTCATTTGTAAGAGCTCATGGTCCATTTACGATACACCCTGGTCTTTGACTTATCTATACCGACACATTCATATTGTAACTTAAAAACTAAATAACACAATAAATAACTAGCTTTTAAATATAATAATAATACTTGTCATTTAGCTGTCCTGAAAATAAAATCTTTTATTTATAAAGTGCGTCCATACTCCTAATTTTAACAAGAACACAATAACCATATAATAAACAATTTTGGAAAATGCATCTGTTGAATATTTTTTTTTGTACTTCGTGGTGTAATGCAGGAATGCAGCTAGATAGCTAGATGCGATTTTGTGTTTCTATTCAAATTGTTCGGCAATTTCCGTATGAGAATCAAAATCAAAATTATTGCAGTGCAAAACCTATTAAATTATCAAGATACTGTCCTTTTTTTTAATTGTAGCCTACCGAAGTGACTCCACCCCGCCTGATGGTAAGCAGTCAGTGGAATCCAGAAGTGGCGGCCACTACACTAAAAGCCATCGTCTTAAACTGCTGGTATGGTGGTCTCCACTATGGCGGCTGGGAATGGGGTTAGGGGAAGGGAATGAGGGGGTGAGGAAAGAGGAAAGGGGGGAAATTGGGCCTCCGGCGCTCATTCACCGAACGAAACGCAGTAGTACGGATACTACTACACTTAAGTCGATCTTCTATGAGAGGGTAGTACTTCTCCGGACGATCCGGCCCATTCATGCTGAAATCAGCGTGGATCTACTACCTCCTATCGTCCTTTTAAATGATAATAAAATTTAGTTATACTCACATCAAATGCAAAGAAGATATTAGAGAGTTCTTTCTCCAATGGATCGCGTCCATCGCCACTGGTGTCCTCTACTAAAATCCTCATTTTATTACCCATTAGTCTTTTCTCCTCTATAATAAAAAAACAGTCATTAAATAATATTAAGTTACTGTTATTGGCAAAACCGCTTCATGAAATTTGAAAAGCTCTATAGCTTTCTGCACATTAACCCCCTAATGGATGTCATATTGAGGCAGCCTGTAAATCATACATTTTACTATTTATTTTTTTCTTTACAACATAGAAAGCTGTAATTTATTACTTATAGAGTTAAGTGTATTGCCTGTGTCACTCTGCATGCTATATGAAATTGTAAGTTACAAAAATTGTAATAACCTGGCGATTAAAAAGAGTGGCCTGAGTTTCTTGCCAGTTTTTCTCATGATTCTACTTCTTCAGCGAACTGGCTGTAGGTTAATGGGCTGACATTTTGTAAATTTTAAATTTATAGTCGAAATGGTCCAGTGGATAAGGCACCCGCTTCGTAATCACGAGGTAGTGGGTTCGAATCCGTGCAAGTACCAATGTGATTTTTCAAATCATATGTACTTTCTAAGTTTATCTTGGACATTTCTGACTGACAGTGAAGGAAAACATCTTGAAGAAACCTGGACTTAAATGTCTGAAATTGCCAATTCGCCTTGAGCTAGCGTGGTGATTAATGCGCATACCTACTCTATATGAGAAGAAGCCTTTGCCCTGCAGTGGAACAGTAAATAGGCTGGTATTATTATTATTATTGTAAATTTTGACGTTCTTAAGAACACACACAATAAAACACTTAAGTGTTAATTTAAATAACTTGAATGAATAAATATATTTTCATTTTTCATTTTCGAAGTAACTCTCTGCTTCTGGTAAGCAGTCAGTGGAATTCAGACGTAAGAAGTAATAATATATATATCACAGTGGAGTTAAACGTTCCTCGCATCCCGCCTGTCCCTTATTTTTGTGAGTTTGATTCAGAATAAATACATGTTAAAGCGATATCTATTATGAGGTAATTTATGACGTTCTGGAATAGCTGGGGTGGATGGAATAATGTATGCAATATATGCTCAGATGTCGTGTCTAGAAACCAACCTGCTCATGATATTTCAACATGACTTACCTGCTTCGCCATCACTCATGTCCAACACTTGTACTACGACGTACTGCTCATCATCTGCTGTAATGATCTGACCAGATTTTATCTCCTTATAAGACTCAAAAGATTTGGTTTCTTGAAGCTCTTGGCTAATATCCTGTAAAAAAATCCATGTTCTTTCGAAGGAGTTCCGACAGCTTTAAAAAGTTATAGGGGGCTTGTTGCAATTTTTCGGGCATTATTCTAAAGGATTGTGTTTGCATGTTATCGTGAACGCCCTTCGGCTGATATAGTGATGTACCCAACCTGGGGTGGACAGACCATTTTGGGGTGCGCACGGCCGAGACACCTCTCCACCCCTTTATACCCCTATGGTTTGTTTGACGTGCATTGGTCTGGGTGTTTCTATGTTAAACATATTTATATTTAAAAAAAAGTATCTTAATACACGTTACCTCTTTCTTCCCACTGGGTTGA
Organism: Parascotia fuliginaria; assembly: GCA_963082885.1. Lineage (NCBI taxonomy): Eukaryota > Metazoa > Arthropoda > Insecta > Lepidoptera > Erebidae > Parascotia > Parascotia fuliginaria. The sequence goes on from OY720178.1 coordinate 15,973,640, forward strand.
CTACTTGAATTCTTTTTAGGCCCAAGGTCATGCTTGACGACATAATGTCTGTTCAAGTTGCCCATACGAGCGAACATTTGCTGACAAAGGGGACACACATGAACCTTGTCAATGGGTTGAGAAGGCTTATGTCCCGGAGTGTGGTGGATGTTTATATGACGACGGAGCAGTTGCTTTTGTCTGTTAAACGTATTAATAATTGTAATGATGTTTTAGCACGTTAAATGTGCTTGTAAAAAGGGTAGGCGAAAGTGTACACGCACGACTCGCTAAGCTTTTTGGTTATAATTTCCTGTAAAATATACACTTTTTTGGGGTACGGACCCACTCAAGAAGTAAAAGGGAACTTATAGGATCACTCTGTTGTAAGTTGTCAGTCTATCTGTCAAGACCTTTTTTTCAGTAACGCGTGGTGATCCAACTGAATTTTTTATCGAATACTCCGCAACTTCAAAAGTTTGTAGACAAGAAGTAATCAAGTTCTATGTCAAAGCAATCAATAGATATAAAGCCGTTCATGCCGACCACAACTTTGTTTGACTTGGCAGGTTTTTTAATGATTGCTATTGAATATATTCATCATCCTGTAAAATGTTATCGTACATACCTAAACCGGCGGTCACAATGATCACACACAAACGGTTTCTCTCCCGTGTGCGTCAGTACGTGAGACTTGAGGTGTCGTTCTACCTGTGACGCGTACGGACACAACTCGCATCTGTATAGTTTCTCGCCTTTGTGTGTCTATAATATAATAAGTTAATATACTTTACGGGCCGCCGAAGATGCAATGCTTGTAAGGCCTAGGTCGAAACGAACAAGAGCACACACGAGATTAGTCTGACAAATCGGGACTCATAGAAGATCGACGTAATAGTAGTAGTATACGTACTACTGTGTTTCGATCGGTGAGTGAGAGCGCCGGAGGCCTAATTTCCTCCTTTCCTCTTGCCTCACCTTCCTCATTCCCTTCTCTACCCCATTAATTCTCAGTCGCCATAGTGGAGACCACCATACCAGCAATTTAAGACGATAGCTTATGGTATGGTGGCCACCACTTCTGGATTCCACTGACTGCTTACCATCAGGCGAAGTGGAATTACTTTGGTAAGCTAATAAAAAAGCTATAGATAGCCACACTGATACGACATTATTGACTCATAGTGAAGGCAAACATCACGAGGAAAACTGAACTTTAATTTTATTGGAAAAATCTCGCAATAAAAAAGTTAATCCTGGCTTACAGAATTCTTTTTGTGTATGATAGCCCCTCTTGAAGAAGGTTATAGGCTATGTAACATCACACTACTGGCGAAAGCAACAGAGCAGTAACCAAAGACGCGGGTTAAACCGCACTGCGGGAAGCTAAATATGATAATAGTCAGATCTAGAGTCAAATGTAAGTGACCTATTAAAAGCGTTGACGCCTCATGAGTGACAACGTCGCAATTTATCATATTTCGTGGTTTTCAATTTTTATTATTTATAATATGTTCTGTTTACATGCTAGATTTAGGTGAAACCGGTATAAAAAGTAAGTAACCATGTTACTCTTGTTGGCAAAAAAATTTTTGAAATATAGCTAAGATTAAATGATAATTAAAAACCACGCAATTTGACACTACATTACAACGTTGACACTCATGACGCGTAAAGCCTCTAAAAAACCAAGATAAACACCTACCTTAGTATGCTCATTGCAAGTATATTTATCAGGAAAGCTTCTCTTGCATCGGCGACATATATACACTTTTCCCGCTGTGTGCATCTTTTGTATGTGGATGCGTAGATCTGTTTTACGACCGCACGTCACTGGGCATAGCTCGCACGAAAACGTTTGTTTTAAACCTACTGCTAGAGTGAACAAAACGTTTTATTGGACGACTAACTCGCAATTTTTTTACGGAATACTTTATACCTAAATAATGTTAAGTTCATATCTAGAATCTGAAACCAAAGAATGTCGACGAAACTTTCACTGTTATTAGATGATTGGACTTGGCACCAATAATGGACACTTCAAGCGCAAATTTGTAGTATTTTTGCAATTGCAACATTAATAGTGATTGTTTCAATACAATACATATTGAAAATTGAAGGTCCTGTCTCTTTTCTACATTTCTGCTGTATTTAATGCAGGAAACTGCAATTGATTTTAATTTTATATTTACAAATAAAAACTTTAATTTTTGCACCAGTGATGGACATTTCAGATGAAAACACACTGTGTTGCTATGAGGGTGTGTTTTCATCTTAATTTCATGCTTAACCCAAGCACAAAAAAGCGTTCTGGTTTGAATAAAGCTATAATGATTAATTTGAAAGGCGAATTTATTCAGTCAAAATTTCCTAACATATAAAACTTATTCCTACTCTTGTTCTACAAGATATTATGTCCATCACTGGTTCCATGTCCATTACTGGTGCAATTACCTTATGAGCTTCTAAATCACGACTAAGTTATACTTCAACCACTTTTGGCAGAATGTTTACTAACAAACCAACCAATCACAGACACCTGAACACTCTATTTTCGAATCATAATTTTTGTTTGTCTTGAGTCTAGGCATATTTTAATGGTATTAACAGCGTATGGTATGTATCTAGATCTACAATCAGAGCGTTTGAAGTATACAAAATATACTCACAGTGCCGTTTATTTTGATGCACTTTCAGCGAGCTAGATTGCGTGAAGCACTTTTTGCAAGTGTCACATTGGTAAGGCTTTTCACCGGTGTGGGTGACGAGATGACGAGTTAGCTTGAACGTGTCTATAGATGCGTATGTACAATGTGGACACTGTTGACAAACACCTTATAAGTATCCGGTCTACTTGGATAGTGTCTTCTAAAGTTGATGAATTATTCCTATCCTATTTCTATTCTTATCATATCTGTTCTTAGAAGTCCAAGGAATATCAGGAAATGTGCTTAAAAGCATCCAAACTGCCTACAAGCTGTTTTTGTAAACTAATTCAGAATAATAACAAGGCAAAATTCGCTATAAGATTAGGTAAAGGTGTACCAGTGTCAGTATCCTATGTCCATTTGAAACATTAATTCCGCGCGCTTTTTATTGAAAGATAGCGTAACACACATCAGTGAGCAATAATAAATTATTGGATACCTTGAATTACAAAACAGGTACCTAATTTTGTAGACGAAAACATAGTTTATTGGAGTATTAGTTGATTGGAGAAAACTTTCTGTTAAAGATTAAAAGCCTTACCATCGTAGAGCAATACAGTCATGACTAATTATTATTAAGTAAGTAAATTTAATTTATATGGAAAAGAGAAGGACTGATTCGTTACACGTATCTGCCGCCACAGTGCCGTACAAGAAAATACCTAGTTTTAAATACTTAAACCCCTTATTGTACCTATATGGATAACATTTATTTATGAAGAACTGCTATAAAAGTTCGAGTTACAGACAACAACGACCTTTACCTAATTTATTCTCATCACATTCACCAAAAATCTCTGAAATTTCGTATTCGACAAATTAGAACGAAGTGTAAATACGCCTTTAAACTGTGGTTGCTTTTGATGCGTTTCGAAAATGGCGTCAAAGAGATTTTTCTAGGAACGCACGTGTCAAAAAGACCGACAAAAGAACTTTACACTTGCCGTTGTACCACGGTAGTACCGATGTACGACTTTCTTTGTTGCCAAAGAATTACGCAAAGATTTGTACACTATTTTTTGATTTTTATACATAATTAGGTATATTATTTTACTACACAAATATACAAAAAATGTATGAAAATAATAGTGTTGAGGTGGGTGTAAATCGACTTTTGCCGATACAAACCATATTTAATCTAAGTAGGCTTTATGTTGGTGACCATTTTATATCTACCGTTTGTTGAGCCTTTGGTGGCAAACAATCAAACAAACATAATATGTCCTATCTTATTATGGTTATATATATTATTTGAATATGATATTGATAATCCATCAAACCGTTTAGACTGCAAAGAATGTAGAGCGTCCCAAAGAAATATAAAGGTATATGATCGAAAAATATTACCCCAGCAATTACGTAATAAAATAAAGAAGAAGGAAAAATAATAAGGCTTACAGCATAATTGGAATATAGCATGGTAATAGGTAGGTACTACCATCACCTGATAAGGTCTCTCGCCGGTATGAGAGGTCCTGTGTCGACGCAGTTTTGACAGTTCGACAGATGAGTAGTCACAGTCTGGACATTGGTGGGGCTTCTCTAGAGTGTGCTTGTAACGGATATGACGAACCAACTGTCCTGTAATAGGTTATATTTTTATATGTATAACGTACTTAGAAGCACCTGTATTCCGTCCAATTGTGATTGTCTTTCAAGCAGGGCGTGCTACTCAAAGTCGTCATTGTGGGGCACCACGGCAGTAATTTGACTTAATAGCAATGAAGACCTCAGCGCGTTCATACATTAGAGTGCCAACGTCGCAATTTAGTGTCATATTTTCGATGCTTTTTGTTTTTTTTTATCTAAATGATAAAAATTGAAAACCACTTATATATTTTTCCATCCAAGCTATTTTTGAAAAATGTTTTCAAAGTTGCTAGTGTGAGTTTGTTTTATGTTAACGCGATCGAAACGTTTATGACGTTCGGTGCTCCGATTGGCCCGTTCCAAACTTTTAACCATTCAGAGAGCCAAACGCGGTAAACGTTTCGATCGCGTTAACGTAAAAACAACACGCACTAGACACCCTGAACACTTCATAAATGACCACTGTTCATAACTGACCGAGATATGAGGTAACAAACATACAAAAAAAAAAAAAAAAAACATATGACCCGAATTGATAACCTCCTCATTTTTGAAGTCGGTTAAAAAGTAAGTAACCATACCTAAGGCCTAAAGTTATTTTACTAAAATAACGCCATGGAATGGAAGTTCCCAAAGTAAAAATTTAAAACCACGAAAACAGGACGCTAAAATGCGACGTTGCCACTCTTATGTGTGAACGCTCTTTTAGGCTTATCATTGAATGTAGTGGAATAATTTTGGTAGGCTTCTACCAAAATTACTCTTTAGGCTTCTTGTCCCACTGTTGTGCAACACCTTTCTGTCTATTTAATTACATCAGTCAGCACGGGCTTCTACTAGTTCATCGTATTTTCAACGCACAGGTCAAAGTAATCTTGCGCGTTCTCAAAAAAAATTTGTTGGCAAATACTATTTCTTGCCTATGCAATCCTCAGTTTTGTACTGGTAGACATTTTTGACCAATACATTTTTAAGTGAAATGTAAACATTTCTTTGGTACAGTAAAAAAAGTATTACATATTATTGTTATTATCAGGTTGTTGGTGCAATCTTAAGACTGGCTTTATATGATTAACTTAGATTTTTACTAATAAAATTCCTTTATCTAACTATCTACAATATCAAATAGTAGGTAATCATCTTACCAGAGGTAGCGTATGCATTCTTACAATATTCACAAACATATGGCTTATGTCCAGTGTGCATATTAACATGGTTTTGTAGAGATGCAGTGGTCTTGAATCTACGTTCACAAATACTGCAGTCTAGTGTACGACGTTTTGTGTGAAGTTTGAAGTGACGAAGTAGTAAATATCTGTAGAAAACAGTTATTCAGAGATCTAATAAGATTTTTACTATTTATTGATTTATATATTTATTTACTAGCTGCGCCCTGCGCCTTCGCCCGCGCGGAAATTGGTATGTGTTTAATTAATGTAGTTCGGGAACCAGAACCTACATCCATCTGTCTACATACGAATTTTCATCAAAATCGGTTCAGCCATCTAGGCGCTGGGTGGTAACAAACACACACATATACATACTTACACACAAACTTTAGCATTTATAATATTAATAGGATTTAACTCTTAACACCTGCATAGAGTCAATTTGACTTTATGATATGTATATTGTGTGTTTATATAGTACTTTGTGAAACAGAGCTGACACGCTCGACTTTTCCTAAAAATGTTATTACTGTTGGTCTGCTACATCACAGCTGGGCAAAGGTCTTCTCCAACAACCTCCATACTTTAAACTTTTCTCTACTAGTTTATTTGTTTGTCCAACTTATCTAAAAAATTATTCCCTTTTTCTTATAGTAAAATAACATAATATATTTATTATTTTAATGACTTACTGCTTATGAGAGGTGAAGGTACACAATGAGCAGGACAGTACAGAATTCTCATCTTCTATTTGCTCTGGCTTTTTCTTTAGTCCCTTTCTAATTTTACTAACAACTTCTTCAGATATGTCTTCTCTTTTCATTTTACTTCGAAGAAGATATTTATGTCCATTCATGTTGTTTATTATCTTCTAAAACAAAGAACATCAAAGTAAAATGGAAGTTATTAATCCACTAGGCAAATATATTTATTTTTCATGGAATTCTTATAAGAATAACATAATGGGTTTCAACAATCAATGCATTCTTGTTAGTAAAAAAATAGAATTAATTATAATGATCTGAATTAAACTACCAGTGACTCATTCTCATATATTATGTACTAAATACACATTTTTCATCTAAATAACTTCCTAAGGCCCTTCTAATTGTTATTACATTACTACATAAGTAAAATAATCAGGTAATCATGGTGCATATTAGATAATAACAACAACGAGAATCGAGGCACAACAAGAAGTGTCATCAATTCATCATAGATTTAAGTTATATTTAATATATATTTTAGGTTAAGGTATGTATTGATTAACTTTTATTTAAATGGTGTGTAGTAAACTTATATTGTAATGTATGTATGATAGTCTGTAAGATTATATTGAAAATTGTAATCCCGATGGTACCCAAGACACAAGCACCAGCTTAGTTTGGGACCAAAGGGAAACTACTTATTTGTAATAAAATGTAATTTATGAAATAAATTGAATTGAATTGAATAATAAACAGATATAGTTGGACAAATATGACAAATTATTGAATAAAATATGAACTTGCCAAATGACTCCATTCTGCCTGATAAGCAGCCAGAAAGTGTTGGACACTCTACCAAAAGCCATCTTGGTATTGAGATATTAATATACCAGTTAACATTTTGTTAAAAGAAGTTATGGACTTCAAGTTTAAAATTAAGAAAACTAGATTTATCATTTCATCATTAGGCATTATTATTAAGTAACTACGTAATTACAAAGTTACACGCTGAAACTTTTAGATTTTATTTAAAGATTGTAATAAAACAAAATTTCTAGACCTAAAGCTCATTTAAATAATGTATGATTGTTGTTTAGTGTGACGAAATGGTTTGTTTGTGTAGACAAAGTTATAAAATTTGATGTTTTCTCTATAGTAGACCTTTCAAGTTACCTTTTCAGATCTTTTCTTTCGTTACTTTCTGTAGTTCCTGGGCTGGACCTGAATTTTTTTAATATAGTTACGCGGGAATCTCCGTAAGCCTGTAGCGTTACACTTTAACGAGCGTTCTTCTGTTTTATCGCAGTCTCTCGTCTACACACAACATTGCAAAGTGTATCTTGATATGCTGAAGTTAAATTTAATTATTCGAGGAAGGTTTAGGTACTAAAATTGAGCTTTATTTTCATTCTAGCTCGTGTTCAAGTCAAGTTCAATTTGTTAGTGACACCTCCTTGACAATTGATTGACGAATTGACATTCATTTGACAAATAAAATTGACAACAGTACTTGGGCGGGTTTTGTTTGATTTGATTGTGTTGTGGTGAGGTTGTGAGTTTGTGAGGTTGTGAATGTGATGATAGTGTTTTTTGATTTATCTTTATCAGCAACGGTAAAACTTATATTTCCAACTAAATCATTACTAATTTTGAATAAAGGATTAAGATGTTCGATAGTAAAATCAATCAAAATTCAAATATCAAGATTGCTATTTTAAAAATAAACTTTTCTTTAATTTTGGAATATCGTGTGAAAACCTTGTGAAAACCTTCACTTTTAATTATTTTTGAACGTCAGTATCACAGAGCACATTTAATTTTTATAGACTTAAGAGTAGTGAGAGCCAGTCAGTTAAATAATCAAGCGTCAATTATAAATATGTTATTGAACATCTCGCGTCGAATAAAATTATGTTCAGTGTGACCAAATTTAAATTAGAGATCCTGCCCAGCCTAGGCAAGAAAACTGACAATTCCTGCCGAACTCGTATGTACAAAATGCCGAAATAATGCCGTAACAATTTTGTGCGTGTGCGTGTGCGTGTGTGTCTTAGCGTGTGTGTCTGTGCGTGTGTGTCTGTGCGTGTGTGTCTGTGCGTGTCTGTCTGTGTGTGTGTGTGTCTGTGTGTGTGTGTGTGTCTGTGTGTGTGTGTGTCTGTGTGGCGTGCGTGCGTGCGTTCGTGCGTGCGTGCGTGCGTGCGTGCGTGCGTGCGTGCGTGCGTGCGTGCGTGCGTGCGTGCGTGTGTGTGTGTGTGTGTGTGTGTTTATGTGTCTGTGTGTGTGTCTGTGTCTGTCTCTGTGTCTGTCTGTGTCCGTCTCTGTGTCTGTCTCTGTGTCTGTCTCTGTCTCTGTCTCTGTCTCTCGATCTCGGTCTCTGTCTCTGTCTCTGTCTCTGTCTGTGTGTCTGTGTGTCTGTGTGTCTGTGTGTCTGCGTGTCTGCGTGTCTGCGTGTGTCTGTGTGTCTGTGTGTCTGTGTGTCTGCGTGTCTGCGTGTGTCTGTGTGTCTGTGCGTGCGTGCGTGCGTGCGTGCGTGCGTGCGTGCGTGTGTGTGTCTGTGTGTGTGTGTTTCTTACCACTCAGCACCTAAACGGCTGAACAGATTTTGATGAAAATTGGTATGTAGATAAAATCGGTGCCAGAGACGGACATAGACTACAAGTGGGAGACAAAACACATTTTACGCGCAGGCGAAGCCGTGGGCGCAGCTAGTATTTTATTTATTTATTTAAACTTTCAGTAATAAAAAGCTTGCACAAGGCGGACTTAATGCCTAAGGCATTTTCTACCAGTCAACCTTAGGGTCATGCAGAAATAAATAGGGCAGGTGTCAAAATTGGAAAAATTAAACAACACAAAAAGGGATATAAATATGATATAAGTACTAAATAAGCTTACATATTATATGCATACATACATATTATCAAATATATGCAATTATGTATATATATATACACTGACGGACTCATAAACTGCATCAAAGTAATAGACGACTTTGAAATAAATATTTTAACCAAATATGCAAACTTTCTATACAGATTAAAATTGAAACCTCTAGATTGGTTCGTGAACTTTAAAACAGCGTAGGGTCGTATCCTTAAGTTTAAGTTTGTGTACTGGAAAGGACCTTAGGACTTTTTTGAAGAAAAAAACAGAAATTTAAGGAAAATTGGTTTAATAAAAAAAATGGTTTTAACAATAGACACAAACTTTATGCAAGGGTTTATTTATGTTTTAATAAGGTGTATTACCTCCACGTGCCCTTATTACGGATTCTAATCGGTTCCGCATAGATTTTATTAGTGTTATTAAAAGATCTAGCGGAATATTGTCCCATTCTTCTGAAAGTGCTGTTCTTAGTGCTGCCACTGTCGTGGGCACAGGATTTCTCGCATATACAGCTCTTTTTAATTTGTCCCAAACATGCTTAATGGAATTAAGATCCGGGCTGCGTGCTGGCCAATTCATTGTACGTATCCCAACCTCTTCGCAGTATTGTCGAACTTGTGCAGCAGCGTGCGGCCGGGCATTATCCTGCATTAAAGTAAAATTTTCGCCTATGAATCCCATGTAAGGCATCACGTGATCTTCTAAGATCTCTGTTATGTAGCGATGTGCAGTCAAACCCCCTCTATTACCGTTTTGACGGACCATGTCTATGAACACAAGTTCTGTTCACCCGTTCATCGATATGCCACCCCAGACCATACACGAACCGCCTCCAAAAGGAACACGCTCCTCAATGCAACTTTGAGCATATCGCTCCCCACGTGGACGATAGACTCTTCTGCGACCATCTGCACCATATAAACATGTCCTACACCCGTCCGTGAACAATACGGAGGCCCATTGCTCTTCTGTCCAATTTAGGTGATCACGCGCAAATCTTAAGCGAGCTTGTCTGTGAGCTACAGACAACTTTGGACCATTTGCTGGTCTAAAAGGGGTGATATCCGCTTCCTTTAACCTTCTTCTTATTGTTCGTGCACTCACATTTACTCCACGCACTTCATTAAGCTCTGTTTTGATGTTAACTGACGTGAGGAAACGATTTCGCAGGGAAGTTGTAACAATAAATCGGTCATCACGACCGGTGGTTGCTCGAGTCCTGCCTGTACCACGTCTCCTTCTGTAAGAACCTTTCTCCACAAATCTTCTGTATATTCTAGAAACCGTAGACTGATTTAAATTTAAATTTCTACCAATCGTTCGTTGATCCAAGCCCTCCCGCACCAGTGCTACAAATTGAGCTTGTTCGGACGAAGTATCCATATTATGGTTCAAAAACTCTCGATGAGTTAAAAAACTAACCCAACAATTCTGCTGGTAACAACAATTCAATTGACAAAAGAATAAAAAATCAATGCGAATCAATTTAAAACTTTGGTTTAAATAACACGCAAATCTGATACTTCGAGTAAATTTTCTTTTCCCGGCTATATTCATTTGTTTTACTGCAGTTCTATTTTTAAATATTGCTTTTTTTTAAGATTAAGAGCCAGTCTCTCCATATTTATATAATTTAATCTAAAAAGTTTCCATACAACTTATTAAAAAAAAATCATTTCAAAGTAATCCTGAACTTTGATGCAGTTTATGAGTCCGTCAGTTTATATATATACACATTTATAACTACACAATATGATTACAAATGCATTGATAGAAAATAAATCTGTTGCACTACTGTTGACTACTGTCACCCGCCTAGTATTCAATAAGTGTTACTTGAGTGTCTGTCTGTAGGTGGGTATTCATCTAACCGAGACGTACTTATAGGTACCTACCAATGATATTCTATTTAACAGATATTATGTTATGAACGCGTAATCGTTAAGAACTGAAAACGTCGTATTGCCTCAGACATTTGTACAACGTAGGTATGTTGTATGTGTGCAACGGCTGCTGCGCGGAACACTTTTTTCGGTTGTTTTGTGAGTGTATAACATATCTGTTAAATAGAATATCATTGCTACCTACCTATTTATTAACCGACTTTGTTTCTCAATTAGACCGTAAGTATATATATATATTTTATTACTATATTTTATTTATTATTATATTTTTTTATTGACTTATATTGAATAATTTTGTTATTATGTATTAAGTCGATTTATGCACAATAATGCGTGCAACACTAAAACAGCTTTCAAACGGTCCGAGCACAGCATTCAAATAATAATAGTTGCCACATGATACCTAAGGATTGCTGGCTCTTTTACCGACATAATTCAATAGATTATTAAGTTTATAAATTTCTATGCTACATATACTTAGCTACGTACCCATAATTTAAGTTCATATTGATGTTGATGGCCGATCCAAATCCAAATCTAAAGTCGACCAAAAAGCGAAGCCATACACAATATGTAACATTCAGAAGTCTCTCGCCCTCCATATTATTAAGGCTATATTTAAGCTGTAATATAAATTCAGTAATATCTTCGCCATTGGCGGCCCACAACAGCTGCTCAAAGCAGAGATGCTCTGGGTAGGTCTATAACCAGCAAGGGTCATCATAGCCCAAGTTCAATTTTCATTATTTTCTTTACTGTAACGCCATAGATTTTTATGTAAGTATGAATCTACGGCTTAATAAACCTAGCTACACCATCGTTCAAGAAAATTGCAGTTTGTATGTAAGTAGGTACCTACATTTTATATTGTTTGATACAGTGGTGTTGAAATTTGTTTTACGAAATGTTCAATAAAATAATTATTAATAAAGCACCGTTTTTATAATCCGTGTACTTACGTAATAGTTACGTATCTCTTTGATGAGTCATATTATATTATTTATTTAATAACGTTTGACGACTGCGAATTTATGAGAACAACAAGATACCTATATTAAATTCACGGACAAGTTGATAATAAGAAAAGCGTCTCGCCTAAAGGATACTCTTTTACATCAAACGGAATGCACTAGCGACAGGGGTGTCGCGAAATTACCTACCTTTATCAAGATTATTATGTTTTGATACCTGCTATATCTACCTACTACCTACTATCTACTTAAAACCAAAAAATGTATGAAATATAATAATAAGAAAAAATAAGAATTTAGAAAATGATACTTAGAACGTAGGTAGCACCTATGATGTAAGAGATTACGTAGAAAATCAAAATCAATTTATAGTTTTAATTTGCTTTTCAATTTGTAGAGTTTATTTAAGTGGGTATGATATTGTGGCAATAAGCCAATCAAATTTTATGGTGACTAGTAGTAGCAGTCGAGTCAGGCAGATCAATAAGTATGCTTCCACGTCTGGAGCTGTTGTTGCCACCACTGAATTACAAGCCAGTGTTGCTATGACTACGATCTTTTGGTGGCTACTATATACTTTAATAACTCGCAGATAAAATTTATGTTCAGTGCATAGATAGGTATGCTTTCTAATTATTATCCTGAAAGTCATATTTAATTGAGGCGCAAAGCATCTCAGTAAACCGCCATATGGAAGGCAACTATCAAGGCCTTAGCTAGGAGTCCGTCAAGAAGGGAGTAGGCTTAATAAAACCGTTACTACAACCCTTCTAGGAAAGGGGAGGAGGCAGCTACCCTTCTGCTACGCCAACTATAGATACTCATATGCTGTGGTGGAAATTGGACTGTTGATCACCACCTAAGGCCTTAAAACTGATTTCTTACTTATTCTTCTTGATATATAAAAAAACGCCCTGCTGTCACTTAGCTATGAATGGCTATGAAAAAAAAATCGTCCCCTAGTTATTTTTTGTGTCATGCAGTCACCGTCATAATCACCGGTTACGCTAATCTTTATTTATTTTATGGTTATTAGCTCTAAATAATTTACTTATCCCGCATTAGGGGGAAGTTTTTTTATTTCTAAACGATGTTTTATTGAGTCGGCTAAGGGGTGTTATTTAACATTATTAGTGTATGTAGTTAGAGGGCGTTCGTGTGATTTATTAAACATTTTATGTAAAAAACGCCGCATGAAATATTGATTAGGTACTTACTTAATTAATAAAAACAAACTATGAACTATCGAATCGCGCAGACAATTTCAAATAAAAAAATCTTAAAAAAGTGCTTTCGATCCATAACCAATTTACCTATTGTGATTTTGCTGATCATGTAGAGCTGTGAAAAAAACAGCGATGCAATAAACTTTTTGTAGGTACTTTCCAGATTATTATAATCTTGCATGAGTTATACATGTTATGTGCTTTGTCTTCCTCGGGAACTAGGCCGATTTTCGGTATAACAGTTGCCTATGTCCGTCTCCAGCACCGAATCTATCTACATACAAATTTTCATCGAAATTGGTGCAGCTGTGGAGGCGTTGAGTGGTAACAAACACACACACAAACTTTCGCATTTATAATATTAGTAGGATTTGATTAACATGTAATTAATCGTCATTTACAAATTAGGTTTTACATCAGAATTCATTTTATTTATCCACAAAGGCGTAGGTGACGAAAGCTTTACGATAAACAGCCTATTTTGATAATGTAAACACGTTTTTAAAACAGAGGACACATTTCCATGCTTATCACGTGTGTTTAAACACGTTTATTACCCTATTAATGGCAAATAAACGTGTTGCCCAGTATTTGACAGCCCTGCGGTGTCAATTCGGCCGCTGAAGGACGGCGCAAGATGAAAGGCTGCGAGCCTGTGTTCGGCACAACAAAGCGCTTTGTCTCCTCACGCCCCTTGCGTTAAGTTTGACTCGTGGCTTCGAATCACTCACAACTACGCCTGGACGGTATACGCAGCGATTTATGGGTAGGTTTTCGTATTTTGTATTGATTGACAATATTATTAGTTATTAGTTATAATTTTGTATTGACCTGTTAACATCGAGCTAGTTGCCTATGTAAAAAGGATTTTAGTTTCTTATTTTAAAAAATTTGAACGTTATATAACCAAATTTGTCGAAATTTTTTGTACAATTTATAATATGTATAAAATTCTTAGGTTATCGCGTAATAAAGTAAGTTTTTTTGATAAAATTAATGTTAAAAAAAAAACGTAAATTTGCACAAATTATATCAATGTTGTCGATAACGATTGCTCGTAATAATGAGCGTACTATAAATTTATTTTCTTTAATTAAAGCTGGCAGAGCTCAACCTTTGTGCCCGCGTTGGGCGCCAATAAAACGAACAAAGGCGACAAATTGTCATTGTATGAAGCTTTAATTCAAATCGTATGCTTGATGATGATAGCGCGCGTACAAAGAGAACAGAAGTAATAAAGGGGTGTCGAGTGTTCACAAGCGGCGCGGCCCCGACCCGCCCCAACAAACAGCAGCGATACTGCACAATGCCGCGCCGCCGCACCGCGGCGCTGCCGATACGTCAACCACTTCACGGTTGACTTAACAAAATGTCATGTGCACTTTACTTAAAACTCGTTACTCTACAATTTACATACGACAGGCACACGTAACGCACTGAGCCCGAGCCGCTGTGGTGACGGTGAGGTTAGTCGCACGGCCCAACCATCTGCCATGTTATCGTTCCAACGTGCAGAGGTCAAAGAGCGGCACGCAGTTTAATCGCAAAGAGACAACTCAAAGTGGAGCGTGCAAATTCGAGGCTGGACCGGAACAATAAAAGTGCAGGTGGACCCACCTCTGCGCCTCACATCAAAGGGGCATTCGCGATACCATACAAAAGCCCTAATGAGACAAACCCGTGACGTAATCGAGGCGACGGAAAAAGATGAGACCCGAGAGGTACGAGGCAAATTTTAATAATTGTCAAAGCGGCGGCGCCGATCAAACGCGAGGGGGACGGCCCATCCCGCGCACGGCGCCCGGTCCCCCTCGCTCGCACCTGTGACGTGTGCTCACCGCGGGCCTCATTAGCGCTACTGATCTAATGCGACTTCGAACTTCGCCAGCGACGTCTAATTAAACTTAAACAGAATTTCAATTTTACGACTCGAATTTTAATACTTAAAGCTGGAGCCGCGGAGGTTCCGCAAAGGCGACGCGTTCAAAGGCAACGCCGTGCACGTTTTCGCAGATATTAAATGTGTTGACAATTTAATTTTTCATTTCCTTTAGGCGGTGGCGGTGGGCGGGGGCGCGCGCCACCCGCTCGCGGGACGCCCGTTCCTTTGACGTCGCGATATTGTCTTTGTGCGGCGCGTGGGGTGAGTGGGGCCGTCGCCGACGGAGACTTTGTCGCAATACAATGTGTATCAATAAAACTTAGGATTGGCTTTTAGTGGTTGCACTTACGCTTTGTGAGGCGGCGCTCACCCTTTGACATTATATGTGGGGCGCGCGGGCGAGCGCGGGGCTGTGTGGGTGCGTGTCGGTGAAGCTCGTGGACGAGTGTGGCGATGGCGGGAGCGAGTAATAATGCAGGGCGAGACGAGCCGGCGCCGGCGGGTGCAGCAGTGTACCGAGTGTACACGCGGCCGGTTTATTAATATCAGCTATCGTATCGCGCCGGCAAACTATTGCGTCGCGCACTGCCACGATCGGCAGCTACCACGTCGCCCGCGGCAACATATCAGAGTATCAGACCAACTCTACACTTAGGTACAATCTCTACTTAATCACTTCTTGATGCCGATGTCTAAATGAATCTCATTGGATTGGCTGAGTATTTCATTTTTATAATTTCCAATAAAATACAACTCTGTCTGTACGTAAACACCGCGCAAAAATGTTGGTGCCTAATAGATAAAATAATTTCAAACCCTGAACGTCTTCAATAATGCCTAAGGCTTGCAAGGCTTTGATAATATTCTTTTGAATACGTAAATCAAACGTCATATTTTAGATCATTCATTGTTAAATAATAATAAATAGTCGAGTTGCGTTACCTTTGATCTTTGTTGTTCAAAGAGATGAGGCGAGTAGAATTTACAAAACGCTTTAGTACGTTCGAAAAAAGTCTAGAAGCTTTCATCCTTTGACCGTAACTGACCCGGTAATGTATTATTGGGATTGCATTCAGCACTGGTCGTGGCATGCAAGTGGAAAATATCATCCTGCCCTAACGGAGGGGTCCTTTGCCGTCCCACGGAGCTTGCTCGACTGACCATAAAAAGTATCCACATTTTTGTAATAAAATTACCTGTTTTAAAAGGATGTTACTACCGAGATTAAGGCGCAGAGCGATGTAGTTAGTTGCCGGCGGCTGATCAAAGGGTCTGTTGGACCAATCACAGTGCTGCATTCGATTCGCTCCGCCCAGTTTTAAGGCCACGTGCGGCGCGCGCACTGCGCTACGCAAAATTTTGACAGTTGCTTGTCGGCCGTTGACAGTGGCGCAGGGTTTGAGGGTTAACGAAAATTGGCCGCGCTACGATCGCGTAACTTCCGAACTGTGTAAACTTTTCAACTTAAATATTTGTGTGTAGTGGTATAATAGTTAATTAAGTAATATATCAGTGTGTAGTAATTTATTGTAGTGTGTATTCAGTGTCTGTGTAACCTTATCATAATTGGATTTTTCGATATTACTCAATGGATTTTTGATTAACGTTCAGGTAGTTATTAGTAGATTTTATGAACTAACGATTGAGTTTGAGAGATGAACTAACAGAGGGTAGACAGACGAGTTGGCGGTGTACATCCCTCGGTGGTGGGCAAGTTTTTATATCTCCGATCGTTATATTTTAAAACGTTTTAAATGTTTCTGAATGCATCGATTGTTTTACGTTCAGCTGTAGTCGTGCCGACATTATGTTTTGTTACTCTTTTGTGTTGATTTATTGCAGTTGCTCTCGTCTCGCTTCAATGATCCTTCAAATGTTTTGTTAATTTTTTATTGTTTTAGAGTAGTGTTTTGTTGCTTGTTTGTTTACGAAAATACTTTAATGCTTACTTCCATGTATAACTAATTAACAAATGCTTAAAGTAGTACAAATTGTGCGTGCTTTTGTTAATCGATTTCAAAAAAGGATGAGGTTTCTCAATTTGATCGTAATATATTTTTGTCAATGTTGCAAATTATAAAAATTAATATGTACTTATGTTTAAATTTTTATACCTACTTATAGCTAAAATATTTTGACAACGATCCAATTTTTACTTTCTGGACGCTGATTTACGCTTAATAATAATATGCATATTGTTTAATTTATATTTTAACTATACATATTAATTGATTAAGAAAATAATTTAGCCGTGACACTAAAATAGTCGATATCTATTGGTAGAAATGTCCCAAAACCCAAACAAATGTACCTATTGGTAAATAAGAAAAGAAGAAAATAATGTGTTTTAAGATACAGAAGCAAAAATAATAATTAATTATATCAGTACTTTTAATTTAGTCCTATAACTCATGTAGGTTGTATGAAAATATTAAAAATAGGAAAAGTAAAATCTAGATTCATTTTATCGCTTGTAGAACGATGCAGTAGCGCTATCTTAAAGAAAAGACATCAACGCGTCCAAGACGCAACCATGGAATTGTTCTTGAACATTATTTTTAGAAGAATATATATTTTAAACGGTACAATAATGCTGTATAAATACAACAAGATCCAATATATATTCATATATTTAAATATTATATTGAAATTATGTTAAATTTAAAAAAATAACTACTAATAATTATGTGCTGTGGAATAAAATGGATAAGAAATGGAATAGAAACACGGTTTTGACTATTGCAATAACAATCAAACTTGAATAGAACAGGATAGTACAAATTTTGCCAACACAGTGTAGTCAGCTATTAAAGCAATTGCTTTTAGCGCAGGTTCAGGATTCTACAATGGATAAATCGTAACTTTTCTTTACCCCGTCGCGTCGTCTGAGTATAAATATTATATAGGTACGTGAAAATCACCTTATAGTTCAAAGTATCTGTGATCGCTGGTTAAGTTTTCTGTTCAGATGTAAATGTAACGGATAAGTACTTTGTAAGTCATTTTTGACTGACTATTTTGCCGCGGCGCGGATTCATCCGCGTTTATGCTTACTGCTCCGCGCCCGTCGCTAGTAGCGTGATGTTACATAGCATTTAACCTTCCTCGAGAAGTGGGCTGTCATACACAAAAAGAATTTTTTAAATCCGACTGGTAGTTCCAGAGATTAGCGCGTTCAAACAAACTCTTCCCTTTTATATAATAGTCTAGATATAGATAAGTAAGACTTTGATGAGTATATTTTTAAAGAAAACTTACTGTAACAATAAGAACATGTATGCTTTTTAAAAACAAATTTAAAAGAAGTTTGAAGTAAAGTTCATTGAAACTCAACATTACATTGCGAGATGACATTAACTCACCTGCGAATAAAACGTAGACAGAGCGCTTTAAAGTTGAATAAAATATGTCATTAGCTACATTATCGTGTTACCGTCTGTCCGACGACGAATTATACAAAAAACCCTTCATGAAAGCGTAATGCTAAAAGCGCTGAAAGGGTGCGCACGCGGCGTCTTTGAGCCGCAGACGAGCCTCCGAGGAAAAGATCGCTATGTGCTAATTTCCAAACTCGGTTTCGCACAGATAAGGCTAGAGATGGGAGGTGTCTTTGATGTAGCCGCCCGGCCCTCTGACTCCGGGGGTGAGAGCTTTCAATGAAAGGATTTTTTCATCTTCTTTCCCTTTGTACTTAATTTAAATTTCGTTTATATCAATGCTGCGAGTTTCCTTTTGAATGTGTTTTCTCTTTTACTTTGTCGCGTTTATCCTCTCCAATTTGTTATATTCGAGTTCGCTTTTGTAATTAAATTTAGTGTTCGTAATCTGTTCTCTCTAATTTTTTCCTTTCCCCGCGCGTACTCGTATTTCTTCGAACGCTGCCGCCCGGTGTAATTGCAATTTACAAATTAGGTGTCTCTTTGATTTCGAGTGTTTCTTAGAAGCGCTTATATTTCGAGATTTGATTATATTTTTCTTTTGTAGTACACCTTTGATATTTGTGAAATCTTTAATATTTAGCTTACAAAGTCTGAACGAAGGGTATGAATATAGTTCTTTATTTACCAAATGATTCATTGAGTAACGACTCACAGGTAATGTCAAACGTTCAATTTTAGTTGTCTTTGACAGTTTTAACTTCGTTTAATTTCAAAGGGCTTATCTTTTATAACTAAAAATCGAACATTGACACAGAACTATACATTTTAATATGCAAATGTTTGATTAAACGTTGTTTAATGACTGTATGACCTTTGAATACAGAGACTTTTAAGTGGTCCTTTGTCACTTTAATATGATTATGAGACTAAAAGACTTTTAAGTTGTTTGACGTTCATAAGTTGATTATTAGGTTTATCGGTCTAATTACTTTCATTAGTTGTTCTTGCTCGGGATGCACCCCCGTCCTTACTCCCGTTCTGTCGCAAGGCCGTTTACAAACTTGTCCCGAAGTAAGCGTATCACCCATATATTAACATGACAAGGGCACTAGTTAAATACATTCCTCGATTTAAACATCAAAGTGTATCGAACGTCTTTGATGTAAATCGGGTCATTGATGTTAGGAAATTCAGTGTCATAGCCCCATGTTTCATCTTGCGATTCTATAATATCGATGTTTTTATATTTTGATTTTATAATTATGTTACGAATATTATGTTTATGAATAATCAAAATGTGATTTATATAAACTCTTTGTTAGAAACGACTTTGATCTTATTATAACTTAGACGAAATTTGCAAAAAGTTGAAATGTTTTTACAATTTAATAAATGTTAGGTTCTGATCATAAATCGTTATGAGTTCGATTCTTTGCTCATACCAAGAATAATATTAACTCTGAAGTCAGCAAATTAATTATGTGATTTTCTGAGTAAGTTTTCTGCAGACCCTTTCATGGACACTACTGTAGACAAAATAGATGTTTTATTGTCATCACGGCCATATACGTTTAGTGTCCTGGAAAGCGTTTAACAGTTTCATGAATTTTAATAAATGAGTACCTATTTACTGTTACAATATCTATATAAAATCAATATGATGCTTACCATCATTACATTTACTGCGTCTTATGCTCAACAAAGGCTTTTCTCAAAGATTGTCACAAGGACCGATACTGGAGCCGTTTGTTGATTTTGGTCAACGGTACATCTTGAGAGAGGCCACGTCATTCCGGTGATAAACTGCCAATAAAAGTAGCTGTGATTTAATAAATACGAATATAATGATTATAATAATTAATCATTGTTCTCCGTAGCGTGTAAACGCGTCGTAAGACAAAGCATTGTCGCGCGGAGCGAGTTGTAACGTGGTAGACACACGAACCGTTTGCCTCCGCCGACACTTACAAAGGCGCCACTTTGTGGACTCGTCTTTGATACACGGGAGTGTGTGACCCAACATTAATAACCTACTAATAGCTCTCTGTGCTCACAACTCTGTATCCAGACCGCGCTCAATTCATATGAGATTACGTCTCGTCTTGTGAAGTAGTTACTGGAATAAAATATTAAGCCACGTTCAAAGCGAACGCCACAGCGCACGTCGTCTTCACTAATTTGAACTCTGTCATCAATTTAATCAATACATGCCTACGTATCTTACACTTAAATAAAACGAATAGATACCAAACATTTAATGTTACAATATTAATGTTACCTACACGGGCCTTTTATCGGGAACAAAACACTCGTAGATTCAATTTTTCGCATAATTTTATTAGTGACAGTTTAATTAGCGCAGCTTTCATCGGCGCCGCTTTGATATTGTGAACGTTTCAAATAGATTTTGCAAGAAGCACTTTCAAAGAGAGCACCCCTAATAAGTACTGAAGAGTCCTCGCACGTGTTTATCAAAGACAGCCTTTCGTTACTCACCGTCTGAATGGCCTCAAAAGAAACTCGTGTAAAATGCTCTACAAAGTGCCGTATCAAAGGAAAGGCGGGCGCAAATATCTGTTTCGTAAACTAGTAAAAACGGAGCTCTCAAAGGTACTGCGTACTCGCGGCAAATTAGGCGGAGTTAAATACAAGCGCCGCTCTCACAAATGTATAACTTTGAAAGTGACTCGTCGCTCATTATTTATGTAAGTCGCCGTAATCGTCAAACGACGGCGGGTGTTTTATTTGGGCGATATTGCCGGTGCGGCCCGGTACCACGGTGACTACGACGGACGGCCGCAGACCCTTATCGGCGCGAGCGAAGCCTTAGCGCGCGGCTCTCCTCTACGCCTCACATGTGTATCCATTTAATGCTCAATTCCCATATAATTTAACTTTGCGATCAAAGCGAAATTTTGAAAAGAGCTTCTCGGCGGCGGGCTGTGGGAGCGAGTGGGACGCACACATTGGAGTTCTCGAGATCAAATGCTGGGCCAAATTAGTCACTCTCCGTCTCTCTATCTCAAAGCCGATCCGTAGCAAAGTTTGCGCGAAGATGACATCAAAAGGAAACCACACACTGGGGTGGCGCCGCCCGCGCCCGTCGCCCCCGGCCCCATACTTAAATCCGCCGTGTCTCTGGCTGTCTTATTGACACGAGACTGACAACTCGCAAGTCGCCAACGCCGCCGACTGTTTCAAACTCACTCCGCTTTACCAGACTTATTTAGTTAATTAATACGGAATGTCCTATCAAGTTGTAACTCCCGCAAGGCTAACACACACTTGCGAGGCTCAACTGTAAGGAAACTTTAATCGCATGGGTATGTTTGCACGCTCTTACTTGTATGAACAGTAGATACGCTGTACACTACACCACCCGCCCGCGCGCCCGCTCTTGTGTTGTCAATCCCTTTAATTAAACACATTAAGTTTCGTTGATGGACTGTACAAATTAAAGGACTTATAACTAGACACGATTGTAATCGTTTTAGGTAAACAATATTCATTTGGAGATGAATAAGTAATTTGACATTATCAGCGCTTATATAACCCTAAGTAGGTGCCTACCTAAAAAATCTAGGAAAGTATCTATAGAATAAGAATCTTTTGCAATTTTATTACAATAGTAGGACTGGACCTGGGATCCAATTACAACTAAACAGTCGGACGTAAAATTTATGTTGCTACATCGGCGAGCTTATTAATTGTACGTATTGTAGCAATAATTTTGCATACCTAATCAAACAGAAATTAAGTTTATGAAATATGTAATTAAAGAGCATCGGTTAGGTTTCACAAAGTTATAAAGCCTTAAACAGTTAAAACTCGGACTAAAGTTAAATTTCTCAACACAAAGCTGGCAATTGAATACTTATTTCTTAGAAATTGCCTTTTTCAATGTTTCGTAAAGTTTGCCGAGGGTCGTTTGGCTAATAATAGCAAAACACCCGTTGTTGTTCTCAGTTTTATATGTATGTATACCTACGAAGCTAAATTTGATTTCCTAAAAATATAGGTCTATTTAGTTAAATCTTCCATTTGGTCTTTGTCCTAGAACAAAAATCTTATGTTTAAGGTTTTAATCTGATCTGATCTGTAATACAGAATCTTTTTTAAACTATATCAGGCACCAGTCTCTCACAATAGCATTTAATGTATTACGAAGTACAAGACTTGAAAATGTAATACAACTTACATAGTTACCATTAGTAACTTTATTCACTTAATCAACCAGTCCTTTGTAAAAGGACACAGTTAAATCCATACAAGCTTACGTTGCTTTTGAATCTCTAGAATGAAAAGCAACTTGTTTGACTATTTTAACACTAAACCCAGTTATTAAGTACTGGTGATAAAAAACCGTAATCTTTAAACTCACAAAGCCGATAACTCGTCGGCAAAGCGTTTATTAACAAGCACAAAAAAAAGCAGTTTGGAATTTTGAAATCCGATGTCGAGTTATCGGAGGGCTCTGGGGTGTTGGCATTGTGCGCTGGAGTTTATGGTCCCGGCTCGAGGTTCCACGAAGTGCCGCCTACCTAAGCGCTGTCCCTTTATGACGTCACACGTCTCAATATTTGCATGCCTCCATGGCTCCCCTATAATTGAACTATAGTGTTTAGTCTACGTTATTTAATATACCTCGTTGTTTTAGGAGTTCTTAGTGTGCGTGTGACCGTCGTGATTTGTTCAGTATTCTTAGTAATCATTACTTCTTCAAAGCTTCAAATCAAGTTTAAATCGAGATCAAGTTTCCTTCTGAGCATACTAAGACTAGCATGCCCAGTAATACTACCTATGTTAACTATAACTATTGCATTTATTTTGTTGTTGTCAGTGGAGAAAACGCTAACTTGTTCTACATTCCGTTTTATTTTTGACCTCGTTTATTTGTTCAATATATAAATACTTAGTTAATGTTAAAATATTACATGGGCTTAATCTCTTAAATGCTATAATATTAGACACAGTAGAAATAACATTGTGCCTCGATCAGCACACGATGAGTTAAACAAAACAATTTTCGTGCTCTAAGTCTATAGGTACTTAAAAAACCCCACAAATAATAATTTTGTTAACCTCAAGACGGTTATTCAAAGTCCTATTTCGCATTCATCATCGTTCTCGCTTTCATTTACGATTCAGCCATCAAGCTTACTGTGATTTAAAACGTCAAGCATTATAACATCCATTTGATATTCTGCGTCTGCGCCATCTTTCAACTTTTTGTCCTCTATTACTCTTGTAATATGATTATAATTTTCTCGCATATGTGGTACTGTTATAACATAATCATCAAATTTGAACTTTAATTTGCGTTTTATTAAGGTTTGTTTTTGTTTGTGTGTGATTAAACCATCGGCTTCCATTGAATGAGGACCGGTTTGAATAAGGAATGCCGCAGCGCAGTGTCCGGGCGGCTTTTTGCTTTGGCTGCGCGCGCAACCCACGCGCTCGGTCGCTCGGGCCCGCCGGCGCCAACGTCGATTCCCGCCTTTAGATTTGTTGCCTGATAAAAGACACGTTGCAAATATTTGATTTAATTTTATATTTCTACCTTTGTGGGTCGGGTCTCCCACATGAACACTAAAAATAAAATACCTAGAGTAGAAAAATATTGTGCTAGAAAGGGCTGCTTTGCACGTTGGGTACTTTATGCTTTTTACAATTACAAACCCTGTTGTCTGATTTAGAGAAAGAGAAGAAACAGGCAGCGATTTAGCTTTACTATTTAGAGATGTACCTAAAGATGCAAATTTCCTATGAAATCTATATTTATTGTTCCAAGTCTAAATAGTAGAACTACATATTTCTTTTTTAATATAAGTTTCAACATATCTTTGTTCATAAAGCGTTTTTTAGATACGTTGAAATATTAACAGGTTGCTGCGAGGACATTCAATGACATTCAATGAGCTTACATTGCGTTGATAAAAATAACCGTAATTGTAGGTTTATGCTTTAATGAATGAGTAGTACCTACGATCAATGCATATCATTTATTTGTATTAATACGTATCTACACCCAGACTTTTAACATAAAACGTAAAATACCGACGAATTTCATACACCGAAAGTCGAAATGGCCCTCTAGATAAGGCACCCGATTCGTAAACACGAGGTAGTGGGTTCGAATCCGGACAAGTACCAATGTGATTTTTCAAATCATATGTACTTTCTAAGTTTATCTTGGACATTTCTGACTGACGGTGAAGGAAAACATCGTGAGGTAACCTGGACTTAAAAGTCTGAAATTGCCAATCCGCCTTGAGCAAGCGTGAATAATGCTCATTCCTTCTCTATGAGAAGAGGCCTTTGCCCTGCAGTGGGACAGTAAACAGGCTGGTATTATTATTATTATTATTACATACACCGGGTTTTGTCTCTACCCATAGCTAAAGCGCTCGGAACAGCGTGTCACGATACCTTCTCAATGTGCTACCTACTATGCTGGTCGTGGTTCACTCCAAATTTTCATGCTGTTTGGATGTAAGGCTTCATTGCGTTGTAGTTTAGATCTTTATAATATACACTTCAAGACTTCACTACAAAAATCTAACACTTTCGAAATGACTACTTTCTTATTTCGTCTGATCCCTCTTTTCCGTCTAAAAAGTGACATTACAGTGGGTTTTCCATAGGATATTTTGTGTTATTGAGGTCCATGGTTGGCGGTT
Organism: Parascotia fuliginaria; assembly: GCA_963082885.1. Classification (NCBI taxonomy): domain Eukaryota; kingdom Metazoa; phylum Arthropoda; class Insecta; order Lepidoptera; family Erebidae; genus Parascotia; species Parascotia fuliginaria. The sequence continues at coordinate 15,998,722 of OY720178.1, forward strand.
GACGCTTTCTATCAGAAGGCCTCGTCTATCACTTGTACAGGTCAAACTCTACCATTCTAATCGTATGGCAACACACGAAAGTGCTTCGTCGCATCAGTAATTAAATTTGTTGCTCGTTTCCTGCTTGTTTTACTATTATTGTTACTGTTCGGTTTCTATAGGTGATAGGTTGATGTATTATATACCTAAACCTTCCTCGAGAAAGCCACAATATAACAGTGAAATCCGCATCCAAATCCATCGAGTGGTTCTCGAGGTTAGCGCGTTCAAACAGACAGACGCTTTCTTTCTTTATATACTATGTATACTCGTAGGTTATCTTACGATTACGATATAATTACGTTTAGTTAAAATATTATTTAATATTTATTATTTTCATAAATTGAATAAAAATGAACGTAATGTTGTTTGTGAGCGCGCGCTGAGTTTTGTTGACAGTTGCTCCAGTAGCCATCTTGATGGCACTGCAAACAATGCAAGATCATCTCTACCGCCATTAGCTGATTGTTGCATTTATTATATCAAAAAGTTTTATATAAAACTATCCAGTAAACAGTAAACATTGATATATTCATCACGATTAGTTTAATTTTATTAATTATCGATACATTGAGACGCTTTTCATATTTTGTGGGTAGACAGAGATTTTGGTTCCCATTTAAAAGGTGGCGAGCCTGTTACCATTTACCAGGCATTATTGCATACTCCAGGATCATATTGAGAATTTATCGACAGGAAAATCTAGTACCTATCGCTAACCACGACCACCACGACAACCAGACCTTTGTGTGACAGTCGGTGGGTCCACACTGATCCACTGAGTTAGTCAGTTCTACAATGTTCTAGTGAAAAAAAAATGTTAGCTACTAATTATTCAAGATTTTTTTGTACCGATGCACTAATGTCTTTGTTAAATAAAGCTGCGGTTTATTTTCTACTTATGCAGATGCTCATACGTTTCATTCATGATCTAAATTTAAATTTGATTATCATTAATTTATTATTTATAGTTTCTTAAAATGGTACATTACCAATTTTGCTAGCTACTTATTAGAATAAATCGCTTAGCACGTGTATAATTTTATTCTAATAAATATTTGTTTGTTTCAGGATGATATTCTCCTCATATACGGCACCATTCAGCTAAGATTTAAAGGTAAGAAAATCACATTGTAACATTGTAATCATGAACTGGAAAATTATTTATATTCACATAAAAAAAATTAAAACAAAAACCTACCTTCATTGTGCGAAAATAAAATTGCCAGGTGACAGTACCTACCGGTCTCCGAATCCCAAGCCCAAGAACAACGCAAATCAAGTATACGACAAAACGCGTCTAAAGTTTGAGACATTGATGCAGAAAAAGTTGAAGAATTAAAATATAAAATAAATCGTAAATTTTAATACTAAGAATTTAGTAGTACAGGTATCACGCCTAATAGTATAAATTCACGCCTTTGCCGAAATTGATAAAAATAGGTATTATTCTTAATTAGGGTTTCTTACTTTTAAATTATGACGATTGCTTTAACGTCGTCGGTCGCTCTTAGTCCTCTGCCACAGTAGAAGTAAAAACACAAATTGAAATCAATCAATGCTCTATTCAATCTCTGCTCAATGCTGCATTAGAGAATATTTTATTGTTCCAATAATTTCAATTTCAGTTCAGAAAAAAGCTTAAGTGTAAGGTTTAGTAGTAATCTTGTACCAATTACTAGAAGGTAAATTTTGTAAGAATTGCCTCTTTTCTTACGTCTGGTTTTCATTGTAAGGATAATAGATTTTCCAATTTATTTCGTACGTCTTATAACTTATATGTAATCCGCCGTGTCGACAATATGGTATACTACGTTTCGTTAACGACATAATAACGAGCTATTTGGCTTTTGTGCTGAAACACCAACCTGATATGCTCAATCTAATTTCAACATTATGTTACAAGCAATAAGGTTTAATAAGAATTTGTGGACAAATACCGTGCGTTGCTGACTGCACGTTCTATGGTACAATAGTAGAGGCGATAGTTTTGTACCGAGTTACAAATTTAATTTATTTTATTTCATTTTCAACGATAAGCGTTTTACACTGTAATACAAAAATCCCCCTCTTTTAAGGTTAGGTACTCCAAAAAGGAAATATACTTTAAAATTTTTACCTTCACTTAGTTTGATTAAAGAGCATTTATAATTTTGAATATATGATTAGGGTATTTGTAAACGATTGAACAGAAGCACCTCTCAAATCATATCGTGGAACTAGCGAACCGACGCACTCGTGAACCCAATATTTTTACATACAATAATTTAATTACAATTTTGAGTCCAAAACTACCGATTCCGTAATCCCATTACTTCTACACATTTACCTTCAAAAGAGGCTACAGTTTAACGTTAAATCCCGCTTCGACGCAGTGAAAAAGCGAATTTTTATATTAAACCCGCTCTCGTAGGCTGCATTCACGTGAGGAGGCCCTAGACGGCAAATTAAGTGACATTAGAGGCATAATGCCCGTGGGAGGGAGACGTGAAAGCAGAGTGCTGTTGTACAACGGTAGGCTAGTCCGACAAGTGCGCCAACAGACGTTCACCACCTGGATACCGAATAAGCTGTGGAAAATATTGCAGCCGCTTAAAGCGCTGCGGGACGCTGCTCAACGACGCTTTGTTGGTAATTGTGCTTTTTAATACTTAAGAAACGTCATTTATTATGAATAGTGTATGTTCGCAGTGCACTAAGTTAAGTAAGCCGGTCCTTCTACTTAATTCTAGGGCCGCGGTTACATGTTGAGATTTTGTGAATGTAGCTATGAGGCTATGAAGTTTCTTATGTTTATAATTTATAAGCGACACTGTTTTAAACAGTCCAGAAAATTCGAGCCTTGCAATGTTTCATATACTAAGTAGCCGTTACACTAAGTTTTATGTGCCTTTTCAACTAGAACCGGAATTAATTGGCAGAATTTACATTACTGATATAGTGACAATATAGGCATCCCTTGCACAATAAACGATTCTTATCTCATTATAGAAAAGGCGAAGAGAAATTTAGGAATCGACCTTAGAGTATACATAAGTAGTTCACTTATTACTCTAAGGAATCGACCTTATATTTATGTGTCGATGTAGAAAAAGCCATCTTTACCGCTAGATCAGTCTAAGTATATCCTAATAAACTTAAACGAACCAACAAGTTGTTACAAAATTCTCGCCAATTTTTTATTCAATTCTGAAACAATTGATATCGACAGTAACGTAATTACATTTTTCCATCTACTTACAATTGTAAAGGATTGCATGACAGCTGCGGCCTCGACTTATTTCAATCTTATGAATTGCTTCTCATTCATTTTGTCCTTATTTCTTTCTGATGATATACTTCAATGAAGCGCTAGTAATGAGATAAAATGTCCTACGTCTAAAGCATCTGTTTTTGTCTAATAGCTGACATCGCGGCATTGTACGTCATTAGCATCACGAGTCATCACAAGATGTGCATTTGTTTTTAAAGATGACCATTATTCAAAAATCAGCAATAGACAAATCTAGGCCGTCGCCATCGGTACCGGTCGATGCGAGTAGACACGTACGACTACGTATATAATTATTGTTGTAGATTGTCATATGTTTATTACAGCCTTAGAAGTCTGTTGTCTAAGAAGACTGAACGTTTGTCTAACTATTGGAAGTCGGAAGTGTCCACTAATTTCGAAGCCGGATGGCAGTTACATCATGAAAAATGATTGACTGATATTGAGTTCGAATTAAACTTATTATCTCTACAAATGTAGAGATATTGTTTTATTTGCATCAACAACTTATCTCAGTTTAGTTACAATATCTAAATAGTATTACTTTGTAATAATCTATACTAATATTATAAGTGCGAAAGTAACTCTGTCTATCTGTCTGTGACGCTTTCACGCCTAAACCACTGAAATTTGGTAAAATATAAATTTAGTAAAATATAGATTAGACCTTGGAGAACAACATAGGCAAAAAAATAGCTTACTTTTGTTCATGGGGGTTCCATATAGCACTGTTGCTTTCTAATATACTGCGAACGTATGAGTTGTGACAGTTGAAGTGGCGCCAACTGGTGGCGAAAAAAAGCCAAAGAAAAATTGCCAAGAAATTTTTTTCTACTGACTTTGCGAGTCTACCATACATATTGGAGTCTGTTATTTGTTTATTTCTGATAAACAAAGAACAGACTCAAAGGAGTTGAAATAGGGGATGAAAGTTTGTATGAAAATGGTCAATGTAAACAGAGATAATTATAACAAAGGCGGAGCTGCGGGCGACAGATAGTTCTTAAATAAAAGTCATCAATAAAAAAATATTTTAACACTGGCAAACATACGACGTCAGTTGCTATAAAATAAAATAAGAAAATATAGGGCAATATAAATTGCAGTACCTACCATGTTGAGACTTTACACCTATTTTCCGGCATAAAATTAGATTTCATTTAAAAAAAAAAAAATAAATAGAGGTAGTAAGTTCCTCATTGTATACAGACATACAGTACTAGCTCTCTGCAGCGCGGTATCACCTATCACCCGCATTATGTTTGATTATTGCACTGCTCCCGTGGCTCAAAGCGTATATTACATACCTTTTTCAAGAATTAGCCCATCAAATGCAACAGAAATTATTCAAATCCGACTGATAGTTACAGAGATCAGCGCGTTTAAAAACTCTTTTGCTTTATATTTTAGTATACTTAGATATAGATTAATATTACACTGCTAAATAGCCATCTAGATGAAATAAACTTGTTAATTAAAGATTAATTTATTAAGCAGTCTAACACAAGTAATTTGTCCAATTCCTTTATTTAGTACAGATCATTAGGAATACGAGTAATGTTGGTAAGTAGCAATATATTCAAAGCAGACTGACTTGACATGTTTGCCTTAGTCTGAAAACTGACGTGTAAGTTAGGGTTACCACTTTACTAAAGTATTAAACACAAAAGTAGTAGAAACTATTTTTATGTTTAGTACTGGCTTCAGATGCTTTAATTTTTTTCTGACTTTCATTAGACTGCCACTGCTAATTTATAAAAGGAAAACACTAAACTTGGAGCTCAAACTTCGATCCCTTCTACAATCATTGGAAATTACTATTCGCCGACCTAGCATACACCACTATTTATGTAGTCTCATCATGGCATCGATCTTCTTTACGTTGGAAGTCCTTTTCCAGCTTGGCTGCTGCAATTCAAGTGACAAGGCTCACACGAGGAATTTCATGGTGTGCGTCTATTAATGAGGCTAACTATTTTCCTGGCTTTAAAGTCTGAAAAATAACCTGCAGCTATTGAAAGGTCTGACTAAATAGCGACCGAAATCAGTTCATATTGTGTCATCCCTATACGTATTGTCTCTAAAATGGCGTCGTATTTAGTACTGGCGCCCGGAGACGCATTAATTACGCTATAAATAAGTGCTAGAGATAAAAAACGTATCCGTAGGTACGCCAATGGATATCTGGCAATCTCACAGCGCCATAACTTTATTGTTATTTAATGATGGTTTTTCGCATTAACAGAAATGCTTCTTTATGAGGTCCAGGCATTTTAGTCGCCTAGAAAAAGATCTTCAGAATTGTAAACTCAACTGAGTGTATTCGTGAATGCACTATTTTCAAATCAACTGACCAAAGAACTTGCACTGCGGAAAAAAAAATTTTAACTTCATTCCTTATTATACCTGTTTTGTATTAATATAAGGCCACTAAAAATTGTACTTTTATTTAAACTGATTAAATGATTTGAAATGATTTGATTTGATTTGATTCCAATCTTATAATCTAATACACTATCTATCAAAAACCTTCTTCGTAGTTATAACATTACTGAAGAAAATATGAGATATTATAGTCATGGAATCAAATTTACAAACCGAACACTAGGCGTAGAGCGCACTCCCATTCGTCCTGAAACGCAATCACGACTATACGACATAATCACATTGAGTCGGTATGGAAATGTTCAAATGCATTTTTCTTATTCCATATATTTTATTGGGATAAGGAACTATAATGTAGAAGGCGTAACATCTCATAAATCTAAGTAAGTATAGCATTGAAAAATGAAATGGAAAGAAAGTGAAAGATTTGACAAACGCTCTATAGTTTTATGAAACAATTTGAAATTTAAAATTAGATTTTAAGAGATGCAGAGATGCTATGTAATTTTTGTTTACATCCAAGTGTTTGAGTTTTTCATTTTCGTGTCGTGGTTCGTCTGGTCTTCGAGAACATAGAATCACTCTATCACTCTTGGTCTTAAAAAATAGCAGGCAACGGTCAGCAGCGAGCTAAATAAATATTACATACTGATAGACAAATTCCTGCTGAGAGAGGTCTGAGTCCGGGTGTTTCTAATTCTTATAAATTCGAAAAAAAATGACCTATTAATTTATAAAGGAAATTTAATTTGTTCAATACATGGTACACACTATAAAAAATTAAATGTATCCCTTTGTTACTGTGACATGTGTTTATTAAAAAAAAATGTTAATTAGCATTTAGATCAGCAGGATTATAAAAATTATTGACGAAACGCTAGCTGTTTTGACTTGGTGACACACAAGTCATGGTCTTATTTTTGTATTTAATAATATTAAAAGCCTAATCGCCACCTTGTTAGAATACAAAAATACAAAAGATTACCATCGGTATGCATACTAAACAGATTTGCGATTTAAATTACTTGAAACACCGAATATAACAAAAGATAATATCTAATAACAGTTAATACCTTTTTTGAAACCGATTTCATTTATGAAAGGTTTATTATTGAGATATCAGTACTATTTAGTTCGGCGTGGTTGCTTTGCTTTTATTTACCTTTGGTATTTTAACAAAAGCTGGATTTAGCAGCTTAGTAAAGAACAGATTCGTTTGATATGTATCTAAATTAAAACAAAAAAGGATTTTCAGTGCAAATCAAAAGATATTTAAAGACTGTTATTGTCCAAAATGTTTCTATGCTCATCATCAGCCTGAATATTTTCTTGAGACTTTTTCCATAAGGAAAAAAACGAATTTCGTGCCTCACCCGACTATCGAGCACATTGTAAATTTTCACACGCTTATCGAAGTTTCATGTGAAAAATGTCATTCTGACTTTTGACTTTCTTGAAAGAGGTTTTAAAAAAGGCTACAGGGCAAACCCTTAACCAGATCGTCAATTTCTCAAAATCAAAAATAGAGATTGAATTTTAATTTTTGACTTCCTCGAATAATTCTTTTTGCACCTTACAGCTCTCGTGAATACGCATTTTATGAGCCTTTTTGAATATTTATCATCACAACTCTCTGCGATATAATTGAATGGCACTTTTTTGTGCAATCATAGCCCATAGGAGCGTACGAAAAGATATTTCCAATGTCAAAATCGCCACATTTGGCAGTCGAATTGGTGACCGCAGTATGGTCGCGTTTAGTAGTCACAGACAATACTTACGGTAGAAGATATGAGTATAGACTGGCAGACCAGACAAACTGAGCGGTCTAAAAGCGGCAAAAATTCATGTGACCTAATTGATAACCATTTTGTTACCCTACGCTTGCTCTCTGTTATGAGCTTCAATGTAAAAAACAGATGTAAAATATATCTAAATGCTCTAACCATCTTACTATAAAATATATAAAACTCAATAGCCAGTCAGTACCTACATACGTCAAAAGAAAGTAATAAACTCAATATAAACCTATTACAGTGAGGACAAACCGGCACCCGTATTAGTTCCCTCTCAACTAAAGGACCGACGTATCAATTTAATGGGATTATATAATAGCAATTTTCCTGTCATAAAACAGTTGCGATCTGTCGCCATGAGACAACAATGGAGGAGTAATCTTCTATGTTATGTCCAGTATCCACTATTGTGCTGTTGAAATCACTATCAAAACGAAAAATTGGTTGCCAAAAGAATCGTAAACCATTTAAAAACATAAAAAAGTTGTGAACTTGCATCATACTGTAGGTATGCTTGACGTTTGACGTCTTATAGAGGTCTTCAAATTGCTTAAAAATACACCATGGTGTTTTTACAGAAAGGAAACTGCTACAAAAAGGTAGTTTTTGTCTGACTATAAAATAAACTCAGTACTTACCTAGTACCTACTAAGTGATTAGGCTAGCTATTTTGAGTAACTACCTGCCCATAACTTCCTTTCTATTTTGTGGTTAATTTATTAAAATAAGTTCAACCTTAAATGTCGAAAAAATCGGATCAAACGAACGGCAGAATCAAAAGGTGACTTAATTTTTATTTATTTATTAAAATTTCCTGCAAACAATTTGCACAAGACGGACTTAATGGTTAGGACATTTTCTGCCTTTTTTCTTTAGGTCATGCAGAAATAAACTAGACGTGGCCGGTGTCAACATTAAAAAAATTCAATGTGAAATTGAAGTAAAATAAAATACGTAACAATCAGCATTAAATACACATTAAATATTAATTATCAATACAATAGATACTTTGGGTCTAGATGGCGTTGTGTGTAGTTGTTGAAATATTATTATTATTATTATTAAATAAATTAATAACCTCAAATAGAAGGTAAATCGAGTTAAATTTGTGGCGTCAATGTGTTTGACAATGAGCGTCCCCTCACTGAATGTCATTAATGTCATCCGCAGAACTGTCACTTGTCAGACTCGCAGTGGGTCGCGGCGGGTGGCCGGACAGCGCTCAGACAAATCCAACTTTGTTTATCATTAAAACATGAATAAAATTGCTGGTTTTGACTATCCTTTGGCGTTTTTGCTATCTGTTTTAGATTTGAAAAGTTTGTTTTAGTATCGTGGGTACTTGCAATAAAATGAGATAGTTTTTTTTTGTTACCATAATGGGAATAAATGGTTAAAGACAATTTTGCTTTCCTTTTATCGTCATCATTAACATTCATAGACTGAATCTGCTGAGACAGGACTGCATCATCAATTAAAGCGCTTTTTGAACTTGCAACTTAAATTAGTCTTTTGCATGATGCGTCTGGTACAACCTCCACTAGGTACTTACTCATTTCTGTGCAACATTAACATTCGATGATAGACCAGTGGTCAGATTTTTCGGTTTTCTGATTATTAGGTACATAATTGAATTATCCATACTTAACGTATATTCTGAGTCTGAGACATCTAAAAGCAAAAAAAGATGTATGCCTTTACTAGCTGCCACAGATTTCTACTCTAGCAGGAAGGACAACACAAATTTAAACCTTTAGGTTAAATGTATCTACTATCTAAAGTTTGCTGAAGCCACGAAATACTTTCAGACTATACACCAGAACGACAAAGTTCAATAACCTTTTCCTTTTATACACAAATTGGTAAAACGCTTCAAAACACAGTTAGGATGTTGTACAAAACGAGTTAACTAGTTTATACTCCATGAAACCTACTCTTCACTACTTCAGGTTATTTGTAAACGCTGTTATGTCGTGGCCTTTCACATCCTGTGGGATTGTTGACTTTGTTGCGTATAGGAACTGTTTAACGAGTAGATAATTGAATTATTTCACCTCTTACCTTTTGCCTTTGACTTTGATTACTTGGTTTGATATTACAAAGCATCATTCATGAATACTTTCAATAAATTTATAGCTATTTTTCTTGATTGAAAAATGTTTACTTTTTATAAGACAAAAGCTTTTTTAATAAATTAATGCATTGGAAAGGTTTAGGTATAGGTACTTTACCATCTTACTCATATTTCCGTAAACAAGATGCTTGATGTGGGTTAAAGACTTCTTTTCCCTATTAATAGGGAAAAGAAGTCTTTAACCCACATCAAGTCTTTAACCATTAAAACACCCTAGTGTCTATAAAAATAATTTGTTTTTACACAATGATTATTTCGTACAGTCGATTACATTTATTTGGATAGGTACAGTTCAGTATTCACCCCTTTGCAGCTTTGCTGCATAATACGCGTGTGTCATAGCCAGACGAACGCCATTCGCAGTCAATGCGTCCAAAAATCTGTTTGTATGTTGTTTTTGTAGGCAACTCAATGCGTTTGCATTTAATTTATTGCTTTCATGTCGACCACGGCATAGTTAAAGGAATGCGACTGTTTGTTAAAGGAATGTTTATTTACTAGCAGACTAATTAATTAAAATATAAACGATAATGTTTATAAGTAATTACTTACGTCTGTAATATTTTTATTTGGAATAAAACTAACTAGTTATTGAGCAGTAGGTGCGTACTACAAAGCAGGTACCAAATCGTTGACTTAAAACACTAAAATAAAATAATAATAATACCATTTAAAAACGCAGATACTTAGGTCTAAAATTAAAAGTTAATGATGTATTTTAGGAATTGACTGTGGCACCCTCAATTAACAAGTTGTATATTATTTACGATACATTCATTTCGTGTATTTGCGATTAAAAACAATGAACAATATAATTTGTTATTCACATAAAACATACATACCTAATTAATTAATTAAACTATTTTGCTAAGTCAAGATCATATTATTATACTTAATCAAATCAAATCAAAAAATGTTTAAGTATTTCATTTAGGTTAAATAAATTACCTACAGCCCGTTCACTGACGTGAGGGTAGGGCCATGAGAAGAACTGGCAAGAAACTTAAGCCACTTTTTTTATCGCCAGGTTATTAAAATTTGTATAAGTTTCAATTTCAAGTAGCATGTATAGTCACGCAGGCAAAACACTTAACTCTTAAATAGGTAAGTAATTACAGCTTACTATGTTGTGAAGCAAAAATAAAAAATAAAATATGTGCCTTACAGGTTGCCTCAATTTGCATATTGCTACAAAAAGGTAAAGGCAACACGTGAACTGTGGTAAATGTTTTGTTTCTATTATATAAACTGTTAATATTAGCTAAAAGTATAAAGTAGGATTAAACTTAATTTACGACAGGAGTTCAAAATGTACCTCTATTTCACAAATCAGAATTTATAAAGTACTACCTACTTACAATTTTAACAAAACAATACAAAATGTGTAACTGTTCAAATAAGGCTCGGGCATCATATCATTAATAATTAATAATAAAAATATCAAAAACCACATTTTACTAGCAAAAATAGTTGGTGGTTCTCTTAGTGTCATCCAAGCATTTCTTGATAGAAAACAGCCATTATTGATAATTATGTTTTTATAAACATTAGTTTTATAAACAGTCTCTGTGTTATTCCTCGAAAACCAGACCAATTTTCGGTATAAAAAGACCACAAATTTTCGCATTCATGATATTATTAGGATTACACTATTATATCTTTCAGTCTATTTTATTAGTTTTAATAACTTCGTGTGGGCCCCTAGAAACTGCCTTGAGTATAGACTAAAACTTTATATAATACAGGTATAATTAACTACTATTTCTAGAAATTACTATGATATTTTTGTTACACTATTATCTAAGCACTCCCTACTTATGTATTTTGTAAAGTACTTACTGGATGTAATCTAAACGTCAAACATACAGCTTTAACCTCTTTGGCGTAAAAATTCCGCTCTGAAATAGTCATGATAAAAATTGATAACGGTAATATCCTGTTTTACTCTGCATCAGACTTAATCCAACATAATCCTTTTCCCATTAATCTCTATACCTATATGAATCCACAAATGGAAATTCAATTTGATGAAATAAAAATATTACATGGCAAACATAGAGACACAGAGAAACAATTAATATTTTGTAAAGTACTTACTGGATGTAATCTAAACGTCAAACATACAGCTTTAACCTCTTTGGCGTAAAAATTCCGCTCTGAAATAGTCATGATAAAAATTGATAACGGTAATATCCTGTTTTACTCTGCATCAGACTTAATCCAACATAATCCTTTTCCCATTAATCTCTATACCTATATGAATCCACAAATGGAAATTCAATTTGATGAAATAAAAATATTACATGGCAAACATAGAGACACAGAGAAACAATTAAATTGACTACTGCATAATATACTGTGGGCTATTATACAAATTGATGCATCTTTTATTCATCAATCCAATCAACCATACCACTGAGGACTGTTCACAGGCGTCGGGGGCTATCGAAAACAGAAATCTCCTTGTTTTTCATTTCCCTTTCTTACTTATGTTAATTCTTACGTGCTTGAATGAGACAAACCATTCAAAATTCACAATTAGACCACGAATTGGCTTAGTTAAGCATTGTTTTCAGTTCATTGGACGCACTTTTGAATCTTAATACCAGATTCGTTTTGGTCAAATGATTGTTATTGTAATTTGTAGTCTGATGATATAAATGATATACCTACTTGTATATATTCTGTATTAATTGTTTATAAAATAACGAGATGATTTGGATAAAAGGAAAACTCACTCGCGTTTATTTTTTAAATTATGGCAATATTTTTTGTAGGTAAAATTTTGTTACACTCATATTTTAAATATAATGAATAACGTACGAGCAATGGCGTGCAATGTATTGCTTACTCTGTAAGCTCTTAACATAATACTTATTACGTTACTGACATCGAAAACTCAACCATACAATTCTTTAGCATTCATTTTATTCCAATTAAAATTCGTTTCATCATCAATATACTTATTCAGATAATTCATGCGGTTCTAGAACGTCGTTAACTGTCCGTCGTCCATCATGTCTGCCAATTTCCAATACATATCAGACCGCAGCGAGACGCGTCCTCACCGGCTGCGGCTCATCCATCGAACATGTCCATTTCACTGACGTGCCGATAAAAACCGAATCAACTTTGTGGTCACAAAAAAAATGTATTGTACGGTGTACTATCGTAAACCTGGTCTTTGACTGACCGCGGTTTTATCGTAGTTCGATAGATTTTTGCGAAATTGGAAATTTTAACTTGTATTTTGAGACGAAAACGAAATAGGACAGAATGACATCCGACATCATAAACGATTAAAAGATTTTTCTTTGACCAAGTTAGAAATTTCAAGTACCTACATTGTTAATTTCATTCATACTTACCTGAAAGTCATCAAACGCTGCAAAAATTGAACCTTATTTAATATTTGCCAGACTGTAATTCCCGTTTTGCATTCATTGAATAGAACAAACCAATATGTAAGGTAATTGACGTTGAATTTCAAATTAAAGACGTCTGAAAAAATCCCTTTCACCGTCGAGGACAGGTGCATTTTCCCTGGGCTGGTCCCGTGAGTAGTCATTGTATGCAAAACGTCGCGGGCAGACGCCACTATTGTTCACACGAGATTAAGGCGGGAGCACGTCCATTATGCAAGAAGCCTGAGGAACGGGACACCCTATTCCACGGATGATTGCAAAGAGTACCTGATTTTCCGGAGTAATTCTTATTTTCGGAGCACATTTATTTGACTATGCATTTAGTTTCAAGCTATTATCATTCGTCATACAAATTTATGCTGTACATCAAAAAGGGAATTGAGAATGAACTAATAAGTGAAACTTTTTTCTTTGTGTGTTATCATCACAGCAATTAGGTAGTAACTTTGTTTCGAGAGAGCCTAATTTTTTTTCTTTATCGACGACAGCTTTGAAGGGTCTTGTGTTGCATTGGGCTTTACAAATTTTTGCGAGCCAAGTTTGAACTACTTACTATTAGATAATGTATGATTAAAAATAGAAAAGTAAGCTCATCAAAACAGTCAGCTGTCAGCTATCTCATAAAAAAACCCACAATGCGTGATGCTCATTGCGAGGATGTTCAAGTTACCACTTAGCACACGTGCAGTCATGAATAAATTATGAACGAATCAAGGCAAAATGTAAATTTAACTACTTGTTTGCAACTAAAGATGAAGCGCCTTGAATAAATAAATAATAATAAAACTAGATTGTTATTATTAATCTGTAGGGTATAGGTCTCTTTTCATACATAGAAGGTTTTACCATTCGTCAAGACGAAAAATTTCAAACTATAAGTCTATCTTTAAATGTAGATGACTATCTCAATGGCGCAATCGAAGTGCTTGGGTCTGCTGTGCTAGAGTTTGTAGGGCTGATCCTGATGAAAACGTGTTTTTAAATCTGGGTGTAATTTGTGCTAAGAAACCTATGATATGGAGTTTGTCCCATACGCAAGAGCTGTCTATCATAAGGATATAGAAACCACGAAACCTGAAATACTGTAGTTATATCAGTCCACTAGTACAACTGCTTTTGAAATGCACAATACAACCGTACTTCTTCCTCGCTCATTTTAGATTTGACAATTTAACTCTCAAGAGAGCCGAGATGCCTCAGACAGTTTAATCAGGCATGTAATCGAGAAAAACAATGCTATCGAGTGAAGGTATTGCTCCCGGCGGACCTTTTGTCGCTTGTGCACTCCGACAAACCAATCTGTTCCCTAAATTACCTACGAGGCTTGCCCTGACGTGCTTTTTGCATGAGTAATAGTGATGAGAACAAGGAATGGGTTGATTGAGTGGGGTTACTTAAAATGGGACACAAAAGAAATGTCAGTACTTTTAGCTTTATTTTCAAATGTTTGCGTTTGTTTTGGAGTAATTTGTTTTGTCGACAATTAAATAGAAGTACACAGTCCTCGCTTCGCTTCGGTATCAAAAAGTTTCATTCGGTTTCACAACAAACGTTTACGGAAAATATCATAGCAATAGTGACGTACCTATTGCATTATTCAGATTTACAACTTAAAATTTTGAAAATGACTAATAAATATGTACACAGTGGGCTTTATCAAAATATTCTGGTAGTTTTGTTTTATTCTGAGGCGGTAAGTGAGGCAGTAATATACTGACATAGTAATTATGTAATTGCTGACTTTAATCCCCAAGACACTTTTTTGCCTTAGTTTAGGTGTTCTTCCTAATAATATAAACAATTGACTCATATACTTATTCATACGTACCATACCTATACATACCTACACATTTTAGTCGTTGAAAGTATAATGCAAGCCTACACGTGTATCATTTTTATTCTTAGATCCTTTCAACACATTTTCATGGGAGGTTAAACGTATTTAACTATTCGCTTCTGGAATTTTATTCAATTCCCTGGCGACATTTTATCCTTCATTTCATAAGACATTTCGCACGGATAGTTTTCTATCGGATTCACCTGGTGTGTGACACGTGACTTTCTTTATCATTTGAATATCAACACCAATAGAATTTGAGTCTTGTGTAGGAAATAATAGAGACTAAAGTTCATTTCTTTATTTTGCCGCTGGTCAACTTCTTCAAAGGATGTAGAAAGGTGGTGAAATGTTGAACGCGACACTTGAATACCCTTGATTGGACGCTGTGAGTTGGAAAAGAACAAGTCAATTAGCTTCTCTAAATAAAACTGTTATAGAACAGTTTAACGACTGCAAATTTATGCTACAGGAAAAATTAAATTCATTGTATTTTTCCATGTAACAAGAAATTTCGTGCATTTGAAAAGCCAGTGATTTAAAACACTTGTTATTTTCAAATTAACACCTCAAGCCCCAAATTCAAAGATCAAAGTAAATATCTCAGCCGAGGACAGTGTCAGGCATGTTGTGCACATAAAATTTATCACTTCACTAATTCACTGTTGTTTTGTCTAAATGTCGAATAAAATAAAACATTAAAAAAGAATTTGTACACCAAACCGAAGTTGCAAAATGTCGAGATTCTGCCAAATATTCGATTGGTCAGATTATGCGGCATATTACGAAAATAGAATTTATTATATCGATGCTAGTAGGAAACACCAGTGTCCGACTGAAGACTTATGCTCACTCACTAGCTACTTTAAAAAGTTCGTATTTCCTCTTTTATGAATGTACGCATAATATGATCATCATAGGTGTCGTGGGTTCGATTCCCGCGGAAGGCAAATATTTGTGTGATGAACATTTGTATTTGTCTTCAGTTTGGGTGTTTTCTATGTATTTTAAGTAAGTATTTACAAAAAAAAAAAAAAGTACGTATATGTATTATATTTCAATTATCTAGTACCCATAACACAAGCTCTGCTTAGCTTGGGACTGGATGACGATGTGTGATAGTGTCCACATATTATTATTATTATTATTATTATTTGTAATGATGATATCATGTCGTATAAAGTCTAGAAATATACTTCAACTTATTATTTTTTTTTTATATACGACTAAGGTGACAAACAAGCATACGGCCCGCCTGATGGTAAGCAGTTACCGTAGCCTATGGACGCTTGCAACACCAGGAGCATCACTAGCGCGTTGCCGACCCTGTTAAAAACCTTTTAACTCCTTTCTTGAAGAACTCCATGTTGTAGTCTCTCGGGAAAACCTCGACGGGGAGCTCATTCCACAACCTTATCGTACGAGGGAGAAAGTTTATCTGAAACCTTACTGTACGAAACCTAAGAGGTTCTAAGGTGTGAGGATGAACTCCTAGCCGATGGCGGGAGGTGCGATGATAAAAAGTGAGGATAAGAGATCAAGATAAGATCCCCAGGTTCGGGAATCCTACAACCTGCGGGCGGCCAGCGGTCAGCCGTTTCACTGGGTCTCCCTGTTATTATGACTGCGGTCTTCTTTAAGGTGGAGGTACTTTCCCAGTCGGGCTGCTCAATTCGGTCGAGATCTGTTTAGATCACGGTATGCCCTACCTCTATCAATAATTTGATGAATATTATTATATATCCTCAAACCAAAAAAAGAACGCAAATTCCAAACTTTCAGTAAAAGAAACGTGAATTTCTTATGTCAGCGATATTGATCGAAACTCTAAAAGTTAATTCAGACTTTCCAATGAAAAAATAGCGAGTGTGGTTGGACCGTATGATGCGTACACATCGGTGGACCGCGGGATATCCGCTGCAGACGATGCGGTGCCTGTTGCGGTCGAGTGCGCAGTACGAAGGAATTTGCGTCACTGCCTAGTACCGCGTCGCACGTCCAATATGCATGAATGTGTCCGGTATGGAAGTTATGCATTTTTGTAAATCGAATATTTGAATTTGTTATATGGTTTGTTGGTAGGACGAGAATATAATATTATACTATTGTATAAAATATCAGCCTGAAAACTTCTGCTTTTGAAAATAAGTCTAAATATAAGAGCAATGCAATAAGCTTGCAATGCTTGGCAGGCAGATTGATATAATCAAATTCTAGTGTGCCTATCTAAATAATTGAACAATAAGAATAATTGTTTCGAAAGTCAGAGCTGTGTCCAGGTTGTGTATGTTCTGCGACGCAGAGAATCCTTTTAACGCCGGTTTAGAAAATATTACTTGCTATTTTCTGTTCTTCTTCTATTATTTTAAAAGTATTACTATTGTCTGTCTACTTTTCGTCCTCGTCGCCGCCTTCCTTATTTTCTTTTGCTAATAGGTAGGTATGTAGTTTTAATAAAAGATTGTCGCATATGGTGACCTACTATCTTGTCTCTTCTATTTTTAATTCTCGGTAGACGTCAATTTTAATAAGGAGTACATATATGCCATGATAAAATACATAAAAAGCAGCAATTTCTGAAGCTTGTTTTACTTGGAATACATCGGCAATTTACTTAAGCTCCTTCAAAGGAAACTTACAATTTTACACAATTAACTGTACCTGTCTTTGTATCACATAGATACTTAATTAAGTAATATAGTTAAGTTACGTATGCGCGTCTCGTAGACAAAATACTACTCTCATTAAATAGTGCCTACCGGTAATACTGTTACCCTGCGAGCTGATTTACTTTACGTGCCTTGAATTTGTTTAAAATTACTACAAATATGAATATAGACAGCCATTTTGGACAAGTTTTTACATCTTTGAATTAAAACGTAAAAAAAAGGTTTGCATATCTTTTTAAGATTATTGCGCTTTTTAAGATTATTGATGATGGCATCCCAGAGAAATCAATTTTTTCCTTTTTAGTTTCCTGTTTGAAGTCGTTTTTTTTTTGTTAAAAATGATTACAATAACGATTGTTAGAATTCAATCTATGAATTGGTAAGGTTCTCCCAAAAATAGATTGAAATATTAAGCTTTAATAGCAAACATTAAACCGGGATCAATAATTAAAAACGGCCATATTTTGTCACCGAAAGTACCGCGACAAGACTTGTTCTAGGAACGCACGTGTCAAAATACCGACAAAGGAACTACTCGCCGCTTGTCGACAAAGTCATATCGATGGGCGGCTTTCTTTTATGAAATAAAACAGAGCTGATTATTTGAATATTTGAACAGCATTATTGTTTAAACATCTATCTTTCTAGTCTTTCTTTAAAGATAAATTGATATAATAGGTATTCTATATTTATATAATTGTCTATACACAATACGTGGATACTGGATAGAGTAGCTATAAGTACAATGGATACATACTGTTTTTTTTTTAATTATTTTAGCTTGATATTATCTGTAACCAATGTGATTACCTACAACGAAGTCACTAACAGTCTTGCTTGACGCTTGCTTAAAGCTGTTTAAAAAGCTAGATTAAAACTATTGTGTTTAAAGTTTCTATTCGTCAAAAACGTGGGGATTAAGATTACTTGTTGCTACTACTTGTTCGGTAACGTAAGTGGCTCTATTTTATATGATTATAGTTACATTAAGATAGACATTAATAGTAGTGCGGTACATAAAACCATTAAAAATCGATGTTACTTCGAGTGACAATCACAAGATGACGATCGCTCGATGCTTATTATAAAAATATTGATTATTCAGTTGCAGCCAATTTAAATTGAAGCTGGCCGCAAAATCGATATCAAAATCAGCAAAGTGTGGGACTGCGAATTACAGAAACTATATATCTATTCATACACAATAACTTTGTAGTTATTGTGTATGGATAGATATATAGTTTCTTCTCTAAGAATGTTCAGCAAAACGCTTTAACAATACCTAATTTATTTAGATGGTATCACTTAAACTTTTCTGCTTGATATGGCAACACAGCATGCGTCTAAGCTGCGTTATCTAATGTCAGTTTAAACATACTTATTGTTTCACGTCCGGTCATTAACCTGTTAACTAAAGCCGTTTGCTCGTATAGATATCCTTGGAGGCGCTGTTACAGGATTTCGCTTACCAATAATTCAGGCCCAGTTGTGATGCTAGGAAAGTTTAGACTTTTAGGCATTGGTTTTTTCCTGTGCTTTTGTCTTTATCTTTTTATCAGAGTATGCATGCTGTCAAATAATAAATACATTACAAGTAACATGCTAGATTTTATCAGATATTAAACTTTAATATTCTGCGTTTTTGTGAGATTTCTAAGTCAATCCAATTAAATGACAGCAAGTTTAGTGAAAGTTAGTGTAGAGTAAAACTTAGCTACAGTGTTGTAAGTTTAGCAATTTCGAACTTGGTGATAATTACAATAACAGAAATGCCATAAGTTTCAACCTATGAACCTAGTTTGCTCTCAATAGCGTCGAAAACGGTGTCGTTGATTAAATAGGTACCTACATTTCTTTTATTTTAGTTATCATAAGCGTTAGTTAAAAAAATTACCATCATCATCATCATCATATCAGTCAAAAGACGTCCACTGCTGGACATAGGCCTCCCCCAGTTTTCGCCATCGTAGCCGGTCGTTTGCCGCCCTCATCCATCGGTTGCCCGCCACCCTTATACGGTCGTCGGTCCACCTTGTGAGGGGTCTGCCCACGCTGCGTCTTCCGGTTCGTGGTCGGCACTCTAGAACCTTTCTGCCCCAGCGGCCGTCAGTTCTGCGAGCTATGTGTCCTGCCCATTGCCACTTCAGAGAAGCAACTCTGGGAGCCACGTCAGTCACTTTGGTTCGCCTGCGGATTTCTTCGTTTCTCAAACGATCGCGCAGGGGAAAAATTACCGCTACAAATTAAATATCCTGACTTAACCTTTTACAAAATACTAACTTAACTTAAAACTTCGTTAAACAAATCAATGATGAACTTCGTGTAATCAAGTTGATAAGGGCTAACCAGAAACTGTTTGTTAGCAGTCGTACAAAGTTAAGAAGCTAGATTTAATCGAATTCCCACCCGCTGTCGTTGTAAAACAATTTATTTTTATGGTCGGTTAAATGGGAAGGAATTCCGTTGACAATCAAAGTTGTTACCCGACAAATTGCTTAGGTAATTTGTCGCTCATGCGAGGTAAAAGTACCTACACTTAGAACTAGGTGGAATGTATATATAATTAAAACTTACATAAATACAAAAAATTGCAAACTAATTAAAATCCGACTGGTATGTACTTACTCCAATTTTAGTTACTATCATCTTTTACGCAATCTATTTGTCTTTGTTTTTCTAACTCTTTTTACCTTACTACTTACACTCCTAATACTTTATATATACAGTCTAGGGTTATCTGTCAAAATGTGAAGAACGTCAACGTCCTGCATGTTTAGTACCTAGTTAATAGTTATTTATTCGAATAGAATAGCTGAATTGAAATTTAAATTGAACCCTTCATTAAAAAGGTTTCATTCAAAATCTTTTTAAAAATCGAATGCTTATTTAAATGTTGAGTCACAAAGCTCGCGGCCGCGACAGAGAACGGACATAGGTAATGTTAGTGGGAGCTAATTCGTCAAAGGGCGCTCGCGTCGCTTTGTCCCGGCTTATGGTAATCAGCGTAGGCGTTGTGGCCGCCTCACTGCGCCATTCTCTGCATTTAATTATCGGATTTATTAACTGTGTGCCTAGTTTGGTTATCTGCTTTAGTGATTTTCAAAGCTGCTGCTTATCCTGTTGCTACAAACTAAGCTAAATCCCCCTTTGTCCCTTTGATAACGTATAGGGAGATTTTTAAACTGTCAAATTATTTCAACTGATTGTTTATAATATAACACAAAGTTCGTTGGCATTGTAGTGTAGGTTTCTAATTTATGATAGTCGCAAAGTTATTTGCGCAATCATAAACTTGTTACAAATCGTCTACAAATACTAAGAAACAGACACAGAGCGACTTAGTTCCTTGTATTCGCTTAAATGACATGTGATTGCGACAAAATGTCTCGCACCCTTCTGCACTGAGTCTCGACGTTTGTCTCGGTCTCGTGAGATATGCTTCGCCAATAAATCTATTGTTCCCAGCTTTGTAATTTGATTGTATAAGTTGAACCTTTTAATAAACGTAGTGCATGACTTGTGCTTTGAGTTCATTCATTATAAAAGTACTTATAAGATTATTGTATTTATTGTTACATTAGTATAATTATTTTTCTTTTATAATTGGAGTTTTTTTAATGTTCTTATAACCGTAGCAAATTAATTTTAATTACCCGTTAAGTAATAAAACTGCAGTTATTTAGTCGTATTTTTTGTTTACGCAGTTTAGGTTTGTGCAGGTATTAATAGATCTGCGAGGTTAAATTTAATTATTGCAGAAAGAATTAGTAACTGTTTCCTTAAACACAGAGATCCTTCCTTCCATATCTCGGTAAACATCTAAACTGTTCGGGCAACCTCAGAAGTCTAATTACTAGCTGAAGCATCGTATATTTGTTTACCATAATTTGATAGTTATGTGGCAGTAGGTCTATGTATGTAAATATTGTTGATACAGTCAGTAGCAACCGGTTACACTAGCACTGCAAGCATTCAACACCACTGAGGACGAGTTGTCAGATGGCGCGTGCCCGCGCGGTTCGAGCACTTACCAACAAAAGTGGTCGATCGATGACAATTTTATTCTCATAGTAAAAACTAGGAGCGCTGTTAAATTTTCATTCTATAAGCCTTGCAATTTTACGAATAAAATAACCAATGATTTAATAATCTATTTATCAGATATGTCAACGCGTAATCGTGAAGACCCGAAAACGTCCTAATTGGGACGTATTGCCCTTATACTGCGTTTCACACATTCTTCATTCATAAATGAATAAAGAATGTGTACAACGTATGTTGTATGTGTGCAACGGCTGCTGCGCGGAACACTTTTCAGTTGTTTTGTGAGTGTTTATTATCTGTTAAATAGAATATCATTGATAATAACAATATTATTTTTTATACAAATGTTTTGTATTATCGCACATTACTCGCGGTAGTTTTAAGCAGTTACTAATTATCACATTCGCAGAAACGCAATACTTAGTACATTTGCTTTGGAAAATTAATTACGACTTACTCATATTAATATTCTCTGTGAGCACGTTGTAGTTATAAATTAAATTGACTAGTAAAGCTCGACCCTGAAGGTCGAGCTGTACAATAAAATCAATATGTTCAGAAGATGTAATGGCTTTTGGAGAATTAGATGTATGATTAATTGATTATTGTGTGAGTGTCATGATGATACCTCAAACGTCCTTCAAGTTGCTGTAAGGTATAACATAATACTACCTAAGTATTTCTTATAATTATATTATTACTACTAATAGGAGCAATCCGCATATTGCGTTGTTTTTTACGAAAATGTAGCGGAGTATTAGGATACTGTTGAAGAATAGGTATAACAACTTTCACAACAATCTCTTTGCTATCAGATCATATGAAAATATGATCATGTATAATTGATCTTAAAGGATTCAATCTAGGCATGTAAAGTTTCAACACAGTCCTTTGTACGCATAAAGTTCCATTATAAAAGGTGAGACGAATCGCCACTCGAAAATCGCGTACTTGTATCCAAAGAGTTGCTGGTTTAGGTAGAACACGGTATCATCGGCAAGTCAAAGGGCGCCGACAAAGCGACGCCGCGGCGCTGTGCGGGCGGCATTAGCGGCCCGTTTGATATCCCCCACCCTCGGCCGCGCAGGGTTGACAACAACCGCGACCTACGACAAACCAGTTGTGCGACACCGACAAAAGTTTAATTGCTTTTTAAACTGAGTGATTGGTGTTGCGGTCTTATTAGTTTGATATTTATAGCTTTTGTTCATTGAATATCGGTGTTACAAAGTGTTTTTGTTTTGGAGTGTCGATTGTGTTGCTCCATATAAAATACTAGTAATTGGTTAGACTAGTTTTTCTTCACTTCAATTTAGTTTAAAAAAGAAACAGCTATGACAGTTTAGACGTTTGTAAGCAGTTGTACAGCTAGCTGTAAAGTTATTTATTGATGGATGACGTTAGATTTATAATATGCTTAAGACAATCTGAAAACCTGTGGTAACGCAAACTCCCACCCTTGGGAAAATAAATTTATTTATGTTCAGCTTTGGACGTATTTGGCTGATAGAGCAAAAAAGAAAAAATGCCTACCTCGTCGCACAATTAAGAAAGCCCATACATACTTTGGTAAAAAATTATTATTTAGTAGATCTCGCGGATGTCCTCTCGGATAAACGCATGACACTTAGGGTAACTCTAGTAGTACAGCGGCCACGCAGATCATCCAATTTGCTTGAGATAAAGAGAGAGAAAACAAGTGTTCTGGCAATTAATTTATGATTTAAACCTGATAGCATTGGGGAGAAATTTGAAGTAAAGGTTTAGCAGCCCTAGCTGCCTCCCACGGCCGCACAAAGTGAGTGTGTTACTCTTTAACCTGCGCGATTCGCGACCGGCTAAACTTACCACTCCGCTAAATAAAGTTAAAAGGCTCCTCAAGCTTTGTCTCGGCCCGCCTTTGATGTACGGCGAGAACATCCCCCTCTCTCGCACCACTACGCCGCACCCCCCCTCGCAAACAGTTTACCGCAAGCTGCCAACTATTACCCTTAATGCCTTTTCCGATTGGTTATACGGCATACCCCACCCGATTGATTAGTGTGTTGTTTAGTGCCAAAGGAATTTCTCAGGAAACGGGCCCATCAAAGTGGTCGAATCCCGTTTGATGAGTGAACGTTAATACTTAATACGATGAATCGAAACCCTTATCATTTTGATCTCTTGTTACCGGAGGTTACAATTAATGATGGTCTATTGAAACGTTTTGTTTGATGAGTTTTTTGCAACATTAACAAACTTCTAACTTGCAAGTGTTTTGTTTGAGTTATTTCTCTTGAATAGCAATAGAAAGCAGTTGTACGGGACCTATCTACCCATTAGATACGTGGTTATCCTTATTTAGTACATTTGGCCATAAATAATTTTATAATCTTTTAATTCACGGATATAATAAAACATTTAGATAAAGTTAATATTAGGTACTAAAAATTGCAGGTCTCAACGAAATAACGAATATCAATTTTACCAAATCGTAGGTACTTATCGTTCCTTAGATTAGAAACCTAAAACGTGCAAAATATGCCGCTATATTACCTAGGTGGTTAAGTAGATAGAACCTAAATTAAGAGAGAGAATTGTATCAAAATAATTTTGTACAAGCCTCGTGGCAACGACCTTTAAAAGTAAAACCTCTTCAAAGGATTTATTTAGGCCTCTGTCTGTAATCAGTGATTCCTTTATCTGTGACTGTTTCACATAAATACCTATAATTAACTTTTACATTTTCTTTCTCTCTTTTTTTAATGTAATCCGCGAATGGCGGCTAAAATGAAAGGACTACTGTGACTTTGATCTTACTGACTTGTAAAACCAATCATACAGTCGTACTTTCCCTTTTAACTTTACTTCATAGAGAATTTTTGTCTTTACTCATGGATACATGAACTGTACCTACTTAAGTAAGACTGAATAAAATGGATTTACGTTAGAGCTCCGTAGGAAATGAATATTGCGCAAATTTGAATTTGGAATTAAATTATGTATGTAACAATGTTGTTATCCATAAATATACCTTTATTACTCATAGAAATTAACCTACTAGAAAAAATTAAGAATTCTTTTTCTTTTTACTTAAATTAAAATTTAAAATAATATTCCAATTTAAAATACAAAACTATGTTCAAACTTACTTAATTTAGAATATCTGGCTTCAAAGGAATTAAAAGCCCCCGCACACGCTCAGGTACAAACATAATGCTCCAAAATCTATTTGAGGAATGTCTACTGCTCGGACTTTGCGAAAATTCTATTAGTGTAATAACAACGCACAGACCCATTATGCCAATCAAAGGGAAACGAAAAGTTTGCGCACATCAAAGAGTCGCTTAGTGCGTGCTCGGCTAATGATGCTTTGAGGGTGTACCTTTATCGATATCGATACTCGATTAATCGCTACAGTTAATGACGTTACAGGGATGTTGCTTCACAACGTTACAGTACTAGTTTAGTTTATCGTAAATGTTTGAAAGCTACATAATATGATAATAAAACTTGACTCTACAAATTTCGTTATAGAGGTCAGTTTCAATGGTGTGTTTATTAGTTTGGTTTTATAGAATTTTTTTACGGTTATTGATGTGTGAATGCGCGAGTATGGTATAGAATTGTCTCTTTTATTGTACCTATCTATCTGTTATTTTTCTTCAAGTTGAATTTAATCGGCAGACATATTCTGTTATAGCAACACTATTTGTACTGTGTTAGTGTGAGTAACAACTGCCCATACTATTAGGCACATAGATCTAGCGTCATTGCATTTTAGTCGGTAGGCGCAGTATTTTAAAATGTTTTCCATATAGCGGTACTTGGTGGCATGGCATTGATCGGTAAGCTAAGACATTCGATGCCTAACTATGCATTGTAATTACAGTGCAGTATAATTGGCAGAAAATCAGTAATTAGCAGGTAGATACACTGACGAACCATTAGTCATTCAAATACATAAATCAATCTGTGTTTTAAGTTTATCGTTACCAAAGACTGCAGCCATTATAACACTACCTAGGGCAGGGATTGCTGTGTATGATGGTTTCAGGCCTGTTAAGGAGCTAAACTTATATGTATGGTTGATTATGATTTGTGGAATGAAAAGTGTTATAGCTGTCTGTAGCTCTTGGAAGTGGAAGGTAAAAAAAACTATGCTCTTGATACTTCCAAAGCCAAATCAAGTCCAATCTCGTTGGCCGCTATCAGGTCCCTCCAATATTTAATTTAAATAAAAAGTACTTATAACTTCTATTGCAAATATACATTGCGGCAACATAACAAAATTTATCTCTTAACTTGGCAAGTGTATTAGAGGGTACATGAAAATAAGATATGAATTTCGTACAAAAAAAGGAATCACTGTCAATGTGTTAAAATAATTTTAGCAGTAGCACATTTCGTAAACATTTATCTGTCAACGTTTTAGTTTTTGTAACACGTCATTTTTAAACAATATCCATAAATATACAAAATATCGAAATCTCAAGAACGGATCTCGTGCTTTAAAGAAAATTATCTTGTATATTTTTATTTAACTATTTTACTAGGTGCACATCACGAAATTTATATTGTTAAATAATCAAATAATAGGTGTGTCGTTTCATTTGATCAGCTTTCACCGTGTTTTGTAAGATATTTTGCTGTAAAGTTAACTGTGCCCTGCAGGGTACGCTGCGAACTTTATAGAAAATGTATGTTGTACCCTGCAGGATACCTTGCCAAATAGGTTTAGTTTGATTTATGTGACCTATAGGTCACTTACCTATTTTGCAAATATACAAAAATACATCTAATATGTTTTTTTTTAAATAATTTGCATTTTATTTTAGCGTATTATGGAAGGTAGGTATAATACCACAAAAAGAATCGAACACAGATTCTGACGTCTTTGATGATCTTCTTCTTTCGTGTCGATGACTTGTCACGTTTTTTTTTTGTTTGGCTCAGTAATTCGCCATCCTGACCTCATCGCAGTGTTGGAGATATTTATAAGCTCCTCTGGCGTGCATGACTCCAGGCATACAGGACATGAGATTAGGCGGGCCATAGTTTTTTTTTATATTATAGCCTACGAAAGTGACTCCACCCTGCCTGATGGTAAGCAGTCAGTGGAATCCAGAAGTGGCGGCCACTATACCAAAATCCATCGTCTTAAACTGCTGGTATGGTGGCCTCCACTATGGCGGGAATGGGGTTAGGTAAAGGCAATTAGGGAGGTGAGGAAAGAGGAAAGGGGGGAATTGGGCCTCCGGCGCTCTCACTCATCGAACGAAACGCAGTAGTACGGATACTACTACTCTTAAGTCGATCTTCTATGAGAGGGTAGTACTTCCCCGGACGATCCGGCCCATTCATGCTGAAATCAGCGTGGATCTACTACCGTAATATAGTTTGTGGAGACAGGCCGCACTCACACGCTATTCAGAGACTTCCATACGTTAATTGGAAACTCGTTTCCGGGAGGAATTTTTTCTAAGAGCAGGACAAATGGGTTTGCCAGCTCCGTGCCTGCATAATAAAGAGGAACTCCCTCCAAAGTTCTGTCTAGCTTTGGAAGCTACACCGCCGTGAGTGGGTGTAATGCATTTATAGAAGCTGTTGCGGCTTTTTAGTCTTTTGGTACAGGGACAGAGTTGTGCAAGGGCTGACGTTAGTCATGCTCAAGCTTCTATTGCTCTACCAAGCTAACAATGCTGCGGCGAATTTCTGGTAGAGCTATGCCAGCCAGTGGACGTAGCATTGGTACCGAAGTCGGTTTGATACAACCTGTAATAATTCGGCACGTTTCATTAAAGGCCACATCCACTAGCTTAGCGTGTGCGGATCGTCTCCAGACGGGACACGCATATTTGCTGGCAAAGTAGCAAAGAGTTAGTCCAGTAGCATGCAGTACTTTTGGCGAGGCTCCCCAGTTTGTCGTAATCAGCTTTCGCAAGACGTTCTTGCGGGCTGCAACTTTTAGCTTTAAATTCTCACAGTTTCTTCTGTATGTGAGTGACCTATCTAAGATGACACCTAAGTACGCCACCGGATGTTGAATTGTCGACCCGCTTGTCTGTTGAGGAGATGGAAAACGCATGATCCCAATCATGCGTTTTTTGAGAGAATAGCTTTTAAGGAATTTTGTATGTGTTCATTTTTGTTTAAATTTATAAGTTTTGTTGTTATACATTATTTTGTTCATTTCTTTTAATAAATTATTTACTTGTTTATTTTGTGGATACAAAATATTGTTCATTTTTGTTTTTTTTTTAATATTATTACCATGTCATCATGATGTTTATCCAAAATGTTTACAAAAATGTCCACCGCCGCTAGTATTATAAAAAATGTGAATTGCAATGTATTTATGCCCCCCCCCCCCCTAAAGCTATTTAAAAATAAATAACTTGTTAATTTGAATTTTTATATTTTGCCAGAATACCATGGCAACATGTGCTTTGTATTTTGCCAAGTTTAGGGTTAATTATTGTATCGGTAAACGAGTAGATAGGTACCTAACCTATGCATCAATAAACTAGAAACTCCTAGTAACAGAGAAATCATAATGGCATACTTGCTACATATGACAAATCAATTTTGCCGTCTGATGTTCGTAAAATCAAATTTCGAAGCTACACTCAGAGAAACGTCTTTGATATCTATCTATTCATTTCATTTGGAGATCGAGTTGGCATCTCAAAATTAATTTGTCTTCAAAAGCGAACAAACACCGTAACACACTTTTTTAAATGCCTGTTCTAGGCATGTCTATGTATGTACCTACAATAACAATAATATTATTGCTTGTTTTTGAACGTTTTCGTTTCACTATCAAATAAAGTTGTCACTTAATAATATTGTAAGCTAGTCTTCCGCAGCGTGGTTTCACCCGCGTTAACTTACATTTTTCGTTACTGCTTTGCTTCCGTCACCAGTAGCGTGATGATGTTACATAGCCTATATCCTTCTTCAAGAACTAAGCTATTAACGCAAAAAGAATTACTACTTATTCAAATCCGGCTGGTTGTTCCAGAGATTCAAATTAAAAAACAAACTCGTCCGCTTTAATTAAATAGTATAAATATAGAGATTATATTCAGTAGTGGACAGTGTGTGAACGTGTAAACTTACCTAAATCAAATAAGATTAGCCTGTGCTTACCTTTAAAAAAAAAATAAGTTAATGTACCTACAAGCTGTTTTAATAATAATAATAATAAGTATAAGAGTACCAATAACGACCCATTTCTTTTGTTACAGATAACACAAATATTAAGAAATAAGACAGAAAATACAAAAATGCAGCGGCATTAAGCTGCTACGCAGGTAAATTATGCCTCAATTAATTTGTCAATCCATTTCATACTATTTAATATTATAAAAGCGAAAGTAACTTTGTCTGTCTATCTGTCTGTTACGCTTTCACGCCTAAACCACTAAACTGATTTCGATGCAATTTTGTATAGAGATAGAATAGACCTTGGGGAACAACATAATATGCTATCTTCTTATCGCTTGAAAAATATGGAACGAAAGTTTGTATGTAAAAAGGCGATAACCGACATTCACGCAGACGGAGCTGCTAGCAACAACTAGTACCCTTTAGCCTACGCTGCTTGTTTTTTTTAGATACTTAATAATAAGTAAGCGTTTTCGACTAACCAATGAACAGTTAAAAATTTTAGTTTTGTTTCTCTAATACACTTAGAAGATATTAGCTGTCTATTGCAATACTTTAAACTTTGTAGCATGTAGTCAGGTAGTCGTAGTGAGTTTATTTTTATTTAATTGTTCCCGCCTTTATTCATTTTTATGGACTAACGCTGACATCTAGTGACATAAAGAATGCAAATTACTTGTTCGCGCGCTTTTTGGTAGGTTTAGTGCGTCGTCGGCAGATGGCGACATTCGACAGCTGTGCTTGCCTTGCCTGTCTGCTGTCATGGCTGATGGTTGTCAAAAAAACGTCAAACTCGCTGTTGTATACAAATCCGATCCAAGCTAATTTATTATTTATTTCGAAGAAAGTTTTCAATTAATGTGTTCAGTTATCTTTCGATGCGGCCTTCAAAAGTGCTGTGATAATTAGAAGCATCTGTTTTCATGTAAGTTTTCACTCATATCGTTCTAAAAATACAGGCCCTTCCGGGTTTCAGCATGGTATTTCGGCATAAATAGCATTTATTGCCGTCAATAGTGTCTGTTATGACCCAGTATTAAAGAAAATTGAAGGTCTCTTGTTGTTTTCATATTTTGTTGATAATTTTACACGCCGTGATTGTTACCACTTCGTTAATTTTATGAGTTGTACCTTTGTTTACAAATTGTTTCCTATGTTTATGCTCGTCATGTTCAATGAAAAATTGTTGATTTTGGTACAATACAGTGTCCCATAATATGCTTGCATTTCAATAAGATGGTTATATTTTTGCTTATGTTAGTTTATTTTTAACAAATGCATCCCAAATATTCACCTGAGTTGCATGTATCTTCTATCTACTCTATCCATCTACAACTTGTCAATAGTTTCTAAAATCTCTCAATTATTAAAAATAATCTATTTGTGCTGTGCTTGGCATTACCTGCAATAAATAAACAAGTAGATGTAACCAAAGTTCTTAGGAAAAACCTAAAACCTTTTCTTCAGCATCGTCACAATTCATTGTGGTGAGTTATTGATTTTGAACTCATAATAAACCCTATCATATACAAGTACAGTCACTATACAAAATATGAGGGCACGGAGATTAGTCCGTACCCTATTGTGATGAACATCCAACTGCGGAGCTTTCACTCGGACTACTACTGCTGCGTAGCTCAGACGTGCCATTCTTTAAAACAATTTTTTATTGCCAACATTATTATATTGCTATCAAGTTATAATATTCACTAATAATTCTATAAACTGCTGAAGTTTGTGTATTGTTTGTGTAAGCACAATGAACATGGTAAGGCCTATTATGATTTTTTGTGCCGTTATTATATTTTTTTCATATGCTTATTCAACTGTGAAGTTATGATTTAATTTGTTTTGACATGCTCTTATTATGATCTGTCCCTTTTTTGAGCATTATTAATATTAAGAATAAGCATAGAAATTAAAATTAAAATTTCTTTTATTCATGAATTTTGGCTGAGATGTTTTTTCTATAGTACGTTCAGTAATATGATATTATATTTCAGTTTTTAAGTAGATTAATTGGTTATGGTATAGCTAACACAATGGGTTTCTATAGTATGATTCGCTTGGCTGTGATGTTTCCTTTCCAACACCGATCGATGCCGGAGACTCTTGACTTCACCGTGCTCTCTCATTTTGCGCACTGTCTCTTTCCAACTCCTACAAATCAAATACGCTGAGTATGATCCTTATTGTTTGGTATATTGATTTTTTATGAGACTTGGTGCTCCGGTCTTGTTGCGTAACCAATATTTTTATGTGTGAATTCTGAGCACTCAGGTACACATTCATGTGGATTATTGACTCTATTGTGGCATAATTATTTAAAATGGTAAATGATAGTTTAAAGTTATTTGATATAGTTAATAAGATTATTTTTAAGCTGCGTTTATACCTTTATTAACTGAAATCTTTTTACTATCAGAGATTTTTGTTATATTCTGTTGGTTTTATTAATTAATTTGTGTCCTTGATGTACATTTTATGTTAGGTATGCCCCTTATGTATTTAGTTATTTTTATAATGGTCTACTATGAATATGGGCTACTGTATGGAGCAAGACTTGAGTCTGGTGGATCAATACCCTTGCCTTCTCTGTATGAGAAGAGGACTTCACCCTGCAGTGGCTATAAACTAGTATGGCGACGATTAAGAATGTTATT
The DNA here is from genome assembly GCA_963082885.1 of Parascotia fuliginaria. Taxonomy (NCBI): domain Eukaryota; kingdom Metazoa; phylum Arthropoda; class Insecta; order Lepidoptera; family Erebidae; genus Parascotia; species Parascotia fuliginaria. Next base: position 16,030,134 of record OY720178.1, read on the forward strand.
TTATTTATCAGGTGGTGTCTCGCCATGCAGCGCGCGGGTGGGAGAAGGGCCTGTGCGCCATGAGCCACACTCCTATAGGCGGCCACCCGCAAGGTAAATTATACGTAGTTTAAATTTTTATTAAAAACTGACTGATAGACTATTGCTCGTATTTATTTATTCATTTGATTTGAGCAATATTTAAGTTCTAGGTGTAGTTAGATGATCACCTCGACACTATAATTACGTCGAGGCCCGTGTGTTCGATACGTACCTTCTTAAGTAAATATCAAACACACAAATATGTGTAAGATGTGATCCATGGGCTATAATAAATATACTTACTGTATAATACTTGAAAGAAAGGCTTTGTCCCTGTGATTTGGCATAGGTTTTTAGTTACGAACTTTTCATATGGAGAAGAAGAAAGATAAACAATGTATACATAGCTGATAAAAACTCTTGTTTTATGTGTGGTGTAGGTTGGGAGCACAAGCTTGCTGACAGGTCGTCGCTGCCGCCGGCTTCAGGGGAGGAGAAGAACAAATCTCAATCCAAACATGTGTTCACACAACCACACCTGTCTAAGTAAGTCATTGCCGATATATAGTGAAAATACTGTGAGGGCTCTATGCCCTTATCAAAAACATACCAAAATTCCAAGGTGTGAATAAGCTTCTAGTCGAGGTTTTCCCGAGAGACTACAACGTGGTTGAAACGTTTTTACAGGATCGACAACGCGTGTCTGTGTCGCGTCATATATTACACGGTAACTACTTTACTATCAGGCAGATTGTATGTTTGTTTGTCAGCTTAGTTGTAGAAAATGCATACTTAACGTGTCTCTTTTGTTTTCTTAAATAACTGGTCTCCACTCTAGAACATAAACAGGATCACTCTCGTGGGTGTCTGAGTTATCTAAGTGGTTAATAGAAAGGTGAAGCAATATTACCTGCATTTTAAATATCACAATTCTGCAGTCCCCAATTCGCTCGTCCGTTTCATGTGTCCTCTTTGTTTGGAAGAGCCCCATGTCCATCAGTGGGCTTAAAGCTAACGGTGTGATATGTGGTAGGGTCAACATGGCGTGGCGCGAGCAGACGGAGGGCTCGTCGGGCAGTTCGGCGCGCTCGCCCGCCTCGCCGCCCTACATGCGCTGGGCCAGGAGTCTGCACGAACTACTCGAGGTAATAGAACAACCATACCATTACTTATTATAATAAATATGTACCTATTTGCATGAAGTTTAATAAATAAATAAATAGGATTGTAATTGATTTGGTTTAAATAAAATTTTGTAATTGTTTCGCGTGACAGATTTACATTGTGTGAGCATACACAATGTAAAGCTGTCACGCGTTTCGAAATATTAAAGTAAAAAAACTGCACTCGATTTTTATTATTTTTACGCTGCGGCCTGTGTCACACTGTATACGTATACATATACAGTGGGTATAACGTACAGGGTGTATAATATACACTGTGTACAATATACAGTGTGTATGTATACACTATGTATATAATGTTTGCTGTGTATAGGACGCGGAGGGCGTCCGTCTGTTCCGCAAGTACGTGGGCGGCGCGGGCGGGCTGCACGTGGACAGACTCAACTTCTACTTCGCGGTGCACGGCCTGCGCCAGGAGGCCGATCCTTCCAAGATACGACAGGTCGTCTCCGCTATTTACAAGTAAGTACTCTGTTGTATTATAGTCGAAATTACCAGTTTATAGATAAAAATAAACTAAAGTTAACTAGTTTTTTATACAATCTTGCATAGCATCATCATCACGCTATTTTTCTCTGAAGGAATACACAAGTGTGTTTGGGATAACCCCGCCTACATGCCCATCACTGAGACTCTTTTATACGAGCATTTACCCTGAAGAAAACGTCAGCTATGATCATGTGATGTTACAGGGGGTGAGCGTGTTGCCTTTTACCAGGCTCAACACCAGACCCTGGTCTAACATAGAAAAATTCTTGACAGTATGTGTATGTGTTGTTAGATTCTTGCGCAAGTCTCAGCTAGCGATGCCGGAGGAGCTGAAGGCGCAAGTGAAGCAGAGCCTGAAGGACGGCTCCAACATCGAGAAGACTATATTTGATAACATGGAGTTGGAGGTATACATTTATATTAGAAGAAGAAGTAGGCAGGATAGTCAGACTTGTGACATATTTCCATTTTAATTATAAATTATGTTATTTTATCTTTTTCGTATTTTTTTTCAAGAACAAGTATCTGTATATTTCAACTTAAAATTTACGGATGCAAAATATACCTAAGCTTTTGAAACAAAATTTTAATATTTGTGAATCACACATTTGTTTAAAAATGTAGAAAATTATAAAAAAAAAATTCAATTAAAAATATCTTGTTAGTCTATATTGTTATTATAAAATCTATCATGTCTATTATTGTATTTAAAATAATAATTAATATTGTATTAGGTAACGCGCGCTATAACGGAGACGACGTACCAATCGTTTTTACGTTCGGAAGCGTACGTGTCGTACGTGAGCGCCGCTACACAGCCGCTCTCTTCGCCCGATACTGAGCCGCCGCAACTTGTACGAGAGGTATGTAGTACGAGAATAATAAATACAATATTTTAATTTTTTTTTTTTTTTATACTCTACCAGCGCATATGTTCGCTCCTAATTTTGATCCTAGGTCTTTTAAGCGGGGTATAAAGTATCTCACGAAGCCGCCATATTGCAGGCCATAATACCAGCACTTTCAGACGGATAGCTTTTGAATGGTGTCCACTACTTCTAGATTTCACTGACTGCTTATCATTAGGCAGAGTGGAGTCATTTTGGTAGGTTAATATAAAAGAAGAAGCCACCAGCCTAAAAAAGAGGCCACCCAAAATTTATGGGCGTATGTAACTTTTAAACAAAAATAGCCTTTGGGATAGAACATTTCTCGAGTGGAGACTGAATAGCATTGAGTAAACCCTTTGTAAGATGAACAGACAACCCGATAAAGGCTGTGGAAAGTAGCTGTATGTAGGTTGCTTCAAATTTCTATTTTCCTGACGCGGGATCGCATCCTATCGACCTCACTATTGGTAGATCACTTGCGTGTCGTGAGTTAAGATTGGCCGATTAATTTCTCGAATGCCGATTAATTGGCTCAGAAATGCACTTGCGCGGACTGTAACCGCAATTGTGCATGCTATTTAGCGAGTACTATAATAGTGTGTTGTTTTGATCAGCTGAGCGCGGGTCTAGCAACACTCCACGAGGGGCAGGAGCTGAGCGCGGGGGGCGCGGGGGCGGCGGGGGGCGCGGGAGCGGGGGGCGCAGGGGGCGCGCGCCTCACGCACGACGCTCTGCTCGCCACGCAGTCGCGGCGCCTGCACTCCGACGTGGCACCGTACGTACACCATACACGCCACTTATCACTTATATACTTATTGTATACTTATACCATACTTATGTGTTGTGCCTTAGATAAGGTCTACTTTAATATACTACAATGAAGTTATCCAAAAAAAAATTACAGTCCCACACTTGAAAAATGTGTCATCTATCTGTCAACTATTCATTGAAACATTATGGATTTATGAAATTAAAAAATGAAAATGAAACTTGAAAATTTTAATTTAATTATAAACATTGGCGATAACACTTATGTCCAACACTGAACATCTTTTAACTGAATATGATAATTGACAATAAAATGAATAACAATTTTTTTTTTAATAATTCGTTTATATTGTACTTATTACTTACAAACCATTTAATTTTGATTCTATGATATAACAGTTTATCTCTATTATGGATAACTTATTTGTACGTATTGAAACAGGACCGTAGATATGTCAGATAGATTAAAAGTTGTACAAAAAATTATCTGTAGTCTTTATGTTCATTATGTTAGAGTCGAATTTACAGTGAAAATTTTTAATTTTATACTCTTTTTGTTAGTGTAGAAATAGTTTTGATGTTGTTAAAATTATCTAGAATAGAAATTTGTGTAGGACGTTGATAAAATCACTGTTTTTGTTAAAATTATTGACATATCAAATATTGTATAGAGTTGAGAGTTCAAGATGTGTGCTCCCAGCATTGCATGAGCGAACCCTTAGCACAACCCTTTGTATGCCAATGTCTTAACCAATTATAAATTTTTTCTTAAGCAATAAATAGCTTTTAAGATGTATTAAAAAATTAAAATTCTGTGACAGTACTTCCCCTTAAATCGATAATGTTTCGTCGCTAATTTAAGGAGAATTAAGTTTGCTTAGTAGTAGTCAATAATAACGTTATAAAACCCATTTTTTTGATTATTAAAGCGAACTTCGCCTTAAGTCAGTATCGAAAATCGTTGCCTATTGAAGGTGAAGTGCGTACTCGAATCTGCTCTAGTCCTATTTTTAATACAGTAATTATAGAAATTTAGAACAGTATTTTTTCTCAAATATCTTATTCAAACAAAGACATTGTCATAAAAAGGGTCGTATATATAATTTTAGTTTCGCTCCCCGTTCAGCTTGACTTATCTTTGTATTGTTTTGCCCCCATGTTTGTGTCCTGCTGCATGCCTGTCCACGCCGTATTACACGCTAAACGCTGTCTTGCCATTATCTTTGCGATATCCGCCACATCCTTTATTTACCTCCTTTACTCCATATCCTTTTATTGAAATATTTAAAAATTTATAAAAAATCCATATCCTGAAAATAAAAAAATGGTAAAAATGCAAATTCTAAAAATTACAAAATATAAAAATATTTTTTACATTTATTGTCAAAATATAACAAAATGAACAATAAATTTCACATAAATATATATTTCCTAAAATATAACGATGGTATTCGTATCATTCTCTGGCCACTATCCGACGTCCATGCCACTAAACCTCTCCCGGCGCGTAGTCACCGCAAGCGCTCAGTGTACAGCGCGCACGTGTCGTACGGCGGCTACTGCCCCGCGTCGCGCCAGGACTCCGAGCGCGCCTCGCTCAGCTCCGGCCGCGCCGACAGCGACGCGGTGTCGCTCTCCGGCAGCAGCGTGTGAGTAGCCTTGTGTGTCTACCCGAGACTTTATGTATTGTAATCACAGGTATGGTAAAAGTCTCGTTTCTTCAGAAACCTAACAGCTATTTTTAAATGTCGTTTACCAACTTTATCGCAAGGTCAAGTACTTAAAAAAGTTCGTCAACTACTATACCCTTGTTAAGTATTTAACTAAAATACACTTAATATAGATACAGCATAAAATTGGCACCGAATATTTTTTCTATGCCATGATTATGATACACAAAGTTTCAATTAGTATAAACAGGACAGAAGAGGATACACCTGAAAAAGTAAGTACTGTAGATACTATTGTTAGCTGAAATTTATTATTTGCAATTTTATAGCTTCCCCAATGCTTAGTTTTAAAGCAACAACTAATTCATTATTACTCCATCCAAATGATTCCTATTAACTTGCATCAAACAAATGAATGCAATATAACTAACTTTAAAAAATATCGGTAAATGAAAAGTATCGGTAACTATAAAATAACGATAACTTCCAAATATGTACGTGCAACTTAAAAGTACCGACATGAACAATGTATCGATAACTGTAAAATATTTTTACTCAAAAATAACGGTAACTGCAAAATATTGGTATCAAATATATACATATCGACATTTGGTTCAAAACAATCAGAATTATTGGATATAGATTTTTCAATATCAATCAAAATTAACATTTTCAAAATTCAAAATTGACAAATACCTGTATTTACAGCATAGATGATAACGGTATTATTTTATTTGTGTCACAGCGATGGCATGTCTGTGCGGGGCGTGCGTGAGTCGCGCGAGTCTAGACACCGGCCGCGATTACACGGGCTCGATAGACACGCTGTCATCAATAAGGAACAAGACACTGCTATGGTAAGATTAATCTTCATAATAAATGTCTCATTTCATTTACAGTTACATTTAACGATAGGTATAAATAAATTACCCAAAAATACTTGGTTTCGGTTAGAATACAGGATTTAGCCAAACTCAATTTCGAGTTAGGTTTACCTTTGTACATTTATGCGTATTTATATCAAGAAAAAGCATGTTTTAATATTTTTTTTGTTATACAGATGATTCCCCGCACTCAGCGTGTGCAATCTGAACAATTGCGCGTGCTGCCTCCTGCCGAGTTTGCACCGCTACTCATTGAGAAGCTCGAACGTGTGCGTAAAGATCAAGAGGCTAAGGAGAGGCTGGAGAGACGATTGGCAGAGGTAAGGGTTAATGTGTTTGTATCAAGCCATTGTTTTAGGACAACTGTGGGTGAATTACCTAGTTTCGTTTGTCTTAAGTGTAATGTATGAATCATTAATGTGTAATAGGTTATGTGTGCATCACTAACGTCATGTGTGCGTTTCGCGGTGTATACGTATACGTCAAGTACACGCACAAGTATAAGATCACGAAAATTGGTGTAATTATTTTTGATATATTTTTACTCAAGATGCTGTTGTTTTGTGTTAATTTATATGAGTTGTTACCTATTATATAATAAAAACGATCTGTTCGTAACAAGTAACTGAACATCAACGAACAAATCTCTTTTTTTTAAATATACATAGTTTATTTATTGTTATTTTAACACTATGATCAAAATTATCGTGAAAATATGTACTGTGTAGTAGTACGTTTTTATTCATAAATATTGCTGGAATAGGGTGATGGCGAGGAGGCTTCGAGTCAAGTGTTACCACCGCAACTTGTGGCCGCCGCGATACGTGAGAAGTTGCAGCTCGACGATGATAATGATCAGGATATATTAGGTAAATACACTGTAATATTAAGTTAATTGAGAGAAATCACAATTTAAATTATGAAACACGGCATTGTGTCTAAAGTCCTTCAAACGCGTTACATATTTCTATAGTGTTATAACGCAAATCTTTTTTTTTTTTTCATTTTAATTTTTGAATATTTTATGAGCCATATTATTGTAGTATGTTGCCGATCGTCCTGAGATATCATGTGATGTAACAAGTTCTCCCCCCCCTCAGACCAGCACGTGTCGCGCGTGTGGTCGGAGCGCACGCCGGGCGCGTCCCCGCCGGGCGGGCGGCGCGCGCGGGCCCGCCACGCGCATGCGCACACGCACGCGCACGCGCACGTGCACGCGCACGCTGCTCACGCGCACGCGCACGGGGCGCGCCGAGCACCCTCCGCGCTGTCCGCCGACTCGGGCCACTACGATGCACCGCCTGACACACTGCACCATCCACATTCGCTTACACGCAGGTATGTGTTAAGTTATACTTTCAATAGGAGATATTTGTCCATCAACTTATCGCACGACATTGATACTGCGTGTCAAAGTCGTAAGAAGCACATTGCCCGCCATCACGTTAACTACATATCGCGGGATAAATCGCATATCGATGATCGACCTTGCGCGACGTCGTGTCTCTCAACCATCACTCGACAACATTGAAGCAATAAAAACGCATATTCGCTGACGCAGTCGCACGTGTCCGGCGACTACTCGCAATAAATCAAGCGAGTTTGTGCCCTTATATGTATGTTTCGTTCGATGAAAACAATGCTTTAACAAGATGAAGTCCCGGTGACTTAAACTGCAAACTCACACCTATTTTAAACCTAGTATCTCACAATTGGAGTTATACCACTTCTGGCAACACTTCTCCGCTCTTTCTCGCTCTAGAAAAATGCGGTTCCTTGCTACCAAATTTGGTTCAACCCTTACTATAACGCAAATTATTGACGTAATTTGAATAGAATTTTAATTAGTAATTTTATTGTGAAGCGAAAATAAATTTCACATCACTCACATTAATTCTTTGATATTATTCCAGATCGTTCTCCAAGAAAACCGTAACAGAACTAACGGATAGCGGCGTATCAGTAGTGAGTGAGGGTGCTGGCGTGGGCGTCGAACCCCGTATCTTACTATGGATGGCTGAAGGCGAACGGCGCCGGGGCTCCTCAGTAGAGCGAGACGACCGTCGTCGGGATAAGCAACCACCAAAACCTCGAATCATGGCGAAAACCAGCGAAGCCCATACTGTGGTTGTCGTAACCTTCTTAGACGAAAACGTGCCCTACAGGTTCAAAGTACCCGCTTCACCACTCACGCTTAAAACATTTAAAGAATATCTGCCGAGGAAGGGCAACTATAGGTAAGCAAACAGTACAAAGGGGTATTTTACTCTATATGAGAAAAATTCTAAAAATATATTATTGAGATAGTTTAGGCAAAAAGCAGTCGGAAAACGTTGATTTTAGTTCATAAAATAGCAAACTAAATTTTAAAATTAAATTTAAAGGTTTCAATTTTTTTAATCTGTTTCATATCACCATAATATACGCCATGTTATTACGTCATACGGCTGTGTAAACTTAGAATTGTCAACTGTCAACTATCGCATCCAGCGTTTTCATCAAATTACGCGCGAAATTTTAAATGTAAAATATAAATGTATTTTTATGGCACAAACGAGTGAATAAAAATTTTGTGATTTTTTTAGTGGTTCATTAGCATTATAAAATCGAATTGAGACACTTTTCAAAAAAGGGTGTAAAACCCTAGCACTCTTATTGCCATTGAGATAAGGTTCAAATTAAATCATTTAACTCAATAATTGCCATAATTATATCACTATTACATAATATGTATACTATAATGGAATTATTCACTTATTACTATTACAAACTAGGTCATAAATAATAAAGCCTAAATAAATATGATTTTATATATTTACCACTAAAACTTACAATAAATGTAACGTAATTCCAGATACTTCTTCAAAACAAACTGTGCGGATTTGGACACTGTTATCCAAGAGGAGGTGAGCAGCGACTCGGACACGCTTCCAATGTTCGAGGGGAAGGTCATGGCTAGGGTCAAGAGTATAGACTAGACCAGCCAACCAGACATGCTGGAACACATCCAGACACTTACTTGTGTTGATGACATATTGACGTGAACATATGACAATATAACAATAATAAAACGGCTACACAACGCTAAGACCCAAAGTAAGCATATAATATAGTTTGTGATATTGGTATTGACTGGTCTGCTGGTCTAGTGGTTAGTGACCCTGACTGCTAAGCCGGAGGTCGTAGGTTCGATTCCCACCCAGGACAAACCTTTGTGTGATGAGCATGATTGTTTGTTCTATGTCTGGGTGTAATTTATCTATAATATGTATGTATTTACAAAAAAAAATATATAAGTAGTATATCAGTTGTTTAGTACCCATAACACAAGCAAATATAATTGCTTAATTTGAGGCTAGATGGCGCTGTGTAAATGTGGTAGAATATTATTATTAATATTGGTATGATGTTACTTCCAAGCGGGGGTAATATTGATCGCAGTAATTATTCTCTTTCACTTTTCTTTTACGATAGACAATTGCTAGGTTGATTACTAGTTCTGTTTTAACAAGAGAAAACAAAGGCTATTTATTATTAAGTGGGCAGCATACTTGATTTTCATCTAAATTATTATTTTATTTTTGCAAATATAATAGTCAAATTTGTAGACATTTAATATTACTTCACGTTTTAAAGTAACCTCAATTGAATGTATAAAATTATTACAAATTTTATCTTTACCTCTGCAAAATAAGGTTTAATTTTGACTAGCAAATATTTTTTAATACTTAATATTTTACGTTGTCATATATTTTACGTCTTTATGTATTCACACATATCAAGTCGCCCGAATAAGTCAAAGCCAAGTACCAACTTTTATATTAATTTACGTTAATGTAATTTAGTTATTGACTTATTGCTGAAATTAATAAACTATTTACGTAATTCATATTATATGTTTATAATCTATGTGCGAAATAACTTAATAATTGTGCGGCTTATTATATCAAGTTTTGATAATAGTAATTTATAAAATATATTCTATTTATTTCCTTTTACTCCATCTAATAGTTTTTTAGTAGTTGCTATCCACTAGTTTGATTTTTAGACGAAAAATCCAATCTTATTATTATAAATTTGATTACTGGAATATATAGATTTATTAATTTCAGCCATATATTTTATACAAGAGACTTCCAAGTATCACAGGGCGTCGGTAGATTAAATAAATTATTTATTTTTAATTACATTACGTTGTTACGTAATAAATATAACTGCGCGACATTTGTATAAATTCTGTTCCTCATTGACTTTTTAAGCTTTTCTTTAATTAATTTTAATTATTTTTTTATTAAGAGCTAGTTGAGTACGCTTACTATTGTACGATATTTTTATTAAATCGCAAAATGTCGATATGCAAACTTTTTTTTATATTTCTAGTGTTATATGAATGACTGCTTAGTTTGTATATTTTTAAATTAATGTTTTAGATATAATGACGTGTTCTGTTTAAAATATGAAAAATATAGTTTCGTTGATATTGGAAATTAAAATGGGATATATGAAATTACCAATCAGGTGCAAATATGCTGGTTATTGGCTTCTAAGAAATATATGCTTAAAGCAAGAAACCCTTCTGACTTCTAAAGTTATAATTCGACTCAATTTAAAAAGTTCACATAGAGCAAGTATTAATGTAACTTCCAAAACAAAAATCGCCGAACATTAGACAAGTTTTATAGTTTTATTTGGACCACACTTTACCCAAAAACCAGTATATTTCCCGCCTATTGCGGCTCAATTCAAAATTACATCCACCACGGGATCTCATACATAATGAAATAAAAAACTAACAAATGAGACATATATTAATAATTTCCGTTCCGCAGCTGTGAATAGAACTAAATAGCGAAATAGTTTTTAAGAATAAAGGCTCATTACACGATGCATGTTGATATTTTTGCAAGACTATATCCATACTATTATATGAAGCGGAAGAGTTTGTTTGTTTGTACGCGCTAATCTCTGGAACTACCAGTTGGATTTGAAAAATTGTTTTTGCGTATGATAGCCCAGTTCTCGAGGAAGGTTATAGGCTATGTAACATCACGCTACTGGCGACGGGAGCAGAGCAGTAAGCAAAGAGACGGATGAAACTGCGCCGCAGAAAGCTAGTCTTTAAATATATAGGCTTGGCTCGCATAACCTGCATCGTGTAAACAGCTCTTAATTTGTTTATTGACCGGTCTTAGCCTATGCTCAGTTAAATACATTGTTGTACTTGCTATAAACCGACTTACTTATAAATGTTGTTTAACAGTGGAATATAAACGATGTTAGTACATATATAACTGTTAAAGATACCTTTTTACATCCCGAATTTTAGTGTTTGTAACCGGGAAAGTACCAATGTAAGTACGACTCATTAGTCACAGACAAAATTCCCTTTGCACTTCTTCTACTCAAGAAGTTACAGTGCAACAAGCGTTGATTACCATTTTAAACTTATAAAATTTGAAATAGATGATCTTTCTTCATTGTACATCAAACATGTCCAAGATAAACTTAAATTACAAAAACTCATTGTTACATGGCCGGTTTCAAACCCCCAAACTTCCTTTATTCCGCCCTATGCCACTGGATTGGAGTATTATATGTTACAAAAGTTGCCAATTCAGAGTGTTTATACAAACAGTGGCACAAGACGGAAGATTTATTCCGTTTTATGACCCCAGTGGCACAGGGCGAAATAAAGGCCAAACTGGTTGTCGCGCAACCAAAAAAAAACTTGACCTGTAAAACAACCATTATAAGTAAGAAAGTTATCTTGTAAATACAAGAGTGGCGTTCTTTGTTCACTTTGAAATATTCTTTTTCATTTTTCAACTACAACTTTGTATTCGCCTGAATCTTTAGTTTGCTATAATATCATTGCCAGACTGAGTTTACCTAAGTCAACTTCTTTAAGCTAGTCTACTTTGGTGTTGCACACAGTTCGTTCTAGAACAATACTTGTACAATGTCTACCTATAACATTCTAGATGTAGTGTGTGCAACACGAACAGATTCATACCAGTACTTATTTCGCATATTGTATAATATTATGTAAGTTAGCATGTCAAGTCCGGTCCATTATGTACCAACATTACATTTTATATTATTTGTCAAAACTTTCTGTATCAAATAAGAAAAATATACACAAATGTGTCTTAAATATTTCCCAGATTTCGTATAATTTGTTTCTGTTTATTTCACCTAGCTGAACGTAGTTTTGACAGGTGACATAATTTGAAGTGTTGCCATGTAAAATAAAAGTACAGAAGAATGTTGCCAGCGGAGAGTGCACCTAATGTTATGCATATTTATGACGAGAATCGGGTGCGGAATCATGTGCCTTTAATGTTGATAAAAATTTTCATAGTTGATGCTTCTAATTAGTTGTAAGTTAACACATTGTAAATATAGAAGTAATGCTACGATCGTTTCGAATTCTTTATTTTTTATTAATTTAATTAAAACAAATCATTTTTTTATTTATTGCCTAAGGTTGCGTTGTGAGGCGCACTCAAACACAGAATATGTCGGTCCAGTGCATTTTGTGTTTAGGATGCTTTATTTTTTATACATTTTTGTAAGAGGCCACCACGTCGTAGTTAAATACCCAATTAGTTAAGACGTCGCTCAAATTTAGATTAATTTGAAGAGTATCTAATCGTAATCACTGCCAATGTGTTTTCCATTTGTTTATAAGTTTAGCTTGCCAACTTAAGCGATAGTGTCGACGCCAATGAATTTTTACATAATATTAACGCGAATATTTTGTGTTTGAGTCGCAGTACATTTTTATAATGCCCAGTAATATAAACAGTGGCCGTGCAATGCCCGGCCACTTGACAATATGACTGTATAAATAGATAAATTACTATATCGTTTTTAAATTATATTATACAAGGCACTTGCGATATGGAACTTGTACTACCAAAATGGTCCGAAGATTGGCAAAACTCCGTATCGACGATATACAGGTAAATATTACTGTTTGAATCATTATTACATACATTGAAAATCAATCTTGTATATCGTCGATATTTACGGAAAAGGCGAGAGTTCAGTGTCAGTTAAAAGCTTGTTAAAATTGTAAAAAAATATAATGTTTTTCAATTTAGAATGTACGAATGTGGAAGATAAGACGATTTGTAAATTAAGTATTATTTTGAGCAACGACCCGCGGCCCTTTGTCGGCCGTTCATTAATAGTAAAAAGAATTTCACTAATCGGACTGTATTATTTTTTTATCTAGCACATGTAACATTTAAAAAATAAACTGGAACTGTGCCATAATATGTCTATGATTTTTATTTGAATACCACTCACACATGCACAATGCGCACCCGCATATTAATGTTGCGTGCGACACACGTTACCAACGCACTCGCTATTCAAAAATCTTTTGAATTAGTTGTCTTGTCAGTATCACGAAATTGGATAAATCCGTCGGGTATAATCAATAAAACCACTTTTAAATCCTTAGAAATAATTATATACTTTCAGAAACCAATAGTAAATAAACAATAATAATTTATCTACGCACAGGTAGATTATCAATAATTTTTTAGTATCACTAATCCTATTAATATTATAAATGCGAAAGTTTGTGTGTTTGTATGCGTGTATGTGTGTGTTTTACCACTGAGCGCCTAAACGGCTTTTACATCGACTACTTTTTATTCCAAAAATCGGTCTGGTTCTCAAATGAAACGACAAACACATTTTAGGCGCGGGCGAAGCCGTGGAGCGCATCTAGTTGACAATAATTTAAAAATAAAATGAATGTAACGAATACAAATAAAAGTAAACTTCGGCATCACATTATACTGAGCGACAAAAACTTCAACTGATTTATAGACACATCTCAAAATTCCTTCAGGAATGGGTCGTGGTCCACCTGCTTAGTTCACCTGGGTGGACCACGGGCACTTTTTCTTGCCGATGGTCCACCTCAGTCCACCTAGGTGGTACACGGGCACTTTTTCTTGCCGGTGTTCCACCTTTATAAAATAATAAGCAATCTCTTTCCTTTTGAACTTTGTTTAGTCATTAATAGATGAATAATTATCCTCTATTACTGAGCTGATTGAGCTGTGACTTTATCGTCCATTTTTCATTAATTAATGTAAAGGATTTAAACAGAAAAATATGATGTTTTGAAATTATGGTAAAGATTTAGGTGGAGAAACGTCTGTAGATCCTGAAATATGTTTTTTAAATCGAAAAAGTGGCACGGTTCTATTGTATGGGGCATTTCAGTTTTATAAAGTAAAATCTTTTAAGAAAGGGATGGTGCTATGGCGTTGTTTTCAATATAAAAAATAAATGCAGCGGGAATACTTATTCGTTACACAGTTTAGATCATCCATTTTAATAACAAAAAAATATTACTGCTTATTATTATTTATTTCCTTATTATTTTTGTTTTACTTAAGTTATTGATTACTTCACTACTTAGGATCCGCTTGATTATGTCCAACATGTTTTAAAAATGCATTGGACTAATTTTTTTTTCTGTTAGCTTTTTCAGCTCTCTTTTGTACTTTTCATTGAACAATATATCAATTTTTCTTCGTTTATTGCCTTCAAACATAATATTTTTAAATTTGCGGTCCTGCCAACGGGCTGCTTTCCTGAGAGCATGAAGGAAAAGCAGTAGGGTTGGTTTTGGTTTTATAAATGTATTTAACCGTCTATGCCAACCTTAATAGAATATAAATATAATATAAATTAAAGATAAGATTAAATTAAATTAAATTAATTAATAATTAATTAAATTAAAGATTAAGAATATAAATTAAACCTATGCAACCTACTTGCCAATTTAAATTATACCTACCTAATTAGGTATTAGGTTACCTGTAACATTACCCTTTACTTTTCGCAGCCGGGTAAAAACAGATCTAAATGTTTTTACACGCAAGTGTCCAGGCGTTATGAGAATTAGACGATTTGCTAATTAGACGTTTTGCTACATTGATGTTTCAATAGTTAGACGTTTTGCTACATAGTCGATTTGCGGGTTGGACGTATTGCTAATTGGACGTTTAGGGTAGTTGGACATTTTGCTACGTAGACCTTAATGATCGTGAAGCCATTTTTCAATTGAGTGAAATGACTGGATCACGTGGAATTACTTTTAGGTGGACCATGGCCTATAGACATTTTTGATTTGCATATTACTTAACATTTAGGTGGACCATCGGCAAGAAAAAGTGCCCGTGGTCCACCCAGGTGAACTAAGCAGGTGGACCATTCCTGAATCCCTTATTTAGACCTGGTTCTCAGTTAAATTAACACGAGTTTATAAATTACTGTTCATGTGCATATATTTTATATTTTAAGGTTAAAACTAACTTTATAAAGAAAATCACGTTATAATACTTTTCAATATTGCCGACAGAATGAGCTAAATCCTTTCATGGACAGTGATGTAGACACAATAGAAGTTTTATTGTCATCACGGCCATATATATACGTTTACTGTTCTGGAAAGTGTTATTAAACAGCATGTTCTGTTTGATCACCATAAAATTATGCTTATAACAACTAAAAACATTATAAGTTTAATAAAAATTAATGAGATAAAGGTAACTGTGATGCATTAATTGGAAACGAGGTAGTAACACAGTAATTAATTATCTAAAACAGTATTAAAATTAATTATAATGATACATACTCCATCCTCCAGCATGAATAATTAGTTTAATTTAATCTTATTAGTAAATAATTAGATCAAATTAAACTAATTATCCATGCTTTTAGGTACTTTACATGTGATTTAACAGGTGATTAGTTAATTTTTCGTTGATTAGCCTTTCAGAAACTGCGGGAAAAACTAATTAATCCAAGTCTCATTTAACTTTGCAAAGGTTATAATTATTATTACAATTATAATTTTATAATACCCCGCATATATTTAGAAAAACATTTGTAGATTTCAGGAATATTAATAATAGTTTTGTCTTTGGTGGGATTCGAAACCACGATTTTTTTAAACTACATGGCACTGCAACGCACATGCAGCTAGTTTAAATAAATATACCTTTATTAAGTATGTATATATATATTTATATTATAATATTTAAGTATTTACTGTTTGTTTTGTTTATGATTACACTTTTTTATGCTTTTTAATTTATATCATATTTTAGATATATGACATTCTTCTTCGTTTATCTCTGCATCACCTAAGTTTGACAGGTAGAGAATGCTATATCATTAAGTTCGCCTCTTTACCTATGTGCATGAAGTTTAATAAATAAAAATTAAATGCAAGTATCACCCTCTGTGCCAGCTTACACTATCAGTCCTTAGTATCAAGTATTGTCATTAACTTGTTACTCAAATCTCTGCTATTATATAAAGCGGAAAAGTTTGTTTGTTTGATCGCGCTAATCTCTGGACCTACCAGTCACATTTGAAAATTTTTTTGCATATAGCCCAGTTCTCGACGAAGGTTATAGGTTATGTAACATCACGCTACTGGCGACGGGAGCAGAAAACTAGTAGAATATATAAGTTAAAACTCATAGTATTATTGTGCTATCTAAACACGTCTCTGATGCCTTGTAATAGTTGTTCTACTAATGGATCTTCGTCTGCATACCCCGCTGAGCGCAGGTGGTGTGATACACTGGATATGCACTGTGGATACAAATATATTCCTTTCATCAAATTAACAATATTATTTAAAATTGGAGTTGAAGTTGCTTTACTTTTAGGGTCTCTAATGTAATTTTTGAAAATTTGGTTAGTAATAGAATATTCCCAAATTCGTCAAACTTGAGTGCAAGTCCATTTGTATGTGAAAAATATACTGTTTCTTTTTTTTTCCTCCAGTAACATTTGGCAAATATAATCCAGATTTAAAATAAAATCACGATGACAATAGTCGCAAAGAAAATAGTTTAACCTTGTATGTGTTAAAATACATAAATGTGCAAGTCTCACCTTATCTAAATACGTGATCCCAGCCTGCGGACATATATCTCTAACCATATCCACACTGAGTGGACCTCTAGCTTCGTCTATCATCACGGTGTGCAGTTCACGTAGGAAGTCTGGTAGAGACTCAGCTGTTATGTCCGGTAGTAGCTTCACACTAAATTGATAGCCGACTGGAATGTTCGGGTCTGAGCCTTCTTCTACACGGATACAACTGGAATAGATTAGATAAGTGATATTTTGTGTCATATATATAAATAACAATGAATAATATAATATTTATTATTAAAATAAACAAAAAGCCTGTCTGCCTAAAACACACTGAACATAAAGAAAACCATTTTTTTTTCGTGCTGACGCTACATAGAAATATTATGTACCCTACTATGTCCCTCCTACAATCAATACGAATCTAATGACACCTTATATGTTAAAATCCATCAAGCTATTTAGGCTGTAGAGCGTGCCAAGGAAATAGACATACATACATATCGAAAACATTACCCTCTGTAACTTCGGCAGTGGGCAATAATGTGAATCAAATAACGTTTTAGAAAGACACATTTCATGCTACAGTTCCATCATATTTATATCATAGACAATTCTGGCTTCTAGGAATACAAAAAAGTCATCAATTACCGGTATTGTGAGGCAGTTCGTCCGGTGGGCCAGTACTGCGACGTGATGAACCCCAGGAAGGGCACGCCCCAGTCCAGCGCGTGCTGCAGCGCGCGCTGCGTGGCCAGGTCCTGCGCCGACGGGCTCGCGGCGAACTGCGGGTGCGAGTGGTGCCAGCCGCACACCGCCAGCGAGCCGCGCAGCGACGCCGCCGCCAGCGCCTGCGACACTGGCGCGGTACAGCAGATTATTAGTTACAACAGTATTTGTTGGGCATCAAATATCTAATAAATAAAATTCTCGTGTCACGGTGTACGTTATTGAACTCCTCCGAAACGACTCGACCGATTTTCGTGAAATTTTGTATGCATATCGGCTAGGGTTGAGAATCGGACAACATCTATTTTTCATCCCCCTAAATATTAAGGGTGGTCTGAAAAGGGATGAAAACGATCGTATGAAACTTCTTCATAGTTTCGAAATTTTGTTTTGGAATACTTCTAATTTTTTTTAATTGGGGTGGATTTAGAGGGACAGAATTAGGGATGAAATATTATATGGAAATATATTTGCTTTTGAAGTTAGCGACTTGAAAATTGAAAAGCGAATTGGGAAGGGAGGGGAGGTAAAAGAAAAGTGAGGGGTAGGGAAGAAGTGAGGGGAAGTGCGAAGGAAGTGAGGGTAAAGCGAGGGGGAAGTGAGGGGGTAGTGAGGGGAAAATGAGAGAAAGATGAGAAGGAAGTGAGTGGGAAGTATGGGGCAAGGTAGGGGAAGGGAGATGTAAGTGAGGGGGAAGCAAGGGGGAAATGAGGGAGAAGCCAAGGAAAGGGAGATTGAAATGACAGGGAAAGGAGAGGGGAGGTAGGGGGAGGGGGAGGGAGGGAAGAAGTAAAATGGGAGGAGTGGGAAAGAAGGGAGTGGGGAATGTAGTAAAAAGTTTACGGGGAATATGTCTAGGTAGGTAAAAGATGGTTTGTAGAACGGGAGATTAGAAACATCTTTATATAAAAATAAATCCCTATTTCCCTTGGTCACGGCATCACGCGTGAACGACTGGACCGATTCCGTTAATTCTTTTTTTGTTGTGTTTGTTATTGTCAGGAGAAGGTTCTGCAAAAAATTAGATAATAATTAAGGCAGGACAACGTCTGTCGGGTCCGCTAGTCCGTCAATATAAAGCAGAAGTTGACGACGTACCCGGGTCCATGTCGCAGTGCGTGCTGCCGGCGGCGGCGGCGGCGGGGCGGTAGGCGGCCACGGTGAGCGCGCGCCCGCCGCGCCCCCCGCGCCCGCCCAGCAGCCCCATGACCTCGGCGCGCGACGTGTGCGCGTGCGCGTCCATCAGTATCAGCGTCGACACGTGCAACACTACCGAGAATGGCGCCTACAGTGTACAAACGTACTTTTACTTTAACAAATATAGGATTATAATAATAAAAAAGTTCTTAAAAACAGCAGGCGAAGTAAAGTAAATGTAATGTAGCTAATTATAGACTACGTCACACAGGGCTTTTGCGCTCGGCGTGGCGTCTTTGTCAAAATATGGTGCACGCATTTTCCGGGACAGTAAACGTGTATGGCTGTGATGACAATAAAACATCTATTGTGTCTACAATAGGGGATCGCACTAATTTTCAGAAAGTGTTTTAAATTAATCTTTATGGGTACTTATTCCCATAAAAAATAAAAATTTATTTATTTATAGCCTTTTAGGTACTTAAAATCATGTTTTAGTATTGTTTGTTTAAAAAGCCCGCCAAAACGCCACGATATGTCATCTGACAGCCCGTGACGTCATTTGTAATTTGTAGTCTTATCAAAACAGCTGAACGAACGTATTTTCGCGAAAAGTTTTGTTTTGTGGAGTATATTTTTGATTTATTGCTATGGAACGAAAAAATATCGTCAGTGTGCAGTACCTCAATGTACAATCACATTAAAAACTACTCCAAATAAAATATTCATTGATGTTCCAAGAAAAGCAGATAGTTATACGAAAAAAATTGTTAGACTTAGCGAGAAAAATTCCGACGGGCGAGATGCCTGTAACTTCACCAATTTACTTTCGTGAAGATCATTTTGACGGTAATTACTTACTTACATATTACAAATAAATAGAATGAAATATGGTTAAATTAAATCGTAGTGAATTTATACATTGTGTAGGTAATGTTATAGGTTATATTTACAAGGACATACATAATTTTTACTTGTTTCAGCTTTTTAATGATATGAAAAATTACATGCGAATAATATATTATTATGAAGGTAGTTATAAAACCTACACAAGTTTTCACATTTCAAAGTTCAGTGTCACAAAAGTCTGAATTACTTGCAAAGAAATTGCAAATCATATCATAATGTTGGCTTTCGTAAATCCTATTTCCATTATGAAAAACTAGAGAAACACCACGTGATAGTTTTTAAATCGATTACTGTATCCACAAATGACGTCACACAATGTGATTAGTGTTTCAGTACAGATTAAAAATATTGTAAACAACAACATTTTATTTCTTCATTTAAAAATATTTAAATGAATTATATTAAATTTTAATTCGATAAATAATCATAAAATAGTATATTTAAGTACATTTTAGATTTTTATCTGATTACTGTCCTATCCCCTATTGTGTCCATGAAAGGATTAAACAGAAGAATTGTGCAAACAGCACTTTAGCTCGGCAAATTCGTACGTGACGCTCTCACTCACTCACATAGACTGCTGGCGACGGGGGACGTAATTCAGCAGGCACCTGACGGAACGACAGTTGGCCGCCGTCGCTTTTTACGTTTATTTACTGGTAACATAGATTTAGTTCTAATGTTTTAATTGGTAGTAACATCCCTCGCCACCCGTGCTGGAATGGACCATGGAACTGTCATCAACGAATTTAGAAAGCTATAGCACTGATATTCCGTTTCGATACTGTATTTTTTGTCCTCATACAAATTAAATAGCTTCATGTAGATTGAATAATCACTTACAGGTTTCTCAGCATTGTAAACTCTGCAGTGAAGCAATTGCACATGTTGTTTCTTAGCCTTAGGTTCTTTGCGCGGTTCGGTCCCCATTGCGTATAAATCACCTGCCTCTGTGTGCATTATTGTGTAGCCACCGCCTCCATCCTAAGAGACAAAATAGCACTTTAGACTTTGTGGCTATTATAGAAGACTTTGTAGTACTTCATTGTATTTTCGATGAAAATAAAGAAATCAGTGGATCATATATGGTATTGTGACATATTATGAAAAAGTTGAGTTTGTAAAAACATTACCCTCCTTCATTTCGGCAGTCGGACAAAAAAGAATAAGCAGCAAAGTGACTTCAGGACGCATGGTTATTAATTGTCATCAACCGCAATGAATGAATGATTTTTCTGGCATAAATGTACATGATAATAAATTAACATGAAACTTGAAACTCTGGTCAGTATAGTAATCGACAAAACATATTTTTTTATAAAAATGTAACTACATACCAAGTTAATTTTCTTCTGTCGTCGCGGCATAGGCTCGAACCTGCTAAGTGGTACGGCGATGGGCGCCTCTTCACTTATAGGCCTATTTTCCTTTTTGGGTGTGCTCTTGTTCGAAACATTATCTGAGTCACTGTCTACATCTATTTCAATATCACTCTCTGGATCTGAGTCTTTTTTCTTTTCTATTTTTATCTACAAAATAATTTTGTGTTCTGTTACTTTAAAAAGATTTTCTGATAGAAAGCTGTTTTGTCTACACCCTAGTAGTTAAACAATTCTTTTTGAAGAACTCTTGACTCACACGAGTAAAATTTTTATTGCGTCCAGTTTACATGCGCACCAGAACAAGTACAAATTTGTTTTTATGTCCTAATTTAGTATACAAATTCATTAATACACTATTTGTCATTCATAGGGCAGAATAATAAAGCATAAATTAAACTTACCACTTGTTCCCCCTCAGAAACAGGTAACGCTTGTCCAGATCCTAACACAATCTGCATCTTAGGACTCTTTAAACTATCTTCTGACAAACTCGAATCTTTCCTCTGCCTCCCTTGAGGGGACTTCAACAACTCCTTACTTCTATTCCTAGTACCCTTATCATAATTCCTCAACACTTTTCTTCTATGGTTTCCAATTTTCTTCTCCGCCTTCACTTTAGCTTGATATTTAACGATATTTCTAGAAACAATATCGGTCAAATCTAAGTCAGACCCTACAGATTCTGTTGAACCTATTATAAGGTCATCTTCATATAAAATTTCTGAAGGATTAATAGCTAGTGATTCAGCCTTGTTTTCTAATAAAATGTCTGGTTTAAGTAAGCTCTTGGTATTCGTCTTTTTCTTTCGGAATGGTTTATTTGGTAGTGTAATAGTCGGTGCTCCTGTGGTGACCATGTGTAGTACATTGTTCATGGTGTTTACATCATCTGTTACTATTTCTTCTTGTACCACAGCGGGTATATTTTCATGATCCTCAGGCTTGTCCAGCCCAAATGATGGTGTTTCCAAATTTACTCCATATTCAGCTTCTATAAGTGCTTGGATTTCCGCTTCAGTCTTGGTTTTTAGTGTTTGTGATATTTTATGGATGTTTCTGCCATATTTTGCCTTAAAGAGAAATTAAATAATTTATTTAACAAACCTCAATGCTGCCTCACACCAAATACCCGTCACAATAAATAATTATGGATCAAACAAATAGTGTCAGTCAGAAATAAAATTTGCAACACTCAGGAGTAATTTAGTGAGTTTTGATATCCACCTCAGATAATTAATTAATTGCAATTCCTGTGACAAGCACATTCTTTGTGACAAATTTGCCTTTATAGTACATTTAACAAATTAATGTATGTAAATCTTACCATTTCCTTAACAAGGATGTCTCTCTCTACTTGGCTCCATACAGTATGTATATCATTGTGATTGTGATACTTGTCAGATGAATTATTGCCATACAACTTCTTTGGTGACCCTTCTTTTAACCTGTAGATGTTACAACTTTATGTATAATGATGAAGTGGTGTAGTAAACATTTAAATAATATGGTATGGTTTAACTTCTCATCAAATAATCATTTTTGATGATGGTGGATGGTGGAGTACAACATTTTATCATGTCTACACATAGGGCAGTAAGAAACAATGGTATCAGGAACATCTTTAACTCAGTGTTAAAGTAAATATTTCTTAAAAAGTCCATGAAGGTAATAAATAATACACAAGAAATCTATTTTGCTTTCATCAAGCAAATGTGCCAGTCTTAAGTAATTGTGTTAATTTATTTAATGAGGAGCACCGGCTGATAAGCGACCGCCAGTATGGTTTCCGTAACGGTCGGTCAGCTGGTGATCTTCTCGTGTACCTCACACACCGTTGGGCAGAAGCCTTGGAGGGCAAGGGTGAAGCTCTGGCTGTCAGCCTTGATATTGCCAAGGCGTTTGACAGGGTCTGGCACAAAGCACTTCTATCGAAGCTACCATCCTATGGAATCCCCGAGGGACTCTGCAGATGGATCGCCAGCTTCCTGGATGGTCGGAGCATTAGGGTCGTTGTTGATGGTGCTTGCTCCGATACCATGATGGTTAATGCTGGCGTACCACAAGGCTCAGTGCTTTCCCCAACGCTGTTTATTCTGCATATCAATGACATGTTAACCATTGAGAACATGCATTGCTATGCAGATGACAGCACGGGTGACGCGCGGTACACTAGCCAACAGAATGTCCCTCGGAGCTCCGTGCATGAGAGACGGTTACAACTTGTGTCTGAAGTTGAGGGCTCTCTCGGGCGGGCTCTCGAATGGGGTGAGAAGAACTTAATTCATTTCAACCCTACGAAGACACAAGTATGCGCGTTCACTGCGAAGAAGGACCCTTTTGTTATGGCGCCTCAGTTCCAAGGAGTTTCTCTCCGTATCTCCGATGACATTGGGATCCTCGGCGTTCAAATATCCAGCAAGGTCCAATTTGGGAGTCATTTGGAAGACAAAGCCAAACTGGCGAGCAAAAAGCTGGGCGTCCTGAACAGAGCCAGACGGTACTTTACGTCATCTCAACGGCTTGTGCTATACAAAGCACAAGTCCGACCGCACGTGGAGTACTGTTCTCACCTGTGGGCAGGAGCCCCCAAATACCAGCTCGACCCACTTGACTCCCTCCAACGGCGAGCTGTTCGAATCGTCGATGATCCCAATCTCACAGACAAATTGGAGTCACTGGAGCAGCGGAGGGACTTTGGCTCTCTATGCGTGCTCTATCGTATGTTCAACGGGGAGTGCTCTGAGGAACTGTTTGACTTGGTGCCATCGTCTCCTTTCTATCATCGCACCACTCGACATCGCAGCAAAGTTCATCCATACTACCTGGACACGATCTCGTCTAGCAGGGTTCGTTTTCAGCGTTCATTTCTCCCACGTACGTGCAGGCTCTGGAACGAACTACCAGCTGCGGTGTTTCCCGAGCGCTATGACATGTCCTTTTTCAAACGAGGTTTAAAGAGAGCATTAATATCACGGTAGGCAGCGGCTTCGCAGAGCCCCTGGCATTGCAGAAGTCTATGAGCGACAGTTTCCACTTACCATCAGGTGGGCTGTTGGCTCGTCTGCCACTATAGGCAATAAAAAAAAAAAAAAATATTTGAGATATTACAATAATAATAATTGTGTAAATTAACCAATATTAAAAGTCCACTATGCAAAGTTAATTTACTGAAAAAAAAAACTAACCTGCTGTTCTGCTTATCATACCAATTCGTCTCCGTAGAGTCGAGCAACCACTGAGGATGAACTGTATCTTCACGGCTGGAACACGAAGGTCTGAAGATGATGAGATATGATTGTAATTTAGTTAAATTATTTGGTTTGTATTTAATATGGTTCATTCAATTGTATCTTATGCTTCTGAAAAGCTAAATTATGATAAAAACGGCGAAATATTTGCGTGCAAGTCAGTTTCATAGGTCAAAAGCTCAATGTTATGAAAAAACTTGAGGACAACAAAAACATTGTAAACATAGAAACGTATATGTTGCTTAATCAATGAAAATTACTGATCCGTAAATTGCAAATTCTGAGGCAATTTATTAAAATAGTGGATAACTTACATTCCTTGACTATTTTGAGCAAAACAAGAATTAAAAGAGAAATCTCCTAAAATGTCAATTTCGTCTTCGTCCGCCATTTTTGAATTTCTTGATTCACATCACAGACTAAATGAAGAACAAGTTCACATTTCAGCATTTCACAGATTATCTATAGTTAGAAGTGTAATGAATATATTCGTAATAAGTACGGTATTATAATAGACGCCACCTAAGTCCGTATTATGATACTCGAATATAGTTTATTACTACAGTTTGTCAAGAAAGTCGTGAAAAGAATAAAATCGGAACTAATATTTCTCTTAATTAGGCAACCCAGTATTTACATGTCTATGGTGGTCCGTGGTAGTTTAAATGTCAACCTCTGATAATTTTATTGTTTATTATCAACAAAATTATTTTTAAAGTTACAAATTAGTAGTGTTTGTACTATGAATTAACAGAAATACTGTCACCATGAGTAAATCTATTCGAAGTGCTGGTAGATAAATCATTTTCCATGTATACAAACAATGTTTTACTGAATACACCAAACCGGTCGAGTTTTATGGGATTTAGATGCTGTGTACGCACGTACAGATAAAATGACTGGTATGTAATAGTGTTTTACTTATATCTACACATATTGTAATTAGAGATGCTAAACAAAATCGTTGTTTAAGATAAATACATACAATGTTTACAATGCGATATTTTGAGGTTAAGTATTACATAATCTACAACAGTATATAGATCAATTTGATGGTTTTGATACTTTTATTACACTTGTGTATAAGTATATAATTATAGTATATAGTATGAAATATTCTTTTCTGAACGATGTTAAAATGATGATTTCAAGCAAATCAGAAAGTCCGTCGTATTGTAAATGAATGTTTCAACAACAATGGCAAATTCACCACACCTGGAAAACATCGCAATGGTCGATTCAAAAAAATGCTGAATGCTGAAAAGATACAATTCTTTCATACGGTACGAAAGGAAGTTCCTTCATTAAGAAAATTGCTTGCCGTTGTCAAGAAGACTTGGGTTATGATAGCAGTCTTGAGCATTTTAGGCAGATTATTACATCTATTGGTATTTCTTACAAAAATAAAAATTAGAACAAAAAAATTGTTTTATTTTGATTAAATCTGTTTATTTTATACTTTCAGTTAAATTTTCTTTCTAATGTTGATATCATTAATGCATCATTATTATTTCAAAGTGGCTTAAATTTAACAATAACATTACAATTATCTTAATTATTCTAGTCCTAGTACAAATGATACCAGTTAAATAACAGTGGCGCCCTCATTTATTGTCACGACTTTCTTGACAGACTATAGGCTATCACGTATTAGTCGCCATAGTGGAGGCCACCATACCAGTAGTTTCGCTTTTGGAATGGTGTCCGCCACTTCTGGATTCCACTGACTGCTTACCATCAGGCAGAGGCCGCTACTTCACCCCCACCCCTTTGGATCCGCCCCTGCCACAAAGTCATTTTGGAATCAGAATATTAAATTTTAATAAACCAAATACAAACCTAAAGTGAAAACAAACAGTTGCAGTCAGTACCTACTTCATAATAATATTCGATTAGCGAATTTTGACTGAGTTGCGTTAGCTAATATTAGACTAATACTTATGAAGTAATAGGTTCGATGGACAATGATACCGCGTGAGCGCTTTCCTTCCGTTCCCTTTCAACTTTAAACCCGATCTTTCACTTATTTATTGTAACCTGAAAAATTATTTGATTAAATGATTAGTGCTTACAATGAAGCAGAGGAGAGATCATTTAATTAGAAATTATTAATATTATAAATTCAAAATTTTTTGTGTGTGTTTGTTTGTTACCATTTAGCGCCTGAACGGCTCAACTGATTTCGATGAAAATTGTTATGTAGTTAGATTTGGTGTCGGAGACGGCTAGGCTTAGGCTACTTTTTATCCCGAAAATTGGTCTGGTTGTTGAGATATACAACAAAACATATTTTACACGCGGGCGAAGTCTTGGAGCGCAGCTAAGTAAAATGAAAAAAACATTGCGAAGAAATTTTTTTAAGTAGCAATTTTAATACATGTAATATTTGACGTTACTGTACTCTGTGACGTTTATGAATGTCAATAGTGTCAAAACTCGAAATGACTTTGACGTTGACAACTCAGACTTTCAGATTTCAGAATTGCAGGCAAAGGCAAACGGCAAACTCACAGTATTAATGATTAATATCGTTTAGCATACACTCTACAGTACAGTCGTGTGTGACCGATTATTGTTACGATACTCTAAATAGAAGGACGTCCTGATAACTTAGCTACGATATCGGGTCAGATAAAATGAATTTTATAAGAAAACTTACCGTGGTTAGAACACTAAATTTTAATAGAAGTTTTTCAGTTTCTTCTACAAATAACTCGACACATTCGTGAGTACCAGATTTTGTTTTTATTTAGAGATCATCAACACAGATTTCCTAATTTTTACGCCCTTGAATTATTGTTGACTACAATAGTATTTTCTCTATAAACAGCAAGTAAATTTTGATCGTATTTCAAAGTTACATTGATAACCGTTTGTAATAATTTAACGCGGCTTATTAGCAAGTACCCGTTTAATGATTACTCGCTGGGTTATTTTATTTATTCTATGTAGCTATGTAAATTTTATTTTTTATTTTGTCAAGACTTGGTACTGGACTTTATAAGTGAGTGGTAATTATACTAATTTGCATATCAAATGACAGTAAAAAGTTTTGATTAGAAGTCTGGCACTAATAAGTAGACCAGAAGTTTGTCAAAGTCACCATGCTAAGCAGTAAAGTGTTAGATGTTGATTATTTATTCTTGGTATTTTTTTTGGTTTTTAACTAGAATATTTATGGGAAGAGATAGGATAATTCTTGTGAAGACTAGAGACTACACAATCTTCTAATAATATACCTTTAGTAAAAGAATGTAAAATGAAATGTGTATGTATATTCAAGTTTTTATCTTAGTTTTACCAACTTAAAGTTCAAAATGGGTTATCAATTCTTTTTATTTACTTTCTGCTATATTTATATAAAAGTTTAAAGCAATGTTATCATTGTAATCAATACCTGTTATACTCAATAATATTTATCAAACTGAGAGAAAAATTTGTACTTTTATTTGTTATTGCAATTATTGCTATTGTATGATATAAGACTTTTTTGTAATATGATTAGTAATTAGGAGATATTAACAAAAGAAACATTTTACTGTCCAGACAATATCAGACCAGTCAGTTATAAATAAACTGCATACAATATAAGTTTAAAGAGAAGTCTTACATTATATGATCTAAAAATAAAATAAATATCTTTTAAATGTTAATTTTTTATAAATTAATTTTCTTTCCTTTTTATTTGCTTGCTCTTTCTAAATATAGTTTTAGACCCAGCTTTAATATACTTACTTATAATTTAGATACAGTATCTTACACTTCTCTCTGTCCCCTCTACATCAAGTGACCTCAAAAGTGCACAACATAGATAAGGATTAACACC
Organism: Parascotia fuliginaria; assembly: GCA_963082885.1. NCBI lineage: Eukaryota > Metazoa > Arthropoda > Insecta > Lepidoptera > Erebidae > Parascotia > Parascotia fuliginaria. Next base: position 16,058,194 of record OY720178.1, read on the forward strand.
TCAAAAAATTACACTACAATCTCTCCCCACAGATGCAAACTCTTGGTGATTGGCGGTGGTTCTAGTGGATGTACAATAGCCTCTAAATTCTCTAGAAGATTAAAAGCCAAGGATTCAGTTATCGTTTTAGAACCTAGTAAGGTAAGCTTTAATTGTATAACTTATGATTTTTTTAATGAAATTGTATGTTTGTCGCCATGAATTCGGTAAACATTAATTTGTTTTTGTAAGAACACAACTGGTAACTAGACTTAGAGCGGTTTCGTTCACGCCCAATCCGAAACCCGTAAAATACCGTTTGGAGTAGTTGTGAAACTATTTCTGTTGTAGTTTACGCACCGAGCTCCAATATCTTATTACTTTCCGTCACCCATGAGTGTCATAAGGGCCACATCAAGTCAATTCGCGCGAATCTATAGATTTGAAAAGCGACATGCACTTGTCAGGGTCATTGCGTGGTTGACCGTCGACGCGTCTTCTAAAACATCCTTGTTACGTGTTGAAGAAGAAATACCTACGAGTAGATTAACTTCGAGAACATACACTGGCGTAATAATATTGATTAATCAGATAACCTGTAGCTAAGTAAACGCAGTTTATTGACAATATATAAAGAGATAAACATAACTTACCTATTGTGTTATTTATGTCATTAGGATTTATTTATACTTACATAGAAAATAAATGCACAAGGCCGACTCGTTCATGCAGCATAACTGTCACGCAGAGGTCTCAGGTTCGATCCGCAGGTAAAATGACAGGTATTGAAGGTTCTTCTATAGATAAATTTTCCATATTAAATCAGCTTAAAATTGTACCCGGTAAATGGTGACAGGCTCGCCCGCTGGTATGAGGACAAAGTAAGTGTTATAGACTTCTGTCATATTGTGTACAGATAGGAAAACATCGTGAGGAAGCCTGGACTTCTGATGAAGTCAGAAATCGCTAATCCGCCTTGAGCAAGCGTGGCAATCAATGCTCATACCTTCTCTGTATGAGAAGAGGCCTTTCCCTGCAGGGGGATATTAATGGGCTGATATGATGATGTGTATCATCATCATATCTTTCTTTTATCTTTATTCTGTCTACCCCGTACACGAAAAATGACCTGCACGTCTGGTCTAGCAGTTAAGTAGATCTTCTCTTTACTGCCATTATCGATATGTCGTACGCTCGATACCCTCCCTAAACAATCATCCCAAATTTTTTTCCAGTCTTCTGGGTGAGCGTTAACCTTCCATTCAGTTATGATACGCGGTCTATATCTACGATTACTAATTGAAATATAACACGTCATCCCTAGTCATCCCCATCATGGGCTGCGTAGCAACGCATCAGCAAGTTTAATTTTAGTGCCTGAGTTGCATATTATAATCACTCAATAGAAAAAGAAAAGTGATATAAAAGGTGATGTATGATTTGCCAATTTTAAATTCTGTAGCTATAAGGAGAAGACACATTTTCGAACCCTCGTATTTTCTCTTATGCCTCTCTTCCACCCCAGGGCTTACAAGAATCCCCAAGTAACGACATTGCGTAAGCAAGCCGCGAGTCGCTAATGTATAATAAATAATAATAAATGCTGTGTCATGTTCGTCTCGGCTATTGTACAGACTGTAGGTAGGTACATCATTTTGATGGTGATCAAACACTATAAACTGAGATGGTGATTGTGTAACAATGATTAAGAATGACGAGTATTCTACTATGAGTAGTTGCATGAAAAGAAGTGAATAGATGCGGTATAAGGGCACCCTTTCATGACCGACCGTACCCTTTTTTTTTTTTTTTTACGTGGGAAATGCATTACGCATACGCACCCGCCCGGGCAAGGCGGGGGTCATGTCGGACTCTCCGACCGCACTCAAAGCGCGGCCAGCATACCGACTAAAACCCACGGTGTTCCTCCAGACGGCCAGAGTGTCGGGGTCACGGGAGTCGCTTGCGCATTCATCCGCGACCCCGACGGGCCATGGCCCGCTCACCGCGAGCGGGCCCCGTCTGATTTAGGGGCCTAGCCCCCCCTCCTTCGAGAGGCGCGTGCGGAACACGCGCACTGCCGTCTCGGGCCCGTGCTGTTCGGGCGGCGACTGCCAGATCGCTTGAGGTTCCTCTTGGTTCACCGTGGTCCTTGGTAACCATGGCTACTAAGCCCCCCCGCCGCGACAAGGCAAAAACCCCGTTGGGGGGATGACCGACCGTAACCTGCATTAATAAGAAGGAACATTTTTTAACTGCCTAAATGGTTTTGGCATTTAGGTAATCAGATATTTTTTGTCTTGTTTTAAATCTATCATATCGATATGTCTATCGACAACAACATAGTTTGTGATGCCACGACTTAACGTTGTGATGACAATGAAAGTTTACATAGGTAGTACTTTTTACTTATCTGTGGTATTTTTAAAAACATTAAGTTTTCGTCTTCGACGGGAAATCTAGATAGTTCCGCTAAACCGGCTAGTCGTGTTCGTATGGATAAGACCATATCCATATCAATACGAGCCATATTGTCCAATTCAAGCCAATGAGACCTATATCATTAATTCATCAATTAATGAACAATTTCAGCTGTTTTCATGGAATTCGTGTTCATTCAGTTCTGATTAAATGTTTTATAAACATGCCTATTCTCTCTGTTGTGGCACGATTCTTCATTCATATAAAATACCTATGTTGTCAATACGAAGTAGGATGTCAACTCAACCACGCGGTTTGCTGAAATCACGAATCCTTGCATACCTTTATAGAAATAACATAACTGTACACGTTCGTTCAGTTATTATATTATCCAATATAATAGGTACTATACATTATGTATACCTACATATTATTATATACTTCGTTGGTTAGCCACTCGTTTGTTTCAATAAATACTTAACGATCATAAATATAGAAATAAATTTCAACGAGTTGAGGTTGCTACACACAATAAGATTATGTATTTTATTTTATTGCTACACGGTATTCAACTGTCTGTAATACCATGTTTATAAACAGTTATTATTTACGTAGGTGGATATTGTTATTTAGACATGAAAATCAATATTTTACACCGCTAATATTTAAAAAAATCGAATCGTGGTTCATTCTCGATTCGAGTGTTTTGTTGTTCTGATTACACATTCCATTTTTAACGCTGCCAGGCAAAATACTATTAGAATATTATTGGAATCGCTTTGACGTAAAAGATCCCTCGTAAAAGATAGGTTCTTAGTTCTCTGGCATTTTAAAATAATCACAACGAAAAGATAAATGCTGGACTCACAGAATACATAATTTTTAAATTTGGTGTGAGTACAGAAAAGAAATCTTACTCCTACTTCTGTTGTTGTCTCCCCCAGGACCATTACTACCAACCTCTTTTCACCCTCGTCGGAGGTGGTGTCTGCACAGTCAGTGACGCACACCGGCGTGAGGCAGATGTTATGCCAAAAGACGTCAAATGGATTCAAGATTCTGCGACCAAGATCAACCCTGAGCGAAGCTGTGTCGAAACAAAGGACGGACATGTTATTAACTACGAATACCTTGTTGTGGCTGCTGGAGTTCAGATGAATTATTCCAAGGTGAGAAAATAACCTTTTAAGGTTACACGATATTCTGTTCTTTTCATATTTCTTTTACGACCACAGAACAAAAGAAGTGGTGCCATATTCCTGGTTTGTTCTTACTGAACTTTTATTTTCGTTGTAAGAAGCAGTGGTGTAATTTGCGGACACATTTATGTTAGGTACCTATATCTCAAAGATTTGAAAGCACAGTTTGTCCTATGTGACCATGGAGACTAAGGTATTTTCATACGTCACTTGAAATAACGAGATCGAAAATTAAAAGAACTCTTATGTACTCATATAATAAGTAAGTACCTGTGTTTTTGTTTGAATAAAATCAAAGAAATACCAGCCTTTTCTCATACTAAACTCAGCTGTTGGGTAATAACAGGTCGTTACCATATGAACTACGTAGAATTTACCTGTATTTTACAAGTTATTTTCGAATACATTTATCCTCGTTTATTTAGCGTAAAATTCATGAATATTAATAGCTATATTTTACGGTCCTTGTCATTTTCCTTATCTTTCTTGACGCTCAAGTCAAGGTCTATGGATTCAAGTATGAAGAAAAAGAAAGCAAAGCGAAAAGATCGCTGCGTTTCTCCAATTAACCTTCCGATCAAACAAGAAATCTCAAACAGAAAACTCAACTCACTGTACCTATATCTTATAAAATATGTTTGTTCAGACACCAGGGATGTTGGAAGCTCTACAGGACCCTAACAGCTGCGTGTCCACGATATATACACAGGATTATTGCGGCAAGACGTGGTCTGACATTAAAAACTTTAAGGGAGGCGAGGCGATATTCACCTTTCCTAAAAGTCCAGTCAAATGTCCTGGCGCGCCGCAGAAAATTGCTTACCTGGCCGATGCTTACTTTAATAAGGTAATATTTTTGGTTTTATTATTGGATAGAACGAGAATGGGGGAGATACTATAAAGTAACCTTATTATTCCTCGGGACGCAGGGCTGGTTCTTTAGTGCCTTAAAAAAAATGCCATTGCCAACATGTCCAGTTCTTGAAATTTCCATTAATTGATTGCGATATAATAAAATTCCTACCTTTTTCCTCTGTAGTGTGTAAGAAATTGGCATTTTATCAACGACATTAGTTATTTGTGAAGCAATACAAAAACGATGTGCCTACCTAATATGAATCATTTTACAGTTGTACTAGAAATAGAATCAGCTAAACCATTCAGAGATCATTATTTCTACGAATTGAACGTTTTCCTTATTTATTCGAGGAATTTATTCATACAAATGTTGTCCATTCATTGTATCATATGAATGGGACTCGCGGGGTTTCCTAACCTACTTTAAGAGCCGCGTGATTTTTACGGTCACGGTAGAAATTTCCTAGAAAGAAAAGCCGGAAAACTAATTTATTTTATTTATTTTTCTTGTACTTTGTTGCGCAAATGCCGTGTAATGCTTCTTTCTTCTTTGGGTGTTCTATGTATAATATGTATGTACTTACAAAAAAGTATTTAAGTATGTATATCCGCATTTCTAAAACCCATAACACAAGCAGCAACTATAATGCTTACTTTGAGTCTAGATGGCGTTATGTGTAGTTAGTGTGATATTATTTCTAATAAATCCGGTATCATGATTGGTAAAGGAAATTCGATACCTAGTTTAAATCACAAATATCACATATCATAACATGTTATCCATAATGACCATTTTGCATAATTATTATTAAACATATCAAGTACTTACACAATCCAATATATTTGCTACTTTTTTCAAAACATCAATATTATAAAATAATTTATAATAATAATAATAATAATAATAATATTCTACCACATTCACACAACGCCATCTACCCCCAAATTAAGCAATTATATTTGCTTGTGTTATGGGTACTAAACAACTGATATACTACTTATATACATTTTTTTTTGTAAATACATACATATTATAGATAAATTACACCCAGACACAGAACAAACAATCATGCTCATCACACAAAGATTTGGAATCGATCACAAAGATCTGGGTGGGAATCGAACCCACGACCTCCGGCTTAGCAGTCAGGGTCACTAACCACTAGACCAACAGGCCAGTCAGTTTATGTTTGATAAACTTAACATACTGCTGCAAATAATCGTTATATACTCAATTACAATTATAAAGCAACTATGAAATTGTAAACTAATCGCTATTTTCTTTTGTTTTGCACTCACTTCACTTCCACTCACTTCTTCTTTTTTTTTGGCAACTGAGCCCACGGTTGTGTCAGCTATTTCTGCCAGCGTCAAATGTAAAATAATATTATCGTTGATGATATTAATGGTATATTACAATGATAAAAATAGAGGGATATGGTTTAGAGAAATTCGGAGTTAGTTTTATTAGGTATGTGATAAATAATAATACACACGTTTAAAAAATTAAAAAAATTGATACCTACGTGTAAAACTCGGGGAGTCGTTAACTATGTCATCAAGTTCTAAACAGATACTGAACATTATAAAAATCTGTGTAATGATTTTAAATATTAAAAAGAAGTACAAATTATATATATTTTGTGTGTTTTTGTTTCAATCTTGTACAATAATACCTAAATAAATCTTCTTCTTTTAACAGACGAATATCCGGTCAAAAGCAAACATCACATACGCGACCTGCGCGCCATTTATATTCGGTGTGAAGAAGTATGCTGATGCCCTTGAAAAGGTGGCCAAAAGAAAGAATATTCATGTAGACCTTGAGGTCGTACTCAAGGAAATACATCCAGATAAAAAAGAAGCGGTCTTTTATAGAGGCGACAAACCCGACAATGTAAGTATTTTGACACCAGGAGGCGCTACTTGAGTCTCGGATTTTTTTACTTTCAAGAAGTTTTGATGCAAAAACTCAACAAATTTACCATAACCAACTCACAAAAAAAACATCAAAATTTTACCATAAAAATAACGCAACTTAAGTTTCAAATGTATTATTTGCATTAAATAGAACTGTAAACGCAATGATTTCTTACTTTTTATACAGCTTTCACCTAATTCTAGCATATGGACAGAACATATTTTAAAATATAGCCCCAATTAAATGATAGAAATTGAAATCCACGAAATATGACACTAAATTACGACGCTGCCACTCATGACGCGTACACGCTCTTAAACGCTGTTTGTTACTGTTTTCTCTATCAAAAATATCATTGTTCTAGACGGAAACAAGGCGATACGACTTACTACACGTGGTCCCTAATCAAGAAACGCCCGACGCGATCCGTCTAAACAAACAGATTGTAGATTCTACTGGCTTTTTAGACGTGGATATGTACACACTGCAACACAAAAAGTACCCCAATATATACGGCATAGGAGACTGTACGAATACTCCTAATAGTAAAACTGCGGCTGCGATATGTAAGTGTATTTTATCTTTATTTTATAATTGTAAGATTTTTTATTAAAAGTCTTTATTTAAATCGTTAATTACAAACTTTTGCATTGCATTATTTTACATTATTTACATTGACAATTGTCTATATTTATCTGGATTACACGCTGCTTATTACAAACGCTATTCGAAATGTACGCAATTCCTCTTCAACTATCTGATTTACTCGGTACGCCACATTCGCGTTTGGTCACATACGCGGTTTGCCATAATCGCAATTCGTCTTATACGCGGTTAGTCATGATCTCAAGAAGTACAATACTTTACGTCATGACGGACCGCGTCTGTGACAAGCTGCGTATTATGCTAGCGTACTATGACATAGCGTTTGTGACAAGCAGCGTGTAATCCTTACAACTTGTTTCGGCGACTAATACTATAATTATCATGAACTAATTTTGTATGTATTTGATCTGTGCTCTAGAACAATGTCGGATTTCCTCTCTTCTCGAATTTTATTTAATTGTCTTGTCTTTGTTAGAGTTCTTCATGTATTTTTTCCTGCAATCAAATCTTCAAATCAAATCCTGCAATCAAATCTTGTTTAAACATCGAATTGATTTAATTTAACTTTAACACGTTCACTGCCGGTAGTATAAAAGATAAAAAAAAACAAAAAAACTTTTTGAAGAAAATATAAGCGTTAGGTCATAATATACATTTACACGGTAGTAGATCCACGCTGATTTCAGCATGAATGGGCCGGATCGTCCGGGGAAGTACTACCCTCTCATAGAAGATCGACTTAAGAGTAGTAGTATCCGTACTACTGCGTTTCGTTCGGTGAGTGAGAGCGCCGGAGGCCCAATTTCCCCCCTTTCCTCTTTCCTCACCTCCCTCATTCCCTTCCTCTAACCCCATTCCCAGCCGCCATAGTGGAGGCCACCATACCAGCAGTTTAAGAGTATGGCTATTGGTATAGTGGCCACCACTTCTGGATTCCACTGACTGCTTACCATCAGGCGGGGTGGAGTCACTTTGGTAGGCTACAATATAAAAAAAAAAAAAAAAAAACATTTTTATATTAGAAGTGTTTTGATCAGCAACTGGGTTCCGTAGATATTTCAAAAAAACTTCGTGAGGTCATAATTGACCTACGCGGCGCTGTAATACCTAAAAGTGAATATTCGTTATGGACCTAAAAGAATGAAACACGAATTGCTGAAAAAGAGGGACCTGTTGCTTAATTGAGACGTTTCTGCGTCGTTTGCTATAAAGAAAATGTTAAAACACATGGATCAAAAGTCGCTCGAAACAAAACTAAGTAAGTCGTTAAATACTGTAAAAACTGTCCTGGTGAAATATATTATTGCCTACAATGCTTCAATAAATCTCAATCAATTACACCCACATTTTCAAGAAATTTACGATTACTCAGAAACCATACTGAAGGATTGGTCTACAGCGCCATTCCGGTCACCCGCTATAGAGAAATGTTCGGTAAATATGGCCTACGGCTCACAAATCAGTTTCAAACTCAAATCTCCCTTGAGGTCAGTGATGCCCTACGCGGCGTCTCGATCCAGATCAGGTGAGGTCACCGATGACCTACGCGGCAGAGAACGTGTTAATTAAAATAAAGTCACTTAGTTATAAAAGTACCTATTGACTGCATTACACTAATAGTAGAAGACGCAATACAAAAAAATTATGAATCGGATTCAATTATTAAATACAGAGTGCACTTTTATTTATTTATTAAGCATTATCACTCTTAGTACAATGTTAATAAGGTCTTATTTCATTCAGCAACACAATCGTACGTATTGGAACGCAACCTTCTTGCCACGATGCAAAAAGATACCCCAAAAACAAAGTACAATGGTTACGGCGCGTGTCCACTAGTCACTTCATACGACACAGTGATACTTGCAGAGTTTGTATACGGTGGAGTGCCGCATGAAACTATGCCGTTTGATCAGGTAAGACATCTTACTCTCACTGTTAAATCTATACTGTTATATAAAGCGCAAGAGTTTCTTTGTTTGTTTGTTTGATCGCCCTAATCTCTGGAATTAGCAGTCGAATTCGATTTTTTATTTACAAGTGATCATTAAATTTAATTTCCTGGTCATTTTTACAATGAATTTATTACAATACAAAAAATAAATTGGTTTTTATTACCGTCTGTAAAATTAACCCAAACGGAGTTACGTAGTCTGATTTTTATGCCGACGCCTGGCTTTTGGAAAAGTGACCACTTGAAACCCACTGACTGCTTACTATCAGGCAAAGGTCACTTTACAAGGCTAGTAATGGGCGTCATAATATCTAAATGTCGACGTCGTTAATGTCTCCCTTTGCGATGTTATATATATTTATATCTATATTTATATTTTCTTTTCAGTCTAAAGAGGGCAAAATAGCGTTCTACATGAAGAAGCACTTGTTCCCTTTTATATACTGGCATGTGATGCTCAAAGGATACTACCACGGACCGGATTTCGTTAGGAATATAATTAATCCATTGGGCTGGTAATACGTATACGTATAGCGCACGTATACGCTAGGTGTACGTACTCGTAATAAATTTAGGATATACTGAGCTGTTAACTACATAAGTATGTATATATATGTATCTTTATAACAGTAGAGATTTAACGACAAGTGTTATCTTATTGACTAATAATAATTTCTATATATCAAGCAAATTGATCGATGATAGTTTGTGTGTTTGTATATTATGGTAACTAAAATATAGTGATACTAATGTAATTATTATGAACTAAATGTGAATAAACTGTAGCTAGGGTTGTGATATACCTACATGTATATAAAAAACTTAATACTTATATATTCTTTATTTATTATAAACAATCATTGTACTCGGGATCTTGTTATTTTTACGATTAATTTATAATTACGATTGACAAATGATAATGGCTAATTTATTTATAAAAGCACCAGCCTTTAGTTTTTATAGCGCTCAAGTCAAGAACTAAGCGCTAATGCTTTCATTTTAGTTACTTTTTTTAAATAATAAAAATGTATAATATATACAGAGTTTATAACGACGGTTTGATATTAAATGAAAAGGCAGCTGTTACTAGTCTGTATAATGATTTCAAATTAATCACAAAAATGTTTTGACGAAAAACAAAAATTTAATAAATAAATAATGTTGTAGTAGTAACAAAGTAATACACCATTTATTATGACAGATTCACTGACCTGTAATGAGTGGCAACGTTTATCCGTCGACGTGGATTATGACGTAAGTCAGTGACCGTGACTTACAGAGTGTTTATAATTAAAGAAATTAAAAAAGTAGTCCTGTGTTTAAACTATTGAAGATATTTAGTTGTTTTTGTCTAGCTTTATAATGTAACATACCTACTATACGTAATTGCATTTAATATCATACCGTCTTATACACTGTATAATATTTATACATATTATTGCGGCAACTTAAAAGGCAGCAGGAAAAATAACTCACATATATTAAAATCAAGGGAATTGCCTGTATTTGGGTAAACAAAAAGTATGTAAATAACTAATTATTTATTAATCGCGTTTAAGTCCGTGTAGTTTAGATACCAACCTTTGTATTTTACGATTTAAAGTAGGTATACAACGCGAAAGTTAAAAGGGTATTGTGATATTTCGCCTATTAGATGCGATATTGAATGTTGTTTTATACATAAACTAAATTATTCTAAATTGTTGCATTGTTGATAACAGATTTATTTATAAGCTTGGTTGTATCAAATTTGTAAATTTAAGAATTGTTATAAATATTATATTATGTTTTATACCAATATTTTGTGTTTTAATTTTATCTGTTTAGGATTTTACTAAAGTTGATAGAATAGTTTATAAATAAGTATCTATAAAAGTATCCCAAATTATTAACAATTATTTATATCTTCATTATAATGTAAATCAAAATAATTTTCTCCACAAAACTGAATTATAAATCTAAATTTTCAACTGCGGCATTTTTTACTTACTATCTTTATTGTACTCATTTTAAAGTAACCTCGTAAAATATCAAGAAAAATGACAAGTCATATTATTATGTTGACCTCTAAAATTACATAACTAAGGTAATGAAGGTTTTATAAAATGGCGCCCATGAGATGGCAGCACTGAGGTGTCAGGTCCAAGCACCTACAAAGCGCTTTCAATAAACCGTGAACGATTCTATTGATTACAAACTGTATGAATTTTGAATTTGTGAATGGAAGACCTTTTACCTAAGTGGCGCCAAGTGGTAGCAAAAATCACCCTCATTAAATTTATTTGATATCTAAACTACTTTGTAGTGGAAATTTTCCGTGGTTCACAAAGCTGCTAATACTCGTATGTGCTTATCAGCAGAAGCTTAGTAAAGAATAAGTTGACAAGCGAAATCTATACGTAATACATAGGTACTTGCTAAGTACAGCAAGTATTATAATTGTCTAAACTAAACTGAAGGTCGGTGGCCAGACCCCTCACAAGGTGGACCGAACGACCGAAGAGTGGCAGGCAACCTATCAATAAGGACAGCTCGTGACCAGTTAAGAGGGCGAATCTTGGGGTAGGGCTATAAGTTTTTGGGAAGCAGTAAAGAATATGATATAGTAGTAAAAAAAGCGGTTTACCTGTTTATGCGTGTAAACAGCACGGCATATGACGACTAGTAGCACAATAACCAAACAGTTAATTGTCGCACCTGGCTGGCCTGGTTCCCGATGTGCAGTATCGGTCACTATTTCTGACCATAGCAATAAAAAAATAGATTATTAATCCATGAACGCCAACAACTACAGACAAAAAAATTAAAAACCAGATGGTTGCTGTTGTCAATTAATTGTCAATACTGTCAAGATGATAGACCTAAATCACGAAGACTTAAATTTCCAGCTGATACATTAAACAAAACAAAATAAACATTAAATAACAGATAATTGAAGAGAACATAAACTTGGTCGCAACACTGGGTGCCTTAAAGTACCCAGGTGAACGTTATGAATGTCCTCAAAAAATATATTGTGGTCAAAAAATTACACTTGAGTAGAACTTTTTCGGTTTCCTCTTCTAATAAAAGGACACATGCGTAAGTGCTTCGTATTATTATGAGGGCGTAGATTTATAAAGAGACTTGCGGTCTTTAATTAAGTTGTATAGTCTTTTCTATCGCCATGGGTAACCTACCTACTCATATTATGATTCTACTTTATTTATTCGAGGATAAATCTGATGTACCTACAAGTTACAATATATCTACCTACCTATTGTAACTTATTTAAAACTTTAAGCTCTCTTATTTTCAGACTATGATAAGGTATCTTGAGAAGTTACCGATATTAACGCGTAGGCTTTTCAGCTTTATTTAATGCAAATAAGTGCTTGTGCAAAATACATACAAACTAACTTGGAGTCTCTCTTTAAATTATATGTCAGTACCTACCTATTATCGGTTCTATTAACAACCTGACTGTGGGACCTAAATCATAATCGCTACCCGCAGATGTAAACTCCTGATACTCGGCGGCGGTTCTGGCGGGATCACAATGGCGGCAAAATTTGCAAGGAGACTAAAAACTGAGGGTTCAGTTATACTTGTAGAACCTTGTCAGGTACATCTCTATTATCATTAGATATCACTTTAATTTGCCTATCACTTTCTATAATCACAGTAATAAATGTGTGGACTATTGCCTTAGTTAGACAGTGACCACAAATCGATGGACCATTAGGTATACCTCCAACCAAAGGGAGGATCCTTTGACCAGGCTAAGTGATCGTACCTGGCGGGCTACTGCCCGACAGTTGGTGGTCGGGACTTGTATATTATATTATAGTGAGTGGGTGTGAGAAAGTTGATATCGCGAGTCAGGATTTTCAGACATTTTTGGTGTTTTTGTATAGAAATTAATGGAATGTGTTAATCAGCGCCATCAATATTTTCTATTTCGTTAACTCATAGTCGTCGTCCTCGCTTGTGTTGTTTTTTCTTTGTGGGTCACTATTGGCCAGATGGATGACGCTACTGACCGCTGCCCTGAGAAACATTACTTAGCCGCCCTCATCCATTTGAATACGATTCTTGGGGAAGGTGTATTGAACGTCTTATGACTGGTATGATAATGATGTGCAAAAAAGTTTTGAATAACACTCTACTCGAATAACTAAACGTATTTTTTATACTTACATGTAAGTAAGTACTTAACATAGTTTTGTACCACCAGGAGCATTACTACCAGCCTCTTTTTACATTGGTCGGCGGTGGCGTATTCTCTGTGCGTGATACACTTCGACGAGAGGTAGATGTAATGCCAAAAGGCGTCAAATGGATCCGGGATTACGCCGTCTGCATCGACCCGGACAGATGCTGCGTCGGAACTAGAAAGGGGCACGTCATTAACTATGAGTATCTCATCGTCGCTGTCGGTGTTATTATGAATTATGCTGAGGTACGCGAACGTTCCAATATCTTATGGGTTCTACAAGGAGTTAAAAGGTTTTAACAGGGTCGATAAAAAGCAAGTGGTACTCCTAGTGTTGCAAGCTTCCATAAGCTACGATAGCTGCTTACCATCAGACGAAAAGTATCCATATTTCATTTTATGTCACATTAGTTTTTTAAAGATATATTAATCATCACTGCCATGAAAAGGCTAGACTAGAAAACAAATGAGAACGATTTGATTTCAGCATTTATTTCTCTTGATTTTCATGTGCGCTATCGGTGATTAAGAACGCAGAGCGGTGCAAGGGGTGCACTTGCTTTACGTATGTAATAGTCCCTATTCATTTCATTTTTGTTTTTTATTATTGCTGAAGATACCAGGGCTGTTAGAAGCTCTACAGGATCCCAACAGCTCTGTATCAACAATCTTCACGTATAATTACTGCGGGAAGACCTGGTCAGACTTGCAGAAGTTTAAGGGAGGCGAGGCGATATTTACGTACCCTAAAAGTTATGTCAAGTGCCCCGGTGCGCCGCAGAAAATTGCTTACCTCGCTGATTCTTACTTTACTAAGGTAACTAAAGGTAAATTTTGTATGTAACTGAGTTAGAAACCACAAATTAAAATAAACAGTTAGTGTAGCTTCCCTTTTTTGTTTTTTTATTTTTTTTTATTCTTTTTTTTTCTGAGAGTTTAGTCACTCAGTGACTATGTCACTCTCATAAGAAAACTATACAAAATTAGGTACATTAGACATAAGCTTATTAATTATACCGATTAGCGAAAGTAACTTTGGCCATGCTATATAACATTCTGGCCTCCTCAGACAATGGAAAAGCAAGGATGCTATTACATCTACCAACATCATAATTTCTTTTGGACAAAAATAATTGGTCTCTTAGGGTCTCATTCCGCACACACTCCGCCAAAACGTGATGCACATCTTCTATAATATTACATGTTGCACAATTTGGTGACTCAGTTTTGCTCATTAAATATCCAAAACTATTTAACGGAATGTGTCCCGAACGAAGTCTAAGAGCCATAACTGTATCAGATCTGCTCATGTTGGTATGGTCAATCCATGGAAACTTTGTGATATTTGGTTGAATGGTTCGGTACCATATGCCTTTAGTTAATGACCTTTGATCAAAATATTGTTTCCATAGCTCAATACAATGTCTTTTCACAATGTATAAGAGATCTGTATGATAAGGAACCCACGGCAAATCTATACCATCTGTTAAGGCCTTCTTAGCCAATGAATCTACTGTTTCATTTCCGACCAGACCAACATGGGCCGGCACCCATTGTATAACAATATTTTTATTTTTACTAGTAATATCAAAAATATAGCTTAAAATTGTATAACCAATCGTTGTTCCTCGAGATTTCGTCGTACAACGAACCAGATGTTGAAGGGCACTCTTTGAGTCCGAAAATATTACATAGTTACCGTTTTTAAGAGAGCTTCCCTTTACCTAAGAAAGATGAAAGCCATACCTGACCCTCCATCCCATCCATCATACGATTCGATATTTAGCAATATCTTTAATTTTATTGTTCAACAGACCAACGTCCGTTCAAAAACAAATATCACATACTCAACCTGTACGCCATGTATATTTGGTATAAAAAAATACTGTGAAGCACTAGACAAAGTGGCCAAACGGAAGAAAATTCATGTAGACCTACAAGTTATACTCAAAGAAATACACCACCATAAAAAAGAAGCGGTGTTTCATAAGTGCGATGATCCTGAACATGTAAGTATTTTGACACCAGGAGGCGCCACTTGCACCTCGGATAGTTTAGTTATCATCCAGCTGTCAGATCTTTTATAGGATCTTTTGCTTGGAGCAAAGACGATGAACTGAGATTTTCAGTCTTCAGGCCGTCTGACACACTCGTAAAAAGCTAGTCTTTTTACGAGTGTGTCTACTAGCTACATCATATCTAAGACTCCATTGAACATTCGAATTTAAATGTTTTTTATGAATAAGTAGTAGCAGTAGTAGTTATTTGCTTGAATCCATAGCATCTTTCCTGTCCAGCCCTGCTTAAAATGCATATAAATGAGTAGACATTTTAGGTGATTATCATGATTTTTAGACGGAAACAAGACAATACGACTTGCTTCACGTTACGCCACACCAGCATGTCCCTGACGTGGTCCGTCTAAACAAACAGATCGTCGACGAGCAAGGCTTTCTCCACGTAGACATGTACACACTGCAACACGTCAAGTACCCCAATATATACGGCATTGGAGACTGCATGAGCGCGCCTAATAGTAAAACTGCGGCTGCCATCGGTAAGTTTAAAAGTAAAACATTTTAAAACAGAAGGCAAACAAAAATAGAGATTTTACCTTTTTCCAAGATTTGTCATTCTCTTTCCCCAAAGAGACATTTTGCATGACATTTTCTCTGAGAGACATGACAGTCGGTTACATTCTGTGCTGTCATGTCATGTAACTTCTACCAAGGCATATTGCTCTTTTACTGAAGTAAGAGGTATTTTCCTTAGATCGCGCCTCTCATAAGATCTATTTTATCCAGCAAAACAATCGTATGTAGTGGAACAAAACCTACTTGCCACGATGCAGAAGGACTGCCCAAAGGAAAAATACAACGGTTACGGCGCCTGTCCACTCATCACTTCATACAACACAGTGATACTCGCTGAGTTTGTGTACGGTGGTATACCGCATGAAACTATGCCCTTTGATCAGGTAAACATATTTTCTTTTTATCATGTATTGTTTATATTTTTAGTGACTCTCCATTAGAGAACAATACTTACCTCCCGCATTAATTATTAAACATAAGTACAACTACACGTAGATATCTACTGTCTAAATTACTTTTTTTAAATTGTCTGAATTGTCTAAATAGCCGAGATACATTCATTGTTGAGCATGAACTGCTACCAAGCATTTTCACTGCATAGGTTCTTTTATACCTTAAAAAATAAAGCTACCTACATTATGTATTTACATATCAATATTTAAATATAACGAAGGCCGTTTTCTAGCGACTAGATTTGAATCAATTTTTATTTTTCTTTTCAGTCCAAAGAAAGCGTATTAGCGTTTTACATGAAGAAGCACTTGTTTCCATTTTTGTACTGGAACTTAATGCTTAAAGGATACTACCACGGACCGGAGTTCGTTAGGAGAATAATAAACCCATTTGGGTGGTAATATGACCTGAAGAAGCAACGCTCGTAGGTATGTCATTTGATGCACCTTATTGTGTACGTGAATAAAGATGAGGTTTGCGTGCGGGATCTCCGAATGTGATTATGTTATTCTAGTTACGTATTTATTTGATACGGAAATTCATTTATTCTAGTGCTTATCAAAAACTTGTAACACAATACGGTAGGTAAGTATAAAGTACCTACAATACAATACATGTATTTATAGTGACCACGATAATATCATAAAGACTATAGGTATTAACGCATCTTATTGAATTGAAATTTTTGAATTACATATCGTGGTAGATCCATATACTATATATATGGATCTACCACGCTGGTTTCAGCATGAATGGGCCGGATCGTCCGGGGAAGTACTACCCTCTCATAGAAGATCGACTTATGAGTAGTAGTCCTTACTACTGCGTTTCGTTCGGTGAGTGAGAGTGCCGGAGCTCCAATTTCCCCCCTTTCCTCTTTCCTCGCCTCCCTCATTCCCTTCCTCTAACCCCATTCCCAGCCGCCATAGTGGAGGCCACCATACCAGCAGTTTAAGACGATAGCTTTTGGTATGGTGGCCACCACTTCTGGATTCCACTGACTGCTTACCATCAGGCGGGGTGGAGTCACTTTGGTATGCAATATATTTATATAAAAAAAAAAAGATAAGTTCGATGTATCATCCAAGTTATAAAATTTAAATATTAGTTTAAATAAGCGAAAATATAAAGTTATGCATTCCAATTCTTTTATCTTATCAAACTGAAGTTGTCATAGGGTGATATGTGTAGCGTGGGCAGATCCCTCACAAGGTGGACCGACGACCTTATAAGGGTGGCGGGCAAACAATGGATGAGGGCGGCGAACGACCGGCCAATGTCCAGCAGTGGACCTTTCGGCTAATATTATGATGATGGACTTGTCATTGAGGCTGTACCGAATATTTCCAATGCTTACGAGTACTTCGGTGGTCTGTAATGACTAGTAATAAGGTAATGTAATTTTTCTGGCAGCCGTGAGATCAGAGGCATACACAATAACACAATGTTAAGTCTTTAGGTGATTGATTAAAAGCACTGAAGAAGGCCACTTCACTGCCGTGTTGTTTGATTTGCACTCACCTAAGGTCTAGGATACGCGTAACGAGAACATTTTATCTACTCGTTTTGTCGTTGTCGTGTTTTAAAACATCTCTGTATAAAAATTGTATTTCGAAAATAACATGATTGCATTGACTCAAGTTGTTATGTCAAAAGTAATTATATAAATTTGTTCATATTCTAGAAATTCGATCGGCATTTCCAAGTTTTGGTATTGTAAATTTTTTATATAAGAATCGACATCGCTTTATTTAATAAATGATCATAATAACATGTAAAAATAAGTAACCTTTGTACACCAGTTATATTTTTTACAGTTTTAAAATATTTTTGTTTTATTCTATTTACTTTAAGTAGTTAAGTACACATAAAGACTATGTGTACTTACTGTACTTACCTACCTACAAATATCTAAGTCTAAAGACTATTTTTTATTTACCTACGATTTTAAAAATAGCAGTACTGACCATGGGGCATTTGAAACTTCAGTACGTTTTAACGTTTTACTTTCTTTATCTATGTTGATATAAGTAGTATACCAAGCCTGATCTAGTTGGTCGCTTCGTTGTCACAATGCCTTTACTTTTATTATTTTTACAAAAGATAAATTTGTTAGTGATATGAATTTTAGTTTCAAACGCCTTGGAGTGTTTGCGACGCATACTAGCAGGTGGTATTGTGTCTGTTGCAGTAAGAAAACTTACCAGTAAGTATTTTACAATGAAAAAGGGAATGAAAGTCTAGTTTCCAGATTTCTGCGGACAAATTCGTCTTTTCTGTTTCGTCTGAACATTCTATAATAATATATTCTTTTATTGCTATGGCTTTTAAATGTGTGCTGATTTTTTACGCAATTAATATTACCTTTGGTAACCGGCCTATCTCTTTGAGAGAAGCTTCTGTTTCGCAGTAGACCTTAATAATAATATCTCAACAACTAAACACAACGCCATCTAGACCCAAAGTAAGCATAAATTATAGCTTGTGTTATGAGTTCTAGAAAGCACTTTATTTTGTAAATACATTCATATTAAACCCAGACCAATGTAAATATACATGTTCATGCACACAAATATTTGCACTAAGCGGGAATCGAACCCGCGACCTCTGCGTGGCCCGGACTTTTCCAAAGTATTACGTGATGCGTGGTTTTAAAAATATTTCCACGTACCTAATAGATACACTAATGATGTGACTGACAATTAGTTACTTTTTCTTCTTCTTTCTCTTAAACACTAAAACACATTTTATACACACTAGATGCAAGCTGCTGGTTGTAGGCGGCGGCACTGGTGGGTGTAACATCGTATGGCGTTTCTCCAGGAAACTGAACCCTAAAGACATCATCTTGTTGGAACCCTCTGATGTAAAGTATCACGAGAACATGCATTATTTTTTTAAACTTATGTAGGCAGAAAGGCACTGCCTACCCTGTTAAAATCTATAATGCCTACCCTGTTAAAATCTATAATGCCTACCCTGTTTAAAATCTCTGTGCACGCCACTGCTATTGGCATAAAGTTAAAATTAAACATCGAGATATGCTATCGTGAATTCCAAGAAGTATACTAGCGACAACTGGGTAAAATCGCTTGATAGATCCTACTGGGATCTATCAAGCGATTTTAGCTAGTGCGAAGATTTTGTAAAAATATTAAACCCCATAGAGACGCTGTTTATTTTTCAATAGCAGCGCCTCAGGTATTTACTCTAAATACTTTTTATTTTTGATAGTGGTAAGACACTTTTACTTTTGTTTGATTGTATTACTTTTGATTATACTAATGCTTATGCTGTACCTACTCGTACTATAAGAACATAAGAAGCACAAATCGGTGGGACCACGGATAGCCATTGTTATGACGAAATTATGAAAGTTACATTAGCTTTATAGGTATAAAACTATAATTATAATAATGTTAGATGTAACGATGATAGACAGTACCTACCTAACCTAAAGCTGTTTCTACAAACTCTGATCTTCTAAATTCAACTTTATTTGACTAAATACCTAAATACAGTACGTACAATATTTGAAAGAAAAGAAAGAGAGAAAATACATTCATTTGACATAAGCCACAGACAACACAGAGGTAAATTAATTGCACAATAACACAATAATTATAATAATAAAAAAAAATCTAGCACTTAACTAATTTATGAATTTGATAAAAGTACGCTGTCGGCATGCTTACATCAAACTGGTACAAAAGTAAATAGAAAAATAGCTGGGGCATGGACATATAGATAAATGCAATGATATTACTAAATGCCTTAATTTATAGTGCCTCCAAAATAACGTAACCATATATTTCTAGATACACTATTACCAGCCAAGTTTCTCGCTAGTAGCGGCTGGCATCAGACAGTTGAAGCACTGCTACAGGCTTCTCTCTTCGCTCCTACCTTCCGGCATCACGTGGATCCAGGACAGAGCAGAAGAGTTCGATCCTTGTGCCAACGCTGTGTACACCCAAAGTGGAATTAAATTACTGTATGAATACATGGTTGTGGCTGTTGGGATACAAAATGACTATGAAAAGGTAAAATTATTCGTAATAAATTTTGTCATATAGAGACCAGCTGTATTCTCGCTAATATAAAAAAAAAAAAGTTAAACAGACAGCCACATATTAGATAACTAATGTACTGTTGTAAATGCGACAATTAATATGTAGGTACCTATCCATGTTAAGATATCACACTACCTAAACTAAATAATGTAAGCATCGAATACGGTGGTTATTTATGTACCTGCGCATGGGTTTAGTGACCAATCTACCTATCACTAGCTTAAGTTTTAATTTCGAAGTAATTAAATCATACTTCTATAAATCAATGTAGGTACCTAATTACCTCCTGTAACCACAGACCAGGAATTAGAAAATACACAGAATTATATTATTACTAAGGAAAATAAGTTGTAAACATGTTTACTGTGTGTATTTCATATCCTCCAAAATGTTACACAGTACTTTCTAATGGAGTCATTATACCTATTGTTACAATAAATGCCTATAAATTAAGTACCTGCATAGTACACTACAAAACATGACATAATAATTACTGGGAAATGTAATAACGATAGGTAAAGAACAGCTGTTATATTATAGTATACTTAGAATTGGTAAACCTGATCTGGAAAAGGTGCCAATGAGGCCGGCTCAGTGCTCGTCAAAATAAAGGTGATGATGGCAGGAGGTGACGCTGTATTTGGCATACAAAAGTCCTAGAACCAGCGATCGCTACACACTGTTATAATGTACTGATAATATTCTTGTACTTCCAGATAACAGGTCTCAAGCAAGCTCTAAATAATCCTCGCAGCACGGTCTCCACGATATACTCGCCAAGCTACTGTTCGAAAACTTGGTGTAACATCCACCAGTTTAATGGAGGTCATGCTGTGTTCACTTATCCGAGTACGGGCGGCAAGTGTCCAGGAGCGATACTAAAGATCATGTTCTTAGCTGACGATTATTGGAGGAAAGTAAGTGACAGTCTTATGTTCTCGTAACTAGTATGATTACTTGTTTGCATCATCATACTGTACCTAATATACTTACAATCACTACATGGTATAAAACAAAGTCGCTTCTCGCTGTCTGTCCCTATGTATGCTTAGATCTTTAAAACTACGCAACAGATTTTGATGCGGTTTTTTTTAATACATAGACTGATTCAAGAGGAAGGTTTATATGTATAATACATGCATAATTTAGTAGCTAAACACTGGTAATTTTAGAGGTTTCTAATGTAATGCAGGGACATATATAGCGGTTGCGGTGGTATATATATCGGTTGGGAACCGCCGGCTTCCAAAGAAAACATGTTTGTATTGTCTAATGACGAAAAAGCTGTGAAAAGATATTGTGTAGTATTTTTAGTATTAAAATAATATCTGTAAGAAGCCGGGGCGGGTCGCTAGTATACTATAAATATTAAACATGCTCAATAGAGGAATAAGAACCTTTTATGACAAACAGCTCAAAGTCCAACATATGTGTCTATATTTTCATTCATTGTATACTTCTAAGTATGATTTAATGTAGAGACACACTCATATATTTACATTATTACATGAGTGTATAAATAAATAACTTATATTTTATGTCAACAGCACAAGATTCGATATAAAACAAGCATATCATATAACACTGCTAACGAAACAATCTTTGGTATACCGAAGTATGCGAGAAAGTTGATCAATGTGGCCGCGGAACGAGAGGTGGTCACCAACTATTGTGCAGATCTAGTGGAGGTCACTTCTACTGGCGCTGTGTTCAAACGTAAAAGCCAAGAGGTATATCTAATATAGCAGCGCAGCAGGGCGCCAGTTAGGTATTTTTATGTTAACTCGATCGAAACGTTTACTGCGTTTGGCTCTATATTTGGTTAAGAACTTGGAGTGGGCCGATCGAAGCACCAAACGTAGGTATATTACATGTCATAGTCTTCTAGAAAAGGAGTTATAAGATTTTTACAGTATGTAATGCACAAGGTGGTGCGTGCACTAAGACAGCAGTGAACGTAACGTAACTTACGATAATTCTTAAAGTCCGTACTTTCCTAACGATATATTTTTCTTCACCTTTATTTCAAAATTGACAGTTATTGCAAGAATACATTCATCTATTCGCACTTATTTTTGAATCAAGCGCTTGCGTAAGACTCAGGTACCATAACCAATAGAATAATACGATTTCAGTGTCATTGTAGTCATTGACAGCCGTATTTCATCGACCCGGTTTCCACCAAAGCAGAGAGGAGATGTATTATTTTCACCAGTTTTCTCCTCTGCTTTCATTAAAACCGGGCCTTACACTACACCTTTCTCATCTCCAGCTGGTCAACATCCCCTACAACATTCTGCTGGTAACTCCTCCAATGTCCCCGCCTGCGTGTCTCAGAAACTGTCACCCGCTAGTCAACGAAGCAGGTTATCTCGACGTGGACAAGTACACACTGCAGCATAACAACTTCTTCAATATCTTCGGTCTAGGAGATTGTACTAGCACGCCTAATAGTAAAACTGCGGCTGCTACAGGTGAGTGGTCTTTGGTACTAGTAGGTACAGTATTATACTATGCAAATGAAAAAAGGGTAAGTAGTTTAGTCTCGATCATGAATCCAATTTACCTAATAATTTGTTTCGACTGTTTACTTACTATTGCTCCTTTGTTAAAGAGGGTTTACACGTCATGAATGGCAACGGCGCAATTTAGTGTTCATATTTCGTGGTTTTCAATTTTTATCATTTAATCAGGGCTATATTTAAAATATGTTTTGTCTATAATATACCTAAGTAAACATAATGCTTACAGTTATTTTACTATGAAAATAACTAAAGAAAATAACTAATTAAGTTTTAAATGTATTATTTGTATATAAATAGAACTGTAAACGCAATGATTTCTTACTTTTATACAGCTAATTCTAGCATACAAGCGGAACATATTTTTATTTATTTAAAGAAAAATAGAAAAAACAGAAAAATTTATAATGTAGATATCCGACAGGGCCTCAAAGCTACGTTTTAGAACGTAATCTGACCGATGTAATGGCTGGCAAGGAGCAGAAGGCACACTACAACGGATACGGAGCTTGTCCACTGCTTACCTCATACAAGAAAGGTTTATTGGCAGAGTTCATATATGATAAGAAACTATGGTCTACATTCCCAATAGATCAGGTACGTATCTAAAAATTTATTTATAGCTTTCGATTTACTTAACTGTATATGATCATGGATAGGTGTTATGCATAATTACTTAGACATAGGTGGCGCCACTGAAACATGAGATACAGCAATAATGTATTTTTAGCAAGGATGAAACATCCACTGCTGAATGAAGATTTTACGCATTGTGACCTCGAAATATTTGAACATAAGTCGCACATGTCATCAAGATCCCAAAAAATTACGGCTTTTACGCTTCTAAATGCTATAACCCTGCCAATTTTTTGTTCTTATTTAACGTAAGTCTTTAATATTAAATGGTTAATAAATAAATAAACCTTTACTTAATTATTTTTAACTTACAGGCTAAAGAACGTTATATATTCTATTGGCTGAACGTACATCTGTTTCCGTTTTTATATTGGCGTTATTTAGTGAAGGGAGCGTTTAACGGTCCTGAAAGTCTACGGAAAATGCTGAATCCTCGAATCAGAAATTAAGATATTAGATTGTTTTGATAAAATGTTTTGTTTTAATAAATTAATATTGTACTTTATATAATAAAAATAAAACAACTAAAGTATGTCAAAAACTATGTTTTATTTACTTACAAACCATATATTATTTACTTTTAGAATTAAAAACTAAATATGAATAGGCACGTATAGACACGCTACGTTTCTAATATTATGTAGATATTTACAATGTTTACTTACATTACCTACGATAAAAAATAAAATTATATTAACAAAACAATTTATTTATTGTTATTTAACTACTGCTTGCGGTAGTAGTGTTGAATATTATTATCCAGTCTAAACGTAATTTAGTTATATGGCAATGTGTGTCTATAATAAAAAATCCATTTTTATTGTATTTATTACTTACATAAATAAATTATTATAACTATACAAATTATGGTAAATCTTTGGGGAAAATATGAAAGAATGACTAAGTACCCACTAAATTTATCTTAAGTATATTTACATATTTTTATCATAACAATACTAGTATGTTTTACATTATACAGAGTGTATACGACGGTATGACATTAAATGCAATTACGTATAGTATGTGACATTATAAAGCGAGACAAAAAAAAATCTACTAAATATCTTCAATAGTTTAGACACAGGACAAATTTTTTAATTTCTTTAATTCTAAATTAACACTATGTAAGTACGTCAAACGGTCACTGACTTAAGTCATAGTCCACGTCGAAGGATAAACGTTGCCGTTCATTACAGTTCAGTGAACTTGTCATAATAAAATGGTGTATTACTTCGTTACTATTAAAATATTATTTACTTTGTTAGAAAATTTCAAATTTTTGTTTTTCGTCAAATTACTTTTGTGATTAATTAGAAATCATTATATGGGCTAGTAACACCTGCCTTTTCATTTAATGTCAAACCGTCGTATACACTCTGTATAAAACTAGCTGTTGCCCGTAGCTCCGCCCGTGTGAATATCGGTTATCGCATATATTTTTACTAATTATAAACATGCCTCTGTCGATTTTTTATACAAATTTTTATCCCCTGTTTATTACCATCAAGGAATTTTTTCGCGATAAAAGACCTAGCCTATGTTGTTCCTCAAGGTCTAATCTATCTCTATACCAAATTTCATCAAGACGTTAAATAGTAACAGACAGACAGATTTACTTTCGAATTTATAATATTAGTAGAGATTTAAATTAAAATACTCATTTTTATAATAATTTTTAAAGAAATGCGTAAAATGCACGGTCTTAGTGCTGTCGCTGCGTGTACGTTCGTATAGTGTACCCGCAGGCGCGCAGTAGTTTGAGACACGGAGTGTATATACTTGTCACGTCTAGCAAACACAGCCAATGTTTCTCGGCTCAGTTGACAACATAAAAGGATTAGAAGTACGTAGGTATCTTAATTATTACAGCCAGATTTTTTTTAAATCACACACATTTCTGATCATGAATGATGAATCAAATACATTAAATCCTTAAGTTCACACGCAACATTCGCAACGAACGTTCTATTCACATTCAAACCTTATTTAACGTCGAAAACTGTTCTTTATTCCCATTGGTCATGTCAGCAGCGCTCTGACGTTTCCTCTTCATAGCAGCCTGTCGCACGCGGTACTTCTGCCGAGTCCTCACTAGGTACACAGATAGCGCTATAGCTATGAGTAAAGCTATGATGATACAAGAACCTAAGATTAGAGTGAGGTAGGTAACGCGTGGACCACCCTCCGTTGAAGGTTCCAGCTGAAATTAAAGTGAGCTTTATGGTAATATGCACAAGGTTCAATTTGTTAAATGATGAAAAATCTTCAAGACATTACCTACGCTTATTTTCTATATAATTCTTGAAAACCTAGATCTAGACTCGGAAATCGAAATTCAATCACTAGCATAACTCAAAATGTTTACAAAATCATATGCGCGAATCATGTTCATGAAAGAATTCCAATTTCCGAGTCTGGAGTAAGCTGTTTACGTTTAACTAATTGTGAACTTTGACAATTACACAGTTACTATGAATAGAACATAATGAACATTTATTTGTTTAATTAGTTGCATGCTTATTTTTTTCCATTTTCGCTGGTTTCTACATAAATATCTAAAAGTACTTACGTACCTATATGTTTTTTTAATAACATCGTGTAAATGCCGACTTACCATATAGTTACCCCGACTAGAGAACACGTCACTGCACATGGCCTGTTCGGTCCAGTTGTACCAGTGCACAAGGCGGAGACCTTCGAACGCGCGAGGAGACCCGCATCTGAACACACGATTATGATATTTAAGTGCGTTTATATCTAAAGTAAAAAAATGCTAAAAGTGGACCACAATATCGCTTAACACTTTACGGGTCATGTTACCTTTAGGAGCGCTCTTACGAAATTCGAAAAAAAAAAGGCTACAGGGCAAACCCTTAACCTGATCTTCTTTGTTTTAGACTTAAATTGTAGCTGACTAAATTGTCCAGAGAAGTTTTCTTACATTTTTGATATTTCCTCATTCTTCGTTTTCAAAATATCGGGCGCAAAAATCAAAAATTTATAAAATAAATAATTTTTTTTTTACTTTTTCGACTATACTTTTGACTTAAGTTTGACTTTCTCAAATTATTCTTTTTGCACTTTACAGCTCTCGTGAATACGTGTCTTATGAGCCATTTTTTGTCCGACTACCGCAGTTAAGGAGGATAATGTTTTTCGAGCGGATGCATGTATGTATGTATGGATGTATGTATATATGTATGTATTTATGTAGTAATGAAGAAATGTATGTACCTATAACAGGAAACGTAAAAAAAAAATGCTGGACGCATTTTTGAAAATCCATCACTTTTCGGAGCTCATAGCTAATCAAAGATTAGAGATAAATAAAAATGTAAAAGGCAAAGTTGTAGAGAATATTACCAACTTTCATTATGTAGCACAACAATATGTTGTACGACGCACCAATTTCAAGATGTACCTAAGCAAAAAAAAACAAAAAATGAGACCTTTGTGCCGCGATTACATTGAATACTCATAGGGCTTGCTCTTAGGCTTTAGGCTTTTCTTCATTATATTTTGTGGATTAACCACGCAACGGGGCTCAAGGCTGGTGCCGCGCCACAACCAGTTCTTGTTATAGCTACGGACTCAACATGACTATAATATATATACTATCACTACTATAAGCTTATTTACTATTAAAAATGGTATCGTATGTTTCTTCAATACCTGAGTTCAGCCAGCAACCTGGAGTTTCCCGTAGCATACGTCTGTGGTAGCAGTTCGTCCACCACCCACTGCAGGTCACAGGAACAGTGCCAGGGGTTGAACTGTAGGTTTACACCTTCAGCAACAGTAGACCAGTCCAGCAGACTCTTGGATAAATATGTTAAGTTGTTCTTGCTAATGTCCAGCTGAAATGTAATGGTTAGTTAGTAAATGTAAACGTAATAATTTGGACTGCTTTTACAATTATTGTTTTCCGTATCCTACTAATATTATAAATGCGAAAGAGTGTGTGCGTGTGCGTGTGCGTGTGCGCGTGCGCGTGCGTGTGCGTGTGTTGGGACGCAGCTAGTTAGTTTTATCGGACACACGTCTCATATGCATAAAAATATAAGCTTAAAATTAAAGAGTTTATACCAATGTGAACTGATAACTCAAACTCAAACTCAAAGCATTTATTTCATTTTGATCATAGAGTATGATGCTTATGAAAAGTCAAAATTACATGAAGTCAGCTAATCTACAGCCAGTTCGCTGACGAAGTAGAGCTGGAGGAATAACTGGCAAGAAACTCAAGCCACTCTTTTCAATCGCCAGATAATTACAGTTATCTGCCACTCACCTCTTATAAATGGTACACAATCAATAGTGTCATCTCCTACAACTATTCACAACAAAAACGCGAAACACAGTCGGGTTGCTATAAGTGCGGTCTTCTATTATTCCCTTTAGGTACTTAATATGGTACAGCGCACAGCTATACCGTTATCAGAGTTTGATAATGTCTAGTATGTCTACTGCTGGACCTCTCAGTATTTGCTCTACCACTGTACTTAATTACGAACATATATAAAAAATATGACTTACCATACACAAAGACGTGCCATCAAAAGCTCCCGTTTTAATCTGTTCCAATGACGGACAGTTGGACAGATATAGAGAGAAGCAATTCACTTCACTAAATGCATCAGATTCGTTCGTAGACCTCCCAATTACATTACTAAAGGCCTTCTCATCGACCACAGTCAGCGTTTTAATCTCATTCATATACAAACTCTTTACGGCAATTATATCTTTAAAATAAACAGATTCGATGGGGTTGCCATCTAAATGAAGTTCTTCCAAATTGGGAAAATACTGCGTGCTCATAGTTTTCGGTATGTCGGCTAATAAATTATATGATAAATCTAAAACGTAGAGGCTGGATAATTTCTTTTCGATATTTAATTCCTTTATTTGATTTCCTCCGATGATTAATACCTGAAATTTATAAATACGTAGGTAAATTAATATAAAACTCTTCCACATATCAATCATGTTGTTATGATTTTATATATCTTTACACTCGGTCGTTCTAACTAATTATGTTTTACAATTAAGTAAAATTATCCATTATTAAACTTTGTATATTTTAACACCAGCACCGAACCGATTCGACATTCACTTCTGTGAACAACTATGTCCAATAACCGACAATTTTTTTGTGTTATTTGTATAAATTTGTACCGATGATGGATATAGGTAAACTAATTTGTGTCCTATAAGTGTATGTTTGTAAAATCCACTCCTCCGCAGGATTAATCCCCAGAGCGGCAACAAAAAGACAAGAATGGTTGATCTAACAATAAAATAAAATTCACTTACCTCTAAGTTATCAAAATTCGATGTATCTTCATCATACAAATCGGACAGCCTATTATAGGAGAGATCAATATATGTTATACCACTGGGAAATTTCGGCCAATGGTACAAAGTGTTAATTTTTAATATGGCAATCTGCAGCGATGGCGGTAGTGCGAATACGAACGTTATGTTGTTCTGCGCAAGGTTCAATTCTCTTAAATTCGTACATGGAAGAAAAGCGTTTTCTTCTACCATTTCTATTATGTTGTTGGATAGGTCCAGTAATTCTCTGCAAAGGTGAAAAATGTTACATTGCACTCATCGCTAAATATACCTTACTCATCATTTCAGCTGTGACACTTATGCCTACCCAAATAGAAAGAAATTTGTCATAATTGCCACATTTAGTAGGTAATTTGGCGATTGCAGTGGTGTTGCATGATTAGACTGCCATCATTCGGTCAACTGATTCGCTAGTGAAATATATACGAACGCTAACTACTTTGCTAGTGGTCGGTGGGTTTGCCACTGACTACAACCCCATTACATACAAATTTAATTTAATACATAATATTTATGAATAAACTTTGGAGTTAGATAAAAGGGTTACCTTTGCACGGCACCTTCGTTTAGAATAACAATTACTCATTCATTGATAGAGCACGTTAAACGATTTAACGAACATAGCAACACGCTTTTTTAGACGACAGGCAAACGCGCATAATCCCCCCTTGTTTCGCCATCTATGTTGGGTCTAACAAAATTCCAGTCTGCACAAATAATACTGAAAATTCCTCGACAGAAAAATCGACTATCATTTTATACGACTTGGGAATCGAATTAATGACCTCTATGGTAACAGGCGCGACACTCACTTGAGGTAGTCTACTTTTTTAGTTTATTAAGGTAATTTTAATCATAATCACACACACACACACACACAAACTTTCGCATTTATAATATTAGCAGGATATAGTTAGGATGCAGAGCTATTACAAATGTAATAGTGCTTCCATACCCAGCCATTCAACGTGCCACAATTTTCTTTTTTATATACATACTTATATTTATTTATTTTAAACGATAGTACTTTAATCCTTGCTGGTTTCAGTAAGGACAGATCAACACAATTTTAAATGAATGTCACTCGTCATGCACGTCCTGCATATAAAACTAAGCACCTAATCACTTTAATTGTTAGTACTAAGTTAGGTTAGGTTAGACTAGACCCTAGATCTCCCTCCCCCCCAACGGGGTTCTCGCCTTGTCGCGGCGGAGGGCTTAGTAGCCGTGGTTACCAAGGACCACGATGGAGCGGCTCTGGTGGGTTGCGGTGCTGTTTGGGCGACACTGCGGAGGAGTGGCGGGGCCGCGGCGGGAGAGGAGTGCCGGTATAACGGCGCGCCGCTCTCCCTACCTTCCGCGGCCTTGGCGGGGCCGCAACCGCCAGATTGCGGACGCGGTGGGGCCGCAGGGGAAGAGGAGTGTCGGTATTGCGATGCGCCCTTCTCCCTATCCTCTGCGGCCGAGTTGGCCTGCGGGCGGCGATCGAGCAGTCGCCGCCCGAACATCACGGGCCCGAGACGGCAGTGCGCGTGTTCCGCACGCGCCTCTCGAAGTAGGGGGGGCTAGGCCCCAAATCGGTCGCGGTGAGCGGGCCATGGCCCGTCGGGGTCGCGGATGAAGGCGCAAGCGACTCCCGTGACCCCGACACTCTGGCCGTCTGGAGGAACACCGTGGGTTTTAGTCGGTATGCTGGCCGCGCTTTGAGTGCGGTCGGAGAGTCCGACATAACCCCCTTGCCCGGGCGGGTGCGTATGCGTATGGCATATCCCAGGTAAAAAAAAAAAAGACCCTAGATCTCCCTAAGTAAATATCTGATACTAAACAAACATCTTCTTTTTGACGCAACAGGAGGTAAATAATAACTATATATTGGTGTAGGCGGTAAAGTGAACTATGTCACGTAGTTACCTATTTATGTCTTAGATCAATCATCATTTGTTTCAAGAACTTGTGTGACAAATCGTAAATTCTTCCACTCGCAAGGTGATGGTCAAGAGGAAGAAATTACACGTAAGTGTCAGATTGAAAGACACTCGATTTAAAAAAATTAAACATGCCTGATGTACTTAGTAGATGCATGCAACTGATGGAAGTTGTTGAATAAGTAATAACACAACAACTAATTACACAACGCTGGTACCTACATGTAACAACTTACACTACAACGCAGGTAAGACGTAGGTACTAGGCAGTATATTTTGTAGGGTACTTACAGGCTGTTATTCTCAGGAAAAGTGTCTTTCATAATAGACCGAATTCTATTATCATTCAAACTTAACCGCTTTAATCGGCCCAAATTCTCCACGTCGTTCCTTTGCAGTAGCAAGTCGAATATTCCATTTTTACTCAAATCTATGTCTTCCAGCGAACTCATGAGATGTAAAGCATCAAGCGGTATTTTCTTCAAATTGTTGCTTTGTAGGCTTAACTTTTTAATATGACGTAAATGTTTGAAATCCAACGTTGTGAATTCGGACAACTTGTTGTAAGACAAATCGAGGTCTTCTAATCCTTCAATATTAGTGAACAAGTCGGGTGTTATTTCAGTCAGTTCGTTGTGCGAGAATGATAGCACTTTCAAACTTGGAACGTCACTAAAGGGGTCTGGCCAGTACGCCTTTAGTGCATTATTCGTAAATTTCAGTGTTTCTACTTGTGAATTTGGCGGCAATCTGAAAACATAAACATTCTAAAGTTAGTCTTTATAAATCAATAAAAAGTAATTGGTAGCGGTTTTAGTTTTCTATCTCTGTCGCACTGGGTATCTCGGTCAAGTCCAGCTCTATTAACAAAGCCTGCACAAAGCACTTGGCGTTTCCATCAATTAAAACACCTACTCAGGTACAGATAAATAGATAATACGAGCATTCCAGTCCAGCATTTATCAAAAAGACCGCTGGTATAGGAACCTTCAGTCAAGCCAGCTGGCTGGCACACTTTTTAAAAGTAATAAGAGGCAGTCAGGGTTTTTCAAGTATGTAGGTAGTAGGTAAAATTACGCAAAACAATAAATGAATGTTTATTTTCACCACGTAGGTAAGCATTAGGTAGGTATAGGTACTATAGCCTCTAATTACACAGTGACTTACATAATGTGTGATTTTATCTCACGCATAATATTTAAAAAGGAATTAAATGCAAAGTATTGCAAATATAAAAAATAAACAACATCATATCGTGCCTTTAAGTAAACCAAGAGATAAAATTAGTAAAGGTACTGTTACAAGGGTAAACACCGAAGCGTCTGCCCTGGTGCTTCAGTTTCTCGGCCAAGTTAAAACAACTAAATAAATCTAGCATTATTTGCAAAGACTATAATGGCTTTGTTAGCTAAAACTTTCCAGCCCGAGTTATAAGTCCGATTATTCGTTCATTCATCCGTTTAAATTCAATACAGAAGCCGCATGAAACTTTGTATTGTAGTTTTTTAAAAAAGGAGAAGGTTTCTCAATTTGATCGTATAGGTAAGTATATTTTTAGATATAGTAATTTAATACCCCGCAGATTAAGCAGGCTAAAGTGGCGACAAGTGAATTACGGAATAATAAATGTGATTTAATATCCAGGTAAAAGTAACCAAGTTCTGGATACGAAAGATGCAAGAACCGCGCGAGTATTATGGCGTATCTAGAGCTAACTATTCAGCAGAAGAGTGCAATAGGTACGCCAATTGGATCATTGTTTGCCTAGATTATACTGCAAAACATTGTTTTTGCCTTTTTCAGTCTATTATAGCCATTTATGGATTTTACATTATATTTTGTAAGTTGGGCTTGAAATTACACCAAAGATAAACAGCTAGATGACTCAGTCACTGCATCGTTTCTGCAGTTTAACCGTCGTTGTATGCTCAACCACCTTTAGCCACATGTACAAGCAGGTATATCTATGCTAAATATGATATAATTAGCAAGCAGATAAACTAGACTATCTCCAGCGATATGGCATGTCGGCCACTTCCTTGCGCGAACATTTGCACAGCAAACTACACTGACACCGTTTTCGCATGATTGATGGGACAGCTAGACAGGATAATGACCTTTTAGACCTAAGATACAAAGAGTTTAACATAATTAACCTTATTTTACTGCTGGAAGGCCACCCATTGAAGTGGAATACCTACGTATCATACTTAGGCACGCTGAAAATTTAGCGATAGGTACTGAAGCATATTTTATGTATGAGAAACTGCCTTGTTAGAATGAACTTTGTAAAATTACAAAGAAAGTAGGTGAATTTGTGTCTATGTATCTATGATCGTAAGCTATCATTTGTAGTACGAGCCCTGTACATCTACAGCGATCTACAGCGATTTTAATACTACCGGTACAGAGTTCAACGTGTAAAGCTTTACGAGTTCTTTAACAATAACAAGACCAGAGCGTAGTTGAGCGTATGGAATATTAGGAATGGAATTGGTGGATTCATCCAAGTTTCGACGTACAGGAATGATCGCTTCAGGAGCAGTTTTCGATCAAGAAAATCAAGTCATAGAGCTAGGACTTTAGTTGCTTTACATTTGGCAACTTGTTTAGTATCTCTAGTAGGGGGAGCTGCCTCTCTTGGCGATGCCCTTGGTAATGTTACCATTTTTCCTATTTATTTCATAATACTCATATGTTAAAAGATAAGTTACCTAATGTCGTAGCCATTACAATGACATTTAATTCAACAACCCTACGGCATTTTTATTGTAACTGCTCTCTTATGAGGCTAATCGTAAAACTTCACAGAAAATGTCGTCCAGTGAATTAGGTCAGTAGGTAGATTTTTATAGGCATTCCCCCACTTCAAGACATGCGACATTAATTTAAGTACCTACGCAGGTACGTTTAAAAAGGCTCTGGCCTTTTTTATGTTTGTTATTTCTGTATTTATTTAATATATTTTTTTATGAGTACTTAATATAGGATCACTCTCTATCGATTTAATAAAGTGATCCTTGATCGTGACTGCTTATCAAGCCAAAGCACTTCGAATAGACGGACTTTTTGGGATCCTTTCATTCACCTTTTTGCTATTATAACAGGGTTACGATTAACTGCGGTATGATAATGTAGAGGCGACCATATTTACTGATGTTGCGTTACAGTTTGATTATCATAGAGGTTTGTGTGCCTCTTACCTTGTTTATCTAGTCGTAACTTAAAAAAAAACAGGAGTACCTATCTAGATACTTATTTCGATTTACACGGACGCGGGAGTCTTTAATATGCCTCACAAATGAGTACTTACCTACGTACAGTGTCATCATATACCAAGATACGAGACATTTCTGTATAAAGTACAATCATACATCGATAAGGAATCATAGTTAGTTATAAATTGTGAAATTATTATGCACTTATCGAATGTTTAATAGATAATACTTTACGTACGTTGTTCAAACCATTGAAGGATTGGACAGAAAACTCAATAAAATCAAGGAGTGGTCTTTTAACTAGGTATGGAAGCTATTGTAAAGTTATGAATCAACAATATTTACTTTAAGTACTGACTGTCGTGATGGCCTCGTGATTAAAACACTCGCCTCCTAAACAAGGCGGATAAACGTGGTGATTTAATGCTCATGCTTTCGCTGTTTATAAGAAGAACAGTTATCTATTGTTTTAATATCTATTACTTTAGTACAAACTATTTGCAGGAACGTAATTTAAAATTTAAATAATCTAGAATATCGCTACCTACGTACCTATAGTCCTTTTTCAATAAATGTTTTCAGTCCTCTCGCATCAAAGAGTCTATATTCGGAAAACGTATTTCCACTGAAGTGCTATCAAATGATTTTCCTGCGAGAGCTCTGCAAACAGAGATTACGATACTGAGTGTAAACAAACTGCGAATGCCCTTTAAAAATGTTGTATGCCTAGTTACACTTACGTAGATAAGCTGTCAAGGTGACTAAACACGTATACCTAATCAGAAACCAACTCCGACTGTCGAAGGTTTGTGTTAAAATGCTCTACTTAGATTAGTTTAAGTATAGAGATTTAGCACACGAATGTTAAGCGTCAACATGTAAGTAAGAAGTAGGTTATGTATTATTAAAACAAACAACAGCCAAGAAAGCCTAGAGAAAATCATCAGCAGCAGCGTTCTGTGATGATAATACTGTAATCGGCCAGCGCTAAGCTAAGCGTAACGTTATAATTAAAGCTTTAAAGCGTATTGTTTGGGATTTACTTTATCCAATCGAGAATTGGTTTAAAGTATGAGAACGATAAATTAAGAATTTAATTTAGTTTTGTCTGCACGTAGAGTTTTAAGCCTCACTACTTGGTGGTGGTGTTGGAAGAGTATTAAAAGAATTAACTTAATTACGAAAAAGACAAATGAAGAAGTATTTAGTTTACTAAAATTATAGAACACAGAAGGGGAAAGATGTTAGGAAACTTATATAGATAATTGCGTCACGACTCATGGTTATAAATAGAAAGAAATATCGAAGGCAAGAGCAGGGGATATAAATTTGTTAAATTTAAACATAATAATTAGTCTTGTTTGTTTAACGTCAATCAAGATTATCGTTCTTTAAAGAGAATTAGATCCATTAGGTACTATTATCACCTGTCTACCATAGCACTGCTCTTTTCTATAGCTTAGACTAGCATCACCCATAGATACTATTGTTAAATCTCCCATCCCGACCCGATAACTGCCGTATATTATTGATGACGTCAAAGAGATACCGATTAGCTCAAAGCTCGATTAACCTAACATCTCCGCAATTTATAGGTATCCGCGGACGTCACAATACTTAATCTCGAAGTATGTATAATATTAAAAGCAGCATTACACACATTGGCCATGTTTTATTTATGGACAAGATAAAATCGTTGTTGACGTCTGTACCTCTACGTAATTTTCAACTTTGACTAACCTGGGTATGGTTTTTTTAAAGGGGGTATTTTTATTTTGCCTTGGAATTTAGAATTAATTCATATTATGTTGAAATTTATATAATACAGCTTTCCGCGACATGGTTTCACCCGCATCTTTGGTTACTGCTCTGCTACCGTCGCCAGTAACGTGATGTTACTTATTAGCCGACTATAACCTTTCTGGTTATAGTGGGCTAGTAGAACTGGGCTATGGGTAGTTCCAGAGATCAGCGCGTTCAAACAAACAAACAAACTTTTCCGCTTTATATAATTTATATAATATATTTTGTTCATTGATTTAAAACAGCGCATTTTTACACATGTAAGCAATATTATTAAGTAAACTTTAGAAATAACAAGTGAGGCTTTATTTACCCGATCTTTATTTGAAAACCCGATTTCAATGGATCGTTCAGCGCTGAATCGTTGTACAATATTATTATGTCAATCTTGGATTAAAGTTTGAATAAATTAAGCCACTGTTATAGATCAGTACTTGTCCGGTTTCGAACCCACAACGCCGTCCTTAACTCTACTATGATTTAATTATTATTACCGTCTATGTAACCTAGCTATTGATCGAATACTATCTCAATACAAGACTGAGAAAAACTATTAAAATGCAGTTACACTTATCATTTCGTTAGTTAAGGTCTTATAGAGATAGTAATCAGAATCACCGATATACCTATTGACAACTAAAGGTAAAGTTATAGACATTGTACCTACGTAAGTAATGTTTGAGTCGAAATGGCCCAGTGGATAAGGCACCCGCTTTGTAAACACGAGATAGTGGGTTCGATCCAAACAAGTACCAATGTGATTTTTCAAGTCATTTCTGACTTACGGTGAAGGAAAACATAGTGTGGAAACCTGGACTTAAAAGTCTGAAATTGCCAATCCGCCTTGAGCAAGCGTGGCGATTAATGCTCATACCTTCTCTTTATGAGAAGAGGCCTATGCCCTGAAGTGGGCAAGTTAACAGGCTGCTATAATTAAGTAATGTTTATTAATCTCTATCCTATTTTTATGGTTAGATTATTATAGGTACTTGTTTGATTTTAGTTATGATTAAGTACCTACCTATACATTTACTACTATCTAGGCACTTACTTATCTGTTAAAAATAATAACAAGTATTTGGATGGCACTAGATACTGCCTTCTAGAAATTATGTGAATCATTCAAAGCAGGTAAACAATACCAACATTTAGGTCTGTACACCATAGGTAGGTACTTATTTATTATCAAGTAGGTACTTACTTGCCAAGTGTTGACAGTCCCAATCCATCAAAGGTCGCCGATATCTTCAACCCATTAGGATTAAGGGGCCAGCTGATTTTATCTAAATCAGCAACATTCTCTATTCTATCGAACTCCGAGCACTGAATGTACAACACAATATGAGTCCCATCGATATCGGGAATTTCACTGCACGTGCAAACATCACACAATTTTATTAATTTTGAAATTTCTTCATTTTCAACATCTTCGTAAACGTCCTGGCCACTTCCATTTGGTATAAAAAAAAATAAAAACGTCAAATAATAAAGGGCGCGCATTTTTATTTTTTAATAACGATGGCACAGGCCTATCTGTGTTCAAGTCGGCAATCGCGGCGGAATGATAAGTTACCCTATCGTTGTCTTATCGGCGACGGCGTTGTGTGTGTACATTGCTGAAAATGACGCACACTAAGATATTAGGAGATTAATACGAACTCGACGTGATTCATGGCTTTTACTAATGAGAGTGGAGACATACCGGAGGTGCGATGAACGGTAGGTAGCGGTAGCTACCGAAGTGCTTTCCTAGCTAGATTATAGATTATTTTTGATAACCCCTAATATTTTCTTCGTTTTCTAATTTACACTAATTGTGTAACGTGGAAACATTAGATGTTAAGTAGTCATAACAGACAGAAAGAGTACCTACCTATTCGATTTTGATGAAACTAAGCAGTAGAAAATAGATTCTGTTGCACTTTATTACATATACATTCGACGAGATGCACTTATTAAAACAATTGATAACTAAATACCCAGTTTACAATACAACGCCAAACGCATTGAATCCGCACAAACCGTCACTTCTTGTAATATTAACAAAACAAATTATAGTTAAAAATGTCATAATTCCTCACTCATTTGCTACGAGATTAACCACCTTATTGTTATCGCCACATCTCACAAAACCCACAAAACTATGTAGGCACATAATTACATTTTGTCATTCATTAAACAGTAACAAGTTCAAAAATTTAACTTAATTTTTTTTGGCGGCAAATGCAAGTATATGAAGCACAGTGACACGTTTAAACAGCACAGTGTAAAGACACTGGCTGTTTAACTCAAGTACCAGGCAGCTGTTTAGTTTATAGTAAGTATGATAGGATAATGTGAGACGTCGGCAGTAAACCGAGACATATTGACCGCAGATCGCGTCAAACGTCGCGGCGTGATTACTGACGCTTTATTGCACTTGCCGACTTTACAGTAACTACTTAATATTGTTTTAACTATGCCTAATATGGATTAATTTATAAAAAATTACAAAATATTCTAAGTTTGATATCTTAGACTACCTAGGCGAGGTGGGAATAGTAGGCAGTTGTATGGCTATACGTAGGACTGCCCGTATCCCCCCCAAACGGGGTTCTCGCCTTGTCGCGGCGGGGGGTCTTAGTAACCGTGGTTACCAAGAACCACGGTGAACCAAGAAGAACCCTAAGGAGGCGCCGCTCCTCTGGGCTTTGGTTGTAAGCCCATTATGGAGCGGCTAAGGAGGGTTGCGGTGCTGTATGGGCGACACCGCAACTGGGTCGGGCTGCGGTGTTGCTTCGGCGACACTGCGGCTGAGAAGTGGCGAGGCCGCGGCGGGAGAGGAGTGCCGGTATCACGGTGCGCCGCTCTCCCTACCTTCCGCGGCCTCGGCGGGGCCGCAACCGCCAGATTGCGGACGCGGTGGGGCCGCAGGGGAGGAGTGTCGGTATTGCGACGCGCCGTTCTCCCTATCCTTTGCGGCCGAGTTAGGCGGTGGCCTGCGGGCGGCGATTGGGCAGTCGCCTCCCGAACAGCACGGGTCCGAGACGGCAGTGCGCGTGTTCCGCACATGCCTCTCAAGGGAGAGGGGGCTAGGTCCCCCAAATTGGACGGGGCCCGCTCGCGTGTAGTGTTCGGGCAGTGGCCCGTCAGGGTCGTGAATGAATGCGCGAGCGTCTCCCGTGACCCCGAGACTCTGGCCATCTGGAGTAGTAGTATGCCAGCCGCGCTTTGAGTGCGGTCGGAGAGTCCGACATAACCCCCGCCTTGCCCGGGCAGGTGCGTATGCGTAATGGCATTGCCAAAAAAAAAAGGGTGCCCGTATAACAGGTTGTGTGTTCAATCTATATGGCATGTATATACAAGTATGTTTTTGTGCTGGATCTAATATGATTTATAGACTTAAAATTGATGTTTTTAAAACTATCCGCAACACAGGGCTTTGTTTTCTAGTGCCGTCAAATAAATCCACCAGTAGTTATGATTTTTTTCGAATTTTCCGACTTGGAGAGATCTGTCATAAATAGGTCTGCGAGATTAGTTGACTGTTGTTGATGGCCGTTACTTATCTATGAGACCTCATTTCACCAACTCTCTCTTTCTCGTCATTTCCACATAAAGTTCTAAAGGTTGCAACCTCTTTTAATAAGTTTCCCGCTCATTAAGGTCAGTTATGGATTTAAAAAAATAAATTAATACCTTTTTTAAAAATATACTTTTTAATAAAAATACAACAGCATTATTATTATTCTTTAGAGTAAGTACATACTTATATACACATTTTTTACCTTAACAAAATTTATATTTAAACCTAAATGAACCGCTAAATGAATGATTTAATTAATATCTTGTGAACCTGTTTGTACATTAAAAACATATCTAGTGGTTAAAAAATTACTGATAATATTAATGAATATTACTTGGATAATTTTTATGCTTGTATGGGTAATACTACACGTAACGAGTGTTATAAGATAACACTCGTTACGTGTAGTAACGAGGGCCATTCTCGTGGATAATTTATTATATAAAGTTTATTTCCTCGCGTTCTCTTTCTATATTCGATCGTTAATCTAATATTTTAAATCCCGATATTATGCAATGGACAGTTCAGCGCTAAATAGCTATATAAATTAAAAAAGGGATTTAGGATTATATAGCTAGCACCCTGTTAGCATTACGGTTTCAAAAACCATTTATTTAAGTTTAATAACATTCGTAAATTGGAATGTTAGGTACAAACAATTTAGTCTTTATTTTGTTGATAAATGCGATGCTCTTATAACTAGATAAATAAGAGAGCTTTAGTTTAGCAAATTTGTTCGTGACACTTCCATGGTCTGCGCGACAACTTGTTGTCGAGTGTTAAGCACTTTTAAGTGTTTTTGCCGCTATTTTTACAGCGTTCTTCCGTAATAAAGCAGTTTTTCTCTTTGAAAATTATATAAAAGTGTTTGTTTTTTGATTGTTCGACATTTAAAATATATATTATTATGCATCCATTTTAATATCACTTACTGAAGTGTCGCCGTAAACGTTTATATTGAATTCCAACATAGATGCTTGTCGAATAAGAATGCTTGTTATAAAGCATTTTTAATATATCCGAGATATGAAATTGTTATTCAGTATCGGTAATTGCTGATGGCGACCTTACTTGTAAGAAACGTTTACGTATACCTATACCTTTGGTGCACGTATACCTTTACATGCAACTACATTTTAATGCTATACAATTACAAATTATAATCAATTTTTAAAATATACATTTAATTAACGTTTAGCACTTTGTATATAAAACTTTTGATAAATAAAATGATTAATTATGAAAAAAAAACTCACCACGACATTTTTCCCTTTGATTTGTTTTTGATATTTAAATTTTTTTGTGTGTCACCTGCCTCCACCAAGAGCTAATGCACTGTAGTGTAGCAATAACCAAATGGTCTGGTAAAGTAAGTACTTACCACCAGAGCTTAATATTTATTATTTATTTATTTATTTTATTTATTTATTTTATTAGGTTTATCCACAGTTGTTACAACATTTCATGCTTAATTACAATTGCTGAGACTTAGCCTATTGTAAAACTAATTATAGATAAACACAACATGCTTTTGAAATATCTACACATCAATATTAATTAAATTAAAATTAACAATAATGAATGAAAATGGTTTAATGATTAATTGAAATAATAGTAATGAAATACAATTGCAAATTATTATACAAAGATTAAAAAATAAAAAAACATAAAATTTGTCATTAGAATCCATAATAATACATTTAATTTTATATAAGTACTTACATATTAATATAACAGATGAATTAATTATCAATTTGGAATAATAGAATTTACTTGGCGTTTAAAAGCATTTTGACTTACCACTAGTATGTCTACGGATCCGACGTGATTATTATGAGCTCTACAGAGCCGGGGAATTGGTGAATTAAAACCTAACACTGTTCTACGGTGAGGGGCCACTAACATTGCAATAGGTTTACGGGGTACCTATATGATATGGCACTCTGAAACTTAAGTTACTCAATAATAAGGGGCAATCTATTTGGTTATGGATAATTTTATATAGGAAGTTAAAATCTAGTAATGTTCTGCGTTTCTCTAATAATTGGACTTTGTAGTGTTCGAGTCTATCATTGTACGATCTGAGCGTTCTCGATCGTCCCTCCGAATACGCCAGATGCCATAGAAAGCGTTTTTGGATTCTTTCGAGTCTTAATATATGGGTTGCGTAATGTGGTCTCCATGCAGTTGTACAGTATTCTAATATACTACGTACCAGGGTATAGTATAAAGTGAGTTTTGTTTGGGGTTTATGGAACAACTTGGCATTTCTAATTACAAATCCCAGCATGCTGGATGCTTTTTTAATAATAGCGTCGTAGTGAGGTAGAAAAGTTAGCTTCTCATCCAAAACTACCCCGAGATCCCGCACCTGTTCAATTTTGTGTATAAGCCGACTTTCTAATTTATATGCTGATTGGATTGGCACTAGTTTTCTAGTAAAAGTAATGTGAAAGCACTTATCGGAATTGACTTGCATTTTATTTACTCTACACCACTGGTATAAATTATTTAGATCACTTTGTAGAATCGAATTTATGACGCGAGCAATTTTCAGGTCGTCGGCGAACAGATATGGTTTCGAATGAGATAAACAGTTAGTTATATCATTGATGAATATGTTAAAGAGGACTGGACTAAGATGAGATCCTTGCGGCACACCTGAAGTTATTTTGCACAGTTCAGATCTATATCCGTTTACTACCACAAAAAATCGCCTATGATTTAGATACAAAGTAAACCAATCGAGAATTTGCCCAGAGAATCCATAAGCTGAAAGTTTTCTGACCAGTAAGGCGTGCGAAACCTTATCAAAAGCTTTACTAAAATCGCCATAAATGAAGTCGACTTGTCTACCGTTATCTATGTGACAAATGAGCTCTTCAACAAAAGAGACCAAATTGGTTGAAGTTGATCTGGCCTTCACAAAACCATGTTGGTTATCGATTGTGAACTTTTTGAAGTAATTTTGAATATGTGAACAGATTGATGTTCCAAAAACTTTAGCCATCGTAGAAAGAATAGAGATTGGCCTGTAATGTTTAACTGAATTCCTATCACCAGACTTATGTATCGGAACTACTTTAGCAATTTTCCATTCATTTGGGAATTCACCCAAATTTAGTGACTCATTAAATATATGACTTAATGGAAGAGACAAGGATGATGCACAATTCCTAATAAAAACAGGTGGTATTCCATCAGGTCCTGCACCCTTAGTGACATCTAGATTCTCTAATCCTACTTGCAATTTGAATCTATCTATGGTTACACTGCAAAAATGAGAATGGTTTAGTTGAATCTGTTTAAAATAATTAGAGTATATAGGGCGGTCGTCCGTAACACCGGTATCGTCATATACTTTTGAGAAAGATTTGGCAAATAGATTGCATATTACCTCACCGGCTGCTGATACAGTTGTGCCGTCAGTCATTGTATTTGGATAATTACTACTTTCAACCTTTCTTGATTTAATGAACGACCAAAAGTATTTAGGATTTCTGTTAATTTTGTCTTCAATTGAGATTATATAATCGTTGTATAGTTTAGTCGCTAATGTATCAAGTCTTTTGCCTAATAAACGGAACTCTATTTCATCGATTGGATTGTTGTACTTTTTATATCGACGCCTTACGTTGTTTTTTTCTTTTAGAATTCTAATTAAAGGTTTGTTGAACCAGGGAGGATACTTGCCCTTAGATTGCCTGCTATACGGTACTGTCGCACAAATGATTTCCTTTACCGT
The DNA here is from genome assembly GCA_963082885.1 of Parascotia fuliginaria. Taxonomy (NCBI): domain Eukaryota; kingdom Metazoa; phylum Arthropoda; class Insecta; order Lepidoptera; family Erebidae; genus Parascotia; species Parascotia fuliginaria. Next base: position 16,101,216 of record OY720178.1, read on the forward strand.
TGCATAGAATGTGGATAGCATTTCGTTTACATCGCCACACTTACACAATATTAATTTATTTGGTGTTACTCGATATTGTTTCCATCACTTTAAGTTGGACACTGATGCCGCCTAACAATGATTTTGTATGGAGACGCGTACGCATGCGGAAAGCTGAACGGACGCGTATGCGTCTTCTTACAAAATCGTTGTTTTCTATGGGCATAAGCTGAATAGAGCTGAATAAGTGTGAGTAGTCCCTAAAGGCGATCACAGACTTACTTACTTGTCCAAGCCGAACGTGCCGAAAGAATCGAATTAAATATATTTGACTTATTAAATAATAATATGTATAAATTTATATATATAATAATAAATTACAATAAACATATTTGATTTATATGAATAGTAAAAGTTGCCGCTTAAATGTGGACACATACTCGTTAGAGCCTAACGCACCCAAAGAATCGAATTTTAGAATTCTTTATATGAAATCTTAGACACTTCGCACACCTGCCCGCATCCAAATCGTCTGATGCGTCAGATGCGGCCGATGCGGACAGTTATGAGAGGTTTCGTAGAATTGCATATAAATAATTCTAAAATTCGATTCTTTGGGCGCGTTTAGCTATAACGAGTATGGGTCCACCTCCAGGCGGCAACTTTTACTATAAATAAATTTATTGCTTCTACTTAGCGGTTAGAAGTACTATCGAATAACAAAAACAACTTAAGCTAAATAAGCTCCTTTGTATCACTATAATACAATGGATCCATTTAGAACTAATATATTATTATGAATACAACAACTTGAGAAAAAACAAACGATATTTTTCAACACAGCTGAAACTCACTACGTGGGCGAAGTCTCAAAGCTAATTATAAATAACGATAAGTGTATTTTATTTATACGTGATTAAGACAGTGATAGACAATGAACGTATATTATACAACACGTTGTGTAACAGCTGTTTTCTTTTTCCGTTTTACTGATGCTATTGGTAGATGAAACCCAAGTTAGCCGTAGGTGGTCGCTGTCACTGCACACAAAATCCATCCTTACAATGGTCAGGCACAGGCCAGTCCGATAGTACCTAAGCATTCTGGCTAAAACCATATTATTTTTAATTTGAAATAAACTTTACATTATTATTGTCGTATAGTTACTTTGTAACCTTAAAATAGTTAAATAGCGATGACATTATAAAAATATTGATATTCTGTCTTCAATAATTATTCTCTTTCCAATCCTTAAACTCTGAAACGTTAGTAACTCAATTTGATACGCACTTAGGGCTATTAAGCTATTTTATGAGCAGAGTTGAGGAAATTTGGCACTCATTAATTTGAATTAAGTTTTTACGCAATTCTATTAGTTATATTGACACAGCTCCACTTTTATTGGCTTAAGTGTAAAGGCTGCCTAAATCGCTAACTCTATCACTTTGATATAAATTTTAGCGATCGAGATACTTTTAAGTTAACTAAAGTTTGAGTATTAAGGTATCAGTATATAAAAGAATCCCCATATTTAACGACCTGTAGAAAGAAATAAACAAGAAAGCAATCATAACTAACGGCCTCAGTGGGAGTGCGTGTGCAAAAGGTTGTTTTACTTTCGTGTAAAAGGTTGTTTTAGTTTAGTGCAAAGGTTGTTTTACTTTTGTGTAAAAGTTTGTTTTAGTTTAGTGCAAAATGTTGTTTTACTTTCGTGGAAAAGGTTGTCTTATTTAAGTGCCAGAGGTTGTTTTATCATAAGGGTCAAAATCCATAAACATTTGTGCCGAGTCTAGGTGTGTACTTTGCATTGCATGTTTGTAAAGTCACCAGCGACACAGGGAATGTTGATAAATACGTAAGTTATTGTAACTTAGGCAACTCAGGATCGGTCTTTGTTAATGTTCAGTACTATAAGACTTCATATATTATATTGTATTTTTAAATATATGAATATAAATAATAAAATATGGGGCTATCTTTTATTAAAGTTGTATGGAAGACTAGATATGCTTAAGTACCGACAGTGGTAGTCATAGGGCGTCGTGTTCTTTGAGCAAGTAGTGTCCGACCAGCCGCTTCTGTATGTCTGTGACGCCGCCGTAGATTTGTGTGCCTCGCGCGTCTCTGCAGACAAATTGTATTTATTGAGTAGTTAATACAATAGGTACAAGATCATATGCTAGTTGTAATAACAATTAAAGCTTGTAACACTTTATCAGTGCATGTGTTCCCATCTAAATATGATCCTGGGTCTTTTAAGCGGGGCGTAAGAAGCATCTCACTAAGCCGCCATAGTGGAGGCCACCATACCAGTAGTTTGAGTTTTGGAATGGTGTCTACCACTTCTCGATTCCACTGACTGCATACTATCAGGCAAAATTGAGTCACTTTGGCTATGTTTTTTTTTTTTTCAAAAAGCATACAGTTTATACTTAGCCATCGCACTCTTAAAACCAGTTACCAAAAAAAAAGGAATTGTTCTTTTTAGAAACCTGGTTTCAAAACAAGAATAATTCTTAACATGTTCAATGTATAAAACACTGACCTGTAGTGTCTCTCAGCTGGATAATCAGTAGACAGTCCCCTACCGCCCAATATCTGCACACAATGGTCGGCCACAGCGGCCGCGTTCCGTCCCGCTATATACTTGGCCATTGCACTGTTTTTAGTCTTCAAGTCTGTGGCCGCTCTGTATGTGACCAAGCGAGCCGTCTCTACTAGGATACACATATCTGTTAGGCGGTCCTGGAAAAGAAGAAAATAGTGTTGTTGCACGATAAAAAGAAAAAGGAATAATGTCATGTCCATTAGACATTAAATGTATTAATTGGATGATTTATAACAGACCTTTACAGACGGTAATCTCGTGAGCGATTTGCCGAACGCACATCTTTCTTTAGCGTAGTTGATAGCCGTGTCTAGGGCAGATTGTGCAATACCTGTAGTGTGAACAAAACAATTAATAATTATATTACTTACTAGCGGCCCGCCCCGGCTTTACACGAGTGGACATTTTTTTTTTAATTTTGGGATAAATAAAGATACTTTCGTATGGGAATATAGAAAAACGTCTTTTTTATTAGTCAATTTTTTAAAAATTTCTCTCCGTAAGAACCATCCTCGTACTTCAAGGAATATTATAAAAAAAGAGTTAGCGAAATCGGTTCAGCTGCTCTCGAGATTTGCACTTAGCAACACATTCAGTGATTCCTTTTTTATATTATAGATGCATCGCTTTTTTGTCAAGAACATGTTGAGTAGCAGGGTTGCTGTTATAAAGGCTTGAAGTCGCGTCAAGCATGGTTGCTTGACGCGAATCCTCACTCCCAAAAAAAAGATCAATCAATTGTCAATTCAATCCTGCGCCTACTCCCTCTCCGCTCGTGGTCCAATCAAAGTATGAAAATCAGTGCAAAATAGAAACATTTATTTCTACCTTAAAGTGACACACACTAAATATTTGGGAGTTATAATTGACAATAAGTTGTCCTGGTTTCCACATCTTGAATATGTGAGTGGAAGAATTATAAAATTGAGCTGGATATTTAAGACGCTTGGACGTGTAGTTCCATCAAACATAGACAAAAAAGACGGTTCACAAAGAAATGTTTTAAATGAAATTTACATTGCACTCGTGCAATCTGTACTGAACTACTGCATCCCTATATGGGGAGGTGCTGCAAAATCCAAGTTCATAAATGTAGAACGTGCACAACGTGCTCTTATTAAAATGATGTACTTTAAGAGAAAGAGACACCCTACTGAAAGTCTTTATAAAATGTGTGGTTTACTATCTGTTAGAAAGTTATATATTACATCTACTGTCCTGAAAAAACATAAAAACCTTACATATAAGACAGAATCAAATTTGAAAAGGCGCAAAGATAACGTTGCCACTATACCCCCGACCAGAACAACATTCGCAGCAAGACAATATAACAAACGGTCTGCTGTATTATATAACAGGGTTAACAAAGAAACACACATATTTGACAAACAATTTTGCTCCTGCATCCTCCTTTTCGAAAGACAGTTTTAGGTTCCAACTCGCCCGTTCCACGGCTAAGTAAGTTATACAATCATTACAGTAAACGAATAGATATATTTGGAACGACACTTCAAAGATACAAGAGCCAAGTCCATAATCTCACTATCGATTAACCATCTGCTAACTACTGTCCTATACAGAAATTGTTTTAATTAGTGCCATTGTTTCCTCGCTATTTTTCAATTTTATTGTTATTGCTTAAATAATACTAAATTATATGCATGTGGTGTTTACCTACCTAAGTTGTGCACTTAGTTTGAGATAATACTTTGTTTTGTATTTAGTGAATGTTTTGGTGTAATAACTACTGGTAAACCTTATATATAAAAATAAAAATAAAATAAAAAATAAACATCAACATGAATGCAAAAAGATTAATATTTTAAACTGGATCAAACCTCTCTCTTATGAGAATACTGAACTCTTATTACATCATCTCATATCACACAAATCTGTCCACATTTTGATTCACAACTGCATTGAGTGAGACTGCATAAATTATGCTACAACCTATTAATTTTCACTTAACTTGTTCATTTTATAACAATCACTACGCACTGCCCTTCTACTCAGAAGCAAAGAATTTTTCCGTTTCGCTCTGTCGATGTCACTGCGCATTTGTTTGTTCACAATTCTTAGAATTGCTGGCGTCGGTCGCGAGCAAACAATAGGTAGTTGCTACCTATGTTTAAATCATGTACAGACAGAGACGCTTGCTTCAAAATTACACACAAATGTAGATAATTTACTCCACACACTTTACACTATTTAGTATTTATGTTTATAATATCCTATTTACACGTTTATTTTATATATTATTATTTAATTTACATGAAATTTCGTTTATTATTATTTCAGTAAAGACAGACACAACTATGGCGCTGGCGTCACTAATCGGGTATCGCAGAATATCAGTGTTGCGGTTTATCATGAATCGCAACGTAACTGAGCGATGTCCAAATTTTTGTCACTAATGAGACACACTTTCACACATACTTTAGATAAATAATTTTTCATTCAAAATTTTAATTGTAATCTGCTCACTAACAAACTTTTGTTATATTAATACCACAAACCACAAAATATTTAAAATGCCTATTATACAAAATGGAATATGTAGTGTTGCCAGAGAGCATTATTTTTGCATCATTTTTTTTTTTTATTTTAGTTTTTAATTACTTTAGTATTACCTTTGTATTAATTAGTGTGTTCTGTTTAGTGTACGAAAATAAATCTGTTTCTTTCTTTTTTCTTTCACGCGCACACGCGCACACGCGCACACGCGCCCACGCGCGCACGCGCACACGCGCGCACGCGCGCACGCGCACACACACACACACACACACACACACACATACTACATTTATTCAAATAAAAAGTATCATTTGTTTACATCTCTAAGTATTGTTGTTAACAAGATTATATTTATTGAAGCTATGGAAGAGCAGAGCCTCCTAACACAGACAATATTTTGTCTAAAAGGAGACTCCAATCACTATCTAACAAAAATGTACTTGTTAACGAAATAAAACATTTTGAATTTTGAATTTTTTTTTTTTAACCTTTCCAAAGTTCAAAATGGGTGAAGATCAAAATTATATTTATTTATTTAAATTTAAGGATCCACCAACAAAGGCTGTACGCAAATGTAACTTAGAGTAAATAGGGCACAGTAATCATCTTTCGGTGTACTCCTTCAATTATAGTAGACCACAGTATGCCAATATTGGTAACAATTAATAATTAATTATATCTATTATTATTCTATCTAGGTATAATTATTTGGTGAAATTAGACAAAAGTGCTTCATGTTAATTCTAAAAGTGACAAATTTCAAGAAGTTTTCAAATACTTAATTAAATTAAATTGGCAAACTAATATTTTTGACCATTTTGAACCTTAACTCTATTAACATAACGTAAAATATTCAAATTACAGATACTAATAATCAAATCGATATGGTCACAAAACATATGTATTATTCACTTACCCACAGCATGTGCGGCTATACCAATACGACCTTGATCGAGTTGTTCCATAGCGATCTTGAATCCTTCACCCTTTTTACCGATCATGTAGTTGGCAGGGATGCGGACGTCTTCTAAAGTGACGCTACACGCGGTCGCAGCCCTGTTGAACGCACTTTACATCTATTTTATACGCTCCTTTTGTTATGTGGCCAGTTTTTATTGCTGTGTTTATGTCGAAGTGTACCTACCCTACACTTCAAGAATTATTGGATTATCTATTTATTTTGAAAGTTTATAGAATCAAATACTTGTTGTATTTGGTTTAATAAATTTATTTCATTTTTTCTTGATCTTAAAGTCCAAATGAATAAAATGCGAAACTATGAAGTAGTATTAAGAGGGTTTACGTCTTATGAGTGGCAATGTCGCAATGTAGTGTCATATTTCATATGTTCTGTTTAAATGCTATAATTAAGTGGAAGCTGTATAAAAAGTAAGTAATCATAATAGCCTGCGCAGACGACGGACTTTCCTCCGCGGCGGAGAAAAAAGTATGCTCCGCGAATAAAAAGTTCGCCGCGGATTTACCGCGAACTCAACGCACACGGCGTGCGATCATTTGTTGCCCGAAATTGTAGATACAGTTGTGCATACGTACGTCACTCTCGAGCGCACAACGCGGACTAAAGGCCTCCATGTGCGTTGCTTCGCCTAGTCACAAGAGTGCTATTTTTTTCGGGGACTTCCCCGTACTTTTGTCCGGTCCGCTCCCTGCATGCCCTCAGTTATTCGGGCGACTTTTTGTACGCGGTACTTTTAATCCCTCGTTTGCGTTACTCGATACAGTTGTAAGGGATCTATTTTAGCGGATAAAAAAGTACGCGGAGGAAAGTCCGTCGTCTGCGCAGGCTATAATGCTTATTTATATTAACTTGTTTCAAATGCATTATTTGCATATAAATAGAACTGTAAGCAATAATTTCTTAAGAAATATATTTTAATATTTTTTAAATATAGCTCATATATTATAATGATGAAAATTAAAAACCACGAAATATGACGTTGCTGCACGTTGCCACTCATGACGCGTAAACGCTCTTAAGGTATTAAGGTATTATTAAAAGGCCAGGTAACGAGCAGAAGTGCACCTGCGTAGGTGCTAACTTGATATTTGACGTCCACGGCGTGCTCCTGCCGTAAAAGTTTTCAGGCTCTAAAAGATCACTGACTGACACAGATGACAAATCACCACTATGCCACCTAAAACTACTTAATTTTAAAATAATATCATTTAAGATACTACCACCTCTGTTATTTAAAATAAATGTATTATTTAAGAAATCGTTAACAAGCATAATTTAGGGTTCGTACGACGTAAGAATAATCCTAATATATCTTTAAATATGGTATTAATAGTATGTGATATATAGTGACAGAAACTCAAAATAATGTCAAAATTTACTACTAAATATCGTGATTTTTGACGTTTTTAATGTAAACCATTATGATAGCTTGAGCGCATGCAGTGTTAATGTGCTATAAGATAACATTAAAAGAAGACATACCTTACACTCATGATCTTTTCCTTCTTGCCTCTGAATACACCATCAGTCTCGATTGGTACCAGGAAACCTTAGAAGACATACAATTGTTATTAAAGAAGTTAGAAGTAAGTATACCTATTTTGATAGTTTTTACATTGTGTCCACTTTAAACAAATATTTATTTGTTTTACCATCATATGGTGAAAATAAACATACCAATGACGGGATCGTCGGAAGATTAAGAAAGGAACGTCCGACCCATTCACCTAGTAATTAAAGTAAGTAAAGTTCGTCCAGGCTGAGTGATCATGAATACCGAGCTTAGTATAGGAGGCGGCCAATGAAGGGAAAAGGTCATCTTAAGACTGGTACTCATGCCCAGCCACATCTTTCGGCTGAACTAATACTTAATAACAGAGATACTCACAGCCGATTCCCTTATGCTTGAGCGCGGGATCTAAAGTAGCGAACACAACCATAGCACTGCTCTCAGTCGCGGAAGTCACCCAACTCTTTTTTCCGTTGAGCACCCAATGATTACCGTCTAACTTCGCCGTCGTTCTAATGCTGGCGACATCTGTCCCTGCACCTAAAAATACAAGGTAAAATCTTTACAATTTATCTAACAATAAAGAGAAGGGTGCAGCGTGGGCAGACCTCTAACAATGTACACAGACGACCTTATAAAGGTGGCGTGCTACCGACGGATGAGGGCACGCCCGACCAAGGTGGCGATATGATAATGATAATGATGAAAATTAAATCTACAATCACTAAGGAATACAGCTATGCCCATTGGCTTTTGTAATCACTTAATTGTTAACCACTTAAATTGTATAAAAATAAATATCTGAATATACCACATACCTGGTTCACTCAAAGCAAAACAGCCAATACATCCTTGAGTATAATCCCTTAGAAACAGGTCCTTTTGTTCGTCAGTTCCCTTCTCGTTCAACAGGTTGGCATACAAGAAGTTATGTATGGAGAGTATCATGCCGGTGCTGGCACAGCCTCGCGATATCTCCTCTACGACCAGCGCTAAAGATAGGTAGTCCAAGTTCAGTCCACAATACTCCTTGCTAACGCATGCTCCCATTAGACCTAGGTTTGTTAGTTGTTTTATCTGTAAAGTGAGAATAATTCATGATTAAGTAGTTGCATAGTTATTAATCGCGAATCGTACCTTGGCTGCTTTGACAGCGCGAGTAACGTGGCAGTATTTAAACGTATTTTGGGAATGATTGTTGTTATAGGGTGAGGGATACTGCGGCCGATATTATAAAAGTCAAGATGCGCGGCAACTAACTTTAGAGCGGCCAAGTTAGATTTGCCGATCTGAGCTCAATCTGTGCAAAAATTAACCTAATAATTGTGTAGGTACCTATCTAATCATGCATAATATAGAATTAGACAAAGCCTATGTCTCTTGGACGTCATTGAACTGACAAAGAAACCATCACCCTGGCAGATGGATTAGTGAAATGGTGCTTATTATTATTGGTTTCTTTGATCTAGTATATAGACGAATACAATGCAGAGTTACTCTCATATTAACATTGTATGGACATGCATACGACACTTGCATGTCACGCATCACGATCATTATCGCTATGTGTCATATACGCGACAACAAAATAATCAGTTAAGAGTTGAAAATATTTTTTTTTATCCGACTGAAGTGGGTGCTTTAATAATTCTCTATAAAATGTTCTCTTAATCACGGTAATAAACACATTCAAGCAGTATTCAGCAGCAATCGAATAGGAGATAAGCGAGCTATTTGATCAATATTTGCGGGTAATAATAAAGCTATTGATCCAAGAAACGCGTTAATCAATTTATGTTATTGACACATCCTATCGAGTGTCTTCGGGCAGCTTCGGGTCGTATTTTGTGTAGAATAGAGATAAGAATTTACTGACTATAATTAATTGTCACTGGCGGTAATATTAAAAGGACTAAATAAACAATAACCGTGATACAGAGTCAGACTTGAAATGGGTATGGATAGGGTAGCTCAAGGATGTGATTAGCTCATACAAACAGTTACTCATTCCATTTCTTCTCGTGTTTATATGGGTGCTTGAGAACTAAAGAGGGGTATACGAATAAAGGGAATAGCAGCATTACCAGAGTATAAAATATCACTTCTCGTCAATCGAGGTGATTATGGTACCTATAGGTACTTCTATCATTGGGATAAATTAGTGTCCTTGTCCAGTAGTGAACGAGTTATACAAGCTGACCTTACAGATATTGTGAGATTTCAAATCTCCTTTTTATCGATATTAAAATTAACTATAACATTTATCACTTCAGATATTCAGATTGATCCAGTGATAAGGATAAAAAGAATGACAGTCCATTATTTTTGTTGTTATGCTCAGTATCATTATGTAATATTCAGTTCGCTGCTGAATAAGGGTTGAACTACATCTGGCAGCACGAAATCGAACTTTCCTATGCTTTTTTTCCTTTTTTGCCACTCAGAATCACCATTTAGAAAGAGGAGTGCTGCTGCTGGAGCAGGAGTGCCGCAACGTGCTGCGATTACTGTCGCATAGGGAAGTGCGATACCGTGCTGCCAGATGTGGTTTAACCCAGTAGCAAAATCAGGATTTGGGATCGGGAGGGCTTGACGCCGCTGGGGTAGGCTATAATAAGGTAAGCACTTATCTTTTTTCTCATCACTGGATCCACTACTGGTTTAACCCAAAAGGTTGATTTCTTTTTATATGTCAATGTGGTAGAGTCGATAGCAAAGACGGTGGTTTTATACTAATTGGTCGATAGCCTATAAGTCGCTTAGTCATATAAACAGATTCAGTAATAAAGACAATAAGTATTAACATTTTACAGAACAAACTTCTGGGTCTAGTTACTCTCTTAATATTTTATACTTTAAATAGATAAGTAGGCTTTTATTTAAACTTAATAACAATAATATTTTAATATTGTTCACCCTAAGACAGATAATTATTGTACTTACATCTGTAGGTAACTACTCACTACCTACAATTATTACTAATGTTACAGGTGAAATATACCGTTGTAAATAAGCAATGAAAATTACGCAAGTATTCAATATTCATTCCTCGTAGTGATTGTAACTGTGCGGGTTGTTTACCTGCGTGTTAATGACATGTAAAAGTCTGTGTAGCTACGTAAATTCTATATTAAACACTGAGTAAATCGTGAAATGTAGAAAGTCTTTTATAACCAATCATCATTCATCATCATCCGCAGCTCATAGGTACCTTTATCCTTTTTACTTCTGTTTCTGCGTTTCAGCCATACATATTACTGGAATCAGATTTAGCTCACATAGGTCCCTTAATACTTTCCTAATAGTGCTTATTTTTTATATATATTAGCCTACCAAAGTGACTCCACCCCGCCTGATGGTAAGCAGTCAGTGGAATCCAGAAGTGGTGGCCACCATACCAAAAGCTATCGTCTTAAACTGCTGGTATGGTAGCCTCCACTTTGGCGGCTGGGAATGGGTTTAGGAAAAAGGAATGAGGGAGCTGAGGAAAGAGGAAAGGGGGGAAATTGGGCCTCCGGCACTCTCACTCACCGAACGAAACGCAGTAGTAAGTATACTACTACTCTTAAGTCGATCTTCTATGAGAGGGTAGTACTTCCTCGGACGATCCGGCCCATTCATGCTGAAACCAGCGTGGATCTACTACCATCCGTGCTCTCTTTTAATAGGTCATAATCCTATACAGATTAAATTTGTCTTCCGCTTTGCAATGGAGGGAAGTTTACAATTTTATTTCCAACTCCTCCTTTTGTACTTCCGATTAAATTCGTTGCGGGATCCAAGACAGTAGGTTTTGCAGTCCCCGGACTCCGGAGTGTCAAAGTTCGGTTTTTCGTATTATATTACAACATGAAGTTTTTCAAGAAAGTAGTTAAAAGGTTTTTAACAGGGTCGCCAACGCGCTAGTGATGCTCCTGGTGCATGCATCAGGCGGTCCATATGCTTGTTTGTCACGATAGTCGTATAAAAAAAAGTCACAGTAATGGGCATGTGGGTGGGATTGTGCAGATAGGCAATAGGTACCTACTGTTGGGTGTAGACCTCCCTTAGCGAATCCCACTTAAGCCGGTCTTGACGAATTGAATTTAACCTGCTACTTGGCGAATGTCGTCGACCCACCGCGCTATCGGATGACCACGACTACTTTTGCCGGTCCTTGGCAACCAATCGCTCGGTTTAAAACCACGGTTAGTTCAAAACTTGGACTTTGGAAATTTATATCAAAAATTACAAATGTCTAAACCAAAGTGGTGATTAATGCTCTAGAAGAGAAGCTGTATAAAACAGCTCACCATTACTCTCAGCATTGATCACTGGGTTCCTTTTCATAAGAAACCTGTACCCTCCAGAGACAAAGAGACAGAAAATACAGAGCTAGTAGGTACTGGATGAAATTTGATCTAACTTTGGAAATTAATTTAACGAAATGTTTTTCCTAGCTAGACAGAGATATTTTCAAAAACAAAAGCTGTTGTTGGTGCTCATAACTTCAACAGTAAAAACGTAACAGACAATGTATATTAAATATATAAATAAATCCATAATTTAACATTAAAACAATAATAAGTAAGCTCTTGGTTCGCCGCGTGATCAACGGTCAACGATCGCTAATTGATTTATTAAATACCTACACACACCACTGCGAACTGCAGGTGAACATTTGCTATAAAGAACTCCATGCACTACAAACTCTTTAATCGCAAATTTATATTTAACTGTGAAATAGCACCAGCAAGCTATTACAGACGATATAATAAAATAATAGCAAATACTATACTGGTATAACATGTAAATGGCATAGGAGTTGGTGTTGGTGAGATCGAGGCCGCACTGCTAAGGCGACTGCGACGCGACGCAGCTACGCCGATTCCGTAAACAAATAAATTAATTGCGGACTTGTAGTCACACCAAGTTGTCACACTAATGTGAATAACAGAATTCCACTTGTCGTTCATGCAGTGCGGCCACCGAAATTTGTTAACTAGGAGTTTATTATCACAAAATCACCGTCGCGTTGCGGTTGCCTTAGTAGTGCGGCCTCGATCTAACTGTTAAAGCATTCTTCATACAAAAAAAAAAGTAAATCTTACTTACATATTTAAACGGAAACCTGGCTTCAACATCAAGCTTGGCTGCATTAGGTTTCAGATGTTCAGTAGCAAAGTTCCTAGCCAACTGCTGTATTTCTTCTTGTGTTTCTGTGAGCTGACTTGTAAATGAGCGGCATTGTGGCAATGACTTTACACATTGTATTGAATACACTGAAAAAAAAAACAATTATATAATCAGTCTTACTTTTTATGTAATTGTTATAAATATTATCATCTGTTAACATCTCAGTCAAATGACATTGATGACAATGGGAAAGCAATTCTCAGTATTAAACGAATGTATTGAGTTGTAGCCAGTTGTAGCAATGGTAACAGATGTGGCAAAATGTGGGTGATAATCAACATCCTATATATCTATATCTCTGCCTATACAATTAGAGAAAAAAGACAAACTATACTTATTATATTTAAATACCTAGTATAACAATTTAGATAGTCGATGTGTTTTGACATACATACAACAAAACTTATATCATTAAGTACTTGTATTGGTTTTCCATAAAAGAGCAGGATATAATTACTGACATACTTTAATAAAATACCTACATAAAAATTATGCAAATTTTATTAGGTAACCTTAAATTTATATTTATAAATTTTTGGTAGGACACTATAGAACAGTACCAAATAGACAATAACATAGATACTAATTTATTATACTTAATATAAGTCATTAGTAGTGTGGGTAGGCATATCTTTAGTTAATCATGGCCACATTTTTATAGATTTAGTAAAAATAACTTGGACTAGTAATAATCAAGATTAAAAAGAAGATTAATGGATATAAAGAGCACACCCTCACTATAACCCAGAAGGGGTGGGCAGGAGTGTTTACATCAACTTGTTGGTAGCAAAATGTGAACCTATTTATCGGAGGTCAGCTTACGGCTATATTTTGGTCACAATTTCAAATGATTGATGTATTTTATCAGTTTAATTTAGTATCTTTAGTTGCCTTGTATGACAGACACAGACTATAATAAAGTATTCTTTTCTTGTTCTTACTCACTGAGCCACTATACTGTGTACCTACAGTAGGTAGTAGTAATTAACATCAAAAGCAAACCTGCTTTTACCTTACCTACTTTTTTTTTGTTAAGTACTTTTTACAACTTAAAAACACTTTTGAATATCTATAGTTACAAAATACTTCTATGTATATAGGTTACACAGTAGCAGAAGTAATATGATAGATATTTTTTTACAAAATAAATTGTTAAATAAATTTATACTTACACCCAAATTTTGAAGACCTTAACACACTTGAAGCCATTTTAAATGCAGATAGCGACTAATGTTATATCATATATAGCAGTGAAATCGTAATAATATAATACACAGTTGACACTCAAAAAGCGATAAGTAATGATAATGATTACAATACAGCAACAAGGTCACACCAAAACCGGTCTTTAGAAATTTTTATGTGTCACAGATTTTGCATTAAAACTAGATGATGATGGTATGATAATGTGGTACTAAATAAGTAGATATTAAACGGTATTTTAAATTCACTATGTAAGTATGAAGTTCGGAGTAAATTCATGAATAATTGTAATAGTTTATAATAATTTTAAAAAAGTTTTTTGAGTAGACAAATGTGTTGTTTTGTTTTAATAATTTAAACCTTAATCCGCAGGAATACGCATCTCTATCGTTTGCGGGAGTGTCACTAATAGTCATTAATGCTTTGTTGACAACTGGATTAATTTTGACAGCGTAGTCGTTCGTTCGGAAAAAGTAGTTGATTTAACAAAATCAGTCACTTGTACACGTCACGTCACATCGCGGGGATAAAAATTGTTATCTGAAATATACCAAAACGACTTCTAAAACTTAAAAAAAAAACCAAGAGGGTTGCAAACTCATGCTTTTTATTTTTATTACGACTTTGGTGGCAAACAAGCATACGGCCCAACTGATGGTAAGTGGCAACTGTAACATAAAGAGATGGCTGTGTTTTCCAAGCATAACGAAAGTAATAATGCTTAGAAAATACAACCAAATCTTTGCCGACCACGAAGAAGGAGATGAAGAAGGAAAAGGAAAAAGGATCAAGACCGACCGAGGGAGTATTCGGGCAGCCGGCGCTCTCACTCACCGATCGAAACACATTAGCATGAAAACTAATATTCTTAAGTCGATCTTCTGCCCCAGTCAATCCGGTTCATTTATGCTGAAACCAGCGTGGATCTACTACCGTTAAGGCTATTCCTACATTGCAAATAATTACATTGCTTTGTGATGAACGTTTATATTACACACGAAAAAATATTGTGTTATCGAATAATTTTATTACAGTTGTTGTTTATGAGGCTTTCATTTTCACTTTAATTAGATCAATATCTTGTCATAACAAAATAGAGGTCGTGTGTCACTTTCTATCAAGGAGACTTTAAGATTTAATGTGAGACGAATTTAAAATAGTGTACGGTATAGTTTGCATTTGGTCTGGGTGTTTCTATGTATAAATCTATAAAATTATTTTACATCCGCACCCATATCACAAGCTTTAGTAATGTTATTAATTTATTATGCATTGAGTCTAGAAAACGTTGTGTAGTTGTTGTATTATAATCAAGTTTATTACTCTTTCACGCAAAAACTAAACTAGTACAAACTGAATGGGTTAAAATGGAACTTTACAGTATTAATATATAGTTCAAACATCAGATTAAGGGCAAATAAAAATTAAATACTCAACCATCCAAACACTACTAGAATTTATGGTCAACATAGTTTTATGATGTAAAATAATATTAATTTTGGCTTACCTCTGCCATGTAACTCTAAAGAGTTACTAATAGAAAACATAGAAAAATGAATAAATAAAAATAATTATTGCATTTTTGCATTAACTAACGAGATTTAAAGTGAAAATAAAATAAGTAAAACATATTGCCTCTGAATTATTAAAATGCGATTAAAATACAAGAGTTATCAGTTAAAACTAAGTTTTTTAAGTACCTATGTGTTGGTTTAATGCTCTAAGACCTATGTAACGTTTTTCAAAAATAACGTTTTTTATTTATTTATTTGGACAACCAGTAACTGTAGTTGTTACATTATTTTTTACAAATATTATAAAGTTGTTTTAATTAATTTGAATGTACAACATTTTAAGGTGTCACATCTTGCACAAATGAGCGGTTAAATGTTATTAACAAAACTAGGATTAATTAACGGAACATATGAAAAACAAACTTAAAATAGTAATAAATAAACGAAATGCAAAATAAAATTAAAAATCAGATGACAGTAAATCTTACAAGATACTTATAACTAGAAATTTAAATAAAATAATTATAATGATTAAAATAATAATTGAAATAATAATTGAGAAGAAGAAAAAAAAAAAGTACATAATATAGAAACATTATTTCCGAGTCACTTAACAATCTCAAAGCAAATATTTCTAAATTGTTTTAGGTTTTCCTTAAATATATCTACCTCCCCGCAAATCACGTTATACGCTTTTGCCATTCGGGATAAAGCAGAGAACTGCTTTAAGTTTGTCCTTGCATACGGCTGATGCAACAACCCGGCATCGACAAGAGCGTGTCTAGGTATGCGGCGTGGAACACGCAAATTGATGGATTTTAACAGGGATGGGCAGTCAATTTCGCTTCTTATGACTATAAATAGAAACACCAGGTCATGTACTTGTCTACGAATTGACAGTTCCTTCATTTCGAAATGGTTCAGTTTGTCTTTATATGAGGTAAGCTGTTTATGTAATCCAGATGAATAAGCAAGATGTTTAAAGAATCTTTTCTGAATGCGTTCTATTCTAAGTTTATGTACATTATATTGTGGAGACCATACAACACTGCAAAATTCTAAATTGCTGCGCACATAGGCATTGTAAATGGCAATTTTTGTCGCCGGATCGCGAAATGATTTGCCGTTACGGATAATGAAGCCAAGCAATTTCGACGATTTATTAATGATTTTATCTATGTGGGGTAAGAAAGTCAGTTTGGAGTCGAAAAGGACACCTAAATCTCTTAATTCAGTTTTTTCCAAGAGAACTGCGACATCAATTTGATATTGGGTCTTAATTATATTACGGTTGCGCGTGAAGTTGATTGAGAAGCATTTGTTTGGATTCAAGGACATTTTGTTTGTAGCGCACCAAACAGTCACTGCATCGAGGTCCTTTTGAAGTAGATCGCAATCCAAAGGGCTTTTTATAGTTTTACAGAGTTTGAGATCGTCAGCAAAAAGGTAAGAACTGCTATGTTTGATGCAGGAAACTATGTCATTAATGAATAAATTGAACAGCCACGGTCCCAAGTGAGAGCCTTTTTATGCTGGCAAGATGAAAGAACAAGACACGGGCTGTGGTTCAGACAAATAAAAATACCTTTTCTGTAGTTCATATCTACCAAGGATAAGAACTAAACAAAAAGGGTTTTTAATGACTCTAAAATTAAAAAAAAATTAAATAGAAAACTTAGTATAAATTTTGTGCTCTTGTTATTTTATGTACTATCTTTATAATGTTTGTGTGTACCTACTTAAAAATAAAAATATATATTATTTTGTTTTTTTGTATGTTTTTACTCTTAGTAAGTACTACTATGCAATGGCTAGTGATTAGTTTTAAGTTCAAAGTTAAGTACTTGGTTGATCTTATTAAGAATTGACTGATCTTGTTTTTTCTCTACTTAGTCTGTGATAATAAGATTAAATTAAAGGCTGATTCAATTTATACTTATTTCTGCCTTTTCATTCTCCTTAGAGTAAACCTATTGAAAAATTACCAGTAAACAACTTGTATTTTGTTTTTATTAATCATGCGCAAATTATGTGTCTGTTTCACCTAATTCGTCAATATGCAAATATCATTCGTGTAACTAAATAATCATTCGTGTTACATAATTTTCTACTATTTATAAAGAGTTGCGTCCGTTATTTTTACTTAAAACGTGTTTAATTTCATTAAACTAAACATTTACGTCGTCAGTTAGCACCTTAGAGCATTAAACCAACCGGAGAGGCCACTGACAGGCGTACCCCTCTGCCAAAGGTACCAGACCACCGGTCATACCCGTTATATAAAACTAGTTGACGCGCGTTCCGCATCATAAGTCACCTATCAGTGCATACGTAATAGCGTCTCAATAAAAATGCCGAATTGCAGTGTATTTTGGTGTAAAAAGCGTTCAGCGACATCAAGTCTACAAAAGGATAATATTACATTCCACCTGTAAGTATTATTTTGTTCTAATATTATTAAATAAGGCATTAAATTAGCAATTTAACCAAATAAAATGCTAATCAACAAGTGTTGCCAGGCTTATCATCAATACTCCAATCTGGGGTAATATTTTAAGTTGAATTAACATAAAAACTAACCTTTCCTTTTTTATATCTCGCCTTGTTGACATATCTAATAAGTTTCATTTTGGATGTACATTATTGTGTCACCGTTCCCATATTTATTTATTTTTAATTAAAACCAATGTTTTTTTTACCAAGTAATGCACAAAATAATATTAAATGAACAAGTAAAATGAGATTATAAATCCAAATATACAAGATTAGTGCACTTTATTCCGAAAGATAATTGCTCATTTCTTACAAAAATAAGCGTATTTATTTTTAAGAAACTGGTCACACTTTAACATTATTAGAGATGAGACAGTTTAATCACAAATATCGATATTGGTTTTCCAGTATTAAATTAATTTTTTTTTGTTTGTTTTAGATTTTCAAAAGAAGCAGCGCCTCGAGTCGCTGGGGTCCAATATTGTAGGAACCATATAAGTGGGTTCCTAAGCGTACAAGTATCTGACTAACAGCTTAAAAGACAAAGCCTTCTGTGCTGCCAGCACTGCTACCTCCTCCCTACCCTTGCATTACCTAGGATTAGTTAAACTAGATTTATAAGGTTAATTTAAATTGCACAGTTTTTCAGTATTTTATTATACCTACTTAAATAAAGACTTTCTGAAATATATTCTGTTGTTTTTTTGTTATCTGAACAGATAAAATATCTCTCTAATAAAAATCTACTCATACATTCTCATGTCAGTGTCTTGTTACTATGTAATCAGAACAAAATCCTCCAATTACAAGCTCTGCTTAGTTGGAACGAAATTTAATAGCAACAGACAATTAATTCAAAGTATTATTTGGTTTGAATATACATACATACTTAGGAGTAATACACGTAAAATTGACACGTAATAATTAATTACAATCTTTAATCCACACTAGAACAGATTTCAACAGGTGGTGGTTATTGAACATACATCCTTGTGCGCAGTAGTAAAATAAAAAAAAAGAGTGGGTTCCCATGTACGCACGTAAGAAGTTATACTTCTTTGGCATAACAATCCAAAAATACCAAATAATAATACAACGCATACATACATAAATATTTGAATTGATATAAACGCCAATATATTTTTTATTTATTCACACAGATTATTTGTACTGATACGACACACAAAGATCCGCAACTAACTTCAGTGTGTAAAAGGTTCGCAACTAACTTCAGGGTGTTGCTTTTTTCTGTCGGTGTGCGCGCGCATCGTAAAAATTCACTCTCATCATTTTTCCCAATCGCGCCAAAAAAACTTAAAAAAAAACGGCTAAATGCCAGTAGGACTCGCGCGCCGAGGGTTCCGTACTATCAGGGATCGGAAGTATTGAATAAACATTAGTAAACATAGTAGGAGAGCCCGACCGCATAACCAGATTTGTTTGTCGAACAATGTTTAACAAATAAATTTAGCCCGACCGTATGACGGGCTTTTTTGATAATAATTACGAAAAAGTGTGCTAGTTAGAAACACTGATTTATTCTTCCTGTAATATTGACATAAACATGAATCAACAGAATTACTTCTAGTTAATTCATGTTTATGAACTATTTACTTTACTTTCATCTATTTCAAAGTGCTTAAATATAAAAAAACCTTAAAATTATAATAGATTATTATTACCTAAAACTGTTCTATATAATATAAGATAATGCTCATTTTAATAAGCAAACATAATAATCATGAAAATAATTAAATCTTTCGCGTACTTATATGAAATCCTAAACATCGATACTAAATATCGACAGAGTCAAGCTCTAACTGTTTTATGCTAAGGAAGCGTAAACTAATAGATGTCCCTGTGTGTGAATGTGATTGTGTGTGTTTAGTTTAAGCTAGTGTGTAATAATTTTATTGTGTGCGTGTATAACGACGCGATTTAAAAATGCATTAGTAGTTAACATTGTAATTAGTGTGCGTTGCTCGCGTTACCCCGTCCCCCGCCGAAAGTGGCAGACTTTTGCGCAAGGGAAATAGAGCGCGTGTCCACTCCTGTTGGTTTAAGGTGGTTCCGACGAAATTTCGCCGAAATCCGCGACTTGTCAACTCTGTAGATTTATTTCATTTATTAGGATAATGTTTCAATAGTTATTGATAATTTGGCTGAATCAGCGTCGCAGGGGCTCTGCGCGGGCGACGGGAGGCAGAGCGGCAGAGCGGCGTAAGCCCTTCTGACGGACGGACGTATGCGGTTTTTTAAAAAAATATTTACGTAATTCAATAATTGCAAATAAATATTATCAAAAAAAAATATTGTGTGGATAGATTTAGTGTTGCAAATAAATTAGATTAGTTATTTAGATTTTTTTAGTGTATTAAATACGTAGGTATTTACCTATATTTATTATTGTTTTTCATCAAAATGACTAAAATTTCACGACTGAAACAAATTCAAATGCAAAAGATTCAACACATGAATATCCTGTAAGTAGGTATATACCTACCTTCATATTTTTAGTAAAATACCTTCTTTGAGATACTTACCTAGGATATCCTTTAATTATGTTTAGTTCCACGTAAACTAGGTAGCAGGTGGTGAGCTTATTATCGCTCGTGATAAGATCAAGGCAACACCAGGCCTCAAGAATCAGTAAATTTCTGCTGTTATATACCCTAGGGATATGAATATGAGCTTGCTACAATATTGTCTATGTCTACTATCATTTCGAACTAGGTGTGTGGTAGGTGGGCACATGAGTAAAATATCTAACTTGGATATTTACTCATGTGGCAAGGGCGCTTTCCGATTCCGACCGACGACGACGGCGACGCCGGCGTAGGTACGAGGTGTTTCGGTCGGAACACGAACGTCGGCGTCGGTTGTACAACTAGCATAGAACTCAAATTACAATGATTATACGTGACATGCGTCGGTTTGCGACCTAGTTAGGTACCTACACAAAACAAACGAGCATAAATACCTATACATTCTATATAATTATACATACGGTGTGTACTTGAATATTCTATCGGTAAGTAATACCGATAAAATATTCAAGTATTTACCTGGTTAGATTTTTTTTCATGAGCTGATAAAATCAGTGATAAGATACTAGGCTAAAGTAAATACCTACCCTTCTACTTTCAATGCATCTTATTTTGATTTATTTATTTGATTGCAAGAAAGGAAGAAAAAAAGGCTTTACAAAACGTCTTAGTCTCTAACCAAACTAAAATATTTGAAGACTGAAATTATCACAATTAGGTAAATTAAAAATCCTACTCTCTGTTCCTTTATTATCGTACTATATGAATTTTTAATCCTAAAATTAAATAATATATTGTTGAGCGCCTACTGGACATAACAAAACTAATGCCGTATTTTTCGAGTGATAGGTGTATGTAGAAAGTAATAGACCCGGCACGGTGGCACAGTATAAAGAATTCTCTTCTTTTTTGTACAGTCTTTACCTAACTAGGTAAAGGCAAAAGAATTATGTTTTAGCACTCTATGTATGTATGTATCTTTATTATATTATATTATAAGTGTATGTACTGTAAAACTACCCCGTGACGTCGTCCGCATGGATCCGTTACTTAGCGATAATATGACATTAGTTCTACTTTACCGATTTTGCATTATATTATACACTAGCTGTGCCCGCGACTTCGTCCGCGTGGAATAGTGATTTTGGGCAGCATTTTTTGGATATATCTTTTGGTTTGTTTTGAATTATAAACATCTTCGTTTAGGTGAATAAGAAAAATCTTTACAGTAAATGCTTCTCTTTATACGATATTAGACGTATAGCCATCGGGGATCAAAGCCATACAGGCTGCTTGAATTACCTACACGTGACAAATCCACATAAAGCTGATCATGCTAAAAACAGCTAATATTTAGATTCACACTCACAACATTTAGTGTCTGACCTTAGGCTTTATTAATTGTCATCGCGAAACATAGGCTCACTGGAAACTGAACTCGTTTAAACTAAACGGGAAATTGTTTGGAATGAGAGAAATCCGAGGAATAAAAACGCTATAAGGTTTTTTTTTATATAATAGCCTGCCAAAGTGACTCTACTCTGCCTGATGGTAAGCAGTCAGTGGAATCCAGAAGTGGTGGACACCATTCCAAACTACTGGTATCCACTATGGCGGCTTAGTGAGATGCTTTTTCACGCCCCGCTTAAAAGACTCAGGATTAAAGTTAGATGGAAACTCAAGAGGAAAGGGAGAAATTGGGCCCCCGGCACTCTCACTCACCAAACGAAACGCAGTAGTACGAATACTACTACTCTTACGTCGATCTTCTATGTGAGGGTAGTACTTCTCTGGTCGATCCGATCCCTTCATGCTGAAACCAGCGTAAATCGACTACTACTATTTCGTAATTCACTTTAATTCCACCTATTCCGTAATGAGACGTGTTAACAAACATGTTTTTATCACAAAAAATAAAAAGAAAATAAGTCCAGAAAAATATACATCTAACTTTTATTTACATTTTAACTGACAAAGTATTTACATTTTGATAAAGAAATAAGACGTGTTAACCTAACTTAAAAACACACAAAACTAAGCTAAATACATACCACATGTATGACGTGATTATTTAAATTGGCATAACTTTTTTATTTATGAACCGATTGACATGAAACAAACACTTAATGTTAAGTGAAGCTTACCACAATGTATCAGTGAAAACCATATTTGAATCGGATAAGCCGTTTTTGTGATTAGCGTGAACAAACGCACAGACAAACAGACAAACAGACAAACAGATAAACAGATAAACAGATAAACAGACAAACAGACAAACAGACAAAAATTGTAACAATAATTGTTTTGGGTTCTATTTGCGTTGATAAAGGTCCCAATAATATTTTTTCTCATATATCTTCCATGTACAGACAGCGACCGGTTACATTTTTATTATATGTATAGAGTATAGATTTACAATACTGCAATATGTACGTACATACAAATATATGTATGTACACATATATTTGTATGTACATACAAATATATGTATGTACACATATATTTGTATGTACATACAAATATATGTATGTACATATATATTTGTATGTACATATTGCAGTAATCTATACTTATAATGAATCTCTAGCGAGGTAATTTTCACGGTACATCCAAATCACTCAAACTGTGGGTACAATGCGTCTACTTTGGCAATTTTACTTATTTTGCTAAGGGTACATGATATTGTGTACCTTACGTACGGGCACTTACTAGAAGATAATCAACATAGGAATGATGACGCTTTGTTTAAAGCATGTGTAACTGAAAATCCTTATCAGTTCCATCATTTGAATTCAGTTTTGCTGGCGTATGGTGCTGTTTCAAATTCAGTGCAGTGGTGGCCATACAGAGTAAAGATACTGTGGGAGAAAAAAGGAAATAAAGAGGACCGAGGTGGTAACTATGCCTTCGGACCACTGATTTTCAGACAAAACTTACACTTTACGTCGTTATGTACATGTTAAATGCACATCTCCAGCCAAACCGTCCCGCTTATTCTAAAAGATCTACTTCCGTAAAATGTTTGCTGGCTATACAATATACAGAACGATTTACTGAAGTTATATTTGTGATATCCAGATGAACCGAAAATAAATAAGGAAAATGAAAATATGTTAATTCATATAGGTTAATTAAATTAACACTTATGAACGTCAAAATTTACAAAATGTCAGCAAATTAACCTACAACCAGTTCGCTGACAAAGTAGAGCCATGAGAAGAACTGGCAAGAAACTCAGGCCACTCTTTTTAATCACCAGGTTATTACAATTTTTGTAAGTTACAGTTTCAAGTAGCATGCAAAGTGACACAGGCAATACACTTAACTCTATAGGTAATTAAATACTTACACCTTTCTATGTTGCAAAGAAAAAATAAAAAGTAAAATGTGTGCTTTACAGGCTGCCTCAATTTGCATATTGCTACAAAAGGTAAAGGCAACATGTGAACTGTAATAAATGTTTCTATGTAAGTATTATATAAACTGTTAATTTTCGATATAAGTATAAAGTAAGATGAACTTAATTTACACCTCTATTTCACAAATCACAATGTAAAATTTTTATAATACTAAGTATACAATTTTAACAAAACAATACAAAATGTGTACTTAACTGTACAATTATGGCTCGAGCATTATGTAATATATAATTAATACAAAAAAAACATTTTATGCCAAAATGTATCAATAAGCGAGATTACAGGATGGAAATAAAGTATGAATAATTTAGTATAATATTCTGTATACATCTTTGCTAGAGACAGAACAGCGTTTTGTTTCGATTAGATTCGTGTTCGTAGAGTAGATAATCCTTTTACTGATTTGGCTGCGCGATAGAAGCCTTATTATAAAGGATGAATTTACTATGGCAAACTGTAAAGCGCTAAAAGCAGTGGACCAGATATCAGACAACACCAACTCATGAGTGGCTATCACAGTCCTACTATTTTGTGTTCATTTTTGGCAGACTGTGCCTGTTATTCCTACCTCGTGGACTAAGGCTGATGAAATTAAATAGTGTTTAGAAGGTCCACAGTCTGTAGCACTTCAAAATTGTTTTGCATTTAATAGGCTCCAAGCCTATACACTCCGCAAGATTTGCCATTTAATGATAGAGGCCGAATTGAAAAGACAATGCACAAGTATAATCTGATTTGTTACTCGAGTTTGGTAGTAGTACGTATCTACAGAACCAAGAAAAAGTTGTCTTGCACAAAACCTTACTTTACATACATCAATATAACCGTGCCGTACAATTGCCTATCGAAGTGACTTCACTCTGCTTTATGATACAGTCAGTGGGATCCAAAAGACTAAGTGGTAGCCGCCATTCCAAAGGTCATTGTTTCAATCTGCTGGCTAGGTGGTCTTTATGAGATGCTTTTTTATTATTGATGCAGGACCTCATATCATCAGTCCATGAAGACGCAGTGGAGTTAATAAATAAAGATTGAATTTTTCAGTATTGTTTTAAAAAGTCATGTACTAGTACTATTGATACAGTTATTTTATTCATACTGGTCTACCAACGTGACTCTGCCTAGATAATTTAAAGAAAAGACATTTTGCTGGGGTAATGTTTCAAACGTTACCCCAGCAAAATCTGTTTTTTTCCGAATAACTTTAAAACTATAATGCAAACAAATTTTGCTATAGGCAAACAAATTACTCCTTACGACGCACTAATTATCTGTTATACTCTCACCTCTTATAAGCACATTTTTATCAACATTTTGCTGGGGTAACGCACTCCTCTGCCTGACGGTAAGCAGCCAATGAAGTCCAGAAGTGGAAGACACTATTTTAATAGAAATTGTCTCAAACTGCTAGCATAGCGGCTTCATGATAGACACTATTGCAAATAGTAAAAATATAAATGAAGATGAGGTACGCATACGTTTCATACGTGCATACACACAAACTTTCGCATTTATAATATTAATAGGATGTTAATACATTTTCTAAGTCAATATGTTTTAGTTTGTTCATGTACAAAAAACCTATATATATATATCTAACTAAATAAGTATAAACTCGGCAGGGTTACTAAACTAAAGTGTACTAGTATTAGTTGAAAAATACACATCTTGTCAATTATAGGAATTTATCACAATGGTGTATTGTCATTGGGACTTAATTTTTAAGCGACTTCAAAAAATATTAACCCACAGTAGTTATTTTTATTTCTACTAGGTACATATTTAACAAACGTCATGATTCTAAACACTTATCTTTGCTTTCGTTACTATATAAATAATATATACTAAAAAATATACATACCTACTAAACGAAATAATAAAAGATACTAAAAAAATAATTCATTATTGGCGCGTCTATCAGAATTTAGCTCTGCGGTTTCGGACAAGTAAGGTCATTGCCTTATAGTTGTGCTACTGCTACTTGCCGCTAGAGGGCGAACTCGCACGCAATGTTTTTTTCGGGTGAGGCGCGGGGTGGTGAGGAAGGGAAACGCTCAAGGTCATATGTGACGGAACGCCCTTAATGCTCTAAGGTTAGCACTAATTCAGGATCTGTAAAAAGAAATCTAAATCTAAACAAAAAGTGGCATATTTACAAATGTGAAATCGACCCGCCTCGGTTGTTGTTCGCCTCGGATCGGATTTGCAAACGAAAAATGTACTACAAATTCTAAGAAAGTAAATACAAATTATAGGAGTGGTCCTGTCCTGTCAGTCCATGGAAAATCCGAAAAATCTCTAGTTTTGTTTGAAATTTGACAGCTTTGACGGCTTTGACGTATGACGTTTGATGGTTTGACCGCAGACGTTTAATTTTTTTTTTTACGTCTGCGAAGTAAAGTGCAACATTTTCATCAACAATTTATTTTCATCTCAAAATTGTATTTTACTACGATAGTAAATGCAGTGAAGTTGCTCTTAATAATAATAATTAATATGCGCATAAATTAGCTAACATATAACTGTGCAAAAAGATATTAAAATTTATAGATGGTTTTGTTTGGTTAACAACAACAACACCCATTTTCTGTGAATATGACTTCGATTTTCGATCAGTACGAGCAGGCTTCGCAGAGCTCGCAACGGCCAAAGCCTGTGTCTGAACCCATGGTGTCCTCTGGTTATATAAATATGCAACTTGAAGATTACACGCCGATGTTTTCGAAGAAGAAAATGATGCTGAACAATCTTACAGGCGTAATAACTCACGCTGCTGTGTCTAACGATTACTTAGTGTTGGCTCTAAATAAAGAGCACGCGAAGAAGAATCTGTTCCGTCTTGATCTGAAGAACAGTAATGACTGTGGACAAGGTATAATAGTTTTATGTACTGTTTAACCATCATTAAGCTTAAAGCAAAAGCCTTTCAGTATAGCTTAAGTCATGCATTGCAATTTTGGTAATGTCGACAAATGCCAAAATAACTTATCAGCTATTATTTTAGTTTGTGATGAATATGGTAAAGTGAGACTTCAATAGAACAGAATAAATATGAGTATCAATCTATATAAAGTAGTATAATAACAGCAGCTAACAACCAATTGTTACAGAAAAGATTGGAGGAGGCATAAGTTCAGCAGTGAAAAAATTTCAGCTGAAATTCAGTATTAAAAATTAAATAGTATTATCTTTTCATTTCAGAAATTGACTACATGAAATATGTTCAAACTAATTCCAAATTGAACGAACTATTTCTTGATCCTCTTGGATGTCATTTATTAATGACATTTACTCCTAGAAACAAAGATATGCCTGGTCAATCAGAACTGTGGTACTTGCACCAGAAGAACTTTAAACTAAAGCAAGTAACTAAGTCTAAGAATTATGAAGTGACGGAGGTTGGTTGGAATTGGGAGAATACATCAACTGTTACTACAGGACCTATCCTGTTGGGTACTTCTCAGGGTCATATTATAGAGACTGAATTGGAGGCTGAAAGTGACAAGATGTTTACAGCTAGCAATCAGTACTGGAGAGAGGTATAATATTAGTGTTATTTTTATACTTGTATTTTTGCCATTTTAAGTATGAAGTATTTACAAACATATCTTTTATATTTATATGAATTGTATAAGCAGGTTTAACTAGATTTTACTTGAAATATTTTAATAAATCTATCAATCACACAACATTTTTTACAACAATCATATAGTCTAGTAGATTTTTTTGATCTCATATTAGATGCACTATGAGCAAATAAAGATTATTATATTAATAATAATAATAAAGATAAAAATCAAATAGAACCTTCAATTTTATTATTATATATCTTTGTTATTATGTATTACTCAGAAAGTTATTAAGATTTATTTTAATATGTACCATTTCAATAGTATTAATATATTAAAATGTGATTGATTAATGGTGTGTTACACAGAAACTAAACTATTTCCATTTGAATTTTTAAAGATTATTTATTTACAATTTGTTTCTTATAATAGTTACTCTGATATTCTCTACTTCTTATTATTACTATTATTGTGTTACATACATTATTACAGGCAAAAATTTAAAGTAGTTAAAAGTAGTTTTGCTATATTAATACTTCTGACACATTATCTATCATTATAATTTTTCTTTATTTTCTACACAAGCTGCCCAACTATCTTCCTCTGTATGGAAGCAAGGAAATTGATGGTTTGGTAAACTATATTCTTTTAAAGCCTTACTGCTATTTATACCTTGCCAGGTTTTAGTCACATTGACCTTTGCTTTAAACAATACTCTTAGACCATTAATTTAAAATTTTTGTTCATAGTAGGTAAATCTCTTTTGCCATTATTGAACACTAGATATTGCTTATCGTAAATACACAGAGCAATCATTTGCATGCTGTTTTATTGTTTTATACATGATAACACGAGGCAATGGCACTATTTTGTATAAATATTTATTTTATTTAGGGTCAATACATGCAATAGTATATACAAAAAATATAGATTTTTAAAATTGCTTTTAAATTTTAATATTTTGTAACTTTGTCGTAGGATTGCTTTATGTCCCTGTTTTGTATTGGCCTAAAAGCTTATATTATTTTAGGAATTTAAAAAGATATATATGCAAGTAGGTAGTAGTTACTTTATTCCCTAAGGCCTGTAACCATGAAATGCAGCAATTTGAAGAATTCATAGTTAGGCTGGTTATAAGATTTTATGAATATACATACTCTTGAAGCAAAATATTTGTAGATCAGATTATTTTTGAGTGAGTATAGGACCCATAATACTCAGCCTTACCCTTTCATGGACAGTAATGTAGACACGTATATATGTTTACTGTCCCGGAAAGTGTTAATACTAATATTTCCTATAACTTGAAAAGTCTCAGAGCTGCATTGCTACTGTATAGTACTCATAAAAATCATTACTCAGTAAATAAAATAATATTTTCCACAGATTTTCGACATCGGCAAAGGCACAGAGATGCCAATAACAGGTATACAGTTCCACAGAGTAAATAAAACGAATAAATACTTCATATTCATCACAACTTCCAATAGACTGTACCAGTTTTTCGGTGACGCGGTCACTAAAGATGACAAACCATCCCTACAGACGATCTTCTACCCATATTTGACTAAGCCCGAGTGTGATTTTCAAACAATTGAATCGACCCTTAAATATTCGAAGCTACAATTCTTTTTTGATAAATTTGAAACGCCTAAAACATTTGCCTGGTTGACTGAGCCTGGAATATTTTATGGGCAGGTAAGTTCAATATACCTACTGTTAATCAATAGTATTGAAATATTTTATAGATTTTCCCTATTTGTGTTAATTTTGAGGTAAACATTGCTTGATTAGGTAAAGAACTCTGTGTCACAAGAGACATTACAAATTTGAAAGTATCACCAATATTTTAATTGCATTCTATCTTGTAATTGATTCTGTTATGTTGGAAGTACAGAGTTGTCCTTTCATTTTGTGTATTTAAATAACTCTTACACTTTAACTAAAAAGAAAACCTGCAAGAAATGCTCTTAGATTGAAACATCTATATATTATTCCTTATTATAATGCGTTGATATTGAAATTAGAACCTTATCCGTAAATAATAAATATCGCATTCCATTTTATTTCGTACTAACTTTCCGCGGCGCGGTTTCACCCGAATCTTTGCTTATTGGTCTTCTCCCGTCGCCAGTAGCGTGTTGTTAACATTACACTATGGCTATGGCCTATAACATTCGAGAACTGGGCTATCATACGCAAAAAGAATTTTCCAAATCCGACTGGTGTTTCCAGAGATTAGCGCGTTCAAACAAACAAATAAACTCTTCCGATTTATAAAATAGTATAGATTGCTGTGTTCTCAATTACAGTTGGACCCAACATCTCAACAAAATTCAAACTCTATTTATACACAAAGCGATCTTATTAGATATCCGACGTCCGGAGAAGAAAGAGAAAACGCGCCTTTGTCGTTCGTTCTGACTGAATTCCATGCCCTTCTCATGTACTGCGATAGGGTCAAGATTATGTCACTATTAAGCCAAGAACTCATCTACGAAGACATTTATACAGAAGCTCATGGCAAACTGAGAGCTATTATTAGAGACAGCAAAAGGAGAACTATATGGGCCGTCACCGATATATCAGTATTTAGGTACAAAGTAGTCCGAGAAGAGAGAAATTTATGGAGAATATATTGCGACAAAGAAGAATTTGATCTCGCTAAAGAGTATTGTTTCGCTAATCCCGCCTTTTTAGATATTATCAATGTTAAACAAGCGGAATTGTTATTTAATAAAGGGGAGTATGATAGAAGTGCGGAGGTGTACGCCGAAACGCGAAGCAGTTTTGAAACTATATGCTTGAAGTTCTTAGAATTAGAGCAATCGAATGCTTTAAAAATATATTTGGGAAAACGATTGGATTCCCTGAAAGATGATGACAAAACTTTGATATCCATGCTAGTTATTTGGATGACCGAGCTGTATTTATCACAACTAGGCCTGCTCCGACGTACAGGGAAGCAAGACACGAACGAATACTTACAAATCCAGAGTGACTTCGAAATATTTCTATTACATCAAAAAGTCACAAAATGTATGCAACACGTGAAATCTGTTGTCTACGATTTGATGGCATCTCACGGTGATAAACAGAACCTTATCAAATTAATGATTATTAATGAAGATTTTGAGAATGTTGTAGCTCAATATATTTATAAGAAATCGTATTTAGAGGCGATAGAAACATTACAAACTTTAAAAAAACCAGAGTTATTCTATCAATTTGCGCCGTCGCTAATGGATAAATCTCCAAAACATACGGTGAATGCTTTGATATCTCAAGGGGCGAGACTAAGTCCTTCGAAGTTATTGCCTGCGTTTCTCTCTTGTAACAATGACGAGGAACATTTCTCTGAGATCATAAGATACTTGGAGTTTATGTTGCAGCATTTCAATGTGAAAGATAAGGCGATACATAACTATCTGTTGACGTTATACGTAGAACATGATCAAGAATCGCTAACTAGGTATTTAGCGCGACAAGGACAAGATATTACGTTGGTGAATTATGATGTGCATTATGCTTTGAGGTAAGTCAATTTATATGTTTCATGACTGGCCTGTTGGTCTAGTGGTTAGTGACCCTGACTGCTAAGCCGGAGGTCGTGGGTTCGATTCCCACCCAGGACAAACCTTTGTGTGATGAGCATGATTGTTTGTTCTGTGTCTGGGTGTAATTTATCTATAATATGTATGTATTTACAAAAAAGAAAATGTATAGTAGTATATCAGTTGTTTAGTACCCATAACACAAGCAAATATAATTGCTTAATTTGGGGCTAGATGGCGTTGTGTGAATGTGGTAGAATATTATTATTATTATTATTATTATTATTATTATGTAGTACTTAAAACTACACCTTTACTTTCTTCTTAACAGTCGTTTTTTATTTCGAAAATTTTCGCGATTAGTTTCGTCTATTTCCGTCACCGTATATAAATAATAGCTTGCCGCGGCGCGGTTTCACCTACGTCTTTGATTCGCTCTGTTCCCGTCGCCAGTAGCGTGATGTTACATAGCCTATAACCTTCCTCGAGAACTGGGCTATCATACGTGAAAATAATTTTTCAAATCCGACTGGTAGTTCCTAAGATTAGCGCGTTTAAACAAACAAACACGCTCTTCCGCTTTTTATACTAGTATATACTAGAAATTTACATATCAATATGAAGCAATTAAACAAAAATATCATTTGCAATGTTGAATTTAACGCCGTCTTGCGTAAAGATATAAATCTATATATATAAAAATGAATCCCTATTTCCCTTGGTCATGACATCACGCGTGAACGGCTAGATCAATTTCGTTAATTCTTTTTTTGTTGTGTTTGTTATTGTCAAGAGAAGGTTCTTATGAAATAAAAACTAAGAAAATTGCGCGGTGATTTAGAAAGTTTAAGAATACTTAACCGCCATAATAAATTTAAACCGCTAAACCAATTTCGATGAAAATTGGTATGTTGAAAGATTTGGTTTCGGGACATACGCTAGTTTTCATCCTGAAAATCCCGAGTTATATTAAATAAATACATAGCAATTTTAGCGCGAGCGAAGCCACAGGGCGCAGCTAGTATATAAATAAAAATCTCATTGAAGTTGATACTGATATCACTACTTTGCTATTAAGACGACCGAGTCATTTTGCGTCTACATTCAAAAACATAAACCAAGTTTATAACGCCATCTCGCTGAAATTCTTTTTCTTTTTTAAACAACTATACACAACGCCATCTAGGCCCAAAGTAAGCATATTTATATAGCTTGTGTTATGGGTTCTAGAATGCGGATATACATAGTTACTTAAATACTTTATTTTTCTGTAAATACATATATATTATACATAGAAACACCCAGACCAATGCAAATAGCCATGTTCATGCACACAAATATTTGCACTGAGCGGGGATCGAACCCGCGACCTCTGCGTGGCAGTCGAGAGAGAATTCGAAGTTTAATAATTCTTCCACTTTTCCTAATACAGGTTATGTCGAGAAAAAAACTTGTCAGTAGCTTGCGTGAACCTATCAGCTTTGTTAGGTCTATGGGAGTCAGCAGTGGAGCTAGCACTACAAGTAGACTTGAAACTTGCGAAGAGCATCGCTAACATGCCTGAAGAAACTGAACTGCAGAGGCAGCTGTGGCTTAATATTAGTGAGTAGTTTTTGCTACTTGTTTTTTAGTTACCAAAATGACTGTACTCTGTCTGGTAAGCAGACAATGGGATCCATGAGTGATGGAGTTTAGCTTCAACTAGCTTCCCGCGTCTTTACTTACTGCTGTGCTCCCGTCGCCAGTAGCGTGATGTTACATAGCCTATAACCTTCCTCGAGAATTGGGCTATCATATGCAAAAAGAATTTTCAAATCTGACTGGTAGTTTCAGTGATTAGTGCGTTCAAACAAACAAACACTCTTTCGCTTTATATAATAGTATAGATATAGCAGGCAATAAACATGGCAAGGACTGAAGGCCAGTGATTCGTCACAAGTGGTTACCGCTATAAATCTATCTACAGTCCATTCCAAATCCATTTTCGGACAATGTAAACAAACAGTTTTTTCAATATTTTTCTATCAAAAACTCCATAAACGATGACACATGGGTTTATACACATTCTGTTTACTATATACTTCATTTTGCAACTATTTCTACTAATGATTAATAATCAAATCTAGTTTATTTAATAAAATTACAAATTACTTTTTGCGGTCGAATTAAGACGTCAAAATGATTGACAGTTTTATTTTTTCTGTACTCTATATTGTCTTTGAAAACCAATGTTGTAATTTATCAGAAGAAATAAGTTTAACCAATACATATCATAGGTACATAATATTTTGTCATTTGCCCTCGCAAGTCTGAGTTCATTTGTTTTATTGTAATATAGTATAATAAAATCGTAACATACATACAAATTCCATATAATCAATATTTCACAATTTTTTATCAGGCGGGAAAATATTCAAAAGTATCCCAGT
Source organism: Parascotia fuliginaria (assembly GCA_963082885.1). Taxonomy (NCBI): domain Eukaryota; kingdom Metazoa; phylum Arthropoda; class Insecta; order Lepidoptera; family Erebidae; genus Parascotia; species Parascotia fuliginaria. The sequence continues at coordinate 16,134,708 of OY720178.1, forward strand.
ATTCCATTTCAGTCCGTGGTCAAATAGTTGTAATTAGAGGTCAATGCTTAATTTAAATTACATTTATTTATACATTAGGTAAATTGTTTGTCTTATTATCTTATAGTTTATAAGTCAACGGTTACAATAAATAAAATACAATACCATATTTAACATAAATACAAGTATTTGGAGTAGTAAAAATAACAAATCAAATAGAATTAATCGATTACGCAAATAGAGTATTAGTAAACGTAATATTATTTAAAAATGTTAGAAAAAAAGAATGAGAAATTATTATTTAATTATGTATGATGACATTAATTTTATTTTTATCATCCTTTTCCCCATCATTAGTAAATTCATGAAACCATAGACAATGGCAATATGGAGGATTGTTTACATTGTCCGAAATTAGATTTGGAATGGACTGTATGTATATCCAAGAAGCTGTCGTGGCAAACTATCGCCTCAGTTAAGATTGGTTAAGGGTGAACAGTAGGAGATCCTTGATGGATTTAACATAAGCGCTTAAAAAAGTATCTACTTTCTCTAATGTCGACGTAAAACCTAGTATCCATACCACCGTGGTTATGTCAGTGCGTAAGAGCATCGAGCATTTAGGTATTTTCTCTCAGACAACGACTTAGGTGTTTTCCTAGCATTATTTGAACTGCAATCCTTTAGAAAACACAACTATGTCTAAAGCTACGATAACCAAAAAAATTACTTAAAAAAAGCTTTGTGCACAGGATAAAAAAGATGCACTTCTCACAATAAGCACTTCTCATAACGGGCACTTCTCAAAAGAAAGCATTTTTCAAAATGAGTCTTTCGTCGATTCACACCACAAGCCGTTCGGATCACGGTGTGAATCGCACAAGGACCCTTTTTAATTCGTTGTTTCGGACCAGTGGTGGGTTTCGATCCACGAATGTCTCAAAGTACTTACATCTTTTTTATCCTGTACACATTTTGCGAAGTGCGAATTGAGCGAAATAGTCCTAAAGCTAAATATACGTGCATTTTCCATCCAGCTGAGAACGTGATAACAAAAAACCAGGACATGAAGGAAGCCATGGACTTCTTAGAAGAGTGTCCACTTATTAAGATTGAGGATATCCTGCCTTTCTTCAGCGACGTCGTTACCATAGACCACTTCAGACAACCTATATGCGATTCTTTACAGGTAATTTATGTGTAATATGATAAATTAACCATTATTTGAAAAAAATAAAGTCGAGGTTGCGCAGTTTGAATGGGCCGCTAAATGAAATGAGATTGTAATTAAATTTGGATTTATACCATAAAGTTTAAAGTTATAACACCTCATATCTTCCGTAAGTGCCGTAAGAAATAACTAAGGCAATACGTGGTATCAAGCAGTAGCGTTACCTGCAAACTAAATGTCGCTCTAATGTGACCTTAACTTTGTTACTAACTACAATAAAATTAAAACTATGTTATATTTCAGGAGTATAATCAAGAAATAGAAGCAATGAAAGCCGAAATGGAAGAAGCAACCGTTGCGGCTGATTATGTAAGTTACTACGATACATACAAGCCATAAGTGACATAGTTCTGGTTCTGACGCAGAATGACTTCTCGAAATGTCAACACGACGCAAAACGCAACTTCGCAGAATGGCAACTTTGGAAAATGACAACCTTGCGTAATGTCTAAAAATCAAGGTATTGTGTGCAAGAAAATGTCATTCATTGTCATTCTGCGTCAGAACCATAGATCTTTATCATAAAGGTGTTATAATAGACTTTGAAAATCACCTACTTAATACATACATACAATTATAACCAATAAAAAGTCAGCTAATTTGCCTACATCCAATTTGTTGACAACGGAAAAGCAATGAGATAAACTGGCAAGAAACTAAGGCCACTATCATTTTGTTTCTTTGTCATAATTGTCACTGCTGAATCCCAGTATAATAGAGTTTATGTTGATTGTTACAGGTGCGTGCTGAAATCCAATCGTTCCGCAACCGCAGTGTGACGGTATTAGTCACTGACGCGTGTTGTCTCTGCGACATAGCGCTGCTACTGAGGCCCTTCTACCTGTTCCCGTGCGGACACAAGTTCCATAGCGACTGTCTCACAGCTGAGACACTGCCTATACTTAGTACGTATATACACCGAGAAATTTTAGTAATCAGTTAAACTACACATATGTCTAGGTCACACAGTAAAATAAAATAAAATAAAAATTGTATATACTCGCAATAAAACTACAAGGAGTGAGAATTCGTAGTATGAACGTGCGTACGCACACATCAATATATCGATGATGTGACATGCGACATAACAAAAGCGACTGATAGACGCACACAAGCCGGCCGCTCGGCCGCTCGCCCGGTGCGGTCATTGCCCTGACAAGTACAGTACCTACTGCAATACCTCGATAGTACACGACGTTTGTTCGAGTTTTGTCTAATTCTTTTTTTTTTGTTTTGTAGATCTACTTAGTAATACCCTGATATAAGAAAAGTACGATGTAAAACCACTAAAAATTCAGCCAGTAATTTAATGTAGTAAAAAATATTGATACAATAAATCATTTGCTTTTTTTATTTATAATACTTACGCATTTTTAATTGAAAGTCTATACTTACTTAAGATATTTTTTTTTATCTCACAGCTCCAACTCGCCGCAACAAATTAACCGACTTGCAGCGCAAATTATCCGTGCTACCCAACATAGAACTATCGACGGTCACATCGAGCGGCCTGCCATACAGAGAAGTATTAAAGAACGAGATCGATGATATAGTGGCCAGCGAGTGTATATTCTGCGGCGAATATATGATCAAGTGTATCGATAAACCTTTCATTACTGACGACGAGTGGGATCGGGTTATGAAGGAATGGGAATAAGATACGACCAGGGCCATAATAAAACATGTTGTTAGAAACGGCCCTTTTTTAATCCTACAGGAAAGTTCACCGTGAGCTATCGGATCGATAATCACAGCCAAATACGACGGGGAATCTTTTAAACGGAGGCTATTATATCCCAGTTCCAAAATTGTATGTACTCCAAATATAGATGATTAGAATCTGTTTAAAGTTACACAAATATTTTATTTGGAAAAGATAACTGCACACTATATCACTGTCTCTTGTGTCGTGTTCATAAATAGCCCATGAACGTGGTTTCTTAGGAATTCTACCACGATGTAATGCATATTGGCTATTGTTTGCATATAATATGAAAAGTAATGTTTTATTCTTTTTAAAGTTTGTGTAAAGACAGTATGAATTAAGCTTCAATAAAAGGTTTGCAATCAAAGGCACAGGCGCCTAGTATCTAGATTAAAGGCACGGCGTGTGTGAAATTATAGACTGATTTTTAATAATTTCATTGCATTAATTTGAGAATTAAAATTTAAATAAATCTGTATAATTATGTATTTTACATTTTTATTTTACAGTTAGTGCTATTATTTCTTCAACTGGCATGTAATTGTACTTCGATTTTAATTATAAAAATCCAAAGCAAACTTTAGGCATTGTCTCTGATTCGTATGTACCGAGATTAATTTGTAAAGCTACTCCTAGCTCACTGGAATAAATAAAATATATACTTAAATTTTGCCGAAATATGGCTGCATATTGATTTAAGTTATACCACATTTATATATCATCTTTATTTGCATATAAATATATCCTTCATCTTATATAACACTAGTATGTAAAAAAAGTCATGTATTTGTATATTACGTTCTGTGATATGTTATTTTAGTATCATTTCAATAAATTCCATTTTATTTTAAGCATAAATACTGTTATTATGTTATAGAGTTTATTGTATTTTGTATAATTTATGGTCAATAAAAAAAATTAAACACTTGAATAGATTCATTATTTATTGCGAAAATTGTGTTATCAAGTGATGATAAACAATAAATTAATTAAATATTAAGATTAAAGGATGTTCCAATCCTAGAGGACAACAAATATCTTTACACATTTTGTTTAACATTAAAAACGTAAAATGTACAAACATAAACAATACAATGTCAACACCTGTGTTATTTATGAAATAAACACGAAGATCAAGGAAGGCAGCGCTTACAACTCGTGCGCGGTTACGTAACGCCGTGTATCTAATGCGACAATTCACTAACGAAACTAACTTTATTGACTAGCAGCACCGTCCACTTCCATCACCTGCGGTTCCGACTTATCACCTTTATCAACTTGCATCACCTCTACTTTGTCGCTCTTCTCGTCCACTTGTTTCTGTTCCTTGTTGCTATCCTCCTTTTCTTGCTTACTACTATCATTAGGTTCCTCTTTCTTATTATCTTTGCTCTTGTTGCGTTTCTTTATTACTTTAGTCTTAGGGCTTTTGACGGAGTCATCTTTTTGCTCTGTCTTCCCGGAAGCCTGTTCAGAAGCTTTCACATCAGGAGTGGCGTTGGACGACTGTGTTTCAGGCACTTCTATGTTGTTGACTGGCGCTTCGGCAGGTTTCTCTTCGGCCTTTTCTTCAGGACTTTGTTCCCGCGCCTGTGTGTCGGTGATCACCTCCTGTGAAGCAGCTTTAGCGGGTTCCTCTGCTTGTGGCTGTGGCTCGCCCTGTCCTTTCTCTTTGGTAGCCTCATTCATCTCAACTTCACCGTTTTCAGTAGCCGATTCCGCGGCATTAGACGCTGCATTTTCACTCATTTCCACATCAGCCGAAGGTTGGTTTCTAGCTCGACTGTTACTTTCTGCTTTGGCCTCTAGTACCGCTATACATTTTTGAATACATTTGATAGCCTCCTTTCTTGCCTGCCGAATATTTTCCTTGCCGTCCGTTTCAATATTGTCTAATTTAATCAGATTCCTCGTTAGCATCTCATCTAAAAACAAGTACTTTTTGTCATTTTTGGCACCTGCAAAGTTTTCAACTTCTGTCATAAGATTGAGGACGTCTGTTTGAATGCTGAGAATCTGTGTGATGGGATCATTCACTGGAGTGGGCTGTTTGGGTAGTGGCGGGGTCTGCTCGCGGGGCGGAGCTTGCTGCTGCGGTGAAGGTTGCCTCTGTGGCGGTGGCGGGGGCTGCTTTTGTTGCGGGTGTTGCGGTGGCGCCGGGTGCTGCTGCGGGGGCGGCGCCTGCCGCTGTTGTGTTCGGGACGGAGGTTCAGTCTTAGCTGCGTGCTCGTGGTGCACCGGCACCTTTACGTAATGTTCCTCAGGATGAGGTTGGGGTTTAGGCGATTGAGATCTGTGTGGGGACGCGCCGCGAGTGTACGCGGTTTGTGGATACACCTTCTGCTGCACGAACGGCTGCGGACCTTGTCTGAATCCTTTGTTGAACGGCGTACCGAAGGCTCTAGAGAAGTTTGGTGGATGATGAAAACTGACGGGACCATCGTCAGCGAAATACTGTTCTCTATCGATATGCGGCTGCTGCTGTGGGGGTGGCTGGTATGCGGGCTTCGGTTCAGTGTAATGTGGGCCGTGATCTACGGATTTATTGATTACGGGCTCGTCTCTGCCTTCCACAAAGATAGGTATGTGCCGCACATTTGAATGCTGCTCAGTATGCTGAGGATGCTCCTGGTGGTTCTGTCCGCTCATTTTGAAGCTTTGGTTAGGAGGTGCGCAACTATCGGGCGGCGCTGACATAGACCTCTGGGTTCTGTCTTCCGCATCGACCAGGCTAGGGTCGGCGGGGCTCTTTTGGCCGAGATCGACTGTGTTCCTTAAGCCGTATTGTGGTAGATGTGTAGGTATTTCGTTTTCCTCTGGTACGGAATCGTGTTCAGTCTGTGTAGCTGTGGTTTGCTGCTGAGCTGGCGGTGAATGCGGTGCAGCTTGTGCCTGTTGCTCTGGTTGCGGATGTTCGTCGCGAGGTCCGAACCTGCGATTCCAATGTGTCGGGAAGTGTTCTCTGAACTCTGGCGGGATATCGTCGAAGGGGAATCTATCGAAGCCGCCGAAACCGTCGCCAAAATCTGCAATAACGAAACGCTTTTTTAAAAAACCTGTAAAGAACAAGATCCTGTGTTTAGTGAATCTTGCTTTACAAAATTACACGTTGAATCTACGTTTAAAGGTCTAATAAAAATTAATGTCAGAAACAATATAATATACGAAAATACACTCGATTTTATTATCATCCCAGGAAACAAATAGTACTAGGTACCTACTTCGATATGAACGAAAAACAGTATAGTATTAAGCAATAGTTCCATACCGTCAGTGGCGTCCTGGCTGGAGGGTCTTCGTTTCCTGGCCCAGGTGGCGGGGCGCTGTCGCAGGCGCGCCGCTATGTCAGGGTGCCGCGCCGCAAGCTCGCTCCACGCGCCTGACCCCTCGTCCTCATCAAACGGGAACCCGCGCTGTGGACAACAACAAACCAAGTTAGGTTATTTGTTTTTTTTTTTATATATTATAGCCTACCAAAGTGACTCCACCCCGCCTGATGTTAAGCAGTCAGTGGAATCCAGAAGTGTCGACCACTGTACCAAAAGCCATCGTCGGATTTGGCCCGTGTGGGGACTAGAGACCCACAAAACTTCGTGCAAACAGGCAAACTATTCTAATGCTTACAACAAAAATGTTCAAAACTGTCTACTGTAGTAAGATTTAGCTTTGTTTCATTTGACGTTTAATAAAATGTTGGCAAAATCACTTGCATGACAGCAAACAATAATGCAAATGACTTGTTTTTGCTACTAGCCTTCTACATTCTATAAGGTTAAAACATGATTCCCTTGTTTGCACACTTGAGGTAAATAGGTATTTATTTTTACATGCTTGTATATGTTTATAATAAGACTTCTGTATGTGAGAGAAATACAATTCTATATTGTGCCTATTACAAAAGGTCACAATACTTATAGCTAGCCAACAGCGGCCGTGGTGGTTCACAACGTGATCGATAAAATGCCTAGACGACAACTCAAGTAATTCTGTTGCTCATTACTTATTAAATTTATTTAATTCATCGAGTCGCAGAGACCTTGCCATAAAATAACACCGTGTAATCAAACTGTCTTAAAACATAATTCCGTTAAAATCGAAAACTGTTGTGTTGTTTTTTCGGAGTGTCGATGCAGGAAGGGCATTTATTGCACCCGCTTTACAAGTTCGGACGGCATGCCAATAAATATTTAAAGTCTCGACAAGTGCAAGTACCTCATGGTGTGCGAGCGAGACGGAAGACCTTAAGTCAAAACAGAAAAGGTACATAATACATTTGCGTCGCCAGATACATCCATATATGGCAAGGACGGCTGAGGAAGTGACCTTAACGTCGAGACTTTCGTATTTTGATACTACGCTATCATATCGTGAACAATGTATTTATAATATAAATTAATCACGTCGCGCGATTAAATATTAATAATTCCGAGAAATATTCGCATACAAAAACAACACAAAAACTTGATAATTAACATAACTTTATTGTAGCCATTTTTAATACTATTCGGATATTAACAACTTTTTTATATATACATTTACACTGTCAGGAAACAGGCATACAGTCAGACGGATGGTAAGTGATTACCGGTTTTTTGGGTTGCGTACCCTTTTGTGGTAGGTACCAAACTTGTACCAAAAAATTTACTAATAAGACGCAAATTGACTGGCAGCATAGTACGCTTTTAAGATAGGCCTATGTTCAGCGGTGGATGTCTTCAGACTGAGGATTTTATACAACTTTGGTAGCAAACAAGCTAGTAGTAGTAGATCGACTTACTACTTACGTAGTATCCGTACTACTGCGTTACGTTCGGTGAGTGAGAGCGCCGGAGGCCCAATTTCCCCCATTTCCTCTTTCCTCACCTCCCTCATTCCCTTCCCCTAACCCCATTCCCAGCCGCCATAGTGGAGGCCACCGTACCAGCAGTTTAAGACGATGACTTTTGGTATAGTGGCCGCCACTTCTGGATTCCACTGACTGCTTACCATCAGGCGGGGTGGAGTCACTTTGGTAGGCTATCATAAAAAAAAAGGAAAAAACAAGCATACTGGCTACGTGATCGTAGGCAAGTGTTAATAGTAATCTGTGGAATGTGGGAGAAAGAGACCCGACGACGCTCTTACTGCGCAACGATTAGTACAGATAGGTACAACATACAATACACACCATATTCTATATGTAGTAGGTATCTCGTTTCTTATCAGGCACTGACTTTACCTCACAATCGCAGGCTGTTACACTTTAATTCCAATCTAAAATTATTTTTATCGCAGGTAGTCAGATTTAAATTTGACTAATCTTCGAAATAAATCTTAACTACAGAATATTTATGTAAATATGTAGATAATATTGTTTTATCAATATTTATCAATAATATAATCTAAATACGTTTCAGTTAGATCTAAATTAGGAACTAATTTTATAAGCCTAACAAGTAACAATTATCGAACCATGTAAATCTGATAGGTAGTTAGTTAAGTATACAAATTTGTTAATATCTATGAATGGAAAAAGCGTGTAATAATTTGAGATTAGACCAAACCGTTTATTTTGTTTAGTTACCTATTTAACTAAAATAAACACGCTAAATCACAAAAACAAAAGCGATAAATTTTGCATAAAAATTTACTATACCTAGCCATGATCTGAGTTCAGAAACATTGGTAGGTTGAGGAAGCTTTAGTAATACATCTAAACGAGAATGATTTTTCTTCAAACCATCTTTAGAAATTAAAATGCGCATGACAAATAATTTTTAGTTTTACGTCTGCTGAATACGACTTGGTACGACAAAAAGTAAAGTAACACCACTTTCGTACAAAAGCGTGGCGGTAATCGTGTTGGTGACATCACCGTGTGGGCAGTGAACAAAAACCGATCAACAGCGTTACGTCATGCGATTGTGGACGTTTGAAGATGTGACACGTGCCCCGTCTCGTGCATCTTAATGAACAATTACAATAATGCTGAAACCACTTACAATTATGTGGCTGCACTTATAGATCAATAACAATAACGATTGTTAAGATTACCGATTATAAATAAAAACGTTATACTTAAATATAATACAGCAAGTGATAGAAGTAAAAAATCACTAAAATGCAAACTTTCATATCTTCTTCTTTCTTTCCATCATCTTAGACAATCGCATATTTGTGAAGACGATGAATATGCAAGCAAATGCAAAACATTGGAAATAAATCATTTAATAATAGGAAAAACAAACAGTAATTCGCCTGATGCATTATCAATATCATCGTTTGTGAATAATCTAGACACTATTTTAAGTTTGTCCGATTACTCCAATTAGATTAATATTTTCCTGGCATTACCGTAATTACCACATTCATAAGCTCGACATTATCTTCTATTATAAGCACAAGTAAAACAAATCCACATTAATATTTTCATATTTAACTACGGAGTTGGGTGACGCAAGTGATGTCAATGACCCTCGAACACCTAACGATCTGCTGTGCCATAGCACGGTTCACTACTGTTACAGACTAATAAAAACGTACGAGATACAAATTCATAAATTTCTACAGATTTGAGATAAGAGAGACAGGATATAGATAAAATATATAAGTTTAATTGAAATTTAGATGTCAACTGCGTTTTATGTAATTAAATAACACAATCCAATAAAAAGTTTCTGCAATTTGTTTTTGTCGCTAGCTTTTTATTTAGTTTGATTGTTAAACAGAGCTAAATAGGTATCGTAGTAGTAGCGTATGAAAATAGCTGTGCTCCAGGGAATAATTGAGCCTGAGGCGTTTTAAGTTAGAACAAATCGCAAAAATATCAGATGCTGTTACTTCACATCGATAAGCTACGAGAGGGTAAAAATTCCGGTCACACAAATTAAACATCGGCTCTCTATGGCAGGCCTATAGGATGTTTTATCATTTACCGAATATAATTATCATTATCATATTCAAACGATTATCATTATGTACCTATAAAATATAATCCGTTTACTTCAAGAGCCCTTAGATTCAAATATAAAAAGGCGACACTAAAGCTAAAAATAAATTGTAGTGTTAAGTAAAAAATAGACACGTTCCAATAATAACCCGATAAAATAGGCTGTTATATGATGATGACCCAGATAGTTTCTACAAAGAGACACATGAATCAGTCCGTGGGAGGTCGACTGTTATCCACTAAAAGCCTTCATAAGGTATTATAGAACATCCGGTGATTATTTTCTTAATAAAGACAAGGTAGGTTTTATATTCATCGAATTTACATAGACCAGTAATGCTTGTGGGCGATTGTGACGCAGCCACAGGATACCGCATTAGGTCCGCTTATATACGTAAAAGATTCATTTTATCTCCTAACACAAATACTGACATCATCGTCTTGATTTAGCTGAATATTTACAAAGATTATTTAAACGTTGGCAAACCGGTTATTTAACAATCTGAGTACATCTTGACATGTGCGAATGTTTGTTAATTTCAACGAAGTTGATGCTACAGTGTAAAAAGCAAGCCTGTGTGATAAACTGCAACGTCATTCAACACATTTTCAGAAAATAAATCTGCACGTATCAAATTCTTAGCAAGGACAATCAATGATAATAATGAATTCACGGTTACAAATAACAAGAAACAGCTGGATGTATTTTGTATACGTCACGGCGATAAACATGAAAGTGATGTCGTAATACATAAGTATCACTTAAAATCATGGCATGGTTTTGATCGTAACACTGTTTGAATCATTATTGGATTGTATTTAGAGCTTGCACTTACAGATAAATGAAGCAGAAGGGGTTTAGTATCGACAGAAGTAGCAAAGGTAGATGAACTTTGAGGAATTGCTCAGAATAACACTGATCAAAGAACATGACTGAATAAGATTTTGGTGGTAAATTTATAAGGGTTACGATTATTGATTGTCGGCTATACCTCATGATGAAAATATGCCTTTTTTATTATTGCGAATAATTGATACATACGTTGTAAGTCTTATTCTTAGATTGTGGTTATAATCGAGGTGGGTTTTATAAGAAAATAATTGACAAATCCTAATTATAAATGGAGTGAGTTCCAATAAAGACGTGAGTCAGAAAAGATAGCACGTCACGAACAAGTGTTTACAACGTCGTATTAACTTATTGTAATATAAATACTTCAAACTGTTTAAACAAGATCGACGCGTAAAAAGAAATTTCACTTGAGGTCATATAAAGACTACCTATTTAATATTTATCAACAGAGTCAAGGCAAGTTCCGGATTCTGAATGTCTGCGATATCGTTGTTCTAAGACGTTTATTTAAATCAAAATTACCTATACAGTTTCAATGAAGATACTAGATATAGACTTCATTCAGGAGTCAACAGGAACAGTTATAAAAAAGAATAGTTTGTATTTAATATTAATGACGCTTAGAATGATTGCGATCATTCAGAATTATTATAAACAATATTCGTGTAATTATTAGTATTAATGTTGCACATAGAAAGGCAAATTTCAAATGCACAAAAATTGCATTTAATGTAATACCAAGATTTCAAACCATAATCATAATAAGGGAATCTATATTGAGTGAAGGTAACACCTACGTTCCAGACACAATGCGGTTGACCATGCTATACGACCTGGCTAATATCCAAATATTAAAGCGAACAAGGAAACATTCTACGGGTCATTCGGCTTTTTCTAATAGTCCACTTGTTAGATCATCGAGATTTAAATAATCAGTGTAAGTATCTAGCTCGTTAGCTATGCCTAAATGTTATCAAATGACGTTTCAGTAGTTTCATTAATTTTAGAAATACCTCGCGTTTCTTTAGGCATTAGCAGTTCCAAGGATTCGTGGAGGCTTTTTAAAACAGCATGTGACCGATGCGGTTCCTAAAAGCCGATGCATGTATGATTGTATTTAAAAAACCGACAAAGCTATGGTTTTATTAATCGAAGTTTGGATTGATTAATTAAAACGATAAAATTAAATTAATTAAAGTGATAAATTTTAAGGCAACTTACTTCACTTCCATGATACTCCGGGGGTTTATCCACTACTACAGGCGATTCCATTTCCTAAATACAATTAATATAAAACACTGGAATGTATCACTTAAAACACTTCACAATATTATATCGCGAAAGTATTTACGTATTTGGACGTAACGTTCGTCACTTTGTCTAGATTTATACTGTGGCCGTGGTCGCTCCACGATTGTATTTATACGGCATGTGGGAAGCGAGGCAGTCGTCGAGAGTTCGCGAACCGTCCGGAGTTTTCGAGAATGGCTCTACAATTACGGCACAGAAACGTCGAGAGAGGGAATTTATTGGACGAAATACATGCGTGTGTTTGTCCCTACACTTACTAAATTTGTAATACAAAACAAGCAATGTAAATGTAAACTATAAAAACCATTAGATTTGTGATTAAAGTGCTGTACAGAGCGCGCATGCAAAGTTCTGAGTTTGGAAGCTTCTCGGGAGGGTTCACTGCACGGTGGGGTGTAAAACAAGGGGTGCAGACATTGATAGAGCGCAAAGGAGTTACCTCGAAACGACGAGAACTTTTAAAACGGTTTGTGTGCCCACGCTTTGTTAAAAAAATAATTATATTGTGACAGATTGTTGGTTACTTTACAAATTTAGTAGTTTTAAAAACAAACATTAATAAATCAGGCCATGTGAATCATTGGACAATAACGGACATCACAATGGCAATAAGAAATTGTATGGATTTATTTATTTTTTGCCTTCATCGTGCCATATACAATATCTGATTAATTGTATGTGTGTTGCATTTATGTTATGTACGCCCATTAATTCGCTTTTCAATTGTACTTTACAGATGTTGACGGGAAAGGATTTTAAGGGGTTTTTTATAATAATAAATGCAAAGAAAAGGAACAAGGACAGATTTTATCAGCATTGTCTACAAGTCAGTTTTCTTGATTGGCATTTGCAAGAGTTAGTCCGTTTTTTTATTCATTAGCATAAGCATCGTAATAGGATGATCTCGCCTTAGTAAATAAAACAGCTTTTTAGCATAGAATGTCTGATTTCGAGCAAGTACCAGTATGAGTTTGTTAACTGCTTTTTGAAGACATAACTGACGAATAATGAAGGTAAACCTTGTGAGAAGATCTAGACGTTTAGTTTGAAACCTACCCTGATCGTCAAATAAAAAAATCTAAACATGAATGTGAAAAATTTGCCTTCTCTGTATGAGAACAGGTCATTGCCCCGCAGTGGTACTATAATTTACAACCATAAATAGTAGGTACAGTAACTTTAAACTAACTATCATAATTTTATATTAAGTATTGCAGCTATTTTCAGCATGTTAACTAGATGAGTTGCAAATCGTATTTTAAGGGTCGTCCGGATGATATGACAGAGGAATTTTCGAGAATAACCTTGGGTGCTGTCAACTAAAACTATTTGTACAATAGCGAACGAAATGGTATGAACACCATTTATATTTTGTGAACTAGCTGTTGCCCGCGACATCGTTCGCGTGAAAATTCAGATGGGTGTGCCTGCCTCTATGAGAATATTGCGTGCCTGATTTTATGGCAATCGTACATTGTATCAGTAATAAATATCAGTATTATCCGTCTCTATGGCGAATCCAGTTTAAACCCGCTACCGCTAAAACTGACAAACCACTTTCACACAAAGTTGCGACTCTTATTTGCCCACTTAATAAGGGTGGCTTCTGAATATTAAAGAGTATTTTCTAGTAATTTGGTAATCCTACTATAAAAACTATAGAAGTTTCATACAAACTTTGCCACCCCTTTATACCCCCTTAGGGGATGGATTTCGCAAAATTCCGTCTAAGTGAGCACCTATATCCTAATAGGAACGACCATGCAAAGTTTGAGATTCCTAGCACTTGTTGTTTCTGAGATTTCGTAATGAGTGAGTAAGTGACCTTTTGCTTTTATGTATATAGATAGCTTTTGCCCGCGGCTTTTTCCAATAGACATTTTTATATTGTTTAAATACTGTTTTTCATATTATTTTTAATCTCCCATTCATACAAATCCTCTTTCACCTACCTAAAGATATCCCTCATAAAAACAATATACAATACACAAAGGCAAATTTTCACTACAGTAACTTTCCCCTTCCTCTTCTTCCCTATCGCTCTTTTTCTCCACTCTCCAGTTTCCTTCTTTCTCTCCTCCCCTCCCCCTTTTCCTCTTCACCTCCTGCATCCCTTGCAAAGGCAAGGAAAGGAGGAAAGGGCAAGAGATGCTGGAGGAGAGTCCTCCAGCATCTCTTGCCCTTTCCTCCTTTCCTCTCCCTTCCCATCGCTTCCTATCCCCTCCCCTCCCTTTTTCCACCATTCGAGAACTCCTTACTTTCCTCGTCTCTGCCCCCTCCTTTCCTCTCCCGTCTCCCTCACTTCCCCCTCACTTTTCCCTCATTCACCCTCACTCCGCCTCCCTTCCCCCTCACTTCCCTATCACTTCCCCCTCACTCCCTCCTCACTTCCCTCTCACTTCCCCCTCACTTTCTCCTCACTTCCCCTTCACTTCCCCGTCACTTCCCTCTCACTTTCCCCTCCCTTCCTCCTACCCCTCAATTCCTCCTTTTCCTCCCTCCCCCTCCCTGCAAATTTAAAGTCGCTAGCTTCAAAAGCTAAAGATCTTTATATAGAATATTTCATCCCTCTAAATCCACTCCTGTTAAAGAAAAATATAAGGATATTTTTTATTTAAATAGAAGTATTCCAAAACAAAATTTCAAAACTGTAAGTTAAAATATAAAGAAGATTCATATAATCGTTTTCATCCCTTTTCACACACTTGGGAATTTAATTTTAAAAAACCCTTTTTTAGTACAACCTCTAGACATTTAGACAAACACACCCTCCAAATTTCAAGTCACTACGACCAGCAGTTAAGGCTGTGCGTTGTCTGTTAGTCAGGACAAAGCCTTATATAATATGTATGGGTGTATGAATGTATGGATTAGACGTATAGCCATCGGGGATCAAAGCATACAGGCTGCTAGGAATGCTAACACGTGATAGATCCACATAAAGCTGACCGTGCGAAAAACAGCTAATACTTAGATCCACACCCACAACTTTTAGTTGTGTCTGACCTTGGGCTTTATTAATTGTCATCGCGAAACATAGGCTCACTGGAAACTGGACTCATTTAAAAGTAAACGGAAGATTGTTTAGAATGATAGGAATCCGAAAAATAAAAACGCTATCAGCTATTCCGTAACCTGTTAAAGTCTCTGTTTCTATCAGGTTTCGTAGTAAATTAACAAATGTTCGACGTGATTCTTTAAATTGACAATACTTTTTTATTTATGAACCGATTGACATGAAACAAACACTAAATGTTAAGTGAAGCTTACCACAATGTATTAGTGAAAACCATATCTAAATCGGATAAGCCGTTTCTGAGATTGTTGAATGTTACCTGAACCAAACCTTTCTAAAAACACAAGTAGCTAACGTGAGCCCAATTCTAGATAGTTTAGATTAGATTAATTAGTCAATGACGCCATAATTAGTATTATTACAAGACAAGCTCTGTCCAAAAAGTGGACGCATACGGGTGCTATTACTCATTGACAATAATAAGATGCTATTTATGGGCACACGTAATTTTTAAGGCGTCAGGTAGAAATTAAATTAAAAGTCAATCTACTATTAATAACAAGGCGAGTATGCGACGCAAAGAACGGTAGTAGTGGAGTAGCAGCTTTTTATCAAATTTGATTTATTTTAAAAAACAATTTCTCGAAAATAAATAAAATTCTAGGGTTGAGCTACGACGTACGGTAAGAATCTCAACCAGAGCAAAATTGTAAAACGATTTTTAGATAATGCCAAGTTTCTGCGAGTAAAAAGTTTAAGGGTATTGTTTATTATTTAGATTGTATAAATAAATGATTCAATAGGTCAAGTCTTCTTATTTACTACTCCTTGTCAACAAACTGTACGTTTGGAACATTGGCTGTCATTGTGCTTATCTAAATTTCTTGTTACTTCTTTCGAATGATCTTTGTAACTTAAATGATGAAACTAGAATTATACACAGTAGGTACAATTTATTTTAACTAGAAATTTTGTATTAAACAGGCATTTTTATTGATAACCTAATTCATAATTTTAGCCGAAGAATGCTCAGTGTTCACTGCTTAAAAAAGGTATAATTCAAGCTTTGGGCTTTCCAGAGTTACTTTATGAAGTTGTCGCTAAAAAATTATACTTAACAATCAAAAAGTCGCCTTGTAGCAAATAAGCTATCACGCGACTATGTTGCATAAATTTATGTTAATTCATGTTAAAAGACTACTATAGCATAATGGGGAGTAAATGCCAATATATTTGTTTTAAAGCTTCATGAATTCGTCTTCAACTCGTTCCAGACGGCAGAGGCGTAATGTTTGCTCAAGGCCCAAATATCTCAAACGTCATCGCGATGAGTTTAGGAAAATAAAAATAAAATAAGGAGTATAAAAATACACCTTTTTAGGCAATAATGGAGGAAAATTCTAGAAAAATTAGTCAGTGCTTAGGCGGATTGTATTTATGAGTTGTATTGAAGACTTATGTACCTACAATTATCTTTTGGGCTAGGTAGAAGACGAAAACATGATCATGTTGAAGTAACAACAAACTTTTGAAATAATGCTGAAGAGGGCACGACCGTTGATTAAAAAAAAGAATTTTTTAATTCTGATATAATAAAAACAATAAATGAAAATTTCGTCGGTTACATAACTGTTTGTCCCAGCTGACTGCTATTTGGTAATCATGGTCATTGACCGATCAATAAAGCACATGGTGTTGAAGACGCAGGTGGAATAATAAGGCTCATTCATTCAATTTTATTGTTACGAGCACTAGTCATTGTTTAACTAATTTGATTGACATTATCCCGAATTTGCAATTCATATTATGTAAAGCAAAGGGTCTAGTTTTGGCTGTAATTGTTCTGTGCAGTATTCTAGTCTATGAGTTTGATAATACAATACTGATGTACTTTTCTATAAGTGCCACTAATACAAATGGCATGCGGTATGTAGCAAAGTGGATATTTTTAACAGCTTTAATGTCAAGATTCTCACAGGAAGCACTGACTGATTGTTCGCATTACGTTCATGATTTGGACTTATTGGTTCATTTCTAATTGCACTGACTCGTCACGGTTAAGAGACGTTAAAATTAAAATATGTTGATTAAGTAGTATATCAGAGACATAATGAACAGGAGATCTTAACATTAGTAACATCACATTATTATTCTTAGTAACATCTAACTAGAAATAATTCAGGATTAAACAGAATACTGTAAATATCGAAGTAGGACGCCGTAGGAGGACCACTCGCTCCAAATACCTAACGATACAACGGACACTTATTTTAATATTGTGCAAGATGTCAACGAATCGACCTCTGGACACGTAATGGAACTAATAATACAAATTAGCGCAATGACATAGAAAACGAAGCATTCGTGAAATTGGAATAGTGCATTCAATTTTAAATGACAGCAACCAAAATCATTATCTAAAAGCATTGTAAACAAACATTGTATCGTTGGCAGCGCCGTGCGTTCGGCGTTACCAACAAGTACAATATTCGAAGCTATTTATAATGCGGATGAATGTGCCACAGCTCCAACACCAATGTCCGTGTACTCACGTTTCGCTTCATATTGAACTGTTGCAGAATAAACTCACGTTATAATACTTTTTAACTGCCGTTTTAACATTTATATGTTGAAATCGACACTGAATTTTATATATCCGTCTCAACACCACTCACTTGTTCACGTCTGTGCGTCGTTTTGCATGTGCTGTGGGTGGGTGCCGCGAACAACCGAAATAGAACTTTTGGAATAACACTACACAAATTATATTCCTTGCGTCACTGGTAACGGTTGACGAGACGAAGATCAAGAGCGTAATGCAAACACAGCTTGTCGCTAAAAGTACTATTTGTCAAGTGAAAGCTGACAAAATACTAGACATGATCTTCATAGTTCAAGATTAAGCTCTGTAGATTTGGCTCTGTAGACTTCAATATTCACAGAATCCCTGTCTTGCTTACTGTGTAGTATCTATTATTCGGTATGTTAACTAAAATCAAACAGCAATACACTCTGTAAAATATTGAAGTAAACACAGCACGAGCGAACTAGGTCACAATATGCTTCCAAATAGTTCCGTGGTCGGTGTTGCTTATGCCTAACGTGGCGCTTGATACAATTATTTAATATTATGCCCTATTCTAAAACGTAGTTGTGAACACATCGATAAGCTCTTGACAATAAAACACTTTATTTTGGGTAGTTTTCACCGACTCGACCCAAGAGGACCACACAGTCATGTACACACACCACACGTGTATCCAGTTCGAGAAACTCAAAGTTTAAATCAAATTTTATATATAAAAGAAAAAAAAACGAAGTTTCTTTTTGTCAAAAAATTGGATGAATATACGCACTAACAGTACAAATAGAAATAGAAACTTTGTTCAAGATGTTATTGTGCGTTGGTACACCAACGATTAGAGGAAATATTGTATACTTTCATTGAGGGTAACTAGATAAAAATACGCCTGTTGAATTTCAAGTGAAATTTCGAAGGTCTTTACTTACTACGTTACGACTTACGATCACGCAACCGAACACGTGTTCTCTTCCTCCAAAGATGCAGTAAAAGGGAAGTCCTTGAACAACCCACCGGTGTACTGATTCATTATCACCCACGCGATACAAATTGCATGTTATTTCTTGATAGAATACTGCTGCAATACGAGTAACTTGCGGTTAGGGTTCACTACAGCAAACATTAAATAATTGATGTATTATTATGTTTGTGTCGATTCAAGACTTGCATATTGCACCGTTTCTTGTGATAAATGCAGTAAATAATAATGTTAAACCATATCTGAATATTTAAAAACTTCTACTATTTTGCATTATTACTATTTATTATTTATTGAATAAAGCGCAAATGACAATTTTGAAACGAGTCGCGACGACAAATGTTTAAGTCGCCAAGGAAAACTTTTCACTTTCATCATTAACATTTTAGTCAAATGACGTCCATTGCTTGACAAACCATCCACTAGCGCCAGCCATTTAACAAATCCTAAGCTAAGCATAACTACCAGTCCTCTGCTAAGTTTACCAGGTCGTAGGTGACTTTGAACGATACTTTACCATGCTGTGTTATTTTGAATTCTAATATAATCATTGTTATCGTTAATTTGAAACAAAATGTCATTATAAATACTACGATACAAGTATTCTCCAAGGTTGCATTCACTCTTATATCAGCAATTGCAATAGAATATATCCTATTTAATCATGAGAAGCTCAGTTTACCGAGGATACACTAGCAAGCAACCGGCCTCAACCTCGAGACTACTGAGGTAACCTTTAGCAAAGTAGAAATCGTCAAGGTAATTAGTACTTTAGTACTCTGGTGAACAGTTTGTTAACTATTTGATACTTTGATAGTACATATTCGTTACAACCCTAAGCGCTAAATGAACACGATACTAGAACTTGTTAATGATGATAAATAGGTTCGACATCTTGTCTCTTGTATTCGTTCGCCTATATCATTCCGTCTGAGTTTCTATTACAAAGTAAGTGTTTCCTGTCTTTTGTGAGGAAAACGCAGTAAAATTACAATTCAATTTATTGAGTGCTAATTTTCAGAATATTCATTATGCGATGACGCAATAAAGCAATTAATTTATTTTATTATATTCTCTCATTCCAATAGAGAAATAGTAACCTTCTTTGCAGTGAGTGACTCATCAATTTGTAGTATTCGTCTTAACATAATAAAATGGTGATGTTTTAACGTCCTATATCCAGAACACAGATAAGTAATATGCATTTATAATTATTAAAAGCTAATATAAATCGGCTTTTAAATTTTATTAAGACATCTAGAATTGCGCTTCATCGGACTACATAAATATGGTAGTTTGAAGGAATCACCTCTGTTATGTTATGTATGCTAAATGCCTTATAAATAAGCTGTAGTATATGCCATACTAAGTATTTAATCAACAAATCAATAATGTTTTTATTAGTATAGTTATGTAATGCAAATCCATGCTTGGCCTACAAGCTGCTATGGATAGCTTTAGGGGTTATCACCAAATGTGCTTGATTATAATTTTGTGAATGTGTAAATATCGTAAATAACTCAATACCTAATCCAATGAATTAAATAAACTAGAACACGTTGAACTTATCATTGCTAAAAAGGTGAGCAGATTTAGGAACAACGCAGTATTGGAAAATTTTGAAACCAACATCATTTACTTGGATGACCTTGCTCTATTATAGCGATACCTATGTCACACGATTTATTTTCATTTGAGAAATTTAGTCTACGACGTCACGTGCACGTAGATTCGTGTCAATAGAGTAATAGAAAGAAAACAATGTTTTATGTTGAACTTTATGTGTATTGCCTAGTTTATTCTTTCCTCGAAACAAAAAAAAAAAAAATGGTCAAAATTTACGTTTGTAAACATCTGTAACAGTAACAGCTAGCCTTTAAAAATGTTTGAAAGTTCCAAAAATTACTTAGGAAACATCGATTTATACAAGAAATTTCTTAGTTTATTTACTAAACTCTAGTAATTACTAACCTATAGTACAACACGGAATGTATTGCAATCCATGTTTTGGTGACTGCGTTAAAAAATTATGCCGTGTAAAGTGTAAATGATTTTATTCGGTTAATCTAATGTCATTTATCCTTTAGGGCGCAATATGTTTAGTGAAAAATAACATGAGGAGCAAAGTAGTCTCCTAAACGCTGTCATACGAAAACATATTAATTAAACTGATGATGCCTGGCAACAATCATTATTAAAAAGCAAATATACTCTTTTAGATACAACATCACATGATCAGCCTGCTGAAGACGTCTAGGATGTAGGCGTCGCCCAATGGGACCACTGCCATTGCCATGCGTGACACCCGCCTCCTAGCGGCTTGATGAACGCGGTAAGGTCATATTTTAGTACCTACATAGTTAATGCTGCTGCCCTTTGCCCACTTTTCTTTTAGGTCGTGTCACGACATCCGCGGGAAGGGATGAAATTAATCCATATTATAAACCAAAAATAAGACATAAAGAAAATAATGCAAAACAAAATTTACTAAGGTTAATAAAACTAACTACTTATTGAAGTGTTCTCTAAAAACGTAATTTCAAACATCGTTACTGTTTCGTGCGGCAGTATAAAGAAAGTATTACGATTTAAATCGACATAAAAACGATATTGCGACCTAAATACTTACGTGTTTCACACTGAACAATCGCGAAAATATTTTTTATGTGGTTCAAATATGTCACATATTATGGTTGAAGTGTATAAACGCACGAACCGTTAAACTATTGTAAATATCAACTTACCGAGTATGAAGCCAATGTTTTATGATTTCAAATAAACAGTTTAACTGACAGTATCTAAGCCATCACAGTAGTAAATGAACTCTGTGACCACATGCATAGGTCAGATTCAATGAGTTTCAAAAAGCTAGTCACCAACAATCTCACCCAGACCCAGATTTTACGATTCAAGCTACAACTACAGTCTACTGTAAAGAAATGGAAGTAGCTGACTCCTCCAGTATTATTCAAAAATGTTCTATTCCTCTTTAAAGGTCTTCAGCAATCATCTACTGAACGTGTTTTCCCTGAAAAAATGGTGAAAACAGTTCTCAAATTGTGCACGATTCACATTGAAGGGTGTATGATAAAATTGCTGCGTATGTGAAATTTAAGACCGAATGTCTCAAGATCGGCGACGCGCGACTGATACGTGTGCGTAGCGTAGGTACTATTTAGCAGGAATCGCTTACGCGTTTGCGGATTTCATCTGAACAAAAAAACGTAACAACACAAAGTTCAACCATGAAAATACTCGATAATTCAATAACAAAAGAAATACATTAAATTAGTGTTAGCTTGCAGTAGTTATCCAATGAAATACTCATTAATTAGCAAGTAGCGTGAAATTGTTAGAATTGTGTACCATTCGACCCGTGTCGGATCGATCGGTCACCACCCATCACGTTAACGACTTCAGTAATTGACATTTATTGACCTTGAACTTTAAAATTAGATGAACAAAATTGCCAAAATAACCTCTCGATGTCTTTGATATGAGATTTAGGAGGTGAATGGCAAGAATCAGTTAGACAAACGGTTATATATCAAAAGGCTTTTTCAGAAAGGTTTTGTTTATTATTAATAGACTTTCTAATAAACGATGTTAACACTTCAAAATTTAATTATGACAGGATCAGGTGCAGATGCAGAGCTTCTGTGAAAGCACAATTGTGTAAGCAAATCAGATCAAAGAAATTTGTAAATAGTATAATTATGCCAAAAGCTCTATATTAAAGATGGCTCATTTATTAAACACTAAAGCACTTTAATTCAAGCGCGTTCTAGCGAAAGGTCTGAGCCTTTAAAATACTACTTGTAAACTACAAAAAGGTGCATTTCTAATTGCCGAATAAATTCTTGTTAGAATGGAATTCGTTCGGCAAACATGTAGTTGCCGTAAATGACCTTACACATGAGTAAAACAATAGTTGTTTTCGTATGTCACCACATCACTCTGAGACGTCACGCTTAACGCTTCGCAGGTACGATTCATTGTTCTAAATACTTTACAATACAATAAAACGTGCAAATATCCTATATCGTTCAATGCTTAAAATTCTTAAGCAAACAATTCAAATTTGTACGAATAAAATATTTGAATTAATATCGTTTTAAAAATGTATAAGTACATGTATCGCTTATGCTAAACCTTGGTTGAGACTTTGCCTTTAAACTTCGCAAATAAGGTTTGTTAAACGTAACTATTCAGACTAATGTAATGACAGTCTCGTGTTAAAAATAAATAAAATATAGATGATTTAAATCATATATAAAAACAACAAGAGATATTGTATATTAAGCAGTTGCAGACTGTAATTTTACATTTTATGTTTTCGTACAAAACCTTACTTGAGACGCTAAAACAGAAAAGTTTGTCGACCCTTCAGTTTGCAAAATATATTCACTTGACTTCAAGACATAAAGACGAGAGAAGTCTGCACACCAGTCGGTGAACCGCGCCAGACAAAGTACTTATGCAGAAACAAACGGCGCCAGGCGACCACAAGGCATGTAAATACTAATAAAATGATTCAATGCGCTCATTTGAGTTCACAATGGGATTTTCAACAAAACCCACAACCCACATTATCGATCATTGCTACAGATGAAGACCACATAGTAAACCTATGTGTAAAATGCACATTAGAATAATTGATCTTTTAAGATAAACGAGAAATGTGCACACAACACTATTAGCGTTACACAACTTTCGTAAATTTATTTTATTAGTCACTTTACTTGATCATACCTTATATTTACACTGAATCGATCTATTTGATAGACATGTCAAGGTGGTTGTAAACAGAAATGTGAATGGAAGTCATATAAAACATAATTTTATGTTATGTCTATTTCGAATTTGTTTAAATTTGATTTACGAGATTTGTCGCAAAGATATTAACTATTGGATAAGATATGGAGCGTACATTAAAATTGAAATAGACCTAACTAAGGAATGTACTTAGCTTTATCTAAGCATTAAAGTAAGTTAAGACTAAAAATTTTATGCAATATGCAACTTATCTAAATGTTTGACAGGCAATTCTCATACTGGCGCCTATTTAGTCTCTCAACCTCAAGGAGACTACACATCGATACTGTGAACGACCTTTCGTAGTTTTTGTTTTGACCTTACTTTGTAAATAGAAAAATTATGAATACCGCAATAATTTACAATGCAATAACATAAATAGGAGCTACTGAAAGTTACAATACTCACTGCGGTCTTGACTATAACTTTCCATCAGCTTCATATTGTTTTCGTGTTTCGTCAATAAAATTCTAACAACAGCGGTGCTTCAACAATACGACGAAATAAATAGATGCTCCTGCCAAGTACTAATAATTTATTTGTACTCGTAGTTTATATTACTCACTTCGTAAATTCGTATCACACTCATTAGATGGTACTCAATGAACGTGCGACACAGGTAAAAGTGTGACTAACGTTTAAATGTGCCAAGTCCAATTTTACGCAGCACTTTAGTACTCTGGTCACTGCTGGACCTTGAATTCCAGTGTTCCACAAAAGCCGTTTAAAATATTAGATTACGGACGTTTGTGCATACCTGCCAACTGCGAAATTTTTAACTAATAGCAAATATGGTTGTTAGAAATATCTCAATGTTTAGCAAAAAAAAAAAATACGTGTAGCGGAAAATTTTATAAACTTATAGTACCTAGCAGTTAAGTTCTTTTTTATTAACCTGTAAATTTTTATGTTGCACACCCAATTTGTTTATATTATCATACTTAGTGATAGTCATATTAACAGGCTTATCAAGTGAAATAATTATAATGTAGTGTGCGAGATACAAATTCGATCTCCAAGATCTTTGTTTACCAAACAACGGCTAAAACTATTGTTACCCTAGGCTGTTTACGGATCCAGACAATACTAAACAGTAGTTATTTTAACAGTAACTTTTAATATAAGTTATGTAGGTATATCTAACTAAAGAAATAAAACCAAATTCATTATTTAGAAGCATGTGAAAGTGTGCAGACTTGGAAAACACTAGGTGTGAACGTTCCAAAGAAATCAATAAAACTTTTGTTGTTGCGGTATTTTCTACGTATAATAGAGATTCTTGAAAATTCTATACAGTTATGCAAAGTACAACTTTTATATTGCATTACTCTGTCATGAAAGAGTTGCCAAATATACAATTAACGGACACAAAGTAAGACTCTTAAAAACATATACAAATAGGTATCTCTGGATAACCATGACCCTCGTCGAAACGGTAAGACTACCTTAGACACCTTCAGACCACACGTACATTAAAAGTCATCAAACTTTTGCGACCAAAATGCAAATATCAAAACAATGAGGATTTTTTAAAATGGCGCTCACGAGGTTGCAGCACTGAGGCGTCAGGTCCAGGCATCAATCAATCAACCGTGAACGATTCTATTGATTTCAAACTGTAATTTATATTTTTGTAAATGGAAGACTTCTCATCTAAGTGGCACTCTCATTGATTTCACCGGCATACCTAAATATTAATCTCGCGATAAGTCATAATTAAAACATTCAATAATTTACAATGAAATTAAAACAATATGTAGATATGTGACTCAACACACGATTATTCATTAATTGATTATTGTAACACGAGTACAAACGTCGCATGCGAACATGTGTTTCAGCAATAAAAGCACTTCGCGGCGTGAAACATTAATCATCTGCAGACTGAAATTTAACACGAAAATAATGTTTTGGATTTCCTTGATACTGAAAATGGAATATAGCTTTGACGCATCCTTTTGAACGTAATTTCACTTAGTAATAGATGTAAATAAATACAAAGTCTTATTCAAATCCTACTAATATTATAAATGCGAAGGTTTATATGTGTGTGTATGTATGTGTACCGTGTTACCACTCGCCTAAATGAATTTTCGATTCGATCCGATTTCGATGAAACTTTGTAGGTATGTAGTCGAAAATCAGTCTGGTTCCCGAAGGAGATAAAACAATTTTACGCACGGGCGAAGCCAGCGGGGCGCTGCTAGTCATGTATAAGTTGTAGAATATTTGGTTAATTATAGTTTCCGATTGCATAGATACTTCAGTGGTTTAAACAGTAATTAGATGCCTACCTCTTAGATTTTTAAATGTTCATACTAAGTATGCTCATGATTTCCTTATATGAGGAAGGGTTTCCCTGCAGTAAGATAATAACGGGCTAGTAATCATAGTAGGCGTAAGCGATAAATGGATTAGCTGGACTCTACGTAAGTAATACGACGACTTACTTTTACTACTTTACGACGTAAATTTACATTCAAAATCACTTCATTCACTAAGCTTAATTGTTACTAAAACATTAACATTCACAGCAAAAACTTATAACCATAAAGACTGAAAACGCTAAAATATAATAGGTACATGAACATCAGAGTTCAACAAAATTTTCTTTGCTATGGTTTCCGTAGTAAGTTTGAAGGAAGCCCTTAATAGTGTTTGTAATACGATGATCTGAAACATTTGTTATGCCGTAGTCAGTTAGCTTAACAAAGGCAATTTTGTGAACTACAAATTCAACCTAATTTATGTGCTGTAAACAATTTGCATGCAGCCGGCCATAATGCAATTTGAATTTCCAACTTGAAACGCAAAGAAAACATATCAGCTTCAAAGTTATTGCATTCAAACTTCAATTACCTACTATAATTTAGATAAATGGTAAGAGGTTACGCGTTTTCGTTAGAAATGCGTTGTGGAGCAACTAAAATTGGACCAAATTAAACTCAAGTGAGTTTAATTTGGATCAATTTTAGTTGCCCCACTACACTCACTTATCACTATGTCGAGTAAGTAATAAAGTCAGTTCGTAAACTACCTGTTAACGGATTTGTAATGCATTTAAACCCGAATTCAGGGGGCATATGCAATATTGATAATAATTCTTCTATCGATAATATTTATTTTGTACATTAAAAATTCAAACTAAATAAATTAGCGTTTTCATTGAAGCTATGAAAGTGAGCAAACAAAGGTAGGTGACGTAATATAGTAATTAACACATTGAGTGTTCAAAGACGTAACTCAGTGAATATGAGCTGGATTGTATAGGAGATGTGTACCAAGATAGCTAAAACTATAGCATCGCCAATGGCGCTGCTGCAAAAAGAAATGTTAAAATAAAATCATGACGTCAAAGTAAACAATAATAAGTACAGTAACACGTAACAACAGTAGTGTATGTATGGTTCACATTTTGAAGATTTTACAAAACCGTATAATAAACCATACATCAAGAAAGAAGTTCATATCAAATAATATTCAAAAACAAAAACGACTAAACTAAACATACAATCGGAGGTACATTTAACAAAAAACAGTTAAACCAAGACTAACCTTGAAGTTGCGTCGCAATTTATTGATTTAAATCGAACTAAACAAATATTACATGTAATTACATAACATCAGAGTCAGGCACAACATTTGGACATTAATAAAATTTATAGGTGATGTACATCGGACTTACGACATATTAGCGTTTAAACAAATTTACGATAGTCCAAAAAAGTCTACGGATCCAAATACAGATGCGAAGATTTCAGCGTTTGTTCAAACAAAGCCAGTAATAAAACATTGACACGATGATAAATTACTGAAGTATAATACACCTACAGCAACGCCTACAAATTTTAGAGACAAAATGTAATTTCATGGGCACCGTTCGTTCGTACCTTGTGAGACTCCGTGTCACTTCTCGGAAGTAAGGACAAATTATTCACACGTATTGAATAAATGCATATTATATTCCATTAAATGAAAAGTGTATGCAATAAAAAATGTAGTAGGTACCTAAGTATGATCAAAATTATTACTTTAATCTTTCTTCTTGAAGTTAAATGTAATGTCAACTGTGTAACGGCAGTTATTAAAATAGTACTTTATAGATGTAAAGTTGACGAAAAGAGAAGTCATAATGGGTACAAGAATTTTGAGCATCTTCAAAGGGCCTAAGGGGTTTTTATATAGTTAGAGAGTACGAAATACTAACGATTAGATTAATATGGTCGGCATGTTGGTATAATTGATCAATTAAAATCGACACGAGGTCGATCCTGGGATATTTAATTAAGGCATGAAAGAGCATCTCATCACAATACTAATTGTGTTTTGACCACAGCTAAATCAAGCAAATCTGCCAAATGGTTTTCACCACTCCCGAGATCCTTATAAACTCGTATAATGTTTCTGTGGAACCAAACTATCCAAAATTGTTGACTTATCTGTCTCCATGCCTTCTATTCTACGACTGCTCGTCGGCTGTGAGTCTGCGCACATTGTTAAATATGGCAATCAAGAGATTGCGGGACAACAATGCAGGTGCATTATTTTTTTTACTTCGGTGTAAAATTACTATCGGTAAAATGCTAGTCGGTTCTGGTATGTTCCGGTAAACAATTGCATCAACATGTGATGGTATCGAATTAATATCGGTAATCCAATTTAATTTAATAGTCACGACATACCAGTACATTTTAATGTGTAAGAATAATTCATAAAATATGCATGTCCGTTATGAATATAAGTCAAACGCGTTAAGATGTTGCAAAACCCAAGTACACATACTAAACAAACAGTATGCGAGGAATTTGTATGACAGAAGCATCTGAGCGTTTCTTAGAAACACAACACTCAAGGTGAGATAAGTACGAGTCCATAATAGCTCGAATCAGTTGCTGTCGCGCTAACAAATGAAGTAATGAGACCGTCCATGTGATTAATGGCTTCGAAGACAATTAGTTTAATATTGAACTTGGAACTTGTGCGCAGTTCTTTATATTTCATGATATACCTAGACATTCGCTATTTAATTTATATGTTGCACAAAATCTACTGTATCTTTAAAAAGCCAGTATTAACAGTAAACAATTCTTGCAAAAGATCGTTCAGCGATTCACCCTACGAGCCGAATATTTCGTGATGTGAAAGAGGAACGACTCATGATAACATCAGTCGGGACTTCGGTAGTAACTGGGAATTGACTAGACTAAATTGTCAATATTATAACATTTTATTAGTCCAGAATTAAATGCGTGCCGATTTTTTGCAGAACTGTATGTTTATAAAGGCCATTAAATTTGTTGCAGGCGAATTTGCTGGCGTCTTTATCCAATGCAACTTTATAATCATTATCACTTCATTAGTCAGAAGGTATCCACGATAGACGATATGTATCTCAAAAATGTTCACAAAAACTGATCCTGAACAGTTCGCATTTAACAACAACCTAGGGTAAATAATCGGTATTTGGCCGAAGATCATATAGGTATCTTAAAGCATCATCTAATTCAATTCTACAGTATCGACCAAATCCATTTTCGGACAATGTAAACAAACAGTTTTTTCAATATGTTTCTATCAAAAACTCCATAAACGATGACACATGGGGTTATACACATTCTGTTCACTATATACTTCATTTTGCAACTATTTCTACTAATGATTAATAATCAAATCTAGTTTATTTAATAAAATTACGAATTACTTTTTGCGGTCGAATTAAGACGTCAAAATGATTGACAGTTTTATTTTTTCTGTACTATAAATTGTCTTTGAAAACCAATGTTGTAATTTATCAGAAGAAATAAGTTTAACCAATACATATCATAGGTACATAATATTTTGTCATTTGCCCTCGCAAGTCTGAGTTCATTTGTTTTATTGTAATATAGTATAATAAAATCGTAACATACATACAAATTCCATATAATCAATATTTCACAATTTTTTATCAGGCGGGAAAATATTCAAAAGTATCCCAGTATTCCATTTCAGTCCGTGGTCAAATAGTTGTAATTAGAGGTCAATGCTTAATTTAAATTACATTTATTTATACATTAGGTAAATTGTTTGTCTTATTATCTTATAGTTTATAAGTCAACGGTTACAATAAAATACAATACCATATTTAACATAAATACAAGTATTTGGAGTAATAAAAATAACAAATCAAATAGAATTAATCGATTACGCAAATAGAGTATTAGTAAACGTAATATTATTTAAAAATGTTAGAAAAAAAGAATGAGAAATTATTATTTAATTATGTATGATGAGTATGACATTAATTTTATTTTTATCATCCTTTACCCCATCACTAGTAAATTCATGAAACCATAGACAATGGCAATATGGAGGATTGTTTACATTGTCCGAAATTAGATTTGGAATGGACTGTAGACTGTAAATTGCATTCCTACAAAAACAAGCATTGATATTACTACAGCATTAGTATGGACTTGAACGAATATAATTAAAATCGTCTAGGCAGAATTAATACCGCATATTAATTCTATTACCGTCGTAGTAAAGTAGAGCTTTATACGAGGCTAATTAATATTACGCTCATTACTCCATTACAAGCGCATGCCTTTGTTCTTTATTACTGTATTATCAGTACAAATATTTTATAGAATGATTATTGTGCTTCTGGATTTTTTACACTACGATGGTAAAAAGGCATATCGACCGCCAGATGATGGTAAGAAGCTACTAGATTATTCAGTCGCGTATGAATATTTATAGCTAGTGGCATTTTGCTTGAAAATATAATCACAATAGAAGTAATAACTTTACCTTAGCTGCTAGTGTACCCCTTTCTTTAAAATTTTAATATACCTCTAGTATATGCGTGAATTAGGGTACGAAAATCGGTCTGGTTTCGCGAGGGATACAACAAAACATATTTTACGCACAGGCGAAGCCTTGGAGCGCAGCTAGTCTGATAATAAAATTAACGTTGCTACAAGACTATGTATGACTACCTTTTAGAACAAAACGGATGACATAAACATGTATAACATATTGTTATGAACTAATAAGACATAAAACAATACCTACTTATAATAAAACCAACAGACGCTGCGGGTAATCACAAATTTAAGGAAATAGATAATATGTGTCATTAATTCGTGTCTATACAAAACACGGAAAAAGAACAGTATTGAAAGTATCACGAGCCACAACTCCTACGGCGCACAATATGTTTGGTCTGCGATGTCCTTACGTAATACGTAATCGAACGATGATAAATTATACTACAAATAAGACGATTCTCGATCCTTTTAGCGTCATTAGTTCTAAATGACAACATAAGAACACGAGATTTCGTAATAAAATACACGATAGCTTTCAAACGCCGAATTTGCTTATATAGTTAATGCTAACATTTTGGGCATTTAAAGAAATGCGGTCAAATATCACATAGCTGCGCCCCACGGCTTTCCTCACGCGTAAAATATGTTTTGTCTTCCTCGAGAACCAGACCGATTTTTGGGATAGAAGTAGACTTTGTCCATCTCCGGCACCGAATCTATCTACACACCAATTCTTATCGTAATCGGCTTATTGAGCCGTTTAAGCGCTGAGTGGTAACAAACGCACACACACACACATACATACATACATACGTACAAACTTTCTCATTTATAATATTAGTAGAATTTACGACTACTTTCACAGTATAACCCCTAAAGCTGAATAGGTATTTTAGCACACTAAGAAAATCTCACAGCAGTGACTATAGTAAATCTCACCATTTGGAAAGGGTCTATATCCAGCAACATACGTCCTAATGGTAATGAGGATGCTGATGAAGTTATTACCTATAATGACGCAATTCATCACTGCATAATGACTTAATAAGAACTATTGTATTACATCACGCACGTAATAAAGAGAATGGACTAGTAATTATTCCGATAAATAATTTACATGTTAGCATTTTGTCAGTTATTGATAGTATACAATAGCAGACTATTGTCGTCTTCACGAGACGGTTCATAAACTCTTCGGAATGCCATCACGACACAACGCATAGTTTAATTTCAAGGAGTTCCGGGGCTGACAGAAATGTCTGTAAAAAGTTAGCATTCTACTGAATTCGAACTGTCCACTAAAATATCTAAACGTACTTGGTAAACTATTTCTAAAAGAGGAGAGTTTGAAGAAAATTCTGGATTACGATTCACAAGACGAGCAAAATCGTGTTCAAGAGATCAAAGAGAGAGAACTAGAACTAGTTAAAGAGAAAAAACAGTTGTTGGGAACTGTAGTTAATAGAAGAGAAAAGCTGATTGGCCACTTGATACGAAACGATAATTTATTTAAGACCATTACAGAGGGAAAAAATGAAGGTAAATGAGGAAGAGGAAGACCAAGACGGAGTTTTATAAAACAAATTAAAGAAAACCTAAAAGTCGAGTCGAACCAAGAGGTTAAAATTAAAGCAAAAGACAGAGAACAATGACGGATGCTCCACCGACAAGAGCTGAGCTGAGTGCTCAGCTCTTGTCGGTGGAGCATCCGCAATCAAGAAGAAGAAGATCAAAGAAGCAAAAAGTGCTGAGCATTTTTTTGTCGGGTATGCTATCAGTTGGGATGTACATCATTTAATTAATACCTCCTGCATGTGCAATGTGCATATCTACTCGTATCGCTAAAGGTAGGTGTTTCCTGCATTCCAATTTAAATAGACTGACTTCTGGCATCAATAACACTAATTACAGTTACTA
The DNA here is from genome assembly GCA_963082885.1 of Parascotia fuliginaria. Classification (NCBI taxonomy): domain Eukaryota; kingdom Metazoa; phylum Arthropoda; class Insecta; order Lepidoptera; family Erebidae; genus Parascotia; species Parascotia fuliginaria. The sequence goes on from OY720178.1 coordinate 16,166,835, forward strand.
TTTTCATTATTGTTATAAATTGCCGCAAAACAACGGCAGATTTTATTTCTTTTCTTTATTACTGCCAACTTCTTAGTTAAAAGGCCGAGTACGTCCATGACCTGTACATTTTTGGCTTACGCATACCGCAGTCCAGATTCCGCATCGCTAATGACTCACAAACAGACGTTTAGTTGTTTTATTTTTGTTGCTTATTGATTAGATAAGTACAGTGTTGGTCTAATTCTCGCTTTTGCGTATGGTAATCACGCTGTTCAACTAATACATGCTACATCGCGTGTACAAGTTGTTACCAACTGAGAGTATGCAAATACCCTAATAACAGTTAATGGACTAACGCGAAGTTGTGAGCTCAATCCTAATTATAATAAATGACATCATTTTAGGGTAATATTTTTATAACACCCCTAGTTTACTGATTAAATTTATTATTCGTTGGATTGAATTTGACCTTTTACTTTTCTAGAACTTTCCTTTTCATTTGAACACACGGTAGGCAGCGGCTTCCGTTAAAATTTCAGTAGATAGTCATTAAAATAATCTGTCTCCAAAGTCTCCTAATGAACAGTTCACGTCACCATATTCCGTTGGTAACAAAATTTATTACTTGTTACACATAAATAACTGTCAACATTGCGTTTAGTCATAGTATAATAATGCAAATTGATGTGCTAACCGTGCCTAGATATTGTATATACTAGAAGTATATTGTAACCACACACAGAATGCATGAAGTTTGTATTTTTGTATAGTATTCCCTACTACATTTAAATAGTTACCATGATTGATGTTTCTGTTCTAAAAATTGACCTAATTTCCGGCGCATACGCTGGACTAGTTCGTGAGAAACACAATTCTTACGAGCTTTGTTAGAATAGTACATTATTATGAAGTTGTAATTACTACTCAAAAATAGTCGAACTTTTGATCAGCATTCAGCATTACGCCAGAAGTGCTCATTTAAATTGTTCTTGGTCCTATCTATTATTCGCGAGTCTTTTAGCGGATGTCATCATTAATAGAATATCAAGTAACAGGTAGAGGACAGGAAAGATAGAGGGTAAAAGACCTTGAGGCCGTAGTCCCATGCGATGGTTGGACCAAATAAGTGACCAACTAAAAATTACTGTTAGCGCTGCACTCCTCCAAGCGACGGAACAAAACCGATGGCGACAGCAGGTCGATAAGGTTCACGATAAGAGTCACGATCCTCAGCAGTGAGGAAAAGATCAAGAAAAAAGAACACGCAGCAGCTTTAACTGCATACTATTATGTATGTCAGTCACATTACCGTTGTCGCAAACACGTCCCTTTAGGCGTGACCTATGATGGGCTCTATTCGTCTTTTAACTGGCAAATATTATTTCTTACAACAAATACCGTCCTACCTAACAGTGTAAAAAATATTTATTATTACAGTGTAAAATAATACAGAAAATACATAATTTTCTAGTAAGTGAATAAAAACCGGAGACTGACTAAATTATACAATGCGACAATAGCACTTACACAGAAAGATACTTGGCAATAAAAGCTCTATAATATATATTTAATAGCATTAGAAATGTTCTAAAATAAAATTTTGAAATGACGACTAATACTAGTGTTTTTAAAACTCTTTAATAAGAAAAATGTGTTAGGAGGCTTAATGATTTTGGCTAGATACCAAAATTGAATATTTCCAAAGTTGCATATAAAAATAATCTGTTTCTTTTATATTTATGGCAATACTTTCTCTTTTAATGACTTGAGTGTTTGCTAAACTTTCTAGTTGCATATCATATTTTTTGGATACGCATAGTAAACATAGGTGCTGAATATAAATTACTAGCTTTCTGCGGCGCGGTTTAACCCACGTCTTTGCTTACTGCTCTGCTCCCGTCGCCAGTAGCGTGATGCTACATAGCCTATAACCTTTCTTGAGAACTGGGCTGTCAAACGTAAAAAGATTTTCCTAAATCTGACTGGTAGTTCTAGGGATTAGCGCGTTCAAACAAACAAAATCTTCAGCTTTATATAAATTATGTCCGAATTAAACAATAAAACATTGTTCTTATGTAAGAATGTATTGCAGCTAGGTAGCTCAAATACTACTTTTTTTTTATATTATAGCTTACCAAAGTGACTCCACCCCGCCTGATGGTAAGCAGTCAGTGGAATCCAGAAGTGGCGGCCACTATACTAAAAGCCATCGTCTTAAACTGCTGGTATGGTGGTCTCCACTATGGCGGCTGGGAATGGGGTTAGGGGAAGGGAATGAGGGAGGTGAGGAAAGAGGAAAGGGAGGAAATTGGGCCTCCGGCGCTCTCACTCACCAAACGAAACGCAGTAGTACGGATACTACTACTCTTAAGTCAATCTTCTATGAGAGGGTAGTACTTCCCCGGACAATCCGGCCCATTCATGCTGAAATCAGCGTGGATCTACTACCGTAACTGATGTGAGGGTAGATCCATATTCATACATCTATTGACATAATTTATTTTGTCTAGAACCACAAAGTAAAATAGTACTTATAGATAATAACATGACAATATAATAGGTAGTATAGATGTGTAACTTTATAATTATGGTAATCAGAAATCTATCTATAAAAGAAACTGATTAAATGACTGCAGTATGCAGTATGGATAAAATTATGAGGATATTAGTAGACATACTACATAAACCAACTTTCAATGAGGTTGAAAATCTGAATTATATATTTCTTTTGAATTTAAAAGTCAAAAAATAGGATGTCTTTTTATAGATTTTATAAGATGAACTTTTTAGTTAATTGTGCTTAATTGTGATCATGATCACAATTAAGATAAATTGTCTCCAGAATATTGATCTGCAGAAATTATTTGTAGACTAAAAAGATTGATTAATTACTTACATCAGATATTAATTTTTATTTATTTATTTATTCACAATCTTACATTATTATTACAGGTTTCCCCAAAGCAACAATGTAGGTGATTAACATTATAAATTATTGATAGCTTAAGATATACACAGCAATTTTTGTTAACTCAGCCAATGAGCAACAGAATAAGTCAATTATGTTAGCAATCATGTTGAGAGTTCGCAGGGCATTCATATTGTGCAATGTTTTATTTATTAAGTTTATATTTACAAATAGAAACAAAGATTCATAGCATCATCCTTTTTAAACTAAGTACTTTGAAGTTATCATAAAACAATATAGTATGGCTGAAGTTTCAAATATTTATTGCATTTTCTAAATGACTAAATATTAGTTACATATTGATTATACCATCAATGTCTACTGACACCATATTCAACCCATAATTAATTTATCGATTTTTCATCATAATATTTAGAGAATGTATTTGATTAAGTACAATATACAAAAAGCACAACAAAAACACCACATTCATTAAAACAGAAAATAAACACAACACAAATATTTCACCAAATAAATTCAAACATTGGTTCATCTACATAGATACAACAAAATTTGTAACTGACCTCAAAAGCAGGCTGTTAGGAGGCACTCGGGAACACTTGTGTTATAGCAGGCACGAATCAACTATCCTGTGGAAGACCACCTTATCAGATCTCTAGCTACACCTTCATTTCATAATATAGTTAATTATTATAAGTTAGTTAACACACAGTCAAGGATACTACACTTGGATAAGCGCCAAAAATGTGCTGCAACTGTAAGCAAGCAAAACTGAAACTCATCGGTGCAATCGTCACACCATATTACACATGAATATCACCTAATACTAGGTTAGTATGTCAATAATGCAGATGAGCGTTTACTACAGTCGAAGGGCGACTCTAGGAATTCGGCATACCGGACACCGGACGACACTGGTGATGGTCCAGTTAGATACATGCGTGATACGGCAATGTCGAGCACGGCATCATCGCGGACATCGGAAGGAAATAAGATATCATTTATCATAGTCACTTACGAAATTTCTTCCTCTCAGAGGCATCTCACGCACTTATATAAAATTCACTAAACTCTATCACTCGGTAAATAGGTTAATCAGAAAAACACTCGTTTCAATACACTGTCTTCACACGATTTTAAATTGAACTCAACACAGCAACTTGTCTTGCAGTCAGATTGCAGATAAAATTTGACAGCTAATGCTAACAATTCTAGAACAATCATTCACCGACCATAGACCATCAATAAATAAAATATCAAGCTCAAATACGAACATTTTTATTAGAAACAAACTTACAAAAAAAACTTATAAATAAATTTTAAATATATTATTAAAAACTAAATAAAAAAACTATAGATAAATGAATCAAATAAAATAATATTTTACCACATAATTAAAAAAAAAGATAATGCAGTTTATAAGATTTTTTAAACTGCCTATTATCTGAGTCCCATCCTAACCTAATATTTTTAGTATTACGAGTATGCTCCTTGATTCTACATAATATTTGTGATAGTGATAATTTTTTTTAATCCTTGTTCTAAGATATTTTTTTTGTAATTAATTCATCATTCATTCATCCTCTTCTGTGTGAGAAGGATCAGTAACTGTCAAATTAAATATCTGTCACTGTCTGCTGTCACCACTGACTTGTAAATTGTTTTTAAACTCTAAGGCTGTCACCATGATGCAAGAAGCATGTCATGTCAAGTGTGTCAAAATATTGTCAATACTCAATTGTCAAATGCGCAAGTTGATTGATCAGGAATTCAGGATCACATCACAACTATTTTGTTTTTTATTTGTAATAAAGTGTGCTACAGCCATTAGAAAATGGAAAATTGTAAGATTCAAAACAAATTGAAACTGCTATTCGAAAAACTTGCCGAACCCAACTATGTAATGGATAATTATTATGTTGATGGACTTATTAACAAATTGTCGAATTGCTCTAATCCCGGTAAGTTTAATTGATACACAGATTAAAATAGTAAGATAAATAGATTTAACTAGAATCCATGAATCATGATAATGTGAACTCTGGAATGCACATTCTCGTATAATTAGTCAAGAACAGAAATAACCTAGCACCTAAAGAAATGCCATCCTATCAATTTGTTTATTTATGTCTAGATTGGCTTAGATTAATATGTTATGAATGGCCATGATAACAACAGCAAATAATATTATAAATATGCATTTCTTTGTGCAACACTGCATTTTTTTTACTATATATTACATTGTCTAAAGCAATTTAAGAGAGAAAAATATTTTTAGTATAAAGTCACATTCAACTTTTATAGTAAAACTTTAGAGGTCTTATGCGCCATGTCGGTCATTAGTGACCACAAACAATAGATTTTTTATTGTGTCTGGTTGAGTGGTGTTTAAAGTGTTAAGAAAACTGTTATATATAGTTTTGTATTACATTTCTGCCTGACTTATCACAAACATGATATTTTCTACTATAGTTTAGTGTTTAGACCGAATAAAACATTGGTTTAAGGCAAATAATATATTATACTGCTGCCCAGTTAATAATAACGATTATTGTAGATACTTGTCCAAAGTATTTCTTAAGCCTTGTCACTACGTAGTATTAAAAGTCCAAAGAAAATACTTGTTTCTGCCTATCTGAACGTAATATAAGCAGCAAGAATCCTAATTAATATTAGAAGCGCAGCTTATTTATTGTAAAGTTTGAAATATAAAACTATAGTAACTTGCTATATCCACTAATATTACATTCCTATACTATTTCTACCTCCAGGTTCGTTTGCAGCAATGTTTCTACAGTTTCTTTCAGTAAAATATCTTATCTATACTATTATATAAAGCGGAAGAGTTTGTTTGTTTGAACATGCTAATCTCTGGAACTACCAGTCGGATTTATAAATTTCTTTTTGCGTGTGATAGCCCAGTTCTCAAGAAAAGTTATAGGCTATATAAACATAGATGTGGGGGAAACCGCACCATGAAAAGCTAGTCTTCAATATGACTTTTTCTTCATGTGGCATAACCATGGGACGCCTTGTATGGAAAGTGGCTGTTAGTCAGTTAATATAATCAAAACTAGATTGTCGATCACCTGTGCCAAATTAAGGACTCTATATTAGAGAGTAGTCTACCAATATTTCAGGCACATAAAGTATTCTTTTTTAATTGTGATGCTAATTAAAATAATCCGTGCAAATACTTTAAAAAAACGAGTGTATATCAAACTTTAAATTTAGAACTTTCTTATATTTTCGTCTGCATTGAATAAACGCTTCTCTGTTGTTAGTTTTTAGCGACCTTGCTCTTTACCTCACGTAGACATATAGTAACCTCTCAAGTCCGCCGCTATCTTATCATCTGAGAAAGATGATAGACTGGGAAATTCTCAATATTTCAACGACTTGATTTTTAAAACCACCTATTTTATATAGTCATTATCACTCTACTTGGGAGTAGCTTTTATCTTTTGAATTTATCAATGTTTACGTAACAACGCACGTAAAGATATTTTATTACCGAAAACTAAAAAATAAACTCGACAATCTTAAAAACGAAGATCAGTTAGTTTTCTCACACGTTTATTTAAAACAAAACTACGATTTTCGGGTTAAAAAGTAGCCTAGGTAGCCTATGTCCGTCTCCGGCACCGAATCTATCTAGGTAAGTACATACCAGTGTGATGTGTGATGTTACATACCAGTTGGATTTAAAAAAATTTTTGCTTATGATAGCCTAGTTCTCGAGGAAGGTTATAAGCTATGTAACATCACGCTACTGGCGACGGGAGCAGAGCAGTATTGGTATTGGTATGAACGGGCTGTTTTCCGCAACTCCACGACTGTGCGCGTATTTTGCCTGTGGGTGGGCGGCGATCACTCGATCCATCCCAGCTCCTCGAGGAAGACCAGCAGACTTCTGATGTCCCCGACGATCTCGTGGAGTGAATCCGGGTCGCCAGAGCAGTAAGCAAAGTCGCGGGTGAAACCGCGCCGCAGCAAGCTAGTAGAGATATATCTCTGTCACACAAATCGTAATTTTGCTGTCTACAATAAATAAGTATATTTACTTACAGCCGTTTTTTGACTTGTATTAAGCATAAAAGTTTTATGACATGCTTATCAAATAATTTTTTGACATAATATATAAAATGATTTTTTTTTTGTATTCATTTTAAATGACATGATGCCCGAGCCATATTTGAACAGTTAAGTGCACATTTTGTATTGTTTTGTTAAAATATATACTTGGTATTGTTACCTACATAGAAACATTTATCACAGTTCACATGTTGCCTTTACCTTTTTGTAGCAATATGCAAATTGAGGCAGCCTGTAAAGCACACATTTTACTTTTTAATTTTTTTTTACAACATAGAAAGCTGTAAGTAATTAAGTACCTATAGAGTTAAGTGTATTGCCTGCGTCACTTTGCATGCTACTTGAAACTGTAACTTACAAAAATTGTAATAACCTGGCTATTAAAAAGAGTGGCCTGAGTTTCTTGCCAGTTCTTCTCATGGCTCTACTTCGTCAGCGAACTGGCTGTAGGTTAATTTGCTGACATTTTGTAAACTTTGACGTTCATAAGTGTTAATTTAATTAACTTATATGAATAAACATATATTTCATTTCATTTCATATATTTTATTAAATATGTTTGCATTTGCCCTAGATAACGCTTATCAACACAGCACAAGGTCAATAACATCAAGACGGTCGTCATTGATACTGTTTTCTAGCAGTCTTCCGTACTATTGCCATGTTGGTAAAAAAATAATCAAATTAATTGAAATAGGTACATTTCTAAACTAAAATTATACACTTCTTATACCTACTTCTTAAAAAAGTAAATCTACTTTAGTGTGTCATTGTTAGTTGTTTTCAAGAGTTTTATCTTCTGTTACCCTAGTTTACAAGATGGTATTGGGTGAGATTGTTTCATAGTACCTAAAAGCCGAAGCATACGTAAATAAAAATAAAGCTACCTACGCTTTGCAAAATAAAGTCGAACTTTTGTTATACGCATGCAAATAAATTTATTTTTCTTAATTAATAGCGATAAACGATATACCTCCCCCTAGACCTCTATCTATTTACGGCGGTCATTTGCAGTTTCGCGCCCTGCGTTTCAAAAAAGGAACTATTTAGATATTATGTTTACTCAGAAAAAAAAGTGAATATGCTCATAATATTAGAAATCATTATATAAATAGTAGGTATGCCAAAGGTATGCTGCTAACCTGAACCATATCTTATTGGTTTTAAAAGTTCCTACACATTAATATCTCATTAGTTGGTTAAAATATTAAAACTCTTAAGAACTTTACGAGTCAGTACTTCATATTAAACCCGTCATTTTGAATGAGTCATGGTGTCTCAAGTACCTACCTACACGCAAACATGTTATATGTTAAATCTATATTACATAGTTACCGGATTGTAAGATAACTATGACTTGCAAGTACTTACCTATTATAAATATGATACAACTGCGTGTGTTTGAGCGTAGTAGGTAGGCAGCGCCACACTTTTACTCCAGAAATACATTATTGTACCTAGTATCTAATAGAACTCTATGTTAGGTCATAAAAGGCATAGTATATGGCAGATCTATCACAATGTGTACCCATGATCTAATAAATGTTGCTACTTTCGTCTTGTCGTTTCTGTGGCAATACAGGGATTTTTGCTGCATCACCTCGCTTGGCACCGCCGCGCCTTGGTAATGTTTAGTACGCCGATAAAGTTGCTGCACCTAGTATTGCCCTAATCTCCTCTTAGGCACGGTAAGAACATTTTTTCATACCGAAGATAGCACGGCCAAATATGTATGTATATTAAAGACTAGTTTTATATTTCAACCGCGCTAAGTTACATCTTTGGTTACTGCTCTGCTCCCGTCCACAGTAGCGTGATGTTACATAGCCTGTAACCTGCCTCAAGAACCGGGCTTTCATACGCAAAAAGAATAAGCTATTCAAATCCGACTTTTAGTTCCAAAATAGTACGCTCTAACAAACAAACAAACTCTTTCGCTTTATATAGTACTACAGATATTGTTAATCGTATATTACCTTTCGAGTAATAAATGTGACACCAACTTTATCCTAAATTGTTAATAAGTATTACTTATTCATAATTTTTATTGTTTCAGAGACATCATTCCTTGAAGGAGTGCCACTAATTTCAGACTTGATCAACGAAGCGCTTGACCACACTCAAAATGCCCACAGCACAGTCAAGGTGTTCCTTACAAGAATGCTCGCTCTTGCGGCGTTCAAAGAATTACATTTCGCAAAAATTTTCACAAGACACGGTGAGAAAATAATGTCTGGTTTTAAAGAGATCTGCGCACCTGGTATGAACCCTAGTATAAAAGTAGCTTATATGGAAGTAGCTCTTGCTATAGTGCAACATGATTCTGGTATTTCATGGCTCCTCGAAACAGTTGTATGGAAAGAAATACTTAAACTGTGCAATCAAAAAGCGACTGTGTTTATTGCAAGACAAACATACAAATTCATGGCAGATTTCCTATGGAAATTAAACGATCAAGCAGACGAGGCTAATATTAAACTTGTACTAAATTTTCTAGTACATCCCATCAATAACATCGACTTTTTAAATGTTCAAACGATGACCAGTGAAGACGAAGAAGTGATATGTAGACAGATAGAACCTTCACTACAAATAATACTTAGTGTTATAAGCAGAGGTAATCGAATAGAGAATAATACGTTACTTATGACAGTATTGATAAAAGAATGTAAGATAACATCGTATTTGTACATAGCGAATGATTGGATGCGTTCAGAAGAGACGGGACTACTGATTGTAAAATTAATATTTTGGTTAAATCTCGGTAAAGTTTTCCTCTCAAAACCCTTATTACCCGGTGTGATATACACTGCTAATGATTTCTTAGAAGTAGCGGCTTCGAACTTCAATATAATACAGGGTTTCGTACAGCGACGGAGCGCAAACTTAGTCCTAGACTTTTGTTCATCGTGTAACATAATTTGGAATACAATATTCAAAGATAAGGAACCTAATATATGGCTGGAGGACGGCGGCACGAAGATACAACTGAAGAATCAGATGTTGTTCATATGTTTAGTGCCTCTGATGGTGTTCGTGACGTACGGTAAAGCGCGTTTACCCACTTGTGACGCAAATATTACTGACTATATAACAAAGCTGTTAAATTCTTCCTGTGAGTATACTACTAAAGCGGCTTATGCTTTTCGAGATTTAACTGGAGAACTAGACACATTGTCAATTGTCTTACAAAGTGTTAAAAAGTTAATACATTTGAAGGATCACTTAAACGAAGAACAGGCGAATTTAGTTTTTCAAGCGTTGTATTATGTGTTACAAGAGTATTCGCCTACCGATATCTACGGAGAACCAAAAGAAGACATGGGTTTTGAAGACAGTGAGGAGAAAGATGTTGTGATTATGTACGTGTTGGACGTTGTGCAATGTCTCGTTTTACACCATAACATACACTGGCAACAAAGCTTAGAAATTCTTTGCTTGTATACTGTCGTTTGCAGTATTTTACAAAAACGGAATTTATCGTCTAAGGTGAGTTTTTCTTTCCATCTAATCATGTATTGAAACCAGCGAAGTAGTTAAAAAAGTGATAGAAAAATTATTCAAGACAGGACGGGCAGAAGCGAATAGCATTAAGTCTGCGGTCGACATGAAGCGCATTTGAATACTTTAGTATTCTCTTGGTGTTAATATTAAAATATAGATCAGTATGGGATAATTTCTATTGAACCGCCACATTTTAATAGTAATAATACTTCTCGATAATCAGATCTTTTAAAGGTTCTCACTATCGTAAATGTTTAAATGGCAATCAAGATAGACGGCTTAAAGCAAAAATAGGTCCTTATGCGTTTCAAAAAATATTCATCTATTTGAGGAGTAACCACTAGAAACGTATTTACTTTGCTTACTCGTATCTTAACCTACGTTATTATCTAACATCTTTAATTTGGCCTTACAGTTTGTGGTGAAAGCTTTAAACGTAATAGTGCTGACGGTGAAGAAATTCTTACAACCGAACCTGTCGTTACTCATGGACGGTACAACTGGGTCTTCTATCAACGACTTAGGGAAACTCATCTATTTGAAGATACACGACAGAAACTGGGAAATAAGGGACACGGCACTCGAGTTGCTGCAGTTGTGCACGGATATTTCTTTTATAAGTAAGTGAAGATTAAATCTGCTTTAAATAAGTTACATAATCATATATGAACCTAATATCACACCATTCACAGAGGCTCATACACACAAACTTAAAACGCTTTTAAAATTTGATTGTTTTGTGAACGCCTATTCTTTTCATATTTATTTGTAAACACGTTTTATTTTATTTATTTATATGACGGGAGACTATTATTTATTAGTGATAAAAACAGATTAGGTTGATACTTCTACATAACCGTATGACGTAATAACATGGCGACTCTATTTAATGGTGTTATGGAACAGATTAAAAAAGCTTAAACCTGTAATTGAATTTTAAAATTTAGTTTGCTAGTTTATGAACCTAAACTAACGTGATAATACTGCTTTTTGTCTAAGCTACCTTAATAATATATTTTTAGATTTTCTTGTAAAATACCCTATTTACTGTGGTAGCAGTTGAGGATGACTCATGAACTCCACTGACTGTTTACCATCAGAGTAAAATATTATTTCATTGTTCTTAAAACTTTTGACTTCCTCTGTGGTTCGTTGGTACTGTGTATGGACTGCCACGCAGAGATCGCGGGTTAGATTCCTGCTCAGTGCAAATATTTGTGTGCATGAACATGTCTATTTGCATTGTTCTAGGTGTTTCTATGTATATTATGTATGTATTTACAAATAACAACATGATTTTTAAGTATGTATATCCACATTTTAGAATCTATAACACAATCTATATACATATGCTTACTTTGGGTCTAGATGGCGTTGTGTGTTGTTGTGGTGATATTATTTTATTGTTAAACTTAAAGGTGTGACCTCAGATGAAAAAATTATCACACTTTGTTAACTTAATTTGCTCGTACAAATAAGTAGAACGTCGTAATAGAACACTTCGCGTGTTTTGTTTCGTAACTAAAACAACGCATTCACGTTAACATGTTAATTACTACCATAAACATGAAAAGACAAAGTCAAGCTCGTTTCTACAATTTATAAATAACTTGAAAAAGGTATTAGCTGTTTGTTTACAGGTAATTTATTGACAAGTAGAGCTATGTTAAAAATCTGGAAAAGAACTTTGCCGGAGCAAGATCCTATTAATATTATAAATGCGATAGTTTGTGTGGTATGTATGTGTTTGTGTGTGTTTGTTACACATTCTGCACCTAAACAGCTAAACCGATTTCGATAAAAATTGGTATGTACCTACATAGATTCGGTGCCGGAGACGGACATAGGATACTTTTTATCACGAAAATCAGTCTGGATCCAAATTGATTAATTAAACACTAACCAATTGCCGCGCGGGCGAAGCCGAAGAACGCAGCTAGTCTTTCAATGTATAGGTCCCAAAGCATCTTTTTCTTCTTTATCGAACTAATCTTAGCTATATAGTCGTCGGTCTGTCTTATAGTGTGACTGTTCAATATCAAAAAAAAAGTCTTTACTATACCATAAATACTCAGTGCTGTTTTTATCACATTACAGAATTCCCGCACTTCCAAAAGCAATTACTCGAGAATAACCTTATAAACGTGGCGGCAACTATAGCGTTGAACGACTATGAATCATACGTGCAAGTGTCTGCGCTCAAATGTGTGGCTGCGGCGACGAAAATATCACTCCTATGGGACAAACTTGTTATGGAATTCCCGGATATACAGGTTCGTATATAAAGTAAAGGGATACAAGCGAGGTGCACTGTACTATTGACCCAGCTGAATCATAACCCATTTTGCTAATATTTCGCTTAAAACTGACAAACTTGTAAGATATATCGTATATAATACACTTATAATATATAAAATAAATAATAATACCACTGTTTATTGTCCAACTGCAGGGCAAAGGCCTCTTCTCATATACGTCCAGGTTTCCTCACGATGTTTTCCTTCCCCGTCAGTCAGAAATGTCCAAGATAAACTTAGAAAGTACATATGATTTGTAAAATCACATTGGTACTTGCCCGGATTCGAATCCACTACCTCGTGTTTACGAATCGAGTGCCATATCCACTGGGCCATTTCGACTTATAATACACTTAGGACGAACCTTTGCACGATTTATGCCCAAAAAGAATAACGTCCGAAAATACAAATGTCCAATGCATGTCCAACTGATAAAAATATCCAACCATAAAAATGTCCAATGATAATATCGCCCAAATAAAAAAAATACTAGAATTAATATAGTCCAACTATAAAAATATCCTGTAATAAAATTGACCAAACTCAAAAATGACCAGTAATTATTACCCAACCCTAAAAATGTCGAATGATAAATATAGCCAATAATAAAACTGTCCAAAAAAACAAATGTACAAACACAATTCAAAGGATAAAATTGACCAAATATACAAAAGTCCAATGATAACATTGTCCTAACTAAATAGATACTTACTAAATATGGCCAAAAACACGGCACCCAAAAAATTTCAATACGTCCATCGCTTTAATTGTAAATCTATACCATTATATAAAGCAGAAGAGTTTGTTTGTGTGAACGCGCTAATCTCTGAGACTGTCAGTCGGATTTCGGATTCTTTTTTTTTTTTTTTTTTTTTTTTTTTTTTTTATAGTATAGCCTACCAAAGTGACTCCACCCCGCCTGATGGTAAGCAGTCAGTGGAATCCAGAAGTGGCGGCCACTATACCAAAAGCTATCGTTTTAAACTGCTGGTATGGTGGCCTCCACTATGGCGGCTGGGAATGGGGTTAGGGGAAGGAAATGAGGGACGTGAGGAAAGAGGAAAGGGGGAAAATTGGGCCTCCGGCGCTCTGGGAAAGGGGGGAAATTGGGCCTCCGGCACTCTCACTCACCGAACGAAACGCAGTAGTACGGATACTACTACTCTTAAGTCGATCTTCTATGAGAGGGTAGTACTTCCCCAGACGATCCGGCCCATTCATGCTGAAATCAGCGTGGATCTACTACCGTATTATGCTTATGATAGCCCAGTTCTCGAGAAAGGTTATAGGCTATGTAACATCACGCTACTGACAAGAAAGCAGAGCAGTGAGCAAAGACGCGGATGAAACAGCGCCGCGGAAAGCTAGTACATTATAAAAAATTATGACGGCAAAAAATTTACTGTCATAAATTTAAAGAATAACTGAACTAATAATTTACTTTACCCGGTCCAAACCACCTGAAAATGTCTTTGAGCTGTGAGAAACGGTCAAGGAAATTAGCTAGCTAAACTGACAAAACTGCGAGACAGAGTTAATATAATAACCAAAATAGATTTCTGTCTATACAATAGTACGAATACAATTGGACATTTTTATGCCTGAACATTATTAGAGCTGGTCGTCTATCTGGTTCGTTATATCTACAGTTTGACATTTTTATGACTGGACGTTATTATAGTTGGTCATTTATCTAGTCGTGTATACGTATAGTTTGACATTTTTATGGCTGGACGTTTGTATAGTTAATCATATAAGTGGTCGGTTGTTTCTATAGTTAGACATTTTTATAGCTGGTCAAATTACAGATTGGACTATTTTTCAGTGATGGACGTTTTTCTTTTAAGACATAAATCGTGCAAAGGAGGACGAATACTAACTTATCAACAGTGTAGGTACTCAGTAAAATGTCAGTGTCTAATAAAATGATAACAAACTCGTTTCCAAGGAAATCTGTCTGCAGGCGAATTTCGACCTACTTGCATTTGCAAAGATTGACAAAATGAGCTTATGGGGGCTTATGGTACCCTCTATCTTCTTATGATTTCTTCTTCTTCCTTCTTCGGCAAATGCTTGTTTGTTTTTGCATTATTATTATAATAAAAAGAATCAAATAAAGGCTACTGTATCTACCATCGCGCATCGTAGATGTTGTAAAAGTTTATGCATTTATTGCGTTATTTTATTCAAATTTAACAATTTATTACATAGAACATTATTATAATAGCATTTCGAAACCACTGAGGCTTATAACAATGCTATATAAACATCTACATCGATATTCCTTATTTAAAAAGTAAGACTTATTTTATGTTTTATAGTTATCGGCTTAATGTTATTTCGTACATCGGAGGGTAACTTATTAATTAGTCTAGGAAACAGGTAGTCGGATGTTCGTTAATTAACGTGGTAACAATAATAGTAATAATACATAATACGTCGACTATTATGAACTCATTTACCACACGAGATAAATAATTTTGGAACACATTGTGCGGGAATAACAGCGGAATTAGTAAAGAAAAGTAATACTGACAACTTGCAACTTGTTTGGCAAGAACCTCATTGAATAAAAAAAAATAATTTATGTGATTTGCTCTTCCTAAATATGTAGGCGCTTGAATACATACAAAGAAAACTTCTTTATTTTGTACCTACCTAAGTATTTATATTTTATTTTTGTTTACTGATTCTTGAATAATAAATTAAAAAATAGATATTCCCTCTTTCTTTTCTACTATATTTGTTGCCCCTTTTCCCTTACATTTAGCCCACCTTGAGGTAAAAGCGGTAACATGCTTCTAGTTATAAAATGTTTAGAAAACATAGTTTTTTAGGCACCAAGACGCATAGACATTTAAACCACTTGTCTTTAATCTGTGTTAATGAAACAATTTTAAAGGATAAATATTAAAGTACTAAATTAGTCATTGTTTGCCACTTTCAGGATAGATTACTGTCTATACTTCGTAACAACGAAGAAGGCATAGTGCGAAAAGAAGCTTGCAATGTATTGTGCGAGCTATATCAAAACAACAAAATTACACCAGCCTTCAAACAAACCTTATACACACACATGGTCTCGTCAGCACTCACAGATTTCCACTGGGAAGTACAAGTAAGTGCCCTCAAGTTTTGGAAAATCGTATATCAATCTTTTCTCAACAACCAAGGTATGTTAGATGGGCAGTTCCCACCTGTAACGTTCTCAAAAGAGTCTAGAAAGATCGTAACGCTAAACGAACACGAAATCCAAAGGAGACTTATAAAGATTTTAGATGAACTCGCAGCGATTGGCTGTCTTACTGTATTTGTTAAATTATTAAATGATGAAACCGAAGTCGCTATAATGGATATTACATTAGCAACTGCTCAGGAATTGTACGATATTTTAAACAAATATAAAGTACCAGAGTGTTTGACACTTCAACCGGGCGACACTAGTAATGTTGAAGATTTACTTTGCCATATAGAAGAGGATACAGATACTGTTGATGATAATGTCGACATGGATGATGTTCGAAGTTCAGAAAACGTTATTGAGGATATTCTTAACGTTGATGATATCAAACTACTAGCAAATATATACGAAAGACATATGAGTTTACAAGGAAATAAAACTGAGACTCCACTCGGACCTAAAGTAAAACTGTCAAAATTCATATCGCCATACGTTTTTGTAAATTACCTTAAAAATAAAGATTTCAAAGCTATTATAGAAGAAAAAAGAAAATGGAACGAAGGTATTAAAAATGTTTCGTCGCTACTTGATGATGTACTCGGTATATACGAAATTAATAACACAGAAGTGAATTCCTTGGATTGTTATTGATATATTTTGTAATTTAATCTTGAGATTATATATTTTTATGTTTATGTCTGTGTTTTTATACAACCCTGTTTCGATATTCTAATAATATACTTTAACCCCCTTATTCATAAACACCTAAGCATATCGTAGCTAAAATACGTTTATATTTCGTTTGTCTTTATCTGTCACCTTGAAATTTGTATTAGAAAGAAAGAGACAAACCCCATTTTAACTATAGGGGCTTATAAGATTTTTATAAATAAGGGAGTGTGTTTTTAGCTTCCTTGGTATCAAATGTTTGTAAAATGTTTGCGTCGTATTAACCTTGGCCACTACCAGATTCGCGTAGTGTTTCATACAGTTGCTTGCAAGGGTACACAACCTTAGGAAATCAATTCGACTGAACATTCCGCAAACTTCTTACAAAATATTTCAGTATTTGCTAAAAAAAGTATGGGTCTAAAAATTAAATAGAACTTTTCAGCAAAGAAAACAAATAAACTACGTGTTATTACTGTATATTGTGTATATCTAATATATATAATTTAATACTTAAATTCTAAACATCTAAAAGTTCATCTAACAGTCCATCTAAAGTAGATACAAATTTACCATAACAATTCTTTTTATCTTCTATTATTAAAGAATAATCATTATTTAAAAACGTTTCGAGAAATTCATTTGGAGTAACTAATTCTCTACGCGGACAGTCAATATCCATATCTTCAGATTCTATTCGACAATAATGATCATGTAGATTCATAATAAGTTCACTTTGATCTACACTTAATATACTGTCTATGACTTTATTTCTTTCATCTTCACTGCCACGTGATAAATCCATTGGCATAACATTATGTTGTTCCATATAACTCGGTGCTACTTCTACTGCTTTTATCATACCGTTCGTAGGTTTTTGGAACTTATATCTATTTAACATTTCTACAAGTTCTTTCGCTATCCCATAAGCTTGATCCATAACCTCAATGTTATGTATTTCGTTCATACATTCTATCAGAACTGTGAGACAACCTACACTGGACAGGTAGTTCATGATAGCGGTCAGTTGTCGTTGTATTTCGACTTCGTTCAGTATTATTATTTTTCTCTTTTCTTTTGAGAATGTCACCGATGGGAATTTACCATCGAGCATTCCTCTGTATGTTAGATGGTTGTTTATTGCATTCTTCCAAAAGGTTAACGCAGCCAGTTGCACTTCCCAGTGCAAGTCGTCTATAGCAGCCGCCAGCATAACTTCGTACAAAGTGTTTTGGAAAAACGGCGCTATTTTTTGATTTGTGTATACTCCTGTTAGCACGTTCACTGCTTCTTTCCTCACCATTCCTTCTCCGTGGTTCTTCACAATATTGATGAGTTGTATCTGAAACATAAATAGTTTTCGGGTCATTTACCTTTTGCATATTTATCTTTATAACTTATATATATATTATTTTAACCTTGGATCATCATCATCATAATATCAGCTGAACGACGTCCATTGCCGGACATAGGTCTCCCCCAAGTTTCGCCACTTTGACCGTTTGTGACCCGATATCACCCATCTGACTCCTATAAGTATAGCTACTTTATGAGGCGATTTCAACTGTTCTCTCAGGAAGATATTTTTTAACGATTTTTTTTGCAATCTATACTATTATATAAAGCGGCAGAGTTTGTTTGTTTGTTTAAACGTGCTAATCTTTGGAACTACCAGTCGCATTTGAAAAATTATTTTTGCGTATGATAGCCCATTTCTCGAGCTCACGCTACTGACGACGGGAGCAGAGCAGTAAGCAGAGACACGGGTGAAACCGCGCTGCGGGAAACTAGTTTACAATATTTTGAGACATTATCTGGTACTCAGTACTTACATAAATGTGCTGATTATTCACAGTGACTTGTTGCCATATATTGTCGATCTTGGTGACCGCAGTGAGACACTTGAGCGCTGTGCATTGTGAGTAAAACTCTGGATCTGTGAGCCCCATCTTTGCTGCTAGTATGATCAGGTTGTTTTCGGTTATCATCTTTTGTAATGGAACATATTCTGAAAATAACAGAGATCGTTTAACCTAGGCATAAATAGGTATGGTATCTTTATTGCAGATTAGTTCAAGATCAATTCGTTTTTTAAAGGTCTAAAACTAGATCCTTGCGAGACCCATCTGTTATTTGTTAGAAATTTATTAAATAGTAGTGACTTTTTTAAAGTAACGGGACAATCCCACCTATCAGTATATTATTATCTAATCTTCCTTAGTAATAACAGTGACTCTTACCAAGCTATGAAATTGATGACTCGGTTTTATGCTGAGTCGGGCGACCCTTTCGACTAAGGCATTCAGGGCAGCTTCTAAACCGCATGATTTTTATTCTATTTTTAATTTTATTTATTTTTTGTTACGTACACTTATTTCTTCTCTATACATTTAGTTTTGTTTATAGTGTAGTTTAATACGTCCTTTTATGTCTTTTCTTTCTGCTTTCTTTCTTTCGAATTCAATAGACGAAAGGACAACTAAACCTAGGTAGTACCTAGTATTGCAATCCGCAACAACGATATCAATTTGAGCATCTACTTTATTCCCAACCATTGAAAATGGCTCTTAATATAAGTTCTCATATACGACACGGCAACGTTAGATACTAAGTTTGTTTGTTTGACCGCGCTAATCTCTAGAACTACCAGTCGGATTAGAAAAAATCTTTTTGCGTATGATAGCCCTGTTCTCGAGGAAGGTAGTAGACTATGTAACATCACGCTACTGGTGACGGGATCAGCTAGTATCTCTGCTTGCCAGTTCACTATATACAATTAAATGTCACTTACTGATAAATGATATTTCCGTGCAGCTATGTAGCAAATTTAGGGCGGAATCCCGCACCTCCCAGTCCTCATGTTGTGAGTACACATGTATCACTTTGCCAATTTCATCCAACGTGTTCACCTCTGACTCTTTTTGACTCTCGACTAGCAGTGACATATTCGGAGACAGAAACTGCTTCACACATATATTAATCAGATCTAATACTTGTACTATATGCTGCAACAGAAGATTAGGTTGTGTTATAATTGTATTTTGAAGTATAGTACTCTAGATTGCTTTGTTGTAGTAGTAGTGCTGCTTATGATTCTATTGAAGCCTCAAGGTCAAGCATAAGTATCTTCTAAATCAGACCCCTATACACGTAGACAGACATAGCATGATATATCTTAGTGAATCGAGTACATTCGCCCTAAGGAAGAAAGATAATAGCAGGGTAACATCTTCAAGTATTGATGACAGAGGCTCAGCCAACAGTGCACTTCGTGTTTTGAGGTCTAAGTTTACAGTGACCTTCGATATAATATTCGAGTGAGCTTTGATAATAAGGGCACCATTGGCAGAAGGAAACATGCCTACTATTCGGTAAAAAATAAGTCATTAAAAGTCTTACCTTCGACGTTAGGAAATACTGTTTCACTAAATTTAACAGCACTGCTTGTATATTGATAATTTCCAGACTGTCATACCAGGATATATTGTGCTCTTCTAACAACATTTGCATTACCGACAGCAAGGGTGAAATCAGTCTTATATCTTCCTGGTCTAAAGCATAGTCATTGTCATTTGTTTCTTCTGTTTTGTCATACAATGAGTAAACCTCTAACATATAATACAAAGCCTCGAATAAGATTCCTGTTTGCGCCTTGTTTAGGTGTCCCTTTAATCTCAGGATCTCTTTTAATGTATGAGTTGTTATTTGTTTTCTTAACGTCACATTGCATTCCTCTATCACATCGCCGAATAAGTAACAACTTGAATAAATATAATCAGTAATCGTCCTTCCCATCTTAGCGCCGAATTTCTCTATTACGTCTGTCCTTTCTAGGTGATTGCAACGTCGCAACTTGGAAATATGTTTCTTTATAGGGACTAATATGTTTATTATTATTTGCATTGAAAAGTCCAGTTTTTGACCATTTCTTTCAAATGTTAATGGGAAATCAAAATCTGTAGAGTGTGCCTTCTCGAAATGAGACCAAATTAAGTTGGCCTGTATAACGAAATCTATGACAGCTAATGGGTCTCGTTTTTTTGTAGCATGCACTAAATTATTTCGATGAAAAATGGTTACCTTACTACAAAATTCATCTTTCATTTTATTGTACAGTTGATATCGTAACATCATGAGAGTGAATAGGTTTGTACAAGAGTTTAATAACTTTAAGAGACGTAGAATTTTTGTAGATTTGTATATTTTATATAGTCTGTGATCGACGTATTGTTGTTTTAACATTTGCATGACCTTGTTCTCCGGTGCATGATGTTCAGCTTCGGTCAAGACAGCTAGAAGCGCACTGAGAGGTGTAAATACTTTGTCACATAACTCTGTGTCGTTCTCAATGCCTAGCAGTTCCACATTTACGTAGCCACTTGACACAATTGGATCCAGAAAATATTCGAGAACTTCCGTTAATACCTGTTCATTATCATATTCGTTTAGTTTCCAAACTAATTTCGCTATGAACTTGTAGGCGGCGTCCGATACTTGTTTTGGCCTGTGATGTATGGTTGGGTATAATACATTTTGCCATACTTTGTTCTCAATAATTATTGTGAGTCCTGAACAATGTGTAATTTGCACTGTGGCTAATTTAATACATGCCTGATGGAGATCCGGTGGCGGGACATTGTTCAAGTTGCCGAGGACACAGAATTCAGTGGCAAACTTCTGAAATCCTTGCATTTGCATCTTTGAGAACTGCAGCTCATTTTTGAATAGAATTGTAACCACTTCGATAAGGAATACTTTGAATGATGTGCAGGCATTGTTTGTGCTCTCAAGTGTATGGAATATCAGATCGGAGAAGCTGGGTGTATCCAAAATTTGTTTTCCAGGACCTGAAAATGACCAACTGTGAATGTTATAGAATATCGCGACTTTTATTTCTGTCCCATTTGTAATCTTAGGCGAAAAAAGAAAATTTAAGAAATGTATCTAAATAATATCCACTACATCTTTCACGTTATAAGTTCCGACTCAGCTTTTAATTTAGCTGGTTATTGCTAACTTGAGTTTACGTAAAAACTTCGTCTACGCTGATGTTTCTTGACCATATAACCATCAAAGAAACCTTCATTTCCGCCTCATCATCTCGCACACTCTTAACGCCATCGTTAGATTTCCTTCGTAATTTGTTATATTTAATACGAAACATTTTTGACGTGATAACGTCTTATAAATCGGTAAAATACTTGGCTGCACGCACGAAGAAATGCATTTTTTCACCTAAGAAGTACCTACAATAAAATATTTATATTGCAATTTTATAATTTTTATTGAAAAGGAAAGGGAAAAGGGTCAAAGTCAAAGGCAAAGGGAAACGCAGAAATGGGGAAATGGTGAAAAGGTGTTAGGGGAAAAAGGGAAAGGAGAAAATGGGAAAGGGGCAAAAACGGAAAGGGGGAATGGGAAAAAGGGAAGTCCAAGTCAAAGTCAGCCACAGTCAGTCACTGTCAAAGTCGCAGTCAAGGTCGAAGTCAAGTCAAAGTCAAAGTTAAAGCTACAGTTACAGTCACAGTCAGTCAATGTCACAGTCAAAGTCAAAGCTACACTAAAAACCCTATTCAAATTTTAATTACGTTTATTATTTACGTTATCACGTAAAATTATCGTCCGTAAACCAACTTTACAGACAACCAATTTTTATCTTGTCGGATTACAGGTGATTCATCGTAAAGATATCGGTAATATTTAGTATCTGCTGACTGACATTCGTATTGGCATAACAGAGCACACACCCATTTATCAGGAAATATATTATCAGACTAGGAGTCAGCACATCTGGTTGTGACGACATAACGTTGAGAATGAGTGCAATTCAAAGTTATTGGTTTCGTAATTTTATCTCTTTTGAGCATACTCTAGACCTCTCCCGATTTTCAAAGGAACCGTTTGTAAGCAGTCTGTATCTATCGTCATTTACCACACCTCTATAGCACCACCTCATATAGCAGTATTATTTTAATGTTACTTTGTGTTTTGTCTTTTTTTAGTACCATTAAAAACAAAGATAGAAAATTAATAAGAAAAGGTAAATATGTTTATAATAAGATTTTTTTAAGAAGTTGTGGTAGGGCCGCAGTTATTTGGCGTGATATGTGCAGTGCAGTCGAATACTACTATTTTCAGAGATAATAGCGGTGAAGGCTGCCATGGATGGTTAAAAACGACTATGAAATATTTTTAAGTGCGTAGTAATTAGAGTAAAAGCAGCTAAAAATGTAGAACACCCTTCTCTGAAAGAAGCCCTTACAATTTTTAAATGTCTAAGTGTGTTATCCTGCTATCTTTTGAAGATAGCAAATTAGCAGAATCCCGAACGTAAACATTTTCAACGTTCATGAAAATACCCTGGTCTTGCAAATAAGAGTTTTTTATTTCATGAGGACAGAAATAGACTTAATAAAATTAAATTATGTTACATGTTGTAGGTGCATGTTTAGCTTATAATAGGGTATTTAAAAACTACAGCCCTTAAAGCTAGATAATAATAATAATATAATATAATAAACACAATCCTTACTATTTTCGGCGCGATCATCTAAAAAATTCAACAGTTTCTCTCCGTGACACTCGTTCAACACAATTTTACCTTCCAACACGTTTTTCATAAGTAATTTGAATTTTTGCAAATAAATGTGAACTTCCATTTTAATTTACGTATCTACTGATTTATTGGACGTACGCGTCGAGTTTGTTGATATCTAATGTGTTCGTGTTGATAACTTCACGTAATATAAACTGATAAAAAATAATATTAAGTCAATAGATTATTGATCACTAGATAAGCTATTTAAAACACGGACGTCGACGGACATGTCAAGAGCGCGCACAACATATCGTGCGTTAATGGCGTTGATCCATGAACTTGAATTCTAAGGATTCAAGCTCTTACCTAACTAAATAAAACCACATAGATTATACCTATCTCTTTCTAAGTATTTTATTTAGAAAAAGACAAATGAACTACAAGTGAGACATATTATAATGGTTGATTTTATGTGTGTGACTAAAACAGATTTTCAAGGACACGCGGCCACTGTAGCTTCACTTAATTTTTCACTTTGATGATTACGTTATTTATATTACATGACTTCACCTGAGTTATATTTACAAAAAGATAAAAATAAGGATACTTTTTCTTTCACTTGACGTAAAACTCGGAAATATTAGGTAATATTTTTACAAATCAGAACCGCGGTCTGCTAAATACTTAATAAACACGACTGTCTAAGAGGAAAACCAAATAATATTTACCATGTCAATAAAACTACATTTAGACATGGTACGTCCAAAGTCCGTTTGAAGAGAGGAGGTGTCAGTAATTACCGACCATACAAACGAGTTTTAAACCAGCGACAAAGTAACCACGATTAGATACATTGGATTGCATGACGCGCAGTTTTTTGTAACCTGGGCGTCACGTTTATTTATATATTAATTTACCTAGCTACTTAGCGATGATTGAAAAGCTACTACCTTGATCGTAGGTAGTGCAAGTGCGCGTGATTATGCGACTGCTGTGCTAGTGGTTGTAAGTAAGATCCCCACGCGGTACGAAAATTTGTATGATCCATAGATATCTCTTCGATGTTTGGCTTGTTCCCTAGTGATTCTTAGTGCGGGCAAACTCCTCCCACTCCACCCGCGCGAGGGTGTCGTACTCATAAGAGATAGCTATGGGGATACCAAGAAGTGATAGATTAATCGTAAATCAGAGAGACTTCTTTGATACCCATACCTATCTAATAAAAAAGGAGTAAAGGAAATTACTTATAGAAATTGATACAAGAAGTCCATAGGTGTTGTGCAGAACCCATGTAGTTACATTTACTTACGCCTACGAATAGTACCTAATATTGTAATTCGAGGATTTACTCCAAGTTTTTCAATTACTATTTTGACATAAGCCACTACGCTTGGCTAGCGTAGGTACCTACCTATTACCGATTGCACTTCGCAGTCTTTGAGTCTTATCACAACACCTACGTTGCTGTCGAATAATATTCTACCGCATTCCTACCTGGTTTGATTACTTTTATTTGGTTGACGGATTGCGCTACTGTAATTATGTACAACAATGTACCTATAAATTTGTATCTACTTATTTGGCCTTGGTTCATGTTGCCTGTTTTCACGACACTTGCGGTTTTGTTAATGATATTTCCTATTACCTATACGGTATTTATAGATAACGTAATCTACCTAACACCTAGCTCTATGCACATACTGCCCGTTTTAAAGTTCATTACTAAAATAGTGCTTTGGTACCTTTACTTTTTAAACTAGTCGAACTAACATGCCGTAAAGGGCCATGTCTTACCGCAAAAATGATAATAGTATAGGCACCTGAGTAGTGCAATGAATTTCTAATGGCACAGTGAAAGTGTGCTGCGGTGCTGCCGCGCAGAGATCGTCGATTCGATACCCACACGAGACAAAACATTGCGTAGTCAATAAATATTTGTTCAGAGACTAAGTGTTTGTGATCGTTATTACATAATCATAATCACCATTCAGCCATTAAGTACAGATAGCATGCAAATATAAATGTAATAATAACTCAATAATTATTTCTTTACAACATTTACACAATAAGTACTAACTACATAGGCACCTACATTTTAAAATAAATAAATTTAAATTGTATTGATGTTACACATTCTGAGTATAATTTTAATAAACTAGACCTAAACCTGCTCACTGTATTCTAAGACCTGTGACTGTATAAAATATTTTTTCCATTAACCAGATGGCACAAAAACTTACTTAATTAATACTATGTGGTATACGATTAAATCAAATATTGTAACGCACATTGGGTAACTGTAATTTTTTTTTTAATTGTGTAAATGTTTCTGTAATTACTGCTTCTAGGTAGGTACAATGTCTAGTACAATTCTATCTGAATTTCTGTTAATAGATCTTTTAGTTAGGTCTTTGGCTTGTTTAAATTCGGGATGCTGCTTCATAAATTTACCTACCTCCAGCAAATAAAGGTAAGGGCAGAGGGAGGATCCTTAACTCCTCTAAAATATAAAAGACAAGAAACGTAAATTGTAGGTTAGGAAAGTGTCATCCGACGTCCGACACAGCGCATGTTCTCTAGTTAAGAAGTTGTATAAAGAAAGGAGAGAAGTAAATCGCCTAACATTGACTGGTTGAGTCCACCTTTGTGCTATTCTGAGTAGTAATTTTGAAATAAATATAATTTTAATTTTTTTATGCTGACGTTTTTGAAATTTAATTAGCAGTTTTTTGATACTAAACTAGTTTTTCTTGTAATATTATTTGCACAATTTATTATAGGTGTTATTGTAAGACAACTTATTAGTACAGAGTAGACTGTTGCCTATCATAAAAGTTATAGCAAATAGTCGTCTACAAGCAACAGATCACCATTTTTATCGAACAATTTAATTATGCTTAAATGCTATATACAATTGTATATACAATTGTAAGGTATTTATTTTATTGATTAATTTATTTTATGCTTTACTGCACCTACACCAGATTTACAAGACATACATGTAAGAAAATTTTATGTAAGAAATATTATTATAAAATATACAGTACAATGGGCAGCCTTATCGCTATAGTGATTTCTACCAGGCAACCCATCGGATGAAAATACTTATGTGTTATGTATAATGTTATCTTTCTTTCTTCTTTCGTTAGACTAGGGCCATCTGCATTACGACTTAACGATCAAAAACAAACAAAAGCACAATTAATGAATCATTTGTGTGACAATAACACGAGTGTAATTTCATAGTAGTCAATCACAAACTATTTATGTTTTTACAGCACATATTAAAAATCTGTCTAACAGACCATCTAAAGTACACAAGCATAGAGGATTTATCATTTTATCTTCTATTATTAAAGAATAATCGTTATTTCTAAACATTTCGAGAAACTCATTTGACTTGACTAGTTCTCTGCGAGAAGAGTAAGCACATTCAGTATCCATTTCTTCAGATTTCATCCGATAATAATTATCATGTAGATTCATTATAAGTTCAGTGCGATCTGCGCTCAGTATACTGTCTATAACTTTATTTTTCTCGTCTTCACTCGTTTTACACAAATTCAATGGCATATTATCTTGTTCCATAAAATTTGGCGTTACAGATTCTGGTTCAACGACTTTCATTGCTACTTGAAACTTATATTTATCTAGCATTTCAACAAGTTCTTTTGCTATGGAATAAGCTTGTTGTATAACTTCTATATTATACATTTCATTCATACATTCTATCAGAACTGTGAGACAACCAACATTAGAAAGGTCAGTCATGATGGCGGTTAGTTGTCGTTGAATTTCTCTGTCGTCCAGTACTACTATTTTTCTCTTCTCCTTTGAGAAAGTCACTGGTGGGAATTTACCATCGAGCATTCCTCTGTATGTTAGCTGATCCTGTATTACGATTTTCCAGAAATTTAAGGCAGCTGTTTGTACTTCCCAATTTAAAGCATCTATTGCCGCCGTCAACATGACTTCATATAGAGTGTCGTGGAATCTTCCCTGTACCTGTATTTTCTGGTTTGTGTACACTGCTGTTAAGACGTTTACGACTTCTTTCTTCACCATCCCTTGTTCATGATTCTTGAGTAGGTAGATGAGATGTGACTGAAATGTTACAATTTATAAACTTGCAATAAAATTATTGCATAAGGTTTTGTAATATTCCAGTAGGTATTATTTTGGTCTTATCATGACTTATGTAAATAGGTCGTTAGTTATTTTTGCATATTGCCATTTTGTGGATAAAAAAGACAGAATGAACAGCTCGAAAAAAGGACAAACAAGAATCTAAAGGCACTCTTTCAATCGTACGAGATTGACATAGTTTTTGAAACCTCTTTTATTGGCATAATTTTGACGTATATTTTTAGGGAGATGTTAGCTGCATCACGAAACCGTAAACGTAACTAACTAACGTGTGAGTTCATATTCTGACACTTGAGAACGATTTAACAAAGTACTTACGTAAAGCTGTGCATTATCGACAATGACTTCTTGCCAGATATTATCGATTTTGGTAGCAGCAGAGAGGCACTTGAGCGCGGTGCACTGAGAGTAGAACTCGGGATCAGTTAGCGCCGCCTTTGCTGCGAGGATGATCAGGTTCTTATTTTTTATCATCTTTTGTAAAGGCACGTATTCTGGAAAAAGATTTTTTTATTAATATTTATGATCCAAATAACATAACGTCACGCCTTTTCCCCGATAGGAATAGGTAGAAGTTTGTACCACTCACGCTTTGTTGGGCCCTACGTAACAGGGAGGCGAGATTCTAGCAATCCACAAGCGACTACGGGCTGATACTGCGAAATCACTCGGCAATATCACTACCCAACTCGAATATTAATCAAAACCGCTTGGTGACCACCAACCGAGGCCCAATTTATAGGTATACAATGGCGTTTGTCACTCATAAACTAAGATCAATAAAATACTTACTGATAAAACATATTTCAGTGCAGCTATTCAGTAGATTGAATGCCGAATCTCTCACTTCCCAATCTTCATGCTGTGAGTATATCCTTATCGCTTTCCCAATTTCAGACATCGTACTGTTGCTCGTACATTTGCTGTCCACTAGTAGCGACATGTTAGGTGACAAAAACTTCTTCACACAGATATTTATTAGATCCAATACTTGCACCACTTGCTAGAATAAAATGTAATATTTAGGTATGCGTATGTATTAAGTATAACTACTTTTTTAAAAACATAGATGGCCAGCAAGTACGGCAGCTTACTATACTATTGTTATTTCAATGTAAACTTTACCTTCGTCGTCAAGAAACTCTGTTTCAGTAAATTAACGAAGTCTGTTTGAATATTGACAATTTCGAGGTTTTCGTACCAGGGTATATTGTGTTCCTTTAGTAACATCTTCATCCCTTCTAATAAGTGCGACAGCAGTCTTAGTGTATCTTGGTCCATAAGATCCTCACATTCCACAAGCCCTCCTGCCTCATCGCATGATATGAATATTTCTAACAAGTAATACAAACTTTGGAATATGGGACCTGCTTGCGAATCAGTTATGTGCCCATTCAGTCTAAGCAACTCTTTCAAGGTGTGAGTTGTAACCTTCTTTCTAAAAGCCGCACCACCTTCCTCTAACAACGCTCCGAACATATAACACATTGAGTAAATATAATCAGTAACGGTGCTTCCAATCTTCACAATAAACTGCTCTATTGTATCCGTCATTGGCGCCTTATTAGAACACCGATGCAGCGAACTGTATTTCGCCATAGGCATTAACAAGTGGACTATTATTTGAAGAGAATACTCATACTTTTGACCGTTCATTTCAAATGTTAGTGGAAAATCAAACTCCGTCGCATGTGTTTTCTTGAAATGAGACCAAATTATGTTGGATTGGATAATGAAATCTATAATAACAATTGCTTCTCGTTTTTGAATTGCATGTAATAAATAATTTCGGTGAAAAGCTGTCATTCTGTTACAGAAATCATCGATTTGTTTAGTGAATAACAGATGTCGACTTACTCCAAAATAGTATCTGAAAAAACAAGAGCTCAGCATCTTTAGCAAAGATGTGTTTTTAGTACCACTGAAGATGTTACATAATCGGTGGTCGACTATGAAATGATCTTTTAACAAGTACATGACTTTGTTAACTGGCGCATGATTATCAGCTTCGGTCAAAACAGCTAGCAGCGCACTTAAGTGTGTATATATTTTATCACACAACTCTGTGTCAGTCTCAGGGTTTAGAGCCAACACATTTAAATAATCACTGGACAAAATAGGTTCTACAATATGTCCGAGAACGTCCAATAATTCCTGTTCATTATTAAAGTCATTCAGTTTCCAAACTAATTTTGCCATAAAGTTGTATGCAGCATCAGATATTTGTTTTGGTCTGTGATGTAGGTTTGGGTACAATATATTCTTCCATACTTTGTTTTCTTTAATGATTGTGAGTCCTGAACAATGTGTAACTTGTACTGTGGCTAATTTAATACATGCCAAATGAAGGTCCGGTGGTGGTACATTATTCAAGTTGCCGAGAACACAGAATTCGGAGTAAAATTTCTGAAACCCATGCATTTGCATTTTGGTAAACTGAAGTTCATTTTTAAAAAGAATTGTAACTATTTCAATGAGTAATACTTTGGCCGCGGTGCAGTTATTATTTATATTTTCGAGTAAATGGAATATGAGACCTGAGAAGCAGGGAGAATCCAGTATTTTCTTTCCAAGACCTGAAAACAATAAATTTTATTTATAAATGTATGTACATACATTTGTAATTAGCTACATGTCACCAATACCCGTGCGCAATTACACTACCTAATTTGGAACCCTACACTGCGCGTGACCCGACACGTACTTTACGGTTTTAACAATTATATTCCTCAAAAAATTTACTTCGTTTGTTTTCGGTGGCAATGGCTATTATTCACAATCGATTTGGTATAAAATATACTGTATACACTTGATATACCTAACATAGTTGTTTAACTGTAGCTAAGCTTTATTTTTAACCGACTTCAAAAAGGAGGAGGTTATCAATTCGGGTCGTATGTTTTTTTTTTTGTTTGTATGTTTGTTACCTCATATCTCGGTCATTTATGAACCGATTTGAAAAATTTTTTTTTTGTTTGAGAGGGTATACTCTGAAATTGGTCCCATTATTTTATTATAAGAAATGGTTCAGTGGTTGTATGTTTGTTACAACAGAATTCGGTCATTTATAAACCAAGTTGGAAAATTCTTCTTTTATTTGAAAGAGTATACTCTGAAATGGGTCCTATGTTTTTTTTATAAGGAATGGTTTAGTGGTTTGGCTTCAATTTTATATTTTGTAACAAAACGTATGCAAGAAGTTAAGACGTGTAAAGCAACACGTCGATGTCTTTTGCGACGAATTTTCTGACATTGACATGTCTATGTTACAAGTGCGAAGTGATTTTCAAAATTTATGTTTTGTTAGAAACGAAGTGGCCCTGGATGAGTGACCATTTGTGTCATTTCATTTTCAGCGTCTGCATTCTTTAGAAGCAGTATTATATGGTTATCACTATAATTTGGTAGTCGTTAAGCCAAGTTGGAGGTCTTATGGTCGTGAGAAATAACAACAGCAACGGGCGGCCTTAAACCTGCCTTTACAGCACCACTGTTTATTTTTTGTATATCTGTTATGCGATTGCGCGGTCAGTTAAATTATGATTTTTGATGATTCTTTATTGTTGGTAGATCATCACTTTTTTGTTTTGATTTGTGGTTTCTGGAATTCAGGTTAGCGATCGAGAAAGTGTTGACAAGGACCATATATCTCTATTTACAATCTTACCTCTCGTCTCTACTTTCTTTCAAACGGCGCGGCGCTGTCTCATTTGCGCAGCACGTTTAGTAGGTCTATCCATATTGAATATATTTATACACAATTAATTCCCACTAAAAGTTTAAAAATAAAATTATTTTTAGAAAAAAAAAATGAAAACCGACTTCAAACAACACATACATGTTCAATTCCTAACTAAAAAGTAGAAAATAATATTTTAATTACTTCATGACAAAGAACATTAAAGGGGAATTAACGCAATCCTTGATACCTATAATACTTTACTATTTATAGTTTTTAATCAGTTATTTTGGAGTCGGTGCCAGCCAAGAAGGATCTTTAATTCTGCCTTTGCAACAAACTTTTGTAATGCACGGGGCGATAATGGCACGCGTGGGGGATATACTACCCGAACGCGATCATACTCGTGAAGGCAGACGTCATTTTTTTTTTCTAAAAATAATTTTATCTGATATAGGTACAGTCTCTACTGTTATAGGTAGTTCAGAAGAGCAAAGGTTGTGTTGTAAGTGCTATCCTTAAAGTTGTGAATTTACATCATAAGTACCTAGGCCATTTTAATTTTATTACTGGTACCTATTCATTGTAACTACAAGGGCATGTTATCAATAGATACCAATCTCATTATCGTTATTATTGAAATGTATCTACTTAATAATAAACTAACTGCTTATATAATATTTATATACTCGTACTATGTACCTACCTATTACATAATTTAGAATTTAAGAAACTAGTACTTAACTAATTTAATAAAACGCAGAAAATGTTCTTGTAAATTGTACCTACTGCAATCGTTCTATTAAAAGTTAATTGTAAACAAATAAAATCTACAAATCTCAGAGCAAATAGGAAGGAAATATCTCCGTTTTTATCAGATATAAAAAACCGAGATATTTGCTTGTGCCATCGCATAGGATGTAAACACAATCCATCGCAGTAATGCAAACGTATTTTCTACCAAAATCATCATTCTTCAAATTCTTACAGAACTTTTTGGCGATACAAATTCGGCAGATGTAGAACTCCGTGAAATTGACACTACTAGCCAGACTTGGTCGGTTACTCGATGTACTATTTTAATCGATTGTATCCGTCATCCCTCATTGTTTATTGTCGAAAGTGGTACATCTAGAGCTGGTCATCTGTCGGTCTAGAATATGACTCAACCTGATCTCATACCGCGGGTGACGTACAAGGTGGCTAAAATAATACCTGCGCTACCACAACCTCTTTTAGCAACGTGTCAGCGAGTCAAAATGTTAAGTGAAGTTTTAATTGGGTTGCAGCCCAATGATTTCTAAAGACTCCTAAACAATAGAATTTGTAATATTTCCATGACTCTCAACATAAAAATTACCACCCATTATGTTTCTTAAACAGTTACAGACAAACTCACATAAATGTACACTTATTTTAAAATAATACCATCAAACTTACTGTTTTCAGTGCGATCAGCCAACAACCTTAGCAATTCCTCCTTGTGATAATTATTCTCACTTAATGAAATTTTTCCTTCAAACACGTATTCTAAAAGCAGCCTGATTTTGCGTAAATAAGTAGTTATAGACATTTTAATATTTTAACTTACAGCCGCTACCAGCACCAAGTACAACTTAAATACGCATCAGGTTTGTCGTTATCAATTGTATGTGGGTGCTGTTGACATTGATAATCAAATTATAAACTGATAAAGAAATAACTGTTACTACAACTACGGTTAGGTACATTGCGTACTAACAAACAAATACCACGCTGTGGCTGCTTTAAAAGAAAAATATATTGTAGGTAATTCGTTTAAGTTAATAGTTTTAATAGTATAAAATAATGAAACTAAATCATCATTCAGTGGTTTTGTTTCATTTCAGAGGAAAGACTTTTCACTACTTTCCATGACATCACTTTTCACTGGACATCGGCCTCTTCTAATCTCTATTTTGACCGATAATAAGCCGCTGACATTCTTGGGATGCTCCTCACTTTGATGATTGTCGGTCCGCCTTGATAGAGAGTCAGCCCGCTCCACTTCACTTCACATATTTTCTACCCTACCGGTCATCAGTTCTTAAACCTATTCCCCCAGGGTATCAGATTCAAGGGATCAGACCGGAAAAACATTACCCTCCTTGACTGTGTCAGTCGGACAAATGTGGCTACTGTGATTACGAGCTGTACCCCTTTGGTTGCCTTCGCAGATTTGGCTGCTATCAGGGTAAGAATTTTTTTTCAAGATTTTTTTTATAGTTATGGCCAATATCCAGCCTTCATCTTAAATATTTATATTTGTAATCTGAGTTATCTATATGCAGGAATCCTTTTAATGACACCTTTAAATAAAAGTATAGTTGACAGATAAAATATTCTATTTGCAGCAAATTTTATAGACATTATTTACATCAACTATAGATAATTTTGAGTATTATTATACTTTGATAAATAATTTTAATTAGAATGTACACAATACTTACATGTCACTAATCCTCTGATAAATAACAATTGGTAACAAAGAAATATGTAGGTACATTTTGAACTTAAATTATAAACCTAATATTTCATCTAACAGCCCGTCTAAAGTAATAACACATTTGCCGAATTTCTTTTTATCTTCTAATATTAAACAATAATCATTACTTCTAAACGTTTCGAGAAATACATTTGCATGAACTAATTGTCTTCGCGGACTAAATGCTAAATCAACATCCATTTCTTCAAAATTTGCTCGATTATAATTGTCATGTAGATTCATAATAAGTTCACTTTGATTTACGTTTAAAATACTATCTATAACTTTATTTCTTTCTTCTTCATTGGCACGAGATAAATCCATGGGCATATTATTGGTTTGTTCCATATATTGTGGTAGTTCGTCATCTGGTTCTATTTTAACACTCTCTATTACTTTCTGAAATTTGTATGTATTCAGCATTTCTACAAGTTCCTTTGCTGTACAATAAGCTTGATCCATAACCTCAATGTTATGTATTTCGTTCATACATTCTATCAAAACTGTGAGACAACCAACACTGGACAGGTGGTTCATGATAGCGGTCAGTTGTCGTTGTATTTCACTGTTGTTTAGTACTATTATTTTTCTCTTTTCTTTTGAGAATGTGACTGGTGGAAATTTACCATCGCACATGCCTCTGTATGTGAGATGCTTATGTATGGCATACTTCCAAAAATTTATCGAAGCCAATTGCACTTCCCAGTGCAAGTCGTCTATAGCAGCCGCGAGCATTACTTCGTACAAAGTGTTTTGGAACATCGGCGCCAATTTTTGGTTCGTAAATACTCCTGTTAGTACGTTCACTGCTTCTTTCCTCACCATTCCTTCACCATGGTTCTTTGCTATGTAGACGAGTTGTAACTGAAACATACATAAAACCATCTTTGCTTAAGGACGCGTTTACAATTCTATCAAAAATAACCCCTTTTTCGGTTCATTTTGCGGCAAAACGATAAACAATTTTATATATCTAGCAGATACTACAAATAGAATGGTTCTTTATCTTGTGATGGGACGTGTTTTTTTCTAATAATATTTATTTTAAATGTAGTAAAAACCGTTGTTCTTTGACTCTCAATGCAGAATTTACGAAATCGTGTTGATTTTGAGACCTGTTTTTTTCTTATTATATTCAAAATATTCTAAATTTAAAAGTACCAAAAGTTAGCAAATATCTTCAATTCATAAAATATCGATCATTTTTTTTCATATTTTACAAATTAACACGAAAATCAATGAAAAATTATATCGTCGTTTTCCATACATTTTGCTATGCAGCGTGAACCTTGACGCATTGTAATAAGACTTATTTTGTTTGGTAGTTGTTTTCATCGCATTGAACAGAGCTTTGTGAACAAGAATCAGTCCGCGCTCGGCGCCCGTCGTGAGTGGACCTGTGTCGCTTATCGGAAGCTGCTCGACTCGTAAATTTCGTTGTATAAACACAATGTAGTTGACAATACTAGATTTGATACTTACAAGAGTTGCAAGCATTTTATACGAAATAGTTGTCAAGGTATTATTGTTTTTGCTATAAGTACCTAAGTAGCTATTATTATTAGTTGCGTTTCGGACATGCTGAGAAATCTGAATGTCTACTTCGGTGACTGCTATTGGGACTAGCTAACGAGTAGAGCTAGGTGTACCGAGTATGGGCTCGTTTTGTTAGTTATGATGAGACCTTACCACCGAACATGATGAAGTGACCTGAAGGTCTACTTCGGTGACTGCTACTGGAACTAGCTAACGAGTAGAGCTAGGCATACCGAGTATGGGCTCGTTTTGTTAGGTATGATGAGACCTTATCACCGAACATAATGAAGTGACCTGAAGGTCTACTTCGGTGACTGCTACTGGAACTAGCTAAAGAGTAGAGCTAGGCATACCGAGTATGGGCTCGTTTTGTTAGGTATGATGAGACCTTACCACCGGACAAGATGGAGTGACCTGAAGGTCTACTTCAGTAACTGCTACTGGAACTAGCTGATTAGTAGAGCTGGGTGTACCGAGTATGCGCTCGTTTTATTAGTTATAATGAGACCTTACCACCGGACATGTTAGTGTCCTGAAAGTTTACTTCAGTGACTGCTATTGGAAGTAGCTGATTAGTAGAGCTGAATGTGCCTTCTGGTCACTCCATCATGTCCGGTGGTAAGGTCTCATCATAATTAACCTAACGAGCCCATAATCGTTATACCCAGCTCTTCTAATCAGCTAGTTCCAGTAGAAGTCACCGAAGTGGTATCAGGACACTTACGCGAATCCACTTGCGCAAAAGACATTTGCGTGAATGGACATTTGCGAGAAAGAAACTGGCACGAAAACTTTTGCGTGAAATATGATAAAACAAGATTCTTAAGTCAAATTTAATAAAAGCAGCCGCCATTTTGAACTTTGCTGATTTTGTACCTATTGCTTTCAAAAACGATACCCGAGTGTCCCAGCGATGACCGAACACGAATCTTAAGTCAAATTTAATAAAAGCAGCCGCCATTTTGAACTTTCCTGTTTTTGTACCTATTGCTTTCAAAATCGATACCTGAGTGTCCCAGCGATGACGAAATACGAATCTTAAGTCAAATTTAATAAAAGCAGACGCATTTTGAACTTTGCTGATTTTGTACCTATTGCTTTCAAAAACGATACCCGAGTGTCCCAGCGATGACCGAACACGAATCTTAAGTCAAATTTAATAAAAGCAGCCGCCATTTTGAACTTTGCTGTTTTTGTACCTATTGCTTTCAAAATCGATACCTGAGTGTCCCAGCGATGACTGAACATAAATCTTAAGTCAAATTTAATAAAAGCAGCCGCCATTTTAAACTTCGCTGTATTTAAACCGATTGCTTTCAAAATCGATATCTGAGTGGCCCAGCGATGACTGAACACGAATCTTTAGTCAAAATGAATGGATCAGCCCCCACTTTGAACTTTGCTATTTTTGAAGATTCGTGTTCAGTCATCGCTGGGCCACTCAGATATCGATTTTGAAAGCAATCGGTTTAAAAACAACAAAGTTCAAAATGGCGACTGCTTTATTTATATTTGACTTGAGATTTGTGTTTGGTCATCGCTAGGACACTCAGATATCGATTTTGAATGAAATTGGTTCTATAACAGCAAAGTTCAAAAAGTCGGCTGTTTTAATTAAATTTTACTAAAGATTCGTGTTCAGTCATCGCTGGGACACTCAGATATCGATTTTGAAAACAATCGGTTCAAAGACAACGAAGTTCAAAATGGCGACTGCTTTAATTAAATTTGACTTAAAATTCTTGTTTGGTCATCGCTGGGACACTCAGATATCGATTTTAAAAACAATAGGTTCAAAAACAGCAAAGTTCAACGCAAAAGTTTCGCGCGAGTGTCTTTCTCGCAAATGTCCATTCACGCAATGTGTGACTCCATGCCCACCAAAACTAATTCTAAGTACAAAATAAAAAACATAATTAGAAATTTCAAATACAAGTCATTCCAATTAAACAAAATAAAAAAATATTTCTAAAGTATCAACGTGAGTTCATTTTCATATAATCGCCTTAGTTAGGCTGACCTATGTATGCGTGTGTGAAATTTGTTTATGTATTGGTGCGATTCGATACCTATGATTTTTGAGAACGCGTCCTTAATCTAAATTATTTATGTGTTCACACTTTTACTACCTACTTCTATTTTCTTCATTCTTATTTTCTTTCCTTTCTTCATTTTTTATTTTCTAAATTAATGTAATCGTATCTGTAAATTGAAAAAAAAAAATATTTTTACGCATTTGTTACTTACATGGATGTCTGCATTATTCTCTAGAATCTCCTGCCATATGATTTCGATCTTGGTGGCCGCAGTGAGACACCTGAGCGCGGTGCATTGAGAGTAGTAGTCCGAATCAGTGAGCGCCGCCTTCATTGCGTGATCGGTGATTAGGTCGTAATTCCTTATCATCTTTTGTAGAGGAGTGTATTCTGAAATCCTTATAGTTCTTATATATTTAAAATATTGACAATATTCAATTCTAAAATAAAATGATATATCACTTACTGATAAAACATATTTCGACGCAGCTGTTCAGTAGATTTAAGGCCGAATCTCTTACTTCCCAATCTTCATGCTGTGAGTACAACTTTATCGCTTTACCAATTTCACTCAACGTGTTGTCCCTTGTACATTTACTCTCTACTAGCAGCGACATGTTTGGCGATAAAAATTTTGTCACACAAATATTTATTAGATCTAAGACTTGTACCACTTGCTGAAACAAAATTAATTATGTCCATTTGCAGACGATACTTATAATGTTTTAGATTAAAAATGTCTTATAATGAGCTTTACCTTCGTCGTCAAAAAATTTTGCTTCAGTAAATTTAGGAGGTCTGGTTGTATATCAACTATTTCCAGATTCTCATACCAAGGTATGTTGTGTTCTTTTAGCAACATCTTCATGGCGTCTAGCAAGTGTGTCAGTAGTCTCAATTGGTGTCCATTCATCGCATTCTGAAGTTTAACTAATCTGCCAGTTTCATCGCTTAATATGAATATCTCTAACAAGTAATAGAGGCTTTGAAATATGGGTCCTGCTTGCGACTCGGTTATATACCCCTTTAATCTAAGTAGCTCTTTCAGCGTGTGAATTGTTACTTGCTTTGCATATGTGTCACAATCCTCTTCTAAGTAATCCCGAAACTGATAACAACTAGTGACGATGTAGTCAGTTACAGTTCTGCCCATCTTAATTATAAACCTTTCTATTTCGTCTGGCATTTGCGACTCAAGGGCAATTTTTTGCAATGCACCATATTTCCATATGGGGATTAACAAATGTACTAGTATTTGTAAAGAGAATTCATAGGTTTGACCATTTCTTTTAAATGTCAGTGGAAAATCAATTTCTGTTTCATGTGATCTTTTGAAATGAGACCAAAAGATATTGGTCTGTATCACAAAATCTACTAAAATAATCGCTTCCCTTTTTTTTATGCACTGTACTACGTAGTTTCTATGAAACGCGGCCATCTTGTTACAGAAATCGTCGATCTGTTTACTAAACAACAGATGTCGTAATGTTTCAAAGATATACCTAAATACGCAAGAGTTCAGTAGCTTTAACAGATACGGATTTTTAGTTCCAGAGCAGATTTCAAACATCCGGTGGTCAATTAAAAAATAATCTCTTAATAACGATATGACTTTGTTTGTAGGCGAATACTTATCAGCCTCGGATAACACTGCTAACAATGCGCTTAGATATGGGTATATTTTATCAGACAGTTCCGAGTCAGTCTCAGTGTCTAGAAGTGGAATATTTAAATA
Organism: Parascotia fuliginaria; assembly: GCA_963082885.1. NCBI lineage: Eukaryota > Metazoa > Arthropoda > Insecta > Lepidoptera > Erebidae > Parascotia > Parascotia fuliginaria. The sequence goes on from OY720178.1 coordinate 16,205,665, forward strand.
TTCACTTGACAAAATTGGATCCACAATGTGGGCAAGCACTTCGATTAACTCCTGTTCGATATTGTACTCGTTCAGTTTCCAAACTAATTTTGCCATGAAGTTGTACGCGGCGTCCGATATTTGTTTCGTTCTACGATGTATGTATGGGTACAATATGTATCTCCATACTTTGTGTTCCTTTATTATCTTAAGTCCAGAACAATGCGTAACTTGTACTGTCGCTAATTTAATGCATGCCAGATGAAGATTAATTGGCGCATCACTATTTAAGTTGCCGTGAATACAGAATTCGCTGGAAAAATTCTGAAAACCTTGCATTTGCATTTTGGTGAATTGTAATTCATTTTTAAATAGTATTGTAACTATTTCTATGAGAAACACTTTGATCGGGGTGCAGGCGTTATTTATATTCCTGAGTGACTGGCATATAAGATCAGAGAAGCTGGGTGTGTCCAGTAATAGTTTACCAGGGCCTGTAACCAACCAAATGGTAACAAGTTTTATAACAAAGTTTGCGTATAAGTACGAATGTTTAGGCTATTTTCAGTTCAATTAGCTGCGACGACCCGATAAGAGTGACGTGCTCATGGATGAAGTAGCTCGCGATCGCTCAAGGTCGCAAGTCTTGAGGGAAGCCTTTGTCCAGCAGTAGACGTCTTTCGATTACTATGTCGATGATGTAAAAATAGCTGTTATAAAAGCAAGGGATCTTTCTTGCAATTTGGTTCAACCTGATCGAGTGTTAGTAGCGATTTTATTGCTCCTAAAAGCCGCGTCGTACTCTATTAGAATAGATTCTAATTTGAATTGCTAGATAAGAGTGAACCCAACTAAATTGCAAACGCTTCAGTGGTCCAAAAGCGTTGATTATTTATCGGCGACGAGAGTCGGGGGCAGTACCTATAAAAAATAGCACCGTCATACAGAATACCACAACTAAACGGGCTATTATATCCTTGACCCTAACTACTAACACGGATTTATTTATTTTCTAAAGGCCACAAATAATAAAAAGCTGGTCTTATACCACTGTACATCTATAATTTTAATTACTTATGCACCTACATTATGCTCAAGTAAAAAAAATTATTCGCTTTCTTTGAAGTAAGTTAAAACGTAGCACTTACTGTTTTCTTCTCGATTATCTAAAAACTTTAGTAGTTTTTCTATGTGGTTCTCGTTCAACACAATTTTGTCTTCAAACACATTGTTTATAAGTAGTTCTATTTTCTTCAAATATTGTTTTACTTCCATTTTTATTAATAACCACGTCTTCTCTTTATGTTTGTTGTAGCACAAGTGTTTATACACAACAAGTTATGAAATAGCTCGTGAATATTACAAACACAGTGATAAACGAAGTTCAATAAGTCACAATGACGATTACGCGTCACTAGGTATGTTTGTATGGGTATCATACGTTAGTATTATCTTAATACTATCTTTCCGCGGCGCGGTTTTATCTGCGTCTTTGCGTACTGCTTTGCTCCTGTCGCTAGTAGCGTGATGCCACATAGCCTATAACCTTCCTCGAGAACTGGACTGTCATACGCAAAAAGATTTTTTCAAATCCGTCTGGTAGTTCCAGAGATAAACTCTACCGCTTTATAAATTTGAGATAATATTGTAGTTATTATGTTTAGTGTTTTAGAAAAGTTGATAAAAGTTATACAATTACATTATGTAGGTACTTATCTATAACTGCGTGCAGAATTCGTACTCATTTCTATTATAATCTCACTGAGGTAAATGCCTCCTTCCATACACTATACAGAGAACCACGCTTGCTCAAGGCATAGACATTTTAATTTGATAAGAATTTAATCGTGATGTAACCGAAACAAGAATGTTAATGTAAAATCGCACTCTTGTTGCTTATCTTGTGTACCTACACCTACACTCCGCCTCCCAGAATGCCAGGGGCAGCGTGGTAGGTCGAAGTGGAATTATCCAAATAATTAAAGTGAAAAATGTATTTACTTTCCTTGAAGTAAATTAAATCCTGGACCTATGTTACCATTTCAGCAAACGGTTGTGTAAAGTCAGCGTCAGCGTCTATCAGTCAGTGGCCTGTGGCCGTAATGATACATATGTTAGTTAGATAAATCGTTAAAGCCCTCAAAATAGACAGTTTTGCACAAATTCCCGAAAAGTTGAAATTTGGCACGAGTTTTAAGGACACCATTAATGAAATTGTGAAAAGTTACCGCCGGCGCCGTTCCAGTAATAGGTCTGTCTGTACCTTTGCTAAATAAACATTCAATTTAAACCAAAATCAGTATTTTTATTATTTCACCAATAGTATATTAAGTACAACACAAATTTTAATAAAATAATAAACAACTTGATAAAAAGCGAGTACACACCAATATTATTTTCTACTTAATTATAAACCCAACATTTCGTCTAACAGTCCATCTAAAGTAAGAAAACATTTACCGAATTTCTTTTTATCTTCTATTAATAAAGAATAATCTTTACTTCTAAACGTTTCCAGAAACTCATTGGCACGAACTAATGCTCTTCTCGGAATAAGTGCTAAATCAACATCCATTTCTTCAAACTTAATTCTAGAATAATTATTGTCATGTAGGTTCATAATAAGTTCACTTTGGTTTACTTTTAATATACTGTCTATTACTTTATTTCTTTCTTCTTCACTTCCACGTGATAAATCCATGGGCATAATGTTGGTTTGTTCCATGGGCATGTATTGTGGTGGCTCGTCGTCTAGTTCTATTTTAACACTCTCTATTACTTTCTGAAATTTGTATGTATTCAGCATTTCTATAACATCTTTCGCTATACAATAAGCTTGATCCATAACCTCAATGTTATGAATTTCGTTCATACATTCTATCAAAACTGTGAGACAACCAACACTGGACAGGTGGTTCATGATAGCGGTCAGTTGTCGTTGTATTTCACTGTTGTTTAGTACTATTATCTTTCTCTTTTCTTTTGAGAACGTGACTGGTGGAAATTTACCATCGCACATACCTCTGTATGTAAGATGCTTATGTATGGCGTTCTTCCAAAAGTTCAACGCAGCCAGTTGCACTTCCCAGTGCAAGTCGTCTATAGCAGCCGCCAGCATTACTTCGTACAAAGTGTTTTGGAACATCGGCGCCACTTTTTGGTTCGTATATACTCCTGTTAGCACGTTCACTGCTTCTTTTCTCACCATTCCTTCACCATGGTTTTTTAGTATGTAGACGAGTTGTAACTAAAACGTAAAATTGATGTACATTTTAGAGAAACTTGCTATGTCTAAAATTATTTTGATGTGGAACAGTGTATCTACTTATGTGCAAAAACACTGTAAGCGTCTTCAGTGTAGTTCAAATCAAGATATTTTTCTTGTTTCCTATTGTTGGTATAATAATTACGGTGGTACCAACTTTATACTTACATGGATATCAGCATTATTGACAAGAATCTCCTGCCATATGATGTCGATCTTGGTGGATGCAGTTAGACACTTCAGCGCGGTGCATTGAGAGTAGAACTCCGGGTCTGTGAGCGCCGCCTTCATTGCGTGATCGATGATTAGGTTGTAATCTCTTATCATTTTTTGCAATGGAATGTATTCTGAAAAAGAAATCGTTCATATTTAAAATTTATAAACTCCTTTATATAACTCCAATGAAATATCACTTACTGATAAAACATATTTCGGTGCAGCTGTTTAGTAGATTGAAAGCTGAATCTCTTACTTCCCAATCTTCATGCTGTGAGTACAACTTTATCGCTTTGCCAATTTCACTCAACGTGTTGTCCCTTGTACTCTCCACTAGTAGCGACATGTTTGGCGACAGAAACTTATTCACACATATGTTTATTAGATCTAAAACCTGTACCACTTGCTGAAACAAAATTAGTTATTACTATTTGCTTAAGAAAATATGTAATGTTTAATTAACAATATTTTTATAAGCATCACCTTCGTCGTCAAGAAGTTTTGCTTCAGTAAATTTAGGAGGTCTGGTTGTATATTAACTATTTCCAGATTATCATACCAAGGTATGTTGTGCTCCTTTAGCAACATTTTCATAGCGTCTAATAAGTGAGTCAGCAGTCTCAACACGTCACCATTCATAGGATTCTCAAGTTCAACAAGTCTCCCTGTTTCATCACATAATATGAATATCTCCAACAAGTAGTATAGTGTCTGAAATATGTGACCTACTTGCGACTCGGTTATATGTCCTTTTAATCTAAGCAACTCTTTCAGCGTGTGAATTGTTACTTGCTTTCTATATGTGTCACAGACCTCCTCTAAGTAATCGCCGAACAAATAACAACTAGTGATGATATAATCAGTTACAGTTCTGCCGATCTTTACTATAAATTGCTCTATTTCTTCAGTCATTTGAAAATCCCTTGCTATTCTTTGCAATGCACCATATTTTAACATGGGCATCAACAAATGTACTAGTATTTGTAAAGAAAATTCGTACTTTTTTCCATTCCTTTCAAATGTTAGTGGATAATTAATTTCTGTTTCATGTGTTTTCTTAAAATGAGACAATATAATATTGGATTGTATCACAAAATCTACTACAATAATCGCTTCTCGTTTTTTTATGCAGTGTACTATGTAGTTTCTATGAAACGCAGCCATCTTATTGCAAAAATCGTCGACTTGATTAATAAACAATAGGTTCCGTAACATCCCGAAACAATATCTGAATAAGCAAGAGTTTAATAATTTTAGAAGATGCAGATTTTTACTTGCTCCGAAAATCTCGAACAATCGGTGGTCAACTATGAAATAATCTTTCAGTAACGATATGGCTTTATTGCTAGGCGGATAATTATTAGCTTCAGTTAAGATCGCTAACAATGTACTTATATAAGGATATATTTTATCAGCCAGTTTTGTGTCGGTCTCAGTGTCTAGAACTGGGATACTTAAATATTCACTTGACAAAATTGGTTCCAAAATGTGCGCAAGCACTTCCATTAACTCTTGTTCGATACTGTACTCGTTCAGTTTCCAAACTAACTTGGCCATGAAGTTGTAGGCGGCGTCCGATATTTGTTTCGTCCTGTGATGTATGTTTGAGTACAATACGTGTCGCCATACTTTGTGTTCTATTATTATTGAGAGTCCGGAGCAATGCGTTATTAATACTGTGGCTAATTTAATGCAAGCCAGATGAAGATTAGTTGGAACATCACTATTTAAGTTGCCGTGGATACAAAATTCGCTGGAAAATTTATGAAAACCTTGCATTTGCATTTTAGTGAACTGTAGTTCATTTTTAAACAGCATCGTAACAATTTCTATAAGAAATACTTTGATCGGGGTGCTGGCGTTATTTATATTATCGAGTGACTGACATATAAGATCAGAGAAGCTGGGTGTGTCCAGCAAAAGTCTACCAGGGCCTGTAACAAATCAAAATCAGATTTAGAGTGAATATGAAATATTTTTCCGTGAGTATCGTAAGAAGTTCGGGTGGTAGTAGATCCACGCTGATTTCAACATGAATGGGCCGGATCGTCCCGAAGTACTACCCTCTCATAGAAGATCGACTTAAGAGTAGTAGTATCCTTACTACTGCATTTCGTTCGGTAAGTGAGAGCGCCGGAGGCCCAATTTCTCCCTTTCCTCTTTTCCCACCTCCCTCATTCCCTTCCCCTAACCCCATTCCTAGCCGCCATAGTGGGGGCCACCATACCAGCAGTTTAAGACGATGGCTTTTGGTATGGTGGCCGCCATTTGTGGATTCCACTGACTGCTTACCATCAGACGGAGTGGAGTCACTTTGGTGGGCTCTATTATAAAAATAAAAAAGTGTCTTAGGCAACATCGAGTAACTGGCAGCAGCGCTACCTGTATACATCATCTTACTGAGGTCAACATTTTGCCTGCCAAGCTTGGTAATTATTTTAAACACCTCCTTTTGGGAGAGTCCGCAGTTCTGTCTAATGATGATGTGAACTCTGAACTGATTTTTATTACAATTAAATAGAGAGTGCAAGGCGGACATTCAGAATCTTGACTCTAGCCGGTGGCTGGGGAGCTATCTCCACCATACACACACACACTACTGAAAATGATAAAATTGCTGATTTTCTACAATAATTTTATACACTCTGGTGAATAATACTACTTAATATTTGCCTTATTTAGATATTATTTAAAATAACACTTACTGTTTTCTTCTCGATTCTCTAACAGCTTCATCAGTTTTTTTAAATGATGCTGGTCTAACACAAATTTGCCTTCAAACATGTTATTTATGAGTAGTTCAATTTTTTCCAAATATCTTTTCACTACCATTTTAATTTCGAAGTTGCACGATGTATTTGGTCTTGTCAATAACTATGTCTTTTGGTGTTGACAACAAGTTGTGAAACAGCTCGTGGATATATATCACAAATACACTTGATAAACGAAATTCAAAGTCACTAATTTCGATTACGCATCACTAGATATCTGATTTTATATTATGGAAGTAGTAAAGTACTTTCCAGTGTAAGGTACTATTGTAGCTATTACAGAAAGATATTGAAAATAGGTACTATTGCAATTTAAAGAATTACATTAGCAAAGCATCAGCTTTAATCAGTTTTTTGTGGCAATTAACGTTTTGTTTTAAATTAATTATTACATTAATTCATTTCATTAAAATTTATTAGAAAACTACGCCTATAATAATATTTGACTTTTATCATGTGTTTTTATTTATAAATAAAATAAAAGTTACGCGTATGCGGTACGGACTAAAGTGTGATTAGTGCTGATTAGTGGGTTGAAAACTAAAGACGTAACATTTAGTAGATATGCTATACTCACCTGATAAAGCTCTATCGGTTTTGATTAGGCAGATAAACGTTAGAGGTAGATATATAAATGTATATAGTGCAACAAGATAAAGACCCAGTTTTCACTACATCGCGTCGGACCGTCAGTTTCGTCAGCCGGTAAAATTTGCGGAAAGGATAATTGGCAGTTGCTGAACAATACGTATCTAAATAGAACAAATCATTTGGCGGTGAAAGATGAATGTCAATAATTAAAAATATGACTAGGTACCTACTTACTTACATATTTGAAATTACTATTCTGGGACATAAATATCTATTAATTAAATGTAGCAACCCTAATTACATAGACAGAATGAACAGGGATTATTCCCGTTGGCCACCACTGGTGGACATAGAGACGTTTTATTACTTTATGTTCCAAATGCCACCAGTGGTGGTCAGCGGGAATAAAATATTGGAATGTTCCCGTTGGCCACCACATAGTTGGCCACCACTGGTGGTCACAGGGACGTTTTATTACTTTTTCTCCCAAATTTTTGTACCGGCGTTCTAAATATCACCTTTCTGCGGCTAAGCGTGTGAACTATTTCAAATTCCTTGTTTTGAGCATGGCCTATGTCCAGAAGTGGACGTCTTCTGACTCCTGATGGTAAAACTATATATCTTGAAATGTGACAAATGGTGATCAGATTTTACCTATACTGCCTACCCAACATGTTTTTCTATAGCTCTACAAACGTGTGTTTGTAACAAATGAACAGCGCCTCTAGTATTAACTCTGAGAATCATTATGATTACTTATGACGGAGTTGACCATAAAAATTTCCACCCTAGAGTACCTACATAAAAATGTCGTTTTGATTAACACAAAACAAATTATTAATAATGTCTTTGCTTGCATGTTACCACAGTACAGTGAAAGTTGACAGTTGTTATAAGTCTTATTGAATATAAATTTTGATTGAATTTTTTGCCAAAAGTGGTAATAAAGCAAATATGTGGTCGACTATACCTACTTCAAATCATTTGTTTCTTGTTGGGCATTTATTATTGGATTGATTTTATACGACTACCATGTTTGGTTAGTGAGATGGATCCTTAACTACTGGTTACAGATAACTATTTACCTATTCAGGATGACAAGTATTTCAATACAATCTACCTAATCCTATCAATAATAAAAATACAAATGTTTGTGTGTGCGTATGTGTGTTTGTTACCACTCAGCGCCTAAACCGCTGAACCGATTTCCATGAAAATTGGTATATAGATAGATTCGGTGCCGGAGACGGACATAGGCTACCTTTTATCCCGAAAATCGGTCCGGTTTTCGAGGCATAAAACAAAACATATTTTACGCGCGTGCGAAGCCGTGGGGCGCAGCTACTTAAACATAATTGTTTCATTGTTGAGATTTGATCCATTAAATGGCCGCATTGATCGACACCATAAAATATTTTGCGCATTTTTATTGTTACTGTGGTTAAGTGTTAAAACCGCTACACTGTATCTACATAGTTACCTACCGCTTGTTGGAGTAGGAGGGCACAACACAACACATTTCAAGTAGTCAAAAAGGGTCGTTGGTATTACCCATAGAAATCGTAATAATATTAATTCTGTGATATTACTAATAGCAATAGGAGTATCCCAAGGTTCAACTTTAGGTCCTTTGTTCTTTTTAGTTTACATAAATTAATAATCCTTCTGTGTAGATACTTTATTGTTACATTAATAATAATAATAATAACAGAAATGGATAGCGTAGTCATCACAGCTGAAGACGTAGCTGATGCAGTCCGTCCTATGGCTAAATGGAAGTCACCGGGAATGGACGGACTGCACAACTTCTGGCTGAGATGGCTACGTAGCTCACATGTTCGATTGGCATCTCAATTTCAGTCTGCACTGGAAAGTGGATTGCTACCACAGTTCCTAACGACAGGTTATACTCACCTGCTCTATAAGACAGGTAGCACTACGGAACCCGGTAATTATAGACCGATTACATGTTTACCATCGGTCTATAAACTTCTTACGTCCATTCTGCGAACCAAAATTACTAAACATATTGAGTTTAATTCGGTTATGTCAATTTCTCAGAATGGATGTAGGAAAGGGGCCCGTGGTACTAAGGAGCTCCTCCTTATCGACGCGACTATTAGCCAGCAGGTTCGCCACAACCGGAAGGATTTGGCGACATGCTGGATAGATTATAAGAAGGCATTCGATTCCGTGCCGCATTCATGGCTCCTGAGGGTGCTGGAATTATATAAAATAAACCCTACAATACGCACCTTCTTAGAGACATGCATGCGGCAATGGAGAACGGTCCTCACCTATCCAGAGTGTCGACAAACCCGAGGTGTTAACGAACCGCTATGGATTAGGCGGGGTATCTTCCAGGGTGACAGTCTGAGTCCCTTATGGTTTTGCCTAGCACTGAACCCTCTTAGCTCAATACTGGAGAGTTCAGGGTTAGGTTATAGACTGCGTAGAGGTGGTCAGATAATATCCCACCTGCTTTACATGGATGATCTTAAATTAATTGCGCCAACTGAACCCCAGCTGAAAGAGTTACTGAAGATAACTGAAAACTTTAGTAATTCTATCAACATGGCTTTCGGAGTGGACAAGTGTGCAGTCATATATGTAAAGCGAGGCAGGGTAGTCGAATCTGATGGAATTCAGCTATCTGATTCTACTCATCTTAGGTCACTTCTAATCGCTGACGCCTATAAATACTTGGGTATGTCGCAGTCGCTGGGCATTAAAGAGACAGATATGAAACAATCATTACAGGAGCGCTTTTTCAGCCGCTTTAAAAGAGAATTAAAAAGTCACTTATCAGGCAACAAGGTGCGCGCCTGTAATGGTTGGGTCATGCCTCTTCTTATGTACTCCTTCGGCATACTCAAGTGGATACAGACTGAATTGGATGCCCTGGATAGGCGAGTCCGCACATTGTTAACAGCATTCCGTATGCACCATCCACGTTCATCCGTCATGAGGTTGTATATCCCGCGAAAATGTGGGGGCTGCGGATTTCTAAATGCCAAAACCCTCCACAATCGCGAGATATGCAACCTCAGAGACTATTTTCTTAAGATGGGCGAGGGTGTGTATCGTGATATGGTTGCAGTGGATAGTGGACTTACCCCGCTTGCCCTGGCTAAGGAGAACTGGCGTGGGCGTGTAGTACTCAGTATAGACGACCGTAGAATGGTATGGCAGAGCAAGGAGCTTCACGGACGGTTCTATCGGGCCTTACATGGGCCTGATATAGACCGTGCTGCTTCCGTTGCCTGGCTACGCTTCGGTGATCTTTTTGGAGAAACCGAAGGGTTTGTTTGTGCAATTGCTGATGAAGTTATCATGACGAACAACTACCGGAAATATATCTTGAGGGATGGCACTACTGACATATGTCGGGCATGTCATCGCCCTGGTGAATCCCTCAGGCATATTGTTTCCGGCTGTTCGCGTCTTGCTAACGGAGAGTACTTGCACAGACATAACCAAGTAGCCAGGATCATCCACCAGCAAATTGCTCTGCGATACAATCTTCTAGATGTCGAGGTACCGTACTACAGATACAACCCAAAGCCGGTTCTCGAAAATGGTCGCGCGACATTGTATTGGTATCGCTCCATCATCACAGACAGGACTATTATAGCTAACAAGCCTTATATCGTGGTGGTGGATCGATCCGAACGCCTTGCAATGATAGTTGATATTACCGTCCCTCATGACGAAAATCTCATGAAGGCTGAGAAAGACAAGCAAATAAAATATCTTGATTTAGCCCATGAGATTGTTGACATGTGGGATGTGGATTCTGCTGTCATTGTGCCGATAGTCGTTACCGTAAATGGTTTAATAGCAAAGAGCCTCGACCAACACCTAAAGAGGCTCGCATTAGGTGGATGGGTCAAGGGCCAGATCCAGAAGGCCGTGCTGCTCGACACGGCACGTATTGTTAGGAGGTTCCTCTCTCTGGAGCCCTAACCGCCGGTAGCTTGGACTTTGTCTCGTTGCCGGTGGTAATCTATTTTTTATATTTTTAAATGTGTATTTTTGGTTTTTATAAGTATATATTTGAAAATGTAATAAATATGAAAAAATATGAATAAAGGAAATAATAATAATATTCTACCACATTCACACAGCGCCATTTAGGCCCCAAATTAAGCAATTATATTTGCTTGTGTTATGGGTACTAAACAACTGATATACTACTTACAAACATTTTTTTTTGTAAATACGTACATATTATAGATAAATTACACCCAGACACAGAACAAACAATCATGCTCATCACACAAAGATTTGTCTTGGGTGGGAATCGAACCCACGACCTCCGGCCTAGCAGTCAGGGTCACTAACCACTAGACCAACAGGCTAGTCTACGTTTACATTTACTAGAAAGTAAAGTATTCTTGACTATGACAATGGTGGGCAATTATTAGTCTATGAATAGTAATGAGGATTAAATCAATCCCAAATACAATACGAGTAGGTACATAAGTAGATAAAGAGTAGGTGAAATAATAAAATACCTAAGGTGGTGTGCCCCTCAACTATGGTGAGCTCTCTATTATCCTATCTCTCGCTCTCAGCTTAGCTTAGATTAATTGAGGCTTATTTTGGTAAATATAAACAGGAATATATTGGTTGGTCAAACTAAAGAGCCTAACAAAAATAATAAATAAATTAATTTAATTTATTATCAACTCAAGTTTGGTTGATGCAAATGCCTTCAATATTTGAAAAAAGCACACAATATGTTCAGTATTGGATTACTGGTAATTTTATCAGTCTTACCAGTTAAGTTAAAATAAAATTTTAGTATAGCAGTATCAAACTAAAACAGCTTTTTATTTTTATTATTGTGTAATTTTCTAAATAATTTACAAACTAAACACTTATTACTAAAACAATAAAGTCTATTCTATTTCTATGACTCCTCCAACTTTGGTAAGTGCATCTTTCAGTTTCTCAGCTTCATCTTTAGAGACGTCAGCTTTTACAACTGTTGGTATACTCTCAACAAACTTCTTGGCTTGCACTAAATTGAAACCTTCCAGAAGACTCTTGACTTCTTTGATCAGTGCAACCTTTTGTTTGTCATCGAACTTGGTAAGTTTGACCTGCATAGGTAAAAGTGTACAATTTATGAACTTATAAAAATGTAGTTCTCACATTGTGAGATGCTTTTTCATATCTGGCTTGAAAAACCAAGAACTACTACTATATAAGTGCAGTAGAGTTACCTATTTGTTTCAAGTCTTATCTGGGTAGGAAAGAAGGATGGGACTACAAAACGCTTTGGCAATATAGGTAGACTAATGTTCTGACTGTGCATGCCAAATATGCAGCGGTGGCTTGGAAAATAGGTTGCTAAATATACTTACAGTAAAACTAGTCTTCACAGCTTTAGGAGCAGCTTCTTCCTCATCTTGGGCTGCAGGTGCAGCCATAGCAAATCCACCCACTGGCATAACAGGTGCATCAGGTAAGTTCAGCCTCTTCTTCAAGACTTGACTAAGTTCCGATACCTCTAGTAAGTTCAAATTGGTAATTTCAGAGACAATCTTTTCGATTTTCGGTGATACTGGCTTGTCTACGCCTTCTGGTACAGGAATGCTTAGTGGAGATGCCGCTTGAACTACCTCTTGGTGAAGGATTACACTGAAATGAGTCAAATAAAGATGCTTTACAACAACAGCATAGTTTAGTTTTCATTTATTCCTTGTTTTTTGGTCTATAAAATATAAAATGAATCCCATAACCTAATAATTTAATGCCGATTTAGATTCACTTTTAAGCTTTCTTACCATCGTGAGAAAGAGCGCCACTGCATGGGAAGCTGTCTTACGATTCTAATGCCATTCATTGTTATAAATATTATTTTCTATTTCTTTTGAAATAAGGAAGGAGGACAATTTTTTAATCTGATTTTAGGTTAAGATGTCAGTTAAAATGTCAAATCAAACTGTCTAGTACCATAGATAATATTTGTTAGCTATCTATATTAAATTAGTCTATATATTTTGATAAACAAAGCTGAAGTTTATTTGTTTATTTGAACGCGCTAATCTCTGAAACCACCAGTCGGATTTGAAAAGTTCTTTTTGCGTATGATAGCCCAGTTCTCGAGGAAGGTTATAGGCTAGTAACATCACGCTACCTGGCCACCTGGCAACGGGAGCAGAGCAATAAGCAAAGAAGTGGGGGAAACCGCGCCGCGGCAAGCTTAGTACTATTAAATAAAGTGGAAGAGTTTGTTTGTTTGTTTAAACACGCTAATCTCTAGAACTACCAGTCGGGTTTGAATAATTTCCTTTTGCGTATGATAGCTCAGTTCCCAAGGAAGGTTATTAAAGACTATGTAACATCACGCTAATGGCGACGGGAGAGGGGAGCAGAGCAATAGCCAAAGACGCAGGTGAAAACCGCATTGTGGGAACCTAGTTATTGATAAATAATAATCATTACCTTTTTCTATAGAATATTGTACTGAGATTACAGACTTGGAGTATAGACATGCCTAACTAAACTTTGAAGTAAGTTACTTAAGTCAGTATATTTCATCATTTCTTATCATCTACTAATAAATTTTTTTAATTGCGTAGTTACCGAAAATACTTATAAAAACTAGGTTTAATGCAAGAACTCGGCTTTAAGCAACGTCTTTCAACAGTTGTGCTGAGTTGCATTTTAAAATTCATTGGGGATGTTTCTCGGTGCGGTTTCAGGGAAAAGTAGAGGGCACCACAGGCTGAGAAGGTCGCCCATGAGATGGACCGACCAGGTGAAGTCTGCTGGGGGTGGCTCCTTTAACGAGTGCAACAGGATGGCCGCCACAAGAGAGAACTGACGGATAATCGTGAGGCGAATAACATCTGCCTTTACTGAAGTCGAAGTCGACGTGATGACCACGACCGCTCGGCGCTCTGCCAAGTGTGTCACGAAGAAAAAGGCTTAGTACCTGCGTAGCATCTCTACTTGATCTGTGTTAGTACCTTTAAAACGTCTATGGAAGTTACCGAACGAAACTATTTGGAAACTGACTTTTTGTCATCTGTCAATGTCAAAGTTAGGAAACTATTTGTTTCGTATTTTTTTATATTGTATTTATTTTGTATTTAATCAACGTCATTGTGTCGTTCGTCGCTACTTTTATATAAAATAGATTTTAATACATTTTAAGACGATGTTTTTATGTAGGAAATAAACACATGCTCAACTCGATAAAGTGATTGTTTTTAAAAGGCGGTTTTCCACTTCATACAGCTGTGTTCAATTTCAAGGTAAACAGTTTACAGTACATATTCTTGCTATTATAATCATATTCTTTACTGCAGCAATTCTAATTATGTCAATAATATACCAAGAGGCTAAATGTATTTTTGGACCCATAGTTTTAATGATGGTGGGTTTAATAAAGTGTATCAATAAATTATAAGCTTGTGAAATTCACTACTATGTTAAAATATTTTTTTACTATTCTTTTCCATTTATATTTTAAATAAATATACTCTTAAAACTTGATAAACTTATTTATGAGCATAATTTTATTTAAGAGCTTATGATTTGACTATCAATTTGTAACTTAGAAACTTAACGCTATAAATTTGGTTGGTCACTTAGTAAGAAAAGTCGGCTGAAAATTCTTACTGGTTTTTATAGGCAAAGCAAGACATTTACACAAACATTTAGAGTGAAGCATTCTCTACTGGCACTACTTTAGGGAATATTAATAGGTCACCTTCTAAAATTCTTCTAAAATTAGTCTATTTATGTAACTCGTTTGTGTTCATTTTACAGAGGATAATAAAAAACAATTATTTATTTATCTTTTGTATTGTAATATTTTTTTATAACAATGAATTTATTGATTAATGTTTAATATCCCAACAACTGATGATGATGACACACAATGTCATCTATACCCAAAGTAAGCATATACAATACCTTGTGATATGGGTTCTAGAATGAGAATATAATCTCAAATACTTACATATTATACTTTGAAACACCCAGACCAATGCAAATATACATGTTCAAGTGCACAAATATGAGCACTGAGCGGTAATCGAACCTGTGGCATCTGAGTGGCAGTCCATATACAGTACCACCAAACCACAGAGGCAGTCAGTAATCAATTGATCATTAAATTCAATTTCCTGATCATATTGCCATGAATTTATTACAATACAAAAGATAAATATTTAGTTTTTATTATCCCCTGTAAAATGATTCCAAATGGAGTAACATGGTCTGATTTTTAAGTTGACGTTATGTAAAGTAGATTACAGTAAGTTTCTCAGATACCTATTTAAATTTATTATTCATATTGCTAGAATTTTAACTTAGAAAATGACTTTTTCAATACCTGTATAAGACATAAGGATAAATTTAAATTCATATTTTTTTTATTAATATAATATAATAAGGAAGTATTCTTTTTATTCTTTTTTTTTTAAAGAGTAGCCCTAGAGAACAAGCTGAAAAAGCCCTGTTTTGCGGGGACCATCTGTAACTCTCTTTTATTTTTATTTGGGTGACTGATCCAACTAGAAAAAAGTATTATGTTCACAGAAATTACATTATTTTGATCTCTATTATTACATACAACATACTCTTATGCTATAGCACAGGGACCTGATCCAACTATTTCGCTACTCCTGACAAATAATATATTAGCCACCCTATAATATATATAATATATAATATGGGTGTAATTTATCTATAATATGTATGTATTTACAAAAAAAAAATGTATATATGTAGTATATCAGTTGTTTAGTACCCATAACACAAGCAAATATAATTGCTTAATTTGGGACTAGATGGCGCTGTGTGAATGTGGTAGAATATTATTATTATTATTATTATTATATAAGTATTTGAAACTGATATTTTATAACAGGAACTGTGATAGTATAACCCCTCCTGATCCTGATTTTTATATTATATAATCTATAATATAAAAATGAATCACTGAATGTGTTGCTAAGCGCAAATCTCGAGAGCAGATGAATCGATTTCACTAATTCTTTTTATTTAATATTCCTTGATGTATGAGGATGGTTCTTAAGGAGAGAAATATTTAAAAAATTGCCTGAAAAAAACCACTTTTCTATATTCCCATACAAAAGTATCTTTATTTATCCCAAAATGTTTAAAAAAATGTCTATTCATGCGAAGCCGGGGCAGGCCGCTAGTTCTAAATATGAGTTAACAAAAATTGGTTCTATTCATAAATAGCTTGTTATATTAATGCATAAAAATAAACATATCTTTTTACTGTCTAATAGTTTTGCCAAAACACTAAGATACTTTGTTCTATTACAATGAAGATTATAATTTAGTCTGTAGTGAACTATCTTGAAAAGCAAAAGCAAAAATCAGTTACCCAACCCGTCGTACCAATCGTCGTTTTTTATAAAAGAAATTTCAAAAGTCCCCACCGATCCGACTTGTGCAAAAATATTTATTCAAGGTCAAATGTCCGAAATATTGGTTTGTCGCATTTTATATTCAATTTAATTTATCATAACCTATTGTGTCAACCCTACCAAAGTAGGTCACAATTTTGCACTTTCGTAAGAAGCTGAAGCTCTGTACGGCTATCTACTCATGTGACGTAACATCACGCTACGGGGGCGACGGGAGCAGACTAGAGTAACCAATTAGAGCGGGTGAAACCGCGTTGCGAAAAGCTAGTATATAATCACTACATAGTATACAACAAAGTCGCTTCCCGCTGTCTGTCTGTCTGTCTTTACGAGAAATAATGGATTATTTACGAACCGATTTTAAGCAATACAGCAATAATCCTTATCCAATTAAGTAACTTAAATACATTGTGCATTTAATATAGATCAATAAGGCCTTACAGCATGTAGTTTAAATGATTTTCGAAGATATACAGATTTAAAATGCAGGGACATAGGGGTTGCGGGCGGTGGTACCGGCCGGACGCCGGCATTCTGTAGTAAATATACTAATGTCTACTTAAATACAACGTTCACAGCATTTTTTCTTCGCATGGGTGCAATGCTGATACTAAATATTGTATCAGCATTGCACCCATACGAAACCGGGATGGGTCGCTAGTATATTATATACCTAGTATTCATCAAAGCAATGTTATAAATATCACTCTCGTCCAAGAGAACTTAATTAAAGTTTTGTGCCAGTACACTAGGATACCAACATAATTATACCTAACTAAATATTTGCACCACTAACATGACAAAACTGAACCTTCAGCCATTGGAAATAAGAGTTATTTGAATTAGTAACATGTTATACGATATTACTGAAATTGCACAATAGGTCGCATCTAGGACATTAATTGCTTTGGCGACATGATATCCAAACGTTAAGGTATTATGTGCCGAGTAGTAGAAAATCTATAAATAAAACATAGTTCCACTAAAGCTAATAATTATGTACCTACATACATACACTCTATGTAATACAACAAATAATTGTTGTTAGTGTTTCTTTTACTTAGAATAGAGGAAATAAAGAATTTCTTTTACTTTTATTGCACGATAATATGTAATGCAGCAAAAAAAAATTCAGTTTTTTTTATTAGGTATGTAAGTATAGGTGGTATACATTTAAGGGCGGTATGAGCTGAACCAGGACTAATTAACAAGCGTTAGTGACGTCTGTAGGTACCTACATAGCATTTCCCACGACCTTGGTTTCTGTCATTGTTAGTAAAATAACAAAACTATAGATATTTACAATAATTAGTATAGGTACTTACCTAGGTACTTTTTTACCTATAGTAATATTACGCAATGGTGTAAGTTGATATTATATTGAAATAATAGTGTTTACTAAGTACCTATAAGTATATCTACCTAGGATTACTGCTAATTAATGGTATACCTACATTTTGTGAACCTATGCTTACTAAATTAATTAATTACATAAAAAAGAGTTTTCTTCGCCATTTTTATAATTGTAAAAAAAAAGGAAAACTTACATATCGACATTGAAATATTAGGTATTGTGTTATAAAATTTAAAATTTGTATGGTTTCTTGGGTCGACCATTGAATTGAGTTTTTCAACTTTTATTCATTATGTTGAGTTGTTTAATAAACAATTTGTAATTTTATTGTTTTTTTTGTGCCGTAAATAGACTCTATCACGCAACACTGTTCTTATGAATTACGTAAAAAAAATCTACTTATAGATCGAGTTTGTAGTTTGTAGATAATTCACAACTCACTATGCGTAGCATCATTTCAGCCGAAATCACTTAGCTTTAACCATTCCCAAACCTCATCTTATCATCTATACCTTTCTATACTACCTACTAACTTTCCGCGGCGCGGTTTCTCTCGTATCTTTGCTTACTGCTCTGCTCTCGTCGCCAATAGCGTGATGTTACATAGCCTATAACCTTGCTCGAGAACTGGGCTATCATACGCAAAATTTGTACGGTTGTAGATCCACGCTGGTTTCAGCATGCATGGGCCGGATCGACCCAAGAAGTACTACCCTCTCATAGAAGATCGACATAAGAGTAATAAGTACTCATTCTATGGCGTTTCGTTCGATGAGTGTGAGTGCCAGAGGCCCAATTTCCTCCCTTTCTTTTTTCCTTACCTCCCTCAATCCTTTCACCTACCCCATGCCCTTCACGGTAGGCAGCGGCTTCGCAGAGCCCCTCCCCTTCCAGAGTCCCCTTCGCAATGCTAGAGACTGGGTCGTCCATGAGCGACAATTACCACTTACCATCACGTGGGCTGTTTGGTAGTCTAATTCGACTGGTAGTTCCAGAGATTAGCGTGTTCAAACAAACTCTTTCGCTTTATATTAATCAATTAAATTAACTTACCTACCTACCAGTTGGATTTTAATAATTCTCCTCGATGTTCAAATGGCAAGGTCCAATTTGGGAGTCATTTTGAAGACAAAGCAAAACTGGCGAGCATACAGGTGGGCGTCCTCAACTTATGTTGAGGCTTATGTTGTATAAAGCACAAGGCCGACCGCATGTGGAGTACTGATCTCACCTGTGCGCAGGAGCTCCCAAATACCAGCTCGATCCACTTGACCCACGGACAAACTGGATACAATAGAGCAGCTCCGGATGGACTTTCGCTCTCTATGTGTGCTCTACCGTATGTTTCACGAGAGTGCTCTGAGGAACTCTTTGACCTGGTGCAATCGTCTCCTTTCTATCATCGCACCACTTGACATCGCAGCAAAGTTCATCCATACTACCTGGACACGATCTCGTTTAGCACGGTTCATTTCTTCCACGTACGTGCAGGCTCTGGAATGAACTACCAGCTGCGGTATTACCCGAGCGCCATGTCCTTCTTCAAACGAGGTTTTAAAGAGAGCATTAATATCACAGTAGACAGCGGCTTCGTAGAGCCCCTGGCATTGCAGAAGGTCAGGAATGTTGCCACTTACTATCAGGTAGGCTGTTGAGTCTGCTACTGTTCGTGAGGCAGGTTATATAGGCTATGTAACATCACGCTACTGGCGACAAGTATAAGAAGTAAAACCGCGCTAAAGGAAGCTAGTTTATTAATATTTAGTTATTTACCAACTTTAATAAGCCTTATTTTTTAAATTTTACTCGACAACATATTATTGTAATAGACAAGTAACCAGTTCCCTGACCTAAAACTAACTTTTAAATGCCCTCTCTTAACCTAAGACCGCACATACTTATGCATAGTGCGCCAACAAGAGTTCCATGTTAACATTATGTCAAAAGGCTTCATGTGCCTGTGTTTATAAACATGACGCGCTGACCTGAAAATTGTACCTATTTTAATTTCCCGGTTCATTGTTATGCATGCATCGCTATTTTTTATTTCATTTCAGTGCATTGTTTCATTGCGTAGGTGGGTCTATTCGATCCAGATAATTATGAATGTCAATGACCTCTACCAGAGAAAAATCGTTTGAAATGTGATTAGCAAGGGAATAACCGTTTTCAGTCTGCAATGCAATCCTTGTAGTTTTATTGCAAACGTTGAAAATTTGGCTTTGTGTAACCAATACAATATAATTTAATTTCGATTTTGTTTAGATTCTTCTTGACTTCTTTTTCTTTTATGCAAAATACCTTTTTGGCATCTCCGAAAGTGGCAGTTAGTAGAGTTTTTTAAACTAAAGTGCTTTGACTGCTTAGACATTTTGAAGGTAGAGTACCATGGGTATCCTACTAATATTATAAATGCGAAAATTTGTATGTTTGTATGTATGTATGTGTGTTTGTTACCATTCAGCGCCTACATGGCTGAACCGATTTCGATGAAAATTTGTATGTAAATACATTTGCTGCTGAGACGGACATGGCTACTATTTACCTATCCCGAGAATCGGTCTGGTTCCCGAGGGATACAAAACATATTTTACGCGAGGGCGAAGCCGTAGGGCGCATCTAGTTTTAAACTATTTACTAAGTATTTATTAATATGTAGTTATAGCTACCTACTTTTCTCAGTAGGTACATTATTTTAGTCACGTGAGTAAAACTGACGGTGGTGGGCGCCAGTGGGCGGGTAAACTTTAGTCAATAGGGGGATAGGGTGGCGAGTGACTAGTCCCATTTGCTTAGCTATGGCTTCATCCTGGCAATACAACTTATAACTGGCTCTGCGATTTAATAATGTAAAATTACTAAGCGGTATTTATAACCGACTTCAAAAAAAAGGAGGTTTCTCAAATTGACCGTATATATTTTTTTTTATTTTTTTTTTATTGTGTACGCGGATAATTTCGTCGTTTATGAACCTATTTTGATAATTCTTTTTTTGTCTTATATTTTATTGAATGAAAAGTCTCTCAATTATTCTTGCTTTCACGTATAGCGTCGACGGAGAAATCCGTACACCCTTCGTTTATAGTGAACCGGTGTATAACAAACATTTATGAATGAATGAATTAATAATAAATATAGTAATTTCAATGAATAGCACGATGACACCCTGAGTCTGTGCCAGATAGTCTGCACTGTGTATTATCTATAAACAAATAGAGCCTGCGTCCTGCGTATGACGTGTAGACATAAAGCCGATAAAATGATTCAATGAACAGCGATATTATTTGTCCTGGAATGTTGTAATAATATCTGTTGTTATATTCTGTTGTCTAGGGATTTAATAATATCTACATAGAATAGTCCTTTTGTACATTTTAATGTCTTTGCGCACATTTAGGTACCTACAGTTTGCCCACTTCTCCTGTACCCCATTGACTACACAAAGTCATTTTGGTGGGCAAATATATATATATTTTTTTATAGTTATATACATATAGAAATATGTTAAAAAAAATCTTTACAGAATTATATTTCTGTGCAAAGTACCTAACTTTACACAGAAATATAATAAAATTCTGTAGAGTTTTTTTTATTGTACTGTATCTTCAAAATACCTTAAGTAAACTTATTGGCATTAAGAAAATGATACTCAATTATAGATATCAGATTTCCAATAAATATCTAATTTAGTTTGCAACATAATCTACTTGGAGAACTCTAGCTTTCCTATCTACGAACGCCAACAATAATTAATTAAACGATATCTGTGCAAAAGTTGGATTTAGTACCTACTTCTGGCAAAGACGTTTTGAACACAGTTTCTATAGCCACTATGTAAAAAAATACCTACTGTTGATGCAGCTCGAGCTGATGCGAAAATTGTATTCTGCAGGTTCAAAATACTTTACAATTCAGACTTCTCCAATTTGTGATAGAAATATCCTAAGAGAGTAGGCGTTATGTCTGAACGCTGCAGCCCTTTTTGTACCTATGTGTTTTCAGAAAGAAAATTTAAGGCGACTATACAGAAATACTGCAGACTTGATACCATTTACTCCAACCTTTTCCTAGCTTTATTGGAGGCTCTCACCCTACGTAGAGAATAAGCAACTCCGATATTCGATATATTCCAAACTGTCTCGATGGCTAGATCTGATGTGGTATCGTCCTACTTATTTGGCGTCATACTGTGTCTGTGTCCTTACTGCGACAAGAGCGCTGAACCTAGCAAATCTATCGGTCTATTTGTAATCTAATAGTCTCTAGGTAATTTTTCGTCTTATCGCAACTGCGTCTTGAAGTTATGAATTCGAAAACACATACAATTTCTTCGTACGCCTAAATTGTGCAGCTGCATAAAGATTTTTGCTATTGTTGCATATATTTATAGTCAAATCCTTATGCGAGTATCTATAGTGCAGTAAAGGGACAATGTAGGATTGGATAAATGTGATACTAATGCATTCATATTTGCTTCTAGAGAGTAGACTTCTTCCTGTATTAGGCTCTCAGTGAAGCTTAAATTTGAGTTTTGTTTTGACAGTGTCAAGAAATGCGATGTAAATTTATTCTTGTAACTTTCATGATATTAAAATATACGACGCCGTTCAGTTTGAATAATAACTTCAACATTGATTTGTACTAAAAAAAATCAATGTGATATAGCTGTATTTAAATAAGTATTATGACATGTCAATAAAAAGTATGTTTAATGTATCGATAGACCTACTGAGTACCTTTATTCCCAGAGTTTGATTATCGTATGTACCTATTCACTGTACCCTTATTTAATATGATTTACTATGTACTTAGATATAACATAATAATTATTCTATATATATTATACGCATAAACCTTTTAAGTTAATTTAACCAAGAAACCTTGATCTTATTATAATAACTTGAGAAATTAAAAGAATTTGCGCAGCTTAACTTTGACTCTCCGTTTGACTTTCATAGGTTGCTCATTGTGCGATATCGACAAGGTAGAACATTCTGGAAGGTATGATTATATTTGCTGTAGTTTGCAAAGTGGCGGACTTGGTTGAACTGAGTGAGTCCTCTCGGTCACTCACTTCACTCAGTAGGCGATCGTCTCGCGTGACGGAGGCACGTGCTGAAGATATCGTTTAGAAATTGTGCCGGTTTTCTGTGAGTGTATACGATTATTTTATTACCTGTACTTGTTATTTGATGTAAACATATTTAATTATGTATGTACTATGGTTGATTTGATATGTTGTATTATAGTGTTGTTAAAATGTATAGTTTATCTAACCTGGCATATGGACGTTTCATCGGGTAGGATTATATTAGGTAGCTAGTGTGCTTCGATTGATGTAAACAACCGACCAGTCATTATTAGCAGATAATCCTAACGCACCTGCTAGGATTATCTGCTAATAATGACGGGGGGTGGAAAGGGATTTGGTACAGAGGATTTTTGACGTCAGCCAATCAGACAGTTTAAAATAAAAAATAAGGTTTGTTTTGCCAGCAACAGATTGATTCATTTAGATAAATATGGGAAACCAAGTGCGAAGCAGAGTATGTCTGGAGAGCTTGATGTAGGTACATATAGTATTTTTTGAATAATTTAAGGAGTACTTACTTATTTCCATAGTTCCATCAAGCTAACGAGGAAAGAATCGTAGGCAGCGGTTTATCGGCGTCCTTGGCATTGCAGAAGTTTATGAGCTTACCGTTACCACTTGACTAATTGACTGTTGTCGTCGTTGTTACCTGCCAAGACTTATGCAAGATTTTTTTTATTGCCTTCAGCAACAGGTAATAAGAAAATTCTTGCAAAAGTCTTGACAGATAAATTCAATCGTACCACTTTTTGACTGAGAGTACTGAGACCTTAGCGCGGCATAGGCACTCGTAGGCGGAGGCAAGCAATTAGGTATTGAATTAATTTATATTCAATGTATATGTAGTCAATTAAGTCACCATGCGTGGTCAGCAAATTAGTGACCACAGTAGAGCAGAGCAATTTTTATTACGCACGTAAAGTTGCTGTATTTTATCCAGCAAGCCCTTAGTCGCCTTAGGGTCCAAACATAATTGCGATGCGACTTCGCATTGTAAAAATAATTCGAGCTGGTACGAAGGCATCGCAAAAGCTTGCGAATTGCACAGATTAAAATTACTGGCGAATTAATTCGTATCGTGCAGCGAATTTCGTCGCGTTTTTAGAAATGAATAATTTTTTAAATATTTTATTTTTTATTTATTTAGACTTACCAACAACTACTTATACGAATACACTTAATAAAGGACATAGTACTATAGCAGCCTTTTACAGGTAAGTACAGCATGCATGAGCTAGGTTTATACAAATTAAAATTGCTAAATTAAAAATTACAAATTAGAAACAAAAAATAGTAAGTGGTACAATTAAATTACAATACTAGTTAGAATTGTAGATTCATTAAATTTAGAGAATTCAAATTAATAATAAAATTTTTGATTAAGTACAAAATTTTATGAAATTTGGAAATTTATTACAATATTTGGGTAACATATAAAAAAAATATTAAGTCCAAACACTAAGTAATTGCTGTAAATCGTTGAGAAGTTCCCTCGACTGTCTTTTCGCTCCATCATCAGATCGACGCCAAATTTTCACTAAACAGTAGTTGGCTAAAATACATAATAAAAAAATAACAAATGCCCTAGTCGCCACTACGATTTGCGAAGATTTCTCTCGTTTTCTCTAGGATACCATCATCAGATCCTGGTTTCCTTATCATGGTACCTTTGGGATATTTCCTTTCCAAAAAAAGGGTAATCAAAATCGGTTATAAAAGACGAAGCTATCCGCGAACACACATAAAAAAAGATATAAGTATATACTTGTACAGCCGTCTTGGCCCGTGTGGTGAATGAGATAGTGAGCCGGTATACATTTACGATGGTCTAGCTAGATCAGGCAGCAGAGCACTTTATCGGATTTGACAAGTCACGAAATTGAAATTTTTACGTGTAAAGCAAGCGCTGTACATTCTTACATTGTTAAGTGGTCGTCGACTTAAGAAGCGCTATGCTAAGGCCGAAGTTAGCTCTGTACTTGCAAGCTGATAGCACAAACTCGCACCTAGCAATAATGTTTTTCTTTTTTAAATTTGCCTACCATAGTGACGTCACTCCGCCTGGTGGTAAGCAGTCAGTGGAATTCAGAAGTGTGGAGGCCACTATACCAAAAGCCATCGTCTTAAACTGCTGGTATGGTTGCCTCTACTATGGCGGCTGGGAATGGGGTTAGGGGAAGGGAAAGAGATAGGTGAGGAAAGAGGAAAGGGGAGAAATTGGGCCACCGGCGCTCTCAGTCACCGAACGAAACGCAGTAGTACGGATACTACTACTCTTACGTCGATCTTCTATGAGAGGGTAGTACTTCCCCGGATAATCCGGCCCATTAATGCTGAAACCAGTGTGGATCTACTACCAAAAAATTTGTTCAGAAAGACAAAAAACTGCTATCCCAGTATTTTAGTAGGTACCTATTGACGATCGGCGCATTCCACTTAGAGCCATTGCCACTGTAATCAGCTTTTATATTTGTGTAGTTTTCCCTTCCACCCATTACGTACCATATACCTACTATATTCCTTCATAACCAGAGATTTAAATCTTTATTCTTAACAATAATGTTAAATGTGTAAAGAGTTCGTCAGCTTTACAGTAAGTTATTAGCGGAATCATCTTAGCGTTCATTATGTATACATATTATATTATATGTTTATTGGTATATGTATATATATATTTCTATACGTATGTATATATTGGTATGATATCTATGTATATATTGAGTATTTAATTTGTTTAATTTTTTAATTTTTGTATTCATAAGTAAATACTTACTCTAACTACTCACTACATAAAGCACCTACCTGGTTTCATCTTTGCATCACCCAAAGGTTGGCTGGTAGAGAATGCCTTTGGCTTTAAGCTCGCCTTTGTACAGTGTTTTATGCATAAAGAAATAAAATAAATAAATAAATAAAATAATGTTCTAATTAATTCCACTGCTTATTTGTTAGCACCGGAATTAATTAGAACATTTGTTTAATAGAGTTCGCTAATAACTAATAAGGTTTCTCAGTCTCAATAATTGTTACTGAGTTGCGCGTGGTAGTTGTTTTGACGCAAGTTCTATTTGCGCAGAAAGTTATACATTTATGACTTATGAATGACGCACTTACCGACTGTCTGATAAAATTATTTTTAGAAAAAAAATGAAAACCGACTTCAAACAATACCTACCTACATGTTCAATCCTTAACTAAAAAGTAGAAAATAATATTTTAATTACTTCATAGCAAAGAACGTTAAAGGGGAATCAACGCAATCCTTGATACCTATAATACTTTACTATTGATAGTTTTTGATCAGTTATTTTGGAGTCTGTGCCAGCCAAGAAGGGAAAAAAAGAAAAAAGAAACATACGACCCGAATTGATAACCTCCTCCTTTTTGAAGTCGGTTAAAAACTGTTTTGTGATTCAAAAATCCCTTTGCAGCATATCCTATGAATCAGAATATTTCCATTTTGTTTCGATAAAATACTGGGTGCAGTAGATGCACTGAAAATTACCTTATTTCATACACATACTGATTAACCTATGTACAATGTATTATTGTTGTTTGGTACAAACTTGGTTTGTAACAACAATAGGTACATATTGTCGAAATGCTTCCACGGTAAAAAGATAAACCTAAATAGCCAATGCTTAGACTATGCTCTCTCCCAAGCAATACATTTGGGCATTAGAATATTTATTTTATTTACCTACCCTTAGAATATGAAAAACTACTTTTTCTTATCTTTTGTACCTATTCGAATTATTTTCAGTTCGCTTAAAATATAACCTATCTGTCATGACATCCCTGGAACAGATTTGATCTTAAACAGTACCTACCTGTCTAATACCAAAAAATATAATACAATGCATTAGTATTAGTTGGACTGGCCTGTTTGCCTAGTGGTCAGTGACCCTGACTGCTAAGCCGGTCGTGGGTTCGATTCCCACCCAGGACAAACCTTTGTGTGATGAGCATGATTGTTTGTTCTGTGTCTGGGTGTAATTTATCTATAATATGTATGTATTTACAAAAAAAAATGTATATAAGTAGTATATCAGTTGTTTAGTACCCATAACACAAGCAAATATAATTGCTTAATTTGGGGCTAGATGGCGCTGTGTGAATGTGGTAGAATATTATTATTATTATTATTAGTCGTAAACTCATAAAAATATAGTTAAATATTTTTTTTACACTAATGTTAGAGTATATTAGTCGTATGTTGTGTTATGCAATGTTATCGCCAATAACGCATCGACGCGCTGCATCATTCAAGGTCGTACAGTCGCTGACTGCTCTCGTGACTAGTTATTTCCGCGACTAATATATTTCCACAACATTATTTATTAAGTGATTAATGAAGCAGTAAGTTTGTGATTCTCTCGGTATGTATAATAAAATGTAGCGTATATCACGCGGGATTAGTAAAAATTTTAATAAGCGAAATATTATTCAAATTGCAAAGACAATATAATTTGTAAGATTAACGTTTTGAAACTACTTGAAACATAGGTAAGAATACAAAACTTCAAAATACAATGCTAGAAAATAAATGACGAAATTATAAGTGTCTGTAATTCATATCTAATTTAAGCTTGAATATTTATTGGGTAATGTCTCAAAATAAAAAAACCACACTCTTTGCAGTCTGTAGAAACTGTGGTTACCTAATCTAACTTTATTAAAAGAAGTCCGGTAAGGAAATTTTGTTAGGTCGACATTATTGTCGCAATTTATTTATAGCTTTTAATGGTTTTGATCTCATAACCACTTCGTAAGTCTTGGGTTTGTTTTAAAAGAGTAAGTCTAAGCGGTGTCTAACGTCCGTACACACATAGTAGTGTAGTACCATTTTCTTTTCTTTTACACTTGACAATAATTATAAATCATATATAGGCTTTTGGTATAGTGGCCGACACTTTTGGATTCCACTGACTGCTTACCATCAGGCGGGGCGGAATCACTTTGGTGGGCTAAAATAAAAAAAAATAAAATAAATACATATAGACATAGCCGAAAATGAATCATTATCTACATTATCTGCTCGTATTAGAGGACAAGCCGATTTTTTATTGTTTAATATAATATGTAGGTATCTACATAGTTTTATGAATATAATACCTACATTACATAATGGGTAATTGGGTACCTAAATAATCCTTAACCTTCTTCATTAAAATTAGCAAAATTTCAAAAAAAAGATTAGCATTGTTTTAAGGTTGGTTACTGGTTTAAAAGCACCGTACAGTACGGGTACCTCGTACCAATGTGACGTTTTCACTTTCCTTTTTTTTTGTTTTTTTGACTTACAAATTAAGGAAAACATCGTGCGACGGTTTGAAGGCGACCACAATATAGGAAAAATATTCGGATAATAATTACTAATATTTACTAACTAAGTAGTGGACTAATATTAATTCCTTGCTCACAGTTACACTAAGAAGTAAACAAGATGTTGGGAGGTAGCGTGCTATGGTTCCGTCACGGATTGCGTCTTCACGACAACCCCTCACTTCACTCCGCACTCGAAGATCGTAGTGTACCTTTCTTTCCTATATTTATCTTCGATGGAGAGACCGCAGGTAAGGACATAGCAATAGTGACCACGTGATTTTATACACTAACAACATAACTCTTCACAGTTTTCGGTTAAAGAGTGTAGTCACGACTTGTTACATTCATAATTCTATTTCTAAAGAAAATAAAAATTAATAATTATGTAACAATTTTTTTTTACACGTTGTTAATAGTAATTTACTGAGACACATGCTGTCAAATACTACGTCATTCAACGTGGCACCAAAATTTACTTCTATAGGTAGATCTGTTACTATATTATATCATTTAATATATTATTATTACTTTGAATTACGAACGAAAACAACCCTCAGTAGTATATTATTGGGCATTCTGTCCCACCTGTCGCGCAGTCGAACAAGTTCGCCTACGCTCTGTTGTGACAGAATGCCCAATAATATACGATCGACTCGACTGTCTTGTATACATTTAAACCTTTTGAACAAAAAAGTGTTTAGTTGTGTAGTAGTAGTGTTGTGTATTTTGGTATCGTTTACGGATTAATTGATTCCTAAGACGGATTTTTACGCTTACCTCATTTCATTTAATAAAACAAGACAAAGGTCTTTTAATTATTTTATAAAAAAAAAAATAAATGACTGTATTTTAAGCGTTGTAGAAATTATACTATGTGGTTATGCTATGTGACTGCCTCTGTGGTTCGGTGGTACTGTGTAGGGACGTCGATGTGTCACGCAGAGGTCGTGGGTTTGATTCTCGCTCAGTATTACATACAATATTATACATAGCAACACCTACACACTGAGCGAGAATCGAATCCGCGATCTCAGCGTGGCAGTCCGTATGCAGTACCACCGAACCACATAGGCAGTCAACTCATCATATCAACAATACTTGAGTAAAAATAATGTTAGTTCTTCTGAAACATCTTGTGAAACCGTCTCTGAAAATAATTTATTTAGGGTCAAACCAGACTTGATCAGTGATCAACAGTAGCTTATCGGAAGCTCCAACACCTCAATCAGCACACATACAAAATCTAGTCGCGACGGTCATGTCGTCATTTGAACGCTTGAAGTAGCAACTGAACGCAGTTAGCTAGCATCGAAGCGATCGAACGCTACAAGTCACTAAACACTATAAACCTAACAACAATGCCAGTCACAAAATCATCAATCGCCTATGATAAATGTATCATGTGTGCTCGAAGCTAAATTTTAAAATTAATTGAACGCTCGCACTTCTTATCTGAATATCTAGGCGAAAACTCAACTTTGTTTTATAACAAATTTTGATTAGGTACCTTGGTTCTAATAAATTCGTTGATGATCCTGACTTGCGCTTCCTGTTGTTGTTGGCGACAGGCTGCTTGCGTGTGTGTGTAGTTTTCTTTTCAATTACAGCAGTTGGGTGATAGACCTCGCACTCAAATTCGGACCTGAAATATAAACGTAATAACATTTAATTAAAAATCACGGTCACGGTCTCATCACGGTCTAGGCGATTTCTACCAGACAACCTTAGAAAGGACAACATAACAATTTAGACAAGTAAAGAGATGGATAGTACACAGTGAAACTTATTACACTTACATTATTTATTATACTTACATTTTTTCAATCAACAGTCGATTTCTTGAGAAGGTAGCTTGATGAGTTGGTGACGGCAGGCGGAGCGGAAGAAGTCAGCGAGCGGCAGCAGGTCAGCAATCAACACCGAAAGTAACAACAACCGATAGTTGTATACTAATGAAAGAGTACTTTGAGTACGGTATCCCTACTTGAATACTTAAATTCGACTGTATCTAGGTCTTCGAAAACATGATGTTTAAAAACGAAATCGTGTGATAATCCTACTGTATTACAAAGTTGTTGCAAACCTTAAGTTATAGTGAATAAATCAACTACTTTTCTTGTACGTAGTGTATCAACGTAAAAATGAAGAGTAAGGAATTAGATCACAAACAGTTTCGACGCAAACAGTATCGATTGTTGATGCAGCGAAAAAACTTAGGGCTGACAAAATAAACTATATTATCAAAAGCAAACGATGATATTTAGATCAATAAGGTAAATGTGAATGCGTGCCATCCTTACCTAATATCGCTGATTTATGGGAATAGATTTTGTTGACCAGAAAAATATGAAGGTTGAATAAAGTCAAATAAAACTGTTGAATAAGTATTGCTTGTAATATTAAATTATGAAATGGTTACTTTATTGGAAAAAGGTCGTATGATTATAGTTAATAACAGGCTCATATGACTAATTATGTACCTACCTATTAAAATATTGAAAAAATTGTTTCGCTTAAAAACCAAATATTCTAAAACATAGGCTTTCATTATCATAAAGCAGCGGTGCAGTGGTTGACTGATTTATTAACGCGAAATAAATGACGTTATTAATTTAGGAAAATAAAGGTAAATGTTAACATTTTATCACGTGTGTTAAGCGTGTTACGTTTAAAGTATCTACTTAATTAAATTATATGTATGTTTTCTTTCAGGAAGCGTTATTTACATCGAATTGTGTTGGAAAGCGTGTTTTGGAGTTTGGTCTGACTGCCGCAAGTTAAATGCAAAGCGAAATATTTATTCATAATTTGTGGAAAATAACAGGTATACCTACTTACATTTTTAATGAGTGCTAAACAGTGGTAATATAATAATATTATGACGTTTTATAGTACTTATCCAATTTTTATAATTTTCAGAATTAATTTTTAAAAACTTTGGAATCTCGCGAAACCGTTTCCAAACAAATCAAGATATTAGGTACACCGCATTACGTTGAGAAGTTTGGCTGGGAAATAAACATAAATAATTAGGAAAATAAAAGGTAAATTTGATACTTAACGTTTACTTTCTCACAAAGGAATGAGCGGGTATAGACTTAATTAAATATTTTGTATGTTATTTTCAGGAAGCATCTGATTGACTGTCGGTTATTTTTTTCTACTGAGATCACACTAGAATACTTGAAAAGCTGACCATACAGAACATGAAGCTGTGCTGGAAATTGGATACAAATACCAGATGCATGTAGTACATTAATTATTGTTATATAAGGTGATGAATGATTGCATAATTGAGTATAAACCGCTTAGTAATACTGTGAGAAAAATATCATGAATCCGAATACTATCATAGTAGATGTTCAGGGGTTTAAAGATCTATGTAATAATTTTATAATAAAGGAATTAGCTTTTGCTAGTAGCGATTATACGCAGTCATTTTTAATAAAACCACCATATATGTTTAAATACTTAACAAGTAACGAAAAAAGGCAAGTTAAATGGTTGGAAAGGAACAGAGGCATTTATTGGAATGAGGGTTATATCGACTACAGAGAATTCCAACGTATAATCGTTCCGTATCTAGAAAATAAGGAAATCGTTGTAAACGGTTTAGAGAAAGTGAAATGGATTAAGGATCTTTGTGAGAATTGTAATGTGTCTGACCTTAGTGAAAAAAACTGTCCTAGTTTCTCTGTGTTGTATGATAAGTACTGTGATGAAAAAAATAATTTAAATTGTACTAAACATTTAAAGATGTGTGCCCTAAAAAATGTGTTGTGTATTAAAAAACATTTGAATTTGTAAAGAAATGTGTATTTCAGTTTAAAGTAAATAAAAATAATGAAATCTTAAAAAGGTGTTTATTTCACTAGTTTACCTGCTACAATAAAAATAATTAAATTAAATTAAAAGAATAAAACAAAAAATAACTTTAACTGTCTAACCAAAGTTACAACATTAATTATAAATAACAATAAACACAAAACCCTGAAAAATATTAAAAATCGCTGTCAATCAAAGATTTTGATATTTTTTTAACTAACGATTCCGTATCGTCCATAACACTATCAATAGCGTCTTTAACGATGTATTGTGCATTTATTATCACGTTCTCACTATCACTATCACTATCACTGGTATTGTTATTGCAGAGATCGATAACTGATATTTTTATCAGTTTTATCCCACGTCGATGCAGTTTACTCATCACGAAAGATTTTGTAGGTTGTTTCTTAAGAGAAGGCTTTTCTCGACGTTGTCGTTTGGTTTTTTTTTCCTTCGTAAGTTGACTGCAGTGCGGGGGTTCGTTGTAAATCATCTCAGATAGTCCTTCGTAAGGATCCTGAGCGTACTGGCTGAATACAATTTCTGAATCGCAAATCTGAAAAAAAATATAAGAAAATTATTAGCTATTAAAAAAAGAAAAATCAAATAAACAAATAAATATTAAAATAATTATTTTGCTCACCGATGACATGATTATGATGCACACTGTTAGATCAAATATCTCTTATTTTATTGTACAAGTACTCGAGACAGATAATATTTCTTAAACAGCTTAAAGGTAACTAATTTAGGCAAATAATTATATAGTAATACCCTGACAGGAAACGAGCATTGCGACATTATAAGTTAGGGTCTGTTCACATAGACCTAATTGTTATACGGCGATGGTTTTCATTATAATGACAAAGCATATTATGCTCGTTATACATTTGATTGAAAATAACTCTTATCTATATAATAATAAAAGCGAAATACCACTGATAACAAAGCCTTTCAATTGTTGATATAAAGCGTGTATGAACTCGATCAATCAACAAATAGCAAGCTTGCATTTATAGTGTCATTGACAAGCAGTATATCATATTTCGTTATTGTAAACTAGTATCGCTCTCTGACGTTACCTGCGAATTATTGACATGAACCTAATTCGTTTATAATTTTATTGGTTAGCAATAATTAAACAGTGTATTAACAAATAAAACAATGTAAATTAATAATTTACTTCATTTAATAAACAATAATTACACTTAAGTACTTATTTATAATCTACAGATACAGAATAGTTACTATACATAATTATATTATACTAGGTTATCATTAACAATTATAATTGTTGAGTGCCAATGTTTTTATTGCTATTTGTTCTAGTTAGTATGGACTAAAATTCTCGTACGTATAATTAAAACGAAGAATTACAAACACATTTTTTTAATTAACCTATGCTGTTCTAACATACACATAAACATACATTTTTATTTTAAAAATGAGCAATGACCCCAAGCTTGGGTTGCGATTTTACAATTAGATATCGCGCGTTTATCATCATTGTTAGATAAAGCAATTTTGTTTACACTTTGTGTAAATATTTCGTGTTTAATGGATTTAAACACAATATTTTGCCTACGAATAACTTCACTATTAAATAAA
This sequence comes from Parascotia fuliginaria, assembly GCA_963082885.1. Taxonomy (NCBI): domain Eukaryota; kingdom Metazoa; phylum Arthropoda; class Insecta; order Lepidoptera; family Erebidae; genus Parascotia; species Parascotia fuliginaria. Next base: position 16,239,119 of record OY720178.1, read on the forward strand.
ACGTTTTCGTAATCTGTGATACTTAGATCACGAATAACACAAGATTTAACTCCTTTTGCTTTTTTAATTATTTTGTCCTCTGTTTTTATTGAATAAAGTTTAGATCTTAAACCGACGAAATCTGTTATAACTTTTCCTCCCATTTCATCTTTGAAAAGACCCGGAATTTTTTTATTCATTTGAGGTAACATAAATTGATTTTCTACATTATAGTTACTGGTGTCGAAGTATTGCAGTAACTGATGTTTTATATCGTGATAAAAATCGTTAGTGATTATTTCGTAAACAAAAGAATCCGTGTCTGTATAACATAATTTCACTCTTCCCTTATACATAGGTTTAATTATATTATAGTGAAAGTGGTACATGTGTGATTTAGATAGTTCTAAAACGGTGAAACCAATATATATAGGCTTGTCTAAAATTATCTGATCTGGTTTCATTTGTATCGTTACTAAGTTCTCGGAAAGAATTGATGCGCTATGAAAATAGGGGTTGTTCACGAGTCTCTCAGCGTAGGAAGACTTTTTGGTTTTGTTATTCGTATCATTCCACTGATTAACCAAATGAACAGACACTCTGTTTTCTGTGTTTTCCAAGGTTTTTCCAAAAACGCTATTATTTAACAACTTGAAGAAATCTTGTTCAAATGTACTGGTTGCCTTTTGTCGTAGTTGTGTATTTAATTCAATGTATTGCTTTAAATAGGGACTTTGTCTAAATGTGATGACTCTATGAATTTTGCGTAGTATCAAACCGTGCTCCAAACATTTTTTTAAATGCACATAATGAATCACATAGTTATATTTATTATATAGATTTGAAACCAGTTTTTTAGTTTTACCTCCAGGTGGTATGCATTTTTCAGGACAAAAAGGTAAGTCATTATGTTCGCTGTGTAAGGATTCAGGATTCATTTAGATCAATAAGGTAAATGTGAATGCGTGCCATCCTTACCTAATATCGCTGATTTATGGGAATAGATTTTGTTGACCAGAAAAATATGAAGGTTGAATAAAGTCAAATAAAACTGTTGAATAAGTATTGCTTGTAATATTAAATTATGAAATGGTTACTTTATTGGAAAAAGGTCGTATGATTATAGTTAATAACAGGCTCATATGACTAATTATGTACCTACCTATTAAAATATTGAAAAAATTGTTTCGCTTAAAAACCAAATATTCTAAAACATAGGCTTTCATTATCATAAAGCAGCGGTGCAGTGGTTGACTGATTTATTAACGCGAAATAAATGACGTTATTAATTTAGGAAAATAAAGGTAAATGTTAACATTTTATCACGTGTGTTAAGCGTGTTACGTTTAAAGTATCTACTTAATTAAATTATATGTATGTTTTCTTTCAGGAAGCGTTATTTACATCGAATTGTGTTGGAAAGCGTGTTTTGGAGTTTGGTCTGACTGCCGCAAGTTAAATGCAAAGCGAAATATTTATTCATAATTTGTGGAAAATAACAGGTATACCTACTTACATTTTTAATGAGTGCTAAACAGTGGTAATATAATAATATTATGACGTTTTATAGTACTTATCCAATTTTTATAATTTTCAGAATTAATTTTTAAAAACTTTGGAATCTCGCGAAACCGTTTCCAAACAAATCAAGATATTAGGTACACCGCATTACGTTGAGAAGTTTGGCTGGGAAATAAACATAAATAATTAGGAAAATAAAAGGTAAATTTGATACTTAACGTTTACTTTCTCACAAAGGAATGAGCGGGTATAGACTTAATTAAATATTTTGTATGTTATTTTCAGGAAGCATCTGATTGACTGTCGGTTATTTTTTTCTACTGAGATCACACTAGAATACTTGAAAAGCTGACCATACAGAACATGAAGCTGTGCTGGAAATTGGATACAAATACCAGATGCATGTAGTACATTAATTATTGTTATATAAGGTGATGAATGATTGCATAATTGAGTATAAACCGCTTAGTAATACTGTGAGAAAAATATCATGAATCCGAATACTATCATAGTAGATGTTCAGGGGTTTAAAGATCTATGTAATAATTTTATAATAAAGGAATTAGCTTTTGCTAGTAGCGATTATACGCAGTCATTTTTAATAAAACCACCATATATGTTTAAATACTTAACAAGTAACGAAAAAAGGCAAGTTAAATGGTTGGAAAGGAACAGAGGCATTTATTGGAATGAGGGTTATATCGACTACAGAGAATTCCAACGTATAATCGTTCCGTATCTAGAAAATAAGGAAATCGTTGTAAACGGTTTAGAGAAAGTGAAATGGATTAAGGATCTTTGTGAGAATTGTAATGTGTCTGACCTTAGTGAAAAAAACTGTCCTAGTTTCTCTGTGTTGTATGATAAGTACTGTGATGAAAAAAATAATTTAAATTGTACTAAACATTTAAAGATGTGTGCCCTAAAAAATGTGTTGTGTATTAAAAAACATTTGAATTTGTAAAGAAATGTGTATTTCAGTTTAAAGTAAATAAAAATAATGAAATCTTAAAAATGTGTTTATTTCACTAGTTTACCTGCTACAATAAAAATAATTAAATTAAATTAAAAGAATAAAACAAAAAATAACTTTAACTGTCTAACCAAAGTTACAACATTAATTATAAATAACAATAAACACAAAACCCTGAAAAATATTAAAAATCGCTGTCAATCAAAGATTTTGATATTTTTTTAACTAACGATTCCGTATCGTCCATAACACTATCAATAGCGTCTTTAACGATGTATTGTGCATTTATTATCACGTTCTCACTATCACTATCACTATCACTGGTATTGTTATTGCAGAGATCGATAACTGATATTTTTATCAGTTTTATCCCACGTCGATGCAGTTTACTCATCACGAAAGATTTTGTAGGTTGTTTCTTAAGAGAAGGCTTTTCTCGACGTTGTCGTTTGGTTTTTTTTTCCTTCGTAAGTTGACTGCAGTGCGGGGGTTCGTTGTAAATCATCTCAGATAGTCCTTCGTAAGGATCCTGAGCGTACTGGCTGAATACAATTTCTGAATCGCAAATCTGAAAAAAAATATAAGAAAATTATTAGCTATTAAAAAAAGAAAAATCAAATAAACAAATAAATATTAAAATAATTATTTTGCTCACCGATGACATGATTATGATGCACACTGTTAGATCAAATATCTCTTATTTTATTGTACAAGTACTCGAGACAGATAATATTTCTTAAACAGCTTAAAGGTAACTAATTTAGGCAAATAATTATATAGTAATACCCTGACAGGAAACGAGCATTGCGACATTATAAGTTAGGGTCTGTTCACATAGACCTAATTGTTATACGGCGATGGTTTTCATTATAATGACAAAGCATATTATGCTCGTTATACATTTGATTGAAAATAACTCTTATCTATATAATAATAAAAGCGAAATACCACTGATAACAAAGCCTTTCAATTGTTGATATAAAGCGTGTATGAACTCGATCAATCAACAAATAGCAAGCTTGCATTTATAGTGTCATTGACAAGCAGTATATCATATTTCGTTATTGTAAACTAGTATCGCTCTCTGACGTTACCTGCGAATTATTGACATGAACCTAATTCGTTTATAATTTTATTGGTTAGCAATAATTAAACAGTGTATTAACAAATAAAACAATGTAAATTAATAATTTACTTCATTTAATAAACAATAATTACACTTAAGTACTTATTTATAATCTACAGATACAGAATAGTTACTATACATAATTATATTATACTAGGTTATCATTAACAATTATAATTGTTGAGTGCCAATGTTTTTATTGCTATTTGTTCTAGTTAGTATGGACTAAAATTCTCGTACGTATAATTAAAACGAAGAATTACAAACACATTTTTTTAATTAACCTATGCTGTTCTAACATACACATAAACATACATTTTTATTTTAAAAATGAGCAATGACCCCAAGCTTGGGTTGCGATTTTACAATTAGATATCGCGCGTTTATCATCATTGTTAGATAAAGCAATTTTGTTTACACTTTGTGTAAATATTTCGTGTTTAATGGATTTAAACACAATATTTTGCCTACGAATAACTTCACTATTAAATAAAACGTTTTCGTAATCTGTGATACTTAGATCACGAATAACACAAGATTTAACTCCTTTTGCTTTTTTAATTATTTTGTCCTCTGTTTTTATTGAATAAAGTTTAGATCTTAAACCGACGAAATCTGTTATAACTTTTCCTCCCATTTCATCTTTGAAAAGACCCGGAATTTTTTTATTCATTTGAGGTAACATAAATTGATTTTCTACATTATAGTTACTGGTGTCGAAGTATTGCAGTAACTGATGTTTTATATCGTGATAAAAATCGTTAGTGATTATTTCGTAAACAAAAGAATCCGTGTCTGTATAACATAATTTCACTCTTCCCTTATACATAGGTTTAATTATATTATAGTGAAAGTGGTACATGTGTGATTTAGATAGTTCTAAAACGGTGAAACCAATATATATAGGCTTGTCTAAAATTATCTGATCTGGTTTCATTTGTATCGTTACTAAGTTCTCGGAAAGAATTGATGCGCTATGAAAATAGGGGTTGTTCACGAGTCTCTCAGCGTAGGAAGACTTTTTGGTTTTGTTATTCGTATCATTCCACTGATTAACCAAATGAACAGACACTCTGTTTTCTGTGTTTTCCAAGGTTTTTCCAAAAACGCTATTATTTAACAACTTGAAGAAATCTTGTTCAAATGTACTGGTTGCCTTTTGTCGTAGTTGTGTATTTAATTCAATGTATTGCTTTAAATAGGGACTTTGTCTAAATGTGATGACTCTATGAATTTTGCGTAGTATCAAACCGTGCTCCAAACATTTTTTTAAATGCACATAATGAATCACATAGTTATATTTATTATATAGATTTGAAACCAGTTTTTTAGTTTTACCTCCAGGTGGTATGCATTTTTCAGGACAAAAAGGTAAGTCATTATGTTCGCTGTGTAAGGATTCAGGGTAAAGCAGATCGACTTCTAGTATGAAACCCCATTTCGCATTGTCATCAATACATTCAACATGTAATTGGTTTATTTCATTTTGATTTAAAAATCTAAAATCTGAATAGGGTAAATATTGACACATACTGTAACCGTAAAGGTTATTGCAGTCCAAATAAACTATAAAACATTGTGGTTTTGAAGCATCGCATTTTGATAAATACTTATTATTAGCTTTTGCATAGCGATGGGAGCACATACACAAACCACCTCTAATACCGTTTTGAATCATTCGTACGATAGCTAAGTCAGAAACGAGTTCAAGTTGAACACCTGTTTTCAATAGCATTGCGTCAAATGATAAACTAGGTGCGGTTATGTAAAACGCAGGGTCCAGTTTATAATGTTGTTTACAAGTTTTTCGAAAATTCTGGAATATATCAGTTAGTAACAGAACATCTGTTTTCAAATATAAATCAGTATATTCACCTAAATCTTTTATATTGAATTCATTCCAAACCAAACAAGCATGTTTATAATCTTCATCTGAAATAGCTTGGTTAGTTAGAACGCTGAAAAAATGTTGCCTCGATGGTAACTTGGTTTCTTCATAACATTTCCAGTTAGTCATATAATCATAAGGATACACCCCCTTCCTTGTAAGCAAATTAAATTGATCATTGTTAGGAAAATGAGAGCGTAGAGTGATGAAATCGTCATTATGCATAGTTTTCGCAAGTTTGTCTAAGCTAGCTCCTAAAAAACTAAAGGAATCTAGAAATCGTAATTGAACGTATTCATTTTCGGCGATCTGTATGAATTTGGAAAACGAAATATATTTTTCTTTAGTCTTTGGAATAATTGTTAACTTTCCAGGCATCTCTCCTAATTTCTGTATAAATAAATGACAATCGTATCCTGATAAGTTATGGAAAAATATCGGTATGAATTTAGGTATTTTATACTGTAGATTACAATGTCTATGAGCGGCGCCACGGTATCGTCCTGTTATATGACAATGATCTCTAACTTTATTAGTCCAAAGTAGGTTTTCACATATGTAACATTTATAAGCTTGTTGAAAATCTTGCGCGTCGTCTTCTGTAAATGTCATGACATGGGTTTCGGTTAATACTTTGTAAATCTTTTTAACATCAGCATAAAGAAATTCTATAAATTTTGAAACACAGTCAAAACCGCGATAACTTTTAAATACCTCCTTATTAAAAGTGTAATTTAACGAAGAAACAATGTTATAGGCGAATGCTACAGGCACGTGTCGTTGTAAAAACGATGTATTAGCAGTGTCGGGTTCACTAACGGATGTTGGTTCCAGCAATGTTTCGAAATCAGCGTATATGACGAATGGAATATTTTGTTTCCTATCATAATTTTTAAACTGTAATACAGATCCTTTTTCAGGTAAAATAGTTACGATTCCTCCACATAGATGATCATCGATTTGTTTAGGAGTAGGAAAGAACAATAAGCAACTTTCACAAAAATATAATTTACTATGATGTTTCGTGATTTGGGTTTTAACAAGACGAGGCAAATCTTTGATGAGACAATAATGGGATGAACTATCATTTTCTAAGAACAATAGATGAATACTCTTAGATTTATCCTTACACGATTCAGGTTTGTACAGAGGACCTGTTATCAGCTTATTGTTTTTTAAACCGTATACGTATATATTTATAGATGGGTTATTTCTTTCAAAAATAACTATATCTGAAAAACTCATGGGAAAAGAAATATCCTTAACATTTAAAACATCTCGAAAGTGAGGATAAGATGTTACTCGCTCTGGATGTCGATTTGTTGGGTACAAGGCAGCCACAACGCACCACAAAAAACAATAATTATCATTATTGTGAATATTTAAACACGCCTTTTTGTTCTTTATAAACTTGGGTAAATCTATAAAATAAGATCCACCGAGTGGTTGATACTTATTAACATTGACTTCTAAATGTAAATTACTTAAAAATGACCATCCACTGTCTCTCTCCTCAAATTCTTCAATTTTTTTCAACAACGACGCGACTACCGTTTCATAAATAGTATTGAAATCATAATTAAAATGTATGACAAAATTTTTGGTGGCAAAAGATTTGATTTCTTGTAAATCGTTTTTGTACAATAGAAATAAACAAAAATGTTGAAAATTAATTTTTACTGCGTTATGTTTTTTAAGTGAATCATCGATTAAAGATTTAACTTGTTCGCGAATATTACTAAAAAAGAATTCAGGAAAATTATTTGCTTCATCTTTGGATGCAATAACTCTGTAACTAATAATACGTCCTTTAAACGACGATCGTAAGATTTCAACGTTTTCAAGAATAGGTATAGTACTAATATTTTTGTGTTTATTAGTTCGTAAGTGACTGGTCCAGCAACGATTATCTACATAAACATTGCAAACCAAGCAATGAGGCATTTTGATACAATTATAAATGTATAAACATAAAAGTACTATAAGTAGTTAACTGATAAATAATTCGCTATGAGAATAATTGAAAGGTTAAAAATCTAAAGAACGATGTGTCAAAATTTTAAATGTTGAACGACAACACGATATGTGTGCCAAATCTAACAATATACAAATTACAACAAATGGTACAAAAGTGGTACTTGAATCCTTTAGATTTTCAACCTTTCAGCTGGTACAGAGCAATAAAATAGGTACCTTATATAACAATAATTAATGTACTACATGCATCTGGTATTTGTATCCAATTTCCAGCACAGCTTCATGTTCTGTATGGTCAGCTTTTCAAGTATTCTAGTGTGATCTCAGTAGAAAAAAATAACCGACAGTCAATCAGATGCTTCCTGAAAATAACATACAAAATATTTAATTAAGTCTATACCCGCTCATTCCTTTGTGAGAAAGTAAACGTTAAGTATCAAATTTACCTTTTATTTTCCTAATTATTTATGTTTATTTCCCAGCCAAACTTCTCAACGTAATGCGGTGTACCTAATATCTTGATTTGTTTGGAAACGGTTTCGCGAGATTCCAAAGTTTTTAAAAATTAATTCTGAAAATTATAAAAATTGGATAAGTACTATAAAACGTCATAATATTATTATATTACCACTGTTTAGCACTCATTAAAAATGTAAGTAGGTATACCTGTTATTTTCCACAAATTATGAATAAATATTTCGCTTTGCATTTAACTTGCGGCAGTCAGACCAAACTCCAAAACACGCTTTCCAACACAATTCGATGTAAATAACGCTTCCTGAAAGAAAACATACATATAATTTAATTAAGTAGATACTTTAAACGTAACACGCTTAACACACGTGATAAAATGTTAACATTTACCTTTATTTTCCTAAATTAATAACGTCATTTATTTCGCGTTAATAAATCAGTCAACCACTGCACCGCTGCTTTATGATAATGAAAGCCTATGTTTTAGAATATTTGGTTTTTAAGCGAAACAATTTTTTCAATATTTTAATAGGTAGGTACATAATTAGTCATATGAGCCTGTTATTAACTATAATCATACGACCTTTTTCCAATAAAGTAACCATTTCATAATTTAATATTACAAGCAATACTTATTCAACAGTTTTATTTGACTTTATTCAACCTTCATATTTTTCTGGTCAACAAAATCTATTCCCATAAATCAGCGATATTAGGTAAGGATGGCACGCATTCACATTTACCTTATTGATCTAAATATCATCGTTTGCTTTTGATAATATAGTTTATTTTGTCAGCCCTAAGTTTTTTCGCTGCATCAACAATCGATACTGTTTGCGTCGAAACTGTTTGTGATCTAATTCCTTACTCTTCATTTTTACGTTGATACACTACGTACAAGAAAAGTAGTTGATTTATTCACTATAACTTAAGGGTTTGCAACAACTTTGTAATACAGTAGGATTATCACACGATTTCGTTTTTAAACATCATGTTTTCGAAGACCTAGATACAGTCGAATTTAAGTATTCAAGTAGGGATACCGTACTCAAAGTACTCTTTCATTAGTATACAACTATCGGTTGTTGTTACTTTCGGTGTTGATTGCTGACCTGCTGCCGCTCGCTGACTTCTTCCGCTCCGCCTGCCGTCACCAACTCATCAAGCTACCTTCTCAAGAAATCGACTGTTGATTGAAAAAATGTAAGTATAATAAATAATGTAAGTGTAATAAGTTTCACTGTGTACTATCCATCTCTTTACTTGTCTAAATTGTTATGTTGTCCTTTCTAAGGTTGTCTGGTAGAAATCGCCTAGACCGTGATGAGACCGTGACCGTGATTTTTAATTAAATGTTATTACGTTTATATTTCAGGTCCGAATTTGAGTGCGAGGTCTATCACCCAACTGCTGTAATTGAAAAGAAAACTACACACACACGCAAGCAGCCTGTCGCCAACAACAACAGGAAGCGCAAGTCAGGATCATCAACGAATTTATTAGAACCAAGGTACCTAATCAAAATTTGTTATAAAACAAAGTTGAGTTTTCGCCTAGATATTCAGATAAGAAGTGCGAGCGTTCAATTAATTTTAAAATTTAGCTTCGAGCACACATGATACATTTATCATAGGCGATTGATGATTTTGTGACTGGCATTGTTGTTAGGTTTATAGTGTTTAGTGACTTGTAGCGTTCGATCGCTTCGATGCTAGCTAACTGCGTTCAGTTGCTACTTCAAGCGTTCAAATGACGACATGACCGTCGCGACTAGATTTTGTATGTGTGCTGATTGAGGTGTTGGAGCTTCCGATAAGCTACTGTTGATCACTGATCAAGTCTGGTTTGACCCTAAATAAATTATTTTCAGAGACGGTTTCACAAGATGTTTCAGAAGAACTAACATTATTTTTACTCAAGTATTGTTGATATGATGAGTTGACTGCCTATGTGGTTCGGTGGTACTGCATACGGACTGCCACGCTGAGATCGCGGATTCGATTCTCGCTCAGTGTGTAGGTGTTGCTATGTATAATATTGTATGTAATACTGAGCGAGAATCAAACCCACGACCTCTGCGTGACACATCGACGTCCCTACACAGTACCACCGAACCACAGAGGCAGTCACATAGCATAACCACATAGTATAATTTCTACAACGCTTAAAATACAGTCATTTATTTTTTTTTTTATAAAATAATTAAAAGACCTTTGTCTTGTTTTATTAAATGAAATGAGGTAAGCGTAAAAATCCGTCTTAGGAATCAATTAATCCGTAAACGATACCAAAATACACAACACTACTACTACACAACTAAACACTTTTTTGTTCAAAAGGTTTAAATGTATACAAGACAGTCGAGTCGATCGTATATTATTGGGCATTCTGTCACAACAGAGCGTAGGCGAACTTGTTCGACTGCGCGACAGGTGGGACAGAATGCCCAATAATATACTACTACCCTCAAATACTGAAACGTCTCTTAAATTTGTTGCTACCTTTGTTACATTAATATGAGTTTTAGAGAGCGAAAAAATTCCAACAGGTACAAAGGTCGTTGGCTACAACCGTATGCGGTACCTTCTGGAAGCGTTGGATGATCTGGACAGCCAGTTTAAGAAGCATGGAGGTAGACTCATTATGATAAAGGGGAAGCCCAACGTTGTGTTTCGCAGACTCTGGGAAGAATTCGGTGAGTTAACAATGTAAAGAATATTTGTAGCGGACCAGCCGACCTATCGTTCTCTTCAAAAATCGTTGAGGTCTCTGTTCAGTAGTGAGGGTTCTGCGTCTAAGATGATGATAATGATAGTGACCGATTTGCACATTACACTGTCAATTAAGCAGTACTCCCAACTCGGTTACAATTTGATGGATTAATTGGTTGATTACTGACGTGACGACGATTTTAATAATAGTGAATACTATTTATTATACCATTGTAAAGGACCTTTTCTTCAAGATATATTCAGTAACACGATCTGTAACTCTAGGTATCCGAAAGCTATGCTTCGAGCAGGATTGCGAGCCAGTGTGGAGAACTCGCGATGACAGTGTAAAGACCGCGTGTAAAGAGATTGGCGTCACTTGCAAGGAGCATGTGTCCCATACATTGTGGGAGCCGGACATGGTCATCAAAGCTAATGGAGGAATACCACCACTTACTTATCAGATGTTCTTGGTAAGCGAAATTATCGCTTCCGATCCGATCTATTATAATTTATGTTCAGGATTTTAATTTATGTACATGCATGATAAATTATGTTCTAATTTAAGCTAGGGCGCCAAGAGGTGACGACCACACCACACGCTACCTAGTACTTATGCGTAATCATCAGTGAATTGAATAATAACAGTCAATCTATCACATTAAAAGATAGTCGGCAAATTATCCTGTACAGGATAGTTCATACGTACAGGAGCGTACTGTGAAAAGCCACCTAATACCACATTTGGAGTGAGCTTGCGGAGTCTTGCAGTGGACATTTTTTCGGTTAAGCTTTCTTGCACACGAACGGCACGTTGTTAACGGCAGCCGTCGACACGGGTCGGTGGCAGTCGGCTACTACTGCTACTTGTGCTAAAGGAAAAATATTTGATTTTCGTGGTAGTTTCCGAGGATTAGAAATTACCCATGAAAGATATCTCGTAATGTCAAAACACTTCCAAATTTTCACGAATGGTTCTAACAAACTTTCCTTAGTCAAAATATGTAGCTTCGCCATTTTACGTAATCATGTTTTTGGTGGGCTTTCATAAGTTGTTTATGACAATATTTTATTTTTATTGTGTTTATTTTTGGCCAAGAATATTGAGTTTTGCGCCTGTTGTGCGACGTCAAATCTTCAGTCGGCAGCAACCAGCGCCTGCCGTTGGTAACATGCCGTTCATGTGTTTGAAGTCTTTGGTGATGTATTAGCAAATCTCTAAGAATGAATGAAACGTGCGACCGCAATCAGTTTAGATGAATCACACTTTTTATTTTAGGATTTGATCAATGTTACTACTTGTTATTATAGCACACGGTAGCTACCATAGGCGACCCACCACGCCCCGTTCCAGAGGTTGATCTCAACGGGGTCATATTTGAAACGCTCCCGGAGAGCTTCTATCAAGAATTTACTGTATTTGACAAGGTAATGTACCTACTAAAGCATATTCTAGGTGAATGCAGTTAAGGAGCTACTTGCTTTGCATTTTAAAGAACCTGGACTTGTTCTTTACAATCTTCTTGTTCTTACCGAGTGGTTAGGGGTGAACCAAGATTTGTTCAGGTCGCCAATGACTTATTATAATGGCATCCGATTTGACCTAAAGACTGTTATCAACATAGTAATAGCCGGAACCGACTTTCAACGTGCCCTCCGAAGCACGGAGACGATTTGAGATCAAATACCTCTAAGCGGTCACCCATCTATGAGCTTGCCGCACTCTTAGTTGCCTAACCAGCTGTTCGTTTACCGATCAGTAATCCCAATGAGCTATGAAAGTCTCTATAAAATGCAAGGCAAGGTTCCCATTAACAACCGTTTTGCCCAAATTCGCCCTTCTAGACTCCTAAGCCGGAAGACCTGGGCGTTTTCCTGGAGAACGAAGATATTCGTATGATCCGTTGGGTCGGAGGGGAGACAACAGCATTGAAACAAATGCAGCAGCGTCTAGCTGTGGAGTACGAGACTTTCTGCAGGTAACTTCACAGGTTTCGGATACTAATTAAACAGTCTAACTAGAAAAGAACCTTTATTGTATAGAAAGAAAAGGAGTGAAGTTTTCAGTTGCCTTAATCTCAGCTGTTCTTTTAGTTTCGAGATCATATTTAATGCTGATTCCAATTCAATCTATTAATAAAACACTTCTCACACCCTATAGAAAACTCACAAGTTCTTCGTTTCGTTTAAAAACTGACAAAAAATAATTCCTATGTGATTTTAAATTTTATTTAAAATTTAAGTACTTAAATGTTATAATTTTTATTATCTAATTTCTATGCGCTTAATTTTTATTTCTATGTTAGAGTGCTATTTATTTTGTAAATTTGGAGTAAACTATGAAACTAGTGCCTGATAATATATTTTTTTTGAAAGCTAATATTTTAGTTTAATTAAAGTAAACTTTGTTAACGGATTTGAAAAGAGTCGCTTCTCTTCGGTCATCGGTTGACAATAAGTCAGCTGCTTTAAATCGAGCAAGAACTTATTGTTATAATGTCAAAAGTCTACTTTAAATTTGAATTTATATATTTCTTTCAGGGGCTCGTATTTACCAACGCACGGCAATCCAGATTTACTTGGACCGCCTATATCTTTGAGTCCGGCACTACGTTTTGGATGTCTCTCAGTTAGGAGGTAAGTTTATCGTTAAAATCGTTTTAAGTAAAATTTTAGTGTCCGCTTTTATCAGTTTAAAAGCAAACTCCGTATCTACGCACAGACTTTTTTTATTATAGATAAGGTAGGTAGGTACAGTTTTAATTTTTAAGGTGCCGTACCTTAAAAGGTAAACAGGACCCCTAAACGATCTGTCTGTCTGTCTGTTAAAATATTTATCTCTGTAACGCGAAGAAGTATCAAGTTACATTTGACTATGTCGGTGGTTCGGTGGTACTGTGTACGGACTGCCACGCAGAGGTCGCGGGTTCGATTCCCGCTCAGTGCAAATATTTGTGTGCATGAACATGGTTATTTGCATTGGTCTGGGTGTTTCTATGTATAATATGTATAAGTGTTTATAAAAAAAGTATATAAGTATGTATATCCGCATTCTAGAACCCATACCACAAACTATAATATAATAATGCTTACTTTGGGTCTAAATAGCGTTGTGTAGCCGTTTTATTATTATTGTATTATATTCAATTTATATCGAAAACTCTTGTCTACTAACTCTAAAAGCTGTGAAAATGTAAGAAGTTGTATGAAATACGTACTTACCTAACTTTATTTACTACCAAAGAAAAAATCATAAAAAGTAATGACAAACAAAATATGGAGCATATTTTTTGAAGTTGATAGTGTCATTTTGTAATAGCTTTCAGTATAAATAATAATAATAATAATAATATTTCAACAACTACACACAACGCCATCTAGACCCAAAGTAAGCATAAAATGTTTGTCTTACAGTTTCTACTGGTCACTACAAGATTTGTTCCATCAAGTTCATCAAGGCCGTCTGGCGTCTACGCATTTTATTACAGGTAATTCATGCCTTGCAAACATATTATTTTATTCAATAGTAGTATTAAGTATTATTATTTTATTTTATTTTTGATGAATAAATATGTTTGTTTTGTGTTTTATTTTCAAGTAGTGAGCTGTCCCGGCCGTAGTTACTGATATGTGTATGACATGATTATGAATACAAATAATTCAAATCTCGGCTTTTCCCTAGTACCTATTATAAACATGTGATTTTTGTTCATTATTGCTCATACCTTCTCTGTATGAGAAAGAAGTCTTATATTATAAGTAAACAGCGCGACACACGGTGACAGTGTATTTTATTTGCTCCGAAGTTTTTAATCGTAAAGTAGTGAAAAACTAACTATTTTTATAAAAACTATATACCATCACAAAGTCTGGGTTGTAGCCTTTACAGTGGTGAAAGTGTGGGATCGGAACTCCTCAAGATGAGTGAGTAATCATTAAATTAATATTTCTCAACGGCTTATTTGAAAAGTGTAACTGACCTGCGCAACTCGCAGTCCGGTCGATGCTACGCACACATAGAAAAATAAAACACGCACAGCATTACAATCCAGCGCTTACACCGCTTCACCGCTAAATGCCATTAGACAGGCGAATAATATTTCTAAGATTATTTTTTGAAATTTGAGTTTTTTTTTTTTTGCTTGGACGAATCTACATGCATGATGGCTAATGTGATGGGCTTATGTGCTGGATGCCGTAATAAAATTCCCAATAAGGAGTACTTGAACTGTGCTTTCTGTAAGCTTAAATATGACCTTTCATGCGCCAACATACCCGTTAAACGTTTTTCTTCTATGAGTACTGATCAAAAGAATAACTGGAAGTGTTATGGGTGTCGCGCTAAGCAACCGAAAACAGATAATAGTAATACGCCACTGCGTTCCGAAGACCGATATGTATCAGACTCACCAGGCATGTCATGCAACTCGAAAGCTTCACCTATAATTGATAATATTACCCAGCGAAATAAAACTTTAGTATTCCAGAACACAAGCAACGAACGTACTGACCAAAAATCGCAACTGTCCGCCCTGACTAAAGATGATATTCGAGATATAATTAGAGAAGAACTTAATTTTATGAGATCTACATTAGGAAAAGAGCTTCAGGAGACACTTAAGCAAATGGTCAGACGTGAATTTCAGTCCGTCAAGAACGAAATTTCTGCTTTGGAAGGTAGTGTAACATTTTTGAACGAAAATTATGAGAACACCAAAATGACCATAGCCACGTATGAAGAAACATTGGGTGAGCTTAAGAAAGAGAACACTCAACTGAACATTAAAGTTCAGGATCTACAAATAAGGCTGCAGGTCATAGAGCAACACAACCGCTCTAACAATCTAGAGGTACAATGTGTCCCCGAACATCGACAAGAAAACTTAATTTCAACCGTATTGCAGCTTGCCAAGGTTGTGTGCTGTGATTTGAAAGAAGCTGATATTCATCACTGTACTCGTGTGGCTAAGAGCAACAGAGAAGACAAGAGACCTCGCACAATTATTGTTAAATTAGCTACTCCGAGACTTCGCGATGCATTTCTAGCTAAAACTATAAATTTCAACAAGGCTAATCCTAATAATAAGATCAATACTAGCCATATAGGGATTGCAGGCAAGACACCTATTTACATTCTCGAACACCTATCGCCTACGAACAAAAAGCTACATGCAGCCGCTCGACATATCGCAAAAGACAAAGGTTTTAAATTCGTCTGGATAAAGCAAGGACGAGTCTTCATGCGGAAAACAGAAGATGATGAATTTATATATATTAGAAACCAAGAGACTCTTGATAATCTTAAATAATCTTTCAATTTCATTATAAATAGTTTATTAAAACGTCTGATCTCTGTATATACTCATATAAAATTCAATTGTCTAAATATATATTACCAGAACGTTAGAGGTCTACGGACCAAAACTCATGAATTTGTCCGTAATATTGCATGCTTCAATTATGATATAGTCGTATTGACAGAAACATGGCTTAATAGTAAAATTTGCGATGCCGAGTTGTTTGATAGCTGTTATACTGTTTATAGAAGGGATCGTGAAAGCACAGGTTTTCATGCTAATAAAGATGGCGGAGGAGTGCTAATAGCAGTATCCAATAAATATTATTCCTGTCGATATAAAGAAGAAGAAAGTCTATGCGAAGATCTCTTTGTAAAAGTTGAAATAAGTGATAAGAAATATATTTGCTTTTGCGCTGTTTATCTCCCACCTCCCATAAATAAAAATATCCTTGAACACTTTTTAGATAATTTTAATCGAGTATCTGAAAACATAGAAAATGCCTTTCTTGTGGGAGACTTCAATATGAATTGTATTTCTTGGTCATTAAACTCCGATAACAGCTATACACCACGTATTAATCGTAGTTCATCGACAGCTCAAATGTTCATGGATTTCGTGTCACTTAACAGTCTCAAACAATATAATAACGTCACCAACAGCACTAATAGAATTTTAGATTTGGTTCTAAGTAATATGGCAGGTACGACCGTCAGAGCTTCTTTAAACGCACTAGTTAACATTGATCCATACCACATACCTATAGAAATAACAGTAGAATTTATTAATAGAGTATCACTAAAAGCCAATAATAGTTCAAGACATAACTTTTACAAAGCTGATTATGATAATATTAACTCACAACTCAACGAAATTAATTGGACAAATATATTTGCCCAATACGAAAACGTTAATGACATGCTGTCAATATTTTACAAAATCCTAAATGAATTAATAGAAAAGCTTGTACCTAAGAGTAAAATCAACAAAAATAAGTGTCCACCTTGGTTCTCCGTGAAACTGATTAATCTAACTAAGGAAAAAAATAAACTACTTCACAAATTCAGAGTTTTTAAAAACCCATTAGATGAAATATCATTGAAAATTTTAAATAAACGATGTAAAAATTTGGCAAGATCTTGTTATAACGATTATATTCGTAAAGCCGAGGAAAATATCAAGAAAAATCCAAAATTTTTTTACACTTACCTAAAAAATAAACGCAGTAATGCAGTCCAAATACCTCAAGTTATGTCTTTAAATAACGTAAGCGTATCTGATGGACCAGGTATATGCAATTTATTTGCATCGTACTTTTCCTCAACATTCACAAATTCCGATTCGAGTCAAGCTATAACTTCAACTAACAACACCACAAGCATAAATTACGTGGATGGATTATATATATCACACAGTAATGTTTTAAGGCACTTAAAAGGACTTAATATTTATAAAGGGGCGGGGCCAGATGAAGTTCCACCATTATTTGTCTCAAGATGTGCTAAATCTTTAAGCCTGCCGCTATATCTCATTATGAACACATCGTTATCGACCGGAACATTCCCAACTGCATGGAAATCCGCTAAGGTAGTTCCCATTTATAAAAATGGAGACAAAGAAAATATTTCAAATTACAGGCCTATCTCAATTCTATCCGTTTTTGCAAAATCATTCGAGGCTTTAATCTATCCTTATATGAAAAGTCATACCAAGCAAATATTTGTAGAAGAGCAACATGGTTTTATTCAATACCGATCTACGTGCACAAATTTAGTTACCTATCATGATGAATTGGTAAATGGAGTTGATGCTGGCACACAGGTCACTGCTGTTTACATGGATTTTGCGAAGGCGTTTGATAGGGTCTGTCACAGAGAGCTAGTAAAGAAGTTAGATTTTAGCGGAGTAGGTGGCAGTCTCCTTAAATGGTTTCAATCCTATTTATCAGACAGATCTCAATGTGTAGTAGTAAAAGGCTTTAAATCTGAGAAGTACGCAGCTGTCTCCGGAGTTCCCCAAGGCTCTCACTTGGGACCGTGGCTGTTCAATTTATTCATTAATGACATAGTTTCCTGCATCAAACATAGCAGTTCTTACCTTTTTGCTGACGATCTCAAACTCTGTAAAACTATAAAAAGCCCTTTGGATTGCGATCTACTTCAAAAGGACCTCGATGCAGTGACTGTTTGGTGCGCTACAAACAAAATGTCCTTGAATCCAAACAAATGCTTCTCAATCAACTTCACGCGCAACCGTAATATAATTAAGACCCAATATCAAATTGATGGCGCAGTTCTCTTGGAAAAAACTGAATTAAGAGATTTAGGTGTCCTTTTCGACTCCAAACTGACTTTCTTACCCCACATAGATAAAATCATTAATAAATCGTCGAAATTGCTTGGCTTCATTATCCGTAACGGCAAATCATTTCGCGATCCGGCGACAAAAATTGCCATTTACAATGCCTATGTGCGCAGCAATTTAGAATTTTGCAGTGTTGTATGGTCTCCACAATATAATGTACATAAACTTAGAATAGAACGCATTCAGAAAAGATTCTTGAGACATCTTGCTTATTCATCTGGATTACATAAACAGCTTACCTCATATAAAGACAAACTGAACCATTTCGAAATGAAGGAACTGTCAATTCGTAGACAAGTACATGACCTGGTGTTTCTATATAAAGTCATAAGAAGCCAAATTGATTGCCCATCCCTGTTAAAATCCCTCAATTTACGTGTTCCACGCCGCATACCTAGACACGCTCTTGTCGATGCCGGGTTGTTGCATCAGCCGTATGCAAGGACAAACTTAAAGCAGTTCTCTGCTTTATTCCGAATGGCAAAAGCGTATAACGTGATTTGCGGGGAGGTAGATATATTTAAGGAAAACCTAAAACAATTTAGAAATATTTGCTTTGAGATTGTTAAGTGACTCGGAAATAATGTTTCTTTAATATGTACTTTTTTTTTTTTTTTCTTCTTCTCAATTATTATTTCAATTATTATTTTAATCATTATAATTATTTTATTTAAATTTCTAGTTATAAGTATCTTGTAAGATTTACTGTCATCCGATTTTTAATTTTATTTTGCATTTCGTTTATTTATTACTATTTTAAGTTTGTTTTTCATATGTTCCGTTAATTAATCCTAGTTTTGTTAATAACATTTAACCGCTCATTTGTGCAAGATGTGACACCTTAAAATGTTGTACATTCAAATTAATTAAAACAACTTTATAATATTTGTAAAAAATAATGTAACAACTACTGGTTGTCCAAATAAATAAATAAATAAATAAATAAAAGTCTTTTCCTGCAGTGGTATGATGATTATCCGTATCTACATACATATCTATAATATTTGTTTGAATGCGCTTATTTCTAGAACTACCAGTCTAATTTGAATGAGTCTTTTTGTGTGTAATAGCCCAGTTCTTGAAAAAAAATATAGGCTATGTAACATCACGCTGCTGGCGACGCGAGCAGGGCAGTAAGCTAAGACGCGGGTAAGCTAGCAAACAATAGTGGAAACCGCATCATGAAATCATCTACCTAATACCAAAAGCCGCGTGGTTTAGAAGAACATAACGTGTCAATTTATTTTTATCAGTTATCAATTTTTTTTAAACATTGACTTTACACAATTTAAATAAATAAGTTCCATTGCATCGTTTTATTGCTTAAAAATCAAGTTATTTGTTATAGGACAGCTAATCTGGCGCGAATATTTCTATACGATGAGCGTGAACAACCCGAATTACGGTCAAATGGCAAATAATCCTATCTGCTTGGATATACCCTGGAAGAACCCGGTAGGAGATGAGTTACAGAGGTATGTTGAAAGTTTTATTTAATGTTGCCTTTTACAGTTATGTAAGCCACTTAATACTAGGATTAAGCTAATAGTCTATTATCAAGTATTTAATAATATTTAATAATATTCTAATAATAATAATATTTAATAATATTTAATAATAATATTCTACCACATTCACACAGCGCCGTGGTTAGTGACCTTGACTGCTAAGCCGGAGGTCGTGGGTTCGATTCCCACCCAGGACAAATCTTTGTGTGATGAGCATGATTGTTTGTTCTGTGTCTGGGTGTAATTTATCTATAATATGTATGTATTTACAAAAAAAAAAAAAAAGTGTATATAAGTAGTATATCAGTTGTTTAGTACCCATAACACAAGCAAATATAATTGCTTAATTTGGGGCTAGATGGCGCTGTGTGAATGTGGTAGAATATTATTATTATTATTATTCTCTTTATTTATATTTTTTTCTTATTAATTACATTTTTAAACAGGTATATATTTATATAAAACAAAAAATACACATTTAAAAATATAAAAAATAGATTACCATTATTATTATTATTATTATTATTAATGCTAGGGACTCTGAGTCGTCCATGAGCGACAGTTACCACTTACCTTCACGTGGGTTGTTTGGTCGTCTGCCACTGTCAGCAATAAAAAAAACGGGACGGCCCCTTTGAAGTCCGACCGCCGATCTGTAATGGCGTTAGCGACGAGGGCGGGCGGTCTAGGAACGTCTTACAGCTAATATGATGACGGGGGCGGGCGAGCGGTCTAGTGTGGACGTTTTTAAGCTGATATGAAGACGGAGAAAGGTCGGGTGGTCTAGTGTGGTCGTCTTACAGCTGATATGATGACAGGGGGAGGACGGGTGGTCCAACGTAGACGTCTTTTGGCTTATATGATGACGATGACGGAGGCGGGACGGACGGTCTAGCGTGAACGTTTTCCGGCTCACATGATGACGGGGGGGACAGTTCATCCAACAGTGGGAATCTATGGTTGACACCAAACCACTCTGAGAAAGACAGAAAGTGAAAAGGAATATAATAGTTTGAGAAGAAAAATGCTGCGTAGGCTTCAAAATTGAAGTAAGGATATAGAGAATAATGAGCTATTGATTTAGCTAGCAAGCAGGTATGTTGACACTATCGACTACGGATCTTTTAGTGTCACGGTTGTTCCAGGTGGGTGGAAGGCAAGACAGGGTTCCCGTTCGTGGACGCGGCGATGCGCCAGCTGCGCACGGAGGGCTGGCTGCACCACGTGGCGCGCAACACGGTCGCGTCCTTCCTCACGCGCGGCACGCTGTGGCTCTCCTGGGAGCACGGCCTGCAGCACTTCCTCAAGTACCTGCTCGACGCCGACTGGTCAGTCGTCTAGCACCTACCTGTACAGCAACATATATAGAATAGAAAATATAAAAAAACAGATTTGAAAAATATAATGTAATGATTCCGTAGACAGCAGTAATATATAAATAATACTCCTCTTCCAAAAAATATCCTATCAAAGTAATATTTAAGGAATCCTTTCTTGAATTCTCTAATATCCTATCCAGGTCAGTCTGTGCGGGCAACTGGATGTGGGTATCATCGTCAGCATTCGAAGCTTTATTGGACTCCGGCGAGTGCGCTTGTCCAGTGCGGCTCGGACAGAGACTGGACCCGAGCGGAGAGTACGTGAGGAGATACATACCTGAATTGGCAGGGATGCCCGTGGAATATATGTAAGTATATGAATGTAAATAAAATAAATAAATAAATGTTAGTGAAAGTAAGTATATGTAAGACGCAGCGTGGGACCCCTCACAAGGTGGATCGACAACCTGGTAAGATAGCGGGTAACTGAAAGATGAGAGCGGTTTAGGACTCGCGAAGGTGGTGAAACAATTTTCACTAGGGGAAGCCTATGTTTTTATTTAATTCATCTTTGGTGGAAAACAAGCTTATCTGATGGTAGATGGTAACTGTAACATATAGAGATAGCTGTGTTTTCCAAGCATTACGAAAGTAATAATGCTTAGAAAACACAACCAAATCGTTGCCGACCACGAAGAAGGGGAAAAGGAAGGAAAAGGAAAAAGGATCAGGACCGAAGGGGTATTTGGGCTGCCGGCGCTCTCACTCACCGAGCGAAGCACATCAGCATGAAAACTAATATTCTTACGTCAATCTTCTATGAGAAGGTAGTATGTTCCACTGTGGACGTCTTTCTACTGATAATATATGATGATATAAATGTGACCTTGAACTTATACATAATGTGTTCTGGACATTCCTGTCTAGATGGACAAAAAGAAGTGGTAATTAGCGTCTTTGTTTAGCATGGTGCTTCATTACACTAAGGATCTTCTTAATGTGTATGTTTTGTTGCAGCAATTATGTTTGTACTAACACTTAGAGCGGAGTCTTAAGAGAGGGGGGGAGGGAGGGGGTTAACCGGGACCCCAGACGTTAAATTAAGAGGTCGTCAAAATCATAACCCAGCCCTCGCTCATCATACCACCCCTCCTTCGTCTACTCTATCTACTCGTTGAACTTGAGGGGGAGAAGGGCCGCAAATAATCCCTCGGTAAAATCGTAAATCCAGGGCTGCTAACACTATCTCCGATTTCTTTTCACTCACTACAAATAATATAAAACTAAATACTCGCACCATCACAAAAAAAATTGAGCTAATGTTTGTCGTAATAATTTCAGCTATGAACCTTGGAAAGCCCCGATTGATGTACAGGAACGCGCTAAATGTATCATTGGTAAAGAATACCCCGCGCCGGTCGTCAATCACCTTCTCGCAGCTCAGAAGAACAAAAACGCTATGAAGGTATTAATCAACGTTTACTGCAAGTTCTGCGACATACCTATAATAAATTTTGTTACGTATTTTAGTAACGGAAAAATGCTACAAAAATATTATACTCTACGTGTTGTATAAATAATTTGTAAACATTCATATAATAAAAATCACTT
This sequence comes from Parascotia fuliginaria, assembly GCA_963082885.1. Lineage (NCBI taxonomy): Eukaryota > Metazoa > Arthropoda > Insecta > Lepidoptera > Erebidae > Parascotia > Parascotia fuliginaria. Next base: position 16,261,867 of record OY720178.1, read on the forward strand.
ACAGTTCTTGCTGTTTATGTAAAAAAGCGTCGTCCAGTTATGACTTTAATGTCTAATTCATAAATAAAATTTCTTATGTAGTAAATATTTTTTGACCGCATAATCCTATGTCTTAACATATATGTCTTTATGGGACAATCTAACCTACATGCATATTATTCAGACTCCTGTAAGCAACGATTTCATCGCACACTCAACTTACTCGTAAGAAGCTACTGTCTTGGACCCCTCAAATTAAATTAAAATTAAAATGTTTTACTTATCACATGTTTCCGTAAATATTTTTCTTCGATTTCTTAAAGGCAGTTATTTTCGTGGTAGGTAGTTATTATAACTACCACGCAAATAATTGCCTTTCTAAAGGTAAGACTTAACATAGTTATGCTTTGGACTGATATTTCAATGTTCTATATCAGTATTTGTGTAGTCGATTAAAACCTTTAGGTGCAGAATGTTCAAGTTGCAAAATGTCCAGGTTGCAAAATGTCAAGTTTGCAACCTGGACATTTTGCAACTTGGACATTCTGCACCTAAACGGATTAAAAGTGAGGCTATCTCAAAATTAATTCGATTCCCACCCAGGACAAATCTTTGTGTGATGAGCATGATTGTTTGTTCTGTGTCTGGGTGTAATTTATCTATAATATGTATGTTTATTTACAAAAAAAAAAAAAATATTTAAGTAGTATATCAGTTGTTTAGTACCCATAACACAAGCAAATATAATTGCTTAATTTGGGGCTAGATGGCGCTGTGTGCATGTGGTAGAATATTCTAATAAACTTATGTTTGTTTTTCTTAGGAGTTACGCCACATTCTACAGAAGGCACCACCTCATTGCTGCCCATCATCCGAAGACGAGATCCGTCAATTTATGTGGCTGAACGAATAAGAACTTGCTAAATTCAACCATATTACTATGAGAATACAGTTTAAAACTGAATGTTGTTAGTTGAAGGGGCTGCTGAATTAAGAAGTATCTATCATAAGCACACAATTTCAGACTTTAGGTAAACCGCTCAAAAATACATTGGGATATGTATTTACTTAGCTACTATAATTTTGGATAAGAATTTAGATTTACTGAAAAATACTTTTTGTCATTTAAAATACCTTGCTTTGTTTGGACAAGAATTTTGACTAACATGATAGCGATGACAGTCTTCGCAATTCCTGAACTTTACCAAATAGACTAGTTTCCTTTGTGTAATTAGCATTTATGATATTATCTTGAACTATATATATATATATATATATATATATATATATATATATATATATATTGCTATAATTAGTTTTTTTTCTTGTTCAGAGCAGTCCCTTCTATGTTCGTGTTTGTCTGTCTAGTTGTATAAGTAAAATATTTTGATAGATCTGTTTAATAGAGGCAGGCAACTAACTACTATAAAAACATGGTCTCATAACATACTGTAATTTCTAGCCAAAGTAACAGGTACAGGTGGTAAATTGAATGTTAGCATAGTGTAATCTAGTTATAATCGACTAATTTTATTAAAATGTTTTATTTTTAGTGAAAATTTATTTGGGGTTTTAAAATTGGAACTGAGATTGAGTTTGATATTCTGTTGTAAATTAGAGGTTAATATATTTTTAAGTTTATGTTAAGTTAAAAACGAATATTAAAACGATATTGTGCGTTAGTTAGTTTACAAACTAATGTTTAGTTACTTTTGTTACCAAATGCACCCTAAAATCAAAGTTGTTAAGTTTATATAGGCAGTATTTTTTTTTAATTTAAAATCTTTGTATCATATTATTGATCCTATATTTTTGCTGAAATTTTTGCTTAAAGCAAACACTGAAACATAAAGATAATTTGGATTTGTGTATAAACACAAAAATCTATTTTTTGTTTCTTTTTAAAAAGGATTTGTTTTATGATTTCGAATAATGTTAAGTTTTATAATATTTTATGGGCCAATCTAATGGCTGCGATAGTATTTATTAAGAGAAATATTGTATGGTGTCATGTGCCAGTTTTATTTGTTAATCTAGACTACAAAGTAATCTTGTTTACCCATCCATATCCAGACGTAGGTATTCATGTGTTTGAACTATATAAAAGAGTATCGAAAGCCAAATTGTACGTATGTAACGTATCGGAAGAGTAATAAAGTCTATAATTCAACGTGGACGTACAAATTAGGTACGATTCATAGATTAAGGTTTTGTATTGTCAAACATATTATCTAGGTAGGTACTTTATTACTGATTTGCGAGAATGTCCCAAATATTTTTTACATGCTTACAACTTAAATATTAAAAAAAAACATTCCGTTTTTTGTCCATGTTAAATAATTATTTAGGTCTGTATAATTGGTTTCAGTTTCGTGTCTTCTTTGATGGGGCCTCCTTAGGGGAGAGGATTTTTTCTTGTTGTCTCCTCTGTATGTTGGCTTATTATAATTTGTTGTCGCTATCGAATCAAGCGCAATTTTTAATAATTGAATTTTTGCGTTTCAACGACATTCTCGCAATCTTTAAGTAGTCATTGGCCAGTCTATACTTAATTGATATATTTCCGACTGACCCATCAAGCTCCCATCAATGGGGTAGACAGGTGTTAAATTTATGTTGAATGTGGTCCAAAATACTATACCAAAACCAGGGTGCAATTTAAAAAAAAACGATTATTTAGAAATATACATTAATATATATACATATACAAGTACCTTTATAATTTGGTACCAAATTTAATGTATTTTAGAAATGTGTTTATTTAATCGAGATAATAATAAATTCGTCGTATATAAACAATATATTTTTATTTACATTTTCATAACGGAATGATATACATTTTTCCTTAAAAATAACCATATGAGCAATATTAGTAAGTTTTATAAATCACTATCAGATGTAAGCATCAGAATGGCTAATCCACTTGTGAAATTAACCAAAATAATTATGTAAGTTCATTATTTAGTAATCTATTACCTTTAAATATTTAGCATTGTTACACTCGTATATTTTCGTTAAAAGAACCGAGTTATTTTGACGTCGAATCGTGAATATGTTAATTTATTCGAGTTTTGGAGATACAGCACATGTAAATAGTTTTTTTTACCTATTGCTTCACTAAATACGCAGCTTGGACCTTTCGTCATTTGTCCCAATTTATGAAAGTATATTACTTTTTATTGTAGGTAGTTATTATTGAAGATTAGTATGATACTAATGTCTCAACTGGTCCAACCATTCTGATGACTGGCCTTACAACTAATAGTAAAACAAAACTAAACATATACTAAAGTAAGTAACTACTAATTTACAATCAGAAAAAATAAACTACTAAACCACAGATTAGTGACCTATACAATAAACATTTTTTTACTGAAAAATATTTTATGTACCAGAACTATATTCCATACCAGGTCAGAATATAAATCAAATAAATTTAAAAGAATAGTAACTCTTAACAATATGCTAATTTCTTAATTCTATAATCATACACCATTAGTAGTACCAGACAGTTGATTCACAACTTCTGTAAACACTCTGCTTGTGGTTGAATCTGGCAGTTCTTTGACAGCTGCCACTCCCTGGCCTGCCAGTCTGCCAACTCTAGGATCTATTGGCACACTGCCCATGAAGGGTATCTTGGATATCTCTGCCAATGATTTGCCACCACCGCTTGAGAATATATTTGTGCATTCACTACAGGTAGGGCATTCATATCTGAAAACAGAAATCATAAACATATTAATAACTAGCTGACCCGGCTAACTTCGTTCCGCCTAACAGTCGATCAACATTACTTTATTTTTCTAAAATAAACATAGCCAATCTCTGAAATGGCTGGACCGATTTTGACGGGACTTTTATTGGCAGGTAGCTGATGTAATAAGGAGTAATAAGTTACTCCTTATTACATCAGCTACCTGCCAGAGATTAGCTGGAACAAACAGACAGACAGACAAAAATTGTAAAAAATTTTATTTTAGTGTATGTACCATATAAATATATATATTCATATACCTACATGTAGTAAAAAACGGTTATTTCACTATTACAAACGAACACTAATTTTATTAAATGAATAGATAGTTGAATAATAATAATAATAATACCAGCCTGTTTACTGTCCCACTGCAGGGCAAAGGCCTCTTCTCATAGACAGGGAATGAGTATTAATCACCACGCTTGCTCAAGGCGGATTGGCAATTTCAGACTTTTAAGTCCATGTTTCCTCACGATGTTTTCCTTCACCGTCAGTCAGAAATGTCCAAGATAAACTTAGAAAGTACATATGATTTGAAAAATCACATTGGTACTTGCCCGGATTCGAACCCACTACCTCGTGTTTACGAATCGGGTGCCTTATCCACAGGGCCATTTCGACTTTCTATAGATAGTTATGTGAACACTTTTGCAAAATATACAGTGAGTTTCCGTGCGATAAACTAATAACTGGTATTATTAATTGTACACAAAATGTAACTGTGAATTCCTGCACGAGAAATAACGAAAGAAGCTTAAAACATACACAATATGTATATGGAATACACTAAAAATTAGTTCGGCTGTATCAGTGGTGAAGAAAGAGCACATGTGACTGCACAAAGTTATGAGCAAGATTCCCAGGAGACAAAACTTTGTATAAATATTTGTTTTGAGTACTTTGTGTCTGCTAATTGTATGATTGTAGACCAATAAAACACTTTTTTCTCTAGGCGTATATTGCCTTAAAAAAAGGTAAATTTAAATAGAACAGGTAACAGTTAATAAGAAAGTGACTTACCCACTCATATTTTCAATTATACCGAGTATGTTAATGCCAGTTTTTCTACAAAATGTGATTTCCTTCCGTACATCCTCTATGGCTACTTCTTGTGGTGTAGTGACAATAATAGCACCACACTGCGGCACTTGACGCAGGTTCTCCATTACTGTAATGTGCTCATCTGAGGTGCCTGAAAAATATTTTACTTTTAAGTACAATAAGTGACTACTAATAGTGCCAATTTTGTCATGTAGTTACTGACTGACTGCTCATTTGACAAGTCATTTTCATAGGCTATTGTAAAAAAGCCAAATTTTTAATCAGAATTGGCATTAATGATTGTGGCGTTTTATACTTTTGTATTTAACAGAGTGATGGAGGAAACAATGGTACCTGGAGGAGTATCAATGATGAGGAAGTCCAGTTCCTGCCAACAGACATCTTCCAAAAATTGTTTTATCATTGATGTTTTCTTTGGGCCTCTCCACACTACGGCATCATTACGAGAACTTAGCAGAAAGCCGATTGACATAACGCCTAGTCTCTGCTCCTTGTCTAAGTACACTGGTATCCAACCTTCAGGTCCTTGGTGAACATTTTGATTTTCCAAATTTAGTAAGTATGGAACACTTGGTCCACACAAATCTATGTCTAATAGACCCACCTAGAAGATTAATTAACAATTGAATTAAAGTACAGTAGGAGTATAGAAATATGTTGAAGCACAAACAGACTTTAAATGTTGGGGATTCCAAACTCTACCTTATAACCTCTTTCTTTTAAAGTTAACGCCAACTGTGTGCTAACTGTTGATTTTCCAACGCCTCCTTTTCCAGAAAGCACTAGTATCACTTTTTTTACGTAATCAAGCATTGTTAAATAAATATATTTAATTATTAATGTAAAAGTAAAAGTTTCCAAAACAACTCAAAAAGTATTTTGGTTTTTGGAGAATTGAAATCTCATGTCACTGTCACTAAGACATTGACATTTGAAAAAAAATTAAAGGTCAATTAAAAGGTCAGCATTTTTGGTGATTCGCGTAATTTCTATTTTAAGTCTTTATTTCACAAAACTTTTATGAACGAAAAAAAATCACTATGAAATTTACACTGGCAAAAAGCCGACATATTTTGTTGACATATTGAACAGATTACAAAGTAAAAATAATGATTATTTTTAACTCGTGTAGAAGGAGTTTTAATTATTTTGACACAGCGCTTGCGCTATCGACGATTGCAGCGCCACCACCGGTAATGTTCTTCAATTTCAGTTTTGTAAAGATTTTTGTAGCTGTGGTTGTGTAGATCATTTGCCGGTGTACATAAAATAGGAAATGCTAAATTTTTCACTTTATACATACGTTTATTGGATGTTTTATGACACAATTAGTTCGTGATATAGTTTACTGTGTTGATTTGCTTTAACATAAGTAGTGAACGCCTTGTGAGTGTGTTTTATTTTTGTATAATTTCAGTTTTGTGGTTGTGCAAGGATTTCTCCCATCGCCACTTGATTTGCTGCCTTGATCTGCATTCTCTTGAATTTATGAGGTATTTATAAGAAATTGTAGTTAATATAAAAGAACACATATTATTTTTTTGTCGATTTATGTTACAATGCGTAAACACGACGAAGTTGACTGTGCTTGATAAATTTCTACGATGCGGGCATATAATATTAGTCTCGCCCTTAGCTTTATCGACGAACTAATAATACGTAAATATCGTTATTTATTGACGTAGGGGTAACACAGCGTTTCCTTTTAAAATTGATTAAACTGAAAAATTTATGTATGGATGAACTTCGTAGCATTCGTAGCGATGTATTACTAGTGAAGTAGTTTCTTATGCGTAGATAGAGAATTATCGAGAGCTTGCATCAGTTTATAATATCGTATTTACTGATACTTATTACATTTTCAGTAAAGAAAACCAAAACTAGTCATGCATTAAAGTCAAAGGCAGCTGCAAGTCAGAAATAACCTTGATTTGCTATGTAGACACGATGTTACATTTTTAAGGTATGCATTTCGAGCTAATTAATTATGTTAATAAAATTCACACTTTAAATAACTATTTAAATGTATTCAAGATTACCCAAATATGTTAAACTCTTCTTTGTTTTTTAGCATTTATTATAATTTTAATAACCCAATTGCCACAAATGTTTTATGAGAATAAACTAAAAAAATAGACTAGTTTTATCAAATAGGTATTTATTTTAGTCAGTCATAAAAAACTTCATATAAATATCTATCTAATTAGTAGAATTTAAACCATCATTTAATGTCTCAGTTTTATTAGGTAAATAACTTTATGAGTCACAAATTTATGCTTTTATTTATTGAGTTATGTAGGTATCACATTATTAGAAATTAATAATAATTATTATTATTCTCATTCAAATCTCATTAATATTGTGCACACTAATGGATATTTTAGAGGTCAAGATCCTGTAACCAGTGACCACAGTGATAAACTTGTTTTAATGTGAGTGTTAGCAAAGTATGATATACTTTTTAAATTTCAAACTGTTATTTCATATTCACCTACTTTATTATCTCAGCTGTGTCTGTATTTAAGTATTAAATGAAGTTATTTGTAATTACTGTAATAAGGTGACTCAGTTGTTATTGTTGTTCAGTATTTAAAATTTAAATGACTGTTATGAACTATGCAAGTGACCTCTAAGCCTATTCAAATGTATTAGGTACTCTATTTTTGACATCAGGGACATGTGAGTAGTCTGAATTTGTTAAAGTAGTAATACTAGCTGTGCCCCACACTTTCGCCCGCGCGTATAATATGTTATGTATCCCTCGGAAACTAAGTCAATTTTCAGGATAAAAAGTAGCCTATGTCCAGCATCGAATCTATCTACATACCGCTTTTTATCGAAATCGGTGTAGCCGTTTAGGTGCTGAGTAGTAACAAACACACACACCCATACATAATACACACAAACTATCGCATTTATAATATTAGTAGGATTATATTGCTTCAAAATCTATAGGTAAACTAAGCAGTTTTTGTGCCAAAGAAAATTGATGTTTTGTCTACTAGTAGGTCATGGCCACAGATCTAAATCTTGATTTAAATAAAGCTTAATTTTTTTTGAAAGTAACTCTGCCTGTCTGTCTGTCAGTTAGAATTTTACTCCTAAACCACTGAACCTATTTTGATGAAATTTGGTATAAAGATAGAATAGATCTTGGGGTACAACATAGTTTATTGTTTATCTCGAGAAATGGCTTGAAGAGATTGAGAGATGAAAGTTAGTATGGAAAATGCGATATAACGGACATTGACGCGGGTGGAGCTGCGGGCAACAGCTAGTTATTAAATATGACTGTAATAGACTACCTCTTCTATATTTAATACGTTAAGTGTAGTCAAATGCTCCACAAACTCACGAAAAAGAGGTCAGACAATATTTTTGCCTACGACAAATTCGTTCTCAGCAGAAGAATCAACACAAAACTTGTGTCCACACCATATAACCCTAAACACATGTCACATTAGGGATCACAACAGCTGCCGTTCGCATCTGCCGAGTCCTACGCATTCTACCTACTATTTTTTATTTGATAACATGGTACAGTTTACGCCTACACTACGTCTACAAATAAATCGTTCAGTTTGTAATTTTGTATGCCAAATGTGTGTTTTGCGTACAAGTACTGCATAATGATTAGTGTAATGGCCTTCAACTTGACAATATAAATAACGTTATCTTGTTACTTAATCATTTGTTTGTAAAAATACGATAAGTACTGTTTTGGTGTGACTGAACGAATGTTAATGTCACTATTATCAAATTGAAAACATTCATTGTTGAACGTAGGCCACGTCAAAACGTTTACATAGAGACCGATCCTTAGTGATCTGCATCCAATCGACATAATATTAGGTCGTCGGTCTATCTTGTGGGAGTGTACTCCGACTTTCAACTCATGGTAGCTGTTTGAGAATCTTGCGTATCCATCGGCTATCGTTTCTACAGACGGTGGGGCCAGCATTACACCACTCCCTTATTTACTTTATGTTGAGTAAGTATTTATTGGTATACATCACAAATGCCAAACGTATATAGCAGATCTACAACGGTAGTAAATCCACACTGGTTTCAGCATGAATGGGCCGGATCGCCCGGGGAAGTACTATCCCTCTCATAGAAGATCGACGTATAAGTAGTAGAATCCGTACTACTGCGTTTCGTTCGGTGAGTAAGAGCGCCGAAGGCTCTATTTCCCCCCTTTCCTCTTTCCTCACCTCTCTCATTCCCGTCCCCTAACCCCATTCCCAGCCGCCATAGTGGAGGCCACCATACCAGCAGATTAAGACGATGGCTTTTGGTATAGTGGCCACCACTTCAGGATTTCACTGACTGCTTACCATTAGGCGGGGTGGAGACTTTTTAGTAGGATAATATAAAAAAAAAGCTTCCTACGCTTCCCTGTTATAGAGAACTACCTAGCTTTAGTTGGTTTCACCCGTGTCTTTTGTTTCTGCTCTGTTCCCGTCGCCAGTAGCAAGATGTTACATAAGCCTACAACATTCCTCAAGAACTGGGTAAAAACAATTAATCAAATCCGACTGGTAGTTCCAGAGATTAGCGCTCTCAAACAAACAAACAAACTCTTCCGCTTTATAATAATAGTATAGATTAGGCATCTAATTGAGAGTGTCGTGATACATTACGTTCCAACGAACGTAAGTCTTTCCCAAGTTTTTTTTGTAAGCAGATTGCGTGACCGGTCAGACTTATCGAGAGGTTAGTAGAATAAAATATTTTCAGAATTTAAAAATACTTCGTATTGTTAACCTCGGCGACGTGAAACCATTAATGTTTCATTGACATTAATGGCGTTTTTTGAACTTGCCGAGGTTCAAGATTCCAATGATTTCAAAGTCTCAACCTGAGTTGTTATTATTTATTACATTAAGAAAGATCAGGCTTGTTTTTTCTCACAACTATGTCGGCCCACTGCTTTTACGAAAGGTCAATACACTAAGTGCACGCATACAATGCAAGTAAGACACAAAATTTTGTGTAATTTCTAAACATATTTTTCCTTCTACCGGATATGCAGTTAACTAAGTTTTATCTATGATTTTATAGCAACAACCAGTTGTTTTTCTGACACGCACTTCTCATTAGCAGCAATTTTCGAATGGGAGACCAAAATTAATTATGTTCGGCAGATGCAATAGTTCGCGCGTACACACACCCTGTTACACGAAACGAAGCACTCACACGTTAAGAAACTTCGGTCTATTTATAGACCTGTGCACCTACTAAAATATGGACGGCATAAATACATTTTTGGTGTTTAAATAATTTATTTAATATCAGGTTTCATGAAGGTAACTTATTTTTGGCATAATTATACTATAAGTGCACTTATTATGTCTGTCGGTATCAGTCGATATCGAAATTAGGTACCTATATCATCATAAAATATAATAATTTGAAAACAATATATTTAAATTGAATATCCATAGACTAATTTCGAGTATTGTATTTTCGATACGATGCAGTGATTGTAGATTAGAATTACATCTACATGGATATTTACTTACTATAGGTACCTACTTATTATATTTTTTTTCCATTGGCAATAAACTATCTAAATATTAGTGGGAAACTGTAGGTGCAATTGGTGTACTTAACACATTTGCGTAATAAATTATGGCTGACATTTTCTTGTACCTAAGTTTTTTTATGATTTAGTCTACTAAAATGCCTCCACCCTGCCACTAGTCCGTGGATGGTCTCTATTCATCAACATCGCAACTGGCCATCATTACCTATTTGTTATAAGATCACACATATTTGGTTCGTGAATCATCTGTCAGCGGAATGCATTAGTATTCTGTCAGAGAATCAATAACAAAACAAAAACGTAAAGGCTTGTATTTAACTATCTTGTTATGCACAATTACACAACGACACATCGCACTCTTAGCGTAAGAATGTGGTATAAAATCTAATGTGGTTGGACAATTTTGAACTTTGTTTCAATCCATTCAAGATGATATTTCCTAAAAGATGTATTTCGTACTAAGTATGTCTTATTACATTGAAGGCTCTATATATTCTCGCTATAATAAGCAGTCTATTATCATTATTGGCGTGAAGTTGTCCATTGAAGATATTCTATTAAACATAGGAATAGAATAGACTAGATCGTTCAGTAAGTCCGATTATAAACGGTCTCCATCCAATAATATGTATTTTTTTTAGCTTTGGAATAAAAAACGCCTGTCTTCTAAATTGAAACTTGCGGCTAGCGAAAGCAGCTCAAAGAATATATAGGTGGCTGAAATTATCTGAGCAGAATTCTGGTTTAAACTTTAAAATTAAAAACTAAGGAATTAAATTAAATTATTATCAATTGTTAGGTACACCCTGAAACATCAAGAGCGTAATCAAATTACTTAGAATAGGCTTGATTTTGCAAGCCTCGTTATTTGATCCTTTCACGCAGTATGCGCTAGCCTAAAGTTAAAACAATACCTACTGCTTACTACAATAGTGTAATATCGGCACCTACAATATATAAATAATATTTACATAATTGTAGTACCTACTGTTTACAACGAGGACAGGACAGTTACATTTGTATACGCACTTTGTGTATAGAACATTTTCCACCAGGATATACCTATAAAATGTTTTTTTATCTACTTTATAGCCTGCGCAGACGAGGGATTTTTGTCCGCGTACTTTTTTATCCGCTAAAATAGATCGCTTACAACTGTATCGAGTAACGCAAACGAGGGTTTAAACTACTGCGTACAAAAAGTCGCCCGAATAACTGAGGGCATGCAGGGAGCGGACCGGACAAAAGTACAGGGGAGTCCCCGAAAAAAATAGCACTCTTGTGACTAGGCGAAGCAACGCACATGGAGGCCTTTAGTCCGCGTTGTGCGCTCGAGAGTGACGTACGTATGCACAACTGTATCTACAATTTCGGGCTACAAATGATCGCATGCCGTGTGCGTTGAGTTCGCGGTAAATCCGCGGCGAACTTTTTATTCGCGGAGCATACTTTTCTCCGCCGCGGAGGAAAGTCCGTCGTCTGCGCAGGCTATAAAGGGAATCCCGGCAGTAAAAGACAAAAACTGCGAATCTATTGTAATTGAAAATTCAAATTATTATAAAATCTCTATGGTACCTAATAATTTTACGAATAAACACGATTGAAACAATATGAAGTTATTGTAAATTTAATAATAAATTGTCTATTTTATTTTTTTCCCTTGATTATCAGACCTATTGCACATTTACACCTTCGAAACCACGAAACTATTTGGCTAACCCACAAACAACCGCCAGTAAACCTTATACGATCGGTAATAACATCACCTAAGAAAACCCCACATAATGACGCAAACAAAGCCTGGCACAATGCCGTTCTCTAGGAAGGCCACTACTCTGACCTGGATACCGGTCGTCGCCCGGGGTTGACTCACCCTGCCTACCACAAGATATTTCATTCAACGTCTCTTAATTCCGATGTCGAAGGTTAAAATACGCCATGTTGTTTTGAGGTCAAGTAAATATTGATTCGCCTGAATGCATTCATTTGACAAATTCCATATTCAGTCAAATGTAGGTTAACTTTATGATGTATCACAAACTTGCACCTATGAAACCAAGTTGTTCAAATTCTGTCCTAATTAATAAGTATTTTATAATTATTTACATAAATCAAAATTGTGACAGTGTAGTACGTTGATGTAGGTGTACGAGATATTCTCGTAAACAGATAGACCTTTGTCAGAGTAGGTACGGTTATCTATGAAGCTCTCAGCAACATTCTTAGAAACTTACTGTCAAGTGTCAATAGTTACTACCTCCTAGTTTGCTTACAGATTATGTTCTGTGATGTTTTACTTAATCTGTATTGTGTGTGTCCAAAAGAACCATTTCTTTCTTTCTTTCCAAAAGTCGATAATAATCTAACGCATAGATAGATAGGTACCTGCTTTGTCTTTTTGAGCTGCAGATGAGCATTTTCATAATTATTATAATATTTTTATTAAAGTTTGTTTTTAAGCTGACGCTTACTAAAATAACCTACCTTTTACAATAAATTACAATTTCTGAGAACCTTGATTTAACTAATTCCATTAACTTAGTAATCTGTTCGTATTATTTTATTCAATCTTTTATTCAGACCCATAAGTTTTTAGCACTAGCATGCTTCACCTTGCCAACGCATGATATAAACTCAGTTTTCTCCAATTTTATGTCTTTAGTGGGACACATAGATCCGAAAATAGTCTCAACCCGGTTAGATTTAATTGGCTGGGGCTCGAAGGCCGCACACAAAATAGGGGTGAACTTATTGCTCTGGTCACCCTCTGTGAGTCAGCGCCGTGGATTATATCCGCTCATATTTTATGCAGGCTTCCCTCAATTGTGACTGTGTCGTAAGCTCTCATTAAGTATTATTTGGACCACGGCTTTGGTTATGAACGTCAGTGATGTTATTAAACGACTTTACCTGGATGAAGAGGATTTTCTTAATATAATTATTATTGTTATTCATTGTAATTGTCTTGTAGAATAACCAAAAATCTGTTTAATGGGATTGAATTCAAGCAATTCAATCCCGTAATAAACAGGTTTTTGGTTAGATATGGTGTGATTGAACAGATAGTTTGGATTTAATGCAGCTAGAAAATCACGAATTAAAACTATTCGTTGTTGATATACCGCGTAATTAAATGGTTAAGGAACCACTTATTTTTGCGACACCATATGCACGATACACTTACAGTTTTAACAATATAGGAAACAACCTATAATATGAGCAATACATTAATGTTATCGCTGTAATTGCAAGAGTTATAGGTGTACACAAATAAGATTATAATTATAATACGCTCTTTAATGGCTCTCATTTTATTGCTGTATCTGTTTCGAACAAGTGCGTCGGCGGAGTGAGTAATCTGACGCTGCTTACGGCTATTTACTTAACCTTTTGTGGAAAAGCAACAACGTTTGTAGCTGCTGTTCTAAATAGAGCAAGGAGCTTTTCTAATTACACTAGTATGCAACAACACGTACAGGTGCAAACCGATAGAAACTTGCAGTATTTTCGTCGAAAACGAGCTTTTACTTCGTAAAAAGAGATCAATAAACCCATATTATGACACCACCAGCACGCGATATCAATTTGGTCGATGTTTTTGACTTTTAGAGCTATAGTAAATCAAACGATTAATTTCAAATCCGACATCGTTTGATGGCGATTAAATCCCCGTGAAATGATTGAGATCAACTTCCGAGTACTTCAGAGTGGTTGCGTAAAAACTAAATGTCAACGTTATGAAACAGCAGCTTAACCGCTTGAAAAAACCTTCGCGTAAGAGGTAGTTACTAGTTATATGTATACGGAATTTTGTAATGAGGTCGAGTGAAGAACGCCTCTGTGCTCCAGACCAGACTCCCGTTGTTACTATTATGGTTTCTTTTCATTGTTTTAGTAAAACTTTCTACTTGACACGGTTCTTTAAGTGCTATTAAACCACGTATTTTATTACAATAGCCGACTGTTAAACTGTTATTTAAAACGGATAGGTATATTTTAAAATTAAAGGTTTTTGACTTGTTAAGAACATCGAATTTAATATAAACTGATGGTCAAGCCAGGCATAATAAAGTGCATTCCGAACACACGTGGCCGGATGCTATGAAGCTTCAATCGTTATGGACATATGGCGCTGACGAGCTGACCGGACTGATAAATGAGAAACGATGCCATCCAGTCTACAGATAAATGTATACTCGTATGTATTGTTACTTACGTAACTAACTTGAAACGAATGCTGATTGACAGACAATAAGGCGGATCGCTCACTGCCACGCTGCAAGTTGTGTATCGACGCACATACGCGCGTACTTGCGGGAGTACAGATCTGCAACATCGTGTGTGTTTTTTACGCACCCAGGCGCGTAGGTGCGTTTCGTGAATTCACGCACGCATTTCATTCAAAGCTGTTCGCTGTGGTGATAGTGCAGTGCAGAGCGTCGCGTCACTTTTGATATTAAAAAGGTTATTAGTGTGGAACTCATTCAGGATGCTGCAGTTATCCTAACTGATTGATATCGAGATCCATTTTCACAAGTCAAGCCATTCCAAAATCACGTATGGAACTGCGGGACTAGGTGTGCCATACCTTGAGACTCGCCCCGCACTTATGCACATGGGTACTTGTTTCGCCGCTTGTAGGCGCGTGATCTGCATGAACGCGCGTTAATGCATTTTCGGTGTGTTGAACCTTGCGTGTTTTCTATACAAACGGAGATACTTACAAGCAACGAAAGATCGCGCACTCCCGCACCACGCTGCATCATGCGGGGCAGTGTGCTAATGGCCTAACATCGAACACAAGATCAAAATTAACAAACAATACATCGTTATTTTTTATTGTTCGCATAGTTGCAGATTGATAAGGCTATTTTGTAACAATCACGAATCTTATATTTTCATGTGTACAAGTAGGCATACTAACTTAGCATTATATTATATATCTTAATGATAAACTGTTATCACTTGATGTTTAGTCTAAGAACTTGATGTTTATCTAGACTGTTGTCTTGAAGTCTTGCATGTAATTATAATTACCTACCTACCCACCCACTTACATCCTCAGTAAAGAAGTTATGTAAAAATACGTTTCTGACCAGTTAAATTTTGTGGCAATTTTCACAATATAACTATTTCCATTGCAGTAATTGGTCTCATGTGTCTATTAGTTAAAATAAAAGCTATTTTGTTACTAAATGCAACATCGTGTCATCTATTAGCGATCCCATTAAGACAAGGCAGGTACTTACATGTCCAGGAAGCTTTAAACTATTCGAGAAAGCTCTACCGAGAATAGTCGAACGGAACTGTTCGTTTAGTCATTCGGCAACGGAACACGCGCTAAGTTGTGCGCCATAAATCATAATGATTGCGCCTCGTGAATGCGAGAGGGGAATACTCCCACTTCGGTGTAAGTAGGTATCTGACACCGGGACACTGCCCGATCTGTTACGAAATTGGTTTTCGTCGATGATCTTCTAGTTTAATACGGATGAGGAACAGTAGGTATTCCAATTTTGGAAGTTGCATGTGGTCGGATTCAAGTTAGATTTTTGTTAAAGAATTTTGAACCTGAATTTATATCCGTAAATTCTGAAGTACAGTAGATCTTTACACATAAAAAATTAACTAGTTTACTTATGCAGCAAAGAATACATCAGTCACTACTCATAACAATATATGAAATAAATGTACTTAAAAACTCTATAGCTAGCAAATGAAACACCATGTTTAAGTAAAAGGGCTTGAGAAATAATATTGCAAAGATTGTGCTTCGTTATAGTAGGTACATAGTATAGGGAGTTTGCATAGTGGTATCATGCTTTAATCCTGCGTGAGCGTAGCTTACACTTACATTGATTTTGGAACAATCACTTAGCGTTTCTTGCAATATACCTACATACATTATGTGTAAGCAAACACTCAAATAAATTAACCACACTTTCGGTACCTGTTAACAGATATAGATGGCGCTTATTTAGTCAAAATTAACGGTCCTGCTAAATGCCGTGGCTCTTAATTTTTCCTTTTCAGTCTACCATTATTTCATCGTAAATATCAAAGTCTTAACAAAAAATAATTGGCGAAAGATCATTAATTCCCGCTAGCTCCGCGGAGGGTACGATGACAACGACAAAGTTCCGCCATCATTAACCAGTGTTTCGGTGCGATAAATTTGAACGAAAATACCACAAAAGTAAGTTTAAGTTGTCGAGAGTACGGGAGTAAGCAGCGGCCGTTTAAGATAGCTTTTAAGATAACAGGAGATACTAACGATCCGTTGCGAATTGTGTTAATGTCTTTTGCAAAACTGCATCTGTCATGAATAACATTGCATCACATTTGTTAGGTTAGGTTAGCGTTAGTAACGTGATATCTGTTTGAAACTTGTAGAGCTACTTATCTGTTGATTTTTTGTATTTAAATGCTAACAAAGTTTGTAAGATGGTATAGGCAGTAGGACATGCAATATCGGAAGCTTCTCAATTCCAGAACTGAGTTTCAATACTCGAGATCCGATTCTAGAATTCCGGAACTAGTTCCGGAATTGGTAATTTTAGTAGGAAAATAAAAAAAATGTTTCAAATCAAAAAAGATTTATAATTAAATCAGTCTTTTTATCGGAAACTCTTTTGAAGGAGTAAGACAAGGTTGTTCACTTTCACCACTCTTTTTTAATGTTTTTATAGAATCAGCTATAAAGAAAATCTCAGAAACATCAGATAAGGGTGTTAAGTTTAATGGAGAAACAATACAATTCATACGATTTGCTGATGATATTGCGGCATTAGCAGAGTCACAGAATGACCTACAGGAACTTTTAAACACCATGAACAACATATTTAAAGAATTTTCTCTTAAAATTAACATTAAAAAGACTGAAATACTAAACATATCCAAAGCTAGTTTGAACTCACACAGAACAATAAAAATTGAAAATAACCCATTAGAAAATGTAATCCAATTCAAATATCTCGGAAGCCTTATTGTACAAGATGCTAGATGTATACAAGACATAAAAACCAGAATAGCAATAGCAAAACAAACATTTCATAAAAACAGAAATATATTTACATCTAAAATTTCAAAACAAGTGAAAAAGAAATTTATAAAAACTTATGTTTGGAGCATAGCACTGTATGGGTGTGAAACGTGGACAATGACACAAAGAGAAAGGGATATGTTGGAGGCATTTGAGATGTGGTGCTGGAGGAGGATGGAGAAAATAAGTTGGACAGAGAGGATCACAAACGAACATGTGTTGAGAAGAGTGAAAGAAAAGCGGACCTTGCTCAGGACAATAGAAAGTAGAAGAGGAAAGATGATTGGCCACATTATACGACATGACAGCTTTATAAGAAACATCATAGAAGGGAAAATAGAAGGAAAGCGAGGTAGGGGAAGACCACGGTTAAACTATATGAGTCAAATAAAGAAAAGTGCTGGTGCCATGTCGTATAAGGAGGTTAAAGAGATGGCTCTGGACAGGGAGAAGTGGCAGGAATTGCATCAGTCCCACCGACAAGAGTCTAACTCATAAATTATGGATGGATGGAAAATGAATAGAAGACTGTAAAATACGTAATATGGTAGTAGATACACGCTGGTTTCAACGTGAACGGGTCGAATCGACCGGGGAAGTACTACCCTCTCATAGAAGATCGACGTAAGAGTAGTAGTATCCATACTACTGCGTTTCGTTCGGTGGGTGAGAGCGCCGGAGGCCCAATTTCCTACTTTCCTATTTCCTCACCTCCCTAATTCCCCTACTCCATTGATTCCCAGCCGCCATAGTGGCAATTACCGTCAATATTTTTAAGTTTAACTATCAAATTAGTTCACTTGGTATCTGTTAGATCGTATTTTACAAGATTGCTTAAAAATTGGTGGTACTGTAAGTATTTTACAGTAGATTTTATTAAATGAATTTTTCTGCGTTCCCAGACATCTTTGGATCGCTTAAAGTAGGTATTTTTGAATACAATAGTAGGTTTATTCTCTACTATTATATAAAGCGGAAGAATTTGTTTGTTAATTCTATATAGCGGCTTTGAATAATTCTTTGCGTTTGATAGCCCAGTTCTTGAGGAAGGTTATAGGCTATATACCATCACGCTATTGGCGACAGGAGCGGAGCAGTATCCAAAGATGTAACTTAAGGCGGGTAAAACCGCGCCGCGGAAGGCTAGTCTTAAATAATACGAAATGTATCGCATCGTGGCTGGCCTAAAAATGTTGGCCAGACGCGTCTAGACGGACGCATGCATGTTTTTGAGAACTGGTAGAATTAAGCAACTGACGAACTGGATTTGTCAGTATTTTAATAATAATAATAATAATAATAATAATATGTGGACACTATCACACATCGTCATCTAGTCCCAAGCTAAGCAGAGCTTGTGTTATGGGTACTAGATAATTGAAATATAATACATATACGTACTTTTTTTTTTGTAAATACATACTTAATATACATAGAAAACACCCAAACTGAAGACAAATACAAATGTTCATCACACAAATATTTGCCTTCCGCGGGAATCGAACCCACGACACCCGGCGTCGCAGTCAGTTACACTAACCACTAGACCAACGGTGCAGTCCAGTATTTGGGGTAGACCTTTGCAGTGATATGGCAGAGTGTAATAAAAAATAATATTAATTTCAATTGTGCAACACTTATGCGCATTGAAAAATACCTAGTTACCTAATTAATTGTAAAATAGTTTAATTAATTAGATACTCAATATTTTTCTCATGATTTGTATAATCAATAAATCTTGGTGGCATCAAGACCTTGATTTAATCGTTATGAATTATATTTACATTATAATTTTATGGATTTATAAACCAAATCAATTACTTTAAAAGTAACCAATACTTACCTCGCAGAGTTGCTTCACTGAAGTGGCAATGGACTAGTCACATAGCTTGCAGAACTGATGGCCGTTAGGGCAGAAAGGTCCTAGAGTGGGGACAACGAACCGAATTTGAATCGATTTGCTGCTACAAGCAACACAGATACACAAGTTAATGTGTTGTTGTTGTGCCTGTAAACTAACAAGGATAAAATAAAATGCAATTTTCTACCGACTTGTAAACACGAACCATGAACTTAGGGTTGTAGTTCATTCAGTAACGTTGTTATGGTACTGTGGGGCAGTGTGGGGTGGGAATCCAATCAAGACACCATTCCCGAGAGCCATTGAACCAGTCGAATGCGTCATCTAATTTATTGCTATAGCTTGACAATTTTAAATGCATCTAGCGTTGAAGATGCCCAATGTTTTGAAAGAACATAAAATTTAGTTTCGGTAGGTATACAGAGTGTATACGACGGTTTGACTTTAAATGAAAAGGCAGGTGTTACTAGCCCATATAATGATTTCTAATTAATCACAAAAGTAATTTGACGAAAAACAAAAATTTGAAAATTTCTAACAAAATAAATAATATTTTAATAGTAACGAAGTAATACACCATTTTATTATGACAAGTTCACTGAACTGTAATGAACGGCAACGTTTATCCTTCGACGTGGACTATGACTTAAGTCAGTGACCGTTTGACGTACTTACATAGTGTTAATTTAGAATTAAAGAAATTAAAAAATTTGTCCTGTGTCTAAACTATTGAAGATATTTAGTAGATTTTTTTTTGTCTCGCTTTATAATGTCACATACTATACGTAATTGCATTTAAAGTCATACCGTCGTATAAACTCTGTATAATCTACTTATATCTACTTGAAGTTTGCAGTTATTATAGACTAGCTTGCCGCGGCGCGGTTTCACCCGCGTCTTTGCTTATTGCTTCGCTCCCGTCGCCAGTAGCGTGATGTTACCTTTCTCGAGAACTGGGCTACCATTGTTCCAGAAATTAGCGCGTTCAAACAAACAAACTTCTGCATTATATATATTAGTATTTATAGATTTTTCCCTTCAACGTTTACCGCAAATATTATTAAGTTATTATTTCATGCTTAATTCAATAAACATAATATTACTTACACATAAAATGTAGATTATTTAGTAGCGTTTCAATACATAACTTAAATAAATTCTATTGCTTTAATACGCAACTTAAATATCTTAAATAGGTACTTAACGCAATGGTTACGAAAATCGAAACTGACCTTCGAGCTAAATGTTACAAAACTTACGTGAATAAGTTCACGTGTCGCGTCTAAATACTTGACGTTCATGTAAATTAATATTGGTGAGAATAATTCAATAGTTCAACGGCAAAGGGCAACGGTTCAAGCGCCGATACATTACTAAGTTTTTATTTTATTGTTAGTAGTGAAGCCATTTTAATGAGCTTATTTCGGTTAATCGGGTTATTGAGAATGTCAGTAATGGAAATAGTAAAGAAATACGTTTGCCGATCACGGCAAACTGAATATAAAAAAATCGGACAGGTGCGAGTCGGACTCACCCACCGAGGGTTCCGTACAAATTAATTATTTAATTACTAGGTACCTACCTATACTTATAAAAAAGAAAACAGGTTTTTTTTTATTCTTCGTCATAAATCGAAAAGTATACTTACATAAAATATAAAATATAAAATTTAAATCTGTTTAAGATTGTGCCAATAAAGCCCTTTTATACGATACCCCACATGCCACGGTTAACTCAATTCAACATTTGGATCGCCGCCGCGCCGTTCCTTGTAAAAGTTTTAATGATTTATTTACAAAGTGTACCTAGTTTTCAGATTTTCCCTATACTTGTATTATAAGACGGTATTACTTGCCAAATTTCATAGTTTTAGCTCCTGAAACGTGAAATACCCTACGAAATTTTGATTCCCTTGAGTGTCGAAATATACCTACGTTTTTGCGGCATAAACGGCCGTATCTTCATTTTGGTTTGATTTTTCACAACTTCAAGAGACTGTAGACCTGAGGATATCGTTTAATTTCAACTCGATACTTCTACCAGATAAAGGATGTTGACACAGACGGACAGAACAAAGTGATCCTATATGAGAGATGATATTGTACAACATATTTTTTAACTGTTGAAATGTAACAAGTTAATTAAGTACTTTTCTTGATAATATTTATAAATTATAAAGGATAGGATTTTATCTAATGTTATCAATAGTTATCATTTATCAGGAAAAATACTAACAGTAAGTTATGAACTTGCACAACGAACCCTTCATAGGTTACATTGTCGTATACAACAATATTTCTTGGGAACGTAGTTGCAGCTGCTGCTATCAAGCTAGCATCCTGCAGTCATCGCATAACCGCTACGATAACGTATGATAAATTAATAAACTATATTGTTTTGAAATATAACTGAATACGCGAGCAGGATACGGATGAGATGTGACTGGACGAAATCCCTGTTGTTTTGTGACTAACGGTAGGGAGATTATATTCGTGCATTGTGTTCGTAATTTGAATTTTATTATTGAAATCAGTTGTTCTTTTTATTGACAAACAGCTTCAAATTCAAATTAAAAAATTAAAAAGGACTTATTAAAATACCTACTTATATTCTACATTTTACCTGCTGGTAATTAATATAAGTTTTCTGGAGATTTTGTACGAGCACGACCGAAAACAAAATAGGTTTCTTCGTAAAGAATGTTGCTATGACCGTAATATGAAGGCATATATGGTTTTAAAAATATATTTTGTGGTTAAAAAGTACTTACTGGTTGGTAATAAACACCGATAGGATTATTAAAGGCCGAGATTTAAATGTAAAATAATAAAAACTTTGTTTATGCCAAACATTAACCATAGACTATAAAAATGTTTTGTATTGTCATTATCAGCTTTATTAAGTCCCGCTATTAGCGATAATAGGTAGACAGGTAGACCTATAATTATCTCGTTATTAATGCGTAGGTATTTTGTTGTGATATTGTTATAAAATACAATTACACATGAATTTTACTTTGACATTTCTAACCACAAGCACAACCCATTTGATTCCTATTTTTAATACATACCTATCTACTTGATATGATTTATAATAAACATAATGTAATATTTTTATTTTATTAATTTATTTTACCTAGCTTCTTTGCGCAATAATGTCTGCGCATAAAATAATATATTTATACCTAATTTATAATCTTTGTATTATTCTGATGTATGAGCTATATTATTGTAAAGTTTCATTAAAATCCATTTAATAGTTTTTAAGTGTAAGAGTAACAAACATCCACACATGTATCCATACATGCTTTCTTGTTTATAATATTAGTGGGCTATTCCAAGTATTGGAGAATGCCTCGCACGTTGCTAACCATAGCAGCATGTGTTTGTCATACCAATATAGCTATAATCTGAATATATTGTCCTGTTTACTATGAATGGTTAAGTTCCCCTACTAGTAGTAGTTCTTTCTCATGGAACTCTGATATCGTAAGAGGCGATTATAAAAGTCGCAAAATCTTCCAGTTGGCAGAGACGTGAGTCCAGCAGAGCCGTATAGCCGCACAACATACATAGAAATCCTTAGGAATTGTATCCGGAATATGGCTTGCCCCATTTTATATGGTAGACATTGACTGCTTATAGAGTTTATTGTCATTTTGGTTGGCTAATATAAAAATCAAAATCTCTCGCGCTACAGAGGATACCGCCTATTTTTGAAAGTATCAAGCAAAGCTTCTCTTTATACAGATGCAAAGCAACATACACCAACTTTGCGACGTGAAAGATGTTAGTTTAACTACTTACTGTGCTACGAGAAGCGATCAATCATCTCGCGTGTAATTACTTAAGTAATCGCATTACACACGGTGTAATGTTGCACCGTTTTGATGCTCCGCTGAATTGTATATGCGTCGCTGTTTAGTACAACAATCGGGTTTTCGTTTTATTACTAAGTAGTTTAAATTATTGAGACGATGGATTTTAAAATTTGACCGCGACTTTGTGTCGTTTTTTAAACCACAATAGTAAAATAACAGTTAAGTATCTAATTTTTTTAACAACAACTTTTTTTTGTTTTGCCTTTCAATGAATAAAATATTATGTATTTTATCATTAAAATCATTAAAATAATATGATTATAATTAAATAGTTAAAAAATTTAATATAGGTAATTATTTATTTTTAATTTTCTTTAATATTATTAGGTAGGTACTTAAGTAGTTTTCTAATTAGTGACTTCACAATTATCCAGTAATTGTTAATTTACTGCAACTTATCGCGGTTTTCCTTCAAGCGGCGCGTGCGCAAGTTGCACTGTTTGTTTATTTGCGCTAATGTGTTACATTGTTTGATTAAGTCATTATCGCCTTAGTGTTTCGTAATACTTGGTACATTTGACTCATAGAACGTTGATAGATGTAGGGCACGCTGAGATTTCACTTAGATCTTTTACATAAATTGGAGCAATTTTGCTGACCAGATACCTGCCTTTATATAAGATCGCAGTCATAACAACATTATTTAGGTAGTTTTTGTTCCTAGTAAATAGTCGTTGTCGGACCAAAACTAAGCTAAAAATGTCGCGCTGTCAAGGATTCGTCGACGATACAAGCTCGGAGTGGAGTGTATACGCGGTGCAGTTTAACAAACAATGGAACACTTTATATCGTATCTTGCGTGTCTATACAGCTGCACCTAGCAGAAATTAATCGACCATCAATAAAAACGTTCAATTAAATAAACTAGTTACTTTTAAACTTGTTATTATAAACAAAGTTGTTGCATGCTGAGTCATGTATTTTTAATTATGACGTGAGCCGTGATATCATTGTGTTCGTCGTATTATTATGACATCATTGATGGATTATAAATGGATCTTGAAGGCGCTTTATTAGTGTCTTAAATATACTAAGTGCTAATATAGACGACTAGCTTTCTGCGTCGCGATTTCACCTGCGTCTTTGCTTACTCTTCTGCTCCCGTTGCCAGTAGCGCGATGTTACTTCTTCTTCTTCTCCTTTTTTTTTGGCAACAGAGCCGACAATTGTGTCAGCTATTTCTGCCAGCGTCAAGTGTAGAATAATATTCTTGTTGATAATATTAATGGTATATTAAAATGAATATCTACTTTCCAACAAAAAAAGAATCATCAAAATCGGTTCATATACGACGGAGTTATCTGCGAACACACATAAAAATAATATATATTATATACGTTGATGACGTATTTAGTGTAGTAACGGGCGGTAAACAGGAAGTGGATCAATATATAATATACTTAAATTCCATTCACCCAAATATAAGGTTCACTTATGAAATGGAAACGGAAAGATCGTTGTCATTTTTAGATGTCAAATTGAGCGTGAGAACTGATGGGTCCTTATCACACTGTGTCTACCGCAAACCAACACACACGGACAGATACCTACATGCTACGTCGCATCACCACCCTCGTCACTTGCAGTCCGTTACGACTTCATTGAAGAACAGAGCCTACGATCTGTGTGACCCTGAGCATTTAGAGCAAGAACTCGATCATGTTCAGGAGGTACTTAGTCAAAATGGATATAAAGTGAACAGGCGACGGAAGCAACCAACAAAAAGGGATAAACGTCCAGAGGTCAACCGGCAACCTGCCTTTTTGCCCTACATTAAAGGTGTGACTGATAAGATAGGAGACCTGCTTAAACAATACAGCATCAGCACAGTCTTTACACCTGGGGCCAAAGTAAACAGCATGGTAGGCACGCCAAAGGATGTTTTGCCCCTACAAACTCCGGGCGTTTATAAGATCAGCTGCAGCTGCGGTAGTTCGTACATAGGCCAGACTAAGCGGACTATTGCTGAAAGGGTCAAAGAACATATCGCCGCTGTAAAGAATCGACAGACCAGCAAATCAGCGATTGCCGAACATATTCTGCAAACGGACACCAATCATTGGATTGAATTTCATCATACGCAAGTCCTCTCCACTGATCGTACCTACTACTCTCGGGTGGTACGAGAAGCTATTGAAATTAAGAAACATACAAACTTCAATAGGGAAGACGGCTTTAAGCTCTCGGCTACGTGGAATCCAGTGATTCAAATTACACAACCTCGCTTTGCGCAGTCGGTTAACGCTCGGAATACGGACGGCATACAGAATAAGGACACTGTCAGTGTGTTTTGTGATACTACGTGGAAAGACAAAAATGTGAGGGTAGATCTAGAATCTACTTCGCATACGGAGCCGTGACATCGCCACATCAGTCTGCTTGTGACCACGGCCGGTGTAACCTGGTCGAAACGTCAAGCAAAATAAGGTATGTAAGTAAATACCTAATGCATGATCGCGTGAATTCCCGTATATTTAGTTCTATTAAATCATGCAACGCGAAAGTTTAAAAGTAAATATATTATATACGGTCGAATTGAGAAATCTTCTCCTTTTTTTGAAGTCGGTTAAATAAAATAGAAAAATGTGGATGAAATTAAATGACAACCATCTTCCGTGAAAACAAAAGATATAACCTTCTTCGAGAACTGACATAGACTGATAATAGTGTAGATAATTCAATATTACTCAGCAGATAATAATATTATAAGTACCTTTATTTATTCAAGTGATATGCAAGTGCATACTTAATTGCTTATAGAGCATCTTTAAACTCAGTAAAGTAGCAGACACATCTAATAATATATGGTAAGTAGCATAAAGAGGGTTAGAAGTCTATTTTTTTAAATCGATGACTGTTACGGCAAAGCAAACAGACTTAATCGAAAGCACAATTGCGTGCACAACAATCCTACACTGACTACGCTGCAGAGTTTGTCATTAGGTAATGTATGTTTAAGATTTTTAAAGAGGAAGAACCAGTTAATATAATTAAATCTCAACAAATACTTATCATAATATCTATAAATATGATAATTATTAAAACTCTGTACACATACGATATGTATAGAGGCGGACTATATCTAAGCTAATAACTGCCAGGAACTTACGCCTGGTATATCTCCTAAATCTTGACTTACAGAACAACACAAAATAAATATTCTTTATTCTATTTCAAAGGAGGAAGTAGCAACATCCCAATAGAACATGAATACCATAATGAAATTAAACAGGAAGCTTATGTAAACCGATCTTAGACAATGCTTTATGCTAACCGAACGGATATGGGAGTGCATTCTATAAACAATTCCCGGGAAGGCCGAGCTGACCAAATATGTCGGGTGTTGACAGTTCAAATAAATCGGAAACTAGCCACCCTGCTTTGAATAAATATGTTATGATATGGCTCTTGAATGTTAAAATTATATATTTTGTAGGTGCTTAATATGGAATTGATAAGTCGAAATGGCCCAGTGGATAAGGCACCCGCTTCGTAAACACGAGGTAGTGGGTTCGAATCCGGGCAAATACCAATGTGATTTTTCAAATCATATATACTTTCTAAGTTTATCTTGGACATTTCTGACTGACGGTGAAGGAAAAACATCGTGAGGAAACCTGGACTTTATGTCTGAAATTGCCAATCCGCCTTGAGCAAGCGTGGTGATTAATGCTCAACCTTCTCTATATGAGAAGAGGCCTTTGCCCTGCAGTGGGACAGTAAATGGCTGGTATTATTATTATTATTAATATGGAATTTTGATGAAATTGATACTTCTTTGAGTGAAATGATCTGTTAAAAAAAAATTTGTGTTGAGGGAGACTTATTAATGCCGCGAAAGGTGGTAGTAGGTGCTGAGTCACAGGTTTAATTCTGCTGTGGGTGATGTTTCAAATATTTTGTCATTGTATTATTTTTGTAGGCCGTCTACTTTGTACCAACCAACAAAAATCAATTTATTATTTTAAATTACTGTCTAGTTGACTTTTTAAGTAGAAAATCTCAGTTCCCTCGATCTTAAACAGTTATTGTAAGCCTATGAACCTTTATAAATTGGCAAAGAAATCTCATTTAACCACAGATAGGAATTAATTCGCCGAGGTTTTTAATAAGGTCTGATAGTGACACCGTATAGTGACATATATTGCAGTTTTTTTATCAGTTGTTATCGGACAACGTACCCGTAGCTACTATGAAGCAAAGATTTAATTTGTTTGTTTTGTGTTTTATCGGCCAAAATTGCTCGTACTTTTATCAGCACTTCCATATTTTCACACCCAGCTATATCGCATAAAATTATAAATATATGAATTAAGATTGTATGAGTGGCGTAAGTAGTATAGTAGTAAAAGGTTTTATTTTGCCACTGATACGCCTCGAATGTTATGTAATTAAAATGTATAGACAAAAAACGGGAATAAAGTTTATACTTATTAGAGGTTAAGTGTGTAACCCTTTATTGTAATTGCCAGATTGTTAAACTTTTTCAGGAGTTATAATAAAATTCAAGTCGAATTTGTAACCCTGTATAGTGTGTAGTGTAGTGTAACTGACTTAGGTATCTATACAATACCTACACGGAACCATTGAGGCGGTAAAACTACTGAACAAAATAATCCCCTTCTTTATAATGGTTGAATAGCAATGTAATTAATCCATTTTAACTCCCCTTCATTGAGCTATGAAGATAAAACCACGACCGGTCGCCATTGTACTACTAAATACAGAAATATAATGTTATGAATTCAGTTTGTTTTATTTTTGGTTTATTCTGTTTTCGTGTCTGGGGTTACGATAAATTTTTAAAATCTATAAAGATTTACCATAGACAAAACTGTTTTTAGAAGCTGGCAAATATGAATTCTATGAAGGTTATTTATCAAAGTTTTGCAAAGTAAACAAAATAATATTTCGTAGTTGTACACGTTCCTGGGTTTCCTCATACAACATGGGATGTGATTAGGTAGTTCCTCGGTTTGACAGGAGACTACGACAGAGACCGTAGTACCGACTATGGCAGTGTTGTCAATGTCTTTTACTTCGCTAGACATCTATTTGTAAAATCTAATAATCTAAACTAATATTTACAGAGAAAAAGATTAGATTTTTTGTATGTTTGTTTGTTTGCAACGATTTAACTAAAAATCTACATAACCGATTTGAAAATTCTTATAAATTCAGCGGGTAAGTAAGCTATGTTTTATCATGTTTACCATATTATTTTCAATCATTTTCAGAATTTCAATATTTAACCGTCTTTGTAAATCTGATTGATACAATACAACACTATTGCTATGATATTTTCCGTGGGCTTTTTTTGTAAGATAGAATCGAAGGAAGCGAAGGCGGATCTCTAGTGAGCCTTTAAAACTTTAATAATAAATCTATCCTGGTTTTAATTTTGTAAAAAAATAAAAAACAAAATATAGTAATTGTACTTTTTTAATTTTATCTCTAAGACTGTTACTCGGTTATATTAAAAGTACTACATCGGACACTTTACGAAGTAATGCTGCTCATGCCTACATTGAATTAATTTATATTGAGCAATAAAATATAAAACTGGCTGCCCCTGTCCAATAAAATAGGCGCTATAATAGATTAAAAAATGTAACTGGTTTATATGACCGTAAAGCGTGAAGACTTGAAGATGTATTACATTTGAAGGACGTTCATCTAAAGTACAAGGTCATGCGAATGGCAAAAATGTGTCTAAGCAACAGTATAAACTTAGGGCTGCCTCGACAACTGATTGCTTAAATTTAAGAAAACACTGCGTTGCATTTTATGCTATATCTGATTTGGATAATTTTTTTCTAACATTAAGTTTTTTTAGATTTGCCTACCAATATGACTATCCAATAGGCAATCAGTAGAACTTACGAGTGACGAATTCAGAAGACAGCATTTACTTGCTTATGTGAACAACTTGCATATTTGCCACTACAGGCAATAGAAAAACGATCAAACTCAGTAGTACTTAACACGTTCTGCGATTCACGATTTCATACATTTAATGTAATTAACGGTCGCTCTATGTTAAAGCAAGACACGTGTGAGTGAGCTACACGTAGTGAAGTGTCGATAAAATTCGATGGGCTTGATTTTGATTAGCCGCCATGTTTCATTAAATATAACGGGATCATGTCGCTGATGGACTATTCCCACGGTGATGCAGTCATTTGTGAAATAAATAATAATAAGTAGGTATTACCTACAGTGGTACGTATATTACTACTCGTCTTTACTGGTCAGCTGACATTATAAACATTATTTTTACTATTGGCAAATGTACCTAAATAAATTTCAAAATTTCAACTCTTCAGCCGAGGGCAATTGGAATTCTCACAAATCATTGTTTTAGCGTAGCTAATATTATTTCAGCTGTATGATACTAATATTGATTGTCATCATGAAAATGATGACCGTTAATAATTTCTACAAGTAACGGTAAACAAACAGCGCTAAATAAGTACCATTCCTCGAGTAAACACTTAAACAGCCTGCCTAATAAACAGTTCTTATCTCTCTATAGACGTTTGCTCTCGTGTTTATGCCGCCAAAAGTTAGCTTCCTCAATGACGTTATTTTTTTAATCAGTTAATATGTAATTATGAACTAATTGGAGGTTTCTACTACCATACATTTTCTTATATTAAAAATTTTAAAAAGCATTAACTTACAGTACCTAGCTAACGGTTTGGTTAGGCTTCCGTCATAATTATGCCCATTTGCAGATTAGCTCATCACACTCGTAACGTTAAAATTGAATACCTATATTTTTATGGTCAAAAATAAGAACACTTTAATTAAGTAATTATGACGACTTTTCAATTTCAGTTATAATTATTATTTTACAATGTGTGCCATTACGCTAGTTAAATTATTAAAAATTCACTTTTGTAATTTCATGAACGATAGCTAATAAGCGTTGTAACTTCTTATTCGGTGATACAACGAGAATAGGCGTGGCGTGAAAACTTTACCAATCAACTTACATTACTGTTTCATTGTTTTCAATTTGACTTTACTAGTTATATTATTTATTTTTTTATGGTACGGCTCGCGAGCAGGCGGCGCGGCGCGGCGGCGAGTTTAATCAAATAAAGCTTATATCATGAATATTTCATTCTAAAAGTGGTTCACTATAACCTGTAACGGTACTCAATGCACGTATTTCATATTGCACGTGCGCGATTATCATAAAACACTTTGTTTAACGTACATTGTTTTGTATTGATTTTTATTTTGTTTTAATAGTCTTATGTATGTGAGGATTAAAGTAGAATTACGTAGTAATAAATAACGCAATATCGTGTACTGTTTGAAATCAGTGTTCCTGAGGGATAACCCACACTCTAGGGAAGAAATGAGATCTAATGTTTTAAATACAAATGTAATAAATTAACATTTAATGAGCAAACGTTTTATAGTAAAGGATTGCCGGTACATAAACGTATGACGGTTCCCCGTATTTATATCGCAATAGGGTTTAATTGTTCAACGAATAACTGCGATCGTAAATCTTAACATAGTTTAATATAGTTTCTTGCTAATTTGTTTATATTCAAAATGGTGGTTTCCTGACGGTATTTAGACTATGGTCCCGACTATGCTAAAATTTTATGATTTCCTTTAAGAATCCACATTTCGTGGTAGTATATGTTTAATCTAGAAAATACTTTCTTTCAAAGCGTCGCCGTCGCCAATGTTCATGGCTCGACTGTACGAGTAGATGATTTGACCTGCAATGGCTCGACTGTTATTTTACTTGAAGGAAGTGATATATCTATGAAGCTATCCAACTTTGGCAAATTAAGCCCGAGGGTCAAACATTATAATGACAGTTACCGTCACAGGCCGTATATTAAGTTGTCGGAGTCATGATGCTTATTCAGGTTAAATTATGATGTAGAAAGTGCTGATTATAGGTTCAGTTAGCGAGTGCATAGAGAAAGTTGAACTTGTAGTTAAATACTTAAGAATGACTAGATATTAATAATAATAATAATAATATTCTACCACATTCACACAGCGCCATCTAGCCCCAAATTAAGCAATTATATTTGCTTGTGTTATGGGTACTAAACAACTGATATACTACTTATATACATTTTCTTTTGTAAATACATACATATTATAGATAAATTACACCCAGACACAGAACAAACAATCATGCTCATCACACAAAGGTTTGTCCTGGGTGGGAATCGAACCCACGACCTCCGGCTTAGCAGTCAGGGTCACTAACCACTAGACCAACAGGCCAGTCAGCCAGATATTATAAATACAACTTCTGTCAGTGACTACGCATTTTGTATGAGCCTAAATTATCTTGCAAAATTGAAGTGTCACTAAGCTGCTTTGAATCCATTAAGTATACTGTTACACGAAATCTTCGTGTCATTCTTTTGTACACCTTCTGTTTAATCTATTGACACTACTGCGTGCATAAGTCACGTCTATTTCAGTCAAGGGTATATAGGTATAATAGATATGAATTATAATAGTGGCTTTGACAAAAAATGTACAATTGAAATTTTAAAATTAATTTCGTTCGCGTGATTATTTTAATTTCCTAATGGAAATTACGAAAATATCATTTGGTTGGGTACTAGCTTCTCGCGGCGCGTTTTCATCCGTACATCTTCCTCAAAAACTGGGCTATCATACGCAAAAAGAAATATTGAAATCTGACCGGTAGTTCCAGAGATTAGCGCGTTCAAACAAACATACAAACTCTTCTGCTTTATATAATAGTATAGATATAGATTTAGTCATACTTTTTAATTATAATATGCAGTCTTTTTAAAAATGATCGTTATACCAAGTATAAAGAATGTCTAAATTAAGTAATCTTCTT
This sequence comes from Parascotia fuliginaria, assembly GCA_963082885.1. Classification (NCBI taxonomy): domain Eukaryota; kingdom Metazoa; phylum Arthropoda; class Insecta; order Lepidoptera; family Erebidae; genus Parascotia; species Parascotia fuliginaria. The sequence continues at coordinate 16,293,862 of OY720178.1, forward strand.
ATAGGAAAAAAGATTAAACTCGTTGCTACTGTATGGAAAAGCGCAAAATTATAATATCTTCATAGCGCCTCAAGAGCTCTTGACAGGACCGTGAGCTGACGCCAAGGACGGCCAAGCAATCCACTCCAACTAATTTAATTAATTGATTCGTGTCTTCAGAACAAATTGACCGTTTAAATTTTTCTCATTTTTACTTGTACTATCTTTAAAAATATTCTCTAAAATCTACTTGCTAAAGTTCAATTTCCAACAGCCTTATGCTTAAGTCAATCGTTTCGGCATACACTGGATGATACCGAGCAATTGATTTGAGTTCCATAATGGCTTTTATATGGAGACAGATAGGCGGTATTCAAGAATTGTTGCGAATACATTTGCCGTTTGTATTCAGTAATACATTACGGGTGTGTACTGAATCATTTAATCCACACTATTATATACCTAAAGCGGAAAAGTTTGTTTGTTTGTACGCGCTAATCTCTGAAAGTACCAGTCGGATTTAAAAAAAAATTTCGTATGATAGCTCAGTTCTCGAGGAAGGTTATAGGCTATGTAACATCACGCTACTGGCGACGGGAGCAGAGCAGTAAGCAAAAACGAGGAAAAAACCAAGCTAGTCATTTGATTTTTTAGATCAAGGCTGTCCAGACCGGATATGATCCCGGGCCAATATCAAATTACTAAATAGATTAGTGGGCCTCACAAATCAACTTTTTTTTAGCCTGTACCTAGATATAAGCCCCATATCTAGTTACCAATAAAATTTGCAAAAGTGAAGAATTGATAGAAAAGTAAATAAAAACACCGAGGGCCGCAAAAATATAAACGCCCGGGTCTTGCTTTGGACAGCCCTGTTTTAGATGAACAAAACAGAATATACCTACTGTAATATTTTAGTTTTGGCTAAGCATAACGAATTCACACATTCATTTTAATATACAGCCTTTTCATCATTTACATTTCATTTGTGTTACCTATACCTACATCTGGTAACATTATAAATTAAGTATATATAATAGTTAAGGTATAGGTACCACGGACATTATTACTATCATAGCCGTCAGACATCCGCTGGTGATAGACTTTCCTTTAAGTTGTTCTTATGACGTAACCACCTGGCATATTCCAGTTTGTGGACTTTGTGGCCATCCTAAACTTGTAAGTAACCTATATTAAATCCTAATTAGCTGGACAATAAAAGAATGATCTGAGTCTCTTTCCCCCCTTGCCTTGACTTTAGGAATTAAATCACTGAAGTCTGGCCTATTTTTTCATTTAAAATTGAGTATTATGCCGGAATAATGCTAAAATGAAAGGCGGGTATACAGTTCGTAGTTGCAGAGTAGGCGGTTTGCAATCAATGTCCCAGAATTTGAACTTTCCTTACACGATCCAAAAGCTAGGGTCTAATTGAATAAAACATTTTGGGATCACATCGGGTACAAAAGTTGTCTACTTCAACTATCAGATCAATGCAAATAAAATTTCCAACTTCATTTCCCGCCGATTTTTCACCGACTTTGCCTCGTTCTTGCGTCGCGAAACTGTACGGAATTACTGGGAATAAACCGATTAATAATGTCTGTGAGAATGCAATTTATCTTTTTAATAAAGATCATAGGAATTTGTTTAGTTAGTAGTCTCGTTTAAATTTACCTAATATTGTTTTAAGTGTCCATATGCATTGTTTGAACAGATTCATTCAATAAACAAACATTGTAAGAAAACAGGTCTAACGGAATGTGAACGTGTTCTGTAAATTTGATTTTACGGGGTAAATAAATATTCCTTAGTAAGTATGTATTTACACATAATATATGTCGTTCGTTCTATATCTAAAATATATTTCACGTGGTACCCATGAAATTTGGAGTTATTTCGGTCTGATCCCCCAGATCGGATCCCCTAGAATTAGTATTATTCTTTAGTCATGTTCTGATTCCCTGCATATTTAGTCATTATCATCCTGCCAACTACAACTATTGCTGCACAACAATTCTGTAAATTCACACTGCATAATGTGCTCTGAAAGAAGGACAAAATAGAAAAACTCTTATAAATATTATTAGGGTAGTGTCTTGAGAGAATTCCTCTTTTATATTGTCGGATTGACAGAGTGATATTCGCATGAAAATATCTAATATTATGCATGAGAAGCTAGACGAATCTCATATATTATTCTAGATGCATTGAATACCCTATGCGAGTGATTGACTTCATTTGCGAAAAAAATTTAGTTTATAACAATCTGGCGACTGCTTATGCCTTTTACTAACTGTACATAAAAGCGTAAGATCACTTATTTACTCGTAATTTTGCTTATAAGCTTTCAGTAGTAAATACTCATAAAGTCATAAGCATAATCTAGTAGTACCTACTCAGTAAATTATCAGCTGCAAAATGTGGGCTTACGGTACGCAATATCATTATCTGATGTCAAATGCCGCGAGGACAATAAATATATGTATGGTAGTAGATCCACGCTGATTTCAGAATGAATGTGCCGGATCGTCCGGGGAAGTACTACCCTCTCATAGAAGATCGACTTAAGAGTAGTAGTATCCGTACTACTGCGTTTCGTTCGGTGAGTAAGAGCGCCGGAGGCCCAATTTTCCCCTTTCCTCTTTCCTTACCTCCCTCATTCCCTTCCCCTATTTCCATTCCCAGCCGCCATAATGGAGGCCACCATACCAGCAGTTTAAGACGATGGCTTTTGGTACAGTGGCCGCCACTTCTGGATTCCACTGACTGCTTACCATCAGGCGGGGTGGAGTCATTTTGGTAGGCTATAACATAACATAAAAAAAAAAATATATATATACATATAGTATTTTAATAATAATAAATTTATAATTATAAATAGTTGAACTCGGATAGTAAGCAGCGATAGTCAGAAAACGACAAAAACAAATAATCTACTATCTACTCCACTTCTTCCAATTTCATTCATGGATTCTGCTGCTATTAGGGCAGTTTTAGGTGTTTTCCAAAACGTAGACCAAGTCCACGTCTTTTAATTTTAATGTTTAAAGTTATGACAGAACAAACTTAAAGTTCAACCGTGTAATCCTCTATTACTTTTATTAAGTACCATTAAATGAATAAATGAGAAGTAACATTTCAGTTTCACATCTTATTGCATTTTAACAAAAGACGTCATAATAGGTACTTACACTTCAACTGGACGAAATGCGTTGAATTGCAAATACTAAAACTATCCACTTGGCTATTCTTTAAAGTTTGTTCAAACTGGCAGAATGGAAACGCTTAGCTCAACAGCTCAAGCCATGAAAGTGCTCCAAGGCGATGGCGAGCAACTCATACAGGAACAAGTGGCAAAGTTGCGCGACAACTCATACGAAACGACTTCTGAAACAACGCTTTTAGCTCGCGCTGAAATGTTTCATGTATGTTCAACTTTCGTTAGATTAATAACAAAAGGCAGGTCATAACAATATTGATATCTGTTGATACTGTTTAGAAATTATATTTTTGGAGAACTTTCGGTACATTTAGTTTTTATTGGGTTATATCATTCCATTGCAGAGAATCAGTATCAAATATTTACAATCTCACTTCTCAGTCGCCTTTTCTCAAGCCTCTATCAAAGGTCTTCAAATTATCACACTAATATCTTTTGGGTCCACCACCGCAGCGACTTTCATCTAACCAACTTGTGAAGAAAAGTGACGTGTCCAAGATTTTCATATTCATTACTCAACATAGAAATAAGAATGTTTTATGACTGTCACAGGCCTCAGTGTATCTTTTTCATTTCTCTCATCATTATAAAATATAACAAGTATGGCTCTTTTAATGGTACAGCGCAAAAAATAACTAATCAAAATCATTGCTTCTTATATGAGAAGAGACAGCCTAGCTTACTACGAACTTATAAACTCATAAAACAGGACTGTAGAGCTTTGAATTCTTGCTTTGTTTTTATAAGCTATATTAAATTCTTATTGCTTGAATCTATGTTTTTTTGCATTCACATGTTGGCTTTACAGCAGCAGTTTAAGAATGCCATTCGATGCGCTTTATTCCATTGTTCTTATTTCACCGAGAACAGTTCACAATATGAAACCGTGTCAAGAATAATGCCCTCATTATACTTACTAATGAATACTTACAGTACTTACCTATTATACTTATTATTTAATTTAGAAAGAAAGAAATAATTTTTTTTTGCAGTAAGTACAATCTTAGGTACATAAAACAAAATAAAAAAGTAAAAAACACAATTATAAAATAGTATTGTTTGCAAACAAAGGGGGCACCTTTTTCGGGTGCTTAGCTTAGATTTGACCAACCTAAGCGCTGGTCTTCCGAATTTGGTATAGTCTCCTCTGATTTATTTAAAAGGAGCAGCATACGTGATACATAGATATTGTGCTTTTAATGTAAGAGAGATAATAAAGTTAATTATTATTTAATAGTTAATATACACCGCAAGCTTCCCGGTCCAGTATATACAATCATCCGGTGTCTTCCCGTGGGTGCCGTACCAGGAAACCGCGTTACCTACGTAGTAAATATTCGGGTATTTATTTTTGTTGTTGTTTTATTAGATATATTTTACACTAGCTGCGCCCCACGGCTTCACCTGTACGGAACAAATAAAATATCTGGACAAGACAACTCAATGTCCTTTGTACGCACACAACAAAAATAATAGTTATCAATTTGATGCACTGTAGTATTTTGTTTTGCACGTATGTAGTATTATTTGATTATGAATAAGCACCTTTATTACCGAACCACCTGAAAATACAAAATATGTATTTTATTTACTAACGAGTACTTATCAGACAAAGATCACAATTATATTAAAGTTTAAGTTTGAATGAGATATGGCGACTAGAGAGGTTATCGATGAATGACATTGTCTTTATTTGTGCACTGACATCACCCTATGATCTAATCTTTAGTTCTGTCACTTGTGATCTAAGGTTAGGTACAAGCCTTTTGTAAATACGGAATGGTAATTTGTAATTCTTGTTGTACAAAGTCCATTCTTTAGTAAATGTCTACCTTAGGCGGCATCGCTAGTCTCCTGTGTAAGTATATTAATTTTACTACTACAAAAGTGAAATATAGGTAGTGGCTAAATATTTAAGTATCTATGGCGTTACTTGCTGCAAGACAAAATTAAGAAACTTTCACTCATTCCGAAAGATTTGAAATCCGTAAGATTCATAGTTAAGAAGAGCTCAACTATGAATCTTACGGGATGGCTTCAGCTTTCTTTGTATATCTTATTGCTACTTTTTCTCTTCATCACTCATCATATCTATCATCTTGTACCTCAGGAAAAATTTCTTTAATCTTAAACACTAATTCCTTTCTAGACCTTTTTTATCTTAATAGTAATAATAAATTTTTTATACACAAAAACTGCAAACAAAAATACAATAATTTTACAATATTTGTTTGGTAAGTTACAAGTTTTACAAAATTGTAGTAACCCTGTATCCTAAACTAGGCCGATAGGCTTGTATTTTAGGAGAACAGTGTTCGGCCTAACGCTAACAAATTGTATTCATAATCATTATCATTATCATTATGCAACGCAAACGCAGATGCTCTATAGCTGTTATTGTATAACATTTATGTCGCTATCACAGAATCGGCTAATATTATATTATCAATAAATAGACTTTGAAATATTAACATCGCAGTTTCATTGATTGCGTCTATTTGTATTAATCTCGTTAATTTATTGCAAAACATAATACTGAGATTATCGGTGGTAATAAATTAGATACTTAACTACCACCTGCGCGATCGAGTGATGGAGTTAAGAAGGTGAGGAGATTTAATACCTACTTATGTGTGTTGTGGTTTATGAAGCAGCCTTTTACTTGTATATTCTTTCTAAAGTAGCATAAATTTAGATTAGGTATAACTACGTATATTGATTATTAATTTCTTTATAGTGATTTACTTTTACTATTTAAGGTTTGCCACAGAATCATATAAAAAATTTGTCATTAGGTACATAAAATGTCATTGAACACAGAGAGACTCCAAACCGCGATGCATTTTCAAAATTACTTGTACCTACTCCAAATAACGCATCTACAAATTTGTCATATTTACTACGGAAGTCAAGAATTACTGTGGTCGTAAATATGTAGCCACCGATTAGGTGGCAATTATTTACAACGTTCTTTTAATATTGGTATGCAAATTATTGATTTCTGCTTTGGCGGCACGTTGTCAAGGCGCGTTGGTGACTATGCTGCCGATCCTCGGCATTCTACGTTAAAACTGGTATGTGCCGTAGTTGCCGTGAATGTATGTTGTAAAGGTCACTAGAGCCAAAACGATTATGCACAAACAAAATAAGGACATAATGGCTATAACAGAATGACAGACACGCCAGTGGAGCGATGGTTCTAGATCAGACCATTTCTAGTGTAATGTACCTGTGTAGGTATTTACGGTTTACACAACAGTAGATACAGATCCGAGCATTGATAATAAGATGTGTATTTGAATCTGGAATATTACATTATAAGCGAATGTTTGCGGTATGGGAGCACCTTATGAAGATTGTGTAAGTGTGTTATGTGTAGCTGATGCTAGTTGCTGTAATTACCTATTGTTCGGATTACTTTCAAACTCAGAACTAGAAGTCAATTTCCTCGAGCTTAAAGTTCATCAAAACTTCGATGTTTGCTACGATCGAAAGTAATTTGGCTTGTCGTTTCGATTTCATTGAATATTTAAGATGTTCTTCTTATTTCCAAATACTCAAACGACAATAAACTTTAAGTTTCTAAGTCATCTGTCATTAAAATTTATATTAAAGTGACAGAGTTAGTTAGTTATATAAGTCTTAAGAATCAATAACGAACGTTGCTGTAGGTATTTAGTAATTGAACCATCAAAAATTCAATCGGTGTAATCATTTATTACGATATGATATTTGTTTAATTAGAATTTTCAGGTCGATCGAACGTATAAAGTTAATCCGCGAAACGGATCTTTTGTATTTTGACCAAAACATCTAATATTAAGTGATTGTTTTATTGTCAAGTTCTTAAATTACAATTAGATACTATGGGGAGGGTAGATAAAATAAAAAGGCGACTCAGTGTGCTTGCTGACAGCCAAGACTGCTCAACGACAATGTCATGAGTGCCGTACGATTTAATTAGTACAGAGAGTGTGAACGGATTAATTGGAGTAATTTCCTGTGTACGGTACAATATCTCTGTCATAGATAATATCAGGCAACACCAAGTTAGTAGATCCTTTATGGAAATATATTGTTAGCTTTCTCTTTATTTATTATACCGCTCAGTTTAAACCTGGAACTCGCAGGTACCACCTACCTACTGACGATATTACCCGTAATCAAAATTTGAAGAAATCAATTTAGATCTCAGGTTTTTAAGCTAGGTTCGACAAAGCTGTCAAAGATGAAAGCAGCTCACTATCGGTCATAGGGAGACGCATTTGCATGGCTTATGTCCAGAAATGGATTTTTGGAAATAACAACATTATCTGATCTCGATTTAACTGAGAATTAAATCCGCACCATTTATTTATATTCACCACAAACGATTATTCCGATTTAAATTTATCTACAATTGAGCTCATTGGCTTTAGTTGATGGAATTTAATTAATAATTGAGTGGGTCAATCCTTTCGCAGGTTACTAGTATTAACATAATGAGAGTGAAGTGTTTACCAGCGCATGTGTTCCTATCTAACTTTGATTCTAGGTTTTTTAAGCGGGGCGGGCATAAGCATCTCACTAAGCCGCCATAGTGGAGGCCACCATACCAGTAAAGTTTGGCTTTTGGAATGGTGTCCACCACTTCTGGATTCCACTGACTGCTTACCATTAGGCAGAGGGGAGTCACTTTGGTAGGCTAATAAAAAAATTAAATCAAACGACAAGTCTTAGTTATGGTATTCAGTATACGAAAAAGAAAAGAGACTGATTGGCATTACAGGTGAATACTCGCGGTGAAAGATCCCCTTTCTATCTTGACTAGGCCTATCTATGTAATTTGATATTAATTTTAATTTATTATATTTTATTGTTTCACAGCAAAGCTTAGCAACGTACTTTTCCTAAAATATTGCATAGCAACAAGGAAATTAACGATTGTTTCCAACCTTCAATCGCAAGTTTTCGCTTTGTGATTGACAGAAAATTGGATTTTCACTCCGGTGTTGTTAATTTTAATCGAGTTTAGAGCGCTTGAATAAATTGAATAAATATTGAATCTGGCATTAGATAGGCGGATTTTGTTTTGATGAATTATCTAATTGCATTTGTGTTGTGCGTAGTAAAGGAGATAACCGCATCACAAACACGAGGTGTAACCGCTGAGTATTGTGGTTTGGTCTTGGGACTATTATTCCTAATTATTTAGGATTATTCCTAAAATATATTACATAGTTCTTAGTTCTTGGTTTACTTTGGTCCAAATATTCCTATAGATTTTCTGAATGTTTTTCATGTCTGTCAATTGTTTGTTTGTTAAATGACAAGACTGGCTGTCATATTGTAGATATGTATATTTAAAAAAAACCAAAAGATTGAAATCGTGAATGTAGGATGTAAGCTAATAAAGATTGTGCCGTCAGTGACGCACCTAATTAGCATGTAGATCAGTTTCACTGTCTTGTATAGAGGCTAATTCGAAACACCGTGGTACCCGTTCATTAAGACCTGACCCAGATCCTGACAGTAAAGGTACTAGCACATCTGTTCATCATGGTAAATTTAAGAGTTAGACTATTGTCGGTAGAACTGATGCAATTCCCGTCTACAGCCATCATTACTTCTTTATAGGACACGACAGCAGCACTTTTCTTGATCTGGCTCATATAGTTTAGGTATCGTCGTCTTCCCCTGCCTCGCCTTTCGTCTATCTTTCCCATCAATTATATTTTTAATACAGCTAACATGATCGATATTGTCATACAATTGTACAGATGTTTAAAAGTAAACCGCGACGTTATTATTTAGCTGATGTTTGTAGCAAACTAAGAGTTGCATTCACAAACAACTCCTGTGTTCTAACTCAGCCGTTCTGAAGTTAGTTTCGCCGGATTTCCGTATATCGGTTCAGTAACTCTTTACCTCCTGTTAACATATTTAGTATTAAAAGCGTTTACTGTGATGTTACTGGCGCTAACTACAGAATGACCGAGTTAGAATGTGCCAGCTGTAAAGTTTAACAAAGTTTTTTGATTTTACTACAAATGGCAGACCAGTTTATCTAATGTGTAAAACAAAGAAAGACATTGTATTTGCAACCGTACGCATAAACTCTTCAATCAAAACTGTTTTCCTTAGGGGCAAGTTGGAAATTGCTACTACGCTACTAATACAATTTTGATTATTCGCGTGTTAAAAGCACTTTTATCGACGCAGTACTTCCTAATTTGTAGGCGCTAATTCATTACTAATTAGCATCTTCGTATGTGACTGTTTAACAAATATCTACGATATTTCACACGTGACGATTTACAGCCTTGTTTTGATGTAATAAACTACAAGGACTTTCGTTTCACGGTCAGTATAAGATTTCAAAGGTAAATTGAGTGGCCTGCCTAGTTCAAGAAGCCCATATATTTTACGACAAATTTAACCGTGTCCCGAAAAAATGGTTTATTCTCCATTCATCCGGATGAGTTTTAATTTCTAAAAGCACGAACATTTTATAAACTCACTTGGATGAATAGGGAATACACCGAAAAATGTGTAATGGCGAACATAAATTTACACATAGACTTGCACCAAATGTATATCTCTGGTGAGATACCTTAACGACACTTATTTTAACGGTAGTGACTAGACGCTCAGTTGAACTACTAGACCATACGTATAATTATGTTACGTATAAGTGTGTAAGCAACCTAACATTAGTATAGAATGCCACGTGTGTGGAACTCATAATGTCATAGGATACGTGGCGTCAATGATAATTCCGACGCGACGTCAACGTCTATCTGTAACGCGAACTATCGACGACAGTCTAAATTTATTGTTAAATAGAAGTAATAAGTATGTCTGCGAAGAAGCAATGTCTTCTTTATTTATGTTTGAGAGACGCTGACTGTACCTGTGCATATACACCATTGTACAGGCAGCATAAAATAATTACCAAAATAATTAGGCATTATTTGAGGCCCAAGACTGACGAACGGTCATAGGTATTCCATAATATTAAACTCCCCACGTATTTTAAAAACATCGCACTTGGCAAGCGTATTGGCGATCCCAGAGGTGGTAATTTTATGACTGAAAGCTGCCACACGTTGTATATTGAATGATTTGCCTTCCACGTCGTTATGTAATGGTTTGACCGACGTCATTGGCTTAACATATTACGCTAATAAACTTATGTACGACTACTAGAGTATCATATACCTACTTCGCTAGTTAGCGGTAAGATCGTCATATAGACGCCAAACTGAACGCATAGCCATATTTATTTTACCTTTCAAGTCTGGAAACGAAAGCTAGATTAAAGATACTTGTATTTTTTTTTATCTTACGTGTTTTGTTTAAGATTCATCTCTACCGCGTGGAGATCATAAAACGCGTTGATATTTTTATTTTTATAAGACACTTAACACGTGGTGAGACTGGTGAATGGAGCACGTGGGGTGCGGCCGCGACCGCTCGATACAGCGGAGGCTGCGCGTTGAGCCCGCGCCCGGAACAGCCTCAGCATCCACCAACGTACTCTGACCTCTCCCGCCGCCCGCTCACATAACACTGACCAACAATCGAGGAGTAACGCTGTCAAAAACCAGAGCTCAATCTAAGCTGGATTTTCTTCACCCGCCGATATTACAAGATCTCTCATTTATTTACAATAGTTTACAGTCCTAGGTCTAAATTATTTGGTTATGTAGTTGTTAAAGATTCCGCTATCCCGGTACGTGCGTACGAGAATTGTACCTAATGACAACGTTTGGTTTACGATAAGCTTTGTACGATATATTTAAATTAACATGAGAATATTTACGTTTCGATTATTCGTGAGACTATAATTACTTAAAATATGGTTGAGTTAAGTTTTGAGCTTATTATGTTAAGGACATGTTCTCAAGAAAGCCATTCACTAAAAGCAGTGCATATAAGTCTGGCAGAGTTATTTATTAATACACTAGACGTGCGCCCTCACTTCGCTTTGGTATCAAAAGTTTCATATTTCAAAGTCTCACAACAAACGCCTTCTTCTCAAAAATGGCTTCTTCCTCGTGGCCAAACTATTTCGCCAAACTAATGTAGTCACGAGGTGTTCTATTTCCTTGTGGCCAAACTCATTTCAAAATAGGCAAAGTGAGTACAGCTAAATACATAGATTGATCACCGAAATTCTGACTAAAAAAATATTAAGTATCTAAGTTTGTCTTGAATAAGTTTTTATTAATAAGTTCAATTTCTTGTACAGCATCATTCAGATTTAAAAAGGTGCTTAAAATATTGAAATTTTGAAAACGACTGAAAAATAACATAATAAAATAGCTTAAGTTACACGTCATAAATGTAGTTTTTTAAAGAAGAAAGAATTTTTTAATTTGTTTACTTAGATATTGAGTTTAATCGGAACAAACAAACATACGAAAAATTTAATTTTATCTCTTTACTAGCTTTCTGAAGTGCGGTTTCACCCACGTCTTTGCTTACTGCTCTACTCCCGTCGCCAATAGCGTGATGTTACATAGCCTATAACCTGCCTCGAGAAATAATTTTTCAAATCCGACTGGTAGTTCCAGGGATTAGCGCGTTCAAACAAACAAACAAACCAAGTCTTCCGCTTTATATAATAGCGTAGATAATATTAGTTTAGATTAAACATGCCACAAAGTTACACCGATACAGTTAAGTACAGACTGGCCCGTTGGTCTAGTGGTTAGTGACCCTGACTGCTAAGCCAGAGGTCGTGGGTTCGATTCCCACCCAGGACAAACCTTTGTGTGATGAGCATGATTGTTTGTTCTGTGTCTGGGTGTAATTTATCTATAATATGTATGTATTTACGAAAAAAAAAAAAGTATATAAGTAGTATATCAGTTGTTTAGTACCCATAACACAAGCAAATATAATTGCTTAATTTGGGGCTAGATGGCGCTGTGTGAATGTGGTAGAATATTATTATTATTATTATTATTATTAAGTTAACTTTAAAAAATAATCTTTATTAGTTTAAGAACCGACTACCGAGTATGAGTGAGTGAGAGTGGATTTACGAATACCCATTTAATTTTTTGTAAGCAAAATGATCCATGCTTTAATAATATTAAACGGTTGATATTGATATTGGCACTTCTTCAATTTACTTCATACATTGTATAAATAATTCAGTTTTTCTTTGCCTACGCTTAAAAATAAATCGTGCAGTCCACTTATATTTCAAAATTTAATAAATATGAAAGACGAGATAGGAAACATTTAGCTATACGGTATTGATATTAAAAACTCAGTAGCTGACAAAGGAACGACCAATTTCAACACACGCTTACAATGTGGGAGCTGGGAGTTAACTTGGAAGACAGCCATTGAATTCGTTTTTGTTTATTTTGTTTTTTAATTAAAAAACATACAAGTTTATTTGAACCCTGACCGAATAAAGAGTTATATTTTGGATTACCCAGTCGAAAAAGCTGGAAAAAGTGCGGTCTAGTAGGTACTTTAGCAGTTAAGGGAGTTCCGTCGCCAATATGTCGTGGTTTTTGACTTTCACTCGAGAGTAATATTATTGCTTAGATAGTCTAACCCCCAGTTTCTGAAAGGCTGTTCAACGAAAAATTTACTAATCATCTGTTAAATCTCATGTGAAATACCAAAATTTTTCATTGATCAGCCTTTCAGAAACTCGGGGTAAATGTATAGTCGATTACATAATTGCTTTACCACTTTTAACATAAATTTCCATCTAAATTAAAGTTTAGTAGGAATCATTACGACAGTGACAATTTTCACTGTACTGAGTTAACGTGCAAGCAAAAATAGTCATTATTGTTTTGAGATATGCAAACGACATTTACTCTAAGGGTGGTGAAGCAATTTTATGGTCGGCTATGCCTTGTGTAAAAGTCTTTCATTTTCATTTCAGAGTTGCCGATTAATCATCATGGATAGTCATTTTTCATTCATAGTGCAATAGTGCCGACGAATATCCTCCACTCACAAAATTCGCACTCTCTATATTTACACACGTATTCTTACTAAATAATTGTGGAATTGCATGTTTGTCAACCTACGCAACATAAAGAATAATAGTCATTAACATCCGACGCAAGCAGAATCTGTACTACATACAAGTACCTACGACATTATGGAGTCCCATCCGGACTTTAACCGGTAGAGAGTGTTCACGAAGTAGTTTGGAACCGTCACTTATTTTTAGGTCGACATCAAGGGAAGTGTTCAGAGGGGAAGCCTCGTTATTCAGTTAGGATAACTACTATTCTGTTATGTATTAAGGCAGTTTTAGTTCACGTCCGTGTTAGTCCAGTTTATTATGTCTTGTACATTATGTAGATTTATTCTGTCCCTAGATGATCAATAAAAAATGCAGTTTTTGCTGAATGAGACATAGGTGTAATAATTCTATAATAGAATTAGATAGTTGGCTTACCAATTCCTGGGACTGCCAAGTATAACAAATATTTACAAGGGTGTCCTAATCCTGGCTTACTATACGAATCTATGTGACTTGACTTTTATATCTATTGTGAATATATATGTAGCTATGTATTGGTGATCATTACTTTATGTATTTAATTATTGTACATAGAAAGTTACGAGCTTAACTCAGCTTTTGTTCGGTGTGCAACGAGACATAAAATATCTTTCAATGTCACAACTTCTAAGAGAATGCGTAATCTTAAGATTGAGTACGTACCTACTCAACAAGTAACGTGTATTTAAATAGCATTGGCTGCTTAGATTCCTTATTTCCATCTCTTTCTTTCTTATTACTGTAAAAGAGTTGCACGTATTTATTGGTCTAATTATGACACGTGTACGCGTCTTTTGGACGCGAATTTTGTACTCAATCGAAACAAGATCCTTGCTATTCAGTTCTTCCGGCGGGAGGCTGATGAATATATTACAAAGAACCCTGCAACGGATGCGAGGGTCTTCCATTTACGACGGACATTTCACTCGTATATCGGAATGTATGCCAGTTTTTTTTTTGTTAGAGCTTTATATAAGCTTTGTGCTGTTAAACAAATGTCCGTGTACGTGAATTTTATATCAGAGCCAAGATTTTAAGTTTAGTAATCTAAATACGTATGATTGTGCAAAGTATAGTGGACAATAAGTACTGTAATAAACGGTCTCTACAACTAAGTGCAGAAAGACCAATTAAAATAGGCAAACAATAATCGCCATTGGAAAGGAAGTTTTTCATAATCGCTACGTTTGGGGGTTGGAAGACAGCTTCCTACTTCAAAATCTCGTTACTATTGGCGCCGAATGGAACCAAGAATATATGCCGAAATGTGGCTCTAATACTCCTAATTGAGCTTGAGTTTAAAAATGTCACTGATAAGTAATTTGTGGTAATACTTTGGCCCGAAATCGCTCAGGTGTTGATTCTTCGATATTTAAGAAGGAAAGGCAAAGTTCTTAATTAAACAGCTTTGACTTTTTCGAAGGGGAACGGAGCTGACTTAACGTGTATGTCACCAAAAGCTTACGCCCCTGCGGCTCTGCGTAAACTTTCGGGCAAAGGTTTGGAAGCTCGCTTCTCGATGTCAAATAACTTTTGCGTTGAAATAGTGAAGGCCAGAGCCTGGTATTATTGTTATTATCGTTAGGGGCAGTAAGACGTTTACGTTCAGAGACAGTAATAAGTATGAGTTAACACTGGTGTAACATAGGATACAATGTTTAATTTTCAGGAGGTATAAGATTTCAAAATATTTACTTTATTGAAGACTTTGATTCTGTTGTGCAATTACAGAATTGTAAATACTCCATAAAAGATTTCTTTTAAAAGGGAACTAGAAATGCTTTCCGAATACGGACTTCACAAATTTATAGTAAGGATTAATTCAATACAACAAGTCAACGTTGCCAAGTCTACATTACCAAGCAGCCGCATTTACCAATGCGTCTTGTGAACTGCCTCAACTATTGTTTTAAAAACCTTCAATTACTGAATGCTTCTAAAAGTCCTGTGAACTAACGATATCATGTTGCATTTAGAATAACCGTAAAACATTTCGATGTATTTTTACCTCCTCCAAGAGGAAATGACCAAGGCTTTTAAATATTTGCATTGAAACTGATTATATCAAAACTGCCACTGCAAACACATAGTGAACCACTTCCGATCGTATTACACTAAAACGGCTTCCGATTGAATACGGCGTTTGCACAGCTGGACCCAAAATCTTTTATCTAATCTAGACAAATATTGACTTGGCACATCGCGAAATTGGACCCTCCGCATGTGCACAAATTTAGCGACCTTAATATTACAGTAATAAATGATATATTCCCATGCAGTACAGCAATATGAATTCGCAATGCAATAAGCCTTATTGTTACGAGATAAGGTTTAAATCTTTGTATAGGAAAATCGATTAGGTTTCGGTCCGTGAGATGTGGATAGATAAAAGTTGGTGTAAGATAAGTTGGGTCGTTGAACCCGCGCCTACGGGAGTCGGGAGTTATTCTCTTTTTCATGGTGATTTCGTTTAGATTGAATACAACTGTTTATTGTGTAAGAAACGTTTTATACGGTCTTGACCTTTGAATTTTCTGGAATTTGATCCGGGTGTTGTAATGATGTAATATACAAAGCAAAAGAACGATCATGTTTTTAGATTTCCTTATAAAATAGAGCAATTTTTGGGAAATAAAATAATTAATTTTGATATCGCGTTTGAAGTGTAAATATGGTACAAAATATTTAATACAACTAATACTGCAATGTCATCAAATTGTGTAGTAATCAAAATAGAACTACAAAAACTATTGTAACATAAATATTACTTTTGTTATTCTATTGTTATTTATTTCTATCAGCGTTCTCGACATGAACTTGTTAAGCTTCATGTGTAGGTACACAATTTTATTATAGTACATAATTATGTAATTTTTATCTAGGTACATAATATTTATTCAATATTGTTTAATGTATTGGTCGTGTCTCATATATCCTTTTGAGTACATAGTAAGAGAGACAGCAAGTAAGGAACAGCAAGTAACGAACAGGAACATTATCTGCGCACTACTAAATATATATATTTTTTTATATTAGCCTACCAAAGTGACTCCACCCTGCCTGATGGTAAGCAGTCAATGAAATCTAGAAGTGGTGGCCACCTTATTAGGTATCTTCTTAAACTGCTGGTATGGTGGCCTCCACTAAGGTGGCTGGGAATGGGGTTAGGGGAAGGGAATGAGGGAGGTGAGGAAAGAGGAAAGGGGGAAAATTGGGCCTCCGGCGCTCTCACTCACCGAGCGAAACGCAGTAGTACGGATACTACTACTCTTACGTCAATCTTATATGAGAGGGTAATACTTCCTCGGACGATCCGGCCCATTCACGCTGAAACCAGCGTGGATCTACTACCGTCCAAGAATGATCCAAATAACATAACGTCACGCCTAGTCTTATTAACGGCAGGAAACAGATATAGTGATTATGGCAAACAGCTACCGTTAGGATAGGCCTAACAGCTGCAGTGGACGTCTACTGGGTGATGATGAGTTTTATAAAGATGAACTAAGCCAAAATAAATAGGTATTTCGTATTTATTAGCTCAAAGCTTTTGCTATTCAAATAAACATTGAAACCAAATCAATATAGAAAAATGGTCTAATAACACACCGAAATATGTATGCATGTAAACGATACCTTACCATACAGAGCATTTGGAGGTTTGAATTTGAAAAAAAAGAAAAGAAAGAAAAACATTTATTTTTGTACACCAAACAGAACACACTTAAATCAGTACAAAGGTAAAACTAAAATTAATAATTACTTATTTTTATTATTAAAAATAATACTCACTGGCAACACCACATCTCCCAGCCTGACGCGCCCGAATTTGCGGTCACACCATTTTTAGACACATTAGTTGTGTTTCAAATCGCTACTTATTACTACAACCCTGTACACACGATTAATATAACTACGACTTGTTAAAATTGAACGGTCTACTTGTGGAACTAATCGTTTAACGACTAATTTCTGAGTAAGCCGTTAAACGTTTACCAAGATAAAACAAGGATAAATAGAACTTTCAATATTTTGTGTGATTTTACAATTTTAATGTTTTAATAATAAAACTTCTCTTTTATTTACAGGTAATAAAATCAAAAGATATTGTGGTTCAACTAATACAGAATACACTGCTAAAAGACGGTAAGAAATAAAGACTAAGCATACAATGTCCCACGATATGGTCTTCTGTACGGTAAAGATCTTTCTTTTACTTAGATGCCTCCAATTTCAAAATTTCAATGACAAATCTCTATTTCTAAAGGTAAATAAATCAATACAATCGGTAAATACGCCACATGTTATGGTAATTAAGTGACAAAAACCAGTTTCAACGAACCAGTGAACTACTCTAGGAATGTTTGGGGGACACGTCGTGGTATTTTTAATTATACCACTGTCGCTTACGTAATTAATATGTGCGTTTGTACGCTGTTACCTCGAGAACTGCTGTGTTGATAGAATTTAATATGTTTGTTATTTATTTTGGGACAATTGGTGGCAGTTTAAATAAGATTTATTCTGAATGAAAGTGAATCTGTTTTGTGTGGGCATTTCAATAGCAGTTCTAGTAAATTACAGTAATTCACTACTTAGCCTAGATTAGATCAGTATGCCACTGTGACAAAGTAAATAATTTTATGTAAATCGTACAAAATTGAGAAAGCAACTTCAACTTTAAATCAAAAATTTCATTTTAATACTGAATAAAACCCATGTGCACATCTATGCATCTCTCTGCCTTTCACATAGCGTAATAGAGCCTACGAGGACACAGCAAGAGAATTTACTGACACTGAAGTTTTGGGGGTGGGGTTCTCTTCAATATCTAGTTATTATAACATGGTCTTTCTTGGCCTAAAAACTAAGCCGACGACGTAGTACGCGGTGGTTTAAGAAGTAGCTTGGCATTGGCATTACGTAGGTACTGTGTTTTAAAATAAAACGAAAAAATTCTAAACAGAAATAAAACGTGTGGTGTTTTATTCATGAAAGGTGGTTTGAAGTCTTGATTACTCTGTGACTTCGGTGGTTGTAAATGATCTACTCTCTCATACGATTCCTTTCTTGAAAAACGAAGCCATAAACACAAATATAATACCCGCTCAAGTTAAAAACCCAACTATTCCATGCCATCAAAGGTGAGACTTTCATCGCAATACTTCAGTTTATGTTAGATATCAATTAAAACACGCGGAGAAAACATTTTTTAACGTAAATTAATACAATTAAATAGTCGTAAATTTTTATTATGTAAAACCCCAACGCGAGACCCTTTAAATTCTCTGAGAATCTCTTTTTAATATTTAAAGACGACTAGGTTTCTCAGCTTTCATTTACAAATTAGATGGCTTCGATCAATGTGTCCGGAATGTTCTAGACTTAATTATGAATGGACTTTGTATCTACGGTGTATCTCAAAGTCAAACTCATATATTAATTTCGATCATATTATGATAATTGAACAGTAGTGGGCCGACGACGGACGTATGAAATATCGTATCGTTTTATAAATCGATAGATCGGAGAGTCGTCTACCCTACTTTATACAAACTATTATTTTCCACTTAAATAGTAATTGTTATCACTGAATATAATATTAATTGTTATAATATGTAAATTGCACTATAAAATTAACAAAAGGCAGAGAGTTATTCCGCTCGGAACCCCCAGATCTGATCCCCTCAGTCTTTTTAAGTACTCTACCAAAAAGCGATTAAACATGAATACAAATTTTGGATCAAACTAAAATTGAACGACTTTAGAACTGCAACTATATTGAAAATGTTTGTTATTTACGCGAATCAAGTTACTGAAACGCACGTTAACAGCTAAAACGTTTTTACTTTTTAAATACAACTCTCACACCAGGGAACAAGCCATGTGTCGCACGAGACACTGATAATATACAATTAATAGGCTAGACTTAAAACAAATGTGTATGGACCTCTAAAAGTTTTATTCCGTATGAGAATGGGACATCCTCTTGCACAGCAGTCTCTTCTGTGAGTCGCATACTTCCAATGCGACAGCAAGGTGTTTATAAAATACGATTCGATAAATTATTTGTTTTAAATAAACCGTCATTTATGATGAATCGTTCTTTAAAGTCATTGATCAAATTATGCATACAACATTATTGGTACTGATGAACGATGTTCGTCATAGCGGTAAAGGACCTAATTGTTAATGGAAGTATTCATTTATCTTATTAGAACAACAGGAATATTTAGCTTGTTTATTGTAGGTTTCCTGTTTGTATTAGTATTTGAAAATACGTAATAAATGTACCGATTTCAGGAAATTAATAGACAGAGACGTGAAATTGGCATACACACGTGGTATGAAGCTAATCGAAATTAAATGTAAACCGTTCCTTCGCCAAATTATCTGAAAGAAAATTTGCAAAGAAATCTTTACTATAATATAAAGCGGAAGAGTTAGTTTGTTTGAACGCTAATCTACCAATTGGATTTGAATAATTCTTTTTCCGTTTGATAGTTCTTGAGGAAGGTTATAGGCTATAACATCACGATGTCGGCGACGGAAGCAGAGCAGTAACCAATGTTGTAGGGTGAACGGCGCCGCGGGAAGATAGTGTCTTATAAAACAGTAATGTAGCCTAAAAGCGTTTGTAAGTAAAAGTCTGTTTTCGTGGCTGGTATAATATTAAATCACTATTTAGGATATATTTACTCTTCAGAATAGGCTCAGGTATATCCTTCTTCAAGGACGATTTAATTTCCAGGGCAAGCAGCGATTTGGGTTACCTAAAACTAAATCTTTGCAGCTTGTAGACACCCATGAGCGGTGGTCATTACATATAATTCGTTGGAGTGCAGTTCATCTGTCACTGTACAATACCACTGGCTACTGACCATCACTCAGAATATCCATTTCGCTAGGCAAATAAAAGACTAATTGATATAACTCAGCAATTGATTCGTTGGCCTTCAGTTTACCAATGAGGTTCCTATTAATATTTTACAGCTACGACTCGTTCTATGATTTGACGAGTCAAAGTCCATTAATAAACACTTTTAGTTCCAGTCATATATTGTTTAAGTGAAGCCTTTTATATATAACAAATCATCATAATGTTTATAGTCAAACCAAAATCCCAATACTTTATAGGTTTATAATTTGGGTTTATTACACAAAACGTTGCAAATTTGTAGGTATTAGTTTTAGAGCAAGTCCCAGAAGTTTACAAATACTCTTATCGACAAAATATCATGGCAGAAAAATATGAACAGCTAAAATATCGAATTTCAGGGCATTATGTATCCCGAACTTATTTGCTATTTCGTTTCATTTACTCTCTGTTTCTCAGACCGTTAATAATCTGTTAGAGTAGATAATGAATAAGCTGGCTTTTTTCCAGGGTTTTACTAACATCTTTATTAGACTGCAGACCCTTGGCACTGACGGACTCCAGCTTGCATCAAAGAGCATTATAAAAGTATTTGTTAACTGCTGTTGCCAAATTGTTGTCCAAGAATGTATGACTTTTAATCTGTTCAACGTTTTAAATTAAGTTAATCAGTAATAATAGTTACCTTAGCATTTCTTCAAACGTATTAAACACTTTTAGTAGGTTTGAGTGAATTGATTGAGACTTTTTTTTTATTTTGACTTGATTATAATTAACAGTTATTTACGCTTGCTTCAAAATCCTTTGCCTACGCTTTCATTAAACACAGTAAGGATTTCAGCAGACATGATTATTTGAACATTTATTGTTTACTAGCTGTTGCCCGCATATCCGACCGCGTAAATGTCGGTTATATCTCTGTTTATACATTGAAGATTGTGCATACAAACTTTCATCCTATATTTCAACCCCTTTGAGCCATTTTTCGCGATAAAAGATAGCCCATGTTGTTCCCCGAGGTCTAATCTATCTCTATATCAATTTCATCAAAGTCGGTTCAGTGGTTTAGGCGTGAAAACGTAACAGACAGACAGACAGAGTTACTTTCGCATTTATTTTTGCCTTCTACTTAAGAGTATAAATTTACATCAATTTACCACTTTGCTTAGTTTAATCAGCGGCAGCCATTAGAGAGTCTCCAAAAATTTCTAAATAAATTAAAGTTGTTGATGTAAAGAATTTTAATGGACCATTTTGCACCTGAAAACACACGGAAAGACATTGTTTTGCAGCTTTACAAATCGGTCGAGTGTTAGTAGTGAAAATTCGAAACAATAGCAAGCCATTGCAGTGTAAAGTAAAACCTCGTCACCCATAAACAAGCCATGCATTCCGTTCTGAACAAACCCCTCGTCACCGTTACCGGCTGCGCCACAATATGGCACACGACTACGAAAAAAAACCACCCCATCAAGTAACCCGCGAGCACACCCACGAATTTGAACTTTAACCTTTCAAGAATAAGATTCAAAAGTCACACTATACATCAGTCGCACGTTGCACTAAAAGTTGAACTTTGATTCCAAATGGCGACACGTTCTTTTTTGGGGGGGTAAGACGTCTCGAACTTTATTCAAAAACGACTTTTATTGCTTGACGAAAAGGTTTGTTTTGCGTTGTATATAGAATTCTTTGTAAAAACTTGGAAGGAGCCGGGAAAGAATATTCACGTGCGTATTCCTTTTGTTGCGAGTGTAGTATGAAGACCGTACTAACCTCAACGTTACTTGACATTTCGTATGAATAATGGCGTATTTTTATTCGTGTAATGCGTCGTAACCTTTTAAAGAAAGTATTTCCTCAACGCCTTTTATTTAGTTAGTCAGAGTAGTTGTATGTATCGTACCAACTATCGTGTAAAACTTTGATTTTCAGAAACTTTGAGTTTGATTTTCAGATGTTTATCATTTGTATGACTAAACATGGTAAAAGCTATGATAAAAAGTATATTAAAATAAATAAGTTTATGACTATTTTATTTTTAGATAATAATGATTACAAGATTTTCATAGCTAAGTAATAGACGTGCGAAAATTTACGGTGTAAAGGGCATTTGTTTTGAGTCAGTCTAAGGCATCCGTATATCGCTTTCCTGGTCTAAGAGCAACAATTGCCAATTACTAACTTGGCCATTTTCTCGTCTGTTCGGACTGTAGGATAAAAGGTACCAAATAACCGGAGATACTTATCCAAAAATATTACAACTTGCTGTTGTCGAACAATAAAGTAATATCAGCAGAAACCAGTTTTTGTACAGTGAACAAAAACGTTTTATGGATCAGTAACTGCTCTAGTTATAAAATATTGTGGTTGCACTCGGCTAGTTTCTCTCACGATTAATCCAGATTTTTTAGCTATGGACTAGTTTTGTGAAGACTTTGATAACTGTAAAATGCGAATTTTTGTTAGGAACACAATAGCTCACGAATATTATTGTTCACCGTACAATAGGCGCGTGTTACCCCGAAGTACTTAGTAGATATATACTTAGTATGTATATGTTATATTTAACTAAACAACCATTTGTAGGTTATTCCGTCTATTGAAAGGTGTGGTTGAATCGAAGTACATTTTTATGAACAGCTTAATATTTTGATGTGAGTTATAAATAATAGTTGCCGTATAAAGGAGTGCATTAAGTATTTCTACAGCCTTTGCGGCGATAAAAAAGTTTATATTCACCAGCAGTGGCTTGAAAGAGCGAAGTAAGTTTATGCGACTGCGCTTCTAGAACTTTTAGGTTTATAAGATTGCCATTTGCCCGCTTCTAACTGTCTTTAGTCTTTGGCTATAATAGCAATATATATCAACTTGACATGAAGAACCAGATTTCGTCAGCAACAAGCTTTGGGAAAATCAGAAAATCAGCTTGTCAAATTATTTCAAAATCATCAGTAATTTTCTGCCCATATTTTTTAATTATTTGAATTATTTGGGGTCGATATAGATAATACATTAACTTCCTATGTAATTTTATATATATATAGAGCAGAGCTACAACCTAGCTTTCTGTTTTATATATTTACTTTGTTTCTTTACGTTTGTATCTTGTTGTGTGAGCCAATAAATATATATACTATTTACATAAAATTTGCAAGTTATATTATCTTAGCACAGCTCCTTGCACCTTTATTTAAGACATCCATATCAACTTTTAAATCATACTTATCCTTAAATGAATATTAGAGTAGATGATGTCACTATTCGTTGCAATATTATTCAAATTAACCAGTTTCCGCTGAATTACGCCCCATTGATAAAACAATGCACTGTGATTGGCCCTATGCCTAAAGATAAGATAATGTTACTAATTCAATATTAGTTTATGGACTTTGTAAAGTTATATTATTATTAGTAATTATTATATTAACAACCATAGTGTTATTATAAGGGGTATTTAGATACTATTATATTAAGCGAAAGAGATTGTTTGTTTGTTTGAACGCGCTAATCTCTTGAACTACCAGTCAGATTTAAAAAATACTTTTCGCTTATGATAGCCTAGTTCTCGAGGAAGATTATAGGCTACATAACATCACGCTACTGGGGATGCGAGCAGAGCAGTAAGCTGATTATAAATCAAACTGAGCAGACCTGTCACAAGGTGGACCGACCATATGATGAAGGGTGACTTGCAAGCGATAGATAAGAGCGGTTCACGACCGGGTAACAAGACGATACTCGAAGGAGGTCTATGTCCAGCTGTGGACATCTTTTGGCTGATATGATGATGACGAAGATGATGAAATAAATTTGGGCTAGCCAGAGGCATTATTTTATAAGTTTCGATGAGTGAAAGAATGTTTACAATCGGTCTCCAAGTTCATGTTATCCGAACACAAGCTCTTCAGAGATATAAAATAAGTGTATACATGGTAATGACCTTTTTGTGGGTCGAAGCATTGACTTTAATTAAATATAGTGTCGACCCCCCAAGTAGATATCTGTACAGTATAAGATTGTATACAATTACTTGTGTTATATTATCGTGGAATAGATTTATTGTATCGTCTTGTTGATACCTTCTTCGTATTAGAAGAAACCTACACCCAGCCTGATTACAGATTATGTTCTGATAGTAGAAGTAATGTTTGCTTTTAGACTATCAAAAGGCATAATTTGTACTACTTGTCAGGTGGGTTTCCTTCCCAGCAGAGTCGCTCCAAAGAAAGTTGGCTATAACCCACCTCGCTTAAGTTTTTACACGAAACAACTATTTAAGGGAACACCAGACGAATAGCCGGCGTATTCGTAAATTGTACGTTTTCAATGTTCCTTCTGGTGTTCTATCCTGTTGTATACTTGTTTTGTAATAATATGTGATGTGCAAAAGATATTCTATCTATCAACACATTGATTCTTGAATAGTTAAGAGTCGTTTTTTAACGGATATTAATAAAATAAGCCATATTACTCTCTCTACTGTATGTACCTATATACAACGATACTTTTTTTTATACAAATTTGGTGGCAAACAAGCATACGGCCCACCTGATAAGTGGTAACCGTAACCTATAGAGATGGCTGTGTTTTCCAAGTATCCGAGAAGTAATAATGCTTGTAAAATACACCAAGTCGTTGCCGACCACGGAGAAGGGGGTATGGAAGGATATGGGAAACGGAAGAGGGCCGAGGGGGTATTTGGGCTGCCGGCGCTCTCAAACACCGAGCGAAACACATTAGCATGAAAACTAATATTCTTACGTTGATCTTCTATGAGAGGGTAGTACTTGCCCGGTCGATCCAGCTCATTCATGCTGAAACCAGCATGGATCTACTACCGTACTATTTACTATCTGTTTATACTATTTTCTTTAAAGTGCAGGTCATATTAAAGCTACACTAACTGACTATTGGTCTACTAATTAATGTAGGCAGCGCCCAGCAGTACCTAATAGAAGTACACCGCGGGCCAGTAATTGATTACTTTACCGTCCATCGCCTTCGTCCGTGTGACACGCAATCACGACGGCTGCCCATAAATAATACTTGCGACTAGCCTTACAGGCAATTATTTATACTAAATATTGATTGTTTGATGGTTTAATTTTATGTATAAGTGAGTTTGTTGTGAAAATAATAGCTAAAACAACACGCAAGTTGACAAAGATGAAAATGGTTTATGCCTGTTGAATATAAAATAAAAATAAGTACTATGTTTCGATCTAAGGTCGCTTTATTGAAATTTAAATGACCATTTTGGAAGTTGCGAATGCAATTAACACCCTTAAAATAAACAAAGTAAAACACTTAGGCATAGTGTATACTAAGTTTACCGACGACGTAGACAACATGAACTATTGCCACGACTAGTACAACGCAACTAATTGAGTTCGGTGCCACTGCTAATTTTGGTCGCTCGCTAAACGTTCAAGTTCAATCTTGGCAACAAACTCGGTGCTGACATTGAAATTCTGTTATATATGTATTATACGTTCCGTTATATTACTTGCAATTAATGGTTTATGTATTCCCGAATTGTGACTAGAGTTTCAAGGACTAATTTTTCAAGCCGGAAAGATCTTCAGATCCCATCCTCAAAACTCTTTTGGTTTTGAAATAATGAATAGTGTAAATATTTATTAGGTACTTACTTATGTAAAGAATATCAATCAAGTGATAGTAGCTCCTGCTTAGTCTCGGCAAGTAAAAAATATGTAAGAGCCTGTGAAGTCCAAAGCTACTAATTTGGACAGTCTTTTCAGGAAATATAGTATAAGTTTATAAGACACAAAACAGGAGCTGATGTTCATTGGTCTTATTAAAATATGGAGTGAAATGGCACTAATGAAAACCCCACTGCTTTTATTCACTACCACAATTTCATTTCTTATTTCTTGAATTTAACTTCAATCGTGTCTTATGTTGTCATTAAGAGTGCGTGAGAGTGTTGTGCAAGAGGTTATTTATTGGTCAATTCCCACACGCGACGAAACTTGTGATTCATAAAAAAATGTGTCAGTACTTTGTGTCCCGTTAGTTGTATATTGATAAAGTTACCGCGGCAAAAAGATTGATCGGGTGGAAATTGTCAAATTAAAAAAGAAAAATCCAAATATCTATTATTGTTGTCTACTCTTTGATCTCTAAATGTAATCTGTCAGTCTTAAGAAATAACAATCTATAACTAAAAACAAAAAACTGAACTCATTAGAACAATTGAACTTTTTACTTCACACCTGGCTATCAGATACGCCCGTTGCTTCGGTTATCTTTCTTTTTACGGTTTTTCACGACAATTTTTAGGACATTGAATGTCAACGGTACGGAACGAGGGCGACAACGCGTGAAATTCGTTTGAACAGAACTGTGTTTAACAGGACAAAGCTACAGCCTTGATTGTCGTCTGCTTATTTTGCTCTGGTGACGTAATGGTACCGCGTAACTTTAGACCTCCGGTCTTTTAAGTCGGTAAAAAGCATCTCACAAAGCAACCATGCCAGCTGTTTGAGACAAAAAGACAAGCATTGAATTCACAGTTACGAATCAAAGGTAAAATACTTTAATAAAGGTTGGTACTTTTTTGATGCATTTATATTCTCAGATGTTAATACTTATATTTTTAGACTAGTTTTTCGCAGCGCGGTTTCACCCGCGTCTTTGCTTACTGCTCTGCTCCCGTCGCCAGTAGCGTAATGTTACATAGCCTATAACCTTTCTCGCAAACTAGGCTATCGTACGCAAAAAGAATTTATGAAAGCCGTCAGGTAGTTCCAGAGGTTAGTAAGTTCAAGCAAACAAACAAACTCTTCAGTTTTAAAGGTATAATAGTATAGATAAATTGAATGGAGGTGGCCTGTTATCAATGTTTCTCGATAGAGTTGCTTTTCTATTTACACTAGGTATAGGGAAGTAGCCCAGCAAATAATGGTAAGCCAGACATATTGATATCGCCGACCACACTTGAATAGGTAAAGGACATGAAACACTAAATAACTTTAGAAAGTCCATAATTTCATTTCGTGCATCATTAACATTATCCACTGCGCGTAATTTCTCGAGGCTCACCATTAAATGACGTCGTCCATTGAAATAAACGCAATGAATGGCATATCGAATAAAGGGTCGTATTGACTCGTATGAGCCATTGTGGCGGGATATTCCGGGAAGAAGTACCGCAACTACGTAATCGATATGGAATTAACAGTCAGTGAGAAGTCAAGTCAAGCCAAAGACATTTATTAATTTGGAAAACGCAACTATTATTTTAAATGAGTCTCGCGTTTTTATCGTTCTGGTCTTATAATGCGCATATGCGCATCCGACAATTTTAACATACGTAACGTACCGATTGTAGGAATGTTCCTACAAATCGTTGAAATTGGCGGCTTTTCTCTACTATAATTTATGCTTATAAAAAACTAAAAGAAAATGAAAACGAGTAAAGGCCGTATCAAAATTCGTTGACTGGTTTAAAAGAAGTTAGCGAAGAACAGACATAAATACATAGATTATGTATTTGTGTGATTAACCAACAATTGATTAAAGACTCGATGATAGTGTCACACCACATAATAAGTCGATTACAGTTAACAATTTACTACTCTCGCGTCATAATTAAGACCAAGTCACAAAGTGGAGCTTATACGGGTCCGTACTGCTCACAATTAACGTGTCAACAGATTTCTACTGTAAATTTCATGTGCATCCTATAATGTAATATCCAGTGTGATATTTTTCTTTGTTTGACCACTGTACAATTTGAATAATGTAAAACTAGTAGTCTAGCTTTGCTCTGGCTTTGCTCTAATTAACGTCTACAACCTAAAAACTACTTACTACATTTTAGCTTCATATGCCAAATAGTTTCGAGATTTTCTGCCTACTCAGCCTTTTGCTTTTATTTATAGCAAAAAGAAAAACCACAAGTTAATAAATAAATAAGTAATATTGAACTGAAATGAGCGTTTAATAATTAGTCTTATGACTATTTAAAGGTGCGATATATAAGTGATAATTTTTTTTAATGTTTGCCTATTTGTGTATCTACATACTTGTACGTCCATGTATAGCATACTGAATGGCAAAGTCGTGGCAAAATGATGGTTGCCGAAGAAGAAATACGTGTCTTCGGCAACTTTCATTTTGTGACAATCATACTAAAGTTAATTATTGCTTCAATAGTTTTCTCAGCTTGCGATACTATTTCCTGAGGGCACGATATTATATTGAACAAAACGTAAGTTAAACAAAGTCTATTTATTGTAGGTACCTAATTGCAACAGTCTCGCCCGTATCTCACCTGCTAGGAATGTTGGCACTCGCCGAGTTACGTTACGTGGGCGTAGACCTACGATAGACTAGAGGCCACTCACCTTGTATGTTGTAAACACTCATATTATTATATCACCACAATATTTTCTATATTTTCTCTTAGTTTTGTAGTATTTTTTTTTTTGCGTCTGCCGGTAGTTCAATTACTCTCTCAGTCCTTTTTCATTTCCCTTTTCCTTTCTTATCTCATTCTTCCTACAACATGTTCGGCAAAGCAAATTATTGAGTGCTTTGGTAGATATACATCGCTAAAGTTCTGATAACACCATTATTAGAAATGTGATCAGTATATGGATGGCATTACCAGTTAGTTAGCACGAGTTAAACTAGGCAGCGACACACTTCTGCCTATTTCTTCAACTTAAAGTCGTGATGTATGTTGTGTTGGAATGCAAACCATAAACCTCTTAATCATAGGTCTAACATTGAGTCCCAATTGCTTCATGCACTTCGATAACCTTGCAGCAAAAGGTCACACAAAGTTCACCGACAATTGATAAATTATTAATAAGTATTAAAAACTTAACCGAACAGTACAAGCTTAACATAACTTAAATTACCTACTCTGTTAAATATAAATTACAGTTATACAGAAGCATTTATTTGCTCTCTACTTATAAAGTTCTCTAGGGCGATAAATAGAATATTATTCCATAAAAAAAACAAAGTAGTCGACCCCACTAATCAATTTATATGGGCTTGAGCTGATAAGGCAAACAATTTGTGGCAGACGTTTTGCTAAATGGCGCATAGCTTCACTGGCGTAATATAACAAATGTAAAAGAGAATATATTATTTGCGATATATTACTCGCTATGTGGCTCTGCCAATGCAAAAGTTTTAAATATTTACAATTACAATATTTATTGTATCAATATTTCGTTTGTAGATCATTAAAATACTTTTTATTCAACTTAGTCTAAAGTAGTAATAATGTATACCTAACAGATAAAATTGTATTTTCACTGATTGAGCATTTGTGGTGTGACTTTACCTGCTGCAAAATAAATTTAAATGGCTAATGCATTCGTTGTGTATAACTACAATCTATCTTATTTAAAATAACTACTTAATAGCTATCAGTTTGCAACAAATCTTTTTCCTAATCGGAACTGCTCACAATTGAACAATCGCTACGTTTAGTCTATCGGCGAGGTCGACGGCCTAAGGTCGATGATATATTGTTTACTATCTAGCAGTTAAAAACTAGAATACTCACTGGCCCATATAATGTTTTATATTCGTTGTAAATATTTTTCTTACTAACCTCTCCTATTCTCCATCTAGCTTCTTATTTCATTCGTTGAGTTTAAGACAGTATGTATCTATAGCGAACTAAGGAATAGATTTTCTTTTTGAGCTACTAGTTGCGTAGCATTTCTTCCTTTTTAAATAACTGGTTGCGAATTTCAGTTGCCAATGTGGCCGGAGTAAACCAGCCGTATCTGCTATTTAGCATTATCGAGAGGTAGTGTAAAACTTCTAACCCATTTAGCAGTGTTCGAAATTTCCGAGTGCCACACTCGGTGTTTGGGGTTCTTCACTTTTAATCCTAACAGTGATGGATGTGTGCGAGGGATTTTTTATGATCGAGATAACTTTTATTAACAAACTGTTCTTTTTTGTTTCAGGTATGACATTCTAAATGAACAGTGTATGAGAAAAATGAACAGTGACGGATATTGCATCTAAAAAAGTTATTTTATGTTTGGTCGGAAACGGACGCCATTAATTACGAGGTACGAGTAGTTATCACCAGTATAAAAATGCAACAGGAATTTATTGTATAATATATAAATATTTGTATGATGTCCATAATTCAAATTTAAAGGTTCAGATTTTCGGTCTTAAAAATAAAAAATAAAGCAGGTACAATATAACTTAGTAAATATCGTTAAGAACCACCAAGCTTACGACTGGTCTGATAATACGCAGTTAGTACAGCCCTATACTCGCTTGCAATTCTGGATGCGCAAGAAATAGCTAAACCAAGATAGTTGTCACATTGTCACTTAGTTCACATGCAAGAACTTCACTAGCTTATCTGTCATATCGTAACTTAGTAAAACACAGTTTTCACACAATGAGGGTGTTTAAGGAAATTATCGCCACCAGTTGCAACCACAACTTTCACATTGGGGCAATCAGGGGTTAACTTTCAAAAAGCGCTTGACAGCTAGACCTGATGCATCGGTGCTGCCGGTACGCTGCACCGCTGCACATGCTGCCCTACTACAACCACCTAAAGCAATCTTATTATAACATTACGCTATCCTTGTTTTTAATGGTACAAAGAAAGAGACAAAACACAAAGTAACATTAAAATTATGCTGCTATAAGAGGTGGTGGTGGTATAGGCTATGTAACAGTGGAGTGTATATGATGGCGTATATTAAAAGCACTCCGTTGTTTGTTGATAAGTTTTCTTATAAAGAATTCCATTAAGTGTACTGTATGAAATTGACCTATAAATTTTTAACGAAAGCCTTCTTCAGTTCGGTCAGTGCGTTCAAGTACAGGAAACCAAACCGGACTTGGTGTCGCTTGTCAGCTTACAGTAGCAGTTTGACGGTCACTCAGCAAGGTCGTCGGTCATCGACCCGTACACAAATAGATAGCCCACGTGCGAACAGCTGTTTGTCTATTACCGTACTGAGGTATTTACATGAAATGTTGATTGCTGGTGAATTTTTTAGGGAAGCTTGTGGCACAAGAGCTTATTGCTGTCAGTACTAAAGAATCGTTGATTAAGTGTACTTGAGAGTTAAATGCCGTTTTGCAAACGTTGTTATCTTAAAAAATATCTGATTTAGGTATAGATCGGTATCATCATCATCATCTGAACCAATTATTGTCTCATTGCTGGACGGCCCTGTGATACAGCGTAGTGATAAACGTTGGTCACAAGGAATGCATTAAATAATATATTTTTTTAAATTTTGGACTTATGTATATGCCATGATACTCCAAGACGTTCATTTAGTTCACATCCAGTAACTTAAATTCAAAGAGGTTCTTGCTAGGTCTGTAGTTAATTGCTGTGGTGTTGGAATGTTATAACGCATTTTTACGGTCTGGCACAAAAGTCGTTAAGCTCACACGTGTATAACTCCTTTTGGACAAATTCGTGCTGAATTACACGTTTTACGAGCGCAATTAAACACGCGGTTTGATTGTACTTGGAAGTGGAACAATAAACCGGGAAAATACCCAACTGTACACTGAAGAAAGGTACGAGCGTGTTCTTTGTATTATTTTTATGTTTTTATAGGATCGAATTTAGGCTGTCTGAACATTTTATTTAAATTTTATAACGAGGACTTGCTATTTGGGTTGTTGTGCCATGTACATTAAAGTTGGTATGATGATTTGAAGCCCTTTGGAAACGGTGAAATAATAGTGGAACAGATAGAACGAGATGATAACTTGGTACGGAGGTGGCAACTTCAGTATTTATTCTATAATATGTGTTTGAATTAATAGGAATGTAACGTATTATAAATAATTACACATTTTATTGAAAGACAACTCGTAACATAAAATTTTAATATACTTTTACAGAAATGTTTATCTTGTGTCTATTATGATAAGACTTGAAATAGCTAAAACGGAATTTACGTATTGTAATATTGTTCCCACTTATAATGCGATTTGATTAATGTTAAATGACAACATTTTATTATATATTGTTTTCAATTTACATAAATTATAAGTACAAATTGTTACATGTTTAACAGCGCATCTTCGCTAATAATATTCATTTACAGTTTTGTTTAAATTGTTACAAAAACTAATATATTTAAAAGTTTAGCTGCTCTTATGCACGGTGCTGTGCCTTTAATTTCACTAACTGCATACCATGTAGTATAGTGAATTCGTTGCGGCAACCAAGTATAAAAATATGAGGTATAAATACTTTTTTAGCGGTTCTGGCCCATTCACGCCGAACCAGCAAAGTTATAATATCCTAGTGAATCAAATGCATTCCTTAAACCATTACTCACGCATTACAGAGACAGTGTTGCTATGACTACGGCCTTGTGTTCCAGAAAGAAAGTAGTACTATGCTTTTATAAAGACCGCTTAAACATTCTCTCTAATCTTTTATGGCGTATTCGAACTATCTAAATCGTATGCCAGCCACTCATGTGAAAACTATAAGCAATGTAAGTTAGAGAAATCGTTTCACCAGGCAGTAAGTTACCCCTTAGATAACATTATCTGTGGAGTAAACGCACCTTGTTCCATAGGCGCGTTTTCGAACATAAATAATCGCCTACGCGGCAGGCTAGCTCGTAAGTTTACGGCTCGATATGACAGTGAAAGTACTAGAGATGTTTATACCTGAATAAAAATTTCATCTTTCGCTAGCATAGTTTAACTTCTTATCCACCAAAATATTATCTACGGATTTTAGTCAGGTACAACTTTAAGAAAAAAATAAAATTCATCATAATTATGTATTTATTTTTTTTAAACTAATCTATAAGTTTTATACCAAATTAGTTACTAATTAGGTCAAATTAAACTAAATATTCATGCTTTTAGCAACCCAATTGGTACTTCACATTAGATTTAACAGATGATTAGTTAATTTTTCGTTGATTAGCCTTTAAGAAACTGGGTAAGATTGGCAAACAAGTGTATACTTGTGGCATGTAGAAGATGCGCAACTATGCATGTTACGTGTTTTAGATAAAAGATGTACTGATTTATCCTGCACTTTACATAAACAAGCTATAGAACATGTTGTAGTTTTAAATAGACTCATGTGTGTCACACTGTGTCATTTAGAGCCTGGAGTCCGAGGCTCTGAATGACACAACTTTACGCAAACTTACAAGATGGCAGCAGGTGTCTAATTTTAACTCAAAACTTACATTTCAACAATTGATTTACCTACAAAATTCCTATCGTATAAAGCTTACTAATTACATGTACATGCATAGATAATGGCATCGCCTACGTACGTCAGGCACTTTCCCTCGACATTGACATGTCTGTGTCGCTAATGTATTTTAATCGGCGTTCCTAATGGAACTCTTCACGTGGGCCCTTTAAAGGTCAGCCCAATGAGAATGATGGCGGCGTTTTGTCTTTTTGTCGTTATAGGTTTATGTCAGTAATCATTGTCGTTGTTGACGTTAAAAAAAACTTTAATCGAAATTTGAATATAAAAATTTAAAAAAGAAAAAGTAAGTACTAATGCATACACAAAAACACTAACTACATAGTTTTCTTTCTGATTTAATTTTTGATAGCCAACTACTAGTTAATCAGCCAGATTATTTTTTTCTAACTAGCGATGGCGGATGAAAAATATTAAAATTGTGGTTGTAGAAAACCACATTTTTACCCCTGAACAAAACTTTTTCACCAAGCCAGAAAAGTAAATAAGTAAATGTGCCATATTTACCCACGCTTAATCAGACGTGAACATTGATAGTCGTTGTTGTAAGGCCTGCCATTGCATTATTTATAGGTAAACATAGCCACGGTGAGAAATTTTAAGTACAATATCAACACGAAGTTTGTTGTATAGCTTGTCACAGCTAACGAGTACCGGGGTATCAATGGGTGGGTTGTTTATAGAATCTAGATTAAACATAACAAGGCTAAATAGAATTTGAATGGCGAAACTTCTTACTGTAATACATATTCTAATACAACGATTTTGTAGACTTTATATTTTGTATAAATTTTATTTTATCATAGTAATATAATACTTAAACACAAACAACTTTATGATATGTTTCAAAATAACGTATGTATTTATATGTGATATTAGTAAATATAAAAGAAAAGCATCACACTAAGCCGCCATAGTGGAGGCTACCATACCAGTAGTCTGGCTTTTAGAATGGTATCCACCACTTTTGGATTCAGAGTGGAATCACTTTGGTAGGCTAATATAAAAAAAAAACAACAATTTAATAAATACTTTCGTTGGCTTCGACGCATATTTCATCCAAACTTGTGACTTCGGCGCAATTTGTTCAGTCGAATTCAACATTCCGCAGCACGTTCAGTTAATCAGTAATAAAATGGGAAAGTACTAAATTTTATCCGTACAATTTTATGTTTCAAACGGATGAGCTGTTACTGATATTAACCCAGATAAGCTTTTAGGGGTCGAATTCCCGAAGTGCTTTGAGAAAACTACGGTACGGTACGGTCGCGCCGCGCCGTGCCGCTTTTTTTGCTGGACTTGGCGATAAGATAGGTAAGTAGCCTGTTTCTTGTAATAGTATAATTCCTATTGATTACCTACCTTATACTATAAACCAGCTTGAATAGAAAAAAAAATTGACTACTCAAATTAAAAAAGCTCGTATAGAAACAATTAAGTAAGTATTAAATTTATAATTAGGTAACATAATATTACTTCTAGAGGCATGCACTTTTTATTATTGCCAATCGTAGTGAACCAGCATTATTCAATCTAATCTAAAATCTCTTCTTATTTTATTAAATTTTCCTTATCCTTGATCGTAAGTCCCTTCATAACTTTAATGTTTATCCCTAACTATGTTATTTACAAGAATTACCATACAATTCACAGCTTATACAACAGTAAACAATATAAATTGTGACGATAGTCTACCCGTGCCACTATTGAGGTTGGTAACGAATTCGTTATCTGTAGTGGGTTCATTAGGCCGCGCTTGCAAAGGGCCAGCGGGCAAAGATCCGGTGTACCGCCCTAAAGTCGTGGGGTTACACAAATATACGGCAGAACCCATGAAGTTTATTTGGCTCTGTGTCAAATATTACAACTAGCGACATTTCTGTGTGCAGTTTTAAGTTTAAAAGTATACGTTCTGGTTTTTGCTTAGATAATTAATCATATTCTTATGACAATGTTATTAAAGTACGTTACTTATAGTATGGTAAGATAATAATTGTAGGTAATTAAAAGAATGAAAACAATATTATAAACGCTGATATATATATACTTACCCAAATTCATTCTGACTGATTTTGACTTAGTGCATATTGAGATTAATTATCCACACTAACTAAATCTTAAGGAAAGATGTCGTTGGTTTCAAATTACACTTAAACTTTATATTTATACGTAACAGCTAAATATTTTTGTAACAGGATCCTAAGTATTTCGTTTTGTTGTTTCTATGTTGTATTTTAAGTTAAACACGTGTTGATAGCTCCAGCATTATTTTGTGCATCTTGACGCAATAAATAAAACAACTTTTTCTTTTACGGGCTGTATGTTTTGATTTGACTCACCGGGTGACTCAAATGACTCTATCTCAAGTTTCCAAAAGAAAATTCATTGTGATCGATGTTGAAAAGAAAACTATAATAACTTAACATATACATAATAACTTAACACATATATATAATAACTTAACATATACATAATAACTTAACACATATATATATAATAACTTAACACTATTTATTGCCAACTATAATTTTGCAAGTTCCTGGAAAAAATTTTTCAAGTTATCTGCAGTTATTTTTAAACCAAAAGTAAATTAAGTACCTATGAGTTTTAAAAAAGGAGCGCTAGTTTTGCTAGTTCTTGAAACAAGCTCAAACAAAATTTATTTGTTTTGATTTTTATTGTTCTCATTTCAAATAACTACTACAGGTATTATGCAGACTTAAAATTTATGGCCAACGAATTTGATATACCGCGTTTTGTTTGATATAAGACCGCCTTGGTGCTTCAGTACCTACTGACTGTGTATAGACTGTCACCTGGTCCTGGATTTTCATGGATCTCCGGGTTGGGTAAAGTGAATTTGGGTTTTTCTGTCAAGTATTTCGCTCTATTTACCCACAATATGAAATTATACACGGAATGGAAACAGACTACATCGCTACTTACCCTTTCGAAAAAAGCGTGATGCTAATGATAAAAATGTTTATTATCAAACGTAACATTAAAAATGTCGTCGGGTCATCAACTCTTGCAAGGTTGATCCGATACTTATTGTTTTGGTCTCGGTCGGTGTGCAACAATAAAAGTCTTACGTGACGCGAATGTGTTCGCTGTCACGTTCCGAACATATTTCCACTTTAGATCAATGGTTTGATGATGTATAGATTATAACAGTCTGATTGTAGTCCAAAGTATGTTTAACCAATTTTTCTACATTACAAAAGGCAACAGGTGCTACCAGTGGCATTAAATGATTTCTAGGTATTAAAATTATATAAAATTCTTTGATATTAAAGTTAATAATCTATGAATCTCGTTTACTATAAATATAAGTTGGACAAGAATAAAAAATATGCAAATTTACTAAAAACAGGTGTTTATTTACTGACTTCTAGATAAAGCAATCAAGTTACACCAACTAACCAATAAACACTGACCGTAAATATATTCCTTTGTGCTTATTTAAAATTTGAATGTCAGCTTTTAAAGATTAGTTCATAATGACGTCAGCTTTGTGCAAAAATAATAAAAGAATTCGGAATAAAAAAGTTTAATTTATGGTACAATAGAGCTTTTAAAAATGAAATCGTTTGGCTTCCTTCGTTCGCTTGTCCGTCTTCCGTGAGTCAACTGGTATTTCACAGTATTGCCGTATTGCGGTTACTTAGAAATTTTGTTAGAATGTCGGATATCGGCATTATGTAAAATTGAATTCGACGACGCACATAATTATGAGCACGTCGCAACTCTGAATCTGAAGCGCGCGTACGTACATTTAATTTTCGAATAATAAAGACCAAGTTGATTATGGTAAATTGACTCTCGAATCGTGTAATAAAATAACACAACGTATTATATTATTTTTGAAAATTTTAACACATAAAAGTCACTGAGGTATCTAAATTGGATTTTTTTTGTACAGGAAGCTGTTTGTTTTTTGTAGACAAAACGTGTGACAAAATGTTTATGGCTATGACTACAAAAACACTAAATTTCATCTCACTACTCGACTCTGTTATTTAGGTTTCAGTCAGCAAACAGCAATAAAAGTATGTCTATCATCTTTGCATACTTTTAACTAAAGTACGAACGCTTATGTATATATTTCAAAGCATAGCCTTTAAATGGAACTTGACGAGTTTAAAGATTAAACAAATTGCATTAAACGTCATGCGCCGTAAGTTCAAATAGGTATAATAATGACATAATAGGCGTTACAAGGGGAGTTTCTTTGCCTGAAATTCGAGTGTTAACCAAATATTCGAATACTCGAGCGAGAGATTTTCTTTCTTTTTCCGGTTATTGCTTATAAATCATGATCGTAAATAATATGGCTCGAATGTCTTCATTCTTTTTTTTTATTAACTTCTTGGCTACTGAGTAGGATAGACGCCCGTCTAAAATAATAATAGAAGTATTGATAAACAGGGGTTAGCTGGATGATAATAAATTATGTAAATTTATGGTGTGGTGGGTTGGTAATGATACGTTGACCCCATTCTCTTTGTTTAAATTTTAGACAACCTTTAACGGTCGGGTACCATTAGCTTTCAATTTATCTCGATATTACAGATCCCTACTACCCGTAGGTATTTAATTTAATCTAAATAAGATGAAATTATTTTAAATTTTTCTTTTTGTGACCTTTTTGTGATAGTATCATACTGATTTTGCACTGTAGCACTTTCGCATAACCTTATTTCTAAAGATACCGACCGTATTTGTTTTCATCATCCTCTATTCTATACCCAATCGAATATAAAAGCAGTAGTAGCTTTTTAAGCTTTTTACTACCTACCCACAAATGTATTGTAGGTATAGATATTAATTATGAATACGCTGCAACAACACGATACGCTTGCCTGCATTTTAATGTCAGGTATGTATTTATTATTATGTATTCATGAATAGGTACTATTAATGAAAGTATTTTTTATTAGTCACGTCAAAATGCTTAGTGTTAAAAACAATTATTGCTTATATCATTCAAATTACCTTCAGATAAGAAACATAATATTTTTTATTATGTATTTATTGACCCATAGCATTTGTTGCTATTAACTCTGCACAACTGAATTTTTCGACAGATAAACTCA
Source organism: Parascotia fuliginaria (assembly GCA_963082885.1). Classification (NCBI taxonomy): domain Eukaryota; kingdom Metazoa; phylum Arthropoda; class Insecta; order Lepidoptera; family Erebidae; genus Parascotia; species Parascotia fuliginaria. The sequence continues at coordinate 16,332,307 of OY720178.1, forward strand.
CTACAACTTGACACTGGGTTCAAACTCGAAGCATATTCGAGAGCATTTTAATACCTTATTCTATTACAAACACAATAAAGTTAGTATAATTTAATATAGTACTTTTACTGTGATGTTAGATTTAATAGCAATAAAAATGTAATTTAATTCCCTACTCGTATTTATGGTTTCAGTCCATCTTAATATACTTTTTACAATTGTAGAAGTCATAAAATATATTGTATTCGCTGCTCCTACGCAAAACGTAAAATTTATAATAAAAAAACTAGCTTAGTTTTATATTATGAGATAGACAATTGGCTGTCTGTACCGGACGAATTGATTTTCCAATAACAAACTCTATGGCTTAATAGAAAACTGTAACGGATACATTAATCTAGGATATTGAAATTATTATTTATTACTTTAATTTAATCACTAATCGATTAATTAATATGAATTTAAACATTAGGTACTAAAACGATCGAAATAAGAATCGTGCGGTTTCGGCCGTCATCGTTGCTAAATTACTGCTCCCATCTTCAATAAGCCTATGGCTATTATTTACGTATTTACTGTTTTCTTTCCACTTAATAAATCAGAACATTCAAACAAAAATACTCAGTTGTAAAATGCGTACAACTAATATTGACTGTAAACAAACAGTACTCAAGTTAGCATTTTGTAAGTAATCATAAGTTACAAACGTAAACTAATGTAATGTTTTAGTGCTTGTGGTGTAGTGGCGCGCGGTAAAATTACATAAATATTATGGTACCTAGTCTTTTTAGCAATTGAAACTTCAATATGTTGTCCAAATAGTAAATTGGCTAATATGTTTTAGTTGTAATTTATATGACTATGAATATTAAGTAGGTCATATTATTTTCTGTTTTGTAAATTTTAGAAGGATTGGGGAAGGCTAATCATCAACATGCGACTTATTTGACGTTAATTCATGAAACATTGTGTCTTAAGCTTTGTTGATCATGACATTCATGACAAAAGAGGAAAACGATTAGTTACCTATTTCGTCATTTTAAATACGTCCACTTGCCCAAGCTTGAACCGCGATTCGTCCTACATGCCTACGGCCATTTAGGACGAATTGCAGAAAATTAAAATAAATAATATTTTCATTCTGCAACTCGGCCCACGTTTCTTTTTGTGTGGAACTTTAAACTTTATCAACGTTTGGTATCATGAGACAGAAAAGAAAAAATCAAAATAAGTAGTGATTATTTTGACCGATTGTGAGCTGCGCTTATTTATATCACTTTTGCAAATCTTAATTGTATTCATATGAATTAAACCATTTACAATTATTACTACGAATAAAAAAATGTTAATCATCAATACGTTGTGCCTGCTAACTTAGCTTAAATCATCAGTTTCCTAAACAAACTTGAAAAAATTACATCGTGAAATAGATTTAGCGTACCTACATACTTACTTATTTACATTTGTTATCTACAGCTTATAACTACATAATATATAAACAATAAAACAAAAGATCTCAACTTGCTTGTCTTATGGTCTTATCTAACTCACGATCTCGGTTCAAGCTTCATACCTCCAGGGTATGCAATAAACAACTAAGTTTATTAGACGCCATGCTTTACATGTAACTCGGACATCTATAGCTTAGTGCGTAAAATCATAAATTATGTTTGAATTTTATTGAGCATTTTATAGTACAACTAGCTGTTGCCCGCAGCTCCGCCCGCGTGAATGTCGGTTATAGCGCTGTTACATTGACGATTTTTCACACAAACTTTTATCCCCTATTTCAACCCCTTGAAACCATTTTTCGCGATAAAAATAGCTTATGTTCCGTAGTTAGCGACGTTTCTTTTCAAAATGATTTTCCCGATTTTGAAGAAGATAAACTCATAAATCAGGTGGCCCAACATTCCGCACTGTACGATGCATCTCACAAAAACTATGTAATCATTTAAGCATAGGACGTGTGGCTTCTCGTCTTTTTCTGTATATTAAAAACAAGTCATCTTCGTCTTCTTCCTCTTCTATTAAAAGATATAAAAAATTGCGATCACTTTTTTTTGAACACGTCAGACGGCTACGAGCCCATTCGACCCTTAAGATTCGACCCTGCATTAAAAGTTGTAGATTCGACCCTTTTTTAAGAGCCCATTCGTACCTTTTTTAGGTACGAATGAATCCAGAAAAAATAAAATTAATATTTATTTTAGAGCCGTTACGTACCTCAATGTGTTTTCTACAATTTTAGAAGGAAACCAGTACACTCAGAAAAAAAACTCATTTCAAATTATGTTACAATATTTAATAAGTTGTGTTACTTTAACAATATTTGATTCTTAGAAAGATCTTTTCGTTCGCCTCTAAGAATGTTGAGAAATAATCCGAAGTTATGTATGATACTCTGAATGAAGAGCTTTTTACTAAAAGAAAAACTTACTAGAATAATGGGAAAATATAAATAAGTAATATTTATATTTTCCCAAAGAAAATTTAATAATTTTATAAAAAAAAATATATAATTATAACTAAAATTAAACTGAGTGAAATATTTTTTTTTTATTTAGCGTCAGCGTCGGCTTGTGATTGGTTTATTCTAAGCGTCATTTTAGCAGGCCCTATTTTATCATTGCTTATTTCACAAGTGTGTGGTGCAGAGTGATTATAGTGATTAATAATTTTAAGTGGATTGTGAATTTTTTGACGTTTATACATGTATGTATAATTGAAATGTTATTTTCCTCACGTAATATACTGTAAAAATAGTTGATCATATAGTTTATTAGTATACACAATATGTTTTTACGAATACCTATTTTATTGATGATTGATATATAAAACCGAGTAATAATTTTAATAATAATAATAATACCAGCCTATTTACTCTCCCACTGCAGGGCAAAGGCCTCTTCTCATATAGAGAAGGTATGAGCATTAATCACCACGCTTGTTCAAGGCGGATTGGCAATTTCAGACATTTAACCAGGTTTCCTCACGATGTTTTCCTTCACCGTCAGTTAGAAAAGTCGAAGATAAACTTAGAAAGTACATATGATTCGAAAAATCACATTGGTACTTGCCCGGATTCCAACCCACTACCTCGTGTTTACGAAGCGGGTGCCTTATCCACTGGACCATTTCGATTTAATTTGTAATAATTTTATTGTAAACCAAATCACTTGAAGCCATTTTTTCAAGGATTTGTTCTTGCTTATTATGCAATTAAATATTATTTACAAATACAATAAAAACATTTTGGAATTACAAATAGCTGAGTTAACTTTTATTAAAAGTTATCATACTTGTAGTGATACATTTATAACCTAATTATAATTCTACAATATTACAACCCCACAATCGTAGTCCTGGCATCGTTTCACTAGTCTGCTTGTGATATATTTGTGATTTTAATTATAAGAAGTTATTTTAAATAAATTACTTAATATATTTTTGGTATAATAGCCAAGTGCTTTTTTGAAATAACATGATACTGATACTATAATATTTTTATACTGACTGTACTATGTTCGTACTCTCAAAAAGAAAGTAATGGCTGTGATTTGCATTATTAATGCATTTTGTATGTAATTTATAACTTTGAGGTATTTATAAGACTGATTTCTGAACATATCTCTGATTTAAATTATTTACAGAAGTTATTTTATATAAACCAGTTAATGTATTTTTGGTTGTATTGCTGAGTGCCTATTTTAAATAACATTATCCTGATACAAATTTTTATACCGTCTGTACTTTATACGTACTCGCGAAAAGGAACGAATGGGTGCTGCTGTTATCCCAGGGGTCGAATGGGTACTCAAACCAAGAAAGGGCTCGTAGCCGTCAGACATCTTGTTTCACGGAACACTCGGAACCAACTACATTTCATCTGCTGTTGCCGCCTGCAGTCGGGTTCGAAATCATGACACCACAGGACGCAACGACGCACGTGTCGTGGCGACATGAAGCGACGACACGTCGTCTGCTGCTGCTGTCTGCAGTCGGCTACCAACTTGTACCTTGAAAATAAATAGCTAATTCCACGTTGAGCTACATTGTATAGGAACCGTGAAAAGTAGTATTTGCCTTCCAGTGCGACAATAATGCGTTGGCATTAGCAACACACTCTATCCTACTTTATTATTAAAAATGGCGTCTAAAAGTTTATCCAGTCCCTAAACACCTGAACGAGTTTTAACATTTATGTTTGTTTTCTAAACTTTCACATCATAGTAACTTAAGAATTAATGTATTACCTACGTTTTACCTAATATACTCTTTTTAATTTCCATTCCGCTGTGATTAAAATTTGAGAAAAAAATAACAGTATTTCTCCCAGCACCCCTCTAATAAATAGGGTGCGTGCCTTGTTTGTAGACGCCGAGTTGATATTGAGTTCTTATAAAAAATAATAGTAGTCGTATAAGTTTATGAGACCCAGTGACCAAATCTGCAACCGTGTACAATTACTGTGCTGATCTTGAACTAGAAGGGAAAGAGGAAGGAGAAGGAAATAAAAATACATAGAGATAGGATAATAATAGTTTTGGTAGGAAGTTAGGTCTTGCCCCAACTGAACTGTTCTGTCAAAGAGATGCGTACCCTATTTCTTTTAAATTAATCTTGTCATATTTGAATTAATCTTTTCATATTATATTTATACTGATTTTAATAGTTGTCATTGCGTGGGTGATGACTTTCTTTTAAAAACGATAGACGTCAATAAAATTAATGAATAATGCTCTTAGAGGTAATCAATTTGAATAGATGCTCTCGTGATTTTGAGTAGGTAGACAATAGGTATTAATGTCGCTATTAGTTGTTAAACGATTTATTGCATTTATATGACGTCAGATGTTAACCCTTTGATATTGTAAGATTGGACATTTAAGATTTATCGTTGTACTTTATAGATTGTTTATTTTTTTCTTTATATGTTGTGGCACCTTTAAATGTTGTGCATTATAGTATTATATGTATTTTAAACTTATGTGAATTGCAATGTAATAACAACTGGTTGTCCTAAATAATAAATAAATAAATAATTGTAGCGGTAGGTCAATTGAAATTTGAACAATCGATCGATGAAAATAAAATACAGGTCTGAATATCCAATTTTTCATCGCACCGCATTGGATTGGAATTGGCCCTAGACAGATTGGCTGACATTTTGTATTGGATAAATTGATGTTTACGTGTCACTCACATGTTCCTAATGAGTTTGACATTGCAAGTGTTATCTACCTGACCGGGACACTCGTATTAATGGTTTTGTTTTTTAAGGCCATGTCAATAACACGTTGTAAATCACGTCAATTTTATTAAAATGTGGAATAAAGACAGCTGATTAAACATAATTGCCGTCTCGGTAAAATTTTCTTTTACTTCAAGCTTGGAAAACAATAGATGGAACTATCAACACTACTTACACTTAGGGAACGTCAATTAAACGCACTAACCCATATACATCTATATCAAATATATCCAACGAATAAGACCCTCGGACTTATAATGTGACATCGGCATCGCAGGTCGAAGCTCACTGGTGATGGATTTCCCGGCCATTATGCTATGAGCTCTGGTGCGTTAAAGACAGCCTCTTGTTTGAGTTGTTCATGTCTTGTTTGTAGGTGGGGTAGGCGGTCTTGGTATCCTGGTAGGTAGGAAGGCACAGCCGGGGTGGAGCCCAGCGCGCAGCCTCCGCGGTATCGAGCGGCCGCGCCCGCACCACGTGTTTCATTCACCGGTGTACTATCAGCGCCACGTGTGTTAAACCATAGTATTGCTGAAATAGGCCGTAGTAACAAATAAAAATAGTTTTTTAGTCCAATTGTTTGCGTCTAGCGTACTATTCATAACTTACGAGTATGTTCATTCTCAGAACTGATATTTGTTTGCATGCCGTCATTAGGTACGCTTCCAGACAATCTTTCATAGATACGTATATCCTCACGGTGATCATTTATTGGGTTAACAGAGACATATTTCAATTAACTTGATTAAATTAAAACATTCCATTTCGCCTCCTACCTACAATAATAATAATTACACAACAATAAAATCAACTTAGTAATCTCTTCATCAACGTCGAAATAAATTTTCGACTATTCTTAATTTAACCCTCCTTATAGCACATTATCTAAATATGTCTAGCCAGCCATACCGATGTCTACGTTCCTGCACATTTCGAAATTGTGAACTATACAGTCACTGTTTGCGAAATCTCTCAAAATAAAACTTTGATTGACAGATAGTCGCGATGTATAATTTCCACACGACATTATAAAGTCTCATTCATTTTGGTTAAACTTGAACATGTAACAAGATTGTCTTGTATTTATACTTGCTGCAAGAGTAAGCCTATTTTTCGAAAATAAGGCGCTATACGTTTGTCATAACAAGACTATATTTATTCTAATAAGCCGGCGTTTTAGATAAAAGAAATGGAATATTTTTTGTATTGTTTTAGCCGTAGCGTAGTCTTAGTAGAATAAATAAAACAGAAAGTAAAAGTTTCTTCTCACAATCGCAGCTGTGAGCGTACCGAGTTAAAGACAGCTGCTTCGATTACCAGATGGAAAACAAATCAAAAACAAAGGGAAGGAAGACGGGCACTAGGCTACTTTTAATTCTAACCTATAAAATATAATTTGGTAATTCAAAACGCAAGTTTCCAATTTGTAGCTTAATCTTGTTAATCTTGTTAGATATTAACCTACCCATCTTCAAAGACTTTAAAAATTATGCTTCTCTTGACAAGACAAGTAAATGTGAGTAGTTATTAACTTGATTAAAAGTTAAATGAATTTAGTCCCATGTTGGGCGCCAACTGGTACGCCACATTAATGACACCCAAACCTGCTAATCAACGGGTACGAAGAAACACTGCATAATTTAACTATTAAAATTCTCGTTAACAAGAAAATGATTACGGCCGCAAATAAACGCTTTGGTTGAAATATCATATATCAACTTAAGAAATATCAAAGTTTCATTATTAAGAAAGAAGCCAGGTCACTTCCGTCTCTTAGAATATATAAGTCGTGTGTACTAACTTACCTATTTGAGCACTCTGCTTTGCTTGATTAGTAAAATAGCATAGACCACTTTTCGAATATCAAAAATCTTCTCGAAGTTATAATATATAGACGACACTCATTAGACCATTGCGGGCGTTGATCTCGTCCTAAGATGGACAATGCTTTTCCCTACGGTGTACGGCTCCATCCAACTGCTTTTGATTGTTACCCTAACCCTTTTCATTTTGACAGAAGTCTCATATCCATCAGTGAGGCAGTTTACAAACAACATGAGTTTGTAACAATGCGTACAAATGTTTCCTCTATAACTTATTTCTAACATGAAATTATAGAATACTTAAGTTTACAACTTACCCTTAAACACTATTTTATTACTAAGCTTATGTACAGCATGGACCTTTTATGGTTGAAATAGAGATTGAAGATGATAAATATGAATTTTAGCGACAGAAAGTCTTTTGTCAAACTTGTAGGGAAGTATTTGAACAATTTAACGCGGACTTTAAATTAATTATTGAAGAAAATGTACAATATTATAGAATTCCGATTATAATGCAGCAGAATGTGATAGACTCTTAGGTGTGTTTTGTCACTTATCATATCTAGCAAGAAGTACGCTTGCGCATGAACCCTCAAACTTAAGGACCATTAATTTTCACAGGTTCTTAGTAAATATTAACGGGGTTTCATAATGTACTTTTCACAAGTATTAACAGGTTGTCATCGCAGAAATTACGAGTATAATTATAGCTATTTTAGAGTCAGTGGTATTCAACTATTCACACAATTTCAACGAAAAAAAAGAAAAAGACATGTAAGATAATTTATTTTTTTATAGAATAAAAAAATAAATTATCTTACATGTCTTTTTCTTTTATTTCTTTAATGGCAAAAGCTGACGTATGCGAACTATGCCAGCTAGTTTCATTTACCCAATATTCGCTCAAAGTCCCAACTGTATTGGAGTTGGCCAAGCAATCAAATCAGATGCGACTGTACTACTATTGAAAATCGCATGACAGCGTGTCTATTATGTACCTATATCAAGTTTACATGCGTGACAAAACACGCACGCCATGTAAACTCCTTGATCGTATCAAATACTCGCATTAGCTTTTTGAAGGTGTGTTCTCACATGTTAACGATTTGTCATTGTCTCATCGCGTTCATAACTTTAATTTAACCTCTTTGATGTCGTCTACTGAACTGTTGTCTTCACGTTTTAACTTTGAAGACACTGTAATTAAAAATATGTTTTTAGGTATTCTATCAGGCTTATGATAATATTTAACATGTGTTTTAAATTATTATGAGATAAACATTATGCTTCATAATGTCAGAAGCATCTTATCTGTGTATCCATTATCCATCTATTAAAAAAATGAAAGAACCTTTTCGCAACGTAAGACATTATCGCATGCATAAATCATAGAGGTGCTCATAGCTCGTTGCATTCACTGATCAGTAATCGATCTGCGGGTTAAGCAACTAAGAGTGCGGCTGGCCCATGGATGGCTGACCGCATAGTGGAATTTTATCTGAGCGCGCGTTAATAGTCGGTGCCGATGGTTATCAATTTGATAACAGTCGTTAGGTCAAGTCGGATGCCTGTATAATAAATTACGGGCGACCTGAGCAAACCCTGACACTAGGTTGATCACTAACCACTCGATAAGAAGAAGAAAAAGATCATAGATGAGTTAATTTAGCCCAATTGTTTTCCAGACGTTACAGAATCTGGTCAGGTAATTCAATTAGATCGCCTTGGTTACACATTAAAACTTGATTGGAGACTTCCTTGCGAGCTAAACTAGGTTATATCGAGCGGTTGCCGGGCGTATACAAATTGTGCTCTTAGACCCCGGATTGGCGGACCTCCTAACAAGACAATTGATTTATAATTAGGTTGTTGGCGGTGCGTTGCGATTTCCTTTAGGGTTCGAACATCTTCGTCTTGGACCGAACTGTTTTAAACTCTTGGAAGTTTTATTCAAATGGAACCGAATCTATACGTTACCTATTCTCTTTGATAGTGTCCAGTGGCGTAAATTAGGGCCTTAAGTCTAACTGCGAAGCCAAAGTTTTTGATTTGTAAGAAATGTCTATCTAGCAAATTCAGTCTACGAAGTCCGAAACGTTAGTCGTATGAGAGCATTAATCCTCTCTGTCTTGACTGTGATGATTCATTCATCAAGGATCGGGTTGTAAAATTAGACGGTAAAATCTATAGGAGCAAAATAGTTCAATACAAATTCTTTAGAGGACTAATTCTCAATACGTCTTGTCTCCTATTGATTTTAGTTCTAAGTAGGTCAAATTTGGGTAAGGGCGAATAGTCTTTACAAATTAATGCAACTGATTAGCTATTAATCACACGAAAAGGCGAATAACTACGCTTTATATAATTCTTCTGCTTTTAAATAAAAATGAATACATTTTGAAAAGCTTAAATATTTGTAATAATTCGATGTAATATTAAGTTAGCATCTTTTATCCAGTGTGTTTTCCAGTTATATTGAGTCAGCAATCTATCAAGTTCGGCTAGAATAGCATATGGATGTGGATATAATATCAATTTACGGTATTAGATCCACGCTGGTTTCAGTATGAATTAGCTGGATCGATCGGAAAATTCTATCTCATAAAAGATCTAGTATTAGTATACAAACTATTTCGTTTCGTTCGGTGAGTGAGAGCGCTGAAGGCCTAAATTTCCCCTTTCTTTTTTCATCACCTCCGTTAAGCCCTTCACCTACTCCATTCCCTACTCCGTAGGCAGTAGCTTTACAGAGTCCCTAGCATTGCAGGAACAATGCCAGAGTCGTCCATGAGCGATAGTACCTCTATCCGTCACGAGGACTGTTTGCTCGTCTGGCACTGTCGACAAAAAAAAACTAATAAAATAAAACTCCTTCATAATGGTAACAGATCGCCAATGCCAAGATCCTTTCACTGTTACAAAAACGAAAAAATGTTATAATGTGTGCGTTTATTATTCCGTCTGGTGTAATAAGCTAGTGTTTTAGAATATACAAATTGTTAGCATTTATTTGTCTCAACGATTATATTTATTTTTTTACTCGTTGGTTCAAAATTGGCAAACAATCGTTGCGGTTGCAGAATCAGAAACATCTCTTGCTTTGCTGACCTTGTACTTAAGTGCTTCATATTTATACTCGTACTTACAGATCTTATTCGAATTTAAATTGAATTTTTGCAAATACATGTCTCTGTTTCGTTTTTTACATTTTGCTAATGGGAGTGACGTTTACTACACGTGTGTAGGAATCATCATGTTTTGTGGATTTGTATCCCCACACGGGGCAAATATTTGTGTGTCCCGTAATAATTATTCGAGTAGGTAGATTATATCTAAGTTTGTAAAATGCTCCGCAATACAGATCTTGTTCTTTGTGAAAACTACTTTCTTTATGAGCAGTTTTAAGAGAATCGTCTCTAAAACAAAAGAACAAATTTTTGTCCGCGATGCCCGTCGGACCTTTTCTATAAATATTCTTGTTGTCTGTTTAATATTGTAGGGTTCGGCCGAACCGTGCCTTTATGTACTTTACATATTGTTAAAGTTTGCAGGCCTTGCATAATGTTACTGTTACACTTGGTCCCGTTTAAATACGGATTAGATTGCCGTGGAATGTTATACTTGAGATGGTGACGCCATTATTTTAACTAGAATCTCTAATGATCTTTTTAACCTTTGTTTGAAGAAGGGCATGTCATAGCGCTTGGGAAATACCGCGGTTGGTAATTCGTTACAGAGTCTGTACGTTTTTGTCACGATACTATTAGGACCTATTCAAACCTGAGCGGTATTCGCTACCGCCTGTGGTAGAGAAATCCGAGTGGGTATGCTGTAATACTACTGTTCACACCAAATCGGATTTTGCTATCCTTGTGGGTAGAATATCGCGGGCGTTTCGCTCACGAAGGTACGAACTTTTTGCCAGTTCGAGTAGGTATGCGGTATTCTGCTATAGTCGCGGAACTTCATTCTAAATACCTGAGCGAAATCCGCGCAGCATGTCCCTCTACCCATACGGCATATTATTTTATTCGAATAGGCCTTTACTTTAGTTATGTACTATTATGGATGACATTAGATAAATTAAATTGCAATTCATGTATCACATCTCGTAAAAAACAACAACTATCCTTTGAAAGCACATTTCCCACGTCAAATAACAGACAGGAACCCTTTCACAAATCACTGATTCAGGTATTGCTTACCTCTAACATTTACTAATATGCACTGAGCAAAGTTACCGAAACTAGGTCGACGATCCCGTTGAAGTCCGAGCGCAGTCCGGTGTGTCCGGTGTCCGGACACTGGCCGGACACTCGCTGGACGCCAGCCGGACATCGGACAGATCTTATCTGCGCCTGTCCATCACTGTCTACCACAACTGATCTGTTAATCTTGTTTAATCCATTAACTTACTGCCTTCGTAAAATGAGTTTTACGTAATAACGACGTACTTATGTAACAAAAGGCAAACCGCAGCATAAACTTATTTAAAAAGACGCTATTCTCACAAATCTGATGTCATCTTGACGTCCTTCTTTTTAAAGCAATTTACCGTATTTATTATTGTTTTAGATTTTACGTAATATCATACACAATATTTACCCCGCAAAGAGAGATACACAACGCGCACTTTTTATTTTTATCTTATTGCTGAAGGTGTTTTTAACAAGTCATAGCACGATACCTTATACCTATATACCTTAATAACGCCAGCCTATTTTACTGGCTCACTGCAGAGCAAATACCTTTTCTAGTATAGAGAAGGCATGAGCATCACCGCGCTTGCTCAAGGCGAATTGGTAAAATTTTAAACTTTTAATTCAGTTTTCCTCACGATTTTTCCTTCAACGTTAGTGAGAAACTGTCTAAAATAAACTTAGAACGTACATATTATGATTTGAAAAGTATGATTAATACTAGCCCGGATTTAAACCGAATACAAAAGCATTATAGTAAGTAATACAGTCATTGAAATTAGCCATACTTTCACTTCCTTGTCATTGTTTAATAAATACATTGAACCAATAACAACCACAATTAAAACATAGCTTATCATAGTCCTTTGTTTAGCTCGCTTTTATACGTCACACATTATCGACCGACTTCCACACAGCTCTTAATGGGAAATCCTGCTATGATTCATTCATCCTACATGTTAAACTGTTGTTCTGTTAACTGCAATATAACCGTTAGTAGCGTACAGCTTTATACTTCTCAGTGTTATTGAATATTACAGGTTAAATAGGTTAGAAGAGATTGCTGTGACTGTGGAGGTATATATTTTACTAGTCGGGTTGCCCAATTAGGGCAATAAATTATGCGTAGACTACTTTTTTAACCTAAAACTATAAAATTACACTTCCTTAACCCGTATCTACGTCTTCATCGTCAGATCAAACCATCTTGCAAGAACATCATATCGCAAAAACTACGTTACACAGTTTATAGTTCTATTCTAATCTGCTTAAAGTAAAGTTTACCACACCAACATCTCTTTTAACAACTTTTTTGCACTGCGATATGTTTATCACATGATCTTACGCCTAACACTGACGACCTCTCTACACACTTGCATATCACAATAGCCCAATAACGACAATGGGTCCCACAATAGGTGTCCAATGGTCTATTGAGTTGCTGATAGCTTTGTATATAGACACGTGTCATTGTGTGTCGCCAAACTGTTAACTATAGACTCGATGTACGAAGAGATACTCAAGTTGTACAAGAAAACACCGGTAGATAGCTTGTAGTAGAACTGGACAAAAGTAAAGTATTTATACAAACATGTACTAGACTATCCAGGGGAAGACCATGCATGCACAAATAGTTCTTTAATTAATAATTAAGCGATGTCTACAAAATATTTGTGGCTTCAAAAATGTACTTCCTAAAAATGTTTATATAGTTATCGCGTTGTATTTGACAACTCATTCTAATGTCTAACATTGGACAGACAGTCTTCCACGGTAGTAGATCTACGCTGGCTTTAACATAAATGGGCCGGATCGATCGGGGAAGTATTTCCCTCTCATAGAAGATCGACGTAAGAGTATCCATTCTATTGCGTGCTATTGCGTTTCGTCCGGTCAGTGAGAGTGCCGGAGGCCCAATCTTCCCCCTTTCCTTTTTCCTTACCTTCCTCAATCCTGTCACCTGCCCCCTTTTCCTTTAAGGTAGGCAGCGGCTTTGCAGAGTCCCTGGCATTGCAGGAGCAATGCTAGGGACTCTGACTCGTCCATGAGCGACAGTTACCACTTACCATCACGTGGGCTGTTTGCTCGTCTACCACTGTCGGCAATAAAAAAAAGAAGAAGAAATATGTCTCAAATCGGACATCTACAGACTGAACGGATAATATTTTAAATATTTGCTTTAAGTGAACTCAATAAAACAGAATCTTGCAGCCTGATATGAACACCAATGAACATTGCTAGAAAAGCTGCTGTTCTCTACTTTTCTGCATGTGTTTATTAGGTTTCATATTATACGTCATTGTCAAGTAACACGGTAGCTGTTTTGATAACGTTTCATTTGGCAGAGTTGGCCGCGTCCCAACACCCAGCCTGAGTGCCAAGTGTGCCTTTTCGTATAAATTCTTGTACTTTATATGGCAGTTGATACTATTTGTCACTTTAGTACTCCGTTGAAGCTTTACTGCGGTTTTATGCTCTTATTTCGTGCATTTGGCGGATGTTTCTCCCTACATTTACTTAATTTGACAGTTTTAATTAGTGTCGATTTAATTTATCGTCAAACCTGAAAATTTTGTGGAGATGTTAATAAATAACTCAGGGTCATCACATCACACATATTTGTAACCGCATACCGCATATTGGTTTACACACAGACATGTAAGCTTAGAATCATCTGTCTCATTTTGTGTTACCAGGCGCCTCAGAACAGTAGGCACTTAACCTGAAATGTATCAGTTTTGAAAAGGCCATATGTATAGGTACTAATAGGTAGTATATATCGACAAAGATATCAAACAAAAAGAGCCTCTACACGTCACGCGTCACGCTTCTAAACGAGAATCTACCATTTTCAGTGTTTTGTGCATCTTTTTTAATTTCTTGTGAATTATAACTTTATCTTTCATTATCGATTTATCCCAAGTGCAAAATCGCAAAATGTAAGAAACGAATCTGGTAATATTACTTAACTCTTTTTTTACTTTTTTATAAAAGCAACTCTTGCTCTTGAGAACCAGTCCGGTGTCACGAAGGAGTTTAAAAACATAATTACAAACACAAAGTATAATAGTGAGTGTGATCAGCCACACTCATTAGCCTTGGTAATGAGTGTGGCTGATCACACTCATTGTCCGTCGAAGTAGAAAGCTCAAACAATAGCCTGTAATCTGTAATACTTTTTAATTGTGCAGTACAATGAGCAGTAATTTAGTCCTGAATATATTTTATGATGGCTAATGCGTGCATTGTTTAAAAAATAATAAGTTTGGGACAACATGTCCCCTTTGTTTAGATGAATAGCTAATACCATTAGGAATTCATTTAACATCTTTTCTCTGATTAATAAACCTATAAATCTATTATTTCTTTCTATAAATCTATAATTCCTTCGTTAAAGCCCGACTTTTTATTTTATACCTTTATGTAAAGAGATTCTAAAATTTCTCTTGTACAATCACATAACTTGTACAGTTCTATTTGTTTTTGTTACATTTCTTAATTATTTTATGTAAACAAGTCAAAATAAAAGCTCTTGTCCAACATTTTGGAAGGAACCATGTAGGCTAGATTTTAAAAATATCAATCATGAAAACAGCGTCAACTCTGAATCTTGTGACCAAAATGCGAGCGCGGCGAACAATGGCGCACTCGACGGCTAACGGAATGTGTGATGGTGCAATATCCTACGCTATATTTGGTACGGCCACACAACGATCACAATCGTTGTCTATATACTATTTTGGTCACAGAACTATAAAGTAAAAGGTCACGTTTCTGAAGACGATAAATGAAAGCCTTGGCTGTGGTCATTCGTTGGTGGCATTTATTATCTAACATCGAATACATTTAGTGAAGGTAAACATCTGGCGCTTATGCCCTAATGTGCATAAGACCGTATATAAGTCGTGTAGGATTTTACAAATATGCCCCTAATGAACACAAATTAAACCAAAATCTCGTAACAAATAGTTGTCAATGTAAATTTGTGCTATTACCAGTGACCGTAGAATTTTGTCGTCCAACTCGCAAAACGTATCCGAAAGTTTCCTTTCCAATAAATATTTTTGAATCGATTGTGTTCTATATCAGCCTTTAGACCGCTCAATTCGTATTTTATGTTTCTCACAATTGGAAACAATGTATCAAAACTATGATATCATTATTACCGAGTCGTGACTTCGTGACCGCGTATAGGTCGGGATCGATTGGATAATAATGTACAGTTGTTTTATTCGAGTAGGAATCGACTCGTAACTATTAGCACTTCCGTTGACTGCAAATCTGATAGCTATAAAAATTGCTTTAAGATTAATGTCTTCTTTATTGAGCTGTAAGGGATCAAAGGTCTCCAAAATTATTGACCTAGGATTATGGGAATGCATGTCATGTCGGATGACTCTACAATAAATAATGAGCGACCTGAACAAATTCTAATACTAGGTTGGTCACTAACCACTCCAGAAGAAGAAGACAAGAATGCAACAACGGCGACGTATAAAAAACTAAGCTTTGTTTTTATCCTTCTCTTATTGTAAAGACCGTCGAGGTAGTTTCCACAGTAATGTATATTATAGTGGCTAGTAGTTTTACCGTCGATGTATCAGATCCGAAAACTGCTGCAAGTTATAAAAATAATGAAACATTGATCGAAAAACACCGGGTTATGTCATTCTACATTATAACTGCTGTGAAATCATTGCAACTCGAGACAGACCAAAATAATTTTTCATTAAAAGAAGAAGATTTATCAAATATATAAAGTCTAATATAGACCTTAATATACGTAGCGTAGACAATAACTTTGACAATAACTTTGACAATATATATATATATCCAGAATTAGCATAGTACTTAAATAACATTATAGTATTTCTACGCCGTCTAGCGTCTGTCCTTCTGTCTGCAGTAAAACTTTACGAGGCCATGCACACGCGACTAGACCGGCGCTTTTATTGATCTAGTATCAAGCTTGTAAGATATTGTCGTAGCAATGTTTTATATAAATGAAAGAACCCACGTGGATGAGCATAACACCGGCGTACACAGTAAAGTTTGCCAAGTTTTATCGATAGAAATATTTTATAGCAGAAGTTCGTAGGAAGTAGGAAACATCAACCGGATAAAAACTTTCTAAAGAAACAGGAACTAGGTAAGTAATGAATACTGTCCGTGATAAATCTGTGGTAGTAGTATCTTATCACTCAATTATAAGTGATATAGAGCATGTTGTGACACAATTTATTTAACAAACAAAAATATAAGAAGTTGTTCAGAATATGGCACGACTTGTTCAATAGTGCCTAAGTAACATCAGTGTTTCGCTTCGGTATCTAGTTCAGGTTCAACTAGAACCTATTAGACAAAAGGATACAATGTAACTTATAAGTAAAATTACATTATAAATCATGTTAACCAACCCGTATTACGACTTACGACAAGTATTTTTCTCAGAATCCGCAATAGCAAAGAAAACTATAAACATCACAAGTTTCTTTCACAATTCTCGTTAGAAGTTCTCACATTAATCTACTGAGAGATGAACGAGGTATTTCAGGTATCTAGTTGAGATTGCAACAGACATACATGGCAATGTAGAACAAGTTCAGTTGATATAAAAAAGGAGCGTTTCTTGGAACGCGTTGTGAAACAACCGGTGACTCATCGAAAGCTTTCAACGCAGTCTAACATATAATATTTTTATTTTATTATCTTTAGGTCAATATACAGTTAATGTTCAGGTCGTTTCTGTGCAATATGTTCGTAACTATTAATAATTGGCGTGGTCGATTTTAATGGTTTAATGAATCATAAGCCGTATTATTCCTAAGTTACTCATCATCAGAATTCTAAAAGATGGGATTCTTGTGAATCATATTGATTGATGCAAAAGTCAGTAGTTGTAGCCTTGAAATCTATCTGTGTAGCCTAATGAGTTCCTGATATATGTAGGTATACTAGATCTCCAAGATACATCATAGAGCCAATTTACAGATTAAAAACGTTGTCTAGTCTTACAAGCAAGATTAAAACAAGACGTCGATAAGAATCTTAACATCTCCATCAGGATTTGCCAATTCAAGAAGGTTGTACGATTCACATGTTACATTAGATTATAATTAAAAGCTATGTCGGCGCGAGCACTACAATGGCGCCGCGTACTCGCTTCAATTGTCAGTAATTCATTGCGTGACACGACTTCATATTACTCGTCATGCTTTGTTGTTAGCTGGAAGCATTCGCTTATGGTTCTGTTTGTGGGATCTGCTTTTTAATTAAACGAATGTGCATACGATTCAACTGGTATAAAGATGGTTCAGTTTCAGTATTTTAGTACCATCACGATCGTAGATACTGAGGTGTTTAATCGAACTTATATTTTCACCTGTCTGATGATAAATGGATATTATGTCAACTGTCCTTGCTCCTTTCAACGTATAAATGAAGAATGTCTGATTCTGTTCTTATATTATTCACTTGCTGCCTGACCTTAAAATATTTTTCTATTAGTTATTATGTTCTATATTTTATAGCTACAGGCGTTTGTATGAGGTACTTGCTGCAAGTTTCCACATGATCTGGTTGCCTCTCGGCATAATACGTGTACGGAACCGCGTAGGCAGAGTCATGCTCTAATCAACGACTTAAAACGACTAAACATTGTAGTCTGATCGGGTAATTATCATTAAAATAGGATTCTGAAGACAGTGGGGCAAATTTTATTAAAAAATCCTACGCTGCCATTTACTATTAAAAATTAAACTCGGTATTGGCATCTCGTTACGTAATATTATCCTAGAAACACTATTTCTAGTTTATTCAGTGTCTAGTTATCTGAGAATGCGAGCGAATATATTTGAGATAATTTTAATGGTGGCGATAACACTACAATGTTGGTATAGTGCGCTGTGGTTGGCGCATTTAATGGTAAACCAGCGTGTGAGGTCGATTTAAACTGGTCAAGTAACGTGTTATTATTGGATATTATATTATATTATTATATTATTATTATTATTATTATAACGATGTAAATAAATAGCATGCTAGTTATGCGTCTTCATTCTTGTGGTCGGTTATAAAATTGTCAACCTAAAACTATTTAGATCTAACAATATTTTCAATCTGAATTAACTTTTGTATGTGACCGTTTTAAAACTTTTCATTTGAGATCACGATTCTATGATCTACCGAAGACAGCTATATCTTCCTGATACGAAGAACAAAGTTATTTAAAATTTAAATTGTAATGTACTTATTGTGTAAATAAACACACGGTCACATTTTCTGAAAAGTGTGCAATATTTTTATTTTTCATTATTTTCTCTAGAAAAATCTTGCTGCCACTCTATAAAATAATACAAATATGTCCACGATTTTATGCATCGTTTTTCTTCTTGTATAAAAGCGACAGGGAGGTGCTTTGAGGTGTATTGTATTGTCTTGTTTCGACTTAAAAGTGGTGTGGAGGCGTTACGGACTTACGGTGCAAGTTGACAAGCTAATTAATGATGCTGGGTTGGCAAAGATTGATGATGTTTATTAGAATACTATGTTTTGACTACGCGAGTAGATGCAGCCGTGATGGCTAATTGTTATGGTACTCACTTTTTATGTAGATAGGTACCTACCTACGGAGTTAAGTGTATTTTGACTCGATGCGTCCATATTTGAATAAGTGCTTAAATAGTTTTACTTATAGCAGAAAATGATATTGTTGATAATGCTTTTTGTATTGTTAGAACTAAACTAAACTTTGTTCTAACTTGTTGCAGATGTCATTGCGGTGAAGGTACGCTTCCACCGGTGTGCGCAGCCATGGCGTCGTAGGCACACATCTCGTCCAATAGTTGCGGTAAGATACCTGCTTACCTATGAATTATTTAAACCTAAAACCATATTATAATTATTCTAAAATTATAGTATAGTTAACCTATAGAACTACATGTGTAAAACGTAGGTATCAATTATTTTTTGTTCAAAGGCGAATCTATATCTATCCGATGCGTGAGACATTAGACAGACAGAAATCAGTAGCCTATTAATGGCTGTCACGTACAAAACTAAAAGCACAAATTAGATGTGTATTATATAAGTACAAATTCGTAGAAATGGGCAGTGCCAGTACCTACTTTGTATGTAGCCTCCCAGAAAGAGTTCGTGTCATTAGTGATATGGATGATAATTCTCTATTTCATGCTATTCCTTAGGTCCAAAACCGTCTTCATAGGATTTATCTTTTAAATTAGTAATTGGTACTTCACATGAGATTTAACAGGTGATTAGTTAATTTTTAGTTGATCAGCCTTTCAGAAACTGGGGGTAAAATTATTTTCAATAAGAGTTTGTTTCTAAAACGACTGCACTAGGCACTCACAGCACAGGGCACTTTACAAAATATAAAACAAACGTACAAAATCTCGCAAATATTTGTGGTTCACACATGATTTTATGGAATGTACTTGGATAGCACCCGTATCCTTGTTTGCAACAAAGTCAAATGCACGAAACTTCGCGTGACAGCAAAGCAGGCACTAACAGCTGTAGGTACGAGAACCATTATACTGATATTAATAATTTAAAAGACCATAATAAGATCACGTTTTTCATACAATCGAAATCTAAAGAATCAGCCTACAAACCTATTTCATTCAAAGCGCATATACGCACTATTCAAACTTCGAGTGCTAAGCCCATATTCAATGACTAACGATAAGTGGTGTATGTTTGAATGTGTCAGCGTGTGAGCTTTTACGCCATACGCTTCACATATGTGGCTCCAAGCTAATTTTAGTTCATAACTGCCAATATTTGTTGTTACCAATAGATTGTGTAGCTTCTTTCATGTATATTGCTAAAATAATTTTTGTTTTGATACATTTCTAATTACGAGCGCGTAACTATTTAAGTATATTATGATGTTAATCTGCTATGCTCCTTGATAAGCTGTCTAAGGTTCTTTTAGAAAGTAAATCCTTGCTATATTGACCATGAATGAGTCTCTCGTAGTATAAAATTATCATCAATCAGTGGGTCATAGTAGTAAGACCACGAGGAACAAATCATTATCTCATAGAAATTGCTAATTTACACGAGGACAAAATGTTCCTTTTTGCAGTCTGGATAGGCTTCAATAATCTATACTTATTATATAAAGTGGAAGAGTTTGTTTGTTTAAACGCTCTAATCTCTGGAACTACCCGTCGAATTTAAATATATTTTTTTTGTGCTAGATAGCCGCCATTTCTCGAGGAAGGTAACATCACGCTACTGGCGACTAGAGCAGAGCAGTTACCAAAGATGAAACTTATCGCGGGTGAAACCGCGCTTTAGGAAGCTAGTAGTCAAAAAATTAAAAAGTTTTAAGAGGAGAATATTTACTAAAATTGTTTCTCGACATTGGTTAATGTTATTCACAAATGCTACTCTGTCCAAGTTGCCCAATTAGTTTAATACGCACTTTTGCTCATCTCTCATCCATACGTATGCTCCTAAAAAAGAGAGCGTCAATTGATGGTCGTAAACGTTCAGCTATTAATACACTAGATAAAATGTTACAGATTTCGTGCCGCTTGAAAATATAAACATTCGCAAATTGAATGTAAGGTAGACTGTTGATTGATTTCTTAATAATTTGTATAGAGTATTAACTAACAAGTAAATCATATTCTTTTGGCATAAAAAGTAGTTTGCTTTGTCGTAGGTAGTTCTACTACTATACATTAGTTCCTTGAGGGTCTAGAGCGGTCTAATGTAACCACCACATCTTTCCCCATTGGAACACCATTGGGTAAAGATGTACAACAATGGACAACAGTAAGAGGTGACTTATAGCTGATTCTCGGTCAAGTTATCTACAAGAATGCAAATTGTCTTTGCTTTCTTTATAAGCTGTTTTGTTCTCGTCAAATATTTTACTACGGTTGTGTAAAATTAATTATTCCGGAAATTCTATTTACCTCCGCGTTTCTATCCACCCCTTTTTAGTACTGATACGTGTAATGTTTATTTATTTGTCTAAGCTATTTGCAGCTGTTACGCTAATGCTGACTTGTGAAGAATGTTATTTGTTTCTACATGACATGTGTTGTTGTTTGATGGCAGGTGTGATCGCGTGAGGTCGCGATGGGCGCGCCGGCTGTCTCGGACGAGTACTCGCCGCCGCGTCTCTCGCGCCTGCTGCACTCGCTGCCTCACATCAATGTGACGCTGCACCGGGTCAATGACACCTTCGCGCCAAATTCGCCCGTCTATCTTGAGGTAACTATTGTACTTAGTAAGTAAATAGAGGTTGAAAGGAAAATATCGTGAGAAAACCTGGACTATTTATAAATAATGTCTGAAATTGCCAGTCCACCTTGAGCAAGCGTCGCGATTAATGATCATGCGTTCTCTATATGAGAAAAAGCCTTTCTTTGCAGTAGGATAATGAAAAAAAGGGTTGGTTGGTTGAGGGTGGCTCACGACCGGCCAAGGTGGCGAAACTTGGGACAGGCCTATGTCTAGCAGTGAACGTCTTGAACGATATGATGATGAATTAGAAGTTAAAAACATTTTTTATCTTCATCCTAAACATTGAAGTCTAGAACAAATTATTAACTGGCAAGGATTCAAGGTACTAATTATAATTTCGTTCGTTTATGGTGATGGACAACATTATGAAGAAACCTAGACTTGTCTTAATAAAATACCCGACATTTCAAAACTGCTTAAGGAGATGTTATAAATGTTATTTATATAAATATATATCACAATAAATCGAGAAGTTAAATGTAACATTGTAATAAACGTGATTCTCGGTACTACACAAAGAAAGCTGATTCGCCGAAACAACATGAACAAGATTTAAAAGCTCAGGTGCTATAAACCGAGAAGCATTTAGTGGTTGTCAGTGGTCAGCTAAGAGTCATGTAAAGTACGTATAGAGGGATATAAAACCAGTGTCGTGGGTGCTTTTACGAACACGACGAATGGAGACAAATATTTGTTTTAAGGGTGTACATACACCCTTGAAACAAATATTTATAAACCACACGTTATATTAGTCCCAAGTGGAAAATAAATACACAACAGCGTGAACAACAGTAGGACATGACCACTATAATTAAATTTCATTCTATATTTTGTTATTCATATTCTGATGACACCAACTTCCCATTCCTCAGTAGTATAACATTATGTATGTACTATTTCGTTTAATATGTATTGTCTACGCGTATATTTTGATAAATAAACTAAACCTAAATAAATATTTATTAGATACCTAGTAAGATTATCTAGTTAACCGCACTTTAAAAACAGAGAAAGACACCTCTACTCTAGCTAGCCCGAACAGGACAGGCGGTGCAGTTGTACAATGTAGAATGGAATGGAACAGAATATTACTTTTAACCATCATTAATTTCTTCCAAACAAGCTTACGAAATCATTAATTGTTCGTTATTCAATGAGGAGTTTCACGTTACGTACCTACCAACCTACTCATAACTGTCGATCAATCAATTCAAAGGATCAGCAGTTATCCCGTAGGTCGTCTTTGCGACAGGCCAATTGCCCGCCGGGTATCAACCGCTTCATTGCTTCTGCAAACGGTTTGCAGATGAATCGATTTAATCAATATTCGGTGACAATAGTTACTATTGATATAATCAATCAGATACTAAATGCATGAATAGTAAAACTAAAACGTTATTCTCTCTCTACATATATGGTATTATTGTCTATTCTGATTAATGCATTTGTTAGAAATGTTTGTTGTCATATTTTGGAATCTTTAAGACTCGTATACCAAAAATAAATAAAATATTTACTTACATACTGGTTAAAATAAAACGGTAAAAATAATTAATGGTTATTGAACGATTGAATATGGTAAGGGAAACAAAAACCGTTCAGTCAAAAATCAATTGATTCAAGCTGGGATGCAGAAAGCACCTGCCTCTTTCTCAGAAAAGGTATGCCTACATATGCAAGAATGTAGTAATAATAACAACATTGCGATATTTATTGTTTTGGGTTCGTTCATGTTCCTGCTCATTATATATTTGCTAAAGGCTTCTTTTCATATAGGAAAGGCTGGTGCATTGATCATAGGTGCGCAAGGCGGATTAGCGATTTTAGAATTATATTTTCAGAGCTTTCTAATGATGTATATGTAAATGATCTTTCACTGTCATGTATAGGAGAGTATACTAGTGTATCTCGTCTATTATTCCTCGCATTTATGAGGCGGGTATTTAATTTCGTCATCACGAATTTCATTCCTGGTAGTGGTAACAACAATTTTCCTTCTTGGTTTCTAAACTGATTTGTTTGTACGTTTCAGAGTTTGGGCATCCTCGGGTCGATACCAGGTGCGTGGCTGATCCTGACGTTGACCGTGCTCCTCATATACTTGCTAACAAGATGTTGCGACAGAAAGCAACGCCCGCCGAGGAGTATCACCGCTTTGAAGGTGAGCTTTTATTGTATTGCTAGACGCCCGCCCTCGCTTCGCTTTGATATCAATAGTTTAATTCGGTCTCTTAACAAACGCCTACGTAAAATATCGTAGCAATAGTCACGTATTGCATCATTGGGATTTACAAAGGCGCTTAAAATATTGAAATTTTGAAATGACTAAAAATATGTTTTATTAAATTATAATAAAATATGTTGTAAATAAACTCCAAACTCAAACCATTTATTTCATTTTGATCATAAAGTATGATGCTTATGAAAAGTGAAATTACATGAAGTCAGCTAATTAACCTACAGCCAGTTCGCTTACGAGATAGAGCTGGCAAGAAGAACTGGCAAGAAACTCACGCCACTCTTTTCAATCGCCAGATAATAATAGTATTTCGTATCAGTTAAAATTTTTATACGAGTTAATACGAATATATCGTATAAAATTTCGTAGATATTATCTACGAATTTTTATTGATACAAGACTGATATTTTGTTAGCCAACCATCCTCGATTTCGCTTTAATAAACTCCCTTATTGCAGCTGTAATCCGTTTTCATCTACTTACAATCTAGCTGGGTACTTACCAAATTTGAGCTTTGTAAGAAGTAGATCTCATATTTCGTGATTACCTAGTCAGTAAGTGACCTTTGAATACACTATAGATGTTATTTACTACATCGGTCCACTACATTATGTTCCAAAATATACAAAACTTAAACTTTTTTTTATAGAAAACACGTTATTAATTCTAAAAACATGTTTGTGTTTATACCACCAGGTATAATCCTAAGACTTTATTGTTGTCGAGTAATAAAGTGTCACATCTTTAAACTTACTGCGCAGATCTATCCAACCAAATAACTGTTAGATAGTTATAATCCATATTTCCGCCATCATCTATCAGCTTCTATTACAAAAAATAAGCTACATAGGATAGTGATCACGTCTGGTTTGGTGGATTGGCGATCACAGTAAGATGACATTTAAGTATGGTAACGCTGCCCCCCGATATTTGGTATTCCTTTAGTCATCTTTGAAAACACCTACTACACGGAGACCACACAATCATTCCAATATATGTAATATGTATGCATACCTTAATATTATACATTTATTAATAAAAATAAATAAACGCCTTTACGTCTAGACGTGTCTACAATGTAATACCATTTCTGTAGATAACACAACGATAAACCCATTTGTTCTCCCCGAGGGCATCTCCGTTCTATTTAAAGAGATGCAAAGACAATCAGAATAATTCTCACAGGATGATTCAAATAACATCTGTGCATGCTATCGTATGTTTGGTAGTCATATTAGTTCTATAATGCTGTAACAATGGTTGCCAGATGATGAGAGATGTATGCCAGTATGTTGCGGATTAATACGCGAGCGTCTCACGTGTCCCCGACACTCTGGGTTTTAGTCGGTATGCCGACCGCGTTTTGAGAAAAAAATGTATTTTAGTATATTTTGATGCAATGATGGTTGTTAGTATTGGGTTACGTAGTGTTGTAACAATAGTAGATTCATGCTAGTTGCAGAATGAATCGACTGCATAGTAGAATGTATGCGTAGATAGTATTGCGTCTCCTTCCATAAGTATGAGTGTTGGAGACCCAATTTTACCCTCTAGGTTATTTTGATTCTCCTTTTTTTTTCATTTCATTCTCTTCGTCCTTAAGATCAGCAGCATCTAGAACTGTTTTAGCATTGCTATTACAATCCTTAGAATAGAAAAGATATCCTTGTCCATAATAATCACATAACATCAATTGTGCCGTACGCTTATTTGCCACTTAAGTAGCTGACATTTTTTTTTACATTTAGTAATAAATTTACATTATAATCTTTTCTTAGTTTATAACTCACGCCCGCGCTTGACGACAATCTCTATATATAGAGAAATTTATAAACATACAATCCAAAAAACACCTACATACACCTATGAAGTGGAATGTGTGAATAGAATATCGCGAAATTCTCTAAGATAAAATTTAACGCAACATCTCCAGTGTAGGACAGATTTTATCGATACCAACCTGCTTTTAGCTTTATTAAACCTTTCGTGCCATTTAACCAGCATTAGACTAGACAGTCGACAATCGACAGACACAACAGTTGTTCTTAAAATAAATATGCTCGTAACGACTTGATGCCACTGTCGTCCTTTTTTAATTAATGTTTAATATGGTAACCCTATTCATTAAGGAATTAGAACGTTGAACTTTTGCTTTTGATCTCTTTGATGATCGGAACGTAAATATTTCTCTAATGCAGATCTCTCAGTAACTCCGTTCCACTGTAAACCAAATACTAATTTCCTTTTTGATTTGAGCTATAAATAAAAGTTAGAGTGCATTTTGTTACCTGTTTTTACTAATGACCGAAATAGGTGCTGCTTTTAACGTGCCGAAAAAACACGTTACAAGAACTTTTTGTATTCGTTTTGCCGTGTTTTGTATTGGTAGTAGGTACTGGTGACTCCACTAGTTATACCAAATGTATAATTATCTACGTTGCTGTATCTGACTATTAAAAGAAGCTGTTTCGTGTAATTCGGCGGGTGCACCGTCGACCTTGAACTATTTTTTTATTAAAGAATAAAAAAAGTTAAAAATAACTTAATCTTTTTTTCTCAGATAACTTTGATGATCCTCTCCGTGCTATGTTGCGGCGCGATCGGCGTGGGTCTGTTCGGAAACGACGACCTGCACAACGCGATGCTGCAGAGCATCCAGGCGGGCAACCAGCTCGCGGCGTTGGTCAACACCGTTAAGAACCAGGTTATTAGTGTTTATTAACTTTAACTATGACAGTAATAAAAACTTTATCATTGTTTACATTCTAAGAATATATACTACCTAAGACGTGATTATTCTTTGCAGTTTTTACTAATATTGGGAGTTTGCTTTAAGTCTAACGTTTTACTCTCTAATTTTTCTAAAAAGGTCTGCTGCGGTCACCTTTTTTATATTATATATTTATCTACTTAAATATGCACAATTCTTATCCATAAAAGTAATTTCTTCCAGGCGATTTTTGTGCTAACAGTAAGAGTAAATGATTTTTAAGATTTTGTTTAAATTGTTTAGTCGAGCATCTTAGAAGAAGCAATGGGCTCCCGCGCAAGGGCTCCTTTGGCTCGTCTAGCAGATGCCTTGGATGCACCGGTGGCCAATCAGACTGCTTTGGGAACTTTACTACGAGCGTTATCTGCCTTGAGGAATAATGCCAGCGCCGCTGCTTCGGCTGCCGATAATTTGAGGCAACCACTCGCCAAGCTGAATTTGGATGCTTTCATGAAGGTTTGTTATGAAGTTTGAAAAAGCATTTTACCGAATTCATACTCGTATTGTGCGATAAATGTAATCTTGCATTCCTATTAGCTTTTTTATAAGACTATGGGAGAGGTCATCTTGCTTTGTGATAAGAAGTTATTGTTCGGAACATGAGCATACGAGAGTTCACTGGAATGTCAGTTGTTATTATGGCAAATAAATTCAAATTCAAATTCAAAATCATTTATTTCGGATAACATAATCCATATACAAAAAATAAAGCATGACAGTTCTCACTAGCAGTTCTATGCAATTCTATTTACGTTTCACTCATAAGGTCCTACACACGGTTCTTGCGCGTGAAGAACCGCCTTATTCTGTTCACTCTGTTCAGTGATGCATTGGATGTCATACTTGTGGTTTGTTGTAATTTCACACAAGCAGTACACCATACCTCCAACCAAAAGGAATCCATCCTCCATTGAGGCTAGGTGATCGCGTCTGGCCATTGCCCACCGGATAATAGTTGGGAGTTGTATAATTGGTGTGAGAACTTGCGATTCAGGATTCCATAGCGACATCTATGTTGTCGATGTTGTGCTAAGTTATTTTCGCTCATGTTGGTTTTCTATGTTGGTTACTATTGGCCAGATAGATGACGCCACAATAGAAATTAACGGTGATGACTACTCATCGCAATAAGGGTGTTTAGGAAAATTTTCGCCACCAATTGGTGCATCCATTGGTGCCACTTTGGTAAAAGGTATTTAATTTTGACAGCGCTATCAAAATAAATATTTATTTGTGTTCATTTCGGAAATTTTAATGTTTAATTTACAAAATTTTTAATTTACGTGCTTAAACAAAATAAAATTGCTGAGAGGGTTTTCTAAAATGGCGCCCACGAGGTGGCAGCACCGATGCCTCAGGTCTAACTGTCAAGCGCCTTCCAAAAGTAATCCCCTGATTGGCCCAATGACTGGCCTGTTGGTCTAGTGGTTAGTGACCCTGTCTGCTAAGCCGGAGGTCGTGGGTTCGATTCCCACCCAGGACAAACGTTTGTGTGATGAGAATGATTGTTTATTCTGTGTCTGGGTGTAATTTATATATAATATGTATGTATTTACAAAATAAAATGTATATAAGTAGTATAACAGTTGTTTAGTACCCATAACACAAGCAAATATAATTGCTTGATTTGGAGCTAGATGGCGCTGTGTTAATGTGGTAGAAAAAAAAATGTTAAAGTGAAAGTGGCGAAAATTTTCCTAAACGCCCTCATACCCAATAACGTTTACGTGTATTCGTGTTGGTACATGGCAGCGCGCGTGGGTGTGGGAGGCGGCGCGCTGGGCGGGCGGCATGGCGGGCTGGTGCTGCGGCGGCGCGGTCTGCGTGGCGCTACTTGCTGCCGCTGCACGTCGCTCTCGTCGGGCGTTATTGCTGCTTTGTGTGAGTATACCTACTAGTGATGTGGATGTAGCGGCGAAAAGCTGCAGGGTAATTATGGGCTGCCGGTGCTTTCAAGTACTAACTGTATACGTTCTGTTGTCAGGTGGGTGCCCTGGGAGCGCTAGTAGTATGTTGGCTAGCAGCAGCCGTGTTGGCGGCGGGCGCAGTAGCCGCGGCCGACGCTTGCCAAGAACCAGCCGCGGCGCTAGCACATCACGCACCACATAATTTGCCGGTCGATGTGAGTATGGTTTGTTTTAGTAACATCAATAAAAATTTAATGTTTTTAAGTATTGGTTGTAGGATTTAAATTTAATATGGATATTGGATTAAATAGAGATATTTTGCTGTATTTAAATAATAATTCAGTTGCGCTTTTGAAACCGAATTAAAAGAAAGGTTTGTATTCGCGTGCGTCGCTCGCACGTGTGCGTCTCTCGCACGTGTGCGTCTCTCGCACCCGTGCGTTTCTCGCATGCATGCGACTATGACGTCTCGCGTGCGTGCGTCCGTCACTCGCATACATTTTTTGGCGTTCTGCTTACCTGCATGTGGCATACATGACAGTAAAAGTATCAAGCTACAGCATACATGTGATAAGAAAAGTTTAACGAGTCATTACCATATACCCTATTGTTAATATATTGAACCAACAGTGTAACTCATAAGTACAAATCAACAAACTCCATTGTTTTGTGGCGTCATCCGGTAATATTGAACGTTGTAAAATTTTAGATGGTACACTACTACCTATCGTGCAAGGTGTCCCGCGAGAACGTACTAACAGCTGAGCTGCGGAACGCACAGCGCGCTGTTGTAGCCGTCAGACAAGCGCTTGCAGTGCTAAGCCGAGGAGCACCACAACTATTCAATGATCCAGGTATAATATAATTTATTTAATTTTTTCACCATTGGACTTACGTTATGGTTGAGCATCCATTTGGCTCGAAAATTTGACGTTAACCAAACCTATGTCGCGATTATCCTAAAATTTAAAATTGGCAGAAAGGCTGACCTCTTTTTGGGCGTACGTGTTCCTTCAAGTTCGTGCGCGACGCGCTTCGCGTTCTCGCAGGTTATTTGACCGCGCCTGATGGTGGCTGTATCGCGGCCAAGTCAAGCGTCGTCGCTATTGCTGTAGTCATCTTTGTATTTTGTTAGTTAACTCATTAATATTATGTGATCGTTCGGCAGGCCTGCAGCCGGCGCTGGGCGCGCTGGGGGCAGGCACGGGCGAGGCGGAGCGCGCGCTGGTGGCGCTGAGCGGCGCGCTGGAGTGCCGCATGGCGCGCGCCTACTTCGTGGCCGCCGCGCGCGCCGCCTGCGACGCCGGCCTGCAGGTACCGTATGTATGTTGTGTAGGTCTGCACGGCGAGGCGGAGCGCGCGCTGGTGGCGCTGAGCGGCGCGCTGGAGTGCCGCATGGCGCGCGCCTACTTCGTGGCCGCCGCGCGCGCCGCCTGCGACGCCGGCCTGCAGGTACCGTATGTATGTTGTGTAGGTCTGCACGGCGAGGCGGAGCGCGCGCTGGTGGCGCTGAGCGGCGCGCTGGAGTGCCGCATGGCGCGCGCCTACTTCGTGGCCGCCGCGCGCGCCGCCTGCGACGCCGGCCTGCAGGTACCGTATGTATGTTGTGTAGGTCTGCACGGCGAGGCGGAGCGCGCGCTGGTGGCGCTGAGCGGCGCGCTGGAGTGCCGCATGGCGCGCGCCTACTTCGTGGCCGCCGCGCGCGCCGCCTGCGACGCCGGCCTGCAGGTACCGTATGTATGTTGTGTAGGTCTGCACGGCGAGGCGGAGCGCGCGCTGGTGGCGCTGAGCGGCGCGCTGGAGTGCCGCATGGCGCGCGCCTACTTCGTGGCCGCCGCGCGCGCCGCCTGCGACGCCGGCCTGCAGGTACCGTATGTATGTTGTGTAGGTCTGCACGGCGAGGCGGAGCGCGCGCTGGTGGCGCTGAGCGGCGCGCTGGAGTGCCGCATGGCGCGCGCCTACTTCGTGGCCGCCGCGCGCGCCACCTGCGACGCCGGCCTGCAGGTACCGTATGTATGTTGTGTAGGTCTGCACGGCGAGGCGGAGCGCGCGCTGGTGGCGCTGAGCGGCGCGCTGGAGTGCCGCATGGCGCGCGCCTACTTCGTGGCCGCCGCGCGCGCCGCCTGCGACGCCGGCCTGCAGGTACCGTATGTATGTTGTGTAGGTCTGCACGGCGAGGCGGAGCGCGCGCTGGTGGCGCTGAGCGGCGCGCTGGAGTGCCGCATGGCGCGCGCCTACTTCGTGGCCGCCGCGCGCGCCGCCTGCGACGCCGGCCTGCAGGTACCGTATGTATGTTGTGTAGGTCTGCACGGCGAGGCGGAGCGCGCGCTGGTGGCGCTGAGCGGCGCGCTGGAGTGCCGCATGGCGCGCGCCTACTTCGTGGCCGCCGCGCGCGCCGCCTGCGACGCCGGCCTGCAGGTACCGTATGTATGTTGTGTAGGTCTGCACGGCGAGGCGGAGCGCGCGCTGGTGGCGCTGAGCGGCGTGCTGGAGTGCCGAATGGCGCGCGCCTATTCACAGCTAATCACAACGCAGATCATCCCGTGTATCCCACTCCTGCTCTTTACATTTGTGAGCTTGATGCAATATCTATATGCAAAAGTTTTTTGAACAAAAAAAATGTTAATGCAGTATCTATTTGCTGTTAATCTATGCATAAATATTAATATTGAAGGAACTTCACGAATTCGAAGGTTTCATGTGACGTTTTACTTTCCAGGCGTTATCGCTCCAGCTGCTGGCGGCCGTAGTGGCTGGCTTCCTCTTCACCGCCATCGTACTCGTCGATTCTCACGCCTGGATTTACATCAACACTAAGTAAAATTCATTGTACTATGTAATCTGACGACCTATCTATCTGACTTAGATAACGTTTGAGCTGAATTTTTAATAGAAATTAATAGTGAGTTTATTAATGAGCGTGTGTTGTTGTGACGTCAGACGCGGCTCTGGCGGCGAGGAGCAGGCCCCGTTCCTGTCGAGCGGCGGCAGCAGCGCCGCCTCGCGCACGCTGCCGCGCGCCGCGCCCTTCCCCAACGGCAAGCCGCCCTCGTACGGGGCCGCCGTGCAGCTCATGGACCTGGAGAGGCCACGGTATACTCACACCTTTACTTACACTTACACCGGCGAGGACCTGCCGTAAGTCTAACGATCATCTCGCCCCGAACGCTTTACTTACTTTTCGCATAGCGATATCGAAAAGACGCGGGACGGTATCGTCGTGTATTTCCCATAGACTGTTTAGAAATGTTCGATTTGTGGTAGTCGGCTGTCACGTTTCTTCTTAGAAAGGTAGCTAACGCGTTCGGGCGTAAAGTGTATCATGCTTCCATTGCGATCATAACCATTATACATTTTACACACATTTAACCGTACGTTGGTTCGGCGGAGAGCTCGCAGTGACGGCCGTGTCCCGCGCAGGTCGCGCGTGTCGGGCAGCGCCACGCTGGGGCGCGGCGCGGGCGGCGCGGGCGGCGCGGCGGCGCTGGGCGGCGCGCACACGCTGGGCCGCGCGCCGCACAACGGCAAGTACGCCACGCTCAGCAAGCAGTGCAAGACGCTCGAGAGCAGCGACTTCTACTGAGAGCGGGCCGGCGGCGGCGCGCCGGAGCCGGCGGGCGGCGCGGGCCCGCGCGCCGTCGGCCTCAACCGCTTCGACCCCAAGTACGCGTCCTTCGGGCCCCGCGCGCCGCGGCCGCGCCCGCCGCCCGTGTCGCTGGGCACGTTCGGTGCGCCCGCGCCGCCGCCCGACAAGTACGCGACCGTGCGCGCGCCGCGCCGCGCCGAGCCGCAGCCGCTGTCCGCCGCCGCGCTCGAGTACCGCTCGCTGCAGCGCCCGCGCCGCGCCGCGCCGCCCGGCGCCGCCGCCGCGCACCGCCGCCGCCAGGAGCGCCCCGAGCGCCCCGACCGCCCCGAGCGAGGAGAACGCCCGGAGCGACCCGATCGCGGAGACCGCCCTGATCGCCCCGACCGGCCCGAAAGGCCTGATCGTCCCGACCGACCCGATAGGCCAGACCGGCCGGAACGCCCAGAACGGCCCGACAGGTCCGAGCGCGCCGATCGTATTGACCGTATAGAACGCACGCACCCGGACGCGCGGGATCTTTACGCCGTCACCGAACTGTAGTCGACTCTGTGTTCCCTCACTTCTCACGTTGTATTATGAAATTTCCTCCGACCTCGGTCGGTCCTCGAGCACCCGCTACGATCGAAGTAGAGATTGAATGAGGATGACGTTCAATCGATATCGACTTGTGAGGTAGTTACGTGACTGGAACTGTTCTCGACTGCGATTACTTACCTTATACTTTTGTGCTGACGGAATATTTTACGAGAAAAATAACGGGTACAATAAATATATGGGTAAAACTGTTGAAGCTCCATAAGCATCTTCATAAGCTGCTAAAATATACATTGTCTAAAATAAAGCATACGACTGAATATGTGGTGTTTGCGACGAAAATCTTCTTTCTAACATAAATATTCTGTCCGCAAGAATAACACTTAACGAATGATTTTCTACCTGACGCGTGATTGCTCAAAATCTGTGTATTTATTGCGAATACTGGTCTAATATTTATGTAAAATGTTTCGACATTTTTTTTGCTCTTTCGATTTTATATAGGGCATCATTTTAGCACAAATATTTAGGTATATAACATTTACTGGAAATTGAAGAATTTTTTTAAGGCCTATGGTTCTTAATTTATTTATATTGTAGGTTTCAATCTACATATGGATTAATTAA
This sequence comes from Parascotia fuliginaria, assembly GCA_963082885.1. Classification (NCBI taxonomy): domain Eukaryota; kingdom Metazoa; phylum Arthropoda; class Insecta; order Lepidoptera; family Erebidae; genus Parascotia; species Parascotia fuliginaria. The sequence continues at coordinate 16,365,515 of OY720178.1, forward strand.
TGACAAAAACGTGCATCAATGGCTACATATTTGTATCTTTATTTATCTGTATTGTAAAAGTCTAAAACGGCTGTGTTAGCAAAGTTTACGACCAATATTTTAGAAATATTTTGTTGATCGACTTCACGTAAGTGCGACGACTGTGTTTTATCAAAGACTATGATTTTGTGGACTTTATACTTAGCTCAATATAGTGTTAAGAAAAAATCCGGCTATGGTCTAACTTTCTAACTATTAGAGTTATATTAAAACTTATTCCATGATCACACTGCGGAATAAAAACGGCATTTAGCCTGAAAATAGTCACTAGAACCTAAAATATCTGGACTAAACAATATGTTTTAATCATTTTGGTCTTGCCGCAGCGTGAATATGGGGCAAGCTTTAAGCTTGTTAGCGCGTTCTTTAGGAGAAATAAATGCCAAACTATGGTAAAAATATTCTTTTGGCATCTCTCATATTTAAATGTAGAAAGGCTCGGAGCCAGAAATTAGACATTTTATTGCATTATATATCTCTATTAAATAAGCCTGTATATACAGTAGATACATATGGTTTATGTATATTTCTTATATACCGTGTAGTGATCAATATACCGATTTATTTTGTTGAATTATTTTGCAATCTAGAATCTCTATCCGTAATATTGTTACAATTTACATGTAGTATGTTATGGCTCAAAATTTAACTGATTTAAATTGCACGGACCTAATGTAAATATAAGTTAGAGCTATTTAATTTTATAATTGGTATAAAACGAGTTTTATTTACAGCTAAATAATTATTTGTAAATAAAATAATAATAAATATGCATTCCATGGTGTGTGAGTTAGTATGTGGAATTGGTAGATACAATTACTTTGAATAAATGTAATAATTATTTGTAAATAAGGTGCAAATGATAACTGCCATCAACAAAGGTAATCTGAACTTTATTTGTAAACAAAATGTAGTTTTAATTGTAATGAAAAGTACTGCTCTCGCTATAACACCACAAAATATTACTATTAACATAAACTTGTATATTTTATTGAGAATAATGATCGACAATCTGACTCAAGAACGCCATGCTGTATATTCGGGAACGGCCCAAAATGATTTTTTTTTATTGCTAAAGAAGCACAGTTGACTGCCTTTCCTGATGGCTATGCTGACATGAATGACAGTCATCGAAAAAATCTTTTTTCTGTAATTTGTCCTTTATTTTTTTTTTATAATTCTGAAGTAGGAGATATTTATTTCTATTGGACTAGAATGGAGTTTAGTGTTACGCAATTTTCTATTGGTACGAAAATTGGTCTTTTAACACTGAAAAATAATTGGTACGGTGACCATTCTCCGAATGCTGTTATTAAATTAGAGCGAACATTATTTTCAATAATATATGTATAATGTCAAAAATAATCTTATTAGCTGTATCTATTAAATTATGTAGTATTAAGTAATAACGGTACCATCTTTATTCTACGAGTATAAAACGAACAGTTTTTTATCTCAGTATTAAAATAGGAAATTTTGTGAAACTTTACAACGACGTTCGTACAGTTTTTTATAATCAAATATATATTTAAGTTTCTCAATTTTCACGGTACCATAAGCAGTGTATTCGCCAAAGATAATGCATAATTTACGTTAAGTATGTTGTAAGATCTAGTTAGATGTAAGATTCGAGTTTGTACAGTGACAGTTACTCAAATGTCGGTTAGAAAAGCTTGTTCGATCCCAGTAGACTTGTGCTGTTTTCATGAACCGAATATCAAATTACGTCACTTTTTGAACGGTTTGATATCTTTCACGATCGAAACTGCGGGTAATTAATAATGTAATGGCCATTAGAAGAAGCAATAGCTTTCGAATATATCTTAGTTATTGGGATCGAAGTGAAGTAGGTATGTTAAGGTTTTTTCACATATGAACGCGTCATAATAGAAAGAACAAATTTAAAGATTAATATAGATGGGTACCTTTATATGAAATGCTCATCAGTATTTCAGCTGAAATACGTATTTTGCTGAACTAAGACCTTTACTAAATATTGCAATTGGGAGTTCTTGTCATTAAAGATATGCTTGGAAACGGTTCGACGATTGTCTTATTACAAGACGCTGCAGCCGCTTATTGACATGTATTTGCTTAAACTTAAAGCCGCTTTAATACTTTGACCGCCATCATTCGGTAGACTGATTGTGCTATTCAAGTATATACCACTACTAAGTTGTATACTTATACTTAAGAAGTAACCTTTATTGAGCTTCTAAAGTCAGCAATACTGGTGATTTACTCGTCTTAGGTCACTTAGAATATCCTGTACTTATGATTAGTATCTAAGTCTTGCCCAATCGACGATCCCATTGAGAATAATAATTCAGTATATTTTTAATTTAGAATAATTTTTTGTTGCTACGTTTTTTTACCATTTTACAATACATAATATACAAATATTTTAGCATACAAAATATTTTTTAGTAGGTAATTGGTTCATTATCGGTGCAATCGTTTTGAAAATTTTGTTAGTTCGACTCCTTAAATGGAGCATTATACCTTGCGTAGTATGAAGGTAAACATCTATATTAATCTGTGACTAATACTATAATAGTCACTAGTAATTTTATAAACACTTTTATACGCGTGTCGTAAATGTGGCTCGTAGTGTGTATTTCAAACGAATTGAAATAAAACAAAATATGCAATAACGAAAATATACTATCTCTACATTGTAAGAATACACAATTTTTCAATGTAATTACTGCACACTATTTATAATCGTAAATTACACTTAGACAGTTGTGAAGTATGTTATGAGGATGTGAGTTGTCTTACAGGGCAAATTGTAGTCCAATTATTTATTTGCAAGGTCTGAAGCAGTGTGTTTTCTGTCACAATTTAATGCAACACATTTTTTTTTGTATACAAAATAGGTGACAAACAGTCGCTTAAATGAAGATATACTGGTTTCCGTAATCTAACAAAAAAGGCACAAAACATATTAGCTGTATTTTCTAAACATTATACGAGTAGTAAAATGCTAAGAAACACAACCGTGACATAGAAAAGATCTAAATGATTTTGCATCGTTTGACCAATATGCGGTTTTGACGAGTGTGTCGTAAATCGGTAATTGGACCTCGTGGTAAAAAAATAGTGCGTGGAGTGAGTTCCTCCGCGCGGAAGAAGTGAAACTTCGTAATGTGGAAATGAAAATAGGAAGGAGTAGAAATAGATTTTTCTATTCCCCATCCCCAGGAGCGTTGAACGTTTGACGCAACAGTGCTTTCATACCCCCTCCAAGGCAGCTTTAAACGTAAAACGCAACCTTGTTGGAAGTCGCATTAGAAGTTTCACTTCAATTAGCAAGAGTCTACTGTCATAATCATTAAGTAGGTATCAGGCAGACCGCTTGCTCGTCAGCCAGCTACCATTGACAATAAAAAAGTACACGTTTCATTTCAGTTGTTTTTCAAAATACAGATTTGTTTGAGGAACAACAGACTTTATAGTTTGGAGTTTATACCAGACTAGTTTTTTTATCTGTGTTACGTAATTTTGTCACAGAAAATGCTACTTTAGGCCGAAGTCTACCCGGTTTATTGCAGCAAATTATAAATCGCCACGTTAATTTTGAAGTTGCACGACTTGTGCTAAGTTGTGCAACACAATAAAGTTACCTTAGCATGGTAATCTATTTAACTTAGGTAATGTATTGCGATGACGGTTAATTGTAATATTTATCAACTTATTTCTCACTTTAAATATTATATTTAAGATCAGATATTATTTTCAAATTGTAGTAGATTTTACGAAATCTACCAAACACAATAATATGATTTTGCAGTAGATTTAATGATATCTACTAAAAAAAATCTGATTTTTCTCATAAAATTTACTAATAATTTGAACGGTTTAAAGATTCCTTTTATTATGAAGTGCCATACTTACGTTGTTACAATAAGAGTGATTTTTTTAAATTCGCCGAAACACTATTGATTTAAGAGTTACAAAGTTTTTTGTTTTATTTAGATTTTTTATTCTCGCTTTATTGATTGTTTGCTTTTTCAAGTCAATTATGGTGCGCCCAAGTATGTTATAATTAAAATAAATGCATTTGTAATTTTGTATTCTGTAAGAGATGTTCTACGTATATTGTTATGTAGATGTATGTTTTCCTTCATAACTGAAACTTCTGATTGTGCTATCAAGTATCTACTTTGATCTTATCTAGAAGATCTAATAATTATATTTGTAAATTGGTCATTTATATTTATTTACTTTCTGCTATGATATACAAGTTTTGTAACAGTTCTTATGTTTCTAATCGTCAAATACATCATCAAAATTTACATTTTTAAAGTTAGCAACATTAAAAACAATACAACGTGCGGACTATACCAAGTTCTAGCTATCTTGTACCGAGATACAAGTAAATAACATAAATACACAATAAAATATAGATATTTTTGAGGTCTTTGCCAAGCAAGAGAATGTTATACTTTATATTTAATGTATTTCTCAATCTGGGCTATTCTTTCCATAGTATGGCTGGTTTTATCGTTACGCGTTTTAGAGTCCTTGCGCGTTGGCCGAACGACGCTGCTCAAGCGCGTGACTTAGAAACGCAAGTACTACCTCATAAATTAAAAAAATCAATGAACTTAGCGTAACCGATATTCCTTAGTGTTCTTTCTTTCTTTCCTATATTTCTTAAAGTTTGTGTTTATTTCTTGCGTTGCTTTATTTTGTTTTTTTTTCCTATGGTTAATACGTGGATAACGTTGTGAGCTACACATTTACATAATATTATATATTATATATGCTAGTTTATAAGTTGAATGTGTTACTGTTTGTTTTCCCTAAATAAATAAATAAAATAAATAAATTTCCGAACACGCGCGCTCCAACGGTGCTACTGAAACGCGCAACGATAAAACCAGACATAAGTTATTTAACAAATATATGTGGTCATACGGTGAATATCTCTTACAATGTACAAAGTATGTTAGTGTTTAAGTCTCATCTCGTGATGTATGGCGTGTATAACGTAAAATATAAACGGTTGATGATAGAACAAGTGTATGAGTTTACAATGAAAATAATAAATGGATTAAAAATAATGTAAATGTTTTATTTTATCTTACTAGCTTTTGCCCGCGGCTTCGCTCGCGTGGATATCGATTTTTCCACAGACATTTAATTTTATTAACATATTAAAGAGACGCTATGGGCAAGGCAAATTAAGCACTGTACTGGCGATTTAAAGCACTGTACACTGCACATTGTAAACGATATTTTTGTTTTTCTATCTGGGCAGCTAAAATAATTCGTGAAGTTAGTGTTACCTGTACCAACTTAATCAATAGTAAGCAAGACAAAATTGTCCATGCGAGAATCATCCCCAATTTCACCCTTCTAAAGCCACCCTGTCAAAAATATTGATTAGAGTATAATATTTTACTTTGATAGCAGTATCTCAAAACAAATTTCAAAACTATAAATGAAAAAATAAAGAGGTTTCATTCGATCGTTTTCAGCCTTTATCACACCCTTAAGGAAAGTTTTTTAAACTCTTTCGTAGACACGTCTAAGCCAAACACTCCTTTCAAATGTCAGGTCAAACAAAGAAGTTATTCGAAAATCACGATGATGAGCAAAAAGCACACAGCCCATCTCATAGTAGGTTGTTGTAACCTACTATGGGATGGGCTGTGTGCTTTTTGCTCATCATCTGGTTACCATAACCTTTGTATTCTTCATTTGTATAAACAATGCTAAGTAGGTAGGTAAACACAAGGAAGGCGTTGATGATGTTGCGTGAGTGAGAAAGGAATGAGGAAAGGCTTGCAAAGGAACTTTCAGAACTTGAAAAATATTTCAACGCATGGGTAGGTACTTACGCGAATATTTATACCTAGCTAATAATATGGTTAAGAGATATTTATCTAATGTGGGCAGACCTTTGGTTGTAGCAGTGTAATAGGTAATCTCTTCAAATTGATTCAAGTATCAAAGAAATTATTCTACAAGTTTTAGGGAATTTTGTTTAGTTTAGGATACAAGTCGAAGGCAAGTAAAATTTTATTGCTTTTTGTACAATGCCTTCTAAAAGGAACTTTAAATCATGCGTGTAAGTGTAATTATCTATTCTCAGAGTCTATTAAATCTACATTTACGACAGGACATGCAAACCAACCTAAGTGCAATGGATATAGTACCTACCCATAAAAATAGGTATTAGGCGTGAGTGGTTTGCTACAATGAATCTTACAACACGTACTCTAGTTAAAAATACAAACTAGCGCCTATTTGTATGTTTATTTACTGCGAACGTATGTACTGTGCGCCCTCCAGTGAAGAGTTAATCTTGTTTCGTTCAAATATTCACAAGTATACCTTCAATTTACTTGCTTAAACTTTTCAATTTACTTTATTACACGTAGGTAGGTAAATTTATTTTCTTGTAGGTACGTATCTATTTATTTTATTGGAACAACAAACAGTTACATTTTACAATAGTACAGTAAAATATAGGTAGGAAGCTAACAAAATGATAAACATACATAGGTATATAACCCACACAATTTTTCGACTGGCCTGTTGGTCTAGTGGTTAGTGACCCTGACTGCTAAGCCGGAGGTCGTGGGTTCGATTCCCACCCAGGACAAACCTTTGTGTGATGAACATGATTGTTTGTTCTGTTTCTGGGTGTAATTTATCTATAATATGTATGTATTTAAAAAAAAAAAAGTATATAAGTAGTATATCAGTTGTTTAGTACCCATAACACAAGCAAATATAATTGCTAAATTTGGGGCTAAATGGCGCTGCAAAAATATAAAAAACAATCTAGTCCAATGTGTAAGATAACGTATGGGACCCAAATAATAATAATAATAATAATAAATAATAAAATAGTTTATTTTCATTTTCTTACGAGCTAGTTTACATGAATTAATGGGGGTTTTTGAATAACAAAATACTTGTGTTAGGAGACCCCGCAAATAAATATATACCCCAAAATAGCACTGACAGGCTAATGAATAGGTAGGTACTTTATTTTGTGCGGTAACTAGCCTAGACTAGTATCTAATCTGCTTTTAACAAAACCTAATCTGCACAACAAACAAAAATTAACATAAGTCAATGATCCTCAGTTTTTTTCATACGCAGATAGTACAGTACAAGTAAGTTTAAAAAAATATAATGATAATAATAATATGTGGACACTATCACACATCGTCATCTAGTCCCAAGCTAAGCAGAGCTTGTATTGGTACTAGATTATTGAAATATAATACTTATACATACTTTTTTTTTTGTAAATACATACTTAGAATACATAGAAAACACTCAAACTGAAGACAAATACAAATGTTCATCACACAAATATTTGCCTTCCGCGGGAATCGAACCCACGACACCCGGCGTCGCAGTCAGTTACACTAACCACTAGACCAACGGTGCAGTAAAAAAAAATCAGTTAAAATTGTAGGTAGGTATGTAGGTATCTAATGAAGTAAAATAAAACGATAACGATTTTCTAGATCCACGCTGGTTTCAGCATGAATGGGCCGGATCGACTGGGGAAGTACTACCCTCTTATAAAATATCGATTTATAAAATATCAATGTAAGTGTAGTAGTATCCGTACTACAGACTGCGTTTCGTTCGGTGAGTGAGAGCGCCGAAGGCCCAATTTCCCCTCTTTCCTCTTTCCTTACCGCCTTCATTCTCTTCCCCTACCCCATTCCCAGCCGCCATAGTGGAGGCCACCATACTTGACAATACCGGCAGTTTAAAAGACGATGGCTTTTGGCATGGCGGCCATCACTTCTGGGGGCGGGGTGAAGTCACTTTCAGGTCTTAGGTAGGGTAATATATTATATAAAAAAACAATTAATATATTTTACTTTTGTCACTTTGAACGCCATGCAAAGAGACAATAGAAATATATTGTTTGCGACATTGTTTTTCTATACCAATGGTTTGCGGTCATCGGTGATAACGTGGCGCGTAGACCTAATATTTTCTCCAATATTCAGCAGCATGACTACAATTTTTTTGGTATATCCAACAAATAGATAATCAGCTAATATAAATTCAGATTTACCTTGGTGCCACGTTGATGTACCTACAGCGGAACTGTTTACCGAGTTCATTAACTTGGTCTTTCGTTAGACTAATATCAATGGCAGGGCCTGTATGAGACCCTTTAGCCTATTAAAAACGAATACACTGACCGAACCAGGAGTTCAGGTTCCGTCTAGATTTTGAACCGGAATAAAAAAAAACAGCTTTTAACAGACTACGATATTGAGTTTAACGTATAAATTTACCGTAACTATAAGAAAAGTTAACTGAATAGTACTTAAACACAAAAGTCACAAAGGAAACCGTTTAGCTTCAATAACTTTAATTCATTCTTTAGACTAAATCACAGGACTAAATTCACATACTTACATACCTAATTGACAGTGTTTAACAAAAACAGGTAGGTATATGGTGTGATGCCTCCACAATAGTTTACCTCTATGCTGGTAGGTCTGGTAGGTTGGTGTACTTAACAGACTTTACTTTATTTAATAAAACCAATTAATTTTTTTTATATACACTCACACGTTATGCATAACGGCCGATAAAAACGTCACGCAATTATTATGATAATAATTGATCTAATATCGCTTCCTTCATTAAAACTGCGTCCCACAATTTCAAATTTCGAAACACTTTTTTCGTCACGATAGCCAAGCACAAGTAACAAATAATTTATGCATATTCAGCCAGTACACTTTTTTAAATTTTGTTCAACACTGTGTTCCCGCCATCGCGTCGCTGCATAGAGCCATTAGCAAATAATTGTCTGTGGTGCGCTGTGCGCTTTCCAAGACGACGAGTAGCAATTTGCACAACAATGCATTATATTGGAGTGGTCTAGTCTGTTGTACGGTTTTCTCTTTAATTGCGAGGTTGTTCTAACCAGAAGAAAATATACTCGTTTGTATTGTTTGTTTTGACTTACATGAAATATTTTAACTATTTTTTTTGTTTTTTATTTGAACATGATTATATATTTCTTTTAAGGTTAATAAGTATCTACAATAGAATAATGTTCTAAATGTAAAGGATTATTGGGTGTTGATCTCCGGGAACCGCATATCAGTCTCTTTGAGATTCTTCTCCATGAAATCTTCAGCTTGCTTCGTCATTTCTTCATCGAAATATTGTACCCAGTTGCCAGCTTTACCTATCGAAAAAAGACGACGCAGCATTGAATGGCTCTAGGACAGCAAATTTTTAATCTATTCTATAGTAATTTACAGTAGTATCGTATATTACTGTTGTACAGTTAGTAACAGTGTACAACAGTAATATACGATACCTAGACTATAAGAATCTCTAAAATAGATTTAGCTCTAGCTAACCTCTCTTATCACTTTGGCAGAAAAATATAGAAACATAACACAAAATTATTTCTTTTTCAAATGAATTAAGACAGCCTAGATTCCTCCGAAGAACATCTAACGTTAAGTATACTTTCAAAAATATTTTATTTCATTACCTTTTCTAAAGAAAGTAACTTCGTTCTCGTCATTAGGTTTGGTCTCGTCAATAGTCATAGGAGTTTTCTTCATGTTTTTGAAGTTAAGATATTCAGCGAGTTGTTGTTTTTGATCATCAGTGTAATCTTTTTTGACAAACTTGCAGACACGGTCTATCACGGTGCGTAAGTCCTGGACATATTTATAATTTAAATATAAGTAAATTAAGTTTTATTGCAGTCATATAATGTCATAAATTCATCATAGACATTAAATAATAACCTTAAGCATTTCTTCGTAAAACAAGAACATCATGTTTGGGTGATTACGCTGTTCCCACGCCTGCTTTATGTGCGAGAATATAGGCGTATGTATGACTGAAACAATACAAATATATTGTGTGGTATTAATCAAAAAGATTTGCTTGAATAGTTAAAACAGTGTAAAGTTTGGAAAGTAGAGTGGATATAATTTATTGTATCGAATAAAGAGAGAGAGAGAGTTCTATGTTAGAAACATTTTACCTACTCAAGTTTTAAGATGTAGGTGCCTAGTTCAGAATCAGTAATATTATTTTAATATTTAGTACCTACTTAACATCAAAAATTTTGTTATCAAGCCCAGTATACAACTTCGTTATTATTATTTTAGAGATCTAACATTCAAGTAAAAAAATCTTGTATTTAGGAACGTACTCAAATCCTTTCGAAAGAGATCCCAGAACTCCTTGAACTGGACGCTGTCATCGAAGTACCTAAACAGTTTGTGTGCGAAATGGAACGACACAGCCACGTCTCGAGGATCCCTTGCTACGTAGAAAACCTGAAAAATAAAAAAAAACTTAAAGGTAAAAATTTTGTTCGATTTTCGGACTAGTCTTACCTTTTACAGTTGCAGTGTTCAAAGTCTTAGATTAAAATCACCAAGGGAAACAGAACTACAACTTTTTCAATTTCAGAACTGTAAACTTACTTTGGCTGTATCAAGTAATTTTGGCGGGAGCAATGACAGCGGCAGGTGTGATTTGACATAACGCGGTGACGATGACGTTAGCTTTGGCAAAGTTCGGAAATCCTCGTAAGTTGCTCGATTCCCATGCGAGCTAGTAGCGTTCTCTTGTTTTGGTGATATCTCTGACTTTTGGGTCGGGTGTCTAAAACAAACCGATTATTTACAAAGTTATAAATATGATAACGATTTACCCTCTTAACAATAAACGCCAAATAGCGATAGAGTAGTTGCACTGTATTTTGTCTCTAACCGCTCCGTCGTATTATTTTAAATAAGTATCGTTAAATGCAGAGCAATAATATGCAGAGCTGACTGCCAACCTTCATTAGTTAGTGTGGCACTTGACCCTAAAAATAAGAATTTATCATTAAAGTAGATAATATCAGTGAACGAATATAACTTTCCTAAGGGTCGGAGTGCTTTGCCTCGGAAGGCTCCAGTTGCCAGCAATACTAGAGCACATGATTCGCTTGATTGTAAGTGTATGAAAAGTCGCAGCCTGCCCTACTCTCTTTAAAGTTATTGCGATCATTTTTAAAGAACGACACATCCTAGACCTTAGGAAACGTCGCGGATGAACACATGAAGGTACAAGCAAGAGACGCAAGCATCATCTTGGTTTGCTTCCCAGTCGTCCCTTATTACTTTCACCTTACGGTGCGCTTTTGCTTGATTGTGTTTTCTTTATGCTTTCTTTTGTTTCATGACTGCATAGAGTACACAACCCTTGTACGTACTCGACGACATCGTATAAAAGTAACTTTAGAGCATATTTCTAGAAGTTAACAATTCAAAGTCCAATGTTAATAATCAGTATAAATAAACGAATGAGATTACTCAATATTTTGTTCATGGAGGGCCGCTTTATCTTGTAATAAGAATTATATCTTAATAAAGATCGATATGTTATCTTTGACAAAAATGTTTTAGTTTTGCCCTGTCACGTAGGCACTGGTGGATCTGTCCATTTACTACTGAACTGTATCCGCTGGATTTTCTAACTAGGGAAGGAAAAAAAAGGGTCACCATTAGCAAATACCTAACTAAGTAGGTTCTTAGGTGAAAATCCACCTAAGAACCTACTTAGTTAGGTATTTGCTAATGGAGACTCTTTTTTTATAATTATATAATAATAGCACAACAACAAACGCCATCTAGACCCAAAGTAAGCAAATATTAATAGCTTGTGATATGGGTTCTGGAATGCGGATAAACATACTCATATACCCCTGTTATTTTTTTGTAAATACATACATATTATACATAGAAACACCCAGACCAATGCAAATAAAGATGTTCATGCACACAAATATTTGCTCTGAGCGGGAATCGAACCTGCGACCTCTTCGTGGCAGTCCATACACAGTAACACAAAACCACAGAGGTTGGCAAGAGAACTTAGTCATTAGGTTTTTGATTGATTTGATTATCAGAGCAATGATCGCCAAATTCACATCTCGCATGCTCGTCAGCCAAATCCAGATACTTAGGTAATCTGCTTTATAGGCTTTTACGACACCTTTGGTAAAAATCAGGTGAATATATCTTAAGGATAGCGCCATACTTCAAAACGACATATTTTTTAACCCGACGACGTCTTCGTCACTCTTGGACATGAACCTCTCTCAAAGGCAGAAGTATGTCGTTGTCACTACGCTTGGCTAGTAGATTGGTGACCGCAGATAGCGGGTATTTCATACGAATTTACGAGCAGGCTGAGTAAGTTGGAGCCTAGCGGCAAATGTGGCCAAAGTTTTTTATTTGTAATTGAAATGAAAAAAAAAAACATTATTATATACACGAAGAAAACGATGAGCTTCGACAATTAATTAAAAAAAAAATAGTAGTAGTACAGTATACTGAATATTTTACCGTCTGGAAGTACCTATACGAAAAATTACTAAACGCTTTGTAAAATATACTTTTGTGATTATGATTTTTATTGATATTGATTAGAGAAATATATGTAGCATAATGACGGCAAATGTGTAAATCGGCCGCTGTGCGGAGGTAACGTTTTTGTCCGTTACCTGTTACCGTAGCGTGGATGTCTTAATAGAAGGTAATTGCACAATTGTAAAATATTATCCAAGCTACGGATAGTCACATGGGCATTATTAGAGATACATATACTTGTATACGTCAATTGATAGATTTCGTAGAACATAATAATGTTATTAATTATTATCTTTGAGAACATTCGTACCTAGAATCATAAAAATAAATAACATTTATGCTCGTCGTTTCGGTCACTGAATAACTTGATGGATATTGATAAATTATAGACATTCATCATGATGTGAGTTTGGTTGAATATTTGTTATATTAAGCCTATTTTTATCCCATTGTATGAAGGTACAAAACATATTTTTGTACCTTCATTCAGGCATTCTAAGTATGACCATGTTGGCTTCGGTTTACTATATACTTAGAATCACTCTAATTTTTTTTTCATGTGTTTCGTAAGAGACCACTCTCTCAATTTTATTACAACAAACAAGTTTTCACTTTGTCTGAGAGGAAATAAGGGTTTTCTTTATTTTAAGAGGGTTATTATATAACATTTGTTTGGCATCGATAGTGAGCATGAATTTTTGATTCAATCGATGACATGTTACTTTTATTTACTAAAAACGTTTATTTACTGTGATGTTACTATGCGCTAAAATAGACGCACTCAAGTTCGAATAGTAATTCTAAATAGGAGTTAATAGCAAGGCAGGAGAGTCGACTGGCGGTACAGCAAAAGTCATTTGAATTAATAATACATAATCAATCACTGTTAATCTGATTATTAATTAGATATTTTTCACAGGGGAACAAAAACATGTTTTTAATTTAGTTATCTATGTAATCTCGGGTTTAGAATAACGAACGACCTCATCTTTTATAGTGGATCTTGTGAAGGACGAATAAGTAAAAATACTAAGAAATAGGTAGCAACGTTACTCGCATTTTAACTATCACATTACTGCGGTTACTAAGCGTCGCTGTCGTGACAATGAAAGAATCCTCTCTTTGAATGAAGTCAATTTTCATTCATAGTCTTCAGTCACTAAATTTACTAAATTTTTCGTGAGCTATAATTTTAAGTAGTATGCAAACCTTCAATTCAATTTATCAATTCTTAAGTTAATTCTTTTGTTATAAAGGAGGACAAAATAAGAAATAAATAAAATGCGCGCTTAACAGGTCTAAATTTAAAAAAATATTAATTAAAACAACATGTGAATTTGTCACTCTGACCGTCAAAAATCCGAAAATTGTACCCAGAGAAGTTAAATGAGCATTGTTATTTGCCATTTTAAACTTTGTGGCAATCAATGTTGAAACGTAGACATTTGTCCATACCTACGAGTATATATAGGTATTTTGTCTTAGATTTCTTTACAACTACCGTACGAATGGTACAAAATGCAGACTATCAAGAATAATAACAAATAAGGAATAATTATAGATTTATTATAATATTAATAATATCACAACAATTTTATTATACAACAACTACAAAGCATATGTTGTATTTTGTAATATGGATTTTAGAATAAGGTCAAGTACGTGATATATTTAGGTATATTTATTTCAGTACAACTGTACCTACCTGACAATCTAAATCCGGCATTATTGCAAAATAAAGATAATAATTTTATAATTTATAGATAATACTAATTATCATCCAATCAGGTATTTAAATTGTTGTTTATTTCAATATCACGAATTTTCATAGTAATAACCATAATAGTAATGTTATTTGAGTAATTTTAGCAATAATAATTTAATAAAATTAATTGTGTAGGTACTCAGAAAAATACTCCTTCAATTCTTTTAATTTTGCTTCTCTACCCTTGTAACTTTCTTCCTTGATAGTCGACAATGACGTGATATATATTATTTGAATACGCAGTCTAATTTGTTTGTATAAAGAGAAATGTTCATAGATTACATTAACTACAGTGGCAGTGGCTGTAAGCTAATTTACCATGCAAATTCAAAGAATTCGAAGTCGTGATCAAATGGGTAGTTATTGATAAGGCGGATCAACGGCCTGGTAAAAGTGATGGCGAATGCGTAAGAGAAGCGTATAGACATCCTCAGAAATTGCTGCAGAAATTATCATGATGATGATTCACTTGAGGACAGAGAACTCTCTCAATACACACACTCCGAAATATGTATATCTTGTGCCCGTGTGGATAAATTTTGCCAATATAAACCTAATTCATCCCGCTACCTTCGCCTCAGTCTGTCACCTAACTTCTTTTGGCATCTATCCAATTGACTTTTGGCTCAAACCTCGACAAGAGCCAATATCACTTGAGTTATATTTATGAAGTTAATTTTAAAGAACCACACAACGACATGTTACGTTCAACTTGAGAAATTCATATAAGACAGTTTCTATATATTCAGATATTTCTATTCTTATCTTGTTCTCAATGCCAGTATTTGAACCATTTATTTTTTGAAATTGATTGCCTGCACCTGCTGCCATGGTAATCTTGACTGTTGGCGGTTTTATGAGATGCTTTAGTTCGTTCCATTTAAAGACTCGGCATTAAAATTTGGAAGGAACGACAAGAGCTGGTAAACATTTTCAGGTTTTAATTGGGTGGCATAAGTATAAAATACTTAACTGTTTTGTACGAAACCCATCCGATTCCACTAAGATAGCGCTTCAGTAGTGTATCCAAAGCGCGACTTTGAAATAGCCGATCACAGTACAATTTTTACGTTCTCCGCATTCTGCCTTTGCCTTATTTTTGTGAGCTATTACGGGGTAATCTATGGTTACTGCGTATAATGATTAATAGGTGGGCGTCTTTTTACCTCCTCGCTAACCTATCTGAACATGACCAACTTAGCTATCGGTCACGCAAGTTGCTATAATCGTATTAAATAATATGACTATATTAGTGAATAAGGCGTAACTGATTTCATATCTACGTAATCGGCTATGTAATGGTGACATGGCGAATTTTTGAGTGGTTGATGTCATATAATGTCCTTGGACCTGAGACTAAAAGGTCTATGGTAAAATGTAGAACTCGCAAAATGCTAATATGTCAAAATCATCAATCATTTTACGTGTATGAAGGCTACACATGTATGAGAATCGGCACATTCGTTTTGGCTACGCTTGTAAAACGGCAAACAGAAGTATTACTAAAAAGACACTAGCATGTAGTACATACTAGCACTACACATGTACCTAGTTCTCTCTGATTTTTTGTGTAGTTGCAAACTGCAGAGAATTTTACAAACGAAAACCGAAAAATTATTACTTATCCTGATTAGGTACAATAATTATTTTAAACCTTGATGTTAGTCATTGTCGTTTGGCGGCAAAAAGTATCGTGTATTGTCGATATCTTGATCAATGATTGTAATTAAATAATAATGCTGAAAATTATAAATAGACAAATCTGATGACCATTGACGTAAATGCTCATTGCGACAAAATAAAATAATAATATTATGAAATTTCTTTACTTTAAAACTATGCTTAAAAAGAGATTTCGACCTATTTCACGATTCATGGATTGACATCGTACAATATACTTCTGACTGGCTTTTTATATACGCCAAGCAAAATGATTCTAGGTAAGCAATCAGTGGGTCCTATAGAAGTGGATACCATAGTATTGATTCTAAGATACAGGCTAGTCTTAGTTTTGAAGTCTGGGACTTTTTGCTCTGGCCCACTTAGCCATATCTTCTCAAAAATGTTAATGTTTGTGTTTTTTTTGTAAAATAAAGATTAATAATATTTATTATTACCATTCCAAAAGCCATAGTGTCTAACTGCTGGGGCCTAAGTCCGCTATTACAATAGTGTCAGAATGGTCGTTCATTGGCCATCACATATTAGTGTTCGTTAGACCGCTATTTTTCTATTAAAGATTGCGCCCGTAAACCGTCACTTCGAAAGATCACTAACAATTGAAAGCAGCTCAAGCAATTGCTCGTTGCAATTTGGGAATTCCCATGCGAACAGTTCAGATTACAGGCAGATAAATGCTTCAAAATGACATTCGTCTTAATCTAGAGTATAATGAAAGTGAACGTGCTTTCAGTTAAGACGTCTACCGAGTGCACTCTTATTAGAGATACCTTCAAAGATAATGAAACACTCAAGAACGTTTAACGTACGCCTTCTTGAGTGTTTTGTGTCATTGTACAACTTCATCATGTTACGATCTCGCCATTCCTGGCATAAGAACACTGGTATGATATTCTAATAATATCTTGTAGAACATACTAAAAAAATACGCTTTATACTATGTCGTTTTTGGGCAGCAACTATGCTCACCTTTGTTACCTGTTACCTGTCAAAGCCACCACGGTTCGAGATTCCTCGAGAACCTCTCATCTGCTGTAGGCTATTTGCACATAAAAAAATTCAGTCTTTATACTATGAGGTAGGTCTGCCAGTCACGGACTCTTGGTCTATTATGCTAAATTATACTAAATTTTCATTTCAAGTAGAGCCGAGGGTGACAGGTAGTCTATTAGATATTTGACCACAAGTATAGGAAAGACAACACTTACTCTATGTAGGCGTATCTCTTGGTGATAGAGACAGATCGGGCGGTGTCAAAGTCCAAGTTGTTCATGACCAGCCATACTAGTTCTTGAATCCAAGTGGTCCCTTGAACACAAAAATAAAGTTTAGTCGTAATGAGTGATGCTTCTAATTGTCACAGTGATAAGGGCTGACTTTTTCCTAACTATGGGGACATTAACTATGTTTAAAAAACAGATAGATAGACCTACTAAAATTTATACAACCTACCTAATGACAATTGGTTTCCTTTCCATATTCCATTGCACGTTTTAATTTCTTTGTATTGCAGAAATAACTCGTTACATAATTCTGCAATACTGTACCTTCTTCCACTACTGTTTCTTCTTCTGGCTTGGGTAATTTATCTCCTCGGTAGACACCGAGGAGATGAATTACCCAAGCAAGAAGTGGAAAGAGGAAGGGGATTAGAGTGCCAAGTGCTTCTCTCGGACCTTTTAGTCAAAAGCGCAAATGTATGAACATTTTATTGGAGGTTACGCATTTACCTATGTACCACAACAACCACACAACACCATCTAGACCCAAGGTAAGCTTAAGCATACATTAATAGCTTGTGATATGGGTTCTAGAATGCGGATAAACATACTTATATACTTTTTGTTTTGTAAATACATACATATTATACATAGAAACCAATGCAAATAGTTCATGCACACAAATATTTGCACTTGGCGGGAATCGAACCCGCGACCTCTGAGTGGCAGTCCATACACAGTACCACCGAACCACAGAAGTTGTCAAATATTATTATTATTATTTACTAGCGGCCCGCCCCAGCTTCGCACGGGTGGACATTTTTTTAAATATTTTGGGATAAATAAAGATACTTTTGTATGGGAATATAAAAAAGTGTTTTCTTTTCAGGCAATTTTTAATTTTTCTCTTCGTAAGAACCATCCTCGTACTTCAAGGAATATTATAAAAAAAAGAATTAGCGAAATCGGTCCAGCCGTTCACGCGTGATGTCGTGACCAAGGGAAATAGGGATTCATTTTTATATATACAGATGGGTGGCGCAAAAGTAAAGACCCTATTTGGTTCAGCTATAACATTTTTTCTAAATTAGAAAACTAGATTTAGATTTTTTTAAATGTATATTTGTGCCATTAAATTTCGTACCATTAGGATTTAAAGATGATGTCTTTTAAATGGTGACCTCCAGAGTTGATACACATTTGAGCCCTATTTATGACATTTTGCATAACTTGCCGTAACACTTCCTGCGATATGTTCGTTATTTCTTGACGAATGTTTTCTTTTAGAGCTGCGAGAGTCTGTGGCTTGTTCACATACACTCGAGATTTCAAAAAACCCCAAAGAAAGAAGTCTGGACTGGTCAGATCGGGTGATCTTGCAGGCCAAGGCAAATCGCCAAAACGAGAGATAACTCGGCCTGGAAAAGCGTCCCTCACTAAGTCCATAGTGTCGCGCGCTGTGTGTGCCGTAGCGCCGTCTTGTTGAAACCAGATGTGCTCCAGCCCCAATTCGTCCAAACTGGGTATCAAAAACTCACGTAACATGGTTCTGTAGCGTTCTCCAGTGACAGTAATCGCATTGCCTCCAGCGTCTTCGAAAAAATAGGGTCCGATCACTCTGTCAACACAGATGCCACACCATACAGTAACTTTTAGTGGGTGTAGAGGTGTTTCTTGAATAATGCGCGGATTATCAGTGCCCCAGAACCGAGTATTCTGCTTATTGACATGCCCTGAGAGATGGAAATGCGCTTCGTCACTCATAACCAATTTTGAAGGAAAATCATCCTCTTCATAGGGCTCAAATGTGTATCAACTCTGGAGGTCACCATTTAAAAGACATCATCTTTAAATCCTAATGGTACGAAATTTAATGGCACAAATATACATTTAAAAAAATCTAAATCTAGTTTTCTAATTTAGAAAAAATGTTATAGCTGAACCAAATAGGGTCTTTACTTTTGCGCCACCCGTTATTAGCAATGATTACCGCTAATGTTTTTCTTTCATACAACTTATTCCAACGCCAATGCTTACCAGATCTAGAGAAAGTAGTGACCCAGATGTCATCGGGTCTGACATCTAGGTTGTAAATTTCAGCCGCGTGCTCGCCATAGCCTGCCATCGAGAGGTAGCCATCAACACGAATAAAGGGTCTTGTATAACCTGTGGTACAAAAATATCTACTGGGTAAACTAGTTTTTAGGCAACTTTTTTTTTGTAACTTGCGAAGAAATATTGTACTGGAAGAGAGGATTTAGGTTCTTACATCTCAAGTACATAAAATTAAATTGAATAAAAAAACCTAATGTTTACATTCAGCGTACGTATACGACAGCGTGATCAAGTTTCTGAAAGTCGATCGACAATCTGTTTAATGTAGCAGGTAACTAATTCTTGAATAGGTCTTAGAACTATATAGTTAAAGTGAAGATGTTTAAAAAAAACCTATGTCCAGTGGTGGATAGGTCTCTCCATAACATCTCCATTAAATCGCTATGTTTGGCAGCCGGATTTAAATTTGTGATCGCAAGGACACCAGACTTGTTACACAAAGCCACTGCCCGCCCTTTAATAAAACTACGTATTTATATGAGTTGACACCCTAATTATTTTTCAGAGTATAAAACCCTGCCTTCCTCTCCTATATTATTATAATAATAACTGCGTAATATTATATGTTTCAAGTTAGAATATGTTCAAATCCCTATATTTGCAGTTAGGCTATTATTTACGAAAGGACTTTCTTACCTTTATAATACTTTTTTATAACTTTGTCCTCCTCATCCGTTACGTTTTTCATTTCATACGGGAACGATAATGCTGCCATATTAACCTGAAAATTTAGCATGTTTTATTATTAATAATAATAATAATAATACCAGCCTGTTTACTGTCCCACTGCAGGGCAAAGGCTTCTTCTCTAGAGAAGGTATGGACATTAATCACCACGCTTGCTCAAGGCGGATTGGCAATTTCAGACTTTTTACGTCCAGGTTTCCTCACGATGTTTTCCTTCACCGTCAGTCACAAATGTCCAAGATAAACTTAGAAAGTACATATGATTTGAAAATCCCATTGGTACTTGCCCGGATTTGAACCCACTACCTCGTGTTTACGAAGCGGGTGCCTTATCCACTGGACCATTTCGACCTGTTTTATTATTGAAGAACTGAAATTATTTAACATAAAGTTACAAGACGCAAAATATGGAGTTATTTGATTTTTTAAGGAAATACCTTGTTTTTCTTTATTTTAATTCGTTATTAACGTTTCTTACACGAGACAGATGAACCGACGACCTTATAAGTGTGGCGGGCACAGAGCGGCTTACGGTCGACCGAGGTTGTGAAAATTAGGGAGGGACTATGTCCAGCAGTGGACGTATTTTAGCTGATATGATAACGATGATGAAACGAAAAATTTAATAATCTGGCGACTGAAAAGAGTAGACTGAGTTACTTGCTAGTTTTTCTCATGGCTCCGCTTTATCAGCGAACAAGCTGTAGGTTAATTGGCAGACATTTTGTTTTGTTATTTTGAAATTAATTAAGTGTCGTATAATTTTTGGATTTTGAGTTTGACTGTTGGAGTTTGATATCCTCTCTATTTTCCCATTATCAGGCAAAACAAAATTATCTAAATTAGTACATAGATAGTGGTAATTATAATTATATATTTTGTACCGAACGACAATATTAAATAGACTTTTAGATAAAGTAAAACATTAGTGTATAGTAATTAATAATAAACTATGATAATATATCTTCATGGTAAAGACATTCTTCTCCTATGTTGGTTGGATGACGGATCTAACAGTCTAGTTCTAAATTTAAGTTGGCAGTTACTTACGGTGAAGAAAAAAGGCTGTAGAAACCTGGACTTATAAATAATATCGAATGAAATTGATTGCCCTGACCTTTTGCAAAATTTCACTTTAAAGTCCCTAATAGATCTGTTAGATACTACCCACCGATATCTGTGCCTTTTTCGTCATCAAATTATAGGCAGAATTCATATATTGTGCGAGCGAGTAGCGATTTTAAACGTATGCAAGGAGTATTCCTTTGACCGTTTCAACACTAAAAGCTCTGTGGTGTGCAAAGAGCTATAATAATAATAATAATATTAATAACAATAATAATAATATTCTACCACATGCACACAGCGCCATTTAGCCCCAAATTAAGCAATTATGTTTGCTTGTGTTATGGGTACTAAACAACTGATATACTACTTATATACTTTTTTTTTTTTTGTATATACATACATAAATTATAGATAAATTACACCCAGACACAGAACAAACAATCATGCTCATCACACAAAGGTTTGTTCTGGGTGGGAATCGAACCCACGACCTCTGGCTTAGCAGTCAGGGTCACTAACCACTAGACCAACAGGCCAGTCAAAAAAAAAAGAGCTAAACCGTAACTTTTTCAAACTATAGTTAGTGTAAATTTATTAAATTAATATTTATTTATTTTCAAAATTCGATGTAGGTTGATTGATGATCGAGTGATTAATGATCGTGTCGATTCTGTATAGGATGTGGTGGCATATACCGATCAGTGGCAATATACCTGAGACGACGCATATTCTGTCACCTTATTAAGTGATGGTTTATTAAAAGGCTATTGTGCGTTTAACTTAATACTAGTGAAGTAGGTTTGATATGCTTAACTAGTAAAGGATGAAATTTTCTTAAAAATCTTTCTTAAAATGTTATACATACTTACACAAGATTTTTTTTATGTAGACTAAAGTCTTTCCAATTTAGTTTTTTAAAGTGTAAACATATTATATAATGATTTTAGCTAATACACACGTAATTATTTAACCTACATATTTATTGTTTGAAATGCTATCGATAAACTATGATAACGTATCAAATGTTAAGCATCCAAATGAGAGGCGCACATCAATGCCTCATTTCCATAAGCAAACACTATCGTTAGCCTGTATTCTATCAAAATTAGATCCCACAGAAGATTGCCCTTAATTAATTATGAATCCACTGTCAAATACTAGATAGATACCGGTAGAGATTTGCTTTAGTAACAGTAAGTAACTATTAATGAGACATCAACTTCACGCTTAAGCAAGCTCAAGCTTCAAGCTTTGACAGAGATAGAAACGTTTAGCAATTTAAATTAAAGATAAAATAGGTTTTAGCTTAAAATTTACCAAATTGATTAGCGTGGTATCCCTTTTGGAAGTACTAGCCCAATATTAGAGTGTTTGCCTCTGCCACAGAAAGAATTGCTTAAAAATGGTTTGGCAATTTCAAAGTTACCTACAATTGTTACAGTTTCGACTTTTTTAATTTCATCGTTTATAAACGGGGCTGTGGGAAACTATTCTACATATCCCACATAACTCTTCTCTCCTTAAGTATATGGCTTATCTAATGGTATGCTGTCGCCGACCGTAAGAGATAGGTAAGAGAATGGAAAGACATTAAACGAAAAGAGAACGACAGGGTTGTTGTTCGCCGCTATTACTAACCGAACTAAACGCAGGTTATGAAAGGATATTTACTTCCGTGGGTATAATAAAAATAATAAGTGTCTGTTTATCTATATGTCACGGTAGTAGATCCACGCTGATTTCAGCATGAATGGGTCGGATCGTCCGGGGAAGTAATACCCTCTCATAGAAGATCGACTTAAGAGTAGTAGTATCCGTACTACTGCGTTTCGTTCGGTGAGTAAGAGCGCCGGAGGCCCAATTTCCCCCCTTCCTCTTTCCTCACCTCCCTCATTCCCTTCCCCTAACCCCATTCCCAGCCGCCATAGTGGAGGCCACCATACCAGCAGTTTAAGACGATGGCTTTTGGTATAGTAGCCGCCACTTCTGGATTCCACTGACTGCTTACCATCAGGCTGGGTGGAGTCACTTTGGTAGTCTATAATATAAAAAAAAAAAAAAAAAAATATTTTACTTCAAAATATTCAATTAAATAAATAATAATAATTACATGGGTTGTAGCCCTACACCTTACACTAAGATTCTCAGTAATATAATAATAAACGAGATACCCGTGGCGCAGTTTCAACCGCGTCTTTGGATACTGCTCTGCTCCCATACACCGGTAGCGTGATGTTACATAGCCTATAACCTTCCTCAAGAACTGGACTATCATACGCAAAAGAAAAAAAAAATTATTCAAATCCGTTTAAGAGTCTGATTTGAATAATTCTTACGTGCTAACAAACAAACTATTCCGTTTTATATAATGGTATAGATATTTATATTAAAATTACCAATATTCTGTCCAGAAGTGCGTCTTAACAAGAAATCAGCGAATCTTCCTATTTTAATTACAAGAAAGCTAAATTTAATCGATCCGTGTCGAGATCAAAGTGGATGAGCGACAAAGGTGAAATTGCTTTGAAGTGTCACCCCGGCTAACGAGTGGAAAGGTGGGAGATGAAGCGGGTATTCACAAACGAAACGCGTCCTAATCAACACGTTTAATTGCTTCACGATTTGCTTGCCTTTGACTGATTCCTTCTCATTAAAGTAGGTTTTGCGAATAATTCTGTGTTGCTTAGGTAAAAACTAAATTCGTTACTAGTGTGGTAGGTACACAGGGTAGGTACTTCCGTCGTTTTGTATCTGAGGAGGGTTTTCATCGTTCAATTCGATAGTTCTTATTGAAATAATTAAATTTGGCATCTTGTCAAATGGTTTAGAATAAGGAGATTGATTTTAACGTTAAGAAATTGCATGTTAGTGATTGTATTGGGTCAGACTAGAAATAGAAATTTTGCAAGGCAAAATTCTAACAGCTAAGAGGCTAACAAGAAAAAACCTAATAACTGGACAAATCGAAGGAGGAAGGCTTTGAGGATGTAACTCTTTGTGGTAGATCGACAAAATCCGCACTTTACTACCACCTAAAATCGCAACAAATGAAAGTCGTTCGCGATCTGCGAAGAAAAAGTCCTTGAAAGATATCGCTACAAAACGATAAAGAGAGAGAGAGAGAGAGAGAGAGGGAGAGAGGGAGAGAGAGGGAGAGAGAGAGAGAGAGAGAGAGAGAGAGAGAGAGAGAGAGAGAGAGAGAGAGAGAGAGAGAGAGAGAGAGAGATACATCGACTTAGGAATACTAGTATCATTAAAGTATTAAACTGTAACTTATCTATTTATGTACCTATGTTTTAACACTTATTTTATTTATGTCCTACATCGTGTTAACGTCTATTATACATTCATACACTAGCTGACGTTATTATTAAACAGTTATAATACTCGTTTTTTTTCGTCATTTATTTTGTTATCATCACAAACTTCTAATCGCAAATTTATGCTATTTTTAATAAAATTTATTATTTTATATCTTGTAATATCAAATAACATCTGAATTTTAATATCTACAAAAGACTCAGATTCACAAATAATCATAGGGTATTTTACTCCTTAAGAATAAAAACGTAAATATATATTATTGAGGTAGCCTAGGCAAAAAGCAGTCGGCAAAATTTTACTTTTAGTTCATAAAATAGCAAACTAAATTTTTAAATTCTGGGTGTAATACTCTATTACAAAGTGTTACTACTTGAAAACTGTCACCTAAATAAAATTTTATGTTTTAATCACAAAAGATAACGTTAGAAATTCATTAACAAGAAAACTGTATAATTAACGATAGCAAAAAACAGGCAACTTTAGTTTACGTGTAAACTGACGTTTACAGCGTTTTGTCAGTTTTCTATAAAAAAATGAAAAGAATTTTTTTTTAAAGAAATGATATTTAATTATTACTGTCATTATAGATATACAAATACTTACAAACAGAAGCGTTGATCAAACACGACCACACCGCACAAGATATTAATATACAATCTAGAACATTACATTGTCGTTTAACCTGTTTAGTGTTTTATTTGTTTTGTTTATAGTTACATTTAGAGGTTATTTCTATAATTAATTCGTAGCAAGCAAACAAGTTCTGCTTAACCTATCGGTGGTATGAACGACTGGAATGTATAAAATATCGCTTAATTGGTATCCGTCTTATTTATACTAAAAAAGTTAACCATAAATTTGCTAACTGCCAATGGTAAACCTGTAAAAAAAACTGGCAAAAAACATTTTTTTTATTAAGTTACAATTTGACATGTTTATTACCAAAGACAAGGAGTGTAGTTTCAATCGAAGTTACTAGCATATGTTGTGGCGTTATAACATATAATATTATGTTGTTTATCTTTTCATATTTTAATAATATTGTCTTGTTTAGTATTAGGTAAGTATATTTATTATAATGGCGCCCAACAAGTTATATCGTTAAGAGCCCCAAAACAACCTTATTATAACCTTACTTTGTATCTATCCTTGTTTTTAATGGTACAAAAGAAAAAGACAAAACACAAAGTAACATTAAAATAATACTGCTTCAAGAGAAAAAAACTAGTTATACAAAGTTTTTGTTGTAGGTAACATGACTACTAGGTTGTTTTGGGTAGCCCAGCTAGGCTATCAGCAGATAATTTTCGAACGGTGATATCATGTCAGTCCTCTGTTGGATGATTGGGTAGCACGCAAGTGCGTTGCTGAAAATACTTTACTTACTATCGTGATAGATAGAAGGTTTTGCGTTGGAAATAATGGCAGTATTAGTGTGACTTTTCCAAAGCCAAACGAATTCTTTAAGTTTCTCTGGCCTGTGTGAGTCATGGTAATTTTGGACGTGTTCGACTTTAATTGACATTCAATTGAAATGAGATTTCGATGTAATATTTTAGCAAAACTTCTATCGAAATGATAGTGTCTTGATAAATATTTAGAACCGTCATAACTTAACCGGTTACTGGTGACCTGATAGCTACCTACCCGAATCTACAAATCATGCCTCAACTTTATTAGAAATGGTGTCCTTAATATATATCTTTGGGCTCTTGACAACTTTTGGCTGATGAATAAGTGTAATAACTTAAGTTGAAATTGAACTATTTGAATGAATACCCTTTTATTGCCTAAAGCAAATGCCTGCCTTTATTCTTGCCAAGTCGATTTACTACCATCTCTGTTTGTTATTATTGATTTGATTTATTTAAAACTATTTAATTATATTAGTAGTCTGGCTTTTGAAATAGTATCCACCACTTCTGGATTCCACTGACTGCTTGCTATCAGGCAGAGTGGAGTCACTTTGGTAGGCTTTTATAAAAAACAATTATATATATATTATATCGGTGTAAAATGATGAAATTTTTCGGAATTAACTGGGGGCTTACTTCGAAAACCGAACGTCGAACTTTCGACTGACGGATCGTACACCTACTTACCACGAAATGTTTCGGATTCGAAGATCGAATCGAAGATCGCGAATTGACGTTTTGGCTTTCGTTGACGCTACTCCGAAATGATTTTTGACGTGTAGGTAACTATCGTCGTTTGACAATACTTTGATCGTAAATTTAACCTCTAATTTACGATAACAACTTAGCTTTCGTTTCACTATCGTAAAAAGATTTTGCGTTTAATTTTATGAACAAAAATGGCACGTTTTGGCTCTATGAGGAGGTTTTAGACGAAGAAAGACAAGAGCGCTGTCGGAGGCGTGAATTTAATTACCTACATATATGTGTTTGTTTCAGATAACTTGTGTTGGGATTTTTTTTTTTAATTATAAACACTTATTTACAATTTATAAAAAAGTTTATTTAAGGTTAATTCTTGAAGCTGGCCGAAGATGACCACCAGCACTTCTTTCTTCTCCTCCTCGAGGCGAATCACTCGATTACGGAAGTTTGGTTGCGAATGTAGAACCATTGCTGTACAAAAGCCTGTTACAAATTAGGGTAAGACAGTGATAGGGATTAGATCAATACATTTTTGTAAATCCGCACTATATTTTTCAACAGAGATCTCTAAACTTTCTATATGTAGTTGGAATAATATAAGTATTTACTTGCTATACTATCTTGAAGTAAAAGGTGAACATTAGTTAAGGAATATTATGAGAAATCATTAGTATAATAATACATACCTTATTCGACTGTTGCACAGTTTTAACAGCACCTCCAATGCTGTTTAACTGCGCAGCCAGGGATTCCAACAGTCTTTTTGCTGTTGCCTGCCCCTCTATGCTGTGTATGAGGCCACGGGCTAGGTCTGAATGCTCAGACATAAATTGTAATACTGCTTTCACTTATGTACCTGTGGCCGTCATTTTACTGTGAGAAAACGAAATTGCATTATTCAGAAAGTCGTAAAATTACAGATTGTTCATATCAAGAATACGAAACAAACAACAGAATAAATACATGACGAATATATTATACAAAAGATACAAGGGCTAATACAATAAAGATCTTTATACTTACGAAATGAAATTATATCCCTTTTTTGAAATTTCTAAGACTTTAAACTTGTCCGCGAGCTGCGAATCCACGATTTTGAAATACTGCTACAGAATAATAAGAAAGCAACGATGTAAGGTTTTTTTAATGTCATCACTTTAAAATAAGTCTCATTTTCAAGCAGATTAATTAGTTTTACGTATAAATTATTTGAATAATAACAAGAAATTTAATTTAAGATACACCAATAGCTTTCTTATTAAAAAAACATAATATTATTGATTTGTCGGCTTTTTACCGGTTTTATATTTGCCTATACTAAAAGACTCAATTTGACATTTAATAGTGTTTCAAACTATGTTCATTCAATTGGTTGTCTATAGATTCGAAACGACGGCCGAACGCAATAGTCGTATTCGAAGTAACTTGGTAGTAGGGTTATCGTTCGACGTTCGGCGTTACTACGTTTCGATTCGAAACTTTGACGTTCGTTTTTAGGAGTAGGCCTCCTGCTTACAAAATTTAAATTTACATTTTCCTTATAAAGTTATCAATTTAAATCCTATTACAAAATGTATTTTGTATCATGACGATAGACAGAGATAATTATGTTTTACATAACATGCATATCACTATTCTACTAATATAATAAACGGCGAAATTTTGTGTTTGTGTGTGTATTGTATGTTTGTTTGTTACTACTCGGCGCCTAAACAGATGAACCGATTTCGATGAAATGTGATAGATTCGGTGCTGGCGACGGACTTAAGCTACTTTTTATCCTAAAAATCGGTCTGGTTACAGGGAAGGAGACAAAACATATTTTAGGTTCGGGCGAAGCCGTGGGGCGCAGCTAGTTGAAAAATGTAACATAGATCTGTAGTAGTTGGCCTATGGGCGTCGTAAGAGAGTAAGCTAGTCGCTGTTTTCATCTGTTTTAGTGGTAAAATGGAAACAGCGCAACAGATTTAGATACAGTTTTTCACTAATAGTGAGAGAATATCTGCATCAAGGTTTATTATATATGTATAAAAAACATACATTACATTGATTATACCTATACTCTGGCAACTCGGGCGGACAGATGAGCAAACAGTCCACCTGATGGTAAGTGGTAACTGTCGCTCATGGACGACTCAGAGTCCCTAGCATTGCTCTAAATTGCCAGGGACTTTCTGCCTACCGTAAAGGGAGTGGGGTAGGTGAAGAGATTGAAAGAGGTGAGGAAAAAGGAAAGGAGAGAAATTGGGCCTCCGGCACTCTCACTCGCTGAACGAAACGCAATATACTACTCTTAGTACTTTCCCGGTAGATTCGGCCCATTCATGCTGAACAAAGATACTTATTGATGCTGAACCAGCGTGGATCTACTACCGTTCAACAAAACAAACTCAAAACTTTGGAACATACTAAGATCACACTGAATGTACTTATTCATAACTAATCAGAAGATTAATTGTATTTTATGGGTCCTCCAAGGAGATTTCAAGAACATAAGTACTCTACGCAAATATTTTTTACATTCTAAATAATATCAGTTATTATTTGATATCACTTATCGTTTTATAAGGGTTTAAGATTTTACTAATCGGAATGATCATGATGATGTATATTTTCTAGGAATTATTTGCATAGGTACTCTTTAATTACATATAAATACTTAAAGTGACTTACATGCTTATACGTCGAACTTACGTGTTACGTGTCTGGGGTGGTTAAACTATGTATTAGGTCATCAAAACTATTATCTAATTTATATATATATATATATATATTATATATATAAGCCTACCAAAGTGACTCCACCCCGTCCGATGGCAAGCAGTCAGTGGAATCCAGAAGTGACGGCCACCATACCAAGCTATAGTCATAAACTGCTGGTATGGTGGCCTCCACTATGGCGGCTGGGAATGGGGTTAGGGGAAGCGAATGAGGGAGGTGAGGAAAGGAGAAAGGGGGGAAGTTGGACCTCTGGCGCTCTCACTCACCGAACGAAACGCAGTAGTACGTATACTACTACTCTTACGTCGATCTTCTATGAGAGGGTAGTACTTCCCCCGACGATCCGGCCCATTTATGCTGAAACCAGCGTGGATCTACTACCGTAATAATGCAAATAAATAGACGAAACGACAATGTTGGCGTTAGCTTATGTCAATCCCATACATTTTTTAATCTATTCTATTTTATTAGTATTTATGCTACGTGTCTAGGCCCTCAGGAATGTAGGTAATTAGAACGATACACATGCGGTAGTTAAGACTTTGATGTTTTAATTATCTGACCTATTATTTAAATGAGATACTGATCCGTTTGGTTTCCTAGATTCCACCGTGAAAGGGCCGCATTAAAAGCGTAAAACGTCAGTGATTTGTTTTTGTACTAACGCTAACTGCTTACTTTCACGCGAAACGTAATGTTTCTTTGTTGACTATGTTGATAAAAACACAGTCTAAAGAAAGTTACGGTGACCCCTTCCGCCAACTGTTATGCATTCTACAGAAAATATATTTTTGATATTACGGACATAATTAGGGTGTAGGAAGTTTAGACTATAATGAATATGGTACCCAAGATTCAAAGCATTTTATATTTAAACGCTAAGAATTTATGGATAAAATCTAATTTAAATTGAATTCTAAAAAGTTTTAATTCAAAGTTATAGACGCAAGTTAGTTACGTCCGTTTCTACTGTGAAACTTTTATTAGCTACCGTTTAGCGTTTGTCTCGGCCCATTATATTGTTAGCACCTCGACTTGTGGAAACTATCAGACCCCAGCAGCTCGCCGTATAATGAATACTTTAAATCTTTAACTTACTTCTTGGTGAAGTTTTTACAAGGACATAAGCTGATAGCGATTTTAGCGTACCATATTTCATTTTAATCTCGCTTGTTACAGTTATAGGTTAGTCTAAAAAGTTTGGTTTGATATCTTACATTATAATTTTAAACACATATTTTAATGATATATTGTAATAAAACAAGCATATTTAAGTTAGTTGGCATATTAATATTACTAATAATGAGAATAGAAGAAGCTTTACTTATGGCTAACCTGATGGCAATTGATTACCTACCGTCACCTATGCAAATAAGGTTTTTAAGCAAAAATCAATGCTAAAACATTACCCTCCTTGACTTCGGCAGTCGGGCAAAAATACAACTAAACGGTTGCCAACTGTAAAGGATGAAATAGTATGAAGGAAAAATAAAATATAAAATCAGTAAAAACTTACCTTAACTAATCACTGCGAATATGACCAACACAAGCCACATTAACTTTAGAACAAAACCCATATAATGTTAGGTTATAGACACGACCGCAACCTCCGACCACAACCACCGGACGGACTGCAATCCTTTCACTACTATCCCTCGTAGGGATGTCTGTGTATACATATTATGTTAATTGGCTTGCATTGTTATTATCTAATTATTTTCTTGTGTCTAATTACAATCAAAGGTTTATGTACTTTCCGAGTTTGTCTTACTCAGGTATTATAAATATATTCTCAATTTTGATGTCATTTTTGACTATATTATACCTATTTACCTGCCTTTTGTGATTTTAGATAAACCAGTAGCTTCATCAAGAGTACTCGCGCCTGTTTCTCACCGCTGACCATGTGTAATATTTGTTGAAAAGATTATCCAGAGCACATAAATGTCAAGATTTCAATTAGTGCCATTTTTATTATTGCGATTACAATTTCATAATGAATAGAGTCAACATACGTGAATGAAGATCAAGTCTTAGCTGTCATAATAAAAAAGCGAACATTTTTGCTCATCAGTCGTCAAAATAATTTATGCAAGACTCGCTGACCGGTCAAAACTTGCACCGGTCAAACTTTGCAACGTTTCAAAGCCAGATTTAACAAAGTCGGACTTTCTTTGTTGCATTTTGGCGCAACTTGGACAAAAATGCGTTGATTAAATTTGTTTTCGCAATCGTTTAGATGCTGCACCCAAAGTTCGTCGGACTAGACTTCCGAGATTGTCTTGCGAACTTAAATTTACGCTTGGAATGTCTGGTGTATTTTCTTTGTCGAATAGTTTTGAAGGGATTTAACACGAATGTTCGTTGTGCGAATTAAAATTGGTATCGGTATCAATATGCACTGACATATTGCAGTAGTATCGACAAGGACTAGTTAGGTTGGAAGGCCGTAGTAGGTACTACTTATATGTATGATCCTTAGTAACTTTGTTAGTTATGGTGCTTCGGTGCCAATTGAATGTCCTGAATGACGCTTCTTAAAACTACTATCTATCCAAAAATTTATCCACAGGAATAAAAAAATATGAATATATTATAATAAATAATTATTATTGCTATAATATACAACTATTTGTTAGTATAAAGTACATAATATTCAAATGTAAATAATAAAATGTAGTCTTGAGATTACTAAAGTTAATCTTAATAGTCACTGACGTCAGTACATAGTGACAGACAAGAGTATTTAAAAAAATAGTTCTCAATGCAAATACAAGGAGCGATGTACATACAAATATTATTTTTATCGTCAGCCCCCAAATTCGTCAACCGACGCGTCAATGCTTTTAATCACTACGCATTTATTCAACCCTGAAACCTTCCTAACTGTAAAACCAGTGAGCAAATTTGCTCCTTATTGATTCGTGTATAATTTAATATTTTACGTTTGGATGCGCCATTCCTTTAGCCATTTCGACTTAATCCATGGATAAAACGTACCAAGTAACACTTGTAACCTTTAACATCTTTCTAATAAAAGTGTTATGGTGTATTTTTGCGTGACACAATAATAAAATGTATGTTGGCTTTTATTGTAACTGACTTGCCGTGTAAGTCAGTGAAGTAAAACCCAATTGAATTTATTTGAATGAGTTAAAAAGCTTCAATGTTGATTTATAGATACTTCGGTATTGAGTAATAACTTCGATAGACTATGTGCATCTGTACAGAACGAATTGAAATCTATTGAATTATTTATGGTGATTAATGTAATGAATATTTGTATTTGCGTGAATACTTTAACTTTCTTTATTACTTTATTGTATATACATAAAATAATTTACTTTACTTATACATAGCTTCACGCCTTTTATCCCCGAAGGGGTAGGCAGAGGTGTTTAACCACTCACTTGTCGCCATTTTAGGTCCCATGTAACAGGGGGCGAGCCTGTTGACGTATATCGGGCACAATTCCAGACTCTGGGCTACTACTGCCAATTTTTCGATATAGAAAAACCCATTATGACTGACCTGTTGGTCTAGTGGTTAGTGACCCTGACTGCTAAGCCGGAGGTCGTGGGTTCGATTCCCACCCAGGACAAACCTTTGTGTGATGAGCATGATTGTTTGTTCTGTGTCTGGGTGTAATTTATCTATAATATGTATGTATTTACAAAAAAAAAAAAAAAGAAGTATTTAAGTATGTATATCCGTATTCTAGAACTCATAATACAAGCATATAATATGCTTACTTTGGGTCTAGATGGCGTTGTGTGTAGTTGTTGAAATATTATTATAATTATTATCACACGGGGATCGAACCCGAGACCTTTGCGTGGTAATCCCATATATTACCACCGAAGCACAGAATCTTTAGAAAATATATGATGTACAAAGGCGAGCTTAACTTAAAAATGAGTTTTCTACCAGCAAACCTCAGAGTGGTAGAGGAAAAATATAAGTATGAAAACAAAGTGTACAACAGAAAGAAATGTGTAAATTAACTGTAATTAACTTTTTTGGGATATATGATTACGGTTTATGCTATTTTAAAAACTTAAGTTACAGCAGGGAGTTTTATTTTTTAATATTAGCCTACCAAAGTGACTCCACCCCGCCTGATGAAAAGCAGTCAGTGGAATCCAGAAGTGGCGGCCACCATACCAAGCCATAGTCATAAGCTGCTGGTATGATGGCCTCCACTGTGGCGGCTGGGAATGGGGTTAGGGGAAAGGAATGAGGAAGGTGAGGAATGAGGCAAGGGGGAAATTGAGCCTCCGGCGCTCTCACTCACCGAACGAAACGCTGTAGTACGGATACTACTACTCTTACGTCGATCCTCTATGAGAGGGTAGTACTTCCCCGGACGATCCGACCTATTCATGCTGAAACCAGCGTGATCTACTACCGTTAAAAGTTTCCATCATTTTAAGATTAAATTAAGTTATGAGTTTTCATACCAACGTTGTCGATATTGTTTTTACTTCAGTCCATTCTTTAAGAAGCTCATACTCTTTTAAAATTTCTTGCGAAAACTTTAAGAACTAGGTACTTACTTAGATTTTATAAATCGTAATGAAAAACTTAGTTACCGATTTTTTTTATAAGCAAGTGCAAATGAAGTAACTTTAATTAAATTGCTACCGTATAATACATGAGATCATAATATAGTTGCGGCAGATGGTGAACGCTTTTATCTTCACAATTATTTCTTAATTAAAGTTTTGCGCAATGTTTCAGAAGGGAATTTAAAATGTAATATATTTTTAAACTAATTTGTATATTATAATTATTATTAAATAGGAGAGGTGTGTGTTCACTCTCGTTTAATACAGACGGAATACTGACTTGTAACCGAACAGTTGTTTGTATACAAAGGTTCTTATGAAAGGAATCTAAAACCACTTAAGTGGGACGGATAAAATTATTGTATATTCCAACACGCCCCTATTTATGTAAAGTTTTTAAATAAGCATAATTGTTTATACCATTGTCACCCATAGACCAGAAGTACCATTACGGATGAATACGACAACACTCCGTTCATTCTCATTTAGACACATTCGTCCAAAAGTACGTACGTACAGCATGTTTATATAAAATAACATTTCCGAGAAAATAAATTAATAATTAAACAAACAAACGGATAACGCAGTGCTTCTATAAAGGTTTGGCTTTCTCTTATGTGATATGGCTCTCCGCTTCAACCATGTAAAATAGCATAAACATGTACTTGTGGCACGATCTCTTTAATTGTTAATACAGGGTTTTCTTTAATACCCTAGAATCTCACGAAGGTACAATACCATCCAGGTAGTACGGTATGACTGCAATCTTCTGTGAAGTTATTGCCTCAGTTGGGTTACTCCGATAGATGGGAATAATCTGCATTAAGGACGAAAGGACAGCAAAACCTAGCTGTGTGTCAAATCTTTGACTGACAGTTATTATAATGGAAAAGTTGAGATAACTGGTGACGCACGACTACTAAGTTTGATAAAAAGTAGATATTTTTGTTTATGATTCATACAATTGTCTATTTTTACATTTTTACCCAGCCGTTTGGTTGTCAAATTATTTGATAAAGTTACCATAACAACAAGCCTTTGTACCCAAAGAACAAGTACTAAAGCATAGAAGGAGTGTTAATCGCTTGTCCTATTTTTCCAAATAAGCCGGATACATTGAAAAGAAAGAGACAAATAATTTTGCTAAGGACGGCCGGTGTACACTGTAGAAACGTCAATTTGGTTACCTTTGGTTACCTTTGGATGCCAAATTAAAAAGTGAACTAATGTCAAATGTTCCAACTTGTCAAGGCCTCTAGACAATTTAGTCGGATTAAACTGCCGCTCGTAATTTTCATTGTTGTTTATCTGTTTTGTGAAATAATATATGTTATTTAACAATTACATAGTGATATTGTGAAGTAAAATTAAGCCCATTGGATAAGCAATGTCCTGCGTTATTGTAGGTTGTAAATTACATTCTTTTCGCAAAGAAAATCAAGTTTAAATCGTCAACTTCCATCGGTGAGTAGATAACAAACCAATAATATATACTAAAAATCTATACATACGTGCAAAATACCTAAGTGATTTATACTTTACTATACTGCAATCATATTATAATCGTCTGATTGCCATTCGATTCAGTAATTTTTAAGTATTTTACATTTTTACCAATTTGTGTAGTCATGTTCGTGTTGTGACTTGTGCTGCATATTTTATCGATGACAAAAATATTACTATAATAATAATTTGTGTTAGGTAACGATTTTGTGGTAACTATCTTTGTACCTTTCATAGTGTTTCATACATTGTGTTCTTTTGCAGGTTTCCGAAAGATCAGACCGGAAAATCCATGAAGCAAATTAAGAGAGAATTATGTTATTTAATATATTGTTACACGTTTAACGTTCCAGCGGTGAGGACGAATCTACTCAATTTTGCTCCATTGTCACGCGCCATACGACTTATTAATATTATTTCTATAGAAATTGATATTTTTCAATGTACCCTGTCAAAATTCAAGGATGTTGCACAAAAATGTATAGTATTGGATAAATAGGTATATTTATTTAGAAATTAGTTATATTGTTTTAAATTTTAGGTTTTTTTATGATATCGTATTGGATTTTTTATCTGTAATGATATTGTAAATACTTTTTCTAATAAAGAAATAATAAATAAATAACTAAATGTTCTTCTTCTGCGGGAGCGTGGCGACGCGGTGACGGTGCCACGCGTGCAGATGCGAGAGTGCTGGTCTGCATCATCAATCACGCACGTTACTGCAGAACTCGGTGTCCATACCGTCTGGCCCCGAACCCACGCACGTGAGTACGTGTTTCTCTGCATGTAAGCGTGTGATCAGTAACACAGCGCTTAAATGCGTTTTCAGTGTGGTGCACCACGCGTGATTTCTATACAAAGAGAGATACTTACAAACAATACAAGAACACGCACGCTCGCACTACGCTCCGTGATGCGAGGTAGTGTGTGGATCGATCATGTATATTTCAATTTTCAATTTATTTAATTCATTCATATACAATTTACATTGTGTTTGAACTTACAGCATGAAACATGAATATAAACTTCAAATTATTTCACATTGAAAGTGCTCCTGGCGCCACTGCCGGCCTATGCCATTCCGGTGAGGTGTAAAACGACCCTTTGTTTCTTGTAGTTCGTTTACGAGAGCTTAGCAACCAGACCTCATTTGACATTAGCATGTCTGATATTTTACCATAGCCCATAGACAAATTTCATCTATCGATATCGATAAACTGTCAGAAGGTATCGTAGCACTATTAAACTTCTATTTGTCTCTGAGTGTGTACGCTTTATTCTCTTAATAGTACTTCTATGCTTTAGTACTTGTTCTGTGTTTCTACCATGATGACGTAACATCTATTTGCCCGACTGCCGAAGTAGAGGAGGGTAATGTTTTTCGAGTGTATGCATGTATACATACATATAATGTATGTAAGTGAGTATGTATGTCTATTTCTTTGGCACGCTCTACAGCCTAAATGGCTTGATGGATTTTTATTCGATTCGTATTGATTGTGGGAGTGACATAGGGTACACAATATTTCAATGTAGCGTCAGCACGAGAAAATAAATGAGGTTCTTTCCCAGCAGGCGGTCTTTTTGCTTTTTAATAATATTTATTTGTTTAAGGTCATGTTAGCTTGCCATATACATGCAATCTTCTTATTTCTGAGTCGGATTCCTATGGGTGGAGTATACCAACATCTTATACTGCCGAAGTCAAAGCTCAGTAATCATCTTATGGCTATGATGATCATTTAGCTAAACATAAGCTTTTTATTGGAAGCAGCTTGCGTCCTAAGTTTTCCAGCCGCCTTTATTAGGTCTATATATTTTGTTGATGGACCTCTTATCTTACATTTTCCAGCCTGTAGTCCTTATTTTACAAAATTTCTGACTGGCCTGTTGGTCTAGTGGTTAGTGACCCTGACTGCTAAGCCGGAGGTCGTGGGTTCGATTCCCACCCAGGAAAAACCTTTGTGTGATGAGCGTGATTGTTTGTTCTGTGTCTGGGTGTAATTTATCTATAATATGTATGTATTTACAAAAAAAAAATGTATATAAGTAGTATACCAGTTGTTTAGTACCCATAACACAAGCAAATATAATTGCTTAATTTGGAGCTAGATGGCGCTGTGTGAATGTGGTAGAATATTATTATTATTATTTCTATCCTGTGCAACGCCTTTTCATTTATTTTTAACCGACTTCAAAAAGGAGAAGGTTATCAATTCGGGTCGTATGTTATTTATTTTTTTTTTTTTTGTATGTTTGTTACCTCATATCTCGGTCATTTATGAACCGATTTGAAAAATTTTTTTTTTTATTTATATATGTCGCCTACTCACTAAAACTTTAACTTGCTGATCCGTTGGGCTATGTAAAATGTATGCACTTCTTAATAATCTAGTTGTATCTCGATATTTAAAGTAATAAAAAATTGAATAATTAGATATTGAAAAGAGTAACAAGTTTTTTGCTACTTCTTCTCACAGCTCTGACCTTGTTAGCGAATGGACAAATTAGTTAAGTTTCTTTTGTTTTATAACTTATATGTAGTAATGTATTTCGTTGTAATTTTAGATTTGAATTTTATTTAATTTCTATGTAGAATGTTTTAAGAGGTAAAATATTACATTATTAATTATGACTGTCTCTGTGTTTCGGTGGTACTGTGTACGGATTACCACGCAGATGTCTCGGGTTCGATCCCGGGTCGGATAAAGTGATATTGGGTTTTTCTGTTGAAAAATTCTTAATAAAAGCCCGGCGTTTTATCTGGAGTTGTGTCCGATATATTATAGCAATAGGCTCGCCTCCTATTACATGGGACTAAAAATTTAAAAATGGCGAAAATTTGGTGGTTGAACACCTCTGCCTAACCCTTCGGGGATAAAAGGCGTGAATCTATGTATGTATGAATGTATTAATTATAATAACCTTGATTACAAAAAAAAAAAGAATAAATATCTACTTACTCTCTTTATCGAAGTAATAATTTTTGTATTTTGCCAAGTTACATCATCTCTATTAAGTCTTTAGTAATATTAGACGATATTGCAACATTACAATTATAGGCTTTAATCTCTTAAAGCATTTATCGAAAAAAGATAACGCTATACCTATCGCTTTATTCAATCTAAAGGTCTACCACCATCTGTGTTTTGTCTTTTTCTATTGTACCACTAATAACAAGGATAGAGAGAAAGTAAGGTTGTAATAAAACTGCTGTAGTAAGGCCCTCGATGATGGAATGGGAGACCTCAGTAAGTATTCGCACGAAACAGAAGCGAGTAGCCAGCAGGTAATAAAACCTCGATATTTCAAAAACCATGAAATGAAATGAAATGATTATATTATATTTATTGCACGCTAAACGACTACAATATAAAATAATTTATGCAGAATTCATGTACTGTAATTAGATTTATTTTTCTTTCTGTGTTTATTTTCTGTTTTTATTTATATTGCGCTATAAATGTTGTCTTTCTGTATATACGTTAAATAAATCTATTTTATTCACAAATACACCCAAATATAACAGGCCGAATACGCCATATTCATCTGGAATAGCATCGTGGGTAGAATCCTTGACGCGAAATTAATTAATGTGCTTCGGGACGCTAATGAAGTCCCATTGTTATACCATTTATCACTAAACATGTGTAACCTGACTGCTTAAACATAGCAGGACATAATGTTTGGAGAGGGCATGTCTAACTGCGGGGTGCCACTTTTCATACACAGAAAGCAAGAACATTCGTCACCGAGTTTGATTGAGAGATTGGCGTAGTACCATCACCCTTATTTAATGATAGAATGCTCCAATGACTTTTTTATATTGCCGACAGTTACTTTAATAACTTTGATATGGTGATAAGCTATTCCGACAAAGGTTAATCGAATTTTATATGTACTCCATTCAGTTCCAATATATTATTATATATTAGGCTTCTCCTAATAGGAGGAGTTTGCCATAGTCACACGTTTAACAGATTAGTGATATTTAGTACACGTTACCTGGAAATTCCTTGGACGGACAACACTGTTTGAATGGTCCAGATTGACCATTCAAGTTAATCTACTAAAAAAATTACAAATTTTAAATTAAAAATTAAATAAAAATTACTACAAATTTTACAAAAATAGTTAATTTATCTTAAGTAATCTTTTATTTTTGTTTAATACTTAAGCAACTTACTTGTTAACACGAAAGAGACTAGTCTCCACGACACAGGGAATCCTAGTGTGGAGACTAGTGACCATGTAAAACTATACCTGTATTGCTTTTGGAACAATAAAGATTATTATTATTATTATTACTACTCACAGTGGAAATACTACCCTCTTATAGAAGATTGACGAGTAGTAGTATTCGTATATCCAAAGTCCAATTTTCTCTCTTTCCTTTTTCCACACCTCCCTCAATCACTTCACCTACCCTGCTCCCTTCACGGTAGGCAGTGACTTCGCAGAGTCCCTGGCATTGCAGGAGCTATACCAGAGACTCTGAGTCGTCCATGAGCAACAGTTACCTCTTACCTTCAGGTAGACTGTTTTCTCGGCTACCACTGTTGGCAATAGCCTATGAAAACGAAAAGGATTGTTCTTTATTCTAAATCAGAGACCACACGTTCTAATTTTTTAATTGCGTCATTTTAGTGATTCTTGTATAAACAACAACTACCTTATCCATTTTTTTATTATTAAGATGCCATCTCCACAAACTGTATTACGTCTTACAAATGGTTTAACAATGTGTACAAATTACATAGCCTTATACAATGTACCGTCTTATTGTATAAAATAACAATTCTATGTACTGTACTATATACTATGTAAGGGTGTTATTGACAAGAAGGTATTGTGTATAGAAATCGATCTCGGAGGCCATTCAAGATGTTTAACAAGCTTGCTATACAATTATGTATATTACAATATTTAAGTAATAAGTATAGAACTGTAGGATGACCTCTAGCCAGGTGGACAGACGACCTAAAAAAGGTTACGAGTGTAGACTAAATGCGGAAGGCGGTGGACCGAGTGTTAAGGTGTAAATTGGAAGAAGCATACTTATTTTCAGCAGTGGATTGCGATAGGTCGATTGAGAGTAAACAAGCATTGAAAGTACTGTATGATATGATAATAATGATGTTTTATACGTAGTATTTTCACAAAATGTTAAAAAATACTATGTATATAATGCTAAAAATATCTTGAACAGATCGCGACCGAAATAGCACTGTGCTTCAGAGAATGGGAAAGGATCTCGAAATGCTCAAGACAATAAAAGAAAGGTAGCTGGCAAGTGATGCGTAACACCAAAAAGTATACGCTCCTTTAACTAATAATGCAAGGTAAAGTGAAAGGTAGAAAGAAGCCTGGCCGCAGAAGTATATCATGGCTCAAAAACCTGCGACAATGATTTGGAAAAAGCACGCGCTCCCTGTTTGAAAAAGAAGTAAAAAAATACAACATAATGCAATTTCATCAATCACGATATCTACACACTTGAGGTGAATCATATACTAAATAATACAATAAATTGTTCAGAACCAAAGTTTCCGTGAACTTGAAACGATTTTATGTTCCGTTTAGCAACGACGCCTTCGAAGACTTGTTGTTAGTGTTTATTTATCACTAAGTAGTTAAACTCTGGAATACTTTACAAACATTAAACTCAGTTAACAGACACAAATTAAACCAAGACAATTTACAAATATTTACGTATCACACAAAGTTTTGTCCGTGTGGGAAACGAACCCACAATGTCATTGATAGCAAGAAGTGTATACTTCAACATACAATTCACAATTTACAAGTCTAATTCCAACATACCTATTCATACAATCCAATTAAATGAATGATAATTATAAACGTCAAGATGTGAAGAAGAAAATTGCCTTAATTTCACGACAGATAGGTGGTTGGCTGGCAAGCTAGCAAAAAACTCAGGCCTGTCTTTCTATTCGCGAAATAATTTAATCTTTCAGTTAGTTGGAAGTAACGCAGCTAGACACAACAAATTTTACTATCAAGTACTATTTATAAGCCCGATTTAAAAAGTTTACATTAAACTTATTTACTGCTGAATTGAGACCGCTAGAACTTGACGCTGTTTCACAAACTTTTTATCTTATAAATCAATCAATAAACACTTCTAACGTTAACGACATAAGGGTTCTCATATGTGAATCTAAGTTGGTATGATCTCACTTGGATTTGCTTCGACTTTGAACCTACGAAAGTTTAATGAGTAATTACCCCTCTTAGGGATCGTTGGTAGAAACTGGATGGATATTATATTATGCCCGTAAAGAGAAAATTTTAAACTAGCACGAAATTTACAACATATTTATATTTCTGTAAGCGGTTACTGTTTGCAGATTTTCTCGCTTTTTATCTCCATAAACATAGACCAGTAGCCATAATGTAAGGGCGAACAGCGAGGGAGAGGGATAAGATAGGTATGATCAAGGGGCAATTGATCCTCTAGTGTTCTTACTCACCGAACACAAAGTATAATACACAGAATACTTTACAATATACTAGCTTGCCGCGGTGCGGTTTCACCCGCGTCTTTCCTTACTGCTCTGCTCCCGTCGCAAGTAGCGTGATGTTACCTTTCTCGAGAAATGAGCAATCATACGCATAAAGAATTTTCAAGTCCGACTGGTAGTTTCAAAAATTAGTGAGTTAAAACAAAGAAACAAACTATTTCGCTTTATATAATAGTGTAGATGGATATTCCTAGCTACTCTTAGTTTTAGATAGCTAAAACTAGGTCCCAATTATTATAGTAATTAGATAAAAGTAGGTAGGTCTAGTCTTAATGATAGCGGTACAAATATAGTATGTAGGTATACTAGGTATATGAATTCTACTACTCATTCATTGCATCTTCTTACTTGCCTACTCAATAATAAGTAAGATTGAATGAGCAATTAAGTTGCTAAGGTGCTTCGTTGCTTGAACCATGCAATAAAAATTTATTCATAATATTAAGTGTTATCGCTTACATATATGATATAGATCTACAATCAGAATAATGTGTTGTTAGCATAAGTAATACTATATTGTACAGATTAGGAACTACATATGCATCCTGTTAGAAGAGACGTCTGGAAGTAGGGTTAAATAAAAACGGATGGTGGGTAAATCGGATTTGCGCATCGATGTTTCCGTACAAACTTGTATTCTATATAAATAACATGAATGGACATATTTTTTTTTATATTATAGCCTACCAAAGTGACTCCACTCCGCCTGATGGTAAGCAGTCAGTGGAATCCAGAAGTGGCGGCCACTGTACCAAAAGCCATCGTCTTAACTGCTGGTATGGTGGCCTCCACTATGGCGGCTGGGAATGGGGATAGGGGAACGGAATGAGGGAGGTGAAGAAAGAGGAAGGGGGAAATTGGGCCTCCGGCGCTCTCACTCACCGAACGAAACGCAGTAGTACGGATACTACTACTCTTAAGTCGATCTTCTATGAGAGGGTAGTACTTCCCCGGACGATTCGGCCCATTCATGCTGAAATCAGCGTGGATCTACTACCGTAAAAATTATTACGTTGACATAGAACTTTCATTGACGCTGGTGCCAGCTACTGGATCAATATAAATGAGCCTTAGTAGCTATAAATACACTACTTACTATAAGAAGGCCCGTATGCTTGTTTGCCTTCGACAGGACCCTGACATGATTCTTAGAGCGAGAATTTTCTTTTAAAAATGGATTGTGTTGCTAAACGGAACATAATTAAATCATGCGGACTTTGGTTCTGACTAATTTATTGCATTATTTATTACGTGATTCACCTCAAGTGTTTATATAGTTATCAGATTGTTCACGTATTTATTATT
Source organism: Parascotia fuliginaria (assembly GCA_963082885.1). NCBI lineage: Eukaryota > Metazoa > Arthropoda > Insecta > Lepidoptera > Erebidae > Parascotia > Parascotia fuliginaria. Next base: position 16,408,576 of record OY720178.1, read on the forward strand.
ATTATTATGATGAATAGAAATGTTATGTATTACATGTTTCAACTGTGACTCATGTAAAACAATAACAATTTTATATAAATCCCACTAAAATATTTTCATGTAAAATGTTATCAAGATGAAAAGCTTGACAATATAGCTTACTTTTTTAAAAGTTATCAGATGACATGTACAGCCAAGCTTTTAAGTTTACAGTCTACAAGCCGTAACTTCACAAACTCTATACATTAGTTAGCTACTTCAAGGACTAGTGTATACCTACTTATCTAGCTATCCGCGGTGCGGTTTCTCCCGCGTCTTTGCTTACTGATCTGCTCCCGTCGCCAATAGCGTGATGTTACATAACCTATAAGCTTCCTCGAGAACATGGCTATTATAAGCAAAACTATTTTTTTAACTCCGACTGGTTCCAGAAATTAGCGCGTTCAAAGAAACAAATAAACAAACTGTTCTTCTTCTTCCTCTTTATAAAATTAGTAGGTATAGATAGAAAAGTAAAAAAAAGCGATATGTTTTTAATTTGTGTTTGATTAAAATGTTTTAATTTATTAAATTTCATTAGTTTATGTAACAGCTGACGGGTAAACGTACCAGAATTTCATTATTAGCGAAAATACAGACTCAAAAAATATAAAAAATATGTTAAACATATTTTAATTTTTGTTCATGATACGCTGTAATAATTTAATTAACTTTTTAGTTTTAGAATTCAGTTTAAATTTATTTCGTGTAACTATCTCCGTTCTTTATTATTCGTATATAAATGAAAGGGTCAATGAATTTACGACGGTGACCCTCGCAATGGTGTACGGTGTTGCCGTTTCATAAATCCCTAAAAAGAAATATTACGCCGTTTCCGCTGTTTCCTGCGTATAGAAATGGCTACACTGTTCCAGTCTTCGGCTACAAATAAGGATCACGATGTCAACATAACAGCTATATGACTACCTCTGTGGTTCGGTTGTACTATGTACGCTGCCACGCAGAAGTCGCGGGTCCAATTCCCGCTCAGTGCAAATATTTATGTGCATGAATATAACTATTTGCATTAGTCTGGATGTTTCTATGTATAATATGTATTTATTAACAAAAAAAAGTATTTAAGTATGTGTATCCGCATTTCTAGAACCCATAACACAAGCTAAAATATTATATGCTTACTTTGGGTCTATAGAGCGTTTTGTGTAGTTGGTATGTTATTATAATATTATATATCTATATCTTTAAAACTGAGACGTTGCTCTACTAAACCTTTAAAGATCTTTGGAAACTTGTGCTGCTTGACGGTAAGATAAAAAATTTGCTGAAGCTTATCGTTAATAGCTTACCAACAGCAGCTGGTAAGTTACTTTACTCACGTTACCTAAATTATGGACTATACTGAAGGTATGAACAGCAAGCATACTATATCCTTACTAATATTTTAAATGCGAAAGTAACTCTGTCTGTCTGGCTGTCTGTCAATCTGTCTATTACGCCTAAACCATAAAACCTATTTTGATAAAATTTTGTATAGAGTTAGACTAGAACTTGCAGGACAACATAGGCTATCTTTAAAAATAGCTTGAAGGGGTTGAAATAGGAATGAAAGTTTGTATGAAAAATGCGATAACCGACATTAACGCAGGCGGAACTACGGGCAACAGCTAGTAATATATATATCGTTATCAGGATGAGTATTGACGGAAATGGTTTTATGGTTGGATGGCATTGTCATTGTACGGATAGGGTTGTCACCTAATTGCGCCAGTTATGTTTAGTTTAAGGGCCCTTTTCACCACTAGCTGCTAAAATATCTAACAGATAAAACATATACTAGTTAATCTGTCTTATATTTTTAATGAGTTTATTTGTCAGTTAAGGTTATTAGGCACTTGTGAAACTAATTTTTGGGTACTATATGTCAGTTAAGTTTCAAATCACCCACTTTATAAACAAGTGGTGAAACAGAGCATAAGGGTTATGGAACAATCCCACTTATCTTGTGTAATAGTAAAAATTCGTTGCGAACACCAAGCAATGACTTTTGAGCGTCCTAATTTATATTTAGAGCGTCATAATAAAGTAACTGCAAGGATTGTGATTACTTACTTTTTATACAGCTTTTACGCAATAATAAAAAGTATTCTACTAATATTTTTAAAATATTGGCCCGATTAAATGATAAAAATTGAAAACCACGAAAATATGACACTTAACTGCGACGTTGCCACTTTTGAACGCCCATAAATAATCGAATTTATGTGTGACAGTGGCAGCCCTGTATTATAGATAAACGTAATATTACGTGCAATCTAACATCATCCTTTTTATCGTAGGTTTAAGTGTTTTGAGAGAACTATCGCGAATTACACTACCTATACCTTTGTTTGACGAACTCGTTGACAAACTGTCTTTTGACATAGCAATAATTATAACAATAAGTTTTGTTCATCTTCTTTTATTAGGGTAATTGAGCCGACGAATTAAAAATAGTAAAATGAAGAAATAGCTAACACTATGTTAGCTATTTCTTCATTTTACTATTTTTAATTCCTGATAATAAAAAAGCATTGTTCTGTAGGTATTTGTAACAAATGTTGTAGCTTGTTAACAAGCCCACTGTCGCAGTAGGGGTGTGTACGGTGGACGGTGCAGTGTGCCGGTCTAGCCGTTCTTTGTATCATGTACTCGTATGTAAAGATTTTAACGGCATAGAGCCCGTGACTTACTACGGGAGTTGCCTTTCCCAAAACAAATAGTGTGTTATATAAACATCATCGTTGAAAACCTCTACTGTTGGATATAGGCCTTCAATTATCTCCAAGTTTACTGGTCGTGAGTCGCACTTATCCATTGGTAAAAAAACAAATTAGTAAAAAAAACTGCCATTCGGTACGGTACGGTATACGATATACGGTAGTAGATCCTCGCTGGTATCATCATGAATAGGCTAGATACCGGGAAAGGACTACCCTCTCATAGAAGGTCGATGTAAAAGTAATAATAGTATCCATTCTATTGGGTTTAACTCGGTGAGTGAGAGCGCTGTATTGGTATTGGTATTGGTATTAACGGGCTGTTTTCCGCAACTCCACGACTGTGCGCGTATTTTGCGTGTGGGTGGGGGGCGATCACTCGATCCATCCCAGCTCCTCGAGGAAGGCCAGCAGACTTTTGATGTCCCCGACAATCTCTTGGAGTGAATTCGGGTCGCCAAAGTATTTTGCCCTGTATGTGGCGACCTCAGGGCAGTGTAGCAGTATGTGTGCTGTTGTTTCGTCTGCCCGCATGCAGGCTCTGCAAAGCGGGCTGTCTGTAATTCTCATGACAAATAGGTGTTTATTGAAAGAGCCATGACCGGTGATGGCGGCTGTGACTGTGCGAAGTTGTTGTTTTGACAGTCGGAGCACCTGTTTTGTGATGCGAGCATTCAGCTCTGGCAGTGCTTGCTTAGCCTGCCTGCACTCGGTATGGTTCTTCCATGTGTTTTTGTGTTGATCTATGGTGTGATTTCTTACCAGGGTGCGTAGGTGACCAAAGGGGATGGCAACCGTGGGTTCTGGTCCCACGGCATTCATAGCTGAGCCTTCCCTTGCAAGCACGTCGGCTGCGTCGTTACCTCGGGAGCCGCTATGCCCTTTGATCCATTGTATAGTGATGTTGTTATTGTTACCTACCTTACATAGTTTTTGGTGGCAGTCATATATTAGTTTGGAATTTATTGTATGGCTTCCTAGCGCTTGAAGAACAGACATGCTGTCCGAGAGTATGCGGATGGAATGATCGCTGATCTCTCTTGCTAGGATCGCCGAGGCTGCCAGGGAGATACCCATACACTCAGCTTGGAAGACAGTGTTTTCGGCCCCCAACGGTGCTGATATGTGCATGTTTAAATCCTCGGAGAAGATCCCGGTTCCGGTCCCTGTGCCTGTTTTTGATCCGTCTGTAAATATCCTGAGTTCCCCTAGTCGCAATCCCTCGCAACTCTGGTCCTCATGCAGTTGTATTTTGTATTTCTTGTCAAAGACAAATTGTTTCGGTATGCGGTCGTTTACCGCATTGATTATAGGAAATTTATTTGTCAGTCCCTCAAGTAGAGACATATGTTTTGTTTTACCTTTGTACCACAAGTTTAGTGTTTTGAGGCGTAGGGCCGTCATTGCTGCCTCCTGTTGGATGTAGAGGGGGAGTGGTGGGAGGCCCAACATAGCCTCTAAAGCCGCCGTCGGTGTGGTCCTGAAGCAGCCTGTAATAGCCATGCATGCTAACCTTTGTATCCGTTGAAGTTTGTTTGCCATAGTGTCCAGTTTAGTTCTCGGCCACCAGACTACTGCCCCATAAGAGAGTATGGGTTTGATGACGGTGTTGTAGAGCCATAGTATTATTTTGGGTTGTAGTCCTTACGTCTTACCAATCATCTTCTTGCATTGGTAGAATATAATCGTTGCCTTGTTTATTGTGTTGTCTACATGGTTGCTCCATGTTAGTTTACTGTCAAGGGTGACGCCAAGGTACTTGACATCGTTTGACAGTTTTAGTTCGGTGTTGAAAATCCTGGGTAAAGTAAAGTGACCCAGGCTGCGCTTCTAGGTGAACAAAACAAGCTGCGTCTTGTTGGGGTTTACCGAGAGGTCATACTCCTTGCACCATTTTTCAACTATATATAGCGCTTGTTGCGTGAGGTTGCAAATGGTTCCTGTTACCTTACCTGGTGTGAGAATGGCAAGGTCATCGGCGTAACCTATTGTGTAGTCATGGTGGTTGTTTAGTTTGGTGATGAGGTCATTTATTACCAGATTCCACAAAAGGGGGGACAGGACACCTCCCTGAGGGCAGCCTCTAGCTAGCATTGCTGAGTTCTCATCATCTCCAAGTCGTACTATCCGTTTGCTCAGTGAGTTTGTGATCCACTCCACAAGTACCGCCTTTACTCCGTGTCGGTGGAGCGCAGCTTGTATACTTGCAAAGTGTGTTTTGTCGAAAGCTCCTTCAATGTCTATGAAGGTGCCGAGACAACTGCCTTTTTGTTCTAGTGCCTCCTCGATTCTGCTGACTACCAGATGAAGAGCCGAGTCTGTTGACTTACCTGAACTGTAGGCATGTTGATTCGTATGTAGTGGTATGCTTTTTAGTGCTCCATCTCTCAGCTCCCTCTCGCATAGCCTTTCCAATGACTTTAGCAGGAAGGAGGTTAGGCTGATTGGTCGATGTGATTTAGGGTTTGTGTAGTCTCCCTTACCTGGTTTTGGTATATATATTACTTTCACTTCCCTCCATCCTTTCGGTATGTATCTGAAGGCGAGGCACGCTCTCATTAGCGGAGTCAGTCTGGGAATGACGGATCTCTCACTCCACTGAAGTAGTGCGGGGAAAATCCCGTCCGGGCCAGCCGCTTTGAATGGGTGGAAACATTGTATGGCCCATCGCAGTTTCTCCATGGTTACTACCTTGTTTGCGTAATTCCAATCGTCCTCGGATGGTATGATGGTATCGTCCGCCCAGCTTGGAGACCTAGTAAAGACGCAATCCGGGAAGTGAGTTTCTGTTAGGATGCGTTTGGCCTCTTCGGGGGAGGTCGTTAGGCTGCCATCGGGCCGACGAATGCTTGTATCATTTGATGAGTTTTGGTGGCACAAGATTTTACGTACCCTGTTTGCTTGTTGACAAGATTCGACGTTCCCACAGAAGTTTCTCCATCCCATGGTTCGTCTGAATCTAATACATTTCTTGTATTTTGATTTGGCTGAGTAGTATTCATCCCAGTCTTCGTCTTTGCTTGTGTTCATGGCTCTGTTGAGACATTTCCTTACCTGTTTGCGCTTACGCTCCAGTTCCGCCCCCCACCATGGTTGTTTGCCAGGTGTGCGGAGTGGTGTAGTCTCTTTACAGGCTGTGTGGTAACTGTCAATTACGGATTTGGTGAATCCATTGACTTGTTTGTCTATATCTGCGGGGTCCGATGGTGTATGTGGTGCCCCTGTTTGTTTAAGTTTCGCTTCGATTGTTTGTCTATACTTTGTCCTGTCTGTGTTGCGCGGGTTGCGCCTTGGTGGGACAGGTGGTATAGTGGCTAGGAGGTCGCAGCGAAGCCATCTGTGATCAGAACAGGAGGCTTCGTTTGATACGTGCCATCCGGTTGTGATTTTCGCTGCACCCTCCGAGGCTATTGTCAGATCGATAATTGTGCGACTTCGTCGTGTGACAAAAGTAGGTTCCGAACCTGTGTTTAGTATGGATAGGTTTGTAGTGAAAATAAAGTCAACTAGGGCCTTACCTCGATTGTTGTGTGTGTTCATGCCCCATAGGGGGTGGTGTGCGTTCGAGTCTGCCCCGATGATGATTTCCATCCCGGTTCTCTCGCAGTGTTGTGTGAGTCTGGTCAGGTTGTGCGGTGGTGGGTCCTCGCCCTCCGGCATGTAGACCGAAGCAAGGACCAACGCCATGTTGGCGTCTCTGCCATGCAGATCTACTTTAATAGCAGAGACGTCTCTACAACAGAAATCTGTTAGTAGGTGTGCACTAATGTTTTTTGTAGTATAAATACACGATCTTGGGTTGTCGTTATTGTTATTTACTGAAAGCTTACCGTCTAAATTGTTCAATCCTTGTATATGGCCCGCCCTTATCCACGGCTCTTGGATCAGGGCAACGGCTGTGTGTTGAACCTCCAGCCACTTGCGTAGTTGAACCGTCGCAGTTTGGCTGTGGTGGAGGTTTGCCTGTATAAGGCTAAGAGTCTGCGAAGGGGACGCCATAGTCGGTCGATCCCTCCTCGTCAGCTCCCAGCTGTAGCCCGGCGAAAAGATTGCCTGTCCCGAAGTCCTCGCCGTCGGGGTCCGACACCAGGGTCAGAGTTTCTTCTGGCCCTTCGTCGTCCGAGGCGAGGCTTATCGAGTCGGCGGCGATGGGGGCTTCGTCGACTGCTATTGCAGTCGTCGTGCCCTCGCTGTTTGCCGGGTCTGGTGTGCCTTTGTTTGTCGCGCCTGTTATTTGTGGTGTTGGCGATGGCCGGGTCTTTAGCTCATCGCGTATGGTGTTGGTTGTAGGGTCCCAACCCTGAGGAACGTTGACGTAGTTGCCAAGCCCATCCTGGAACCTTACGTACACCGCCCCTATGCCTATGGACAGGCGGCGTTCCGCTCCCATTATTGTGGGGATTTGGTCCTCAGGGATTGCTACCAGTACATACCAAGTCGAGCGTTGTTTTACGGCTTTGAGGAGTGCCCATTTCTTGATGTTCACCCAGCCGTTCTGGTATGCAAGCGTGCGGCCGACATCCTGCGGGTTCTCCAGGACGTCTTGCGGGTCTGGAATGATGATGCCGCATCTTGCACGCTGAGGGATGTCCGACTGGTTCTTGACCACCAGTGAGATACTGGAGGGCATGGCCAGCTCGGGTATCAGCTTGTTTAGCCACTCCCGTGTGTGGTTGTCTGCACACCACAGCTTTAGTGCTCCTTCCGCATAGTGTGGCTTCGCGTGGAAGGCGGGTGCTTTGGTGTCGGTGGTTTGTTTGCGGGCATCAAGAACTATCCTCTTCTGGATAGCCGCCATCACTTGAGCTTGAGAGCGCTGTAGCATTCCTCCCTTTCTTTTTTCCTCCCTCAATCCCTTCATCTACCCCACTCCTATCACGGTAGGCAGCAGACGCAGCGGCCTCGCATAGTCCCTAGAATTGCCCCTGCAATGCCTCTCTAAGTGTTCGATGAGCGACAGTTACCACCATGTGGGCTGTTTACTCGTCAGTCCCTGTCGGCATTAAAAAAAAAAAGAACTTTTGACGTAACAGATACGAGACATTTCATTCGTATCGCATATTTAATAGATAAATATTACGATGGTAAGTCTTGATATTTTTTTTTTTTTTTTATATTATAGCCTACCAAAGTGACTCCACCCCGCCTGATGGTAAGCAGTCAGTGGAATCCAGAAGTGGCGGCCACTATACCAAAAGCCATCGTCTTAAACTGCTGGTATAGTGGCCTCCACTATGGCGGCTGGGAATAGGGTTAGGGGAAGGGAATGAGGGAGGTGAGGAAAGAGGATAGGGGGGAAATTGGGCCTCCGGCGCTCTCACTCACCGAACGAAACGCAGTAGTACGGATACTACTACTCTTAAGTCGATCTTCTATGAGAGGGTAGTACTTCCCAAATATTAATATAATATTGGATTATTTTTGATATCTATACAATATCAAAAATAATCCAATGTTGTTTGAATTTCATGGACGTCAGTGAACCAACCTCAAGTAATGTTCATTATCACTACAGTTGTCACAGAAATTTCAATATTACGGCATTGAAATATATTCGTAAAGATAATATTTGAATAATAGGGATATTTCGTATTAATATCGCGTGGTCAAATATGTGTTACAGAGAAGAGAGGGACGCGCTTACGCAGTAGAATCGTAGCTCTAGTAAAAGTTGGCGGTGGATATCGTTCGTAGCCTTGCGGTGTCCAGTAAAGAATATTTATACTATTATTATTATAAATGGGAAAGTTTGTGTATATTAAATAATACCACAACAACCACACAACGCTATCTAGACAGCCAGCTATTTGACATTTCAATGTCCGTCGTATTTTATCCGCTAGTTGGCGCTGTCATCGCGCATCCAATAATACTACAGTCAAAGTCAAAGTCAAAGTATTTATTTGTAAACATAGGTACAACATGATGGTAATTAAGCTTAATGGTTCTTCCATGTTTTGCTAAAAAGCATACAAATATAAAATTTAGTTATTTAATATAATTATAAATTGGAATTAATAAGATTTCACATTAACATACTAATTACATAGAGATTTGTTTATTATTTAAATATTCATTAATTGAGTAGAATGGTATTTTAACTAAAATGTCATTTAAAATCATTTAAAATTTTCTTAAAATTGACAAAATTGAGACAAGACAAGACAGCGTAGTCAGGATCTTCGCAAGGTTTACCTGATATGTGTAATGGACAACAGATGGACGGTGGCAACATAGAGTTATTTGGGGGAGGTATAAAACTGTGGATTTTGGTTTACTTATTTATGTAAGCTTAATTTTACGATGAATCATCTGGTCAATGCGTAGACTGTCTGCCGCGTCGTCATTATTGTGTTAATTAAGTACACATATACTTAAAATAGCTTCTGCTAATGAACCATTCAGTAGCATGAGCTATCAAAAACCTTGATCTAGTTCTATGATATATGGCACGCTAATTTCATGTGAAAATTGCATTTAGTTAGTGCCTATAATTAGGCTAAGTAACGTTGAACTGAATCATCTAATGACTGGGAAGGAATATACCACTAAATCTTTGAATGATAAGTGCATATTGAAGAATAATTAACGTTAAAAAGACGTAATTGTTAAGGCACATACTTACATACGATTTGGTCAAGTGCTGTCACTGTCAACATCATATTTAAAGCTTAAAGTCGTCGAATGCTGGACATGGTTCTCTCCGAGCATCTACACCTTGACCAGCCGTCCTTTTCTATCGACAGTACCAAAAACTTCTTTTATAAAATCATATAACGGAAAATATGGAAAATATCTATTCTCATCTAAACTAATATTAAAGAGAGAAAAGATTTGATTTTTTGTTGGTTTGTTTGTTCAGATTTAACTCAAGATCTACGTGACCAATTTTAAAATTCTTTTTCTTTTAGAAAGCTTTAAATAGAACGGGTAACGTAGTCTATATTATAATATGTTTAACATATATTATTTTTTCAGTCTTTTCAAAATTTTAAGTACCTCTTTAAATCTAAATAATGCAATACGTCACTATTGCTGTAATATTTCTGGAGGATTTTATTGTGAGACGGAATAAAACTTTCGATACCGAAGCGAAGTGAGAGCCGACGTCTAGTAATAAAATAAAGGTATTTATTTCCTTAACACAGGCTATTTCGTAGCCTAGCTAGGATAACACATTGACACCCACAATAATAACTTGTAGTAAATTGTACTTTTATTGAACTATAATATGCTTGTCAATGTAATGTACTACAATGTATTTCTGCTAAATAAAGATTATTATTATTATTATTAAAGGTCTAAAATTGTCGTGACATGCTGAAACTTCTCATTTTGTCTGGTATTATTAAAACCTACTCTACTCATAGAAACAACACAAACAAAAAATAATTAAAACTACATTTGAAAAACAATAAATTACGATTCAGTAACAGGTGCAAGTAACGGCATTTGTACATACATATTTATATTGGTACAAAATATGAACGTCCCATTTCTACATCTGACTGTACCTGGGAGTATTTTAGACGAGGTTATATTGGGCTAAGCCCTTCAACTAAGCTGAATCTGATTGAGCTAGGTTTGTTTAATATTTAAAAATGTAAGACAAATATTTGTATGTAGAAGCTTTAGAAGAGATCTTTGTTATAAGGTTTTTGATCACAGTCAATATTCAGTTCGTTGTATGTTTTTAAAAGATAATGGCCGCTGTAGGGAACTATGTCTTTGTCTCGGGGTACTTGGAAATTGAACTCACAATCCCATGCACAGTTGTCTCATTTAAGTAGTTATTCCTGCTGCGTCACCAAGATAAAAAGGAATCTTAAAGTATTTAAACCATTATGAACGTGTGTGTTTTGCTTTTTAAATAAATTCAGGACAATATAGAGCTTTCTTAGGACTATTACTGGATCCAGGTACATAATATAGTTTCTAGTAGGACCAACATTTCTATATTTGGTACAAAGTAGAAAAAATTTTCATTGGAACCGAAATGGATCTAGATTATGGCTCTAAGTGGAATGATCCTTCTTAACAAATCATGTTTAGCTTAAATTCTCCTTTTTAATTTAAATATCAAATCATAGTTATTTATTATCATATTAAGAAAGTAAATTAATACATCTTTTAAATAAACCAAAGAGACGCTACCACATTGACAGCTTAAAGTTAAAATCAAATTAATAAAAACTATTTTTGCTAACTTTGTTGCTATACCAAAAAGAGTTTATATTTCCGTCACCCTCGCACACTCACGTAACAATGAAACAAAAGCTCCATCATAATCACAAACTCTTATCTATCTATTAAGAGCTTATAGCATCACTAGATAAGTGTTGTGTTCGGTGACTCATTGCATGTTTCACTTTCCTATCACGTTAAGCTTTATGACAAATATATCTTAAAAAGCCTGATATACACGAAATATACCTACTAACTAGCAACGTTCCAGTTTCGCATGAGGATAGTCTCGGCTTTCGTATGAAGTGCTGAACTGTTTGGTTTGAGACCCTTTAGATTCCACTGTGAAAGGATGTAGTTATATTAGCCTTCCAAAGTGACTCCACTCTGCCTGATGGTAAGTAGTCAGTGGAATCCAGAGGTGGCGAACACCATTCCAAAAGCCAAACTATTGGTATGGTGGCCTCCACTATGGCGGCTTAGTGAGATGCTTTTTCATGCCCCGCTTAAAAGACCTAGGATCAAAGTAACCTAAAAAAACCTTAAAAGCTTCAAAATTTAGTACAATAGTGAAATCTGTATCAAAATTCATTGTCTGGTTTAGAGAAAATGGAGGAGGCGGAGACTGAAGAAAAGAAGCGACTTTGCTTTATAATAATAACTAGCTACGCCACACGGTTTTGCCCGCGCGTAAAATATTATTTGTATCCGTCGGGAACTAGGCCAATTTTCGGGATAAAAAGAAGGTTATGCCCGTAATATGTCGCCGGCATCGATTCTATCTACATACCAGTTTTCATTGAAATCAGTTTAGCCGTTTAGGCGCTGAGTGAAACACACAAACACACACAAACTTTGCATTTATAATATTAGTAGGATACCAGCCTGTTTATTGTTCTACTACAGGGCAAAGGCCTCTTCTCATATAGAGAAGGCATGAGCATTAATCACCACGCTTGCTCAAGGCGGATTAGCAATTTCAAACTTTTAATTAAGTCCTGGTTTCTACACGATGTTTTCCTTCACCGTCAGTCAGAAATGTCCAAGATAATCTAAGAAATTACATAATATGATTTGAGAAATCACATTGGTACTTGCCCGAATCCACTAACTACCTCGTGTTTTCAAATCGGGTGCCTTATCCACTGAGCCATTTCGACTTTTTTTTATTAATTAGCTTGCTGTACCTACTGAAACTGTCAACGACCTCATTGATAAGGAAGGATTTTTTTGTTATAACTCAATAGCAGCCACGATTAGTATTTTTAGGCGGTTAAGCAGCGCTTGACGCGCTTAGTCCGTAGATAAAGGACAATCATCTCCTAGAGGATTTTATTTCAGAGGAACGTGCTCAGGTCCCGCTTTGAGGTTGATTTTTCAACTTTTATATTTCAAGATTAACTAATGTAAAGCATTTGCAATAAAACATTTTGAGCTAGCTGCGCCCTGCAGTTTCGCCCGCGCGGAATATGGTATCTTTATAAAAAGTATCATAAGTTCGTCTCCAACACCGAATTAATATTGACAATTGACAAATATAATAATGGCTTATCGGCAAGAATATTTTTACGGTTGGCGTTAAGGGTCGGCAGAAGCATGAGAAGTCTGGTAACTGCCAACCACAGAATATTTCAGTGTTGACTAGTTGTTATATCATAATGTTTGTATCCAGTAATATCACGAAAAAAAGTCATAACGGGTTACTCGTGTGTGTGTGTGTGTGTTACTCGTGTTACTCGACTAAGTGTTAATCGACAGGATTCGATTTTGTTGTCCCAGAAAGTTACTCTGTTGTTGGTGTTGTGTTGGTGTATTTTCTAATTGCATCTTGTCACAGTGTGACTCAAAATAAATATGTACTTACTTTACTTATTATTAAGTCTAATGACAGTTGTTTTAAAAATGTAGTGATACCACGTTACTACTTAAATACTTATTTTACATTACTTCGCTTTTGATTTAACTTTCATACTTTTTCTTGTCACTGGGCTTTTTTGCTTATTTCTTATACCTCAATTTCTTTATGGATCTAGAAGGATATATTAATTATCCAGTTGAATATTTCTAAGCACTGTATTTTTTATCAAAGCTGCAGAAAATAATGTTAGAATATTTACACCCTTACCAAACGTCAACACGGACGAAGTTGCGGGCACAGCTAGCATAGAATAATTTGCTTTTATGTCACTCTGTCCAACAAGCAGTAATATTATTAAAAAACCAAAAGCCCGCCTTCCTAAAACAAACCGAAAAGAAAGAAACCCATTTTTTTCTCGTGCTGACGCTACATTGAAATATTATATTCCCTATGTAACTCCCACAATGAATACGAATCTAATGACACCATCATTTGTTAAAATGCAATAAGACATTTAGGCTGTACAGCGTGCCAAAGAAATAGATAGAATACATACTTACATACATACTTATATATAGTTATATATACATACATAGATACATACATACACTCGAAAAACATTAGCCTCCTTGACTGCGGCAGTCGGGCAAAAAAAAAATATTTACTTGTATCTCACTCTGTCTAAAAATAGAATTTGCTATCCTCTCATATTTGTTGAAAATCATCACGTAAACGTGACAACAACGCGTAACAACACAACCGATAATGGCGTGATTCATTTTCAAATTAATAGCAATCAAAGTGTGCCGCCCGAATGATAAATAAGTAATGAATCATTAACTTTACCTCACGTCATAAAGTGAATACCTCTAAAATAAATTATGGGCGACCTGGAGCCTAAGTCTACTATCACAATAGTGTCAGAATGATCGATCATTGATCTTTTATTGGTTGAAACTTGTCCAAATCAACCATTATACTGAACGAATTCTAACACTAGGTTGACCACTAACCACTGGAGAAGAAGTACTTAAACTAACACTTCAGCAAACAGGTATCTAATACTACGAGTATAAAAACATGGCTTACCCCCAAATAACACGTCACTGAATTTTTTAGCTTACGCTGTTTCTCCTTTTCTCACTTTAATATGAATTAAAGAGATGACTACCTATTCAATCTAACTCTAACTCCTCTGTGGTTCGGTGGTACTGTGTACGGGCTACCACGCAGAGGTCTTGGGTTCTATTCCCGGGTCGGGTTAAGTGATATTGGGTATTTCTGTCGAATAATTCTCAATATTAGCCTGAAGTCTGGAGTTGTTTTCAGTATTAGCCTGAAGTCTGAAGTGTGTGTTGTGTGTGTGAATGGCGAAAAGTGGATGGTTAAATACCTCTGCTTACCTCTTCGGAGATAAAAGGCGTGAAGCTATGTATGTATGTGTATGTATTTGAAGACCAAGGGCTTTACTTTGGTGTACTGAAATAACCCGTCTGCAAAGTGTGTTAATTTTAGCAAACTTTACTTTTGGGAGAAATCGATATTCAGCCGTGAATGTCGTCAGGCATAACACACATTATCATGTGTCATAAGAATTTAGGTTCTCGGGAAAATGAGATTGTTTTAAGAAGATAAGATAAAGGATTCGATCTATAACAACTCTTTACATAAGTAACAATAAAATTAGTAACAAGAAGTTACTGCTTACTGGATATATTTTTTTTATTGTCAATAGAGGCAGATGAGCAAACAGTCCACGTGATGGGAAATAGTAACTGTCGCTCATGGACGACTCAGAGTCAGAGTCCCTGCGAAGTCGCTGCCTACCGTGAAGGAAGTGGGGTAGTTGAAAGGATTGAGGGAGGTGAGGAAAAAGAATAGGGGGAAATTGGGCCTCCGGCATTCTCACTCACTGGACGAAGCGCAACAGTACGGATACTATTAGTCTTACGTCGATCTTATAGGAGAAGGTAGTACTTCCCACTCATGCTAAATTAAGCGTGGATCTACTACCGTGGAAAGAGATTAGATTTGATGCCGAATTTCTTTGCATGGAAGCAGGATTTTGGATGGTCTTCACTTATCTTCAGTATCTTGTAGTAGGTTTTTTGTTTCTAGGGATTCAGCAAAATACCAGCGTCGAGCAATTTTGCTGATTGCTTTACATAAGTTGAAATGGATACACATTTTGGGTATAGAGACATCTGATTAAGGAATAGTGCTTGTATGGTGCTCTATTCAATGAATTAGGAGTCTCTATACAACGTAAAAGGAAACAACGGAAACCTTGTAGAATCACTTCTAGCCCATCTGTCTTGTATCAGTCTATCATGACAGCAGGACTCTGAGATATTGAGCTGAACATCAAATACGTACTTACCCAGCAATAATAATAAGACAACCACCTTTACTCAATTCCAAGCATTTAATAGCGAGTACTGTAAGTACATTTTTTATTAGTTGTTATAAATTAACGGTCATAAATAAATTGATAAATGTTGATTAGATATTGACAAATAATTATGAAATTTATGACTTTGGACTTGACACGTCTGCTTTATTTAGGGCGTGTTTTGTAAGTGTCGAGTAAGTACTGTAATGTATATAGTCAAAGCCATAGGACCTAGAGGGCAAAAGGTATCTATATTACTAAAATGACTATTTCATTCATAACTATTTCATTGTTTAAGCATAGTAGAGTAATAAAAAATAATAAACAAAAAATTAAAAAATAATTCAATAAGTAATTTTTGATTATGGCCATTTTTATGATATAGAATGCAATAGTAGCCATATAACGAGTAGGTCTGCCATGAACATCCGTAATTTCTAATTGGTGACAATTTAAAGTCTTTATGTGATAAAAATTCACTGAGAAACGCGTAGAGAAACGCGACTCGGGATCTCCGAGGTCGCGTTTCTCTACACTTCTGTGATCGGCTTTAATGGAGGTAGATGCCTCCACCACATAAAGGATTAATTTGAAAGTGCAGCTTTTTCTTATTGTCTCATCATAGAAGCTTTCAAGGAAGAGTTATGAGTGGTAGACTCAAGTAGGCAGGTGACTCGTTTGTATGCAATTAAAAGATATAGGTTGGCGAGACAACGCATGAGTGATACATGGGTAGGTGCTATGAAAACGATAGCCAATATTGCCTTGATAATGATTCACATACACTTACTAGATTGGCCAGTTAGTTAGTCATATTTGCCACAGTAAGTAACTGAATCATGTTTGTAACTAATCTAAACTAATAAAATGTTATGTATTTAAAATATAATTAAAAAAAAAAGAGTGTGTGTACTCATGTACGCACGTAAGAAGTTATACTTCTTTGGCGTAACAATCCAAAAATACCAAATAATAACACAACGCATACATACATAAATATACATAAATAGCATGCAACAATAATTTAATTTCAGGGTGTTGCTTTTTTCTGTCGGTGTGCGCGCGCATCGTAAAAATTCACTCTCATCATTTTTCCCAATCGCGCCAAAAGAAGTATAACTTCAATAATTGAAATAATACTTGAAAATCTGATTTCTAATACACAAAAATAAATTTAATAATGAATTTATTAATGCAAATTCTGTTAGTTTCAATTTGAATGAAATATCGACGGTAACAGTATACGAGTGTATCATAAATTAGCGAAGTCAAGTTTCTATATCTACGAGTAAACTATTGCATTTCGATGCGTGAGTGAGAGCGCCGCGCCGCCCGCCCGCGCCCTGACATCTTATTTATGTTCAGTCAGTCAGAGCTCAGTCTCCTGCCCTTCCCTTCCTTCAAATCAACGACAAAATATATTTATTCATTTAGATTAATTAAATTACTTCATAAGAACGTTACAAATTACAAATGTCAGCCAATTAACCTACAGCCAGTTCGCTGACATCAGGGTAAGGCCATGAGAACTGGCAAGAAACTCAGGCCACTCTTTTTAATCGCCAGATTATTACAATTTTTGTAAGTTACAATTTCACATTTTGGAAGTTAGCAACAAACTGATTGTATTTTCTTTAAATCGTTTCTGAAACATATTGTTTGTTGCCTTTATTCCATAGACTCTTGTTTCTCTTTTAATCGGATAATTAAAATTTATCAGTTTACGGAAAATACACATCTTCGACACGTGACACGCGATTTGAACGTCTTTTTGAGGGCTTATTTCGGTGCGAGTAGAACTCTCGACACTTCACGGAACAATAGTAACTTGGCTTTTTCTATGCCATTAGTGCACGTAAATCGGTAGCACCGTTTTGATGAGTATGACCGATAAACTAAAATTATTTTTTGCATTAAAATATTGATTATGATAAAATAATATAATTGTTTATAAATCGATAAAAAAAAATTTGCCTAGGCATAAATATAAAAGTATTTTCTGCTAACAAAAATAAGTTTAAGACTCATGAAACCTCCCTTATCTAACCAATATATTAATCAATACTTACCTGATTAGATTATGTGGATAGTATTAGTATTCAGGAACCTCGGTTGGAACACTAGTATCACAGTGTAGTGCGAACGAAGCTGGCAACATGGCGCCTTGGTTGGAATTACCTTACGAAATTACGGATATAGTCGGTGAAGAAGACAAGTATATCAGGAAATGTATCTTAGGTCAGTGTCAGTGTTGTGTTGTGATTGTTCCCGGCTGTATGTTGAATTTCCTTTGCGTAATTTTTGTGTGAATTAATTTGTGGACTTAACAAGGTGCATGTCTTTTTAATTTCTAAAAAAAATGTTGGGTTTTTTCGCCGAGTTATTTTTAATTTATTTTTAGAATACTTACGAAAAATTAAAAACAATGTAAAATTAGAAATAGATGTCAAAACTTAGTTTAATTGATTACTGATTATAAATAAGGCACAATGTTATGTTTTAGAAAATAATATTTTAAGAAATATATGGTTCTTATTATTAAATACTAAGGACTTAACTAGAGATCGTTTCTATTTAAAATAAACATAAGAAAAATTATAATTTAATTTTCTTCTGTTTACCGTTTCTATTGTTTGCCGTTAACGCCATAATTCATTATAAAAATTGAATTGCTTAATATTTTATTTCAAATGGCCTATCAATTAATGTACACAAATAAGAACTGAAAAATAATTATTATTTTATGTATGTCAGAAAAGTAAATAAACTTCAGTTCACGCGTATATTTTATAACATCACATCGTTTCACCGTAAGAGGTAGGCATAGCATATAATATCCACATTTCAGTCCCATATAACAAGAGAGAATTTGTTGCCAATTACCGAGCATTGGATATTTCTGGGGTAAAACCCAATATCACCTTTAAATAGTATATAGTAAAGCTTTTATTTTTTTTATCTCTTCTACTCAACGTAAAAAGATATGGTTTTCACTAACGTTTTCCAGAAGGTTTATGTATGTATTCATGCTTATTAGGTACTAGCTTTCTGCGGTGCGGTTTCACCCGCGTCTTTGCTTACTGCTTTGCTCGCGTCGCCAGTAGCGTAATGTTACATAACCTATAACGTTTTTCAGGAACTAAGCTAACGCAAAAAATAATTATGAATTATTCAAATCCGACTAGTAGTTATTAGCGCGTTCAAATAAACAAACAAACTCTACCGCTTTATAAAGTAGTATTGATATAGATAGTGGAGAAAAGCTGAAAATATTAACTATTTATAATCATTAATATGAACTTGCTCATCTAGCAATTGCAAAACAAACTGACCCAGATTTCAAACCATTTTAAAACGTAACATTTCTATTGACGTTAGAACATCGCAACGGGCTAAAGTCTTCATTATTATTGACAGTAATGATAAGATAAACAATCTAGATCTTATTCCACTTAGACACATCAGTTTATCTCAAATTTATGACTGCGAGTGGTTCAACGAGAGAGGAAAATTTAACTCATACTTTCATGGTAGTATATTGTCAACTAGTTTTCTAGGAGGTCTCATCCGCGGATCTTTGGATACGTCTCTATGCCGTCGCTCGGTCGGTGCTACATACCCTATAACCCTCTTCGAGAATTGGGCTATCAAACGCAGAAAGAATTATTCAAATCGAGCTGATAGTTCTAGAGATTAGCGCGTTCAAATAAACTGTTTTGCTTTTATAATAGTGTAGATGTAGTTTAACGGCTCACCTTCGCTTCACATCATCATCAAATGTTGTGATTAAGGCTTGCTATTATTTTTATTGCTCAACTTCTTTAGGTGAAAGGTAATGTCTTATATATCAAACCTCGGCAAACTCTCTACTTAGCAGTGAAAACTGTATTCAAATCCATTGTACGCTTCTTTGAGATTAGCAATTATACAATAAACAGAAAGACGCTTTTCAGCGACTGCCTTTTATACTACCTATGTATAGATATTTTATAAAGCAGAAGAGTTTGTTTGTTTGCGCTTATCTCTGAAACTACCAGTCAGATTTCAAAAATTCTTTTTGCGAATGATAGCCCCGTTCTTGAGGAAGGTTATAGGCTTTGTAACATCCCGCTACCGTCGACGGGAGCTGAGCAGTCAGCAAAGACGCGGATGAAACCGCGACACGGAAAGCTAGTGTATAGATATATCTGTAAGAGCAAAGAAGTATTATGAATATAAATAACAATCGTTGTTCATGAAGCTTAGGCACGCATCCTTGCCTGACTGTTGCTGCTGACTGGGTTGCTACCCAAAGATATTTGCCAATATCGTATACTATGGTTAGCTTCAGGTTGATTTAGACCGAGTAGTAAATCATGTAAAGAATGACTGATTAATTTATTCGTTTTTCATTGTTCATGCCTTCTCTTTATGAGAACAGTCACTGCCTTGCAGCGAGATATTTGTATGTAATAAAAAATACAAGTAAGTTAAGTTAGGCTTTTGTAAAATTTTAATATTATGCGATTCAACAGTTCACGTTCATGGGCGATTTCTATCTCTGTACTTGTACTACTCTGTACTCTGTACTACTCTGTACTATCTTTGGCAACGGAAATCATCATCATGAGCTGTAAGCCGTCCATAGGCCTCTTATAGGGCATAAAACACTCCCCTAATTTTCGCAACCTTGGCCGCTCGAAAATGATGTAATAACATTATTATCTGTGTATTTATAACAAACATAATAATGATACGTGAATAGATAAACAACAATTTTGACGTATTTATTTATATAGTAATAATTGTAAATATTTCAATGCGATTTAGTTTTTTTTAATATTAGCCTACCAAAACGACTCCACCCCGCCTGATGGTAAGCCGTCAGTGGAATCCTGAAGTGGTGGCCACCATACCAAAAGCTATTGTCTTAAACTGCTGGTATGGTGGCCTCCACTATGGCGGCTGGTAATGGGGTTAGGGGAAGGGATTGAGGGAGGTGAGGAAAGGGGAAAGGAGGGAAATTGGGCCTCCGACATACTCACTCACCGAAAATTGAAGTTTGTCGGGTTATTTCTAAAGTACATCCATTCTTAATGCTGCTGAATTATTAATATTCAAAAATACTTATTGTTTTGTTCTCATTCTGCTCTTGCATGGAGTAGTTTGAGAACTTTTTTTGTAGTAATTTGGGAATAATACGTTTGTCATTAGTCTGGCTTTAAATACGATATCGATATCTTTATTACAATAAGTGCAATCGTTGTTTATGGTTCCAATTGTACCCATTCGTTAATGGTAGATTAATAATTTATGAACCATGTAGATTTAAAGGACGAAACTGAAATGTTTATGTTAAGAATTATGTCACTTAATAAATGTTTCATCACTAAATAGTATTAACGTTTTTCCCAGTACTTATGTTTCCTCGCTAACATCTTTAAATCACGCAATATGGAGTGCATGCTACACCCAATAAATTTCCTTGTTTACCTATTATAAGATACATAACAACCGATAAATTAATACACAAGAGGCACTTAGTAAAACAAACACTTGAATTAAGAATGGACTGAATGAAAAATTCATTTTGTTATTGTTATTATGAAAATGCACTCCATAAAAGCCGTGCAGTCTTCATATCTAACTTTACTTATAAATGAAAGCGTCTATTTATTTAGAATATATTTATACAGTTCTGTCAAAAGAACACAACGCAATTATCTACGGTTAATTTGGAAGAGAAGATCAGCTGCATTAAACGCATTTTTTACACACAGTGTGATATGTTTTGTTTTCACAATAAATAGAAAATGTGGATGCGATTGAATGACCACATTCAATCGCATCCACATTTTCTATTTAAATAACAATAAAAAGATTAGTTTACCCTTGCCGCTGCCAAAAATAATTGATACAATCGTCGTTTCATAATCACTAGAAGAAGTTTCAATTCCTTGTTATTTTTATATTTTGAAGTACATAAACTTACGATCAAAGTGATATGTCTTTAAATCGCCCTAATTAGACAGAGTAATGTACAATTGTAGTACAAATGTACTTGCAATCTTTTAATTAATCTAGCCTTGAACGTGCCAATATTTTGATAAACTTCCGATAAAATGTTACAGTTTTGTGTCGAATAGAGCTTTTAGCCTATTGAAAACGTGTTTTAATTTATAAAATGTTTCACTATTCAAATAAGCGCACACTGCGTATATGAAAAATGGTTTCTGAGTGCATTGAAATGGGTGATTTTTGTGTTATTAAATGATTTTTACATATTTTGTTACATGTAAAATTTTGATATTTAAATTTATAAAATAGCCAATATTTTAGAAATTGTTTAGGGTTGAGGTTATTTACATGTTTTGCGTCCGGGTGAACTATGTTTCGAAATCAGTTCGCTAACTAAAATTTTCTTCAGAAATTACAGATTTATAGATATTTAGATTTAATCGCGATGTGAATTGTTGGTGAAACGATCTTGAGTTTTAGGGACTACACATATTTCGAACAATAAAATGTTTCTTTGTATACAAAAGTACATTTTTTTAATATTTTGGTTTCAATCATTACAGGTCACACAAAACCGTTTATAAAATGCGGCAAAAAAGGATATGTAATGCCGGGCGCGTTCAAATACCACGCCGAGGAGATATACAACGTGCAAGTGCGACCTGACGACGTCTGGGTCATCACTTTCCCTAGATCCGGTAAGCAAACACAAGAATACAGTTACCTACTCCGTTTCTTAAGTAGTATATTACAGGTCAATCGTACATCTAGCGATATTTACTTTTAAACTTTCGCGTTGCATGATATAAATTTATAATCATACGGGAATTAACGCGATCATGCATTAGGTATTTACATACCTTATTTTGCTTGACGTTTCGACCAGGTTACACCGGCCGTGACCACGGCCGGTGTGCATGATCGCGTTAATTCCCGTATGATTATAAATTTACATCTAGCGATATTTTGATAACTCGTATTTACTATCATCACATACTTTTTGAAATTAGGTAAGTCATATTGAAATGGCCCAGTGGACAAGGCACCCGCTTCGTAAACACGAGGTAGGGTTAAAATCCGGGCGAGTACCAATGTGATTTTCCAAATCATATGTACTTTCCAAGTTTTAATAGACATTTCTAACTGATGGTAAGGGAAAACATCGTGAGGAAACCTGGACTTAAAAGTCTGAAATTGCCAAGCCGCCTTGAGCAAGCGTGGTGATTAATGCTAATGCCTTCTTTATATAAGACAAGGCTTTTGCCCTGCAGTGGGACAGTAAACAGGCTATTATTTACATAATTTTAAGGACGTCTACTAAAGATCATAGATCGCTTCCAAAAAGAGGATTTTGCTATAGTTACCAGGTGAATAGGGCGAACTCAGGTTATAATATAGAATACATATTTCCTTGACCGCTTCTTACGACATTTACTAGATTAAATTAGATACCTACCTATATATTATCTAAAAGTACGTAGCATATTGTTTTTGAAACTTTAATTTAGGTTGTGCAATTATAAATAATAATTATAATATATATGACGAAATGCTTGTATATGGGTTATATATTTTACGATATCATTGCGCATTAAGTAATACATAATTCAAATGCCTATCCAATCAATCTTTATAAATTCATGAGTTTATCTTTAAAACCCGATACATAAATAGATGACATACAAAAATGATTGATTAAATTTTGTCCATTTTGTTTGCTTCATAATAAAATATCGATTGTTTCGGTAGCTATATTGACTTTTACTTAATAGCTCCTTTTATTCGCTAGCTATATAGCTTCTCGAGCTGTGTTATCATTATCATACTCCTTCCCTGCTACTTATGGCGCAATAAAACTGACGAAAGATAGGTTTTGTAAAACTCTGCCTATGCTTTTGCGCAAAAAGGAGTCATGCTGTGTAATAATAAAAAGTTCTAGTAATTATTATTATTTTTTTTTTATATTAGCCTACCAAAGTGACTCCACTCTGCCTGATGGTAAGCAGTAAGTGGAATCCAGAAGTGGCGGACACCATTCCAAAAGCCAAACTACTGGTATGGTGGCCTCCACTATGGCGGCTTAGTGAGATGCTTTTTCACGCCCCGCTTAAAAGACCCAGGATCAAAATTAGATAGGAACACATGCGCTGGCAAAGAGTTCCAGGCTTTAATTGAGCGACCAAAGTATGAAGTGCTGAACCGTTTGGTTCGAGACCCTTTAGATTCCACTGTGAAAGGGTGGCACTTTAGTCCCGCACGTGTCGTTCTGGATAAAAAGGGAGAGGGTGGGATTAATTCAAAGAGCTCTTCAGAACACTCTCCATGGTAAAGGCGATAGAAGACGGCCATTGAGGCGATGTCTCTTCGCAGCTGTAAAGGCTCAAGGGTCTTAGTAGCCTCCGGGCTTCCGATGATACGGACTGCTCGCCGCTGCAACCTATCGAGTGCATCCAGTAAGTACTATGCGAAGCCATCCTAAAGATGAGAGCAGTACTCCACGCAGGAACGAACCTGTGTCTTATAAAGAAGATAGAGCTGCTCGGGCGTGAAGTACCGCCTTAATTGGAATGTATTCGCTGTAACACATTTCCAAATATTTTAACTAAGGCTACGGCTGGTTTCTACTTACTACGTAACTACGTACTTCTAACTTTTTTTAAATAACGCAGCAGATTTTAATACATTTCTAAAAAAGTAGAGAAATACCGTTTATTGCAAAATTTTGACTTCAAATATGTGTAGCACTTTTAAGGCTTGATTTATAATATTTACTACATGTAACAATAATCATTTGTTCAAGTAAAAGGAGCTCTACAAAAATCTAAAAAATATTAAATTACAAGACAAACATGCGTGTTATAACTGAGTCACATTTTTATATCGAATATGTTTTTACGATAAAATGATTAAACGCCCGTGATAGTGTCGCATGTTACATTTTTTAGATATATTAAGTGATTACATAAAAGTGCAGAGTTGGCGTGTGACTCATTTATTTGTTTGGTCAAAGAAACCGGCCTTAGGAAAAGTCCAGGGGCCCTACCACAAGCTCATATAGCAATCTTATTAGAACCTTACTTTGTCGCTATCCTTGTTTTTAATGGTACAAAAGAAAAATACATAATACAAAGTAAGATTAAAATAATACTGCTGTAAGAGTATGGTGGTAGGCCCCCTGAACCTAATGCGACTGCAAAGAGCTAATCCAGAACTTTCGGTTTGCTAGTGGTTAAAAAGTACCATACATGTTGCAATTGAAAATTAAGGAATATTAAAATTTATTGTTATGCCACTATAAACAACAACTGCTCAAGGAAATGGCCTGATCTCATGGCACACTTTACAAATTTTGTGTGGGTGGAAATCGAATCCACATTTTCAAGAGTTTGCCTAAACACAACAACCTCCAAGGAAGCCAGATGGCCTTCACATTAACAAGGTCTTTCTCGTGCAAACTGAATATTTCAAAGACAATATTATCTACAATGAAACGACAATACGGCCATGGCTAACACAGATGAATCTGTTATTTAGTAACCTAAATGATAAAAACGATTACTTCAGAATTTAGATAGATAAGAGATATTTTATCTGCAAACAAAATTGGTCCTTACGACTTCAATGTACAGGTACATTTTGTTTGCTGTTTTAGGGACATGTGTTTTGTGTTCTCGATAACAGTTATCGATGTCATGAAGTTGAATTGTAAAACCTTACTACAACTAGTAGGTATTTGTTTTTCTTTTCTTAAAATCAATGTTGCTATGAGTAGAATAAATTTAAATCGGCATTTTACCTGAAATATGTCCAAGTGTAGTATTGTCAATGGCTGTACCTACTATTTTAGCCGTTCAAACATGTAATCCTAAGTTTCTTAATTTAGCATAATTAGAGCATTTTCCTTTGCGATTAGAATAATAAAAGATATCGGACAGCAGCGCGTTACCAAAATACTAAATTTAAACGTGTACGGTTTTAAACGTGCACATAGCTCGTTTGGTCCGGCCAAACGAGTTATGTGCACGAGACCATGTGCATTATTAAATACATAATAACTACTTATAATGAATATTTGCTATCTTTGCATTAAGACATAAGTATGAAAGGGATAACGTGGTCAGCTATTTTGACGTTAGGGGTCTAAGTCTGCTATTACAATAGTGTCAGAATGGTCGATCATTGATCTCTTATTGGTTGAAACTTGTCAAAATCAACCAATAAGAGTTCAATGATCGACTATTCTGACACTATTATTAGTTGAAACTTGTCGAAATCAACTAGTATGAGCAGTACTATAGCAGACTTAGGCCCCAGGTTGTATGACCATTTTCAAGTTTTCATAGTTTTATTGTTATATTAACCGCGATGTTACATTTTTGTTGTTTTTATTTCCAATATCTAATATTTATTTATTTTATTTTAGGTACAACATGGATGCAAGAAATGGTCTGGCTTTTGGCAAATAATTTAGACTTTAAAACAGCAAAATCGACAGCTTTGTATAAGAGATTTCCTATGTTAGAGTGAGTATAATTTGTCTTTTAATTGTACTATATAAATAGTAAATATATCGTATCATATTTAAAAAGACAACGTCCGCACTAGGAAAGAAGCTTTGTGTCGCGGGGGACTTCACAAACATACATTTAACAAACACAAAGTAAGCCCAGACTCGAAACAAATATTTATGGATCACACAAAGTTTTGTCCCGTGTTGGGATCGAACCCATAACCTCGTACACAGCAGTCACTTGCGCTCCCAATGTACCACGGATATATGTACGTAGAGCCTGTCGAAGGGTAAAGAGTTACCACAGCCTGTAAATATTATAACACCAAAATAGCAGAATAATGCTTGCGCAGCCATTGTTAGACATCTCTCTATATTATAGAAAAAAAATGAGGGAGACAAGAGAATGTGCTTACTTTAGCTTAGGTACTTCATTCTGCTAATAATAAATAAGAATATCAAAAAGTTAATTAATACGAATCTATTGACACCTCTTAGTATGTTAAAATCTATTAAACCATTGAAGTTGTGGAGCATGCTAAAGAAATAGACGTAACATACCCATATACATACATACATAGGTACATATAAATACATACGCTCGAAAAACAATACCCTCCTTGACTTCGGCAGTCGGGCAAAAACCCCGCCTGCCTTAAACAAACATAGAAGAAAGAAACCCGATTTTTGCGTTACTCATACAATTAATACGAATCTATTGACACCTCATATATGATAAAACCCATTAAGCCATTGTGGCTGTTGAGTGTGTTAAAGAAATAGACATACACGTACACGCTCAAAAAACATTACCCTCCTTGTCTTCGGCAGTCGGGCAAAAAGTATTAACTCAAAAGATTAATAAATTCTTATCTTTCTTCCTCAGACTTACATCCATGATACCAGAAGTTGCCTTCGACTTAATCAAGGTCAATTTCATGAACTTGGGTACCTTCCAAGGGCTTTACGATGCCGCAAAGGTACCAAGTTGGAAGTCCTTAGCAGATGCTCCTTCTCCGAGGTTCATCAAGACACACTTGCCGTTGTCCTTGTTGCCCCCGAATTTGTTAAATACTGCTAAGGTGGTGTACGTAGCAAGGGACCCTAGAGATGTTTGCGTATCATATTACTACCTACATAAGATGATAGCTAAGACTTTAATGAGAGCTAACTTCACTCATTTTTGGGAAGCGTTTAGAAGAGACTTATGTAAGTATATCATTATATCTATACTATTATATAAAGAGGAATAATTTGTTTGATTGAAGGCGCTAATCTCTAGAATCACCAGTCGAATTATTTATGATAATCCAGTTCTTGAGAAAGGTTACAGGCTATGTAACATCACGCTACTAGCGATGGAAGCAGAGCAGTCAGCAAAAACGAGATGAAACCGCGATGCTGAAAGCTAGTTATTAGTATAGACGTCTTTTAGAACACAATTTAAATTTAACATTTAGGTACATTTTTTTATATGAGTTCAATTGCAACATTAGAGCTCATTTTTGAAATACAAGTAGAAAATTTTGGGTCAATGAATTTTAAAAGATGGTCTTTCATTCTGTGAATACAAACTCGCTTATTATTGTTACTATTATTTAGCTTAACGCCCAAGATTTTTGCGGGTATTGTACGTAGCAACAGACAAAGATAAAATGAAGTATTGTTGTCATATTTGCTGTAAAAATTGTAAAGTTAGGTTTAGTTTGCAAAATTATCATTTTGTAAGTGCTATAAGCTAAGATTATATATCTATCATTATGAACAACTTGATGCTCCTAATCTCGATAAAGATATGACAACATGTGATATCGTCAGTTTAAAGCCTTGACTGCACCGTTGGTCTAGTGGTTAGTGTAACTGACTGCGACGCCGGGTGTCGTGGGTTCGATTCCCGCGGAAGGCAAATATTTGTGTGATGAACATTTGTCTTTGTCTTTAGTCTGGGTGTTTCCTATGTATTATAAGTATGTATTTACAAAAAAAAAAGTATGTATATGTATTATATTTCAGTTATCTAGTACCCATAACACAAGCACTGCTTGGGACTAGACGACAGTGTGTGATAGTGTCCACATATTATTATTATTATTTATTATAAAGCCAGTTTTAAAGTTACTGCAAAATAGGTAGTTGTTTGAAGAACATGCCATATAATGCACTTTTTTTATTTCAAGAAAGTAGTTTAAAGGTTTTTAACAGGGTCGGCAACGTGCTAGTAATACTCCTGGGCCTCTATCTCAACCTTTTATAGCAATCTTACTATAACCTTACTTTGTTTCTATCCTTGTTTTTAATGGTACAAATAAAAAAGACAAAACAAACCAACATTAAAATAATACTGCTAAAAGAGGTGGTGTGTTGCAAGCGTCCATAGGCTACAGTAATTGCTTACCGACAGGCGGCTGACATTAGTCATATAAAAAAAAAATTAAGGAAATGAGTTTTAAACATGTTAATGTAAAAAGTTGTTCTCTATAGAGCCATATGTTCATCAAGAATTTATTTTGTTTTCTTTTGTTTCAGTACCTTGGACTCCAATAGTGGAACATGCAAATGAGGCTTGGGTAAATAGGAACCATCCCAACATGCATTTTGTATATTATGAAGATATGCTTAAGGTGGGTTTTTTATTTAGCATGTAGTTTTAGGCATGTCACATTAGTAGGTCAGGGCTTATCATTATTTTACCGAAAAGACGTTATTTTGAAACACTAAATACTTAACCTAACTCAACTTTGTATAATTATGTAAAGTTGCTTGCAAGAAAAAAAAAAGCATAAATATTTATTACTGCTCAGAGACAACATACAAATACTTGCTTGCATAATATTGTTATTTTAATAAAATCTAACAATGTTTTATTAATTCTAGGATCTCCCAGGCGAAATACACAAAATGTGCGGCTTCCTAAACAGAAATTACTCTGATGTTCAAGTAAATTCTTTAGCACAACATTTGAGTTTCGACAGCCTTAGAAAAAACAAGAACGTGAACAACACAACGAGTAACGATGGCGAAGGCATTCAGTTTGTAAGGAAAGGTGAAGCTGGTGGATGGAAGACTCATTTAGATGAGAAACAACAACTACAAGCTGAAGAGTATCTTGTCGAAAGACTTAAAGGATTAGATATGACGTATCCAACTTTTCCTATTCATGAAATTACGAGATTATAACGTGATTATAGAGAACTTTTCCAGAGTTTAGTATGTATTGAAGTAAATTATTAATTTAACTTTTTATTTTGTGTCTGAACATAAGCTGTTCTAGTCCATGCGGGCCATGGATACGGCCTAATTTTGTTTGGAAAACTACTTTTATAAAACTCTTAACAATTGATGATATGATAGATCAAATTATCTAAGAACTTGGACCAGTGTTCTTGTGATTAAACTCAAACTTTTATGATAAAATTAAAATAGTGTTAGTTTAAGTTATTAGATTAATTAATGTTGTTTATAAAAATTAGAGTATTTGACAAAAATAATATTATCGATATTCCAGATAAGACGATTTTTTTTATTTCGTTAAATTAAATGATTACTAATCATGAAACCAATTTGTTAACTTTTGTTGCAGTGCTAAAACATTAAGCATATTAACAGATATTTTATAATAAAATAGAGCCATAACTTTTCCCAATTAATTTATTGTCAAATACACTATTAAAAATTTGTGGATAACTTCTACATCACTAGACTGCCAAATAATTTATTTGTAAACTCTTATAGTAGATCGCTAGAATAGTTAATTTGTACATAAATGTAAAAATTATTTACTTTACTTATTTATTATAACTAAACTCATTTTTATTTGTAAATTGTATAATTTAAATTTAGAAATAGAACAAGTAAGATCATAATGAGGTATAATTGGTGATATTATGTCAGGTAATAAATACACACTGAAATAAATTTGCCAGGTCTATGATGATCAGATCACTATTTGCATTATTAATATATTCTGTAAAAGTTTTTTTGTAAAAATACACGGATAAGAGTCTTTAACTTTGCCTACTTTTTGCAATTATGACTCAAGATGTTATAAATTTTGTTAATACAGTAATTTACTAGTTTTTCAAAAAACCTAAATTCAAAATTATGATGCTTGATTTATTTTAAAAATAACATTATAAAACGTTATTTTCATATTGTTGACGTTGTTTAAGGCCTCATATCTATACATGTTATATACGCATTTAAAGCCTATTTATTACAGAAAAGCCTAAAATTGTACATATAGTATTTATGTTTCATCCCATTAGTTACTATCCTAAAAACTAGCGGTATGTAAGTGTATTTCTCTGCCTTCCCCATAAGGAAAAAGGCTCTATAGTATATTATATATATGTAATGTCATGGTACGATTTGCAAAAACCGTCCTTACCTCGTTAATTTTAATCTATTTATTATATATGTTAAGTATCCGCGATGAACAAAATATGTTGAATATACATATACCTATAGGTTGTAAATTATTTTGTTCCTTATAATGTGATTTTCTTTTTAAGGCTCACTTTAAGTAAAATAAATGTTGTTTTTTGTAAATACTTTGTTTTAATTACTATCATCATATTAGTCAAAGAACGTTTACTTTTCTACAAAGGCTTCCACCAAGGATACTTCGGCTAATCGTGAACGAAGCTTTATCTGTTTCAGGACGCAGCCTTGGCAGCTTACCAAGCAGTCTCTATATCAGGTCCCTTTAGTTAAGGCTTTTGTTCTGAGGTCAAGGTCTTTAGACATTATACAAGTCAATGGTTTTAGCATGTGCTGTCTTATACATTTAGCATGTAAATGAAGAAGGATACAAATTTATCGATGTGTAGAAATAACAGGCAATCTTATCACTCAAAGCGATCGCTACTAGTAGGTGATAGTCAATGAGTTATGTTACGGTACGTAACTTCTTATGACTAAGTGAAAAGATTATGCCTGATATCAACAGCGATTACACTTTAAATCCTTTTATACCCGGTTCCTATTATCAACTAATCATTAGGCTTTTTATAGGTTAATAGTAGGTACCTACTCTGCGTCACTGACAGGTACTTATTATAAATAAATACCGTATTTACTCATATCGGTTGAAGTATACAATTTAAATGGTAATAAAGTAAGTATTTACTTGTTGTACACTTCAT
Source organism: Parascotia fuliginaria (assembly GCA_963082885.1). Classification (NCBI taxonomy): domain Eukaryota; kingdom Metazoa; phylum Arthropoda; class Insecta; order Lepidoptera; family Erebidae; genus Parascotia; species Parascotia fuliginaria. Next base: position 16,439,396 of record OY720178.1, read on the forward strand.
TTACTCTTACACTTCAACTTTTCCTCTACCACTCTGAGGTTTGCTGGAACTCATCTTGAGTTAAGCTCGCCTTTGTACTTGTTATATCTGGCTGTATTAAATGTTATTATCATGATATGTGTACAGTAAAGTATAATAATAATAATAAATGAGCAACGTAACTATCATAGGTTAATATTGCTCAAAAAACAGTGCTAAGTAGTCTAGTTGCCCTTTACATAATATACAAAGCCTAACAACAACAAGTAATCTTTTTTTGAAATACCTCTTTTGAAAGCCAATTAACGTTCCCTTTTACAATATAATAAACAATATACTTCTATATAATAATATAAAGGAGTAAATTTATGAACACATGCTTCTAAATCATATGTTTTGTATGAACAAAACATAAATTTCTAATCCATTCAACCTTGCAGGGGTAAAAGCCCGAGGAAATTTCACCACCTAGCTCCATTTATACCTTGATTAATGAGATTATTAACAAGAAGGTTTTATTATTACAGAGCCCATACAGCCTATTGTTCACCCTGATAAATTAACGAGAAACGGCTGTTGCTGAAGCTTAATTCATAATTATTATTTAGTTATAATTTGATATTAGGTATACAAAATAATTTAATACCATCATTTTAGCTGAACGACGTCTTTGAACGATGAATTGCTTTACATAAGACCTAAACCCAAAACATCTCTATTTTAACTTGACTCTGAGTCGCTCTCATTCATCAATTACAACTCAAATGCATCGCGTGATTGACGTAGAGCTCCTGTGAATGAAGATTGACCTATTTACTTTTAAACTTTCGCGTTGCATGATTTAATAGAATAAAAAAAATAGAATAGTCTGCTTGTGACCACGGCCGGTGTAACCTGGTCGAAACGTCAAGCAAAATAAGGTATGTAAATACCTAATGCATGATCGCGTGAATTCCCGTATATTTAGTTCTATTGAAGATTGACCTGCCGACTACGGGATACTAATTATTTAAGGCACACATTAGTTCTAAGATATACGTGCACACTCTGCTTTTCTTGCATTGGTCTGGGTGTTTCTATGTTTAATATGTATGTCTTTACAAAAAAAGTATATAACTAAGTATGTTCATCCGCATTCTAGAACCCATAACACAAGCTATTAATATATGCTTACTTTGGGTCTGGATGGCGTTGTGTGGTTGCTGTGGTATTATTATTCTCCTATTTAAATAATTTCTCAAATATTACATTTTTAAATATAAGTATATAAAAAACACATATAAACACATAAAAATTGGAGACCCACCGGCATCGGGTACAGGGAGTAAGCTACCGGCGGTTAGGGCTCCAGATATAGAAACCCTTTCACAATGCGTGCCGTGTCAAGCAGCACTGCCTTCTGGATCTGGCTCTTGATCCATCCACGTCATGCGAGCCTCTTTAGGTGTTGGTCGAGGCTCTTTGCTATTAAGCCATTTACGGTAACGACTATCGATACAATGACAGCTGAATCCACATCCCACATGTCGACAATCCCATGGGCTTAATCAAGATATTTTATCTGTTTGTCTTTATCAGTTTTAATGCGATTTTCGTCATGAGGGACGGTAATATCGACTATCATCGCAAGGCGTTTGGAACGATCCACCACCACGATATCATGCTTGTTCGCTATAATGGTCCTGTCTGTGATGATGGAGCGATCCCAGTATAATGTCGCACGACCATTCTCGAGAACCGGCTCAGGGTTATATCTGTAGTACGGCACTTCGTATTATTATTATTATATTATTACTTTTGAAGTGTGGTAACTCTTAGAATTGACCAGCAATTCCAGAACTGTTACTGATAACTAGACCTTCGACCCACAATATATCAATATTAAACATACTCGTAAGCGTGAATTTATGCCGCATCTAAGATTAAGTTATCTAGTATATTTACACCATAGTTTATGAAAGTTCGGCAATTTGTGGTTCTCTCGCCACCAAGAATGTATTTATTATGACCCAACTAGTTTGGAACTAACAAAACCGTAACTAAATTGATGTGTTAACGCCCAAGTCTACCCGTTGTTAACTGATATCGATTTCACTACCAACTTTCATATTATAGTAGTATGAAGAGCTTTATTGCAATATATTGATACTCAAATTACGTGTAACTAACTTTGGCGCTTTGGCTATCGATTCCGTCCGTTTTGTATGAGTTTATTGTTATAATTATTATATATACTTTAGATACCAATTATAAAATATCGTACTTCTACACATCAGAGGCCCTAGACAAGAGGCATAGATTTCTATTGTATTCATAGAATAGATTAAAAAATGTATGGGATTGACATGAGCTAGCGACAATGTTGGCTTCAACTTATGTCAATCCCATACATTTTCATTTATTCTATGAATAGAATAGAAATCTATGCCACTTGTCTAGGGCCTCTGGTATTTCTGAGATAACGGGACAATCCCACCCACATGCCCATCACTGTGACTCCTGTAAGCCAGGATTAACAGTGATATCCAAGAAAAAACACCGAGCTTTGACACTCGGGAGTCCCGGGGACTGCTAAACCTACTGTCTTGGACCCCGCAACGAATTTAATCAGAAGTAAGAGGAGGAGTTGGAAATAAAATGTCCACTTCCCTCCATTGCAAAGCGGGCGACAAATTTAATCTGTATAGGATTATGACCTATTAAAAGAGAGCACCACGGACACGTAATATTAAGGGACCTATGTGAGCTATATCTGATTCCAGTAATATGTATGGCAGAAACGCTTAAACGCACGGAAATTCACCCTAGATGACACAAGATCCTCATAATAAACTGGTCCTGATGTAACTTGTAAACTATTTAACATTATTTCGCGGTCTTTACCCCAAAGACTACACTCCCAAAGAATGTGATGAGCAGACTGTTCTTGATTGGAACACTGACAACTCGGCGAATCAACTAACTTAAACGAAAATAGTTTGCTCTTAAAGTTACCATGACCCGTAAGAAATTGGGCGACACAGTGATCTACCTCTATCCATATTCCTTCCAACCGCTTTACAACGGATGGAAAAAACTGGTACAGGTGGCGCCCCTTAGTTGAAGTATCCCAGCGCTGCTGCCATTCGCCTATAAGACTCCTATAAACTTCATTTTCTTCTTTAAATAATCTAATGATTTTCTGGCGATCGCGCGATTGTAAGAAGTCACTATTCATGCCTTCGTGAGTTGTATAATACATAGCCGCTCGTCTCTGAACCTCAAGATCAACCGGAAGAACACCTGCCAGTACTGGCAAAGCCTCAGTGCTAACTGTCCTATATGCCTTACACAGAAATATTAACGCAAGACGTTGACTTTGAAGCAATTTGCGCCTTACAGCACCTATAGTTGCCCTATCAGCCCATACAGGCGCCCCATAACACATACTTCCTAAATAAGTAGCACTATAAATTGTTTTAAGAGTATTAAAAGAAAGACCCCATGTTGTTGTTGATATTCTAGTTAAAGCGTAAAAACTATTTTTAGATTTTTCCCCAATTGTAGTATTTCTGAGATGCATAAATAGTGTTTTTTTTTGGTTATCACTGTGTCCCCTTATGCTCGAATCCTTGTAAACACTGATCTATGTAACTGAAGAGCATGCTAAACCTAGTACTGTCTTTGATCCACAAATTTATTTATACTAATGTATAAAGCAGTAGAGTGTTTGTTTGTTTGTTTGAATGAGCTAATCTCTAGAACTACCAGTCGGATTTAAATAATTCTTTTGTGTTTGATAGCCCAGTTCTTGTTTATCTACTATGTAACATCACGCTAAAAATGCAAATGTAAAAAAGCATTTATAGGCTTACGCCTTTTTTTTTTTTTTTGTATTATAGCCTACCAAAGTGATTCCATCCCGCCTGATGGTAAGCAGTCAGTGGAATCCAAAAAAGTGGCGGCCACTATACCAAAAGCCATCTTCTTAACTGCTGGTATGGTGGCCTCCACAATGGCGGCTGGGAATGGGGTTAGGGGAAGGCAATGAGGGAGGTGAGGAAAGAGGAAAGGGGGAAAATTGGGCCTCCGGCGCTCTCACTCACCGAACGAAACGCAGCAGTTCGGATACTACTACTCATAAGTCGATCTTCTATGAGAGGGTAGTACTTCCCCGGACGATCCGGCCCATTCATGCTGAAATCAGCGTGGATCTACTACCGTGATAAATGTTTTTTACATTTGTATTTTTTTTTTGCATTATAACTAATTAGGCAATTACTTATTATGGGGAACGTAAGTGGGAACTGTTTTGATAAGAAGGGATGCAAACTTAGATAAAAGTTCTTCAAAGAAAACCCTAAGTAACAAATATTATGCTATACATACTCTTATGGCGAACAACTTCATTTAAACACATAAAAATTACTCATCTAGGAGACATTATAAATCTCACATAAAATATGAACCAATTTACTCAAATTTTTGGCGTTGCCTTCGCATTTGGCTAGCTTTTCGATATAACGCGTAGGTATAAGAGTGTTTCATGCAAATTGTAACATTCTGCGGTGACGCAATGGTCGTTTATTGCGTTAATTCACGTTCATAGTATGAACAACAAGTTGACTAAGAAAAAAGGTTTTATAGTTCTGTTACTTGAATGATTATACGTATGTAGGTATTGCAAACTTATATAGGAGTTAGTACGTAGGGCTAAATTTATGTAGGTATAGTAAAGAAGAAAATGCAAACAATTTGCTTTTATAAAATAACATTAAAAGTCGAACAATTTGAGAGCACTCAGAAAATTTCTGGATATTAAATGATTGTCTTCTATCTATTAATTTATTTTGATTTTAATTTTAAGCGAGAAGAAAATTGGGCGCTTACATTCTCCAATCGAGATACAATAGTCCTTATACTTAGTACCTATTACGTTAATATTTTATGTGTGGGTGGCTTCCTGGATCGATAAGTACGATGATGATGACATTCATACTGTAACTAGCAAGGTTTTACTATTTCAAGCAGTAGTCTTTAAAGTTAAACTGTCTCCATTTGATACCAAGACATTCCATATTTATTGTTATTATAGTTACTCATTAAGTCATTACGCATACTAACAGAGGTTCAATGCAATCAATTCAACCCAACAAGTAGATTATTTTTTTATAACACTGCCTACTTCTGTTTCTTTGAAAATATTATATAACTAGACGCCGTTTTATTCGATCCCACAACAAACGCCTTCATAAAATATGTTTGCAACATTACCTACGTCTGTGAAGTATTATTGCTGTATTGCAAATTTACTTTTGCTGTCTTCTGTATTGCAAATTTACTTTTGCTGTCTTCTGTATTGCAAATTTACACATATTAAAATGTGAAAATTGGTAATAAATAATTATGTTAAACATAATAAAATATAGCCTATGTTACCCGCTTCATATTTATTGATTTCTAAAGGTGAAAGAATTTAAACGTAGATTTTAGTTAAATCATTGCAAACAAACAAACATACAAAAACTGTTCAGGGCTAATTGCCAGTCCCTTTACACGTGCGCCCTATGGGACATATATACACAAAATGCGTACAGCGCTCTGCGCGTCCAGTATGCCTTCAGAGTGATGTTGGGGCTGCCGCGTTTTTGCGGCGCATCAGGGATGTTTGCACAAGCTCGTGTACCGGATTTTTACGCAATAATGCGATTAAGAACTGCCTCCCTGATGCGGCGAGTGCGCGATAGCTCCAACAGTCTAGTAAGCACTGTAGCTAACAGGCTAGACAGCCATATTATGTATCGGTGGATGACGTCGCATCGAGCCTCCTTTACGTATATTAAATAAAAACAAAATATCACGTTATTTATATTTTATTTTGTTTTTATTTAATATTACATATTTTGTATTTATATTTTTATTTTTCTTTGTGTTATTTTATATTCATTTCTTGTGTAATATGGATCCCATGGTCTGAAATAAACTTATTCTATTCTATTCTAAAAAACCTAATCTTTTCTCTTTAGGTTAATTTAGATAAATTGCGCCTGCCGAAAAAGTGTTTAAATCATGCTACACAAAATATGTTGCTAATAATTTTTAGCAGGCGCTCGTATATTTTGTGTAGAGAATAAAAATAAGATTTTCGTTAACGACCAGATCTTTAGTAAATATTTAATCGAGAATGAGTAATAAAGAAAAATAGTAGGTAAGCTCTGGATAATAAATTTTTTAACATTTGTTTTAAATACGGGTTCATGAAATTGTTCATAAATTCTTAGGTAATTTTATGCACAGAAATTTCTTATTTCGGGATGTAGAAAAAAAAAGCGGTTTAAATGTGTTTTCTCTTTGAGCTAAATCGTACAACGTAAAACTTAAAATAAATCGTTTCTAATGTTCTACCGGTATACCTATTGATTAAAGATGTTCAGGAACGATATTAAGTAGGTATATAGGTACTACGACCTCGGAGCACTAGGTAAGACTTTGAACATGTACTTATCAAGATAATGTTAGGTATACATTATCACGGCATTTATTTATTTATTTATGTCTTAACGCATAAAACACTGTACAAAAGCGAGCTTAATGCCAAAGGCATTCTATACCAGCCAATCTTTGGCATTTAGTAGATATTCTATTGTTATTGTAAATAACCACGACGATTGATCTTGGAATCTTTTGTGACAATTAGGCATGTTTTTGTTATTCTGCAGCAATAGATTCAAGGCCATTCAGGGACCAATATTTACTACATAATAAGTGATAACAAGGCTACACAAAACACATAACACACTCGTAACCATGGCATCTATACTTATATTACCACGTGGCGTTAAGTAAAAGCCGGTTTCACAGTACTAACAACTCATTCGCTACCAGTATCGTAGCGCGCGCGCCGTTGTCGAACGTGCGTCTAAATATACTTACCAACAAAAATGGCGTCGCGAGTTCCACAGTGTTTTCTAACGATTGCGAGGAAATACAGCTCTAATACTGATAAAAATGTTGCCTTCCTCGGCCTTGGCAATATGGGAGGGTATATGTCAGCTAATCTTGTCAAAAATGTAAGTGTAATGTGTGCTTCAATTAATTCCGTATGTAAATGAACTAAATATTAATACAAGATTGTGCATAGTGGTTGTTATAATTTGCTTTAGTAACATATAATAATATGAAGAATTTGTATAGGCATTTCTTTTATATATAGTTCGTATATTAATATCATGCCAAGGTTAATTGAATTGTTCTTGTCTGTCGAAGTGTCGACTCTATTGACCGGGTCATGGTCAATTGTGGGTATCGAAATGGGTGTGTCGTTTTCAACCAATCATCAACTTTGTCTTATCTGTTAAGTTATGGTGTCCTATGTATTCTTTGCTTATGTTGTAATGTGTAGCCGACCAATGTGTGTAAGACCGTTGTTGGTTACTACAAGTGAATTAGCATTTAAATTTGTAAGATAAATAGAGCAGCATGAATAAGAATAATGCGAAATATTACAATTCTTTTTTTATAGTATCAAGGAAAATTTAAGTTAAGTATTGTTACTTTACAAAACAAGATACTTAAACCGGATTACCAGTCCGAATTATAATATTAGTAATAATAATAATTTTTATGTATTTCTTTGTCGAATTTAATAGATTTAATATTCTTCTTGGTAGAGGCCTATGTCAAGGATTGGACTCTTTCGGTTTAATAATGGTGTTAAAACTTTGTCATCCTCCTTTTTTTTTACTAAATTCTTGTTTTTTTTGTCCTAAAGAAAAGAAGAAAAAGAATATCGTTGTTACTAAATCAATCAATCAATTTATTTCATAAATATAAATTACATTTTATTACAATTAAGTAATTTCTCTTTGTTCCCAAACTAAGCTAGTGCTTGTATCTTGGGTACCATCGGGAATACAATTTTTCAATATATATCTTACAGACTATCATACATACATTATAATATAAGTATACTACACACTATTTAAATAAAAGTTAATTAATAAATACCTTAACCTAAAATATATATATTGAATATAACTTAAATCTATGATGACTATTGATGACACTTCTCGTTGTGCCTGTCGGTCGGTTTTGGTTCCGTTGTCTCGCAGCCTGCCCCGGAACCGAAATAGTGAATACTCAGTAAAACAAATAAATACTATTGTTTTTTTAAACTGTTAATTTTAATAAAATTGCCAGCACGTCTTACTGTATACGAATGTTATCTTTGTAGTTATTGTAAACACGTGTTATTTTCGACCAATAATTATATTTTTCAAATCGGTTAAGCAGCAAAAAGCTTAAGTTTTCTTTCTATATTATTTGCTATACCTATTAACATGTTACATCGGACTCTAGTCACAAATTAATGAGATTTTTTAAACCAAAATTTTGCGGGAAAGCCGAGGCTTTGCTGCATGGGATTTAATTAATGGGATCTTATAAACTAAAATTTTGCTCTTCTTTAGGAAAAAACCGAGGCTTCGCCGCTAGGGATTTTTGTACGCACTACGAGATAATATCGCCAATGCGACGAAACTATTTCGATCATAATAATGTAATAGACTTATATTTAATTCTTTGTACCTATTACGATAATCAACTCAGCCGAAAGATGTCCAGTGCTGAATAGATATTAAAAAATATTTTATACATAGTAAATAAAGGCTTGAAGAACGTTATGCCATAATCTCATAAACTCTCAGTTAAGGTCGTTAAGGTTAAGTTTTTTTTTTATTGGACGTTTTAAAATTTTGACATTAATTAAACACTTATTAAACTGACATTGATCATAGTTATATTTAATACAGTAATTTATAATTGACATTGCTTACAACGAGCGAGTTTATAATTTTGAAAAAATGTTTTTTTTTATTTTTTTCTCTTTATTAAATTTGTATCTTCAGCTATAGAGTAAATATTTACGTACCATCGTTGTGGTAGAATGTGCCGGAAGAATGATTTAATAACACCATTATAACCACCACATTTCTAGTAAATAAACAAATTTCATTTCATTTCATTTCAAGGCCCTAGAGCAAGCTTATTTTAAACTGGAAATAGAAAAATCGTGTCTACATACTTACATAAGTACCTATGATAAAATTAATATGGACATTTATAAAAGCGAAAGGTCACTCACTGGCTAAACACGAAATTTCAAAAACTGGTTGTACTTTGGTAGGTATTTTATATAATAGGAGACGTTAGCTTGTGTGCTTTCATATAACATGAGTATTTTGGAAAAAGAAAATAGATCAGAGGTGTAAGGTGCAAAAATAATTATTCGAGAAAGTCAAAAACGAAAAAAGTTATGGCCGAAATAGTGAAGAAAAACTCCTCTGAACAATTTAGTCAGCTACAATTTGAGCCTAAAATGATGATCGGGTTAAGGGTTTGTCCTTGTTTGCCCTGTAACCTAACCTTTTTTAAAAAAGTCAGAATTAATTTTTCACATCAAACTTCGATACGCGTGTGAAAATTTTGCAATTAGTTTGTTCACAGGCGTTATGTCGAGGATACTAAAGTTTCTAAGAATAAAATTGTTATACTTTTTCTTATCCTGACTTTCTCGTCGCTCAGTGACAATATTTTTTTCAAATTACATAGAATCATTTCCAATGCGCTCGATAGTCGTGTGAGAAACGAAATCTGTGAATATTTTTTTACATTACACTTCAAGGTCCTTTACGGTATGTCAGTGAATTACATAAAAAATATGTAACTAAATTTGATATCAATTAGGTCATTCTCATTGATAATTACACATCGGCCGCCCATTCGCGTCGATAACACTAAATAATGATAATGTTATCAGCTAGTAGTTAACTCAATTTAAAACCCAGTAGTTGTGTTGCGCGCGCGCCGAGGACGAACGTGTGGTAGAAATATTAAAATAAATTTAATATAAAAACCAAAATGGCGTCTCGAGGCACACATTGTTTTTTGACAGTAGCGAGAAAATACAGCTCAAGTTCAGACAAAAATGTCGCCTTCCTCGGCCTCGGGAATATGGGCGGCTTTATGGCGGCTAACCTCGTCAAAAAGGTTTGTTTTACATTTACTTATATATTTCTAGACATCCGCTCGAAAACATCATTGCAATAAAGTCGGTTTATTCCCGTTCAGTAACACCGAGATTGCATATTGAAATTATGAAAATGTCTGAAAAATAAAACATAATAAAATATAGCGAAAATTACTCGTCCTCATTGTAGCTTTCTAAAGGTGAAAGAATTTTTAAATCGGTTGAGTAGATCTTGAGGTAAATCGGAACTTACAAACAAACAAACATACAAAAAATCAAATCTTTTCTCCTTATAATATTAGTTAAGATATATATATATATTTGTTTTTTATACTAGTTTATTAATATGACTCCCCTTTGCCAAATGGTAACCAGACAGAGCCTAAGAATGACAGTTAAATTCCAAAAGCAATAATTTTTATACTAGTTTATTAATATGACTCCCCTTTGCCAAATGGTAACCAGACAGAGCCTAAGAATGACAGTTAAATTCCAAAAGCAATAAGAGAAACTGCTGATATGGTAGTAATTACGAGTTTTATCTGTCGAATATAGCGTTGTTCTAAACTAATCATTTAAATATATTTCTCTATTTTCTTTGTGCCGGTACAATGTATATAGAGGGACCTTGAATGGTTCGTATTATGCTGATGCAAATATTTTACACGACTATTACACAAAAGTGTCTTTATAATTATTTGACAATATTCGTTTAATTCTAGACTATTTAATAAAATTTACAAGACCACAGGTATATGTGTTTAAATTTACATTATAAAGTTTATAATAATTTCTCACGTTTAAAATAATTAGCGGGAATTTTATGTATCAACTTATAGGTATTGTGAGCAATTTTATATAATATAGTCTATGTAGGAATAAGTTTAACAATGTAAAAGACAGTTGGTTCTCTTTTGCTATAGACAGATGAGTATAAAAACTCTAGAGATGCCAGCAGTAGGATAATGAAGTCTAGTCTAACAGCATAGTTTATCTACAATTTTAGTAGTGTAAGCCTAGTGGAGACTCTCCTCTACGAGGTTGTGAACTGGACGACAAGTACCTATCTATTCTATAGAAGTATATATCTATTTTCTTTCTTTAATCTTAGTATTATATTAATTAGTTAATTTGTAATAATTACTTTGTATGGTTCTTTGGTTGCGTTGAGTGTTTAAATTGTAACTCATTCGAATAACTGTAATTATCTGGCGATTGAAAATAGTGGCGTGAGTTTCTTGCCAGTTCTTCTCACAGCTCTACCTCGTCAGCGAACTGGCTGTAGGTCAATTGGCTGACAAAATGTAATGTTGACTTTTCATAAGCATCATACTTTATGATCTAAATGAAATAAATGCTTTGACTTTGACTTTGACTTAATAGACCTTTTCACTCATAAGTGTTTTTATTTCGGATATTGCTGGAATACGGCCAAAGAAAACATAGTGAGGAAAGCACTTTTAAATAAAAATACCCATTAATACCCATTTTTTAAATTACGCACAAAAGTTTCGACTATAATTAATTATATTTAACTATGTAATTAAGAATAATTAAATTTCATTGATTCGAGGTTATGTTTTCGGAGGTGTGTTCGTAAAACGTGACAATTACGTAATGAGTTAATCAGAATCATTTATTCATGTGATACTGATTATATTTGTTTATATTATAATATGTCTGAATAGTTGTAAGGTCATAATGCCGGTGCCGATTAAATAAATAGGTAGCTGTCTTAAGTTGACTTAAGTACATTAAAATAATTGTTGATTGATACCTAGGCTGTAAGGGCTGTAAGATCTATGGTGAAAATATGCCATATCCCATCTTCTTCCTCGTATTTCATTTTCATATTCTTTATCTAGACAGTTTTGGATTAAGTATGGGTATATATTTTGATTTGATTTTATTTGGACTCGAATATAAATATTGACAATTCTGACGAACGCGAACTATTTTTATATTTCAGTCAACTGAAAATGGCTATAACACTAAGCCGTTTTAACACCGTTTATTTCCACTTAATAAGGATAGTTTCAAAATATAAAAGATATGCCTTACTAATTTTAGTTAGGAGTATTATAATGAGTTTAAAGTCGATGGGTTACAAAAATAAAAGATTTTTAATACAAATTTACATCACCTATTTCACCCCTTTGTTAGGTTTGTTGAGAAATAATTACCTGAATTTTAATTTCTTCAAATAATGAGAATTTTCTAGTAATTTGGAAATCCTACTATCAAAACTATAAAAGTGTCATACAAACTTTCCTTTTTTTACCTTCATATGCGATGTATTTTGCTAAATACCTCTTCTCTCGTGTCTTAGTGAACACCTACGTCCTAAAAGGAATCCCCATGCGGAATTTTGGACTCCTAGTACTTGTAGTTTCTGAGATATCGTGATGAATGAGTGAGTGAGTGACCTTTCACTTTTTTTTTACTTATATAGATTTTAAATGGTCGTGTTTAGTTTATTCTAATATATGCGCAATTTTATCATTGTTCATTGATATGCCGGGGTAACCAGTGTATTACTTTGAATATTCTGTTAATTAACTTTAAGTTGGTGAACTGTAATAATAATAGACGAGTAGCCATCCGACAAGTTTGTTAAAATATTTCACGACATAGAAAGTTGACAAGATGTTTTAATGCATAGTATTTGGAACTAAAAAAATATTTGGTTTCCTAAGTTGAAATAAATTCATATTGACTTCTATTTCGTTGACATGGGTGGAGCTATTTGCAAAACTAAACTGACAACAAACGTACTTTCATTACTCCTTTTTATCGCAAGATAATTAAAATTTTGTATGATTTACAAATGACATTCATTCTTTTAAAATTCTTGATAATGTTTATTACTTTCATTATGTAGGTAACGTAATCACCTCATTACTATATTTATATAACAGTAATTACTTTAGATAATGTTGATTCTTTATTAGATAGTAGTTATACACGTACGCCTTTTTATTTAATATTATTATCTCGAATTTCTGAGTGACCTTGTTATTGACCGTAAAACCTATCTCTTCGATAAAGTTAGTTATCTACCTATAATGTATTTGTGTTGTCCTTCAATGAATAAAAAATATATTTTAAGATTCTCTCACATTTATTGGTTTATGACAATCTACCTATATGACTTTAACCTTTTAAATTAAAAAATAAATACTTTCAGTTTCAATTATTCAAATTTTTATCCGACAATAACATTAAACTAATAAATGTCTAAAAAACAATAAAAAACCTAAATAATAAAAAATATATAACAACAAACTAAAATGCTAACTCTCCTCGTCCCATATTTTCCTTATGTCTACCAAATATTAGCCGGCTAAAGAATTAATAATTTAGTTACATTATGCCAAACATCACACTAGAAGAGAAACCTAAATTTAGCCAATTTATCTTTACACCTATAATTTATATATCTAAACGAGAGAGAGTATACCGTGCAAATTTTTTTTTTATATATTGTGCTTATCTGACACAGTTTTGAAAAAAACACTAGATTCTGTCTTCCATAAAAAATATGAGTATTGCCTATAACAAATACCTCCGAAAATAATTATTGAATAACGTAATAAAATCATGAATTTTGTTAATGAAACAGCTTAATTCTACTTAAAATCAAAGCACATTTAAGTTATGTCAATGGCATCCAAACGATCCAATATAAAATAAAAATTACATAGGCAAAATTGCTGAAATTCTTAATAAAACGAACATAACACTATTACAGAATTTCCAATAAGTCTGATTTAAAAAAAGACAAAATTTTTTCAGCACGCCCAGTAGTTAATGGTACATTTACTGTAATTTAAAATTAAAATCCTTTCAGTTGATTCGGAGATTATGTTAATTTATGCAGATGGAAGCTTTTTACCTAAAACATTTTAAGGTCGAGAGGTTTAAACAACTTCGATTTGAGGTCACGCCCAGTTAATTTTGAAGGGAATTTGGGGCCTTTGATGCTCTTTTATTTTTTAACAAATTGTGTTAGCATATTTTGTCGTTGTTCTGTTGATTGTATGGAATCAGTTGTATTTACTCTCGTTACGTAAATCATAAAGGATTCTAATATTCTATTTGCCCTCTGCCGTTCCTCTGCAACATGTGTGAGATTATTTATTTTATGTGTAGCTATTCTAATTTGTATACAACGTGTGGATAGTGGTTACTACTGTCAATATGTATACACGGAGTTTAGCTGTTGTGTCGAGTATTGTGAGTTCGATATCGACATATGCAAGACCAATAACTATTTCGATAATCTTAAATAACGTATAATCCTAACTTACCGTAAGCGACACTTTCAATTAAATTTCTAAGCAATAAAATATTTTGCACTGCCAGTTCTCATGACTTTAGGTCAACACATAAGCAGTATACAAATATCCTGATAGCTTCTTTTGTTAATCTTGCCGTTCATTATCTAAATAATTAAATAAGTTTTAATTCTTGGCAAGTAGACAAAGAATTAAATGCAACATTCTACAATTTCATACTCAATATTTTTAATTTGCAGGGTTTCACAGTCCGTGGTTACGACCCGTCATCAGAAGCGTTAAACACAGCCGCCAAGAATGGCGTTACTACTGCCAAGTCTATCGCAGAAGCCGTCGAAGGCGTCGATGTTGTTGTATCCATCCTGCCTAATAATAAAGTCGTGCTTGAGGCTTACCTAGGAGCTGATGGTGTCGTGAAACATGTAAGTATCTCGTATTCTGTGGTATATTTACCCACTCGGGCGAAGTCGCTGGCCACAGCTAGTTTGTAATAAAAATCAACTCAGTTAACATAATTAGTAGAGTTCATAATTTTTCACTCTGCAGAAGTCACTTAGATTAGTACTTGCTCGGTTTAAAACTTACAATGCACATGCGAGACGGATGTCTTACGTGCTACACAAAGTTTTAATTGCAAAGACTGAAACTGGAAGCGAACTATTATAAACCGAGTTATAAGCCATATTTCAAACGTGCATCCAAATTTTAAAGCTTGACTCAACTTAAAAATCTTTGACTAAGAACTAAAATATGTTAAATATAATTGGACAACTGTAAAAGCTAATGTATTATTCTCTTTGGTTTCTAGTCCCGTAAAGGAGCGCTCCTCATAGACTCCAGCACAGTGGACCCCAACGTACCTAGACAGATTCTGCCAGTCGCTCTCGAGAGTGGAAAAGGTTTCACGGACTCACCTGTTTCTGGAGGTAAATTACTATGATTCTTAGTAATATATATATAATAATATAATATAATAATATAAATATAATATTATATCTAAACTAAAGAGAAAAGATTTTATTTTTTGTATGTTTAACTAAAAACCTCGTCACCAATTAAAAAAATTCGGCTATTTATTATTATGTTTACCAATTTTTTCAGTCATTTCAGAATTTCAACATTTTAAATAGTAAATCTGATATTTTTCGTAGTAGTTTGTTGTAAGATAGAATAAAAGTTTTGATACCGAAGCGAAGCAAGGGTGGACCTGTAGTTTATACATACAAAGACAAAATGTAGAAATATCCTTATTAGCAAATATAGTCCCAGCTCAAGGCAAAAGTCCCTGGGAGAAAGCATGAACAGTATTCACCACGCTTGCGTAGGCAGATTGGCAATACGTATCTTATATATACCTTAGATACCTTTAAAAAAGAAATTCTGGTACTTGACCTGTTTGACTTCTCTTTTGTACAGAAACCACTAGGCAAATTATAATTTGAACAGTTCGCTAAGACTTTTAGTAGTTCATGTATCTAGATTTTTTAAATTCTATAACCAAAACCTATACAATTTTAATCCAAAATTTAGGAACGAATACATAAACGACCACTTGATTTCAGTATATTTAAATCTTTTTATTAATGCACATTACCGTTATCATAGAAACCGGTACGTGATTTTATTTACTTTATAACATTCGATATCGTTATCTCAATGTTATATAAACCTGGCTCAGGCGATCATTTCAATGCATTTCTTATATTACATCACGTTAAGGTCATGAACTATCGTCATCAATGTCTGTTCATCTGGTTCGTTTTTTAATCTTAGTTTTTTTTAATTAGAAAGTACTACTCCCTTCTGCAGATCAGTAGTTCCTTATACAATTTGGAGACGCTAGTTAGAGCTTGCTAGCGCACAAGATTTTAAGGATAGCCATTTATTTGTTGCTCTTCTGTGTGTTTCTTTGTCTTTAGATTTAATCACATCGCCATCAGGGAACTTACAAATTACATCTAAAACTTTTGAGCTGCCAATACAAAGGATTTTAGGTATACGATAAAATTAAATACAGGACAATTACTCTCCCTCACTTAGACTTTTACTATCGGTTGAACATTTCACCACACAAGACAAATTTATAACCTCATAACGTACATTGAATATTTTGTTATTTAGTATTGTTCACCGTAGTCGCAAGGTGATTTTACGAGATAATGTTTTGGTGTGTGTCTTGTTGGTTGTACTTAAATAAATTAATAAATAGAAAGTTAAGCACTTTAATAGAAGAAAAAATAAATTCTGTAATTCATGCCTTTTTAAATCAGTTTCGCCTGTAGTGTCACAGGTGTGTTTGTGATATGAAAAATAAGATAATATAAGTATGTTTTTGATTAAACAATTCTAAGATTGTTAGATTAGATATGACGGAATCCATAGCAACGAGGAATATTCTTACAATTATACACGCACCTAGAAACACCGACTGCTATTGAAGAGTTGTCAGCAGATAAAGTTGAATTAATGTTAATAATGTGGTAGCACCACTATAAACATGTTGACATCGGCAATTGAGGCAATGTCAATTGTATTGCTCACACACACGCTCATCTTTATTACGCGTGTTTCAAATGTTTGCTACATAATTTGGTCAGGGTTATAAGATCTCTACATTCAGTTATCAATACTATCATCTAGAATATTCAGAATAACGAAATCTACTTTTTATAAAAGTATTGTCACTAAAGGACCTGATTTTACTCTGAAATTTTTAACAAAAACATATGCCAATCTTTTAAAGTTAATGTTCTTTGTCATGTATGTTACTTGTTGTCTGAATTTATTTTAGATGACGCATGGCAGTTCAGAATATTACGTCAAAAAGCTTTATAATTGCTATGGTTTTAAAAGTTTAATTGAGAAAAAGTTCTGATTGAGAACTTTATTGTACCTGTAATACAATATACTTATTAAACTATGTTACTAAACCATGTGACACTATATTCTAAAATCAATATGGCGTTGACTAGAAACATTTAGATTTTTGTTTCTGGCGCCACTTTTTATTTATAAACTTCAAAATTTGTCTTTCCAGGTGTTATGGGCGCACAAAACGCAACTCTCGCATTCATGACTGGAGGTCGCAAAGAGGACTTCGAGCGGTCACTCCCTCTACTCAAGGCTATGGGTGCCAAGCAGTTCCACTGCGGAGACATCGGCGCCGGACAAATCGCGAAGCTTGCCAACAACATGCTGATGGGCATCACTGGGATGGCCACTGCTGAGTGCATGAATATGGGTATTAAGTACGTATATCCGTATACTTTATTATTTTGTGTTAGAGGGTTTTGAATGGTTGAAAAATCTGTAATACCAGCTGTTATATAAAAGAAATAACATGTATTTTACTGTACAAGTGATATTCGTTTGTCTCACCGACACAAGTTGTATGAGTAAATTAATTTTTCAGTGTATTGTGTAGCAAACAAGCAGTGTATTGTGTAAAAAACAAGCTTCCACCAGCATTTAAATACACGTTAGCTAGAAGTCGAAACACAAATAACCACAATCTGCACAGCAAATTAGTAGTAAAACCTAACAGACAAACAAAATTCTTACTTACTATGAAACGTGTTTCGTGACGTCAGCACGTCACAAACTAACACTACATAAGCAAGCTAATCTTATAGATAACACTATGTTTACTGTTACTATTTGATATAGATAAAATATAAATAAAAAGAGCTGATAAAACTGTCACATACACCGAGCTGACTATTTATTTTGTTAATAGTTTAAACGTCTTAAAATACAATGATAATGGAAATTGAATTTGAGCCATATTGTTAAGACGTTACAGCTTAGATTACAGGTAAAAATTATATAAACAACAATATTTTTTATTTGTAACTCAAATGCTCTAGGCTATTTTTAACCTAAGTAACGCCAGCCGTGGGTCAGTGTGAAAACATACGGCAATTTACTCTTGTACGCGGTGAAAACAGTTTATAGTTCTATATAATAGCTTTAAGCTGATTTGGTTCGATCTATTTATCGAAACCTCTGCTTCCCAGGTGGAATTGCGAGCAACTCATAGAGTAAAGTAATATGGAGCAACTCCATACAAGAGCACAGATAAGAAAATGCACAGAAAAAAAATAAAACTTAAGCGTCATATTCAGGCCAGTTTTAATATATTAATATTTTTTTCCAGAGCCGGTTTGGACCCTAAGATTCTTCTCGACGTGTTGAACAATTCTTCAGCTCGTTCATGGTCCACTGAGGTCTACTGTCCTGTTCCCGGCCTGATACCCACCGCCCCATCAAGCAGAAACTACGAAAACGGTTTTAAGAACGATCTTTTTGTTAAGGTATGTTATTGGCACCTTTTCTTGTGATATCGTTTTTTCGAGTTTTGGTATGTCTATGTCTAGCAATTGATACAAAGGAATCCGGAAATGAAATGAGTTCTTTATAACATTTTTGTTCTTATTCAGACTTAACCTAATTGTAGATAGGTTTCTATCAAAATTACTTCACTCTGTCTCAGCAGTCAGGCGGTTATATCGCGCACCGCCACGATAGGCGGTCATGCAGATCTCATGTCGCATTAGTCTCTAAGAAATCACAACACAAGCACTGACCAAAGATTCCAAAGACATCAAGGCCTACCGCGGCTGTGCTCGGTGCGGCGTGATAACCGCCTCAGTGAGGTCCAGCAGTGATTGACACCAATTCAAAATCTTAGTCAGATTCCACTATCGGGTGGCTTACGCTACGTCCTACGTAGGCGGTTTAAAGTGAAGACGATAATGAAGCGATGACACGCGAATTCAGTGCGATGCGGTGCGGCGCCGAGGCTATGTCCTACGTGCACGCGAATCGTCTCGCACAGCATTATAACCAAACAAAAACACGACGGCATCGCGGCACCGCATCCAGTTCGCTCGAAAATATCAA
Organism: Parascotia fuliginaria; assembly: GCA_963082885.1. Classification (NCBI taxonomy): domain Eukaryota; kingdom Metazoa; phylum Arthropoda; class Insecta; order Lepidoptera; family Erebidae; genus Parascotia; species Parascotia fuliginaria. Next base: position 16,458,581 of record OY720178.1, read on the forward strand.
GCTAACTGATCGCGTTCGCTTCATTTCGCTGCGTTTGGTCACGTAGGCCACTTCAATAGGTTTCAACTGTTTGTTATTTTCGCGCCGTGCAGCTCCGCTTCGCGTTCGCGTCTAGATCGCTCACGGAAGACGTCGCGTTAGTGATATGATATTTCAAGCTATGCTTAAATTTAGGTATGTAGTTTGTTACATCTTTACAATCAGCCTCCAGTCGCCTATTACCTTGTGAAATATACATTTTCGTTTCGTTACGCATAAAATAGTATAAAAACTTTTCTGAAGAAATAAGGTGTAAGCTTAATAGAACTTAATATAATCGTATCAAAAACTGTTCGCGCGTCGACAATTACCAAAATATTGTACGGAAGGAGCTTAAGAGTCACTTATAGGCTTACGAGCTTCATTCCTAATCCTTTTCATGTGGCAATCATTGAAACTGATAAGAAGCGAGGAATCCTTAAATGATTTTTCTCAAGCGCGTGTGTTTTTTTTTTGAACTGTAAAGAGTCTCCAAATAACATACCTTCAGTGGAAAGAGGCTTAAGTAGAAGTACGAAATTAGAAATCTATATTGCCTGTCAATGCGTCCTTAGCATCTGTTGATCAAACAAAATATTTAGGTGTAGTATTAGATAAACATTTAAATTTCAAAATGCATATTAACCTTCTTACATCTAGAGTCCGCAAATTAATCTTTATATTTAAAACTCTCCGTTATGTAGCAAACCTAAAGATTGTAAGATCTGTCTATTTTGCCTTATGTTCCTCTATTGTTACATACTGTATCTCCTGTTGGGGCCGTGCTGCGAAAACTATTTTGATGCCATTGGAAATTGCTCACAGAGCCATCATGAAGGTTGCAACTTTCCGACCTATAATGTTTCCTACCAGTGAGTTGTATAAAGACTGAGGCATTCTTAATAAATGAAATGAAATGAAATATATGTTTATTCATTTAAGTTAATTAAATTAACACTTATGAACGTCAAAGTTTACAAAATGTCAGCAAATTAACCTACAGCCAAACAAGACTTAAGTTAAGACAACACTTTATATTACAAACGATTTTATTACAACATACGCAAAACCCCGTATAAAGAAACTACCAAGCGTCGGAAAGACAAAATATGCACACTACCGCGAGCACGAACATCCTTTTTTAAGAGATTTTCGTCTTACCAAGGCCCGTCTCTCTACAATAAAGTAAGCAAGCACTGTTCAATTTACAGTCTGTCGTATATTGAGTGCAGAAAGGCTGTATTTTCATTCCTCCTAGCAAAAACCTATGATGAGACGGAAAGAATCTTATACTAGTCGTTAATAGCTATTTGTCTACATGTTCAATAAAATTAATAATATAAACATATCACATACACATACTTACATTTACCTATCTTATAATATACTAGCTGACCCGGCATACTTCGTTCCGTCTAACAGTCGATCTACATTACTTTATTTTTCTAAAATAAAAGATTTTTTCTAAAATAAACGTAACCTAAGTTACTTCCTATTACATCAACTACCTGCCAATAAGTCCCCTCAAAATCGGTCCAGCCATTTCAGAGATTAGCCGGAACAAACAGACAGACAGACAGGCAGTCAGATAAAAATTGTAAAAAATGTTATTTTGGTGTATGTACCGTATATATATTCATATACATGTAGTTAAAACGGATATTTCAATATTACAAACAGACACTAAAATTTTATTATATGTATAGTTTATACACAATTTAATACGCTAGACTTAGGTACCAAACATAACACACACACAGACGTCCGACACTCATAACTTGTACCACACATCACACACGATGACACGACCAAGACTTAAGTCAAATATCGTCCATCACAGACATAACATATCTACCAATAAAACCAACACTTACACCAAGCACCACTCATCACATCAGACATGCATTACACATACTTTATATAAATACTTTACATCACTTTTTCATAAATACTTTATTTTGTCAAAAGTTTTATGTACTTACCCTCATGATTTAACAAATCTAATCTGGAATTCACTTTGGTATAAATTGTCATACTTGTGCTAAATACCCACTATGTATTTTAATCATGTTTTATTATTTTAACCTCAACCAACATTTGTTTTTAATCGTTATATATAATGCCCACCGATTCCTGTACAAAACACATAAACACACATATTATATTCACCTACACTTAAACATGAATATTTATCATAAGTTTGCTTGAAAGTTAAATACCACAAAAATATTATTTTCTTTTATTTTTCTTATAAATTATTATGTCATGCTTTGTTATTAAGTTGTAGTAAAATATTCTAGACTACTGTGTACGGTATTAATAATTATCCAAAAGGAGCGGCACTGTATTCCTTAACACAGGTTATTGAATAACCTATTTTTTTTTTTTTTTTTTTTGTAGTATAGCCTACCAAAGTGACTCCACCCCGCCTGATGATAAGCAGTCAGTGGAATCCAGAAGTGGCGGCCACTATACCAAAAGCTATCGTTTTAAACTGCTGGTATGGTGGCCTCCACTATGGCGGCTGGGAATGGGGTTAGGGGAAGGAAATGAGGGACGTGAGGAAAGAGGAAAGGGGGGAAATTGGGCCTCCGGCGCTCTCACTCACCGAACGAAACGCAGTAGTACGGATACTACTACTCTTAAGTCGATCTTCTATGAGAGGGTAGTACTTCCCCGGACGGTCCGGCCCATTCATGCTGAAATCAGCGTGGATCTACTACCGTAAGCCTACCGTAAGCGTACCTAGCTTGGAATTCACACCACTGTTATTGTAGTTTTAGTGCACTGTATTTATTTTGTAAATTTACTTGTACTACAATGTTTGTGATGATGAATAAAGATTATTATTATATTATTATTATTATTGTAGGTATAACACTTATGCAATTTTGTGGTTCACTTTTAATTCCACGTCTAATTCTGATATACTTTTGTTCCCAGGACTTGGAGTTGGCCAGTGGCTTAGCCCTGAACGTCCGCACTCCCATTCCTCTCGGAGCTCTCACAACACAACTTTACCGGGTCGCTCAGTCCCGCGGTTATGGTCAAAAAGACTTCTCCTACATCTACCAGCTCTTGAAGAACGAAGTAGATAACAAGTAGTCAATTTAATATAGCATAGTAAAATGTTAAGAACATACTTTGTTTTATTTTAATCAACTCAAAACTAATTAAGGCTTAATGATAATCACCTCGTGTTACGTGTTTCGTTTTGCAGACTTCACAACTCTTCAACCCCAATGACCATCAATAAAAGATGGCAAAGGTAGCCAGCAACCAATGGACGAGGACGGATTATGATGACGAATTTGATCGTGTATACAATGCGTGAGAGTTTGTTTGTTAGTTTGATCATTTAAATGCGCTGATCTCTAGAACTACCAGTCCGATTGATTGCCCAGTTATTGAAGAAGATTATATATGCCATGTAACATTAGCTACTGGCGACGGGTGCAGAGCAGTAACCAAAGACGCGGGGGAAACTGCGCTGCGCGAAGCTGGTCTATACTAATAAAGCAGAAGAGTTTTTTGTTTAAACGCTTTAATCTCTAAAACTAACAGTCGGATTTAAAAAAAAATGTTTTAGCATTGGATAGCCCGGTTCTTGAGAAAGGTAATAGGCTAACATCACGCTACGAGCGACAGGAGCAGAGCAGTAACCAAAGGTGTAACTTAACGCGGGTGAAACCGCACTGCGGACAGCTAGTTTATGGCTAATTGTAAAAGTGTGTCAAGAAAATAAAGTAAATGAGACTCACTTGTTCAATCTTGATGAGCAATGGCAAGCACGTCAATACGAAGTAAATTATCTGGAAAAGAAGATTTGGAAATATTTAGCAGAGCTGGCTTAGTATACAAAGTAAGGATTACCGTGAAACTCTATAAGGTACTTCTATATGCGGTAGCAACTAGAAGCGAGGTGGCTACTCATTTAAAACGTTCGTTTTAATCTCTGTAAGGGTTACTTTACATTGGTTTGCCGAGATTCAGATTTTCAAATGTATTATTCAGACCTTTCCACGGCGTGATAACCAGTGTAACTAGTAACTGGTTACATCGTGTGTTCTATGAGCGTGGATGTAAGAGTTTGCACTGCACCATTGATCTGCATACATATATGTATACTAGCTTCCCGCAGCGCGGATTCATCCACGTCTTTGGTTACTGCTCTGCTCCTGTCACCAGTAGCGTGATGTTACATAGCCTATAACCATCTTTAAGAACTGGCCTATCATACGTAAAAATAATTATTCTAATCCAAGCGATAATTCCAGAGATTAGTGCGGTCAAACAAACAAAATAGATTACTTTATTACTTCGTGATATTTGTATATTAAGTATTTCAGAAAGTACTTCTTTGTTTTTTAATTCAAATAATAAAAAACAAAATTTTCGTTCATTGTTTTAAACAAAAGATAGATCATATGAGTCAGTGTAGAGCAATGAACCATTGGCCTCTGCTCGCAATACTTTCGGAACTAGTTTTCAGCGGACAAGTTCAACGCTAAAGCTCGCGAACTACAATTCCTTGGTTTTAATAAGTCGTAGTTTAAGTCCCCTGCTAGAACTTGGAACTACTTTCCGCTGCACGAGTTTTGTACAACAGCACACAAAAGTCCCTTGTTTGCAGTACATATTAGGAACCATTTTCCTCTGTGCGGTTTTAATAAAAGTTCTCCGTCTGTACCTACCGGGCTTTAAAGTCAGGAAAGTTTCAAAATATTCACAAAATATTCGTTTAAAATTGGATCAGGAAATATGATTCAACTTTTGTAATAATATCAGGATGGATTTGGATTTCAGGACCTTTATTGGTAACATATTTATGTCTGGCCAGGCAATGCGCTCGCATGTAGCCATAAACTAGGATTATTTTGCATTTTTAAGCATAAGCCATGGTTAGAAGCTTCAAAAGAGTATAAGGCTTGTAAAGAGTGATATATTTTTATCATAAACATATCATAGACGTACATAAACTGATTTCACATATCAATATTTAGACAAAGGTGATTATGTCTTTTTACGGAACAAAAAAATAATCGCCTTATTATATATATATTCGTCTTCGTCATGCTCGTAAACGTAGCATAGTAGCACTCGGCTACATGAGATAGAGGGGACAATCCTAGCATGTCATGCTTCTATCAAACCGAGTACTTACGCTACCAGTGTAGGGTTGAACCAGAGCTTGACAAAGAGCTATACTGAAAACTATTAGGTACTAAATGCAATATTACTATCTCACACACAATTACTGTGTCTTAAGATACAGGATTACCTACCCTAGTTTAAGAGACAGGGTAAAAAAAAAATATATACAGATTTCTGCAACACCTATGTTAGCAAATCTATAACTTTTTGTGAATAAATAAATAAATTATTAAATTATTAATATTGTACTAAAGTAATATGTCCCACAGTGTACAATAATCCTAACAGCAGTAACGGCTTAGCAACTAGGATCTTTACCATTAGTGCAACATTGTTTCGCAATTGTGACGAGTGTATCTGATGGTACGTACTGCTGAATGACGTCATCTAGCGCATTTGTTACGTCACAATGTAAAGGGAAATTATTAAACTGATATAATAAATACTTTTTGAAAATGTGTGAATATAGATTTATGGCGGAGCACAGTTCGCACAACTTATCTATTATCAGAATGGTTACTAGGTACTTATTACTAACTAGCTGCGCACTGCGGCTTTACCCGCGTCGAAAATGGTATGTGTTTATGTAACTCGACTCGTAACCAAACCGATTGTCGGGATAAAAGTATCCTATGTTCGTCTCCAAGTTTGTCTGTAAACGACTAAACCGTTCAGTTTCAGCCGTTTAGGCGTTGAGTGGTAACAAACACACACATACACAATCTTTCGCATTTACAATAATATTAATAATATAATAATACTATTAATATTATAAATGCGAAAGTTTGTGTGTGTGTGTTTGTTACCACTCAGCACCTAAATAGTTGAACCGATTCTGATGAAAATTGTCATGTAAGTAGAATCGTTGCCGCAGACGGACATAGCCTACTTTTTATCCCGAAAATCGGGCTGGTTCCCGAGAGAGACGAAAATTAATTTACGCGCGCCCGAAGCCGCAGTGCTTATCTAGTTTATATTATTAGTAAGACAGTAATATGATTTTACTAGCTGTTGCTCGCAGCTCCACCCGCGTGAATGTCAGTTATCGCATAATATATTTTTATTAATCATAAACATGTCTTATATGTTGTTCCCCACGGTCTATTCTATCCCTATACCAAATTTTATGCAAATCAGTTCAGTGGTTTAGGCGTGAATGCGTAACAGACAGACAGACGGACAGAGTTACTTTCGCATTTATAATATTAGTATATGGAGGTATGTATTAGTTTCATCACTACTACGAAAACTGGAAACAAAATTTCAACATTAAAAAACGTAACGCAAATATTACGGATACTACATACTCTTACGTCGATCTTCTATGAGAGGTCTTTCTTCCCATACATTTTCGGGAGCGTTTCCCTTCCACTTCACACAGTTATTAGCTACAACCTCAGTTCGTCCTATTTAAGTATAAAAGGAGTCTTACGTATCAGTAGCCTCTATAATTGGGCACAAAAGTCATTGTTCTTTTAATATTAAACAACGGAAGAGAAAACCCTTCCAATTTAGAGCGAGATCATTAAATTCGAAAATTTGATCTATTTCAATGATTGTGGCAACTCTTTTAACCGTTTAAGGTATTTCCATTTCAAATCAATTTAAACGACAAGTCTCACAACCTTCATGAGGTCAGCACGTTCGTTTCTCAAACTTGAACCCTTTACGCCATCAATTATTACCTATTTTTCAGTGCAGAGCTTTATGCACTGTTTTGTTTTACTGCAAATATCGGACACGCATGTGACCCACGATAAGGTAACCTTCCTCGGTTAATTCAGTCCATTTCTATTATAACCAACCAAGGATCTACTACCGTACAATTGTTTAGTTTATTTGTCTATAAAATGGATAACTTAACATCAAATAGGACATGTTCAAACAACTACTACTGCTCCAACAAAAAGCCTACAGAAATGGGGTTAAATTGCTAAAAATTCAAAACAATAGCTCCAAAACTCAAGCAATAAAAAAAAACATTTAAAAGCTGTAGGTTTGCGTTTTCATCCAACCTGGCACACATGGTGCGAGCTAACGGAAAAATGAAATAAAAGTAATTTTATTCAAATTTAGATCGGATGTCGACCCTATCTCACGGGCTATGCCGGGGGGTAGTTATGTGTGGGGTAAATGTCATGTACCTACCTAATATACCTAGTATGATTGAATTCAATACATTCCGAGCAGTAAAATATGATGAGCTTCATAAAAATTTGAGCTCATAAATAAAACGGTGGAGGTATTATAATTTTATTACAGATAATCTAATTGAATTTAGTATTTTTAGACCTGTTGGTTTAGTATCTATCGAATTTTTCATTACAGGAATAAAATACTAAGTGTCTTCTTTTTTATCCTTGCTTCCTTATTTTAATTGTAACCAACCATAAATCATTATGGTGCTATATCCTCGGCCATTCAAGTAGACCTCTGGACATCTGACAGGCCGTTCACTGACAAAAGTCGTGGTTCACGGGAGAATAACATGCTATTTACGTATATATATCTAAACTAATATTATAAAGAGAAAATATTAGATTTTTTTTTTGATTTGTTTGATTAAACTCAAGATCTACGTAACCGATTTAAGAAACTCTTTCATCTTTTGAAACCTACAAATATGACAACGTAAGCATAGAGTAACATAGGCATACTTTATTATGTTTATCAAATTTTTTGAGTAGTTTTCATAGTTTTAATATTTAAAGGCATTAAGTCCGCCTTTACATGTATGTGTATAAAGTTTAAATAAATAATGTGCCCTTCTAAATTTGAATAATGCAATACGTCACTATTGCTATGATATTTTATATAGGCGTTTATTGTGAGATTGAATGAAACTTTTGATACCGAAGCGAGGGCTATTTAAACATAAATAAGTATGTATATTTGTTCTTAAATAACAATAGAAATATTTTATCCTAAACAGTTTTGCCCGGCTAAGCTTGGCAAATTTTCATTTCAGAAACTTGAATTGATTCGACAACGCTCCTAACTTTGACGTTACTTGAACAATATTTTAACATGTCTCTCAAAAAGAGAACCGTGACTGATATAAAGTTAAATACGACTTTAATGATAACAATAGCCTTTAATACTCTTATAATCTGGACTAAAAGTTCAGTAAAATGCAGGCTAAAATATACATAATGATTACGATCCTCTGATGAATAGAAGCAAATATTTCTTCATTTAAAACTGTCACATGAATTTAAAATTGATGGCCATTAAACAGCATGGGTCAACGCTTCAAACAAAATAATCTATCACGTAATTTGTTTCCTTTATCACGCTGTCGGAAAACCTCCTCGAAAATTCTAGAAAAATCTCTTTCGTAACACGAGGGTACGACAAAAAAAAAAAACTGTGCTTTATATGGTCCTGACTTTCATTTATTACCAGTCCACATTAACGTAAGAACTCCTTTGTGCGAGAAAAATATGATTATGACATGGACCGACCTTCCTATTGTCCTTTATTCGATTTTTCCCTCCGAAAAACTGACAATATGGCGAACCTTTTTGCTGGTCGTAAGCCTTGGCGGGAAAATTAAAAAAGGTGCGCTTTTAACCGTGTTAGAATTATTTTATGATGTCATTTGTTTGTGAAACCGGATCGTTGGTTATGATTTTGTATCTGTGTTTATTTTTGCGGCAGTAAAATTTGACGAGGGGAGATTTAAATTATAATTATGGGTGTCAGGGGATAGACATTGATCGATTACGAGGAAATTAAATGTCGCTATATCGTGTTGGATGTAATTTGCATGTGTTTTATTATATTTTGGCTGATCCTGATCTCTTAGGCTCAGCGCAGACAGACAGGAGCGGAGCGGAGAGGATTTTATTAAGGCAATTCAAAATCAACTTTAAAGTTATTGAAATAAAGTGCATATATGCTTGAACCTGGCAATAAATGCTCGCGCGTCCTCAAAAATACGCGGGAATATATATTATGCACTTTACATGAATAATTTTTAAGTTGACTTTCGTGTGCTATAATAAAATTATCTCCACTGCGCTCCTCTCTGTCTGCGCTGAGCTTAAGCTAACACTGCTATTTCAGAACTACCAAATTCAAACACTTTCGTTCTTTTAGTAATCGTGATGGATTACATCACCGTAATTTAGACAGCTTTAGACTTCGCTGTATGAGTTTTTTAACTCATAATCTTTGACACGATATACAACGAGTACCTATTTTGTTAGTTAAGTTCTCATCTATTCTGTATCATAACTCGTGTGTGGCTTATTATGCGTGTGAATTTTGCTTGGTTTACATTATAAATAAGCGTTTTTGTAATCGACGTTTATAGTCATCTAATCTTTCCACAAATATTTAAGTAGGGAAATACTTCCCTAATTCCTTTAATTTAAAATTAACGACTATCACTCTACTAGAAGCGAAGTTAGAATAGTTTATATTGTATCTTGCAACAATCAAAAACAAAATGGCTGCCAATTAAAAATTACATCTACAAAACTAGGGAAAAGGTGTGCAATGTTTTTTTTCTTATAAATACTATAGTGTAAAATAGCTAAAAGTACCTATCTAGCTTGTACTTTGTAGAGCAACAAAACGGTTATAGTTTCGTAGTTTGCAAAACTCGTAGGTTAGGTACTGAGCTTGCTGAGTAATTGCTGTTGGTAACTCGGTACTTTAACTCTCTAAAGCGGCGAACAGAGAAATTTTGTATTGTATTTGGTGTATAATGTATTATTAATAATAGCCCAACTGCAGAAGTTAGGAAGGGTAATGTTTTTCGAGTGTATGTATGTATGTGTGTATGTCTATTTCTTTGGCACGCTCTACAGCCTAATAATTGGCTTGATGGATTTTAACATAATATGAGGTTCGTATTGATTGTTTTAATAATATATTTTACTTGCATTAACATTACTATTGTTATTTTTTGTTGCTTCTTGAAGGCGAAAAATATAATGAAAATAATCAGGATCTTACTAAAGTTCATTGGTTATTGATATACGTACCGCTAATAATTAGTAATTAGCTAATTGCAAATATAGATATTTTTTTAGGATAACGACTTGCCTTGTCTGAAATTTCACAACGACAAAAATCTAGAGCTTTTCCCAATACAGTATACTTAGTTATTTATTTTTAATTTCAGCCTTTGAAGTGGACTTTAAAACGCATCTCATGAAAATCACTTTTATTTACTTATTCTTATTCTAAACAAATGATGCAGACGTACAATAACGGTCGGAGCACACGATGCGTTGCGGCGACGCACCGGGCAGATTTTGCCGTATAGGCGGGCACACGAGCGGTGCGGCACCGCAACATTGTTATTTCGCAGCGGTGCCGCCATCGGCTCAGCAGTGTGACAGTCTGTATAAAAATAAATCGTAAAAGATGACTAAGCGGTTCCACTCCGACGTCGCACCGCACTCATCCCTCCCCGCCTTGTCTCGGCGGTTGCAAGTTCGGTGTGGCGCCGCAACGCATCGTGTGACATGCCACAGATATTTCTATGTATCGCGACGCAGCGACACCGCTCCGGTACCACACCGCCACCGCAACGCATCGTGTGCCCCGGCCCTAACAGCACTATATTGAAATATCTTTAACATGAACACGACCGTACAAAGACTGAAGCAACAAGCGATTCACGAAATGTAACTATTACCTACATGAAAACATTAATATTCTACCCCACCCAAAAACCATGTATAAATAAATAAATAAGCTCACCATAAAAATAGAAAAAAAAAACAATTGAAATTAATACGAGAACAAGGTTTCTATTTTTTTATATTCACGTCGACGCGGCCAAGTACAAATTAGTATAATAAAAGAGATTTGATTACTAATTTATACATTTAAACCTAAAGACTTTTCCCCTGTTCCCTATATGTTAGTTGTCAGAGAGTTACATTCTTTTGTACATTTTTTTACTGAACATAGAATAAAGTTTATAGTCGTAATAAAAGTTGCGAGACGGGATTGTTTTAACACAAATGCCTGCCTAAAAGTGCCATCAATTTAGGAAATTAAATAAAAATGTACTAGAATTGCGAATCCCAATGTTAGGGCAAACACTATAAGTATTTCGATCACGTTCTTCTTTCCCACAAAAGAAAATTAAGGGGGGTCCGTGTTACATTTTTCGGCGTACTACAGTATATAAACTGTATCTATCGGAAAATTCAAATGTTATTCGTGTCACGATCGCCCATTACTTGCCAACAGTGACTTCCAATTTCTAACAACACAACACTATTAGATATACATACTTTAATAGTACACCCGAAAGTAAACTCTCTAGGATAAAAAATAAAGGTGAAATTGTAAACAAGGGTCTTGGAATTGCGATGTTTCGGTACGGTAATGTACAACATCGTAACGTGAAAATTTTAAATTTCGTGTTTAAGTGAATTTTTATTGAGAATCCTTATTTTTATTGGGCGTATTCCAAAATGTTGCGCGGCAGCATGGAACATTTAAAGTTTATTAGGGGCACTGTACCTATGCAGTTTATGTAAAATGCACTTATCTTCTTAGTGTGGTAGCGGTAGCGTCTAGAGAGACACACCACTTTTGAGGTACTTTGTATATTACATACTTACATTAATCTGGCTAATTTTATTTTTGTTAGGTATTTGTATTTTTAGTACCATAAGCGGTACACTTATGATAGAAGATCCTTAAAGATTTCAACATGTATGGGCCGGATCGACTACCCTAGAATATTGCGTATCTTCGATGAACAAGAGCGCTGGAGGTCCAATTACTTTTTTTCATTATCCTTCTCCTTTGACGCTCGGTAACGGCTTGGTTGGCAGTCTTTTTGCCCGACTGCCGAAGTCAAGGAGGGTAATGTTTTTCGTATGTATGTATGTCTATTTCTTTGGCACGCTTTACAGCCTAAATGGCTTAATGGATTTTAACATACGAGGTATCATTACTAGTCATTAGATTCGTATTAATTGTGGCAGTGACATAAGGTACATATTATTTCAATGTAGCGTCAGCACGAAAAAAATGGGTTTCTTTCTTTTAATTTGTTTTAGGACGGCATTTTGTTTTTTAATAATATATATATAATATATTCACTTGTATTCAAGAAACTGTGACATGCATTCTGTGAATACTCGAGGTAAACATAAGTTAGTTGGTACATACCATCGCCTACATAAAGTAAACAACACATTTGCGGGTCTTGGTGTACGCTTTTATAATAAACTACCCATTGACGTTTCGAATCTACCCTTAGAGAAATTCAAACAAACTGTTAAAAACCGTCTTATTCAAAAGGGTTATTATAATATTAATGATTATTTAAATGATAAAAGAGCATGGGTATAGTTGCTCGTTTAATGCAAGATTAATGTTATATTGATTAATTATTATTATTGTAGTTATATTGACTTTGATTAACATTATATAATTATAGGAAAATTTAAAAAAAAAAAAAAATATTGACTATTGCAGTAAAAGTTTGATGTGAAGTGAATGCATATCATGATCATTATGAACTCATAAGACATAACATTTTATTATGGTTCTTTTTACCACCCATGCCTTGCATTGTCATGCTCACTAAAATGTCATGGCTTGTGGTGTCGTATTGGCCGGGTCATCACCTTCCCTCTAATATGGCGAAGGTGATGATGGCTGGTCTGTGCGTCATGCTCGTGAACGGGTGCTACCTGGGATGACTGGTCAATCTTGGCATGGCATACATTTAATACTTAATTCAATATTACCTTGTAGTTCAATATGACTAAGAAATGCATTTACTATTTTTTAATTTTAATTAAAATACGTAGTCAAATTACCATACTAGATGAAACTAAATAATTGTAATCCTCTATTTTCGTTTCTTATCTTTTCTTTTTTCAAAAATGTTATTAAATAATTAGTTATTTTGTAATAATTACTTTGTATGGTTCTTTGGTTGCGTTGATGTGTTAAAATTGTTAACTCATACAAAAAATTGTAATTATCTGGCGATTGAAAAGAGTGGCGTGAGTTTCTTGCCAGTTCTTCTCACAGCTCTACCTCGTCAGCGAACTGGCTGTAGGTTAATTAGCTGACTTCATGTAATTTGACTTTTCATAAGTATCATTCTGTGATCAAAATGAAATAAATACTTTGACTTTGACTTTGACTATAGATATTGCTTGTTAATTATTTTTTCTATGAAACTTAAAGAACACAGTTTTTTCTGTAGGCCTATGACTAGTAGCGGATGTCTTCAGACTGGTGTTAACGCTAATGATGAATTAGAAGTGCACTAGTTTAATATAACAAAGGTTAAAAGTGGTATTAAATATATTAAACGAATATACCTTGTCTAAATGAACACACATATTTAATTCATACACAACTGCACCAGTAGTTGGCACCAAACATAACCAAACTTTTTTAGTGCTTAGCGCCTTCCGAAATAGAATCGGATTAAATTTTACAGCGTATGCTAGAATGATAGCAATCAATTGCACTTTACGAGAACTAGGTATATTAATTATAATAGTAGCCTGCTATTGAAGCTTATATAATAATAATGCTGCCAACCACTACGGGGCTAACTCATCTTCTTATACAAAGAAGGCATGAGCATTAATCACCACGCTTGTTTAAGGTGGTTTGGAAATTTCAGATAATAATAATATATGATTTATATAATACCAGTCTGTTTACTGTCTCACTGCAATGAAAAAGCTTCTTCTCATACAGATAAGGCATGAGCATTAATCACCACGCTTGCTCAAGGTGGTTTGGCAATTTCAGATAATAATAATATATGATTTATATAATACCAGCCTGTTTACTGTCCCACTGCAATGCAAAAGCTTCTTCTCATACAAATAAAGCATGAGCATTAATCACCACGCTTGCTCAAGGGGGTTGGGCAATTTCAGATAATAATAATATATGATTTATATAATACCAGCCTGTTTACTGTCCCACTGCAAGGCAAAAGCTTCTTCTCATAATAGAGAAGGCATGAGCATTAAACACCACGCTAGCACAGATATTTGTAAAAATTATTACACGATAATCTTAATCGTAATTATATCTCTAGAGTCTTCTAGTATGTACATTATCTATGAGTAGATTAATTAAAAAATAGAACCTTATAAATTTTCACATCAGCCTTAAAACATCCACTGCAGTGCATACACTTCTCCCAAAGCGAAGTGTTTGCCATAGTCAACATGCTCTCCAAAGGGGATTATTACTATATTTACAATATGTCATGTTAATAAGATACATTTTCCTGCAGCATCCCGGTGGTCAGAGTCTTAATTAAATTAATAGTTTGCGGGCACGATATAAACCGACGATTACATCGCATACGCTATTGTTTACGTTTGAATGGACAATGCGAAATAATTAAGAGATTTTTGGCTTCAAACAAAATGTCACCTAAAGCCATATTAATTAAAATTTCGTACTTCATTAACCCTTTTATTCGTTAATTAACCTTGCTGCATTATTTAAACGCTGTTTATTTATTAATAAGATAGTGTTAGCGTTATGTCGGCATTGTTTGACTTTGTGACGTCAGAGTTATGTGACAGTGTGATTAGCTTACTTTTGCCGAGACGGAAATATTGATGGATGTACTACTTCATTGCAGTAATTACAATTGAATGTATCTGATATCGTATATAATCGCTTATTTTGTGTGGTAATGAGCAGGATTGATGACTGGTCCAACGGTCATTGCAAGATAAACAGACTACTTGGTAAAAGTGATGGTCAATCGATAAAAAAGGGCAGCTTACGGCTGGATAAAGTAGAGAAAGACTCGGAATCAACTAAATGATGAATTGAAATAATAGACTTGCCCCCAGTTTTTTATATTTTTTTGTGTAGGCTGGTAGTTTTTGCCAGAGTAAGTTTTATGATAGCACTAACTAAAGGAAAGTATGTACTCGAGTATTGAGTGAGTTTATGAGTGCGGCGTGACTCAACAAACTATTGCTCACTAAGTTTCATGTCCTGCATGCCCGTACACATGCACGCCAAAGGAGCTCATAGATGCCTCCTGTCGGAGGCATCCATGAGCTGACCTGACTGCAGTATCCTGCAGTCAGGGTCGCGACTTATTGAACCAGAAAATCTAAATTATAAAAGTGAAGCTGTTTACACGAAAGAATAAGATTTAAAATATAGTATAATTTTAAAGGAAAATAAACTTTAAATATATTATTATTAATAAACAATAAGTTGACAGTTTTTATGAAACGCTAAGCTTAAAAAAATACGGATTAATACCCTCCGTTAAAGATCAAGGCCTGAAAGGCCTTTGTAAATAGTATAGTTATATTTAATGTGGTTTAAGCTTGTATGATAAATATTAATGTGTTAATAATCTAGATTTTCATCTAGACTTGGTTTAGCTTTAGGTTTTAGGCTTGCGTTTAGCTGTGTTTGAACTGTTTGGTAAATTATTAAGTTGTGAATGCCTGATTGATTCAAATAAGGTGCTTTTCTTTTTATATACGATCTTTAATCCAAGATTATTTTAAAGCCCGATTTTGTGCAATGAATCGTTGAGCGATAAATAGCTACAGATCAAATATAGAGAGCGGCCATTCATCGAGTTGACTTTTTAAATTTGTATATTTTACGATCACCATAAGGAATTACTTTACCTATTTTAAAATTGTTTATACTTGTATTCTTTTGGCAATAAAGTTCATAGTATCTTTATCAACTTCAAAAGATAGAAAGAAAGTATTGCAGACTATGAGATAATTTAGATTCTAAATTTTTTTATAACTATCTTAGTGTAATAATTAATTAATTAAATTATCATAGCTTATTGAATGAGGTGATTTTTAACCTGTTGTCACTTTGAAATTCATCTCACTCTTTATTGCTTCACTTCTTAAGTAGGTATATGGAGCCCTAAACCATGCATAATAAGTACATGTATCATCAAAACGCACAAAATAAGCTTTTCAATTCGCAACAGCCAGTCTCTTCTCAATAAAGTTTTATTCAGACTGAGCAAATAACTCTTGAAAAATGGGCACAAAATGAACTAAGAAGAAATATGAATACTTTGAATTTATAGCATAGTAAAAATATTATAGGCATATAAAACATTTTTGCACCCTATTAACAAACATTGGGCAGAGTCCATAAAATCTAAGATCGTTATTTATCGGCGCACACCATTTTTTTTTATTAAAAACCTGCTTAGGCCGTGGACATCAATCCGTGTCGAGGGGCTATTCACGTCACGCGCTATTTCTTTTGTCTCCCCTCAAAAATGGGGACAGAGAGAAAAGGGGAGAATGGGGTGGTACTTTTTTACGACGTGCAAAGAAACATCCTCGCGCCCCAGGGCTCGCATGTCGGAAATGACAATTGAATTTTTTGTAGTTTTAATTTTTGAATCGTGGAACGAGATTCATCGCCGTTATTGTTCTATTGAGTGTACGCTATTTCCTTTTCAATCGGGAAATGTAAAGTAAATAAAATTAATACTGTAAAAGAATCACTTTTATTTGACAAGGAAAACATTTTCTGTTTTCTAAATACATTAGCAAGACAAATGCTGGGCAATCTATCATTATACCATCATTTTGTAAAATAAAACATAATGGTTTGAAGGAAGGATTTTGTTTAGCGAGTAATTTTCTTTCCACAATTTCTTGTGAATGGTAAACCCTATTCTGTACCTACCTAAGAGCCTGCCTATCATTATTAAGAGTAAGCATTCTTCAACAGATTATGAACAATATTTCCACAATAAATATGTAAACTGAAGCAAAATCCTTTTTCGAGTTGTGAACAGTAGATAAAATCTTCTGTGCATGACAGTTCATATTCTCAGCGGCATTTCGGAACTCAATAAGGTATTTTTCTCAAGAAAACTGTCGCGAAGTTATTTCAGTCACGGATTTACGGCTCCGTAGAGTAAGACAAACGGCTCGTAGCGTGTTCGCAAGCAAATTTTGTGGGGAACATGAAGGGAAAAAAATCATGGCGAACGTGCCGCGTTGATTCAATACGTGCACCCTCAAAGAGACGTCGCTGGCAATGAGGAGCGCTGCATGACGAATCACCGTGGATTTTGAATTTGGAATATTTTGATCTTTTGTTTGTTGTCAAAAGTGCCAGGATTCGATTATTGCAAAGCCAACGTGAATGTCAAAATGTAGCATGTAAAGATGTGTGTGAGAAATGAAAAGAGGCTAATTTAAGCAATACTTTCAACTACATAACAAATATTAATATTACAATAATCTGTGTAAATTTGAGACGTATACATACTTTTGTTTCTAATTTTATTCTGAGAATTTATGAGAGCATGAAAACCTTCTTGGTTGTAGTGAAGTCTGTCACGTTACCAATTTGCCCAGATAGAAATTAGGGTAGATACCTTTTGGACTTCATAGACTGGTTAAGATCACGCAGAGAAGCGATCCAAGACCGCGGCGATATCGAGGAACATAAAACAATAGTATCGTTATACCGACCAATTTATATGAGTTATTAACACGATGTATCAAAATAATACTTTAATTGTTTCAATATGTATTTCTTGTAATAACTTTTAAAATGTTTATGTAGATGAATAACAGAAGTTAAGTAAATATGAAAAAAAAATTGGCGAGTCATTCAAGTATGTTCACATGTATGTATTGTAATTTTTTGTTAATTATGTTAAGGCAAAGTACACAGATGTAAATAAAATATAAAGATGTAATATGGCCTAACTCAATTTGTGCAAGAACAATAAATAATCATGTTTGGTTTTTTATACCAAAATGAATTACCTACGTCACAATATTGAAATTGATTTAATCCGCTTGTCTCTGTAAATACGATGTCACTCATAGTCGTTGGCATTATAATATAATGCCATTGCCTTTAAATATAAAAATAAAACAATTTTATTTGACCAAGTTTTTGTTTCGGCATTTTTGGACTAGCATCACACCGTTTAATAAATTTATGCTAGTAAAAAGCCTAACATAGTTTTCTTGACTGATTTAAAAAAAAAATAAAGTTATGTTTATTAATATTTATTTGAAAGAGCGTATGATTGTGTTGTCGAAGTGGTCGCATCATTATTATGCGTCAAGTTAAATATTGTAGATTCAATAGTTAAAGTTTTATGTTTTTTTTAATTTTATTCAAATTATCAAACATAAAAGTAACAAAGTATCTACATAAAAATAGCAATTAAGAATTTATACATAGAGTTGTAATCAACTTGAACTTACTTTAAACTTCAGAAGAGGAAAACGTAACATTAAAACAAACAGCTATTGTTCTTTATAATGAGCAAAAAGAAGTATAAGTAGACGGGGCTATAAAAAATAATGTTCCTCAACGGTGTGATATAAGGCAACTTTTTATTGAATAAACTGGTTAGGCGTTTGTTAAAAACATTTTTTTGAAACGTTCGAATTACAATTTAATTTATTTTTCCTTTGTCTTTATACTTTTTATAGTAACAGGAAGTCGAGTTAAAAGGTACATTGTTTAATTGTTTCTTTTTCGTTTTCTAATTAATTTTGAAAAAGGTAAAGGGTACGCTATACTTTAACATTGTTAATTTGTTTGTACTTGGTTTATTTTTGGATCTCGTTTTGTTAATTATTTTGTAATAAATGGTTGAACTGATGGCTGTTGGTGCAGAAAGATTCTAGAGTGGCGACCACGAACTGGACGTCGCAACGTAGGCAGACCCTTAACAAGATGGACCGATGACCTTAAAAGGGTGGCAGGCAACCGATGACCGACCGACACAATCGACCAATTGGCGAAAATTAAGGGAGGCCTATCTAAAAATATGATAGGCCTCTGTGACAACGGCTGGCATGGTGGTTCTCATTTGAGCGGCTTTGTGAAATGCTTTTCCACGCCTCACATATAAGCGTTTACACCTCATAAGTACAAGCAACTTCGCAATTTAGTGTCATATTTTGTGGTTTTCAATTTTATCATTTAATCTTAGCTACATTTTAAAAATATGTTTTGCTATCATGCTAGAATTAGGTGAAAGCTATTTATAAACCATAATGAAAGAAAGAAAAAGTAAAAGAAAGAAAAAGTATTTATTTGTGCAAAACACGACGCACATAGAAAATAAAAAAACATGCATAAAATATCTTATTTCTAAATACTTAATAAATAATGAAATAAAAAAAATAAAAGAATGAAATTAAACAGATCATTCTTAATTTTAATCAAAACTAAACAGTGGTAACACTCATAATAATAATGCGTTTTTGAACGTTTTTACGTTCAAAAACGCATCAATAAGCTGTCAAAAAGAAGCTGTCAAATAATTAGACTCATGTCTAATTATTTGACGTGGCACCACGTGCTACTTTTACAAAAGAGTTTAAGAAATGCGAAATTACAAAATAAGTGAGTACGCCGCGATTAAACACAAATTGGTTGGACACTCAGCAAATACTGGGTTAAGCAATTACTTACCCAACCCAGAACTGATTTTCAGTGCATTGCTTACAGTTATTTTAAAAAATAACGCAGCTTAAGTTTCAAATGTTTTATTTTAATAGCCCCAAGTTCAAAATTAGGTGGCTATTCCTACGCTAGAGTGCGAAGTAGTATATGTTTCATTCACTAAAGTTTCCCTTTGGACCTTAGAAACAAAAACCAACTCGAATCCCTCCACATTCCAATATAAGTCTGAAACCTTTAGAATTAAAAGTTGGCAATCTCAATCCCACGTCACGCGTAAATCGGGCCAGACATCCAATTTAGCGGCGTTACGTGGCGCGTGGGTGTTAGCGATGTGTGGCTGGTTATCAGTAGATTATGTCTGTTTTGCTCCCTAAATTTATTACAGTATTCTCTAATTGTGAAGTAATTGTTTGGTTCAGTTCATAATAAAGCATTGCTTACTTTTCAATTTGGAATTAACAATTTACTTATTAGTTAAATTTTATGTATAAAAATTAGTTGCACTTCCATTGTTTACCTTGTTCAAAAATCGACGCTAAGATCATACACTACTATAGGCGCGGGCTTATGTACGGCCATTCATGTTTTAGGGTTGAAATAATAATGATGATGCTTAACGTTGTAATTTCGAAAGGTTATGTTTTCTTTACAAAAAAATCTTGTAAAACCGTTAACTTACTGATACATCTTTACAATACGACAGAAAAAAATTGAAAATAAATAGATCGTGTGCGTTACTCGCGCGCGAAGTGAGAGCAATCGTTTAGAAGCTACGCGATTACTCCATCTTGTGACGGTCCAACCTCTAGTTTTTGGGTATCACCCTGTCGATCCGAGGCGACTTTTATATCACGTTTTGATTTATGAAATATCTATAGGCACTAGATTTTTTATCTGTCCCTTTGAGGAGTCAATTTAGCAATTGGCTTGAAGTTTCGTGGCTGATTTTGATGTATTAGGTTTTTGGAATATTTTGATCTGTCCTTCTTTTATGTGTTAATTTAACAGACGACATGAAGTTATATAGTGCTTTGTTAAATAGTGTAAAGAATAATAATATGCCAGCCAATGTGTTTCCATCTAATTTTGATCCTGGGTCTTTTAAGCAGGGCCTGAAAAAGCATCTCACTAAGCCGCCATAGTGGAGGCCACCATACCAGTAGTTTGTTTTGGAATGGCGTCCGCCACTTCTGGATTCCACTCACTGCTTATCATCGGGCAGAGTGGAGTCACTTTGGTGAGCTAATATAAAAAAAAATATATATATAGTCTTCTGTCTGATTGTCGTAAAATACAGTAAAAATATGACCAAGTAAACATATTTTAAGATATTGTTATTAAGAAAGAAAGTATACTCTTAGCGATATTTATATCTCAACAAAATTAAACCCACTAAATGTGGTGAATATTAATATAAGATGACATATCTCGCCACTATAACGTCGTGTCTCGCTCTATTCTAGTGAAAGTACTTTAATATGTATGATAAATTTAAATTTAAACACAATAAATTCCTTATTTGAAGTTCTAAACTGCAATTCGCAATTTTAAGCGAGTACAAATACGGTAAAATATATAGTCAGTTCTCTTATTTGTTTTATTAGTGGCCAGGCAGAAAATCTGTTCTATTTTAAAACGAACTTTGTGTATCAGCTGTCATTAGATCTTTTAATACCTGCCCTGAGGCCCTAGACAAGCGGCATAGATAACTATTCTATTCATAGAATAAATTAAAAAATGTATGGGATTGACATAAGCTAACGCTAATATTTTCGTAAGCTTATGTCAATCTCAGACATTTTTAATCTATTCTATGAAGAATAGATTATAAAATATATATAAGGGCTCTGTCTCAAATTATTTAGCGCCGGCGTATTTCGTTTGGAATTTAGCGATAGGCTTTGTCGAACAAACGATGCGATAGGTATGTCGCCTGCAACCAACTCATCTTGTAAATGCGTTGGTAATACAACTGCCACACAAGCAATCAGATCGTAACATTTCAAATTTGATTTTTCTAACCGTGACAAATATAATTTCAACTGTCATTAAACACAAAAAATTGCCTAACGGCTCGACTGACCGAATTAGGAGATGTAAAAAAAGGCGCGGGCAATATTTGTAGCTATCGGCCGCATCCGGGGCGGTCATTACGCGTACTCTAAATGTTCGTAATGGCTATAAATTAATATAATATTAGGGAGCACGTGACGCTGGGATAATTGCAAAGGAAATATTATTTACATTTAATTATAGTAGATGGTTCTGCTTGTAGCTATTAATTTAATCTAAAATTATGTTATATGGTGTATAATGTAAATATAAACAGCAGATTGTATGAAATAATTTCTCTCCAATTTATTTTCTCTATCGACCCGTTATTATTCCAATGCAGGAAAGGACTCTTCTCATATGAGAAGATCATGCCTTCTCTATATAGAGAAGGCATGATGAGAGAGATCGCCACGCTTGCTCAACTTCGACTTTCGACGAACGACTTTCTCAGAAGACCAGGTTTTCTCGTGATGTTTTGCTTTTTGCGTTAGTCCAACATAAATTTAGAAAGTACTCAATACTAGTCTCATTGATACTTGCCCGGATTCGTAGCCACGATCTGGTGTTTACGAAGCGGGTGATTATTATTAAGCGGTATTTTCTCTAGAGTGTTTGGAGTAAAAACGAAATTACCTTTAGTCTGTGCATTTTAGCATCCTTTATTCTAACTTATCGGATTGTGTAAGCCGCCTGAATAGTGAGTAAATGATTACTCGGGGCAAGGCAGTTATTCTGTTAACATTTCATATCCATAGGCTCAAACTAGCTGTGCTTCAAACAGCTTTGAAGACGCTACGAAAATACAATACAATACTAACAAAATATTATATCCACAATGATACCATGTATTACATTATTAAACCAGTATTACCTTGTCGTGCAATGTGACCAGGAGGTGCATTTACCATTTTAATTAAAATACGTAGTCAAATTACTATACTAGATGAAACTAAATAATTGAAATCCTCTCTTTTCTTTCTTTAATCTTAGTAATTATATTAATTGGTTAATTTGTAATTACTTTGTATGATTCTTTGGTTGCGTTAAGTTTAAATTGTAACTCATACAAATAACTGTAATTATCTGGCGATTGAAAAGAGTGGCGTGAGTTTCTTGCCAGTTCTTCTCACAGCTTTACCTCGTCAGCGAACTGGCTGTAGGTCAATTGGCTGAGTTCATGTAATGTTGACTTTTCATAAGCATCATACTTTATGATCAAAATGAAATAAATGCTTTGAGTTTGAGTTATTTGTAACATCTTATCTACATTGGGGAACGCAGATAAATTACTGAGTATTGAGTATTACAATCTTTTGTAGGATGAACGTTTTTGCCAAATTATACGATAAATTTATGCGAGATAAGTTAAAAATTTACAAATACACAAACTTTCGGGCATAAACCCTATAATATATAAATTTTCGCTCAAACTAATTAACAACTAGCACAGAATCCATACTAATATTATAAATGCGAAAGCTGTCTGTCTGTCTGTATATAGAAATTTGGTATAGAAATAGATTACCCCTTAGAAAACAACATAGGCTAACCTATTTTGCGAGAAAATCGCTACAAGGAGTTGAAAAAGGGGGATGAAAGTTTGTATGAAACATGGTCATTAACAGTGTTAATTTGTTCATGTGCGATATAACCGACATCCACGCGGGCGAAGCTGCGGGCAACAGCTAGTTTCATATAAAACAAAGCTTATACAATAACAATACAAAGCGTTGTCACACAGGAATATTAGCACGCAGAACTAAATGCATAAATTAATTAAAACTTATGTTCAAGTCGTGGCTGTGTTTGATAGAACTACTTTGTATTTAGCGTGTTATAATTTGATTGTGTGCATACAAGGGTTATAATTATTAGTTGGTAGAAGAGCTGCTAGTAGCTCTTAAGTTACAAAAGCAAATGTTATTATAGAAGGTACAAATGCTGCCACTATAAAGCGAGTATTATACGAGTATGCTTGTATAGGTGAGTAAAAACCTCTAGCGATCAGTTTATAGGTCATTTTTAAAGATTCTATTTTACAATGTTTCTACATACTAATATTATAAATACGAAAGTACCTAACTCTGTCTGTCTGTTACGCTTTCACTTCTAAACCACTGAGCCGATTTTGATGAAATTTGGTATGTTGTAATAATAAACAGATATATGTTCATGATTAGTAAATAAACTTCAACAAATGCCATAACTGACATTCACGCGGGCGAAACTGCGTGTACAAGCTAGTTAAGAATATTCTGTAATACCTACTTAATTTTTTTTACAACGAAAGTATGCTTATGAGAAAACGTCGGCGTCAGCTGTTTGCGTTCACACCAGTTTTATGAGAAATACAAAGGAAATATAGTTAGCAAACGTGTACTATGAAATAGAACTACTGGCAGTAAACGCATTTGTTCCGACCTCGTCCTCGTAAAATTTTTCTTGAAAATTTCTTTGTATACCTGCTTACTTCAGTTTCGGCAAATTAAAAATAGTAGGTATAGCAGTATAAACATTATTGTACGAGTATTTATATCTATTTTTCTATTTAATAAATACAACAAAGGCAGGTTAAATTTCAAAGATTTTCTCCATTAACCAACCGTTGAGTGAGGCCAGCTATGTATGTAGTTATTATGTCTATTTATAATCTATGCATATGTCAGAGACTCACCAATTTTCTTGACAGCACATATAGCACGGGTCTACTAGATGTCGTCGGGGTTAATACGAGCACGAAACAAAGTAATCACTGCTTCATACAATAATTTTAATTAAAATCTAACAATGTTCACTTGACAACCATTATATTACAGTTAGTAGATCAAAACAATTAAGCCCGAGAAGCAGGTTCGCCCTCCGATCTAACTGTACTGAACAACATTAATATATTCCTCGCTATAATCCATAGATTCTATATCTACCCACTTTGAACAAAAAAATGCGTAAACCATTTCACCATGAAAATCAAGATGGCGCCTCGATCTCGCTCGAAGCCTAATCTCTACTGTGATTGAATATGAAATGCAAAATTTGTAAAATATAATAAATTTCTCAAATGTAAGAAATGGAATGAAATTAAAACAAGATTTTAAAAATAGTAGACAATCGACATTTACCGTATTATACAATTGACTTGCTCGTTACTTTCTTTAACAATAATGTTGCCATAGAAAAAATTATAAATGTTTAATATTTTATTGTGCTATTTACTTGTAATTTTTGTCTCTAAATTGTTAACCATTTAAAAAAATACATGTAATTCTACTAAGATTGTTTTATAGTTTAAAAAAATGATTTAACTTTTAATATGTTGATGATAATGACAATGATCACTTCGTCATCACTGCACCGTGCTGCGAGTGTTATTTCTATCCAAGAGAAATATTTTGCGCGTACAAATATTTATTTTAATTATTCTGAGTATACGGCAACATGAACTATACAAATAATTTGCAATACGTGTATTAATATTGAAAACAACAGTAGCTTCCTAAATAATTACGCTTTAACTATTTGATATTTGACTGCCTCTGTGGTCCGGTGGTACTGTGTACGGACCACCACAGAGGTCACGAGGTCGAATCCCGCTCAGTGCAAATATATGTGTTATAGACATAACTATTTACATGGGTCTGGGTTCTTTAAGTATAAATAATAATATATATTGCTTGTATACGGTAGTAGATCCACGCTGATTTCAGCATGAATGGGCCGGATCATCCGGGGAAGTACTACCCTCTCATAGAAGATCGACTTAAGAGTAGTAGTATCCGTACTACTGCGTTTCGTTCGGTGAGTGAGAGCGCCGGAGGCCCAATTTCCCCCCTTTCCTCTTTCCTCACCTCCCTCATTCCCTTCCTCTAACCCCATTCCCAGCCGCCATAGTGGAGGCCACCATACCAGCAGTTTAAGACGATGGCTTTTGGTATGGTGGCCGCCACTTCTGGATACCACCGACTGCTTAGCATCAGGCGGGGTGGAGTCACTTTGGTAGGCTATAATATGTATAAAAAAAAAAAAAAAATTGTTGTTTTTCTTTTTAATTTAATTATCGTAACATTATTTTTATAATGCTTAGAGAGTACAGCCCTGACTTGTTACGGTCCAACAGATATTTATGCTTGCTTGTCACTTAATTTGTATACATTTTTTTTAAATGTATATAATATTTACAAAAATAAAATAGTATTTAATATAAGTATGTTTTGCATTCTAGAACCCATACCACTAACTATAATTATAAATATAAATGCTTATGTAGGTATGTATCCAAGGTACCTTGGCTTTAGATAGTTTTGTGAGGATGTTGTGTTATTATTATTAAATTTAATATTAATGAATTAAACTGATTCTTCCTTCTTTTATTGTCTTAATGTAATAGAAGGTTTTTGTTTTCTGTTGGAAAAACAATAACCACAGTAAGCTATGTCCTAATTCAAATTTGGAACCTCAAAACAAAACACCAAATGGAATTAGTTCGAAATTTGAAATAGTTTGCCTCAGCTGTTGACGTCGCGTCGGTACCAAAGCATCATTTTTC
Source organism: Parascotia fuliginaria (assembly GCA_963082885.1). Lineage (NCBI taxonomy): Eukaryota > Metazoa > Arthropoda > Insecta > Lepidoptera > Erebidae > Parascotia > Parascotia fuliginaria. Next base: position 16,484,784 of record OY720178.1, read on the forward strand.
TTTTTAAATTTTCATTTTATATTTCGTATACTTACATACTATTTAATAATAAAACCGTATTGAATAGTGTTGTGGTTGTGTAGTTATAATTTTAAATTCAGTGTAGTGCGGTGATAAGTGTAGGAATAAAAGGAATGCTGCATATTCACTAAGTGGGCGTGGATTATGTAAGTATAATAGATGCGTTTATAAAACTTTGTATACTTAAGTGAAAGTAGGTACAACATTTTGTATATCATAAAAAGTTATTCTCTTGTGGAAATTGTATCTAAAACGTCTTGAATAGTAGTCCTACAAATTCCCATTGTGCTACCAAGATTGTGATTCAGTCAAATTCAAAGCATTCACTATAAACAACGCAATAAGTTCGTCAAAGAGGTATATATCATCTTTTCATAACTACGAGTACATACTACCTTTTTCCAGATCATTAAGATAGTATGGATTTAATGCTTTCACAGGCTGTGAACCGTGATTGCGGAATGTTTTCTTGTATTTTATTAAAACCGCGAAAATAACCTATTATTTTCACAAGAAGATGTACCTACTTTTTATAATAGTAACCAGTCTGTCCAACTGTCCACATTATTTTTGCTTTGGAATCGCACTTACATGCAAAGTTTGGCACAATAATTGTCATTATTCCTACTCGTCTAGAATATTTACCGTAACTTAGAGCACTTTAAGTAGCGCATTAATATCTTATGCAAATCATTGAAGCTTAAAATAAATCTCAAGTGAAAGTATCAAACTAGAATTTAGACTAACTATATTTATAATCTAAATTACCTAATACTATATAGAGAAAAGATTTGACTTTTTGTTTGTTTTATGTCAGGATTTAACTTAAGATCGTAATCGTTCACCTTAAGAAAGCAAGAAGTAGGATGGATAGGCTACATTTTATTATGTATATCATTATTAATGCAGTCATTTTCAAATATTAAAATTTTAAGCACCTCTGTCGAAATGGTCCAGTGGATAAGGTACCCGCTTCGTAAACACGAGGTAGTGGGTTCGAATCTGGGCAAGTACCAATATGATTTTTCAAATCATATGTACTTTTTAAGTTTATCTTGGACATTTCTGACTGACGGTGAAGGAAAACATCGTGAGGAAACCTGGGCTTAAAAGTCTGAAATTGCCAATCCGCCTTGAGCAAGCGTGGTGATTAATGCTCATGCCTTCTCTATATGAGAAGAGGCCTTTGCCCTACAGTGGGATAGTAAACAGGCTGGTATTATTAAGCACCTCTGTAAATCTGAATGATGCAATACCTATGACACTATTGCAATGATACTTTCCGTAGTCGTTTGTAGTGAGACCAAATGAAACTTTTGATACCGAAACAACGCGAGGGCGGACGTCTAGATTTAAATATATTTACAATTTACCTATTGCTAAATTAGGCCGACCTAATAAATCTAGCGGGCACTGTATAAATAAGGACAATTCCAAAGACATGCCGACGGACCGCAGCCCTTGAACTCTTGTTGGGACCACAGATCGGGGACCACATACTAAGATACTGAGCAGGGCAATCGCGCACCAATCGCTAATCGAGGCGCCCCATGACAGGGTTCCCAAAAAATAGGTATTTGAACGTAGTTACCATGTTCAACTACAACAATCGACAACAGACTATTCCGGTGTAAATGAGGTGCGTATCTACACGGATGGCTCTAAGACCAAATCAGGTACCGGTGCAGGAATATTCTCGATGGACCTAAATATCAATTTATCAACAGCTCTAGGGACAAATAGCTCAATTTTTCAGTGTGAATGCGTAGCTTTAGTTAAAGCGGCGGAAACGGTGCTGTGTCGAAAGATAACCAATTTCGACATCAGAATACTCTCTGACAGCGCAGCAGTACTTCGGGCTCTTGTAAGTAACGTAATCAACTCAGTGCTCATATATGAATCTCACTCAACACTGGAAAAGGTTGCATTAAGCAACAAGGTGACACTCCAGTGGATGAAGGGGCATAGCGAATCTCTCGGGAAAGATGCAGCGGATGAGCTTGCAAGACGAGGGTCCAACAACCCACCAATCGGACCCGAACCAATGTTACCTATCACTGCGAGTCTACTCCGCTCGTGGATAAGAGAATGGGCTCGAGAACAACACCAAATGCAGTGGGCAAGTTCTAACTACTGTAGACAGTCAAAAGAAGCTATGACACACACTGCCATCGCCAAAGCTAAGTACACACTTAATCCTTGATGACCTGCACATAATGGTGGGCACTATCACAGGCCACTGCCCTCTTAATAAACACCTATATATTTTAGGCATTACCGACAGTCCTCTGCAGAGCATGCATAGAGCACGACGAAACCGTCGACACAAATCCTCGGCAGCTCGAGGTCTCTCCGCGAAGTCTTCGAAGATCCCAAGAAGCTTCTGCGCTTCTGGGCGGAGTTGGGCTCTATGAAATAATCCAGCCAAACTGGACGCAACAAAGGACCAAGAGGTCTAAATGCGGACAACGAGCCCAGCAACAAGTATCTGTATAAATATCTGTATAAATAGGAGCGGCTCTCGTACGGTCGAAGTGAAGATGTTAGACTTAGCAGCGGCCTTAAATAACGATAATTTATTTTTTTACTAGCCACCCGCCTTCGCCTCGCATTGGTATCAAAAGTATCTTTGACATCAAACGACTACAATACGATAGCAACATTGTTTAGAAATAATATTGCTCTACTGTAAATTAACTTTTGCTGTTCACTTAATAAAAATTTACAAATACTTGTTGAGATTTTGAAAATTGCTACAAAAAATGTTATAGCCTATTTTACCCGCTTCATTTATTGATTTTAAATGTAAAAGAATCTTCCAAATCGGTAACGTACATTTTTAGTTCATCTTATCGGTCCATTATTATCCCACTGCAGGGAAAGACCTCTTCTCATACAGAGAAGATATGAGCATTGATTTCCACGCTTGCTCAAGGCGGATTGACGATTTCAGGCTTCGTCAGATGTCCAGGTTTTCTTACGATGTTTTCTTTTAGTGTCAGTCAGTAATGTGCATATAAGTAGTACATATGATTTAAAAAACACATTGGTAGGTACTTACCCGGATTCGAACCCCCGATCTCGTGTTTACGAAGCGGGTGCCTTCATTACGATTTTTAGTTAAATCGTTGCAAACAAATAAATCTTTTTTTAAAAACTACATTTATTATAATGGTATAGTACTTACGTCTGAAGTAGTCTGCCATTAAATGTTGCTTAACTTACTCTTGAACTAAGTACGTAAGTACTTACAAAAAATACAACAATATAAACATAAATAAAGTTGAAGTAATTTGAGCAGATCCTTAAAGATCCAGTTCACAAACTTGAGTACATCGGTGAAGACAAACATTAAAGAACATCTATAACTGGCCAAGTTCAATCGTTAGCCGTTCTCAACTTAAACAAAGGATACCGAACTTGCGTAGTTAAAACTTATTTTTTTTCTTGTTCAACAACGGTTTATGTACGTTGAAGTTTAGGCTAGGTTTGTTTATAGTTTGAGAGATATCGTTTCAGGAGATTCATGATAAGAGTATAAACGAAACTTAATGGACCTAATAAATTTGTGTTTGTGCGGCCTAATACTTACACCTTGCAATTAAAAAGCACCGTTTATAGTGCGATATTTGTAGATTATAAATTTTTTTTATACCACTTTGGTGAAATTGATCTCTTATTGGTCGAAACTTGTCAAAATCAACCAATAAGAGTTCAATGATCGACCCATCTGACACTATTATTGGTTGAAACTTGTCAAAATCAAACATTATGAGATCAATAATCGACATTCTGACACTATTGTGATAGCAAACTTAGACCCCAGATGGTATGTAGTAACCGTAACCTGTAATGAAATAAAATGAAATGAAATATGTTTATTCATATAGGTTAATTAAATTAACACTTATGAACGTCAAAGTTTACAAAATGTCAGCAAATTAACCTACAGCCAGTTCGCCGACGAAGTAGAGCCATGAGAAGAAGTGGCAAGAAACTCAGGCCACTCTTTTTAATCGCCAGGTTAATACAATTTTTGTAAGTTACAGTTTCAAGTAGCATGCAAAGTGACGCAGGCAATACACTTAACTCTATAGATACTTAATTACTTACAGCGTGGACATAGCTGTCTTTTCTAAGCATTATTTCGACAATGTTTTAATTTCGAGACAACCGTCAACGACATCAGCCCGCGCGTGTCTGCCTGCTTGGCTTGTTTTGTTCTAGACGAAGCCACGGACGAAGCTACCGCCACCAGACGGCCAGAGTGTCGGGGTCACGGGAGACGCTCGCACATTCATCCGCGACCCCGATGGGCCACGGCCCGCTCACCACACCGGTGCGGGCCCCGTCCGATTTGAGGGACCTAGCCCTCCCTCCCTCGAGAGGCGTGTGCGGAACACGCGCACTGCCATCTCGGGCCCGTGCTGTTCGGGTGGCGACTGCCCGATCGCCGCCCGTAGGCCACCTCCTAACTCGGCCGCAGAGGATAGGGACAGCGGCGCACCGTTATACCGGCACTCCTCTCCCGCCGCGGCCTCGCCACTCCCCAGCCGCAGTGTTGCCGAAGCAACACCGCAGCCCGACCCAGTTGCGGTGCCCTTCTGAGCCGCTCCATCGTGGGCTTACCGCCAAAGCCCAGAGGAGCGGCGCCTCCTTGGGGTTCCTCTTGGTTCACCGTGGTCCTTGGTAACCAAGGCTACTAAGCCCCCCGCCGCGACAAGGCGAGAACCCCGTTTGGGGAGGTGCATAAGACGTCTATTAAATTGAATCTACATATATTAAGTTATTTTATTTATATATACTTTTGGTTTTTAAAGTCGGTTTTTTTTAACATAGTTTTTTTATTATATTTCTATAATTTAATTACATTTAATCTAATATAACAACAATAAAATTTAACACATTACATATATAAGTAGTACAATTTTAGTTATTTTCTATTTGTTTTAAGCGAGCGTCTTAAGATATGATATAAGATACATTTTCAAAATTTCTTGTTTATATTGTAGACAGACTGTAGAAATGCCGTCATTCTAAGGAAGAGAGCGGGTGAAATTAAAACCAGTCTTTTGTTGTTTCTTAGGGTTGTCGGCGCTTTCACAGAGTTATTTTCTTTCAAATAGCTTTACAATTTATTTTCTTTTAAAGAGATATTGATTGATTAAGGCAATGGGTGTTCTGACATTAAAACGTCTCTAAAAACAAACATAATATAAAATTGTTTTAGTATATAAAAGTTAGTATTAAAACGCTTTGTGTTTGAACGGCATTTGACCGCGGAGGCGACAGACAATACCTTGCTGTCAAAAGGTTTCTTGCATACAAGGTATAGATATCATGCAAGTACCTAGCCAAGGTTTTAGTGATATTTTACTGTCAAACAGACCATCAACTTTTGTACCAACACAAGTTGTGATCATTTCACATAGGACATTAATATAAGTCGACTGAAAATTAGAACCGCATGTTGTTGTCATACATTACATATGGAGCACACCCCAAACAATTTACATTTTACAGTCTCGTCCAAAATTGCAACAGCTATGCATGGGCCAAAAAAAAAACGTGTTTCAGCGCGCGGTGTGCATGAAATTGTTGGATAATGAAACATGCCTCTAGGGATGGTCCCGAAATATGGAACATGTTGTCACTCTGTTGATTGAATTTGTCACAGTGAAGAGTACCGCCGTCGGCTTGTCACTAGAAAATTTGGTGAAATGAAAATTTTTCCCGGCCCGTGACGTGTATGAAGTGTTGTCAATTTTTGTCGTGTTCAAACAAATTAAGTCTTAAATTGAAGCTTGTCTTTTCAAATCACAAGCTCCGCGGAGTATTCCTAATGTTGTTATCGCCAAGTTCATATGGGATGTATGTTGTTGTCTGTATAAAAATTTTACTTAGACATTTAATGTGCGTGAGATCGCTGCGCGCCGTGTAAAAGGTTGCTTAGCAAAGGTAGAGACAATCCCCATCATAAAAGTATATTTTACATTTATTAGTTAAAAAAAGTTAACATCTATGTATGTTTAACTTCCCTGGCTTCTTTATGATTATTAATTAAATAAAAAAAAAGCCGCACAAAATAAACACGGTGGATATTAGGTATTAAAAAACTTATAGAAATAAGTTTTAAATTTTCAGTGTTTCACTTATTGTATACAATAAGCACTAGTCATAAATACGTATCCAACGAAAAAACTTCAAATGGCAGCTTCTACAACATAACCTTTGAGATAGACAAAGTACGAGTACAATCTAAGAGTACTACCAGATAATTTCAAGTACCCACAATATAATAACTTGAAATTCAAACTAAAACCAATATCCAATCGAAACTTGTACAACAAGACGTGTTGAACAGTTTATCGCTTCAGGGGCTAGAGGGGGTGCAGGATCTAAGAAGGGGTGTCTGAACACAGCATGTGCATAATACAGTACTAGCGACCGTCGCACTTTCGCGTTTTGAGGTAGTAAAGCGAGAGCCTGAGTAGACATTATATGGTAGGATTTATCACCTGTAAAACATAGTTGTAATGTTGTTCTTACGACAGATTTTAGTGTTCATAGCTGCTAATTATGACATTGATTAAATTATTGAAATAATTTTGATAACATGTAAGTTCTCGCTATCGATGGCACTCACTGCCTAAGGCCGGTATTACATTATCATATTTAAATCATATAAATATACTTTCGTAGCCAAATTCTATGAACATAGTATATGATGACTGAATGTAATAGCATCTTAAGACAAAATTCCTTTCTTTAGAGAGCTACGAAATCCTACAGAAACAGTTATAGTATTCGAATTTATCTGGATAGTTTACATGCGTTTTAAAGACGATTTTTCTAAATAACCGTCTACGGCGAAACCAGTAAGGTTAAAATAATTCTCAGTAGGTATTCAGTTTATAAGTTTTAGTTTTTATATCAGCGAGGTGACAAGGCTTTCTTCTCTGTACAAGAAGCGTCTTTTATGTGTGAGATGATAATAAATTGTTATTTTGTTAACATGTTAATTAGGTCCTACACTATTGCATTAAACCTGTAATGATTTATTGCTTCAACATCACGTTGAAGCAATAAATAAATAATTGACTGAATTGACTGGCCTGTTGGTCTAGTGGTTAGTGACCCTGACTGCTAAGCCGGAGGTCGTGGGTTCGATTCCCACCCAGGACAAACCTTTGTGTGATGAGCATGATTGTTTGTTCTGTGTCTGGGTGTAATTTATCTATAATATGTATGTATTTACAAAAAAAAAAAATTGTATATAAGTAGTATATCAGTTGTTTAGTACCCATAACACAAGCAAATATAATTGCTTAATTTGGGGCTAGATGGCGCTATGTGAATGTGGTAGAATATTATTATTATTATTATTATTAATTATAATATAATTTTATCGTACCTATATTGATATTTAAAAACTGCATCTACACTCCCGTTCTTCGAAATAGAACTAGACCGGTACAAGTTGTTCACAGCAGTTGTCCAAGACATCTGTCGAAGTTATTCACAATGTGACTACCAGTTATAGTTCATTAGTATATCGTAGTACTAGTTTAATAACTTAGCTGTCAGAACCATTGTTTAATCTAACACAAAGGACGGACGTGAAGGCATAAGTTCATTGTGATATGTTTTAATAGTATAAAGTCGCAGATTTTTTTTGTCTGTTTTTCTGCTAATTTCTTCTAAATCACGCTGCGAATTTAGATAGGGCTTTTTTTATTTTTTATTTATTAGGGACACAAAACAGTTACATGCTAAATATTACAGAAGAGTTCTTTTTACAATTTCATCAAGCATATAACCCACACCATTGTCCACGTGGTACATAAAAAATATATAAAAAGAAAGCAAACAGACTACTTAGGCATCTCTTACAATATATATATATTTAAATAGTGTGAGAGGGTGATCCAGTAGTATGGTTAAATTTTTTACTTACGTCTAAAGCATTTTTATAAAGAGTTCATAAGTATAAGGCATATTTTGTAACACAGCAGACAAAATATATTTTTTTTAAATTATACTACCGAAATGACTTCACTCTGCCTGATGTAAGTAGTCAGTGGAATCCAGAAGTGGTGGACGGTATTCCAAAAGCCAAACTACTGATAGGTGGCTTCCATTATGGTGGCTTAGTGAGATACTATTTTACGTCCCGTTTAAGACGTTCCCGATCAAGAATCATAATTAGATGGGAACACAGTCATGCGTTGTTAATTCATTTTAACGATTTTTAATGAATATTATAAAAAAACATAAAAGTAGCTACTTGAGCTAGTACTAAAAAAAAGCTTGAATATTAAATGGTAAAAAAAATGGTAAAGCTTGAAGGTATTATCATTCCTATGACTAATTCATTAGTTTAGTTGAAACCATTATTTGATAGGCATATAATTTTCCTTGTGTCCGTGCACAAGTTATAAAAAAAACTAGCTTTCCGCGGCGCTGTTTCACCCGCGTCTTTATTCACTGCTCTGCTCCCATCGCCAGTAATGTGATGTTACATAGCATATAACCTTCTTCGAAAACTGGGCTATCATTCGCAAAATATTTTTTTCAAATCCGACTGGTAGTTAAAGAGATTAGCGCGTTCGAACAAACAAACAATCTTTGCCGCTTTTTATGACGGTAAGGAGTACAGATAATGTCAAAATTTTTGCGGTACGGTATGTCAAAATCCATTACAAAATGCAAGATGTCATCACACATCTAATGATAGGCCTAAAAATTTTAGAATTTAAACAATTTAAAATAATACAATAAGTTTCTCTTTAAACGTAGGTTTTACAAGTACAGTATTAAAGTACACCCCTGAGAGTTAGGTACTCTAGTGTCTATCTAGATAAATTGATCGAGTCTACGTGATATCCAAACGTCAAATTTACGTGTCTGGTCTAGCCTTTAGGGAGTAAACTAAGCTTTGAATTAAATTATTGGACGTTATGGGCATAAGGAAGATATTTACGACAGTACAAGTACTAAGTGAATTTATCTACCTTTATTCAATTGCTGTCTTAATACATCATCTAGAATGATATTTTTGGAGTGTTAAAAGAACCCTAAATCAATAAAGTCTAAGTTTAGTTAGTTTATTGAATTTTATTGAATTGTTAGTGTTGTCTAGGTGATTAAGACTTAACTATCATAATTGTTTTTTGACGCTTTATTCAGTGTTTGGGCGTATACAAAATAATAGCGTCTATGCTATAAATATAATATAAGTTTGCAATTTTACGACTAGATACGTTAAGAACATGATTTTAACGTCCGTTTTGCGTATTTTGAATCTTTAAAGTATTGACTGACACTGCATAAAAATAAATTTAATTGGACAAAATTTTAATTTTTAGAATAATCGTAATTATAGTTGCTACTTCTTTGTGTTAATAACATAAATGAACCAATATAGTTAATTTACTGTACCTGATATCCTTATCAAATCCAAAAAATAAATAAACTTCTTTTTTTTTTGGCATTGCCGGCATTTCATTATAACCTTCTACCTTCTGTTTACTAAAGGTTATCAACAAATAACTCACTTCAACTTTTTTCAATTTGTACGATTCAGTAGCGACAAAGTAAAATGAATTCCGTTGTAACCTTTGGAAGTGAGAATGATAAAATTGAAAAATATGTATGGCAACGTGAACGCAAAGCCCAACAATGCCATTCTGCTTTACAATACAACTTTGCATTGAAGTGTTGCACCGTGACATGGGGACAGTGTTTACACCGTACTGTAACTTAGAGCATCTTATTTTTAATCTATACCATTACATAAAGTGGAAGAGTTTGTTGGTTTGTTTGAACGCACTAATCTAATGAGTTACGAGTCGGATTTGAATAATTCTTTTGGCGTTTGATAGTCCAGTTCTTGAGGAAGGTTGTACCATTATTAACATTACGCTATTAGGGACGTGGGGAGCAGTAACCAAAGATGAAACTTAACGTGGATAAAAACGCGCTGCGGGCAGCTAGTGTATTAATAAAAATAATTGAATAGACATTATGAAGGCTAATAATATAATTGTTCATACTACATTTTTATAAGTATTTAATTCTTTACCATTCAGGTCTTTGGAAAGCTTACTTATCAATAACTCATCCAATACCAGCTGACATACTGTTATTGTACTGTATTAAAATTTAGTTCTTCGTATTAGTACCAGTGAAGATGCTATTTTTCATTCAAATTTCTGTGAGAACAATACACCTTAACTCGTTGTAGAGCTACTGAATAATAATAAGAGTTTATATAATAATAGTGCCAGTTCGATACAAGTAGTGTCATTTTTAGCAATATTTTTTAAACGAAATATTGTATTAAAATAAAAATATACAAGACGCTAGAGGTCCAACCTCGCTTCACAGCAACTTTCATTTCATAACAAACTCTTACGAAAAATACCATAGCAATAGTGTCGTATTACATCATTCAGCTTTACGAAGGCGCTTAAAATATTAAAATTCTGAAAATGACAGCAAAATATTGTTAAACATAATAAAATATAGCCTATGTTACCTCCTTATTTTTTTTATTTGTAAAGGTGAAAAAATGTTTCAAATAGGTAACGTAGATTTTTTGTTAAATCGTTGCAAACGAAACAAACAAACATACAAAAAATCAAATCTTTTCTCTTTATAATATTAGTTTAGGTTACAGTTTGGTGTAATACTCACCCGTCGCGAGTATTTTCGCCATCTTTGAATGTTTTCTGCTCAGCCATACTAGCGCTAGCTGACGGCTACTTTTAGAGAAAAAAGGAAAAATTTTAACATTCGGTAGAGGTTTTGTAATATTTTTGGAACAGATGCCTAGTACAAAGTGCCCATATGCTTGATATTTAACGTCACGAACAAAATATCTATTGTGCGGTATCCTGTTACCGATGTACATACTTAGTTACATAGGACGAAAAGAACTTTGTTGAAGCTCTTCTTTATTGCCTTGATAATGTGTTTTTTTAGCTTCAGTATTTTTATGCTTAAATTAATTGGAAAATCTTTTGTTCAGGTAAACTATAGTGATACACAATACATGTTGTATGGACTCATTTTGGACTCAAAGGTTCTAGAATGTAAATATACATATTTAAATACTATTTTTTGTAAATAGGTACATATTATACATAGAAACACCCACACGAATACAAATAGACATGTTCATGCACACAAATATTTGCACTAAGCGGGAATCGAACCCGCGACCTCTGCGTGACAGTCACTACAGAGTACCACCGAACCACAGAGGCAGTCATGGGTCACTTATGAGTAAGAGATAGGATGGTACGTTATCTTAGACCAAATACCACACGACTAATGTAAGAAATAAAAGATATTTTTCCATCTTTTCTTATTACAGCACCCGGTAGAATAAATTCAATTTTTTTCATAACAAATAACTTCAACCTTTTGTACTTTACGGTTTTTCCTGTTTCGCAGCTCACATCACAGAGCTATTTGTTTAACAGACCAAGTCAAGAAATAAACTTCGATTTATAACATACATTCACAAGAAATAAATAACACAAACACCTCCTTAAATCCATTTTTTGATAACATGAAACATCAAAGCTAACATCAATCTTGGATCTTGTTATTTGTCACGTTGGCAGTAGAAACAAATGAAGGGGCCTTATCTGTCATGCGGTTATATTTTTTAAGCGCTCCTTGAGTTGGGCAGTGCGTGACCATAGATAATACCACAAAACCAATCAACTATGTAGCATATTACACATTCCTCAAATCCAAAAGGATCTACTACTGTAGCAGTTACCGTCTTCAGTCTTGCAGCTGAAAATACATACACAAACTGATACAAAATCAATCCATAAACTAAAATCAAACAACCTAGCTATAATAATGATTTTCTATATACGAACCTCAATTCAACATTCTTAAAAATCCCGATTTTTTGTTCGGCGCTGAAGCGCTATCATTAATAGACATAATGACTTAATGTAAAAGCGATTTGGGGCTGTACGATCCATTATATAAAATCGAGTTTTCATCCATGGTATATCGTTACGATAAGAATAATATTATGGTTTTACAAAAGAGTTCTATAAACAAAACGCGTAAAACCTAACCGAACACATAAAATAAACAACCACATTCATCTTCATTTTTACGATGATTGTGCTGCCATCTATGGATGACATAACAAAACATATCGAAAAGAAATATTGTTGAATAGAACGTAAAGGTGCTCCCTCACCGCGAGTCACCTGTAATCTAACGTTACAGATCTGAACATTACATTGGTAAGGGAGACGAACCGAACATTACAGTGTGCAATGAGGGTGTTTAGGAAATTTTTTGTCTCCTGTTGGCGCCACTTTAACTTTCACATTGGGCCAATCAGGGGTTAACTTTCAAAAAGCGCTTGACAGCTAGACCTGACGCATCGGTGCTGCCACCTCGTGAGCGGCATTTTAGAAGACCCTCTCAGCAATTTTCTTTTGTCCACGTGAATTATCCATCGTCTAAATTAAACATTAAAATTTCTGAAATGAACACTGAAAATATTTGTTTTGATAGCGCTGTCAAAATAGAAGACCTTTTGCCGAAGTGGCGCCAACTAGTGGCAAAAATTTTCCTAAACACCCTCATTCGAGCATTACATTGGTGAGGAAGGCGAGCATTACAGTAAACAAATAATAATAATAATAATAATAATAATAATATAATTTATTTCTCTTCCACAAAGGTGTCTTAATGCTAAAATACATGTAAAAATGGTTAGGTTACTAATCCTTTGTGGGAGACTGGTATCCGTACTAGGAAAACCTGTCACACGGATTACCAGGCCCCCTCCATACAGACTGAGTTGACTTAACTTATTTTAAACAATTGTAAGACCCTTATTATTGTAAGAGAACATTAAACTAAATTAAATGAAAAGGGAAACAAAAAAAAAACCCGTAAGGAAAAGACAAGTAAACAAAAACACAGAATACAGTAAGAACACAATTTCAATCGACACACTTATTTTTAAACTTTTAATAGGTTTTCAGAGGCAATTTCAAATTGATGATACAGTGTGTAATATTTTGAATTTGGAATGTTATGTTGCAAGCGAATGCTCGGCAGTCAAGGAGGCAGTTTGTAATGCTCAAAATCGAGCCTGTAACGTTAAAGTACAGGTAAAGGTTCGCGGTGAGGGAGCACCTTAATAAGAAACTTGTCAAAATTATTATCTGCCACCCTTTTCATCTAGTGTATTGTGACGGTAGATGATACCTACGCATTGTTAGTAAGCACAAAGGATACCCCGAAGGGATTACGTTTTAAGAAACGTTTGCAATATGTAGGGTAGATGGTTTGTTTTTCGTATCTGTTTTGGAAGTAAGCATTAAGTGTAGTCTTTGGATGTATAATTTATGGAAATCGGGTCTAATATTATCTACATTTTAATGATTATCGCATGTAACAACCTTGTGTTAAAGGCTATTATGTAAACATCAGTCAGAAAAACTTCTAGTCTCGGCACTGCAGTCGGTGGACCAGATATATTTCTTCTGTGTACCGTATGAAGTCAATTACCGTAGTCAAATACTTTAAATATATGACTACTAGTTAAGTCAATTTTGGTGATGCTTAGATAAATTTATGGTTTTAGATTGACAAGACAGAAAGTAAAACACTTAATTCAGTTGCAATCTAAAATATTTAAAACCGACGTAAATTTAGTAGTGGAAAGGAACGCATGCCCAAAAATCCATGGGGGATCTGATACAAGGGCGACCGGAATAATTTAAAAAACGAATCTTTAGTATTCATTGCCAAAGCTAATTTTAATTCTTCTTTTAGGAATAAAATAATCGAGATTAGTCTGATAACTGTCTCGGTCCCTTTGAAATGAGTGTATAATTGAACGCGTACATAATTTATACTCTTTGCGAGTTGGCCCAATAGCTAATTATGTTAAAGCAAACTCTATGTTCAAGGATTCTAGTGACACACTGTGTTATGAAACTAGGTTGTAATTTTTAATTACCATTTTTTGTGATAATGCTTTCTAATTGATGTAGTGTTTCAGTTGGAACTTTATTTGTTAATGATTGATTAAAATTGATTAATAATGATTTGTTATGAGTTATTCTGGTCTGATCCCCTGTATCTGATCCCCGATATGATATGATAATACATAATCTGTTCCTTCACTATCAGCCTAAATACTGTTACAAATTAACATAGAATACTAAAAATAAAGGGTAGGTTAATTTGGTACGCAAGTTAGTATCTGCAGTAATCTAATATTTACGATTGATTCTCGTGGCATATCGGTATATGTCTAGGCCTTAATATTGCCGTTTAGACAATGTTGTTCTATCAAGAAAACACTCTACTAGTGCAATAATTTGAAAACCGCAAGATATATAACAAAAATAAACCACGTCTCGGAAATCTTAAAAAAAGAAACTTATTTCCCCCCATTCATTCCTTACTCAAAACTAGGCTAACGAACGTCTCCAGTCTTTCTTTCCCCGACAAAGCATTTCATCTTCGCCGTCAGTGTGTAGCATAAAATGTCCTGGACTCATTTTCAGGGGATCCACATTACTCGACGAATATTCGTTTCTTGGCGTAACGTTCTGAAATATAAAAGAGGCATTCTCTCGAAACTCTGCAGTGAAATAGATATTGAAGTTATGTTTGAGGTCTGACTGCTTAAAAAAGTTAAATGAGTTTAATTTTTAAAATTGCTGCATGTGAATTCATATAATATTAATATCACGAGTACTTGGTAATCCTTAAAAAAAGTCGAGGAGTGCAAATTTTTTATTTTATTTATTTACTAGCTTTCTGCGGTGCAGTTTCACCCACGTCTTTGCTTACTGCTCAGCTACCGTTGCCGCTAGCGTGAGGTTATATAGAATATAACCTTCCTCGAAAAGAACCATTCAAATCTGACTGGTAGTTCCAGAGACTAGCGCGTTCAAACAAACAAACAAACTCTTCCACTTTATATAATAGCGTAGATATTACGTACAAAAGTTATTTTATTATACCTAATTGTAAACATTGCTCTTGAAAAAACCTGTTCTTACTTTTATTACTTGTATCAAATTTTTATATCTAGGTATATTTTGGCTGTGATTCCCTATTCATCCAAGTCTTATTTTATTTTTTCATCAAATTTATGAAATTATCCTTGCATCTTAACACTACACACAATTTTACATCATTAATACAGAGCCACGCAAATTATAAAGCAAGCTCCGTTGGGAATAGCGACGTCGCTACAGTATTTGTATTCGTTAAAAATTTCATAATCTTCTATAGAAATGCGGTTTAAGTACCTACTTTCGAAAAATTGCTGAAATAGTTGAGAGATCGATGTTATGAGCTTTTAAGTTAAAGTCTTTGAAGTAAGACTTAATATTTGAACAATAATTTAAAAAATAAGACATTATTTACTCTAGAATTTCGTGTAGCGAATAGTAGAATATTTTAAAGTTGTTTATTTACTTATCTGATATATCAATGCTGATTTGCGGTAATGTTTTAAATTCCTCAGAAGTATTTCAAAATAGTTTGGCTTATAATTCAAGTGTTTAGCTTATATGGTCGACCTCAGGTCAGTGCATTAGAAACGGTTCAGAAATCAAATGTGCTAAATCCGTCAACTTGCCAACTGTAAGAACTCGTGGCCTTTGCCAAAGCTTGTCGTATATTTGAACTGCAGCGTGTTCATAGTTCTGGATATTGGTTTATGAATTAGGGAGGTTCAGTAGTTTTAAGTTGAACCACAGAAAATCTGTAGAGAATTTACCATATTATGTATGCATTTTCAGTGACAAAAAATGAGTGCAATCCACCAAATGATAAGTTATAATTATGGACATGGTGGTGTCTTCGTAGAAATAATGTTAGTAAAAAAAAACAAACAAATAATTGGCAATCTCACAGACGTAGTCTATTTGTATACAAAATTAAATTCATCTAAATTTATTCAACAAATTACGACTGAAAGAGTAACAATTATTTAAACAATCAAACATCTCAAACTTTCGACAATATAATTATGCTTAGTTATGTTTATAGTTTATAGTTTATATATATGTTTTAGTTATGTTTTAGAATTTAGTTCTATTTATCATCTAAGTTTTAATGAAACAGCACGAACAAAGTTAGAACTTATTGGAAACACTAGACACGCGAATACTGAATAGAACTAAAATGCAGACGGTGGGGATCACACGATACATCGTCACAAAGGGACCGTGCATTGTGTTTTGAGTAGTGCGAGATTGTGGAACAAGACATGACGTTAATGCGGGATGTATCTAAGATTTAAACGTAGACTAGTTGTTGTAAGTTCGAATCTGGTAACGTATGTTCTGATCAAATATTTATTTATATAATAGAAACACACTAACAGTATAATTACTTACAAACTCACTCATAATTTCTAAGTAAATGTAACTACACATTTAAAAGGCATTCATTGCATTGAGAAGATGGTAACATTTCATTAGATAGGATTACATACGTGAAATAATAAATGAAAATTAAACAGAAACAAGTATGCAATATAAAAAAGAATATTTAAACATGAAAAATATTAAACTAAAACCCTATTGAAAAAGCAATGTCTTGTGTTACCTTTACAAAATTATTTACATCTACTTTTATTTTTTTAAATTTATGCATATTTACCTAACTTACGGTCAACGAAAATTTCATGAAGAATTTCTTGCTTATAGGTTTGTATCTATAAAATACAGGGTATGCAAGGGTAGGTAGTCAAATTGAGTTGTGGTGTAATTAGTGTGTGTTAAATTTAAGTTTGTGAAGTACTCGTTTCTATTTCTTTATTTCTAATTGTTTCTATTTCTATTTACCCCATATCACAGGATTTGTGTACACTGTACAAGTACAGAATTGTATTTATAGCTTAAAGGAATAGCGTGATAAGAGAAAATGTGGATTGAATAATGATGTAGTGAATACAATTAAAAGGAGTATGTTACGGTGGTTTGGACATGTGGAAAGGATGGATAGAAATAGAATAACAAAAGAGATTTATAGAGCGGAAATGACTGAAAATGTTGATAGGGGTCGCCCTAGACGAAAATTCGCGGACCAAATAGGTGATGTGTTGACAAAGGTCACAATTACAAGCACCGGTAACCGACGTGTGTATGAAAAGATTATTGAATGCTGAAGAGGCAAAGGAGGTATGTTTGGAACGCAGCAAATGGTTTTCTATAGTCTCTGCCTACTTCACTAATGAGAGAGAGTGAAGTTATGTATGTACAATTGTACTTGTGATTGTTTTGAAATAAATACTTTATCGCTATTCTTCTATGACTTATCGTCAACACAAAGGTGGTACTGGTAATGACTTTGACTCGCGGCTACTGAAGTCGAACCATGCAAATTATGAGACAGACACACGTTAATGTGGCTCGAAATGTGCTTTAGCTTGTAGGCACTTATCTTTTCACTAACGGTTTTCATCCGCGTTAAGTTTTCGTTACTGTTTCGCTCCTGTCGCTCCTAGCGTGATAGATTAGCTTGAAAAGAAACTCTTCCGCTGTATATATTATAGCGTATTAGCGTCCCGCAGCGCGTTTTACCCACGTCTTTGGTTACTGCTCTGCTCCCGTCAACAGTAGCGTGATATAACATAGCCTATAACCATCTCTAAGAACTGAGCTATAAAACACAAAAAGAATTATTCAATTCCTACGGGTAGTTTCAGAGATTAGCTCGTTAAAACAAAAAAGCTCCGCTGTATAGATATACTGAATTAAGTGTATGATCTAAATTCACAGTATCACGCTGTTTCCCCGAAAGGGCAAAGTTAGGTTAGTTACATCCTAGTAAAAGGAGGCGAGCTCATTGGGCAAGAATAAATTATCGTATTTGCTTACAATATATTATTACCTTTAGTCGCTATATAAAGACTAAAAGAGTTGGTTTGGACTTTAAGAACATTTGAACATAATGATAATATAAGGTAAAATGGTAATCAATTTGATTGCACAGTTTTTTTTTTATAAAAGTCTACCAAAGTGACTCCACTCTGCCTGATGGTAAGCAGTAAGTGGAATCCAGAAGTGGCGGACACCATTCTAAAAGCCAAACTACTGGTATGGTGGCCTCCACTATGGCGGTTTAGTGAGATGCTTTTTCACGCCCCGCTTAAAAGACCCAGGATCAAAATTAGATGGGAACACATGCGCTGGCAAAGAGTTCCAGGCTTTAATTGAGAGACAAAAGTATGAATCTCATAGGCACGAGAACCATGCGTTGTTATTACATATCAAACTGCAAACATTGTTAAATCAATTTGTTACCGGTCAATAATAGTAGCAATCCTATAAACATCTCTTCATAAACGTAAAATATTGTCATTTGATTATATTCGATTATATTCAGTTATAATTATTAAACATTTCATGGACACTTCTGTAGACACAATAGATGTTTTATTGTCATCACGGACATATACGTTTACTGTCCCGGAAAGTGTTAATATTACAAATGCGAAAGTTTTTCTGTATGTATGTATGTGTGTGTATGTTTGTTACCACTCAGCGCAGTTTTTCTGTATGTATGTATGTATGTGTGTGTATGTTTGTTACCACTCAGCGCCTAAACGGCTGAACCGATTTCGATGAAAATTGGTATGTAGATAGATTGGATGCCGGAGCTTGGGTGCTACTTTTTATCCCGAAAATCAGTCTGGTTCCCGAGGGAGACGAAACTCGTAAAGGTACGAGATTATAATAATATACTTTCGGTCCAACATGACTCAATTTACTACATTAACGAGTATTGTAGGTATAGAATTAATAATGCTGAGCAATAGTTGGACAATACACTCTACTCATTTACATAATGTTCGCTTTATGAGGTTAATTTTATGATGATTAATATTATAAAGTACGCATTCAAAAAACTTTAGAACTTATTCAGAAGAAAATGATGTAGTGAAATATATTTGAATTTAAATGAGTCTATAATAAATTATGTTCATTTTGCTTAACATTTGAAAATTTTTAAAAGATTTTTTTATAGAAATATAGTAATACTAGCTTTTCGTGGTGCGCTAAAGCGTAAAGTGGAAGAGTTTGTTTGTTTGAACGCGCTAATCTCTGGAACTACCATTCGGATATAAAAAAAACACGAACTTTATAGGCTACTAGCTGTTGCCCGCAGCTCCACCCGCGTGAATGTCGGTTAAATAGCTGTTTACATTGACGATTTTTCATACAAACTTTCATCCCCTATTTCAACCCCTTGAAGCGATTTTGTCGCGATAAAAATACGCCGTTGTTCCCCGAGGTCTAGTCTATCTCTATACCAAATTTCATTAAAATCGATTCAGTGGCTTAGGCGTGAAAGCGTATCAGACAGACAGACAAACAGACAGACAGACAGTGTTACTTTGGCATTTATAATATTAGTATAGATGTAACATCACGCTACTGTCGACGGGAGCAGATCAGTAAGCGAAGACGCACCGCGGAAAGCTAGACATATATCACAACAACTACACGCAACGCCATCTAGACCCAAAGTGCGCATACATTTTAGCTTGTGTTAAGGGTTCTAGAATGCGGATGTACATACTTAAATACTTTGAATAAAATACATGTGAAGCCAGAGTACATTTGTTGTTGTTTTACCGAATATCGAGCAATAATTCATGCTTGACACTAATACAAAAACTTGATATAACTTTTTGCCGGACCCAGGAATGGCATTGTATCTCAACAGCTTTTTATAACAGTAAACCATATACATAAGTAGTCCATTAAAAGGGACACACATTATTAGTGGTATCAAACTAAGTGTGGCGAATAGGTCGTCATTGTGATCTTACGAGGCCATTCCGGACAGCTAATAGTTCGGACATATGTTTATGTTTGTATGTATGAGGGTGTACTCATACTGGGATATAGATTGAAAGGTTTATATCAACAAATAATTAAATGTTTTACAGTATGATGCACTTAAAAACCTACATTTTGTTGTATCCTTAAACACAAATAGTAATGTGTGATTTAGTTTATTAATCAACAATATTTTCAATCATTATTGTTTCAGTCATAGCACGCACTGTTGGTCTAGGTATTTCCAAAGAGGAAAGTTGAAATTAGGTTAAATTCACCACCTTTCAATCACTTTTATGAAGTTATTTGTCCATCTTATCTGTTTGCATTTTACGTTTCCCAGCTTCCAATTGATGATCTTTTCGACTTTTACCCTTTCGACTTTTACTCTTTCAACTTTTACCTTTGCGACTTTTACCTTTTCGACCGCCTCGGTCATCTGTCAATATTTATTGGTCGTGTCATGCGTACTGCTTCAATATGCTTATTTGGTAAACTATTCTGTAGTTTTCGTTCGTTTATATATCTCATTTATAGTCTTTTGTGTAGTGAGTTCAAGCTTAAATCAAAGTACTTATTATGCCTCCGTTATCTTTAAGAAAACATACATATCTATATGTATCGATAGATAAATAAACCTTTGTGTGAAATTTGAGCTTAATTTAATTAAATATCAGAGTTATTTGTGGAACATTAATTAAACATCATAATCGCCGATCGTTAAATGTATTAGAGAGGGAATAGAGACGTCTTGATATGTATTTTAAGAGGCTTTACGTCTCATGAGTAGCAACGTCGCAGTTTAGTGTAATATTTCGTCGTTTTCAATTTTAATCATTTAATCTTAGCTATATTTTAAAAAGAGGGTCTGCTAACATGCTAGAATTAAGTGAAAGCTGTATTAATGTAAGTAACCATTTAGTTTACAGTTCCATTTATATGCAAATAATACATTCAAATCTTACGTTGCATTACTTTCATAATATAACTACAAGCATTATGGTTACTTACTATTTATACAGCTTTCACCATATTCTAGCATATAAAAATTAAAAATGGTGAAAATTTAAAACCACCAAATACGACACACAAACTTTCTTGAGACAATCAAAAAATGTTAAATTTTGTATTAATATAAGCTTAAGTCAACTTACACATACCCGCTCTGCGCGCTATTCATTCTCTGCTCCCTAATACCATCTCAAGAAAAGATAGAATTACTAATCAATGATTCGCTTCAAACAATGACGTCAGATGTCACTAAATGGCCGCGTCCTTACACCAGCCATTTCGCGTAACGAAGATTAAGCTGTGGCTTAATTGTTTGTTAACCTATTCAAATTTCTACACTAATTAATTAAGTTTAATCATACAAGGTAAATCTATTGCAGGACATAATTGTATATTGTTATTAATTGAACAGTTGTAGTTCATGTTTGAAATATAAGCACATGTATAGCATTATGTTAACTATAATAATAATAATAATAAATAGCAAAGAGCCTCGACCAACACCTAAAGAGGCTCGCATTAGGTGGATGGGTCAAGGGCCAGATCCAGAAGGCAGTGCTTCTCGACACGGCACGTATTGTTAGGAGGTGCCTCTCTCTGGAACCCTAACCGCCGGTAGCTTGGACTCTAGTCTCGTTGCCGGTGGTAATCTATTTTTTATATTTTTAAATGTGTATTTTTTGTTTTATATAAATATATACCTGTTTAAAAATGTAATTAATAAGAAAAAAATATAAATAAAGAGAATAATAATAATATGTGGACACTATCACACATCGTCATCTAGTCCCAAGCTAAGCAGAGCTTGTGTTATGGGTACTAGATAATTGAAATATAATACATATACGTACTTTTTTTTTGTAAATACATACTTAATATACATAGAAAACACCCAAACTGAAGACAAATACAAATGTTCATCACACAAATATTTGCCTTCCGCGGGAATCGAACCCACGACACCCGGCGTCGCAGTCAGTTACACTAACCACTAGACCAACGGTGCAGTACTATACTTATTACTTAATTGTATTATCATCAACGTCATCAGTTTGGAAAATTTTATCTATACTCGAAAAAGCGAAAGAGTTTGTTTGTTTGAACGAGTTAATCTGTGGAACTATCAGTCATATTTGAAAATTCTTTTCGCGTGTGATAGCTCAAGGTTATAGACTATGTAACATCACGCTACTTAGAACTGTGTTCAGTTTCAACGCTTTATGATGTACCTACATAAGCTAAGTATAATGGAACCATCATCTCTTACCACCAGAGGCGATAAAAGTTAGCTGATTCATTTAATAATTACTATATTAATCAGTCACCAAATTATACCCAAACACGTCACAAAATTATAACAGTAGTAGCCTCAATTCTCTATTCATGCCTTCATGTATGCCTAGTGATATATACAAAATAATTATGAATCTTAAACTGACAAATAGTACTGGCTATGATGATATATCTGTTGGGGTTGTAAAGTGTGTTGCCATCAAGTTATCTTTTATACTGAGTCACATAATCAATTTATGCATTGTTCATGGTGTATTTCCTACAGAGCTTAAAGTAACAATGATAAAACCACTTTATAAAAAGGATAATAAACATGACATGCATTGTTATAGACCTGTAGCATTAGTTCCGGTGATATCCAAAATCTTTGAAAAAGTTATTCACAATTGCTTATCCAATTATTTTGAGACAAAACATTTACTGGTTGATGAACAGATTGGATTTCGAAGGAATAAGGATATCAATATGGCAATTTTTAAATTTCTTCGAACAGTTATGACAGAAGTAGATAATAAGAGTCAGGCATGTGCCTTATACATGGATTTATCGAAAGCTTTCGATTATGTCGATCATCAAACGCTGCTAAATAAATTGAGCGCCTACGGTGTTAGAGGAAATGTGCTTAGTCTTTTAAAGTCGTACCTTACTGATAGAAAACAGTTTACTCAAATCTCTAGGCTATGCTCTACTGATAAAAAGATTACGAACTACTACTCTGACCGGCAAAATGTTACATTCGGTGTTCCACAAGGAAGCGTGCTGGGACCACTACTGTTCATAATCTACATAAACGACTTTCCCAAAGCAATAGGCCAGGAATCTATACTATTTGCGGATGATAGCACTATTCTATTTAAAGGCAACAACAAACTAACTGTAGAACATGATATTAATTATACTTTAAACAATAGCATTAGCTGGCTAAATATAAATAACCTCAAAATAAACATTCAAAAAACTAAAATTATGATTTTTAAAAATAGAATAAATAAATTAGATAATTTGGATATAAATCATGACGGCATAAATATATCACAGGTACATAATACAAAATTTTTAGGTATAATTATTGATAATGGTCTTAACTGGAAGAGCCACGTAGAAAGTTTGTGTACTAAAATAAACCAGTACTCTTATGTTCTATATATGCTGGAAAAAAGAGCATCTAAACCCACATTACTGACCGCCTATCATGGATATGTGGCTCCAATAATACGTTACGGTATCATTTTCTGGGGGAATTCAGCAGATGTACAACACGCATTCATAGCCCAAAAGAAATGCATACGAGCTATTTGTAAAATTAAAACAACAGAAAGTTGTCGACCCTTTTTCACTAGATTGAACATTCTTACTCTACCATGTATATATATTTTGGAAACTGTAATATTTGTAAAAAAGAATTTAAATATGTTTGAGAAATTGACGAGCAAAAGACATAATTTAAAAATAAGTGTTCCGCCTAACACAACAGCCTATTTTAACAAAAGTATATTTTGTATGGCACCTAGAATTTATAACCACTTGCCTAAGTCGCTTCTTGAAGAACAAAATGTAAATATTGTAAAGAAAAAGTTTAAACAAATTTTGTTGCAAAAATGCTATTACAGTGTTAATGATTTTTTATGTGATGAAATGAAATAATACCTAACTAACACATTAAAATCTAGTATTAAGTTTAATAGTTTTATATAAAATATTGCATGCCGCAAGGTTAAGTACAGTGTTACCTACTTGTATACTTACTACACAACATCTCTTACACCTGTATTTGCAATTCAAATAATAAATAAATAAAATTATATGTCTCACTAGCTCCGTCCTGTAGCTTCGCTCGCGCGGAAAATGGTATGTGTTTAATAAATGTAACTCGGAAATTAGACCGATTTTCGAAATAAAATTAATCCAATGTCCGTCTCCGGCACCAAATCTATAGTACATACCAATTTTCATCGAAATCGGTACAGACATTAAGACGCTAAGTGGTAACAAACACACACATAATATAAGTAGGATTACTGTAATTATCACCCCACTTGCCAAGAGTGATGACTATAGTATTCTCTCTAGCTTTGTAATATAGAAAATAATAAATAAATCGGTATCTACGTATAAAACATAGTCAACGTGTATTAAGACACCTGCAATAATATAAAAAAGCGTATAATATTTGAAGTTCTACAAAGTTCTACGCCGTAGACAACATCGTAGCAGAATGTCTACAGCCTGTCTACGACATACTATGTCTAAAGTAAAGTACATGTATGTGCTTATAAGCTACGACGTGTTACTATGTGATCAATGCGAGGTTGTATCGACACGTGCGAACAAATCTTGAGTAATGTCTGTGTACACGGCTTCTTCAATGGTGCCTATTCTAGTGTATTTCGTGAATACTTGTGCAAGGACAAACTTGATTAATCCTACTCGGTAAATTATATCGGATTTCTAAAGAGTTTCAGCAATCAACGTGTTGACTTTGGCACCTGCAGTAGACCGCTTAGGATGATAATTATGTTATGTTATTTATTTATTATTTATGTTGTCTAGATTTATTTATTTGACTAGCTTTCTGCGGCGCGGATTTCACCCGCGTATTTGCTTACTGCTCTGCTGTCACCAGTAGCTTGATGTTACATAGCCTATAACCTTCCTCGAGAACTGGTGTGCGTTACGATTGCTCCGCCAAGTTATCCAACCAGAAAAAAACTACGACCACAATTTTGTCGGAATTTGTCGAAATCGAAGTGCACAAACAAAAAATTTGTCGAAGTAGTAATAAAGAAGTTATAAGGGTTTTAAGTTGGCCGCGGCTACGTAACATGTACGATTGCGCGGCCATGGAGATCTCAGCAACTGTTTGGGTAAGAAATCTAATTCTTTTTGCCAATTAAAGACTGAATTTGTCAAAAATTGTCCAAAAAAGAATTAGAAGTCCTTAGTTAATATATTACGAAATATTTACGACTGAATGTTATGGCCGCGCAATCGTAACGTTGTTGATTCTTTATTGTTGATAATTTCTGTAAAACTTAAGATTTATACATTAAAACTATTACAATAAGAAAGGTCTTAATTTGTCGAAACTAATAAAAGCAATAAATACTATGTCAGTTTAGTGATACTGACGAAATCAGCCCAAAACAGAAAGTACGTGGCCGCGCAGTCGAAACGCTACTTTGCACGCTGATATCTCATTATCTGTAATTGCTAGGATTTCGGCGTGAACATCAAATTGTTCGCCATATTAACCTCAAGAGAATGACATATCGCTTTATCCTCAGAATAGTTTACATTGCGTGTTATCTCAAAAAATATATTATCTCATACAATGTTCAAGTAGGGTAACCATACTTTCTATTTGATTTAACAATATCTGTAACTGGAGATTAAACAACATTTAGCTTAATCTGCAGAAATGATTAATCTATACTATTACTAGGGGAAGAGTTTGTTTGTTTGTTTAATCCATTTAAGGTTAGTAAGAATTAGATCTCTAACCCAAACAGTTGCTGAGATCTCCATGGCCGCGCAATCGTACATGTTACGTTGGCGCGGCCAACTTAAAACCCTTATAACTTCTTTTTTTCTACTTCGACAAATTTTTTGTTTGTGCACTTCGATTTCGACAAATTCCGACAAAATTGTGGTCAAAGTTTTTTTCTGGTTGGATAACTTGGCGGAGCAATCGTAACGCACACGAGAACTGGACTATCATACGCAAAAAGATTTTTTCATATCCGACTGGTAGTTCCAGAGATTAGCGCGTTCAAACAAACAAACAAACTCTTCCGCTTTTTATAATAGTACTAGTTTGCCGCGGAGCGGTTTCATCCGCGTATTTGCTTCCTGCTCTGATTAGCGCGTTCAAACAAACACACAAATTCTTCTGCTTTATATAATAGTATAAATATGTAAACGTGATTAAAATTCGTTATTAAAATTCATACAGATATTGTTCAGTCAAAACTTTGTAGTAAAATGTCGAATAGAACAGAATAGACACCTTTGTATTCCTTGTGTACTACCTACTTAGTAGTAAGGATAATGCATCAAACATATCTTAACACCTTGTTCTTTAAAAGGTAAGCAGATGATTTTCCTAATAAGCACCTTAAAAGCAAAATATAAATTTAATGCCAATTTATCCAATAAATTTAAAAAATACCCGAGAATAAAATTTAGTTAATTTAAGTAATATCCATTATTTATTTACTTTTTAAAGATCAAAGTACTAACATTTTTTAGAAGCAATTAACTAATGTATAAAACGAATGGCTGCCATACTGGTCGCCATCTTTGCAAACGGTAATGGCATCCTTTTAATTGCGACTTAATTTAAGTTATAAAAGGCACCTTTTTATTTAATTACTCATGTTTTAAAATAAATCTTTGACGAGAGATATTTAAATTAGTTATGCCAACCTTCCCCGGACGTGAATTAAAAATGATATTGCTTTAAAAGCCAGTCAAGTGGGTATCTATTGAAGTACCTATCTATAAAGTCCTGTTATAATTAAATTTGCCTTCCCTGACGATTATTGCGGTAAAAACATTAATTATTTATTTGTGTTTATATTTTTATAATTACAACTAGATTTCCGTGACGTGGTTTTACCCGCGTATTTCTTATTGCTTTGCTCCCGTCGCCAGTAGCGTGATGTTACATAGCCTATAACCTTTCATTATACGGCTATTATACGCAATACTCGAATCCGACTAGTAGTACCATAGATGAGCGCGTATAAACAAACAAACAAACTAACTATTCCGCTAGTACCTATAGATTACTAAAATGTACATGTCACCGTAATGATTACACGGATATGTATATTTTTACAATTCAATTCCCGAAATAACCCGCCAAAGTCTATTAGACAATAGACATGTCGTTTTGACATAATAGTGTACAAATACTAAAGACAAAACCTAAAAACTCCAGATCAATAACTCTTTTGATGTATTTCATTCAGTTCGGAAATGATCTTTCGTGTTAAAATCAGCAAAGATCTACCGCTCTTCAAAGTATGTAACACGTTAGATTAAGTATCAAATACGTTTATGAATGTGACATAACACAAGCCTATTGTAAGTCCCTGAAACGAATCCTGAACTAATTAAAAAGGGGATTGTAATCCCTTTCCATTGGCTAGCTTAGGAACTGCACTGAGTCAACTATGCACGCTTTGAAACGAATGTATTCGTACTGTGGCACTGCTCATTCAAAGCTTTAATTAGGTATGTCAAAGTGAAAACAGAAATAGAAAAACCTTTTGCTCGAGCTCTTTTAATACTTGCTTCGTTGATTAGACAAAGAACAATATTTTCATGGCTTATTCATGAGGTTTCTTTTTAGAATAAGGCGTCTTCACAAGCGGTGGTATTACAGTTAGATATCTACACTATATTGAATAAAGCAAAGAGATGTTTGTTTAAACGCGCTAATCTCAGGAACTACCTGTCAGATTTGAAAAATTGCTTTTGCGTATAATAGCCCAGTTCTCGAGAAAGGTTACAGGCTATATAACATCACGTTATTGGCGACGGGAGCAGAGCAGTAAGCACAGTCGCGGGTGACGTTTTGAGATTATGTACGTGGTCTTTACTTGAGTATTTTTTTTTTTTTTTTTTTTTTATATTATAGCCTACCAAAGTGACTCCACCCCGCCTGATGGTAAGCAGTCAGTGGAATCCAGAAGTGGCGGCCACTATACCAAAAGTCATCGTCTTAAACTGCTGGTATGGTGGCCTCCACTATGGCGGCTGGGAATGGGCTTAGGGGAAGGGAATGAGGGAGGTGAGGAAAGAGGAAAGGGGGAAATTGGGCCTCCGGCACTCTCACTCACCGAACAAAACGCAGTAGTACGGATACTACTACTCTTAAGTCGATCTTCTATGAGAGGTTAGTACTTCCCCGGACGATCCGGCCCATTCATGCTGAAATCAGCGTGGCTACCTGTTAGATGTTGTTTTAATGGTTCAGTTACTTCTTGCTTATGGCGCTCAATTTAAACCTAGAATTCTTTACCAGCTCATGTTTCCTCCAGTTTAAATCTCGGGTCTTTTAGGCTAAACAATAAAGCTTCTTACAATGCTACTAGAAGTTTACGATGATAGTGTCCCCTACATATACATGTCTCATTGACTCTTCATGAGGCAGAGTGGATTCATTTAAAAAGAAAGTCGCATAAATGCCTTGTATTGAATTGACGCACTTTAAATACGATAACTGGTGCGAAATACCACGTAAATCAAATGTAGAATTTAAGAAGTTTGTACCATTTAAGTTAATAATTAAAATAATAATATCACAACAACTACACACATCTAGACCCAAAGTAAGCATATATTACATAGCTTGTGTTTTGGGTTCTAGATACGGATATACATAGTTGAACACTTTTTTTGGTAATACATACATTTTAAACATAGAAACACCCAGACCCACCCAGAATGCAAATAGACATATTCATGCACACAAATATTTGCACTGAGCAGGAATCGAATCCGCGACCTTTGTTGGCAGTCCATACACAGTACCACTGAACCACAGAGGTCGTCGTCGTCAGTTACTTTGTTAGTTTTTTAACCGACTTTATCTCGTATTGTGTAAATCTAACTTTAATAAATTATTCTAGCCTATGACAAAAAAAATGTTGCGTACACAAAATCCAGAGATGTTTTTTAGTGACTTTTCTGTTTTGTTTACGTTTATTATACCGTTCTTTTAAAACAAGGGTTGTTAGAAAGCTTTGTTTCGGCATAGTAATGAGGCTTTGATTTCCCTTTTAAAAAACCTTATATAAATATTTTAGATTACAATTTGGTATAATTAAGATAAAATGAAATGAAAATGGATTTTATTTTAATAATTTTATTGAAGAGTTTTTTGAGATTTGTAAATTACTTATATTTTTGTAATAATAATATTAATCATATTTAATAATATTAAAAGGACCATGGAACATAATAAATCTCACGTACGTGCAGGCTCTGGAACGAACTACCAGCTGCGGTGTTTCTCGAGCGCTATGACATGTCCTTCCTCAAACGAGGTTTAAAGAGAGCATTAATATCACGGTAGGGAGCGGCTTCTTAAAGCCCCTGGCATTGTAGAAGTCTATGAGCGACAGTAACCACTTACTATCAGATAGGCTGTTGGCTCGTCTGCCCCTGTAGGCAATAAAAACAAAAAATACTGTTATGGATTATCTCACGCTGACGTCATTACATAATATATTTTTATTAATTTATACACTAGGGAATACATACCTTTATCAGTTTTACTAACCAAAATGCCACCGATCGTAGTGGCGCTATTCTTAAGGTTGCGTTCAGACGACACGCACACGCTAAACGCACCCACGTCAGCACCCGTGTCTAACACGCTTTGCAATTTGGTGTATAATAATTTGAGTCTTATAACACATAAATAGATCTCACATTGCATTTATAGAGGTGCGCGTATTTTATATTGATATATTTTAAACTTTATGTTATAAAAGAGAAGCATTTAATTCCAATGTTTCTAAAGACGAGCGCGTTGTGTCGCTCCGACAAAAATCGCGCTCGTGTTAACACGCCCTAACACATAACGCTCATAGTCGTCCTGTATACAAAAGATTTTCTTGTCACCTTCTTGAAACCTAGTTTAATAAACCAACATTTAGCCACTTTAACTATATAGAAGTATATATATATAAAGTAAGTATATACTAAAGTGGCCGAATGTTGGCGCTGGTAGGCAGTAAGACTGCCACTTTCCAACGTTTAAACCTCTCAATAAAGTCGGTTCTATTATTCCCAACTGCGACAGCGTTGACTGAAAAGTTTGTAAATAACTTCCATTTATATACTTACACGAACCTTTAGATCGTGAGATTTCTACCAAAGTTACACAATCCCTGCCGATTCCTATTTTATTTTTCCATTATATATGAGTTTATCTATGTTTGCATTCAGCCTTTGTGTGTAAATTGAATTCACTGTGTTTGTATGTAATTTACTACACAGATATATCTATATGTATACTATAATATAAAGCGAAAGTTGATTTGTCTGTTTCAACGCGCGAATCTCTGAAACTACCAGTTGGATTTGAAAATTCTTTTTTGAATGATAGCCGTGTTCTCGGGGAAGTTTATAGGCTATGTAACATCATCCTCCTGGCGACGGGAGCAGAGCAGTAATCAAAGACGCGGGTGAGGAAAAGCTAGTCTTAAAATATAACTTGAAAGTCAATACTTGATATACTGGACAAGTTGTAGCAGTGTTTGATTTCTCGCCTTCATAACTTTTCTCTCATAACATACACAAACACGAGTAGCGGGTACACTACATGAAACCGATTCGGTGTATTTAACTAGTTTATTGAACAACTGTCGATGAAACTTTTCAACCTTTCAAAACTTTTATTCCTTTTTACTGCAAACGAACAAAAAAACCAACTAAATGACTAAAATAAACAAAGGGTAGATGGGCCAATAAGCTTTTCCAATGCCATCACCTCCCAAATTAAGTTAATGCCGATTGCCGTAAGACATAGCACCCGGCTGATTGAAAAAGTTCTATTTAGGGATCCTTTATTGTACGATTTCGATGGAGTAAGATGAATAGCTAAGAGTGGCTTTTGATGTGGACTCAGTTGAATGGTTTCTGAAGCTCGTGAAATTGTTGATGAGTTATATGGATGGATATTGAGAAATACTCGATTTTTATAGCTCAGTATAAAATAAATGTTTTTTATATTGGTTTTTTTTCTAAAGGTACCTATTGTTCTTTTGATTAGCTCTTTTATTAATTAACATTCTTCTGTATAATCATTCAAAATAAGACTGGCAATTCAACTTCGTTTTGTGTTAAGACAATCGCCACAGAAATCTTCGATTTGGCTACTCGTCGGCTCGTCAAATTTAATATTTTGGTTTTACAAAATTTCGGTTATCACGAGAATCCTACACATGTAATAAGGTCCTTGTCAAGAAAATCTTTTGTGCCAAATTAATAATGATGATGTTGATTCTTTTAGAATATAGGACAATATAACTTAGTTACACATATTAATATAATGTTCAAAGTTTCAAGTAAGTTTTGTCATAAATTTGTTAGACCCATTGTTTCTTACTTCGCCTTTGTTGTATTTTGTTGAATGAACTTACAAACTAAACTGATTGTCTGGGTTGAATGCTATTGTTTCAGATATAATCTTATTAACTGTCTTTAGTATAGTATGTTAATGTATTATTGCGTTTTATTATATCTCGTTTTTAAAGAAATATTTCAAAATACGTCGATGAATTAGTACATTTTTTTTTGGTTTGATGTACTCACAAGTTACCTATATAATTTATGTATCTATTTACTTATAGTCATCTCTACAATATATTTGCACCTATTTAAATTGTCAGAAATTCCAATAATATTGTAAATTGGTATGCGTAATTTTTAAGTAAAAACATTCGTTGACTATGCGGAACCTTAAGCGACATCGCTCACATTTAACTATTTTTATTCGGAGCGTTTTTTATTAAAAGCAGGCTTAGGCGACCCCCGAAACAATCAATTAGCGAACTTTGAACATTTTGAATTGTAAATGTGAGACTTGGTCGTGTTTGTTTTTACTTTATTACTATTTTTCTTTTCCAATATAGCTGTATTGTTTATCTAGTTTTAATAAGAGTCCAGTTAAGTCTGCCATTGACAGATTCGGTTAGCACTTTTGTTAGTAATTCATTTGTTTTGAAGTTTTCGTGGGTCTCTTCTTCTGTAATATGTTTTTGTATTCTGTTTCTGTCAGCAAACTAAATGAATTAAGTCTCAGACTGTTGTTAGATTTGTAATCATCTTTGAAATACCTACGATTCTATTTTGATGATAAAGTTTTCTTGAAGATAAAGTATATAATTACGTTTTGGTTGAAGTTTATCTGATATCAAACATTAATTTACTACCTATGTAATACTTAAAACATATAAGTATATTTAAGTCAATGTTTAAGTGTAGCCAGTTCATCATAAGTACCTATTTTTATCATTATTTTATGATATAAATGTGGTAAAATCAACACTTATACTAGGGACCAAACTCCATGTCTTTCAAAACTTTACAAATCTACATTTTGAATATGTAAAGTAAAAATTATAAAACATTTATCAAAAATATCACATTATTCAAGAAGCTAATTTGATAAATAGATGTTTATTATCAACCTCCATTGAACACAAATAATATTAACTGAGTAGTGATGTGTAAATTATGTGATAATATTCTCTTATTCTAACGCGTGACTGATTCATAAAGTTCAATCAAGTATTGTAAACGTGTTTCTACTATCAGTCTTGTACTTGTTCAATGATATATTGATACAGTTCTTGGAATTATAACACGTGTGAATCGAATTTCATCCTTATGTAAACATCGATAAGAATCACACAATGCGTGCTTGTAAATTTTGATGGCCATATAATACGAGTATGAACTATCTTCGTTATCGTTTTAGCTGTTTAAATCCGTCTACTGCTTATTTATTTATTTTTTATTTTAAAGAAGGGTGGTAGTAGTGGGTAAATGCGTCAGAACTAAGAGTGGCAGTTACCAGTACCACTTAATATCTAGCTCGTCTGCCTTAAAATAGAGTCTAGCACAAAATTTAGTTTTTGAATTCCGTTTTGACATAAATTGATACATTAAAAAAGATTTATTCAATAATAAATTTATATTTTTTTATACAGTTATACTATAGGTATTCATACTCTACAAAAAAAACAGGGCATAAATCTTCCAGACTCGATTCCGATGATGGACGATAGTTGATATAAAAGTTTGTACTCATATTAGCCAATTTATTATTATAAAACAGTGATTTAGTCATAAATCATGTTATTTTTCTTTATAGACATGATAATGTATACCTACATTCCTATGTACAGATTGATTATATAAGTTAATATGTAATAATGATTATGTAATATATGTGTTGTGGTGAGAAATAAATTTAAAAAAATTATTAATGATAACAAATTACAAATTTGTTTGGTAGACTATTATGAATAAAATGCAAATAAACACTAAGGGCCCACCTTTTTTCTCTTATAGCAGAATATTTTTTTTTTTTTTTTATAGTAGCCTACCTAAGTGACTTCATCCCACCTGATGGTAAGCAGTCAGTGGAATCCAGAAGTGGTGGCCACCATACCAAAAGCCATAGTCTTAAAATGCTGGTATGGTGGTCTCCACTATGGCGGCTGGGAATGGGATTAGGGGAAGGGAATGAGAGAGGTAAAGAAAAGGGAAATGGGGGAAGTTGGGCCTTCGGTGCTCTCACTCACCGAGCGAAACGCAGTAGTACGGATACTACTACTCTTACGACGATCTTCTATGAGAGGGTAGTACTGACCCGGACGATCCGGCCCATTCATGCTGAAACCAGCGTGGATCTACTACCGTACATACAGTTTTATTTTAATATAATTTCGTGGTTTGTCTTTTTCTTTTGTACCATTAAAACCAAGGATAGGGACAAAGTAAGGTTATTAGATATAAGATTGCTTTATGAGGTTGTGGTAGGGCCCCAGGCAGAAGAGTATGCATGCAAACTAGATTATTATCATAATGTAGTCCAGCACAACATTTGCAGACAGAATAGTAGTTACTTAAGGTCTAACGATGGCATAAGATAATAAAAGTGAATGTTACTACTTAGAATAACTAAGAAAAAAATAAATAGAAAATTTAAATAGTTTCCGACATAGTGTACGTTATTTTACTAATGAAGCCCTTTTATTTAATACCCATATTAATAGAGTTGTGAAAAATATAAAATGCGCCATTTTTTGCCGCCGGCCATCTTGAACTGATTTTCTACGAACTTAGCTAAGAACACCTCGACTAATTCACTTTTCATATATAAAAAAAAACAAAATCAGTTCATTAAATTAAAACTATAAAATAAATAAATTAAATACCCATTGAAACAAAAAATAGAAATTTTAAATAGGAGTTAAAATTAAAATTTATGCATTACAATAAAAATATTTGATAAAACAATACATACATCATTTTACTTATTTATTGTATAGATATTTCATAATTTAGATACATGTCTTGCTTTATAATATATTAAATATTGTAATTAGTAGAATAGCTACAATAAATATAAAAAAAGTAGTACAATAATGTTTAGGAATAAATTTGTCAGTTAACCTGAAAGAAAATTGTTTTTTCAAAACAAATAGAAGTAGATAAATATGAATAGTCGTTAAAACAAATAATTTAGAGAAATCCAAGAAAAGTCACTGTTTATTTGTCAAAAAACAAAATTGTATAGGAACGGCACTTTTGTTCAACAGACTATGGCCAAAGATACTACCATTGGAAAATATTTTAATTTTCGTCTTTTCGTAGTTTACTCGTAGTAGTGATTGTTACTACGAAAAGAGGCCTTTTCTGCAGTGGGATGATCACGAGCTAGTATGATGATATTTCGGCTGTCAGTCTGAAAACTTCTACTACTAAACATGGCTCTACCACAGCGTAAAATTTTGCTGTACCAACGGCAACATTTCATAGAATGGAGACCACACGTCACGATCATTGCTTCTTTCACTACAATTTTTATTACTTAAAAAGTTCAGTTGATTTGTCTGCACCTTAGAACATAAATTGTCATACCATATTATTAAAATCATAACATCAGCCAAAAGACCCACCGTAGCCAGTCGTGAGCCGCCCTCATCTATCGGTTGCCCGCCACCCTTATTAAGTCGTCCGTCCACTTAGTGAAGCGTCTGCCCACACTGCGTCTTCTGGTTCGTGGTCGCCACTCTAGAACCTTTCTGCCTCCACGTCAGTTCTGCGAGCTATGTGTCCTGCCCATTGCCACTTCAGAGAAGCGACTCTGCGCGCTACGTTAGTTACTTTGGTTCACCTGCATGCCTTCTTCGTTTGTCAAATGATCGTGCAGGGAGACGCCTAACATAGCCCGCTCGATCGCCCTCTGAGCGACTTTGAGCCTTCTGACAGGACCCATAGTTAGCGACTACGTCCCTGCTCTGTATTTCATCACTGGCAACACACACTGGTCTAAGACCTTGGTCTTAAGAGGTCATTGTAAACATTTAATTGGTGTTCAAGAAATAATATTCTATCTATCTCTCTGTTTTCACGGGTCTATATTGTCATGTTACATGGTAAATGTATCAATTTCAGCATTAAAACTTTATCTTAATATTATTCAATAAAACAAATACTTAGTAGGAACTCACAGAATTCGCGCAAGAAGTGTCTCAGTACAAATAAAACTAAAAAAGTGCTCTCGAAACACTCCTTTTACTTTTTTCTACTTTAAAAAGAAACAGTCCTTTGTCTTTGTCTAATAACAAATAGTTTTTGTGAACTTAGACGAGGAGTTTGTTGGGATATTCCTGTTTGGTCGTTTTCAGAACCGCTGCAAGTTTTCGTTGCGTAATTTTGGTTGCGGATTTCTCTATATTTCTTCTTCAATCTTCAAATAATTAATTTAACATAGAAAGAAATGGGTGAATGTGTATTGTGTATGCTGTTGGAATCCTCTGTGATATATTGTTTTCTTCATCTATCAGTGATATTTTGTACGTTGTGCATTTTAAAATAACACATTATATAGGTACTCTTTTGTTTTTATTGTCATATAATTTTCGATGAGCAAAATATAAAGTTTCTGAAAAGACGTTTTATTTTGTGATTTTTCGCTTTTATTTAATCTGTATTTTATTATTCTTTATATAAATAAATGCTTTTGTTGCCATACTAGCAATCTCTTTACATTGTATAAATAGCACAATAAACAATGCGGTATTATTGCAGTAGTTTCAGAGGAAATGTAAGATATTTTACAGCGTATTACGTCTGCAATTTTAAGTGGATAGAAAGATTAATGAAGACACTTGTATTCTCATCAAGCTTCTTCGCATATTTCACTTGGGAACAATAGCTCAGAATTCTTCATCAACTTTAATTACTAGAATAAATCTGTAAGGAGATGGTTATTGCCTTATAAAATACTAGCTTTCTGCGGCGCGGTTTCACCTGCGTCTTTGCTTACTGCTCTGTTTACGTCGTCAGCGTGATGTTACGTAGCCTATAACCTTTCGCAAGAACTGGACTATTATACTCAAAAAGAAATATTCAAATCGGACTGGTAGTTTCAGAGGTTAGCGCGTTCAAACTAAAAAATGAACAAACTCTTTCGTTTTATACAATAGTATAGATATATATTGAAGTGTAATAAATTGTCTTTACTCTATCTGATAGCAAGCAGTTAGTTTAGTTCAAGGGAAACCCATCCCAAAAGTTATCGTGCCGATCGTCGTATATCGTGGTAGCATCTACCATAGCGGATTTCCACGATGCTTTTCACGCCCTGTCGGGTCTCTTTAACCCGCAGTCTCCATGGTAGCCGCCATGGCAGCAGTTTTAAAAAGAAACTATTTCACTACACATACAATGGCGGTTTTATAAGAATGATGCTATTTCTTGCCCTGCTTACCCTGCGAAAATATGCGCTGTTTTTTTCTATTAGCCTACCAAAGTGACTCCGCTCTGCCGTATGGTAAGCAGTCAGTGGAATCCAGTAGAGGTGGACACCATTCCAAAAGTCATCGTCTGAAACTGCAGATAAAAGGTTTTGATTGTACGAAATAAGTATTAAACCGTTTGATTTGAGACCCTTTAGATTCTAATGAAAGGGTGGCACTTACAATATTTGTTAGTAACATCACGTCAAGTAATATTTGTTGTTTATTAGCGACGTAATCTCAAGAGCTCACCTTGAAGGTGCCTGCGGTAGACGATGAGAATAACAAAGATTGTTAGTACTGTATAGAAGTGTTAGAGATCAGGTAGTGGTACTGTACCTAATGCAGTAGTTATGGATTTTATTATTGTACATTTTTTATTGTTTTCTGCAGCTAAGTGATAACTGGTAGTTAAAGGTCTAGTGTTGATTGTGACATTCATAAAACAAACCGGCACTGACCACTTAATGAGCTTTCCAATGTTATATGTATTTTAAAAAAACACTTGGTTTTTTTTATACAATTTTGGTGGCAAACAAGCACACGGCTTACCTGATGGTAAGTGGTGACCGTAACGTATAGAGATAGCTGGATTTTCCAAGCATCGCTAAAGTAATAATGCTTAGAAAACAAAACGAAGCCGTTGCTTACCACGGAGAAGGGGATGACGAAGGAAAAGGGAAACGGAAGAGGGCCGAGAGGGTATTAGGGCTGCCGGCGCTCTCACTCACTGAGCGAAACACATTAGCATGAAAACTAATACTCTGACGTTGATCTTCTATGAGAGATTAGTACTGCCCCGGTCGATCCAGCCTATCCTAGCCTACCCTAGCCAGAGTGGATCTACTACTTTAAAAAAGGTGATCCATTTACGAATTTTATACAATGCAAATTTAAGAAATACCTTTTAGATATTTTATATTTCTCAAGCTGGAATGACTTTGTATAAGCGTGTACTTATTTTAAACAAATGTTTGAAAGCCGTAAATCTAGGGATTACGATGTTATTTATATTTCATTACAATGCGTATTATTCCTAATCACTAATTTAAATTCGAATAGGTAATACAAATAAAGCTAAAAAGAAACAATTCGATAAGATTCAATTTAATATGCATTTTTCTTTACGTTGTTTCACCGATATAATTCGTTACGCTTCAGAGATATATTTCCAATTCATTATTTTAAAACGAATCAATAAACTATTTATGAAATTCACACAAAAGAGTGGCAACGTCGCTATTTAGTGTCATATTTTCTTGGTTTTCAATTATTATCATTTAATCTAAGCTCTATGTTATAAATGTTTCCAGAACACTTTTTAGAATTACGTAAAAGCTGTATAAAAAATAAGTAATCATAATGCTTACAGTTCTATTTATATGCAAATAATACATTGAAAACTTCCATTGCGTTATTTTCATAGTAAAATAAGTGTAAGGATTATGGTTGCTTACTTTATAAACAGCTTTCACGTAATTCTAAAAAGTGTTCTGAAAACATTTTTAAAATTTAGCTCCGATTAAATAATAAAAATTAAAAACAACGAAAATATGATACGAAATTGCGACGTTGCAACTTATATGTATGAACGCTCTTACTACTAAGGTGCGCTAAAGATGAAAAAACTTTAATGAATACCAAACTTTAGGTGAGACACGTCCACACAGCAAAGTTTCACCTTCGTTAAGTTGCATCTTTGATCACTGCTCCGCTCCCATCGCCAGTAGCATGATATTACATAGTCTTTAAGCTTCCTTCAAGAACTGGGCTATCAAACGCAAAAATAATTATTCAGTTCGGACCGGTAGTTTCAGAGATTAGTGCGATGAAACAAACAAAATCTTCCGCTTTATATAATAGTACAAGCTTTCCGCGGCGCGGTTTTACCCGCGTTTTTGCTTACTGCTCTGCTCCTGTCGCCAGTAACGTGATGTTACATAACCTATAAACTTCCTCGAAAACTGGGGTATCATACGCAAAAAGAATTTTAAATCCGACTGGTAGTACCAGGAATTAGCACGTTTAGACAAACAAACAAAAATACTCTTCCGTTTTATATAAAAATAGTACAGATATCACATAACTTAGCCTTTTAATGTTACCAATTGTTAATTTTAATGCGCCTACCATTGTACCTATTTGATCATCTATAAATATAATCTATTCTTTGCTCAGTTGGTGTTTTCTGGGAATTAGCCAGAGCTCTGTTGCCCGTGGCGGATAGCTTATTTGCATACAGAGTGAGAACTTCGACGCTATCCCTGATTATTTCTATTATTTCAGCGCCTCTCGCACTCTAAAGTGTTCAATTAAACTGAAACATATTTTTTGGTGACACGATTCTCTTGAAATAACCAAGGATTGGAGAAAATTAAACTGCAGATGTAAAAGCTTTGGAATTCTTAAATTTAATTAAGTATTTACTTTATCTCTTTAAGGTTAAAGTTTAATATAACTATTATTTTTTATCAGATTAAAAGTAAGTGCAAGTTACGTATTAATTTTAAGTTATTATTTTTGCGAATTATTGTTTTAATATATTATAAAATCAGTAGATACAATATAAAAATCCGGTACTAATAGGCCGGCAGCACTGAAACAGCTTCAGTAGTTTTACTATATCAACTGGTATATGACAGTCACGTTTATATAACTTGTATAATATATGTTAAATGAATAAAAAAGTAAAGATAAAAAAAAAATATTTGACTGTAAAATTTAAGCAAACTGTACCCTAATTGAAACTCAAATCACTTGATAAATAATCTTTACAAAATACTATTAACAAGACATTTTATTTCAACAAATAATCCCCTAAAGTCCTATTAAAAACCAACTCCCTCCGCTATGAAGATCATCAAATTGCACAACCCCTTAAAACATTCACAAAATATTTATCATAAA
Source organism: Parascotia fuliginaria (assembly GCA_963082885.1). Lineage (NCBI taxonomy): Eukaryota > Metazoa > Arthropoda > Insecta > Lepidoptera > Erebidae > Parascotia > Parascotia fuliginaria. The sequence continues at coordinate 16,524,439 of OY720178.1, forward strand.
ACTTCTTATTGTGACCCTACTTCACGGCCCCCAAGAGCGTATAACTTAAAGTTAAAATGAACAACGATTGTCTTCATGTTTTATATAAATTTCACCGATATTGCCGTCTAAGGGCACCTTTACGATGAGTACAGTTCACAAAGAAGCCCGTGAGCTGCATTATTATAAAGATGTTTTAATACTGAATGTGTTAAAGTTGTAAGAAAATATGAAAGCTACAGAAACATAGATAGAGAAAGAAAGAGAGAGGAGAGTGGAATGTGATAGTAAAGCTGAAATAATAAGAATAGAGGGAGAGGGAGGGGGGAGAAGAGAGAGGAAAAGAGATAACGCCTTTTAAGCATTGATTTGTCAACTTTCCTATAGAGCATAGAGATATTAAAGATGAAAGTAGTAGAGTTTGTTTTTGGACTAGGCACAGGCAATAGCATAGCAAAAGCTGAGCGAAGTACTGCTTACTAAAGACAACTATAATTTCATCTGTTTTCTAGATTAAACATTAATTAATTGCCTCTGTGGTTTGGTGATACTATGTACAAATTACCACGCAGAGCTCTCGGGTTCGATCGAGTCGGGTAAATATTGAGTTTTTCTGTCGAAAAATTCTTAGTATTAGCCCGGAATCTTGAATTGTGCCCGATATATTGATACAGGCTCGCCCTCGTTACATGGGACCTAAAATAAATAATGCCGAAAAGTGGGTGGTTAAACACCTCTGCCTACCCCTCGGGGATAAAAGGCGTGAAGCTATGTATGTATGTACATTAATTATTATAAAATGTAATTATTATTAATTATGTAGTCTGGTCTAGTGACCAGAGTGCCTAGACAAGTGGCATCAATGCTTATAAAATAGAAGCAGAATAGAATATAAAATGTATGGGATTGACATAAGCTAACGACAATGTTGACGTTAGCTTATGTCATTCCCTTTTAAGGGCCTAGACAAGTGGCATAAATAGACATTTAATAGCCTACCTATCTAGCCCTCAGACTAGACGAAATAGGTCAACGCCACCCTCCATAAGAGCAAAGTGTGTCGCTCGGTTAGTTCTATTTATTGTTTCTTCCAATATTTTACCAGTTTTATTTATGTAAAACGTTTTCCCGTCTTTAAAATGCCACATAAAGACATAAGATGCAGAAACGCATTAACATATTCGCGGTGTGTAATATGTACTTAAATTCAAATCAACTAGTTTCATATGCATTGGTGTTCACTCGCGATGTTACAATGAGACATATTAAGCTACACTGCAGTGTGAGATGGGAAATAAGCTGTTTATGATGATAGGCGAAGCGATTAGCGTATATTAATCGTTTAATAATATTTAACGGACTTTTCTAATAGTAAGAAATTGATAGATAAGTAGGTAACCTGAGTGTAGTTATTTACGAAATAAAATATATGTTTATGAGTAAAAGGTAAATAATTTTAACATAATAATAAACCGATTTCAAACAGGAAAGCAACTAAACAGTAAAAAAATGCAAATTTAAGACTTATAAGTATTGTTTTCTCATGGATGCCATTGTCAGAATTGGACCAAATTGGGACCACACGGGAAGCACCAGTATTTAAATAAAAGAAGAACACACCTATTGAAAATGATAATTATTTGTTTATTATTTTCAATAGATGTGTTCCGACTTTATCTTTGATAGGAAAAAAAAATGTAGGCAATAATAAATTACAAAGTATTCCTGTCGAAGGGTTCTGACTTATTAATAATAGCTTCAAAGTCAAAATGTTATAGCAAAAGAACTTAGGTATATCTTTATAAACTTGTTCGTGTGTTTAATTTATTTAAACTTTTATGTAAAATGCAAGAGTGTTGCTTTGTTCGTTTGTTTGAACGAACTAATCTCTGAAACTACCAGTCGGATTAAAAAAAATCTTTTTGCGTATAATAGCCCAGTCTCTCAGGAAGGTTATAGGTTATAACATCACGCTACTGGTGGGAACAGAGCAGTAGTAGAGACGCGGGTGAAAGAAGCGCGGGAAGCTAGTCAGCTAATAATAATGTTAGCTTTTGTTTATACATTAAACTCCCTTTATTAATCTGATAAAGTATGTATATCAGTAGCGAAGAGTCACTTTTCCGAGGAGGGAAGCCGGTGGGAGTAAAATATTTTGAGTTTCGGAAGGCCAGTTAGACTTTGAGTAGACACTCAAGCAGTGATAAGTATAAGGAGGTCAGGGCATATTTTAAAAGGGAAGCCGGCAGGAATCGTGTTATATGGACGCTTCGCCACTGATGTATATCTCGTTGTAAATCTTGTATTCACAAGGACACATTAATGTCGCGTCTAACGAGGCTCTACGGATATCGTGTTAAGTTGGAAGCTAATGAGCGATGGACTGTGCATTATGTACATTTTTCTTACTTAATATTGTGATACATAATGTATAGGGATTTATGCAGTGCTCTACGACGTTCATTTATTCCATAAATGTTGCATGAAAAGTTTTTGCCCGACTACCGATGTCAAGGAGATAAATGTTTTTCGAGTGTGTGTATGTATGTATGTCTATTTCTTTGGTACACTCTACAACTTAAATGGCTTGACGGATTTTAACATATTATGACGTGTCAATAGATTTCTATTAATTGTGGGAGTGACATAGAGTTGTTGGCATTGTTTCAATGTAGCGTCAGAACGAGAAAAAAGAGTTTCTTTAATTTAAGTTTGTTTTAATCAGACATGCTTTTTGTTTTTTATAATTATTTTGCTGCACTGTTGGTCTAGTGGTTAGTGTAACTGACTGCGACGCCGGGTGTCGTGGGTTCGATGCCCGCGGAAGGCAAATATTTATGTGATGAACAATTGTATTTGTCTTCAGTCTGGGTGTTTCCTATGTATTCTAAGTATGTATTTACAAAAAAAAAAAAGTATGTATAAGTATTATATTTCAGTTATCTAGTACCCATAACACAAGCTCTGCTTAGCTTGGGACTAGATGACGATGTGTGATAGTGTCCACATATTATTATATTATATATTTGCTTGTTACCAAGTATACGTATTCCTATTAATCGTGTTTATCGCGATTACGGATTACTACAATATTTTTGTCTTTGCAGAGGATAGGTTAATCAGGTAGATCAGATAAATTGATATTGGATTTTCCTGTTGAAAAATCTACAGCCTGGAGTCTGTATTTGTGTAAATGATGACAGGCTCGCCCTTTGATACATAGAGTCAAACATAGCTAGCGAAACATTACACCTTTGGAGAGCAAAATATATTATTAAAAAACAAAAAGCCCGCCTACCTAAACTAAAAAGAAAGAAACCAATTTTATTTCGTGCTGACGCTACTTTGGAAAGTTATATATTCTATGTCACTTCCATAGTTAATACAAATCTAATTACACCTTACATGTTAAAATCTATTAAACCATTTAGGCTGTAGAGCGTGCCAAAGAAATATACATACATACGTACATACATACATACATACATACATACATACATACAAACTGACTGGCCTGTTGGTCTAGTGGTTAGTGACCCTGACTGCTAAGCCGGTGGTCGTGGGTTCGATTCCCACCCAGGACAAACCTTTGTGTTATGAGCATGATTGTTTGTTCTGTGTCTGGGTGTAATTTATCTATAATATGTATGTATGACCAAAAAAAAAAAAGTATATAAGTAGTATATCAGTTGTTTAGTACCCATAACACAAGCAAATATAATTGCTTAATTTGGGGCTAAATGGCGCTGTGTGCATGTAAAAAAAAAAAAAAAAAACGCTCGAAAAACGTTACCTCCCATAACTTCGGCGGTCGGGCGAAAAAAAATCCTTGTATAGCTTATGTTTATTTAAATGTCTCGCAGTATATTTGATTGTTTTACTGCTTAACAAACAATACAGTCGCCATTACTCATCACTTATCTGACTTACTTACGTACAAACTTTTAGGTAGACCGCTTATCAAAAACTCCCGCTATTCCCAACACCATATCCACACCACATCCCAGCAGCAGGAGACACCTCCAGTAATTACTTGGAATAGTTAGATGAAAGCTATTGTGAGTAGACGTGTGCCTGTAATTATGTTAGCTCTGGCTTCTACGAATCGTTTGGGTTTAGAACAATGGGCTTTTTATTGCCATTGTGTTCAGCTATTGATATGAAACGTTGAAGTCAACAGTTGGATTGTAGCATTTGGTGAATACAATAAAAAAGCTCACGAATACTAATATGATTATGATATATCATTGTTCTATAATATGGAACCCACAATATGATGTTCACATAAGTAGGTTAGAGTCAATACAACATAAATTTTGCAGGTATCTGCAATATAAGTGCAATTCACACGATGACAGCTATGAAGCAAGATGTAAGAGACAACATTTACTGCCGCTTTATGAAAGGAGGAAAATTGCAGATGTCACTTTCTTAGTAAAGTTGGCGCAATCTAAAATAGATTCCCCAAACCTGCTTAGTCAAATACATATAAGAGTCCCAACCAGATCAGTTAGAATACCCTGTACTCTATATGTTGCCAGAAGCACCACCAATTACAGAAATGGTTCATTTTTTGTAAGAACTGTCAATACATTAAACAAACTTGAAACTCCAGACTTAGACTTGTTTAACACAAATCCTTCTAGATATAGGCGTGTTATCTCCACACAGTGGTTTGAATCGGTTCTCTGATTGTTCTTTATTGTTTTTATTTTTTAATCTTCATCTTATTTTCCTTACAGTACAAAATAATCAAGCATTAAATACATACATGTGAAAACATATAAATTGTTACTAGTAGCATAAATAGTTTTTAAATTACATATAATGTACTGTTTGTTTTCCAAATAAAATAAAATAAAATAAAATAAAATAAAATAATTATGTTTTGCGATAATTTCTTGCCAGTTCTTCTCGTGGCCCTACCCTAACGTCAGTGAACTGGCTGTCGGTTAATTGGCTGACATTTTGTAATTTTTAACGTTCATAAGTGTTAAATAAGTTAACCTACATGAATAAATATATTTTGATTTTGAATCATCAAAAGAAGTCGATTGCGGGAAGTGTCAGTGAAAGTAGAAGAGGAGAACGCCGGTAGCTCAACCCTCTTGGTCTCCTCCTTCTTCTCTTCCTCCCTCGGTCCTCTTCCTTCTTTCAATTCCTTCCTCTTCCTCTTCTCCTTGTGTTTTCTAAGCATTCTAATCAGGTGAGCCGTATGCTTGTTTTCTAAAAATTGCATAAAAAAATGTGTTCGTCGATCCACCATGGGCCTGTTGAGTTCGTATTCACTATTCTAAACTTGTGATACTGTTAATTAATTACTTCATGAAAATTATACTTACAAAAGAATCATTTTTGACTAGAATGGCGGCACCATCTTTATCTTATGGTTCTTGATTAATTGGTGACAGATCATAAAGTTTTGATCCTTGGGCTCTCAATGAATAAATAAAATACTAATTGAAATAAATTGATAATCCATTACATCATTACGCCACTACAGCACTGAAATTATTCTAAAAGTTTCTATTACTCCATGTTTTATATTCTTTATTCGTGTAAACTCGTTTATTAGTTTTTCTATTACAGCAATTCAGACACCAATATGCATCCAATTTCATTCTAAAAACTTTTGTATTCCAAAATATGAAAATTTCAAACAAAATAACAACAGTTCAAAATATATTTATTTGTATTGCAGTCTAAAAATCAGATTTTATAATTGATTATTCTTCGAATAAATGAACAAATATATACCGTCATATAAAGCGAAAGAGTTTGTTTGTTTGTTTGAACGCGTTAATCTCTGGAACGACTAGTCGGATTTGAAAAATTATTTTTGCGTATGATAGCCCAGTTCTTGAGAAAGGTTAAAGGCTATGTAACATCACGCTACTGGCAACGGGAGCAGAGCAGTAAGCAAAAACGCGGGTAAAACCGTGCCGCGGCAAGCTAGTAATTCTATAAAACGAAATGAATTTACAATTCAATAATAATTATTGTACTAATTACTATACAGATACTGATTTTTAGCTTGTATCATACCAATGCTGGGCTTTTGTGTCTGCTTTTATGAATATATAATACGGATGTGCTCGAACATAGTGAAGAAACCTAGACTTATAAAAGTCAGAAATATTTAATCCGCACTAATCAAGCATGGTGGTTAATGTTCATGGATTCTGCGTATCAAAAGTGTGCCTTAAACATACAATGGGGTAATAACTGGCTGTTTTAATTATTATTGTATAATCTTGTAGAAACAAACGCCGCACATTAGCGCTGTATCGAGTCATTTAGCGCAATGCGAGTCGCTTGAAGCGCGATTTGTATAGCGACATTAATTTGTATGTAATCGGGTCGTGGGAATGCTACTAAGGCGCTAATGTTTCTCTCTCTAGTTATATTCAAAGCGTTTTATTTGAAATTGTTGTGGTTGTTATTGCCATGTTTTAGCGAAATTATTTGTTATATGTACGTATCAATAATAATATACTCTTCTTTCTTTTTAGATAATTTGTTCGTTAGAATCTTTTAATTGTTCTTTCGTTCTTAAAAAAACAGTCATCGCGGTAGAAAACAAGCACCGTGATGCGAAGAACTTAACTAACATACAGTTATAAAATACAAATTACAGCCAGATTCAAAATAAACATTTGTAGATGCTATTTTCATTAAATTTGTTTTTTAATTGGTTAACTAAACAGGTCGTAACACTTGAATAAAGTACAAACCAATTTAACAGTACAAAATATACATGGGCCAGTGTACGGCATTCACGACATGAACACAGCATCTGGCATGAACCGTGCACAATTTTTCTACAGAAAACTAAAAGTAATCAAACTAAAATTAACCATTTAAATCTATATGATTTTGACTCAAAACAAAGTAAAACACGTGCGATAAAAATGTGCATGTTGACCATAATGATAGTTGATACGACAAAAAGGAAGGCTGAACGGTTTTTGTTACAGATACGGCTGCTTGTCTGAGGTTCTTTGTGGTATTACTGTACGATCACTCTTGTATGATTCTCAGTAATGGTTATATCGCTGTCAATCAACTACAATGGTTGCGCTAGTAAAGTAAATATGAACACTAGATTGAATATACTTTTCTAGTCGCCAAAATCGCCTTCACTTACCATTACAGAAGTCTTAAATAATAATTCTACCAAAACATTTGTTTTAACAATTCCATAAAATACAATTTTCCTACAACAACAAAAATGACACCAAAAAAACGTGCAAAAATTTCACTCGTGGCTTGCTTTTCAACTGAAATTCAACTTAATAGAACAAAGAAGTGATTGCAGTGTAACTACAGAAAAAAAAATTAAAAAGAGCTCGGTTCTTAAAGAGTCAAGAGTTGGCTTGAAGCCAGCTTGCTCATTACCAGGACACTAATTGAATCCTGCAAACGAGAGCTGTATAAGCCGTTTTACCTTCCCTTACCAATGTCTGGAAGTTTTTGAGGTTAACATTGAATTTTCATGTATGCTCTTAATTTTCTTTTTCGTTGAGTTGATGTTTGATTTTCAAATAAGCAAAGTTTTGTTTTTAAATTTGTTAGTTATAAAATGAGTGGGTCAGTTTCGTTTGTTTTCGTTGACACTTCTGTACTTGGGCGCATGCCCTGTGTTGTTTTTACCTGACTGCCGAAGTCAAGAACCGTAATGTTTTTCGAGCGTATGTATGTATGTATGTATGTATGTGTGTATGTATGTATGTATGTATGTATGTATGTGGGTATGTATGTCTATTTCTTTGACACGCTCTACAGCTGAAATGGATTGATGGATTTTGACATAAGAAGTGACATTAAATTCGTATTGGTTGTGAAAGTGTATAAAAATATAAAATAAAATTATTAGATAAAATAATATAAAATTTCAATGTAGAGGCACGGAAAAATGGCTTTCTTTCTTTTCAGTTTGTTGTAGGCAGTCAGGTTTTTGTTTTTTTAATTAATATATTTTGCATGTTAGTTTAAATACATACTTACCTATTATTAATGAAAATGAACTAAACCCATACTTAAAACATATATTTATGAATCGCACAAAGTTGTGACGCACGTGGAAATCTAATCTTCATACAGATCGGTAACACCGAACGAAACACATAAATACTAACACTTACTTTGCATCGATATCTTATGAAAGTGCACATACTTTTCCGGTTAAGCTAGCCTGTTCATGTTCAGCTTGTATTAACTGCCGTCTAACGTATGGTATTCTATTTTCATCGTGTGGGTTACATTTGTCCAACATGGTAGTTAACATCGTGAAAGTGCTGCGCCGCTATTAGTGATATTCTAGGATAGGGGAAGCTCCCATATACATATTATATCCACTATGGTGGTCTGAGATAAGTAAGTATATCCGCAATCTAGAACTCATAACACAAGCTATAATTTATGCTTATTTTCGGTCTAGATGGCATTGTATACAGTCATTGAGATATTATATTTATTTAATAAGGGAAAAGAGTTTCTTTGTATGTTTGTTTGAGCGCGCTAATCTCTGGAACTACCAGTCGGATTTGTACAATTCTTTTTGCGTATGATAGCCCAGTTCTTAAGTAAGTTAAAGGCTATGTAACATCACGCTACTGACGATGGGAGCAGAACAGTAACCAAAGACGCAGGTGAAACTGCACCGTGGGAAGCAATTATAGATAAAAATCAGCCACTGCCAATTAATATAGACACTCAAGCATTTTCCTCCACTAATAGAAAAAAATAACATATAATAGTTATTTTGTACAAGGCTCAAGTACGTTTGCTGTAATAAATTCATGGAAAAATACACCAACAAAAATATATCACATTGAAATTTGACGTACAAATATTACAATCTAATTGATATTCCACCAACATCAAAATACGCTCGCAAAAAAATCATATATTTATTTCTATGTATCTACATTCAATATTTCGCTATACGATTAAATCATTCGATATTGAATCGATTATGTATTCGAGTCACAGCGGCCGCCCGTTACGATTCTAATCAACGGCCAGTCTCAAATTTCAATTTCGAATCAATATGTGCTGCTATATTTTATAGGCTCCGGTCTCGCTTTTAGGAGACTGAACGGTATCTATTGTAATACTATGAATAGAAACCATCTTTGTTCGATACTTCAATGTAGATACACTATTAATAGCAAATAGGGTTGAAATAATTTATTGAAAGTGAATTGGGACTAAATGTTTGCTACGAACTTTGTAGCGGTCTACGGGTTTTGTAGCAGTGTCTACGAATGTAGCCATTTGTTATAGTAGCTTGTTTTGAAAAGTCCATTGAAAAACAATAAGGGTTTTCTAAAATGGCGCCCACGAGTTGGCAGCACTAAGGCGTCAGGTCCAGGCAACTGTCAAAGCACTTTCAATTAACCAATCAACCGTGAACGATTCTATTAATTTCAAACTGTGAATAATTTTTAATATTGATTCAAAATTTTTATGAATAGAAACCTTACACCTAAGTGGCGCCAACTGGTAGCAGGTAGGCAATCTAAAAACTAACTTTCTAAAAACCCTCGTTAAAATAATTCGTTGTTATTGCTGTCATTTATGTTCGCTTTAGGAATTAGAAAATATTAGTGTGATATCAGTTAAAAACTGGTTGTACAAGGTAGATAAAGGGTTGTATTAACCATTTCATCTACACGTGATTTTAAAATTGAAAGCCAATATCTACGTTATATTCCATAGCCATGCCATATACTATTTAGGATGTAGACTTTATTGGTATTAGGAAAACAATACGAGGAAATCTGTCCTTATAAAAAAGCTAACGAGGTGATTAACGCTCTAGTCTTCTCTATATAAGAAAAACCTTTGGCCATCATCATTATTTGGCCAAATTGAAGCGCTCATAGCTCTTTGCGTTCACTGATCGGGAAACGATTAGCGGGTTAAGCAACTTATGATGCGGTTGACCCATAGATGGGTGACCGCATAGTGGTATTTGATCAGAGGGCATGTTAAAAGTCGGTTTCGATTGTTACCAAGTTGTTAAAATTCGTTATATCAAGTCGGATGCCTCTTTAATAAATTATGGGCGATGTGAAAAAATCCTGATACTATTTGATTTTGACCGAATCATTCTCACTGCTGGGTTATTTCACCTCTATTTTGCAAAAAGGTAATAATGAACAGATATGCAATAGGCATGGGCATATTATTACAAGGTACCAAATATTAACTACCTACAAGAAATATAATTAAACATCACAATGACTTTCGACTAGCCTGTTGGTCTAGTGGTTAGTGACCCTGACTGCTAAGCCGGAGGTAGTGGGTTCGATTCCCACCCAGGACAAACCTTTGTGTGATGAGCATGATTGTTTGTTCTGTGTCTGGGTGTAATTTATCTATAATATGTATGTATTTACAAAAAAAAATTTATATAAGTAGTTTATCAGTTGTTTAGTACCCATAACACAAGCTAATATGCGCTGTGTGAATGTGGAAAAAAAAAAGTTTAACTAACTATATTTAGAATAATAGAAGTATGTCGTATATTTACGGTACGTCACGAGCAATATGACGTCAAGATGTTATCAAATGATTGAAATACTTGTTCTTGAGACTTCGCCTTTACAAGTCGCTACTGAGTTGAGAATTCGATTTGATTTGTGATTCAATGGAGACGTGTGATGAGAAAAAGTTGAAAGTGTATGTATCAATTCTGTGTTATGTTTTAACGCAAATCGATGAACGCTAGCTGCACGCACGATACAATGTCACGTTTCGCGTGCAAGCGAGAGCGCGGAACAAGCAATAGAGAGGCACGAACAGTTATAATAAAAGTATAAAATTTTTCTCATCAATGTTTTTTTATCACGTATGTTCGTAAACCGGCTTTACAGGCAACAAACAGTTTTTTTTCTGTTCTAAAAAGACCATGGACTGAAAGATGGTGTTAATAGGTTTTTCATAAGGTGGATCGACGAGCTGGTAAAGCTTGCGATATGTGACTTGTTTCTTATTGCGATATCAAAAGACGAGGTGTGGACTGACTTCTTATAAGGCGAAACCGCGAACTGGTAAATGTGGCGACTTAAGGCCAATAGGGTAAAACGGGACCCTATTACTAAGACTCCGCGCTGTCCGTCTGCCTATCTATCTGTCACCAAGCTGTATCTCATAAGCCGTGACAGTAAAACAGTTGAAATTTTCACAGATAATGTATTTCTGGTGCCGCTATAACAAAAAAAGAATAAAATAAATATTATTATACATAATGGTACGAAAAACTTTGTGCGCGAACCCGACTCGCACTTGGACGTATATTTTAACAGGGTCGGTTACGCGTAATTGATACTCTTAGTTTACGAGCAAGCGAATATCACCTTAATTGTATAAAAAAGGTTATATATATGTAGCTTTACATCTCTGCCAATCTAATTGAAATTAAAGGGCGTGATTCTGTACTCGTTACTTAATAGGTACTTCATTCGCTTTTTGCTCTTTACTTAACACATAAATCACTCTATATCGAAAGTAAGTTGCTCTTAAATCACGTAACCTCACAAAATAATAAAATGTATAGCTCTGGTTATAACTGCTATATGTTATAAGATTACAGCTTAATACTAATTAATCTATTGACATTAGTATAACATAGAGGTAAAGTTAGTGTTTTTCTTTATTGCCGATAGTGGCAGATGGGCAAGCAGTCCGCCTGATGGTAAGTGTAACTGTCGTTCATGGACGACTCAGAGTCCGCAAAGCCGCTGCCTACCGTGAAAGAAATGGGGTAGGTAAAGGGATTGAGGGCGGTGAGAAAAAAGGTAAGGGGGGAAATTGGGCCGCCGACACTCTTGTAATATTGCATATTTATAATTTTTGAGAGGAGGCTTAGTGGATGTGGTGGTTTTTTGGATAAAAGAAATGTATACTACAAGATTTTATGATATCTTCTCTATATTCGTGGTTGCTACTGCCAAACTATTGTATAGCTATCAGTATTCCAAGCTACGTATTTACCCTACTACAGTAAGGCAGTTTCGAAACCCTACTTTGGTTGATGTCCTTGGCTTTAAACAATCTAGCTTAGCCCGCTTCATCGCCGTCCTTGTGGCTTTGAAGCCTTCTAAGAAGTCCAAGTTTCAAACGAGGTTTAAAGAGAGCATTAATATCACGTGAAGCAGCGGCTTCGTAAAGCCTCTGGCATTGCAAAAGTACATGAGCGACAGTTGCCACTTATCATCAGGTGGGACGGTGGCTCATCTGTGACAGACATACTCGTAGTCAATAAAAAAGTAGTTCGACGACTATGTCTTTGCTTTGTGTGATAGTACTTTGTTTTTCCGTGAATTACTTATAAAAACTTGATGACCGCCATAGCCCTATCCAAAGGCTCACTTTGCCACTTTGTCACTTTGAACCGTCTAAGAATATTGCTCTGATTTACCACTAGCAACTTTACAATACTTTTAAAATTAAGTTATTTTCAGTTATATAGAGGATTAATAAACAAACGAACGAAAGAGATATTCATGGGGCTGTGCAGTTTCGTTGACGGGCACAATATTTATTTGTTTGCAATATTGTTAAACACCGTTATTTATTGGCAACTACAGTTCGAATTTTGTTGACGGTTCCATCCTATCTACATTTTGTATTGTTTGATTGGAGTGGAAGCGCGTGATCCTAGGTTTTAGTGCTGTATTTTAAATATGTAGGCAGGGATGTTACATTTGTTAAATCGACATAGTATTGTAATCAATGCGTCTGTTTTTTATTTAGACATTATTTTTGGAGCTATGGAGCTTAACTAGTGGACCGAGCTCAGCTTTACTCGAATAGACTCCGTAAATACGTCAATACTCGTTCTTAGCTTATAAGTATTCTACCTATGATTTGCCTGCTAAATTTAAGAGGTTCATAAGTAGGTGTAGGTATGGTGACTGTATTTATTAAGGTCTCACACAAATAGTACCGATAGTTTGGTATTAGGCTAGATCCTAATTTTAAGTTTAAATTTTTGTATTGCTTCTTGTATTATGATACTGAAATTCTTCCGATTCAACTTTTCAAGTTTGTAATTGTTTAAGTGTTACTTAAAAATAGAACGAATACTCAGGGAACACCTCATATTCATTGACTTGATGTCTCATAATTCGTTTGACAACAAACTTGGCTCACAAGAGGCGTCACGCAATGATTTCTTCGTGTAACAAAATAAAAACTCTTAATCCCCTTGGAGCCAGATAAGTTTTAAGTCCTCGTATTGTTTCATCCACCTTTGCCTTAAAGTCACACTTGCGACATATTCCTGACGAGTTTTGTAAAAGTTTGCGATAAAAATGTGAGTAAAAAATACTTTCACACCGAGTCCCGGGGTGTTTTCAAACTTTGCTAAAAGCATTTCAAAAGTACGTGAAGATTACGGGAGTAATAAAGGAAATCAGAAATATTTAAGTCTTTGTTATTTTGGTACGGATTGAAACATGATATCAACATATCGCTTATATAATAGAAAAAGGTTATAAGTCAAAATACGAGAAAAATGTATCTTTTGCTTATTGCTACACCGTTTAAATAGTTAAATCGCTATTGTTATTCAGGTTCTCTTTATAATAATGTAAATGCGTGATATATCAACAAAAATAAAAATTAAGTGATTTTTTTTTACAGGTTTTCGAAAACAATAGTGGTGCGTCGACAAGCTATGCTGATACCTGTTTTGGGTAAGTAAATTTAGGTTGTATTCTAGAATTAGTTAGTGATCAATGTCTGTGACGCGAAACATGTATTTAAAAAACGATATTTTATATATAAGCGGACTTAGTGTTAAACATAAATTTTGTAGGTGAAATATAAGAAAATTATGCTTCTAAAATATTGATTGTATACCACATTACAATTATTGGTATATGTAGCAGCTCGGGCCAATACAGAACTTCATAGCTTCTGCTTAAGTTTGGCAATTGTTAAATCCGATACATCATATAACATTACAACGATGTTATACATTAACAATAGAATGATAATATACCGGACAATAAAGATAACAAAAAAACAGTTCTAATTTCGAATTAAATATTTTATTGTAATCAACGACTCTAAAGTTAATTATGATTAATTGCGATTGTAAATTGAGTTAACTCAACAGAACCTAATAATTATAAATCAAAAGTCATAAGCCATTATTAGCTCAAGAAACTGAGGGAAATGGAACAATTCGCGTCTACCAACTTCACGAATTTATCTTTCTTTCAATTTGAATGTAACAGCAAACTTCGTTCGTAGTATTAATTGCCTATTGTCGAAGTTGTAAGGTATTGTAACAAGAATGTATAGAGGCGACGTAGGAGTTAATAAAAAATATTCCTAATCTTAAAGTGCAAGCGATATTATCCTTAAACGTGTTTTAGCAAAGTTCTATTTCGGATGTGTGTAAGGTAAATGGTTTTGACATTGATATATATTTACTAGGGTTGATTAGTTCGAGGATCGAACGGCTTTACTAAATATGTAGTATTGTGCAACGTTCCGACTGAAAACCTGACAAGGGTGACCGGCAACCAGTGGATGAGGGCGGGTTACGACCGGCAAAGGTGGCGAAAATTGAGGGAGGCCTATGTCCAGCTATGGGCTATATGATGATGATGTGCAAAGTTATTATCACCTTAAGCCTTAAGACGTTATATCATGTGCTGCACATAGGTGTCTCCAATTTTCTTTTTTTTTTTACCAAAGAGTCTCCACTCTGCCTGATGGTAAGCAGTCAGTGAAATCGAGAAGTGGTGGACATCATTCCGAAAGCCAAACTACTAGTATGGTGGCCTCCACTATGGCGGCTTAGTGAGCTTTCACGCTTGGATTTTTTAATGGTTTTTTAAAGAGGCTGATAGGACACTGCAGGGTAGCAGACTGCATCCAGCAACTGCATTCCACACATTGAAAGACCAGCGTTTCATAGAGCTTATTCCGTGATTACTATCCTAAAGTATTCGCTACAATAATCAGTAGAGGCTGAACTTTTTCATTTCAATGTTACAGTTACAAATTTGCATATGACGACACTAACACCAATGTTCAATGTTACCTACCACATGGTAAAGTATTTTTATTTTTTTTTATTGCGACGGAGTATACGATATAGTGTCCTAATGCTTTAATATAAAGAACATTTTAGAATGTCCAAGGTACAATTCGGAATATACCTATCAGATCATTAGTGCTATTGCTGACTACTAATACAGAGTGTATTTCATAATGTGGTCAATTTGATATAAAGCAATATTGACACAAATGATGACTGCGATAATAAGGACTATACTAACGATAATTGATACTGAGGTAGAAATGGACGGGAATTTAAAAGCGTTTTTAGTGTCAAACATATTAGTATCTTTCTGTATAGGTAGACGGCAAATGACTGATCTGAGTCTATTTTCAGTAATAAAAATATAATTTGAAAAAAAAAAACGTTTCCTTAGGTTTTAGCGTGATATTTTATTGTTGTATTCCTGCTATAGACGATTAACGGAGCTTAAACGAGAATATTAACGAATACTCTACGATCCCATAAGTGGTTCTTATGCATTCATTATTCAAATCGTTGTACGTTCGTTTAGTTACCATGGTGTAAATTGGGGATATTTATATAGGTAAAAAAAGGAATGCTTGGATCGCAGCAAATGGCGTTCTATAGTTTCTGCTTACCCAATTAATGAGAGATATGCGTGTAGTTATGTATATATTTTGTTAATAATTGTTCCCAAAAATCTATCAAAAGATAACTAAGGGATCAAACCAGAATAAAAGATTTAAATTTATTTCTGATCTGACATGGTGGATCAGACCTGAATAAAAAATATAATAAAAATAAACCGTACCTCAGGGGATCGATCAGATACAGGGGATCTGACCAGAATAGCCCTTCTAAAGAAAGCAGAAGAGTTTTTGTGCTTCTGGTAACGGGTACAATGTTTTAAGTACTTAGCCAACTAGGCACTTACTTTTGTACTATCGTTGGCGAAACCGAAATAAAATTATATGTTTACAAAGCAAAAGAGGTATGTATATTTTAGAAAATGGTGTTCTATTGTCTTTGTTTACCCCCTTAATGTGAGACAGGCGTGAAGTTATATACCTACTACCAACAAATAAAAAAGCACTAAATATACCAGTTGAAAAATCACATTGGTACTTGCCCGGTTCGAATCTGGGTAAATACCAATGTGATTTTTAAAATCATATGTACTTTCTAAGTTTATCTTGGACATCTGACTGCAGTGAAGGAAAACATCGTGAGGAAACTTAAACTTTAAAAGTCTGAAATTGTCAATTCGCCTTGAGCAAGCGTGGTGATTAATGCTCATACCTTCTCTATATGAGAAGGACCTTTGCCCTGCAGTGGGAGAGTAAAAAACGGGCTGGTATTATTATTAATATACCAGTTGCCTCTTCTGTTCTACCCATTTACTCTATGAAAGCCATTTGAAAAATTAATTACTAAGTCTAATGGCGAAAATTACTGTATTTCAGTGAATTTAGTTCACACGGTTGGTCACTTGGTAACTAATGTTATTAGTTATGATCGATATTTGTGTACTTATGTAATTAAATTATCGCATAATAACAAAAATGTGATTTATATTGATGAAGCATGTGTGTGTTATTATTATTATTATATGCTTTATTGTACACCATTAAAAACTTTGCTTATTAACTAATTGTACAGTAATAGTAGGTACAATGGGCGGCCTTATCGCTAAAAGCGATTTCTTCTAGACAACCTTTGGATGGACATTATGTATGTTCATCAAATCATCGCGTAGTTGATTATGTTAATAATTAAAGATTGGTGTATTGAAAACCACTGTTAGAGTGGCTCTATTTGGAATTGTTTGTTCTTTAAATATGAAAATAATACATTTGAAACTTAAATTGCGTTATTTTCATAGTAAAATAACTGTTAGCATTATGGTTACTTACTTTTTAAACAACTTTCACCTAATTCAAGCATGATAACAGAACATTTTTTTTTTCAAATATAGCTGAGATTAATTTTTAATGATAAAAATATTGAAAACCACAAAAATGTCACTTAATTGCGACGGCGACGTTGCCATTCATGACGAATGAAACCCTCTTATTTTCCCTGTATTTTTATAAAACTTGCTCTGTATAATACACTGTGAACTTTGACGCTGGGAACTTTGACGTAAAAACATATTTTAAGGAAGTTTTAAAAGCACTAGTGGTTGGAAAGTGTTAGAAACTCAACAATAAATCATTAATTTTTTAAGTTTGAACGTTATTAAGGTTCATTTATCAAAAGAGTGCTTATATTTTAATATTATTACTAAAAAATTAAGTTATATTATATTCTAGCTTTCCGCGGCACGGTTTCACCCGCATCTCTGCTTACTGCTCTGCTCCCATCACCAGTAGCGTGATATTACATAGCCTATATCTTATATCTATATCTTCCTCAAGAACTGGACTATCATACGCCAAAATATTTTTTCAAATCCGACTGGTAGTTCCAGACATTAGCGCGTTCAAACAAACAAACAAACTTTTCCTTTTATATAATAGTATAGACTACACTTCGCCTCTAAATGATAGTGAAAACCGTATCAAAATCAGTTGCAAGTTTAAAAAAAAGGAGAAAAAAAAAAAAAAAAAGTTTATAACTATTTAAAGATTATTATTTTACCTTTCTGCACTCCTGTATATAAACTTTAATGTATGTCTCACTTCGTTGTGCTCAAAAAGACGCATTAAGTTTCCTTCAAGAGATTTCACTGGCATAAAAAGCAAGATATAATATAAAAGAACTGAAGCTCACATTTTAGCGGTGAATAAAATATTGACACTACGCAATAATCGTAACTTATCATCCCCAGATGTTCAAGGACACGTTGATATTATGTTAAGACACATCCATTTTAGTTTCTTTCATCTAATGCTTGTTGCACACCTCTGTTGCGATAATCTATACTATTAAATAACGCGCTAATCTCTGAAGCTACCAGTTCTCAAGGAAGGTTATAAGCTATGTAACATGACGCTACTAGTGACGGGAGCAGAGCAGTCTAAAGCTAGTATTATTCTAATAACCTTAATAAAGAATTTTTTAAATCCGACTAGTTCCAGATTATTAACGCAATCAAACAAACATACAAATTCTTTCGCTTGTATAGATTGTTTATTGTTTAGAAAAATTGTAGGTACATAGTTAAGATTGACTGATTGCGGTAGTGAAATGTATTCGATCACTATATTCTTACTAATAAACCTTTTATTTTAAGCTCCTCAGTTCATAATGTCTAAAGCTACTCATCAGTGAACATAAATTATTCAAACCAGTAGTTGAAGACAACAAGCTACATTTCCTTTCACAAAGTTATAGCTACGCGTCAGCTGTACCACTATCCTAAAATCACTCTATAAAAGCGTTCCCGTGTCCCATCTCAGTTTTATTACTAGGATCTTTTTTACTTGTTACCATAATCGATGGAGTTTCCCATGGTATTGCAAAGAGCTTGAGTGGAATGATTTCCATTAAGTTGTTTAATGGAGAAGGAAACTGATCACTTTGTATGCTAGTTCTAGTATTAGGTTTTTTTTATGATACAAATTTGGAGGCAAACAAGCATACGGCCCACCTGATGTTAAGTGGTAACCTAAAGAGATGGCTGTATTTTCCAAGCGTACAGAAGTAATAATACTTATACAACACAACCAACCCGTTGCCGACCACGGAGAAGGGAATGAGGAAGGAAAAGGGAAGAGGACCGTGGGGGTATTTGTTCTGCCGGCGCTTTCACTCACCGAACGAAACAGATTAGTATGAATACTAATAATCTTACGTCGGTCTTCTATAAAAGGGTAGTACTTTTCCGGTCGATCCAGCCCATTCATGCTGAAACCAGCGTGGATCTACTACCGTATGCGTTTGCGGTTCAGTAGATGTTTGATTATTTTTCAATCAGTAAATTTTGTACTTACTTCAAGATTTGGGTGTATGTAGAGTAGTGGATGTGCTATTGATGATCATCGTTATATTAAGAACCTGAATTAATATGTAATGTATATTACGTTTTTGGACTTAATTAAAACGTGTGATTGCGAACGTTGTAAATAATGTAATGTAGTACAATAAAATATAATACGACCAGTTTATTAGTGGCAATATTGCCTTGGGACAGCACTGCGGTCGGTGTGTACTTAATTAGTACGGTATAATTTGCACAACCAAATAAAGCAATTTAAACTGGTAACGGTTGCGTGAAATACGGTCCTATGTATGTGTGATCTCGGCTAGGAAATAAGACCAGGGTGAGATTCTCTATACCTACATATCTATTATACGGTCATGAATGGGATTGTTTACAAAGATCCGTCATTAAACAGTGGCTATATTTCAATGAGGGTTTTTAGGAAAATTTTCGTCACCAGTTGGCGCCACTTTAGCCACTTTAGTAAAAGGTCATAGCTCATTTCGGAAATTTTAATGTTTAATTTACAAAATGGATAATTCACGTGCATATAAACAATAGAAAATTGCTGAGAGGGTTTTTTAAAATGGCACCCACGAGGTGGCAGCACCGATGCGTCCGGTCTATCTGTCAAACGGTTTTTGAAAGTTAACCCCTGATTGGCCCAATGTGAAATTTAAAGAGGCGCCAACTGCAGGCGAAAATTTTCCTAATCACCCTCATTGTATTGATTGCGTGCTGTGGGGCACCGCTGTCAATGTTGCAAACTTATGCTGCCCTGGTAAATTTTAGTGACGTCTTCTTTTGTCAGGCAATATGTAAGTCCTTGTCGGTTTAGACGTAAATTGTTTGAATCGAACGTGCAAGAAATCTTGTAAAGACTACGAGTAAAATAATTTCCTGTAGGTCACGCCAGTTCACAACGAGTCTTATATTCCAATAGCTTACCCTTGATCACACCACACAGTGTGACCACAAGATGATTTCCTGTTGGTCACACCAGTGTGATAATCTAGTGTGACCACGAGTCAGCCAAAATATCGAGGTAATTTGTATTGTTGTTATCTAATATTTTTTGTTTGGTAAATAATAATATTGAAGGTTTAATTAGTTCCATTGTCTTATTTTTCTCTCACTATCTTCGCATATATGGACAACAACGAATTTCCTACAATGCAACAAATAACACAGCCATGTTTATAGTCTTTGTTAACCATTTACCATCTAATGACCCACTTGACGAAAACAGAAACTGTGCAAGACATGAGGTATAGTTAAAACGTCATGTCTTTACTCGGCAACTTACGATTTGGTGATGATGGGCATAGTACAGAAATATAATATACGACATCTAAAAGATAAAAAATATCTAAAGGATTCCTCAGGTCATTCATTATGTTTAACAATCATTTTCGTAATTTCAATATTTTAGCCTTTAAGTATGGACATTTTTTTTTTTCTAACACTAATACGGACGCAGATCCTCTCAGGCTACTTTATATAAATGTCTTTTTCGATACTAATATATTCTTATTTACTGGATTTTTCGTTTCTTAATGAAGTAGAAGGTCTCTAAGAATAATAAAACGTGCATAAATAATCTTTTTTTTTTTAAATATCTATAAATAAATTTAAAACTTCTGGATATCAATAACAAAGAAAACGACAACCGACTTTTATGGGCAAATTAGTGGCAGTCCTTGCAGAAAGGACGTGAACATAGCAGGGATACGGGATTGCTGCAGTCAATAAAAACATGGTTGTTATTTGATGTGACTATGTAGGACACTGTCTGCATATATTTTTAGGTCTTGAGATGTCTTCTGGTACCTGGTCTTCCACTTTAACGATATCTATAGGTACCTAAAATATGAGTCATTCTTATTTTGGACTCTCTTGGCAAGTTTCTGATGGTAGTACACTGTTGCATGGCACCAAGATCAAACGAGCCAATGTTTTGGACTATCCCCAATCTACAAAACTATACAATTTTCAGCCATTTCATATATTTCAATCTACAACAAACCTTAAAATATCGTAAAAATAAAATATCCACAAAAATATTTTTGTATGGCAGTTATGGACGCGCCTTACAGGCTCCTGCCATTTTTTAAATAGATATTGCTCCCGTCTTAAGCACCTAGCAACACAGCATCTTTTCTCATTAGTCGTTTTAGCACTAAAACTGAAGCTACTGAGCGGCTCAGCAGCAGGAAATGAGGGGAAGTGGGTAAAACAACAAAACCGACATTGGCGAGTAGCCTCAGAGGCTACACGTCCATACTTAAAGATTAAAGCGCCTTTGTAAATCTGAATGTCACTATTGATATGATATTTTCCATAGACGTTTGTCGTGAGATCGAATAATACTTTTGATACCGAAGCGAAGCGAAAGTCCGCCTTCGCTTCGCTTATAAAAGAATTATTTTTAAAAAACAGGTGGACAGAAAATAATATAGATCTCCATGTAGTACCATGTTTTGAATGGTTTTGTTCCTCTACGTGGAGTCGCCGCTACGCCACTTAGCGCAAGTTTCTCTGCGCTTTGTTTTTGGTAGACGTAGCAGCGACTCTACGTTACGCGACTCGATGTAGATTATACAAACATGCTGAATATACTTTCTTGTTACCCATATTAAGAAAAATATATCCTGTAACACATTTTTGTGCTGGTTTTATAGTTCGTGCCTGTTTACCAACATTAAGAGATTTACGACACTAATAAATACAAAGCAGTAGCAAGTAGAATACGATAGTGAATGAGGGCTGTATCCTTAGCATTTGCAGTGATCCCGAGTAGGAAATTAGCCCAGTCTATCAAGTTTGGGAGTCGTCAAGCAACGATTAATGTGGCATTACGTTTTGTATCTGTGCAATTATCGGATCATTAAAGCGACCTATTCGCTCGGATCCTTGTTAAGAGACGGGATTATGTAACGCTGAAAGTGTGTCGTTATTGTCTGTAGGAACCGCTTCTTATTTTGTGTTACTTTTGTGATTGTTTGGTAATTGCTACTGTATGGTTGATTGTACACGGTTTATTTTTGTATGTATAAATATGTTGTCTAATCTGCAAAAGAATTTGAGCTAACCATTTTTTTTTGTCTATGGAAAGCACTTGCTTTGACAAAGTGATGCTAAGAAACCACCTTTGAACTGTTACTGGCCGTGAAGTATAAAGGAACTGAGGGAGGAGGAGGAATTGTGGTGAGGGATTCCTACTCCTCGTTTCTTCTATTTGAGCGTCTTTTGCTTGCACTCGCATAACACAGTAGGCAGCACCTACTATTTTACACCGATAGCCGATATTCAACCTATTTATTCTTAGTTAAAGAACCAACATTATTTCAAGCGTTTGCCTGTGTGCATAATGTACACAGGCAAACGCATACAAAGAAAAATATTAATTCATGCTGACCTAACTAAGTACCTTTTATGCATAATATGTTTCATATTTACTTTGGAGTCACAATGTTCATATAATTCAGACTTTTTGCTAAAACAAACACAATTTCACTAACCTGAAGCGCAAACGAAAGGTACATTTACCTGCAGTGTAACAAAAACGCGGACAACAAGCCAGTGTCCGGTAAATACCGGTTTTTACCAGATTAACCGGTACAAGTCGGATATGCGAACCGGTTTAAATGAGAATTTACCGCTGTTGTATGCAAAACATAACTGAGTTCCTGAGTTTTTACTGCTTCAAATTTAAAAAAGTGTTAGTGAAACTTTCAAAAAAATTTCTGAATATTTAAGTGAATGTATACGCTTTTTGATAAAGTTTGAAAATAATGTTTTAAATAATATTCATATTTGTAAAGGAAAGTTTGATTGTTTGGGATCCACATAAAACCCTTTATATCTAAGTTAAAGTCGCCATTGAAAAGTTATAGTTTCAATTGGCAGCCATAAAATAGTAATATTGTGTAGGACGGATTTATAAATACGAGATACGAGGCCCTGTTGAAATTTAATCCGGTTTGAATTGTAGTTTATTTTAGAAAAATAAGTGTGTAGAAAGCTTAGTAGTCGTGATAGATGTATTTTAAGGTTTGTTCGTTGATTAGATACTTGTTAGGGAACACGTAGGTGATTTTGTACAGACTTAAATATATACACGCCGGCATATTTAGCGAAATACAAAAAAAGACCAAATATTCTTTTTTTGCCACATTGCTGGCTGATTTTATTCAATTTAAATTAAGAACAACGTATTTTCAAATTAATAAACAATTGAATGTCTACATCTAAGCTATTGTTTTTGTTTTATTTAATTTCTTGCCTGTAAAGATAGATGTAAGTTTAAGAGTAATAAATAAATAAATAAATAAATAAATAAACTTGCACTAAAATTTTCTTTTATCGTTATTTTATGCTTTGGCTAGGAAATTTATAAAATTTGCATTAAGATACAGTTTTGTTCGTTATTTTTTATCAAGGACGTCATTATGCCCGATTTGACCCCGTAAACTGAGATTGCCAGGGCACTTGAGATGAGTGTAAATGGTCAAAGCTACAGGATGATCGCCGGAATTCTTTGTCGACCTGTTTCCACTATTCATCGCAGTATCAAAAGAATCAAGGAATCTAATACTTATGTGAGAAGACCAGGACAGGACCAAAAAAGGCGTCGAAGTACGCCTTTTTCGGCCCTGTCCTGGTCAGACAGAGATGATCGTTTCATACAGCTTCGTATACACGGAACGGAACCCCCGCCTGACTGCTGTCCAAGCCAGAAATAAGATTGAGGAAGTTCGAGGTGTAGCAGTAAGTGAGCGTACAGTATGAAGAAGGCTCAAAGAAGCTGGATTTGGTTCGTTCGTGTGCCAAATCTCCAAGACACTAATAAAACATATTTTTAACGCCTGGGAAAATAAAATGTATGCTATTGGTGTTTTTTGTGATCTCTCTAAAGCATTTGTCTGCGTCGAACACAATACGCTATTGAGGAAACTCAGTCACTATGGGATCAGGGATGTTGCATTTAATCTAGTTTCTACCTATACTTAGATAGAGTGCAATACGTTGATGTAAATGGAAATAGGTCCTTAGGGTTACCTGTTGCTATGGGCGTCCCACAGGGCTCCATTCTTGGTCCTTTTCTATTTTTGGTGTATGTAAATGATTTGCCGTACTTTGTGCAGGATTTCTGCGATATAGTGCTATTTGCAGACGGATTGGTTACACCTGCTTGTGACCACGGTCGGTGTAACCTGGTCGAAACGTCAAGCAAAATAAGGTATGTAAATACCTAATGCATGATCGCGTTAATTCCCGTATGATTATAAATTTATATCATGCAACGCGAAAGTTTAAAAGTAAATATCCACTGTGAAAAGTCAGTCCCAAATGCCTCTTAAAACAATTATGGGAAGAGATGTAGTTAGCTTCATGTTTTACGTTGGAGAACACTCAGCCGAATTTTGATAATTGTAATGTAAAGTGAAACACATTAATTTCACATAATTATTAAAATTAACAAAATCTAAGTAAAAACGATAACTTGGTGAATTGAAATGCTTTTTAAGTACAGCACTCTATTTTATCATTTAATTTTAAAAACTTTTAAGGTAAAACGTTATTAAATATTGTTTTACACAAATTAATTATTAAATTTGCAGAAATATAAAAAAGAAATACTCTATATTAGAATTAAAATTGAAGTTATTCCCTCGGGATATCACCGGTAATACTATAAGGCTACGTAAAATACTACTACTAGTCCTTGCTTTTCGTGGAAAATGAAATGTATATCCCTCTGCATAAAGTAGTAATCTGTTTACTTTTGCGTTTCAATAAATGAGAGCATCCATTCTTCTGCCTCATTGATTCTACTTCACGGTTGGCACCAAGTTGGTTGTGTTTTCATAGCTATGTTTCTCACAGACATGTTGCTATGTTGGTTGACTCCACTTGCTATAAGATAGGCTACTAACTATTACAACAAGATAATTGCGTAGGCAAAGATATCTATACCATTATATAAAGCGAAAGATTTTGTTTGTTTGAACGCGCCATTCTCTAGAACTACCAGTCAGATTTTGATAATTCTTTTTGGGTATGATAGCTCAGTTCTTGAGAAAGGTTATAGGTTATGTAACATCACGCTAATGTCAACGGGAGAGCTAGTAGGCTAATAAAAATAACTTATATAAATAAAGATAAGTCAACTTATGTAGACAGTACAATTGACTCACTACGACGCGGTATTTGAATCTCTTCACCTATAATAATATATATAGTAGTTTTATAATAACAGTACGTCGTTTGAACAAGTTTTTGTCAAAACGCCAACCAGTCGCGTTTTGTGGTAACAACGTTTTAACAGTTTTTACTTGCTTTGAACCGTTATGTAAAAAGCACGCTATTTAGCTGTGTGAAACACTAAAGTGAGTCGTCTACATACTGTTTGTTGCTTGCTATAGTGTTTAATTGCTAGATACTGTTAAAATTACTGTGCAATTATTCTATCAGAGTGCTACAGTTTGCTAATGCAGATAAAACAAATAAAATAAACTGCAAACAATTAGCGTACTTTTTTGAAACCCCTGATGCGACAAGAGATTTATTCTGGTCAGATTCCCTAGATCTGATCCACCTTAATCCACTATAAATTTAGTCATTCCGGTCTGATGATAAGTTTGACGTGAAATAATTAAAATTAAATACTCAAAAATCATCATAATTATCTAAAATTCCAAATCCATATGTTTATACTTAAATAAACGTAAAATAAATTAGAGTATACTTAAACAAACTTTATGATTTTGTACCTATTTAGTGATAAATTGAGTTTAACATCAAAGGCAAACTATTTTCTATTTCAGTCTGATTGCTATTAACTGTTCAGTCTTTACAGTCGAGAATTTTCAGATTATTATTTTTTGTTAATTACGGCTATTATAGTTTGAGTATAATATAAACTTCAACTACTTTTTTAAACGACTTATAACATGACAAACTAGTAAGTCCAGTCACTGTAGCCTATTCTTCATGATATTTAGTAATAATGTAAATAAAATAAAACTTCCTACCCCGTTTCTTGCTAGAGCTATACAAAAATAGGATTTTAAGGACGAAAAAGTAACAAAGTAAATTCGATTTGATAGAAAAATTTTTATGAAAAAAATGTGTTATTAAAACGTAATTTGGATTTTGTATTGAGAAGACAATACTCTTGTTTAACAAAATAATTTGCAAGCTATTAATGCAAGATTGACATTGAATAGGTGTATTTCGTGCTAACCATTATTATTTATGTATTTGTTTAAAAAAAAACGTCAAACACGTTTTTTTCTAGAAATGGCTAATAAGCTGTCTCGTAATTCAATAAAAAACATACTATCCGGAATACTTAATCAAAAACTCCAGTTACTGAGCTCGAATAAAGCCAATTTGTATTCCTGACCGGTACGTGTGCCGGTTCGATTCCCGTGCAAAACAAACTCTTACCAATTCAGTGCCGGCACCAGGTTTAATGTTGCTTTTTTGTCTATTTGCTCTGGCTCGGCAGTGATAGAGTCACCACGTGTATAACAGTTTTAGGACTTTTTAAAAATAAATATTGATAATTCGTTTAAATTGATTATTCTAGTACCCATAACATAAGCTATAATATATGCTTACTTTGGGTCTAGATGGCGCTGTGTATTGTTGTTGTGATAAAAAGAAAAAAGAAAAATCTGATGGGTGAACACCACAGTCACAATAACACAATTCTATTTTAAAGATCTGTTTAATATAGACTAAACATAGGTATAATATGCGGTTTAATTTATTTATAGAGGTTTATAGCTGTATAATGGTTTCTCCCAATATTTTTTAGAGAAGAAATATTGAAGGTTTTGTCACATCGCCGTGCTTGAGAAACCGTTAATTGCGTGTACAAAACAGGGAGTAACGTACTGTAATACGAATACTATGTTTCCTAATCCACCTTTAATCGCAGCTATCTTAAGACAAAACTTGCCAAAAGAAGTGTTTACGAGAAGCCCACATATTACATTAGTCACTTTTCAGATCCAGTTAAGCTCTTGAGCTAATTTACCTAAGCCTATCATGGTCTTATCGGCCCGTTTTTTTTTTTTTTTTTTTTTTTTATATTAGCCTACCAAAGTGACTCCACTCTGCCTGATGGTAAGCAGTAAGTGGAATCCAGAAGTGGCGGACACCATTCCAAAAGCCAAACTACTGGTATGGTGGCCTCCACTATGGCGGCTTAGTGAGATGCTTTTTCACGCCCCGCTTAAAAGACCCAGGATCAAAATTAGATGGGAACACATGCGCTGGCAAAGAGTTCCAGGCTTTAATTGAGCGACAAAAGTATGAAGTGCTGAACCGTTTGGTTCGAGACCCTTTAGATTCCACTGTGAAAGGGTGGCACTTTAGTCCCGCACGTGTTGTTCTGGATAAAAAGGGAGAGGGTGGGATTAATTCAAAGAGCTCTTCAGAACACTCTCCATGGTAAAGGCGATAGAAGACGGCCATTGAGGCGATGTCTCTTCGCAGCTGTAAAGGCTCAAGGGTCTTAGTAGCCTCCGGGCTTCCGATGATACGGACTGCTCGCCGCTGCAACCTATCGAGTGCATCCAGTAAGTACTGTGCAGAGCCATCCCAAAGATGAGAGCAGTACTCCACGCAGGAACGAACCTGTGTCTTATAAAGAAGACAGAGCTGCTCGGGCGTGAAGTACCGCCTCACCCTGTTCAGGACACCGAGTTTACAGGAGGCGGTTTTAATGACGCACTCGATGTAGTTCTTGGGGTTGAGATCTCGGCTGATATCCATACCCAGGATACTTAGGCTATCCTGTAGTGGTAACGCTATACTACCACTGCAGGAAAAGGCCTCCTCTAATGCAGAAAAGGCATGAGCATTAATCGCTACGCTTGCTTAAGGCGGATTGGCGATTTCAGACTTCCTCAGAAGTCCAGGTTTTCTCACGATGTTTTCCTTCAACGTCAGTCAGAAATGTCCTGATAAACTTGGAAATTTCAAAAATCACAATTCGAACTTCGACCTCGTGTTTACGACGCAGGTGCCTTCACCACTGGGCCATTACGACTTCTATCTAAGCCTTTAATAAATCTAAATACTTTTATTAAAATATAGTAAGAGTGCGAACAAAGCAAGCAGTGGAATCATAATATCGATAAAGCATTTATCTGCCAGTCACGTTTCATTTTAACGATAGTATCCATCTCCAGCTTAATGCTCCAATGGTCTAAAGTATGATATTTCTGAACAGTGTTTTTATTCATTGTATGTAAGCAAACTGGAAGAATAAAATTTATTGTTATTGATAAACGTGTTTTCAAACTACAGGCCTGTGGACGTACATTATAAGAGTAACCTTAATGAGAGTGAGTGTCACATAGATATATGTCATAAACTTAGTCTTGTCCATGTTCATGTCATGACCGATTTGTTGGGATGCATTTTATCGAACATTCAAGGTCTTTCTTTATCATCAAGAAATTGTAAGTATCGTACTTATTTACTTTTAATCGAAACTTTATATATATTATTCAGTTCTGCTTCATAAAAGATAGCCTGGTCACTGTACTCGTTGCTCAGCTTTATTTTATACAGGCTTGTTTATTCCTGTTCTGTTTAAGCAGCCTGAGTAAATTAGGTATATATTAACTATTGTACTTTCATAATTTAATTAAATGAAATTAATGAACCTGTGTATCTCTTGATTGATTAAAACAATATTTAATTATAGTGAGTGATTTCTTTTTATATTTATTAATTTATGAAGTTATGTGCAATTAGTGTACGTTGTCGCAAATAAAGCCAATAATACTTTAGTGTGTTTAATTTACGTGTTAGCTCAATAGTAAGTATTCGGACGATTTAAGCTATAGCTTGCTCATTACTTGCCTTGCTTTCCGTTCAATAGTAGAGGCCTAAATATTTATTTATTTATTTAAAAAACTTAATGCACATGCGTACACATAAAATAAACTTTTATTTAAATGGAAATTTGTAATGATATTAAAGCGACGATAATCAAATACAGCGAATAATTAATTAAATACTTTACA
Source organism: Parascotia fuliginaria (assembly GCA_963082885.1). NCBI lineage: Eukaryota > Metazoa > Arthropoda > Insecta > Lepidoptera > Erebidae > Parascotia > Parascotia fuliginaria. The sequence continues at coordinate 16,553,447 of OY720178.1, forward strand.
ACAAAAAAATTCGTTATATCTTAAAAACGGTAATTTCATAGTCTGTATTTTCCTTTCTTAACGGTGCGCTTCATAAATCGATTAAAATGTAAACTTCTCGCTACGTTTATTAGATACGTATTATTTATGGGGCCATAAATCAGTCTTGTTTAGCCGGTAGAATTCTTGCAGTACTTTTGTACGGGGATGCGTTCTTTATAAAGTAAACGTATTTTTGATGTGACGGATGAAGAGAAGTATACATTTTAATCGCAAAACAGAAACAAAATGCAACTGGTGAATTCTTTGGTCAAAAGTAGGTATTTTGGCTTGGTTTCAAGGTTGTTCGGAAAGGAAAGATTTAGTGATAAGTCCGAGATACTACTTTTTGGTAGATTCAATTTTAATTTAGATTATCTACGGTGTTTAAAGGTGTTCTTTTCTATTTTGATAAGTTTATTATTAATTTTGTATCAGGTAATGGGCAGCAGAATTATTTGCGTATTAAATGTGGCCTTTGGACCATAACGTGACAACAAATGCGCTAAAAACATGCGCTATATATACAATGCTAAATAGAGTTCAGTGTATTGCCTGTGTCACTTAGCATGCTATTTAAAATTGTAACTTACAAAAATTATGATAACCTGGCGATTACAAAGAGCGGCCTAAGATTCTTGAGAGTTCTTCTCATCGCCCTACCCTAACGTCAGCGAACTGGCTGTAGGTTAATTGGTTCATAAGTGTTAATTCAAACTACCTAAATTAATAAAATATATTTTGATTTGATTTGATTTGCGCCTACTAAGCGTGGTGACTGGCAAACCCTTTCTTTTAGAAGAAATTTTTAGGCAATTCAAAACAATTTTCAGGCTGATTAAATAATTGTATTATTTACTGAATGTTTGTTTCTGGGCAAATAATTAATTAATAAACCTTTCTGTTTTCTTCTTTAGATTGATCTTTTATTATTTCTTTGAGGTAAAATAGGTATTTTAGTTGAATAATTACAAATCGATATTTTGAGAACAAAATACAATCTCTGTGTTGTTAATAATTTCATAAAATTCAGTCCGGGCACTCTTTTCTGAGAAATAATTTTACCCTTTTCAATCAATGTTTTCTGGAAAACAGAATAAGAAAACTGAATTCATATACTGCCGTCCTTACGAAAAGTGCAATAACTCGAGTTTTGCGCCGAATCGAGTTAAGTTTATATTCGGAATCAGCAGAACGAGATTTATATATTCTCTTTAGACAGTTTTTACGTATCAATGACAGGGCCGATTTTAATACTAAGCATAATTATTGAACTATGTAGGCCCGTGCTTTGTGATTTACTTATCAAGACCAATATTACTATAGATAGGAAAAATTTCATAACGCTAATAAATCTTTTTACTAGTTACAAGTGCGTTATGTACTGAGTTATAGCAGATATTTTAAGGAACCTTGTTTACGCTATTAAACAATTTTACTAACTATATCTGCATTAAGTACAGTTATTGTGTTTATAATTACAATATCTCATTAAATAATAAATAATAATAATAATATAATAATATGTGGACACTATCACACACCGTCATCTAGTCCCAAGCTAAGCAGAGCTTGTGTTATGGGTACTAGATAACTGAAATATATTACATATACATACTTTTTTTTTTGTAAGTACATACTTAGAATACATGGGAAACACCCAGACTGAAGACAAATACAAATGTTCATCACACAAATATTTGCCTTCCGTGGGAATCGAACCCACGACACCCGGCGTCGCAGTCAGTTACACTAACCACTAGACCAACGGTGCAGTTTACAGTGCAGTTAACAGCCATTATTTTGTAATCTTCATTTACTAGTTATAAGTGCAATAAGTATGAGTTATTGCAAATATATCTAATATCTCTTACTAATGAAAACCGCAATACAAACACATTTCCTAACTATGGTTAGGAAAAATTAATAAAAAAGATATTAATTGCTACTCTAAAATGCATACTATTTTTTATATATATATACATATTTTTTCTACATACTAATTATACTAAACATAAATAGATTTTTGTTTTTTTTTATAGTCGGAATGAATATATTTACAGACATTAAGTACCACATAATATTCCCTACATTTTTATCTATCACGTAGTAAAAGTTTCAAGTCAAACATGTATTGTGATGGAGATACCAACAAAACAAAAATAAAATCTTTAACTGCGTTCTTCTCGAAATTGGTTTGAACCTAGTTATTGCACTTTACGTAAGCACAGCAGTATAATACGATAGATTTTATAGTCAAAACAAATAAAATAAATTATAATTATACACTGATAAGTTAAATGCATTACCCTAAGGCTTTTATGCAATATAGCAACATAATCTGATCACTGTAGTGGATATGATCAATGATTGGCTGGACTGACCGAGATGGGACACTTTGATTATGTTTTACAAAAAATACCGGATAAGGATATGACTCGTATGAGCCGTACAAACTTGTGTGTCTATAGCTTGTTTAGTATAGGAGTCGAGACTTTGGTACTTTTGCTTGTTACATACATATGATCGCTGTTTTGTATAGAAGCTTTCCCGTGCTAAGTTATATCTTTGGTTACTGATCCGCTCCCGTCGCTTTTAGTGTGATGTTACAAAGCCGATAACCTTCCTCTAAAACTGGGCTCTCAAACACAAAAAAAAAGCAAAATCGTTTGAGTAGATCCAGAGATCACCCCCTACAATCTCACAAGCTTTATCTCTTTACTAGCAACCCGCCCCGGCTTCGCACAGGTATTATGCTGATACTAAATATACTGCAGAATGTCTTTTTGAACAAGTTCACAGCTTTTTTGTCATTAGACAATACAAACATGTTTTCTTTAGAAGCCGGCGGCTCCCAGCCGTTATGTACTCACTATCTCTACTGTATTTTGCACGTTTTATACATATAAACCATCCTCTTGAATCACTCTATCTATTAAAAAAAACTACGTTGAAATCTGTAGCGTAGTTTTAAAGATCTCAGCATACATAGGGACAGACAGCGAGAAGCGACTTTGTTTTATACTACATAGTGATTATATTAGTATAGCTACCTATAGTAATACTTCACAAGTACGTACTAAAGTTGTCACGTTTAACGCCTTAATTTACAAAACAACACTGCAATACATGATCGTAAAATATTTGTCTGTAAAATACTCGTTGATTTTCGTACAACGCGAGTATCGCAAAAAAGTCCGAAAGCGATTTGTCACTCAGCCCGGTTGCCCATCCATCACCGGACCTCGCTGAATTATTATTCTTTATATTGGTTAATGACGCACCTGGTTGGTTGTCGGCGATTCGTTGATCTATGGGATGGCTGATGGAGATAAAGCTAGCAATTATGGGTATATTATGGATAGTTCAATTATATGCTTGCAGACTTCTAAATGTAGGTAATTTACTGACCATTATACTGTGTAGTACGATTATTTGTTTTGTAAACTAATGTTGCATCGTTATTTTAATGATCTAGTAATTAACGTAATAATAGTTGTCTGAGGTGAACGTTGTGGGTTCAAAGTCAGACAAGTACAAAGGTGACTTTACAAATTCATTATGTACGGTTTTTATTCAACCTTACACGGGGTATCTTTTCTCTAAGTATACGGACATAAATATACTAAAAAATGTCCATTTAGGTTTAGGTATATGCCTCTTTCAACAAAAAAATAAATAATATTGTCTGAATAGCCAGGCTTATTATTTCACAGGTAATAATGCTGACTCTTTCTTTTCTCCCTCTTACGATATCCACGGTAAAAGGATAGGTTAGTTGTATACAACCCAGCTAACACAAACTTTATCACTATCTTATCAGCCGAAAGATGTCCACTGCTGGACATAGGCCTTCCCCAATTTTCCCTCTTTGATCAGTCGTGAGCCGCTCTCATCCATCGGTTGCCCCACCCTTATCAGGAGTTGCAGGTCGTCAGCCCACCTCGTGAGGGCGTCTTCTCGTTTACATGAAAAAGCTTATAATAACCAAACCGATATACTACCAACAGATACAAGCACATATAGTACAATAATTATTACGCAATATCGCACAAAATGGCGCTTATTTTTGTCTTTTCAGCGTTGATAACTAAAATATTTTTATACCAAACTTATTTCAGCAACCCTTGAACGGTGCGTGTCATTAATGTTCTGATGACTTTTTGATGAGGGTATAGCATGGCTTTAATGAAACTCATTAAACTACACCTATTATTGGTGTTTGATACTTTTGATGTACGATTATTTGAAATTTGAGCCAATTTGGTTTGGAAAAGTGAGGTCGTGATTTTTAGGAGATAACAGCGAACTATGATGTCGCTTAAAATGAGAATTAAGTATGAGTTTGAATGATTTAATTGTATTAACGTAGCTTAATGCTTATAAAAAGATTTGTGGTTTCTATAATAATTACGATTAATAAAAATACACTTATTACACAGCAATATTGATTGAAGTATTCTTGTATTTATTTTTTTATAAAAAATTCTAGCGCAAGAGCGCAATCACTTTTTCAATACTCATTTTCCTGATAGTTGTTTTACTATATTTTGCTGCCATACAACATTTACATATGTACATAAAACCAAAGAAAATCTCTGCCTTCCAATTCGAAGAAAAACATGATGTTGTTCATGACAATAGCGAAACAAAATTATATAAGCTTTAAAAATATACTTGGACATTACTCGTAAAACAAAACACGGCTTTAGAAGATTCTTTTCTTTACACCGCTTAAGCTGATTAGAGGGCTAAAGCCTGAATAAATAAAGTAAATACTGTTAAAAGCGCCGTAATTAAAAACTACAACATTTATCTTCTGGCTTAACGTTTAATTTTCTTGTGTAAGCGACATTAAGAAATCCTATTTTCTTGTTCAGTGACACGTCGTACTGAGCAAGACCGCTGTCGTTATATTAAATTGAATGATACGAAACATGCTTTTTATGTTAGAAAATTAATATGCTTCTTTTAGAAAGACTGGCTATAGTAGGTATTTGTTCGTATATTATTGTGACTCTTTAGTCAACTGAGGCCGCTTGAATTTATCCAGCGAGATGACTTGACTTAACAAATGTTTTGAATCGGGCAACTGATTCCATTGATATAATTTGATGATTTGTACAGACACGCAAAAAGTGTTAGACATTAGATTTACGAAAACAACAACGCAAGTACAAACGCACAAATGTACGCGCTCGAGTAAAGTATAATTTTTTAATCTTTGACGTTCAATGAACAGCAGAAAATTTGCGAAAAACTTGTATTGTACTTTACGATGACTGCTTATTTCATCAGCGATTTCTTCCAGTAGACCTGTGACAGGAAAATCAGACGGAGAGACATAGAACAATGTATAAAATAAATATTGGCATCTAGGCTAAAACTGTAACAAAACTAAATGCTGAATGAGTCAAACATTTGTATATTCTGAATCTTTTTGTGGATTCATTAATTGAATCTCGCTATAATCTAGAACTCGATACCTATCCGGCTGAATCTGCACGGCCCCAATTAGTAGGCTTAACTCTAATCCGAGCGGAACAAGCTGAAAATAACTACAACACCATGTGAATAAGCAAACACCCTGTAGGATTAGAGCGAGACAGCGAGAGAATTTGTTTTAATTACCAGCGAAATCGCGGATGTAAGCCATTCGTTTAGTTTAGGTTGGATTAAGCGTATATAAGTTTTTGTACAGATTTTGCTACGTGTAAGACAGTTTGTGTTATTTATTGTCCTGTGGTAGAACGTTAATGACCGCAATTATTTTCTTGTGAAACGTTTGGTTACGTAGTTTGTGGCATGGTTAGTTGAAACATTTGTTGACCAGTAGCTGGACTGTGTGTCTTAGTGGTAGCAACTAAATTTAATGTTTATACTTCTTTAAATTGCGTAAAATATCTGCATGAAAAATAAACGTCACGCGTCTCTAGTATTTACTTTGAGAACTTAATTTTCCAAGACATATATAATATTTGCCTACAGTAGTAACTACACTCGGTCTGATAAAATGCACTTATTCATTTACTTACGTAATTAATTTTATGTTTTCATCAGTGAATTAAATCAATGTTCTGTTCTGGCTAAAACAAAATGCTTAGATGTTATTTGCCTGACTGACTGCTGCAGTCAAGAAGGATATTGTTTTTCGAGTTAATGTATGTATGTATATAACATGTATGTATGTGGGTATGTACTATATACGTCTATTTCTTTGGCATGATCTACAGCCCAAATGGCTTGATGGATTCTATCATAAGAGGTGTTATAAGATTTGTATAGATTGTGAGTAGGACATAAAGATATAAAAATTTAATGTAGCGTTGGCACGAAAAAATATGGGTTTCTTTATTTTCAGTTTGTTAGCAGACGGGACTTTTGTCTTTTGATTAATATATTTTGCTTATTAATTTTTATTTATGCAATACTGGAGTCAGTTAATAGCGCTTTGTCTAAAGTTTATCTTCGCAATAAACTAAAGACTTAATCAAGGTCGGAGGAGAGTTTAGTGCCGCCTCCACAAAGTGTCGTACTATCAATTTTATATTACCAATACTGGAATTCTCCGCCGCTCATAAACCTCAACACAAAGTTATAAAGGGAAAGGCTGTATTGGCAGCCTAGGTCAACGACCCGTTCTATTGTCGTTTAAGTGCTTTGTGTACCTATGTTTATTTAAACAATTACTAAAAAGTAAGTTAAGCTTAAAATATAAATAAAATAAATTCTTTCACAGCGTCATCACCTAATATTTCATACATAATCATAATTAGTGTACGTTTTGGCAAGTAACTGAATAAATTAATGACAGCGGGAAATCATCGTGACAAAATCTGGACTAGAATGGTAAATAAATGTAATTTAGCAATATTAAACTTTAAGCAATCAACTCAAGATACCTTTTGAATAGTCGTATTGTCTAAACTCAATAATTTAGCAAAATTAAACTTTAACAATCAAAACAAGATACATTTTCGAATAGTCGTATTGTCTACACTTACGAAAATAGACTCAAATATTTGACTTTTACTCCTAAACGAAAATTTGCCAGCACTTAAAACGAGACAATAAACTTCAAAATTGTGCAGTGAAGAACCGAGTTCGTTTATTAGCAACAGATAAACGATAAGACATAACAGAATTTATCGCTTTTCATGAATATTCAGTGGAAAGCAAACACCTGGCTAAGGTTTACTATTCAGCCTTTACAACGTAGCGTTTATACCCGTTTACGGCTGAGTTGGATGTTTAGAGCGTTTTTACGAGCGCACTGTATTGCTAAGTGGACTGGCGTAAAGTATAAACTGTTGCGGATATATCAAGTAGGTTTTTAAAACTTTTTATTAAAATTTATAGTTAAGTAATTTAAAATTGAAATTTAATTTAATTTAAGTGCATATTTAAAAAAAAATTAAAGAAAGTTACTTAAAGGCTTCTTATTATTTAGCAGTTGATAATTTAAGGCTTTATCATTGTAGTCAGCCATAGTTAATGTTTTTACATTTTGTTTAATTTTTTTGTAACACTGTTTTTAATAGTTACGCGAGCTATTTACCACCTAGATGGCGGTCTCTTGATGAGCGACGACATCTTCATCACAAGCATCTGTTTAGATTAAATGGTGAATGCTTGTGTGTGTGTGTGTGTGTGTGTGTGTGTGTGTGTGTGTGTGTGTGTGTGTGTGTGTGTCGGTCTGGTTCTCGAGGGATACAACAAAACATATTTTACGTGCGGGCGAAGCATTGAGGCGCAGCTAGTTATTGTATAAAAAAAAACAAATCATAGTTCTAAAAAATATTTTTATGAAACCTTCGATTTACCACTTCCCCATAATCAGCAGTAGACCTATACACTCACTAGTAAGAACCTAACACTACCCAAATAACTACTAAATACTTTGCACTATCGTGCAGTCTTTCCTCAGTCAAGCGAGATTTCTGGAGTAAAAGCTCATAGTGGTTGTATAATTATCAAAGACGCGTACCTCTTCTTAATCATGCCATACAATCCTGAGAGTCATTATAACAACAGTGAATCGGCGCCGTTAAACTTGAAGCCGCTGTAAATTTTCGCTGATTGTTTCTTATATTTTTTCCTTCGACCATTTTGTGAATATGTAGCGTCATAACGGCTCTACGAATTGGTCGATTAATCTGGGTTTTATGACCTGCACGGACTCTTTCTTTCAAGGTGTAGATATATGTAGTTAAAAGGTAAGAGCTATATAATATTATAAATAATAAGTAAGACAAAATATTAGTTTACTCAACAAACATTTTGTAAAAGTTGTACTATTTTACTCCAGAGTATGGATTCCCAATCTTCATACATAGAGAAGACGCGCTCAAAGCGAATTAGCACTTTCAGACTTCTTTCATATAAGGTATGGTTAAAATGCATAAAAATTTTACAGAGTATATACCTGAAAAAGGCAATAAATTAATTAAAAATAATTATGAGACGTGATTACAGAGTTTTTTAATTAAATAATGGCAGTTATGCCATTAATTAATCCAGAGAGCGCCGGAGGCCCAATTTCCCACCTTTCCTCTTTCCTCACCTCCCTCATTCCCTTCCCCTAACTCCATTCCCAGCCGCCATAGTGGAGGCCACCATACCAGCAGTTTAAGACGATGGCTTTTGGTATGGTGGCGCCACTTCTGGATTCCACTGACTGCTTACCATCAGGCGGGGTGGAGTCACTTTGGTAGGCTATAATATAAAAAAAAAAAAAAAAAAAAAAAAAATTACATTATGAGACAGCTTTAAAATACAAAAAATCTTTAATCAATAAACATTTAAATAGTCAATATTAGGGTTTTAACAAAAAATTATTGTTACTTTTTGACTAAAAGAAGAAACGGTAATTTACATAATCACATCGTGACCAGGTATCATCGATCAAAACGTAGGGAAACAAACAATACTAAAATATTAATGATATATTCACTGGTTAAGGTTCATTCACATGAGAAAACTTAATAGAGTATACGAACAATAATTTTATTTAGACGACTTTGGTAGTAAAGCAGCTCACGGTCTTTAATTCTGATAGTACGAGCTAACTGTAAACTCTTATATAGCTTCTAAAAAATATTGTATTAGCTGTGCCTTTCATTATTATATTTTTATCAAAACTTTTATTTATTTTTGCATATAATTTAAATTTATAACAAATATCAGTACTACGCACGCCAACCAATTAATACCTCGGTTCTATGAAGTTAAAAGATCTATATAAAAAGGAAGAAAAACTAATAAAACTTCTTTGAAAGTTTAACGGTCCGGAGCGGTTCGAAAAGTTAATTAAAATGTAGGGGTACCGTTTGTTTGACTTAAGACTTTAGGATTAACTGTTAGTGAGGCTAATGAATGATGAATTTTTGTGGTTATATTAAATTCAGTTTAAACTATTTGCTGAAAAGAGATAAAAAGCAATTTTGATTTCGAAAATTCAACAGCTCTCTCTTGAGCGAGAGTTTGACTTACCTGTTACAACTGAATCATATTTGTATGAAAAATCTCCCTAGTGTAAACGTCGAGAATTTTTTTATTTATGCAATGAGACAAATAACAAACTGATAATTATGTCTGATTTGTAGTTTTAAATCAGACATTATTTTCTCCCAGTTCACAGCAAGTAAAATATATTTAAGTAAATTCACTAACTAATAATAGAATATTACTTATGCATACCATTATAATTGATTGCATATGTGGTCTAGCCTGATCAGCCCTTAAACCAATAAACATGAAACAGCCATTAGCTACTATATATTTTGTCTCTTTCCTTTCCTGGCCTTTTTTTGGAAAAAGGGACAAAACACGCAATTAAATCAATACAAATTATGGTAAAGACAGACAGACTTTAACGTCGTAAAGTTAACTTATAAGTATTAAAAACAAACTTAAGCTCAGTATGTGCAGTAATATTATAAAACTTCCAAAACGCTATACTTGTTCAATTATTACAGTAGACCTGTTTGAGTTCTTATAAATTTATTAAGTTCAAATAACAAATTCCAACAGTCGGTGCTCGCTCAAGAAACTTCCACTTCTTAACTTCAAATAATCCCAATGATTCTGTTCCTTTAAGATAAAAGTCAATTAAAGTCGATGGCAGGTAATTTGTCAGAATGAATTTGATTTGAAATTTTGGACTTTGGTAAATGCAGTATTAGAATTTCAACTGGCCTTAGCAAGTCTGTTATCTCCGTCCTCTGAAGTGAAAACATAACAAGTACAGAGTTTATTTACTATAGCCACCACGATGACAAAGCTAATCATAATGTAAATAATACTTTAATCTGTACTATACTTATTTTATAATGCGGAAGAGTTTGTTTGTTTAAACGCACTAATCACTGGAACTACCAGTCTGATTTGAAAATTTCTTTTTGCGTATTTTACCTAAGTTTTCGAGGAAGGTTATAGGCTATATAACATCACGCTATTGGCAACGGGAGCAGAGCAGTAAGCAAAACAAAGCACTAGTGTTTTATATAATTGTTGTTTTTAATGATCACGTTGCAACAACATTTAAACAAAGTATAATATTATATAATTATTCCAGAGAATTATTGAGTTCAAATGAAATACAGTCATCTGATTACAATTGAACTAAAAAACAAAGGGATACAAGCGATAAAATTGACGTAAAATAAAATATAGTTCTGGCAGGTGTTTTGATATTTACAAGCAGTGTCCAACAATACGTTGTGCGATTGTTTATGTGTATGTTTTAAATTGGTTCCGATAAGTCGGGATAATTTTTAACTGACTTCAAATAGGAGGAGGTTCTCAATTAAATTGTTTTTTTTATGTATGTACACCGATTACGCTGATATTTATGATCCAATTTACGTTATTCTTTTTCAGTTTAAAAAAATTAAATATAGAATCAGCTTTGAACTGTAACATCTAGACTATTTGATATAATTATATTAGAGACCAATATTTAACCGATTCACACATATCTTTTTTTCAGAATCTGAGTGTACATGCCCGTTAATTGTAAGGTTACAAAGTCTCTTTTAACTATACTGCTCTCTAATGCAAGATATTTCTTAGAAAAACAACTGTGGTTAAGGTTAATTTTTATTACACTACTTAATTGATCCAAACGGTTCAGCACTTCGTATTTTTGTCGCTCAAGCCTGGAACTCTTTACCAGCTCATGTGTTCCTATCTAACTTTGATCCTGGGTCTTTTAAACGGGGCGTAAAAAGCATCTCACTAAGCCCATAGTGGAGGCCACCATACCAGTAGTTTGGCTTTTAAAATGGTGCCTACCACTTCTGGATTCCACTGACTGCCAGGCAGAGTGAAGTCACTTTGGTATGCTAATATAAAAAAAAGTGTGTCTGAAGTTGAACTCATTAAATTACATCTGAGTGGTACTTAAACGGCGATACAGAAGTGAAGATAATAGTTTTCTTTCTTAAGTAATTCGATCAGAAATAAGCTAGATTACTCTGTTAACATAAATGATGCTATGTCATGTTTGATATTTAGGACTGCTAGAAACTAAAAATTTACATAATTTGCCAATATTCATGCTTATTTAGTCGGATCCAATCAACCCTATAAATTGTATACGATATTGGTACATAAGGTACCGCACCGATGCTATGAAAAATACCGTTGTATTATAGATTTTAAGTGTTCTCCGTCATATACAAGATTTATGTTTTCCTGAATGTAACAGATACAATGAAATATGGTGGCTATAAATAATATTTTGTGAATAATCGCCCTTGTATGTGAAGCATGACGTTTTGTAATATATGACAAAGTATTTGGAGCCTGTATGTCATTTAGCTTTGGAACTTTTTAGGAGATAATTTGTTGATTGATTGCTGTGATTAATAGATTTGTTATGCTTCTATGATAGGAAAATATCGTGCAATTAATTTGGTTGAGCAATAATGATGATTATTTACGAGAGCCTTCATGCGTTGTAATAAATAGTTTCTACTGCTGCCACTATACATCTATAAAAGTAGTTGCAGATACTTACAAGTTCTAACATGAGTGAACCGAATTGACTAGAAAATACTCCTTAATTTACAATCTCTTTTCACTCGATCCCATCTCCCTGAAGGTCTTGGTGGCTTGGTAGAAAGGAGTCGTGTCTATAGCTTACGGCAAAACTTACCATCAGGTTTCTTGTGTGATTATTTACTACCTAATCAACCTGCAAGGTGATTATAGCTCGTTGCGTTCACTGATCGGTAAATTATCGGGTTAAGCAACTTAGAGTGCGGCTGGTCCATGGATGGGTGACCGCATAGTGGTATTGGATCTAAGCGTCCCCGTGATTCGGAGGGCGCGTCAAAAGTCGGTCCTGGTTGTTAACAAGTTCATAACAGTTGTTAGGTCAAGTCAGATGCCTCTCTAAATTATGGGCGACCTGAACAAATATTTACACTAGGTTGACCACTAACCACTTGATGTTTGATTTTTGATCTAACCAAAAAGTACAGTTGAATACGCTAGGCTCGCCTAAGTGGTATCACATAACATTAGTTTCCCATGTTCATTTTTACTAATTGCTACAAGCTCTTTTTATTTTGTCGATCCATTTATCTAAACAACTGTTATTAAGTAACTAATATTGAAGTCATTTATAAAAAATACATTCAGTGCTAGATGCTTATACTTATGTAGCAGTGAATGTGTATTGTCCTTCAAGCATCACCATTTGAACAAATTCGAGCCGCCTTCATGGAGTATGACCGTCATTGTAGAGGCCCATGAGCGACGGTTACCACTTACCATTAGGTAATTTACACTTACAATAAACACTTACAGATGTGAAAAAGCCACTAAGATATTTTATTTGTCACATCTGTTAAAATGCGTAATTTTAGAGGTGTAAGAAATGAAAGTATCCGTTTGTACAAAATATATTTATATTTTTTAACATTACCCATCAGTAACTGCTAACAAAATCTAATATCCAGTCGAAATAAAGCATTAAAATATTATTGCAAACAATTTATATTGTCTAATTAATTTCATTACTAAGTATAACTAAAATTTAGTATAAAGTTGTAAGCGACATTTTAGTTGTTGGCATATTTTTTGGGTTTGAAAACAAAATTTTTGTCTTAGTGAAACTGGATTTAATAATGAAAAATTTAGTTTTTTAAATTTGCGATATTTAAAAACAGAAAATCTATTTTTATTGTTGTAATAATCGTAATTAAATAGATAACAGTGAAGGAAAACATCGTTTTTTTTTTATATATATTAGCCTACCAAAGCTTACTCCACCCCGCCTGATGGTAAGCAGTCAGTGGAATCCAGAAGTTGTGGCCACCATACTAAAAGCTATCGTCTTAAACTGCTGGTATGGTGGCCACAACTATGACGGCTGGGAATGGGGTTAGAGGAAGGGAGTGAGGGAGGTGAGGAAAGAGGAAAGGGGGGAAATTGGGCCTCCGGCACTCTCACTCACCGAACGAAACGCAGTAGTACGGATACTACTACACTTAAGTCGATCTTCTATGAGAGGGTAGTACTTCCCCGGACGATCCGGCCCATTCATGCTGAAACCAGCGTGGATCTACTACCGTCAAAAATTGTGATGAAATCTGGACTTCTAAGGAAGTCTGAAATCGCCAACCCGCCTTGACCAAGCGTGGCGATCAATACTCATGCATTCTCTGTATGAGAAGAGGTCTTTTCCTGCAGTGGGATATTAACGGGCCGATATCATGAAATACATAAAAATTTTCTTTTCAAATCACAAATTCACAAATTTCAAAAACAAAATGCTTGTTTTTATTCTCTTAAAATCGAAAATGCAATACAATTCTAATTTTCACTTTGGTATTATTGATATAAAAAAAATCTCTTCCTATAGGTAACTGTTTTTCTAATGATTTGGAAACCGATTCGAACTGTCACCTACATAGCAGACACATCACTTCTAAATTTTATAACTGCCACAATTCTAAAGATGCGTCAATATGCAATTGGAAAACTGCTCATGACAAACACCGGTGGATGCATAATTTTTCATTACTGTTTGCGAGCAGTTTGTTCTATGAAATATTCGCATAACTCAACGTGAGTTATGCCAATATTTCATTTTTAATGCTTTTAATGGCCATTTCTGTACAATTCACAAAACGTGTTTATACTATTTTCTTTGTGCCCGAACTCACTGTTACAACTTCATTCTATTTGGCTGCAAGTTTGGTTGCATCGTTACCTTATTATATTTCTCAAAATAATGATTGTATTGACTGTCTCGGTAACACAGTGCGAGCATATGCGACTTATGTGCAAGAGATTCGATTCTAACACTATTTGACTATAAAAAAAAAAGGTGCCGGATCTAAAAGTACCCCGCGAAAATAAGGCTTGTTTCTTAGTACGAAAAAAATACCAACAACCAATCTTTCAATAGTCGCTTAAACATAATTAGGTATACTTTTTATAAATAAAGTTACAAGCTTAAAATGTATAAAGCATTATAGTAAAGGCAGTGAAAAGAACCTATTCACTAGCAGTGCAAAATATATGTATTTTTATTAAATAAATATTATTGTAAAATTATTGTTATTACACAACTAACCGTTACTAATTGCGGTGCGTGTACATTTTGTTTTATATTATGTAGCAGATTTCAGAGATTCCTAGTATCCTTACCCTTATCAATTTGCAGTGTCGCTTAGAAGACATAGTGTCAACACAAATAAAGAATTAAGTGGATAAAATAATTATATGTACCAGAATAATAATTAAGACATACATGTAACGAGTAACTATTGTTAAAAAGAATGAAATTTTGTCATTATTACTCGCGGGAATAAAAATAAAAAATATGAAATTAATTTAAGTAAAGATTTTAGTCTTTGCATAGCGTAAACATACCTTACTTTCAACAACTAATTGATCGCACTTTCTCAGTCTTAATAGTAGGAAATAAGACATTAATTAAGAATGAGACACGTGTTTTTGGTAAAATTTACTGTAAATATTTGCCAAGCTTTTGGTTTACTTGTGTACAGTATACCGTTAGTTTATTAAATAAACCTACTGTATACTGTACTAAATTGGTATTAAATTGGTCGTGGCAAGTCGATAATTATCTTTTGTTGATAAAGTTCCTTGTATTTTTTTAAGGAATTATTAAATTATTAAATAGTTACACATACTTAATTTACTTACACATTCAGTAGCCGTATCGTATTTACAATTCGTTAGCAATGATAGGTCCCGCTTATTACGATACGTCTTTCTGTTCCAAACTCAAGATCAAATGAGTTTTAATAAAAGAAAGAAGAAAATAAATGTTTTTTATAATTCTTATAAAGTATTCGTTCCAATAGGGACTTCAAATAGAAAATCATTAGATGTATTCACATGAATGAAATAAAAATAACAAGTAAACTACTAAGAATTCAATGAAATCTGCCATTGAGTATTCTAGTAACATTCTTATTACCTAATCAAATATATTTACATTACAACGAGTATAGATAGATGATGCTCGCAATCAGTCAAATCGCTTTGAAGCCAGCATGCACTAACAAAATCCGCCAAATTCTTAGTCAAGGAGAGAATCATCTAACTTGGATCCAAATGCAAAAAACGTAGGTATTTAATCAAACTTGGCCATATTTTTACAAGCGAATTATGAGATGAGACAGTTATTAATCAAATGAGTTGAAAAATCATAATTGAACTCATTATTCACAAGATTAGCTCTTGAATATAACCTTACATCATGTTATAAAAACGTTACGACTATTCGTTATCACCTAAATTGATAATGACTTAACTGTTTGGCTACTATCACCTTGCCCTAACCTATGATCGAACGTTCGAAGCATCAGTAATGTTAGGTTTAAATTTAGGTATAAGGGGGTATATACATTAATTACAAAACAATATCATTAATTTGAGCGCCATGAATTCTACCCTCCTAACTGAAATGTGTTTTAGATTAAGTCAATTATAAAGTAGGTACATTTGAAATCGAAGAAGGTTATATAAATAACGACAACTTTAATGGCTTGCGAAGAAATGTTTAGTCATTAAACAGTTTTGACATTTGTTGTTAATGTGACAAGCCTATTTTCTTCATTTGAAGCTTTTTAAATCGTTCGCAGCACGCAACACGAACAACTTGAAATCGTCGTTATTTATAGACATTTATAGTAAAAGTTCGTAGTAAAAATTGACAGTATTGTGAATATTTAGGTATTTTGATAATTTAACCGTAATTACCATGTAACAATAACAGGCAAAGAACTTGGTTCTCAGTAATCAACAAAGGCGGAGTCCGGCGCTCAATATAGCGTCTGTCAATGGAGACTCCAGTCCATGGGGAGGTCCCTGGACGTAGATCTAGAATGTAAAGACGGCGGTGCGTTGGGCGCACCGCGGGCCGCATGTCAGTAGTCCAGGGACTCCTCGTCGGGTGATCGTTTGCGGCAACACAAGCGCCAGGCGGCACCCAGAGCACATAAACCGATAGCAAGTGCCAGCCCTGCACCTAAAGCTGGAGCAGTCCAATCCCCACTACCCACACTTCTAGCCCGTGCACAAAGTTCGGGTGCTTCATCATGCAATTGTCCCAACGGCAACCCTCCCAACAAATCTAAATATCCCAAACGACGGAGACTATCTTCAGAATACGCTTCTCTAGCTCTCTTTTCATCAGCTGTCCAAAATTTTCGTTCCCCAGAAGTAACATTTGGACAGTTCACCACACCATTACATATCAACCTAGCTGGAATACACAAAGATTCACCTGGACAAATAAAGTCACAACCGTGTCCTGAGTCGGCGCTTTTCATTTCTCCATCAGTCAGTCGTGATGTCATCAGAGAACCATCTGAGTTTTTAGGTAAATGGTACAAACCAGTCCAAGCTATTTTAAAGGCAGCTCGAGCTGGAGATGCGCTGCCAATAAATACTATCCGAATAGATCTTGTCTTTTCCTTCTCAATTACTAGTGGATCATCTAAAGATTCAAATCCTAATTCACCAGCAGATAATATTGGCATTTTCTCAGTTTCTGTAACGTTGTCTCCACATACAGATAAGTATGGATCCAATCGTCCAGGTAAATAAATTTGTATATTACCGTCTTCGCAGTGACGAGAAGCAAATTTGATGCTTTCAAAATGTAGCCAGATATCTCTCTTTTCTTCGATTTCCAAATCCCAAATACACTGTATTCTTTTCGGTGGCTCCATATAACCTAGGGCCTCTAAGTGCGGGTAGACAATTTCTCCATCTGATGCAGCAGCTAAAACGGCTGGTCCACAAAGTGGGCCGTGAACAAATTCATAACGAGCTTCGAACAATGGTAAAGGATTTTTGAAATAAGATGCGGCAGCGTGAGCATTATCTACTATGAGTTGAAGGTTCAAGCTTTCACCTGAAGATACCACTCTGTATGGCCTAGCCCTGGAAACTGCGTTCGCATGTTTGGCGCAAAGACAAGAGCCAAGAGATCGTTGAACAGCTAAGTGGAGTGGAAGAGGTGTTGTACTAACTCCTGGTAATGATACGTTAGGGCTCTTTCCAGTAGGGAACGGTTCCCAAATTATTAGTTTATCTGCGCGGTCTTCATAACAGTTTTGACATGATACTGGTGTATATGGGTGTTCCTGGAACAAAATAGACATTTAATTAGAAAAAATCTCAGCGGTTGTGGGCTGCTTAAATAATATCACCGCTTTTATAAAAATATTTTCTACAATCTTTTAACTGAAACTAAAAAATAGAGATGCTAAAATTTATCTTACAATGATTATTGCAACTTTTGTTATTTGTAATCTTTTTAAATAATGATTATTTTATGTATCTACGAAGAAC
The DNA here is from genome assembly GCA_963082885.1 of Parascotia fuliginaria. NCBI lineage: Eukaryota > Metazoa > Arthropoda > Insecta > Lepidoptera > Erebidae > Parascotia > Parascotia fuliginaria. The sequence continues at coordinate 16,571,312 of OY720178.1, forward strand.
TGACTAGTATTATAAAGATGCCGCATTACAGCTAAATAATTATACTGCTATTCACTGCTTCTTTAGAGTACCTATAATAGATTTTGTAATTAAAATAAACTTTATCTATTCTGTATAAAGAGGCAAACTTTAAATGATTCAATTAATTGAATAACTTTATTTTCAAGTCTTCGGAAATGATCGAATTTATTATCGTAACCTTTTTATTCAAGTTCGAAACGTTTTCATTCAAGTTTCGTGGTGCGTATTATTGTAAGTCGCAAACTTTTCTTTTATCGATCTATTTTGTAGCTACAAGTATATCATTACTTTGTTTTGCGAGTAACTGTCTTTTTTGAAAAAAGAAAACAAACACACAAGAAACAAAGTATAATATTTTGTAATCATGTCATAGGTTTTCCCAAATCCTTACCTTAAAATTCACACTCAAAATCGTCAGTATCACTCTTGCGTAAATCCTCTTGTCAGTCACAAATCTGTACAAGCAATGGACGTCTTCTCCCGGCGAAGCCTGCTTGTAGACTAACGTATTCAAAGGAGACCTGAGTCTACCAGCTCTTTGTTTCCACGAAGCTATGATTTCGTCACAGGCTGTTCCTGGTACTGGTTCTCCAAAGCGTGTGTTATTGAAAAAGTCGTAGTGGGCCCAGTAATAAAGGGAGGAGCTGAAAGAAAAATTTATTTTATACTGTGTATCTGAAATCTATTAAAAAATCTATGTTATGCTTTTACTGAACCTGCGGCCGTCAGTGGCTATATTTTTTTGGCTATACTTAATTAAATTCTCGAAAAGTCCTTCTATATCAAGAATTGGTCAGTAAAAAAGTATTTAAATCCTGCAATCAGTTAGCGAAGATCAATATTTATGAGATCCAAGAATAACACACGCAAGAATACTTCTGATCTAATATACTCGTAGTATTAACGCTCCACTTCACATCCTGCTACATTACAATACAAACAAAAGCTATAAACGAATATGTTTGTTTACTAGCTGTCCTATGTTTGCCCATTTGTTCTGTCCTTTCCTGTTTAGATTTAATTGATGGCGTTATTTGCCGAGGAAAATATCACGCAAACAAATACAGACGGAGGCTTCGGCGAGTTCGTGTTGTTTATTACCATCTGCCTCATTAGGACTGCTTAATGTCTTTTAAGCTATAAAAATTCCGCAAAATTAAGTTATAGCGAGATATAAATTATGTTTTGTTTTGTACCCATTTTTGCTTTCATTTGGGTTTTAATATGACAGCCGTCTATTTTAAATTGCATCGCGTTATATGTCTCTGTTGTGTTTTTTACAATTTATCAACAGTGTTACACTTTGTTAAATTTATTAAAAAATATACGAGACGGCATTTTCTTTTCTTTGGTCGTGAATTATTTAGAAGCAGTTGTTCTACATACCCGCTATAGCTGCCAGTTTTGCTTTCAAATCTAACAAACATAGCATTGCCGGTAGATACAAAGTCATGTTTCTCCATCGGTCTGCTAAAGGTATCGCAGAAGGTCTTGATGATGCGAGCATCATCAGGTCTTGGAGCATCATACAAAGTAAGGGATTCTCCGCAGTCTCCTGTCCAGGGTTGTATTGGCGATTCTATGCGGTTTATTCGAAAACTGTTAACAAAAAAATTGCCTAGTAACAAATCAGTTACTATTTTCCATTACACATTTTGTTCTACAAAAAATTGAATCTACTGACCTGGGGAAATATAACCGGACGATCTGTCCAGGGAACCCTTGCATCAAATACGTACAAGATGTATGTGGAGGGTACCAATGTGCTACTGATAGAAAAATGCCTTCGGAATCTCCAGACTTCTTAAGGGTCTCTGCTGTTAACAGCCAGTCGCAAGTTCCAACTTTAGATCCAGGAGCCTCCACGTGACCTGGCCAGTTACCGACGTTGAAGTGGAAGCCGGTGTTCAAAAGAGGACCTGGTGAATATTATACGTTTTAATACTCGACAAGAAGAATTCACTTTTCATGGTGATGTGACATATGTACACAATAATATTGTAATATGCATATTATTATGTACTCGTGTGTTGACATCTTTTTTAGCGACTCGTAGATAATAATAAGTTTACATTAACTCAGAATTTAGTCATGTTGCTCTATTTAACTGCATGTTCATTTTAATGGTGAATAAAAATAAGGGCCTGAATTTCTTGCCAGTTTTCTCATGGCCCCACCCTAACGTCAGATAACTAGCTGTAGGTTAATTGGCTAACATTTTGTAACTTTTAACGTTTATTAAGTGTTAATTCAATTAAATTTAATGAATAAATATATTTTGATTTGTTTTGATTTGAATGCGTATGTGTCACCGTGTCATCTATGTTGATATATCTGTTATCCTGTCTTGAACATATTTCCTGATTCCATAAACTATTTTCAGATTTCCAAATTAAATTATTGTGTACATTGTCATTGCTGATGGCAATGTTGCTACTTCCTTATTTATATTTAAAGTACATATGTAATAGTAAACTTATTTACAGCTACAATACAATTTGGTTATTAATCTCTTTACCTGCAGGTGAACTGACGAATTCCACAAACAAGTCTTGTGAAGTTCCAATGATGGAGTATGGAAACTTGCCCATACCGCAGAATGTGCCAATAACTGAAGCGGACTCATCTTTGCCGTCGTATATCCTTATGTAGTCGTATGGACAATTTTCTGATCCTGCACAAAATGATAAAAAAATCAAAATACAAGTTTGCCTTTTATGGATGACCAGTGTGAGTCTACTTGATGGTAAACAGTCAAAGGGATCGAGAAACTAATAGTAAAAACTACCCAAAATGGTGGCTTTATATCCTATGATTTTATTTAAATAACACGACGATAAAAGATACCATAAGTTTTTTTCTGTTTTAAATATACTAAACAAACAATTACGTAATTCATAACTTTATTTTTCGTATAAATAAATTCAAATAAATAAACACTGAAAAGTTTAAATAATGTTAAATTATTGTTTGTGCTGGAATTATATTTAATCTTATTATGAGTTTCGTTATTGTTATAACTTTAATTGATTTGAATATTTCAACAAAGTTTGAAGTCTCTTAAGTCTAAAAACGCCAATTCTAAATTACAATCTTTGAATGTAACATTTTCTGTTTACATTAAAGATACAGAGTGAATTTTAACCTCACAAGATTAAAGAAAACAACCGTATTTTATATTCATAAGCCCAAGCTGAGTAAATCAGGGAGTATGCTATTCTACAATATGTTATTAGCCCTCCGTACAACATCGGAACTCCCGGGACGATCTAAGAATTTAATATCAGCCAAGTTGCAGGCCAGAGCAGATTTAATGTCGGTTATTGGATAGACATTATTTACGACCATCATAACTTATAACACCTTGCTGTGTTGTGTAAAAAATATTAGAACAAAGAAAATTGAACTAAAAGCTACGTTTGAAGATTTAGTAGAATGTGTTTCGGCAGCAGCTGTCTCTGAAGTAGTAAAAAAAGTTACTAAACTGATATTAAGTAAGCAACTGGAAAACTCTGTTGCTAAACAAAATAAGCAGTAAAATTATACAAAATATAATGTACGTAAAAAAATATATTATATAAATTTTTTTATCATTTGAACAATATATACTTATAAGTATAGATTCTACAGCAAAATGTCAATGCTCGTCTTGCGCAATGTAGTAAAAGCTGAATTGAACCCCTTTTTTTCGCCCAAAAATACAATAATATATTTTCTATTACATTTTGAGGGCGTCATAAATTTATTTACTATCTTCCAACAACTAACAAAGCTATTTTGTGATGACAGAACAAATGGTCTAGCCATAAATTTAACTTCAAATTACTACTACTCTACCGAATCAAACAGAATTTAAGCCTAAGTATGTAATAAATTGCATCGTATTTTTATCTTTACACTCGAAAGCCCTATTTGCTGATGCAAGCCTACTCTGATAGCCGCATTGAACCAGACTCGATTACCTTTTTAGTGGAATTGAACGTCCGAATTGGTGATTCTGTCCGTTCGATTGTGCGCTTACTAAAGTGTCTCATTTAAGTTGGCTGTAAAGCTAGTTTAGATATGGTCTGGCATTTAAAGGCCCTATCATTTCTGGAATATATCGTTTAGTTTTTGCTCTAGGATTTCTTTTGCTCTTCAATTGTCTGTTTATTTTAGGTAAATCATTATAACTGCAGAAACGCAGGATGCAGGTAGCTTTGAATGCGTCTCTTAGGAAATCGGTGAGCTTGCCTTGAGGATAGTCTAGATTTATTAACATCATCATGATCTTAGTCAAAATATGTACAGAGATGTAGGGTCTAGAGAGAATATATACATATACATTTTTTTAAACAACTTTGGTGGCAAACAGGCATACGGCCCTGATGGTAAGTGGTAACCATAACCTATGGAGATGGCTATATTTTTTAAGCACCGCAGAAGTAATAATGCTTAGAAAACACAACCAAGCCGTTGCCGACCACGGAGAAGCGGATAAGGAAGGAAAAGGAAGTGGACCAAGGGAGTATTTGGGCTGCTGGCGCTCTTACTCACCGAACGAAGCACATTAGCATGTATTCTTACGTTGATTTTCTATGAGAGGGTAGTACTTCCCCGGTCGATCCAGCCCATTCACGCTGAAACCAGCGTGGATCTACTACCGTGAATAAAAAAATATAGTCGGAGGTCTTGAAGAAGCCCAGTTTCTTTATTTTGACTTGGTAATGTTTAATTAAAAATAACGTAGAAATTAAATTTAGAGCTAAGAAGAAAACTTAACTTACCAGAAGTAATTGGTCTCATCGGACATGTCATTATGTTCTCGCATCGTTGTCCATCTATATTGAACTCTTCATTCTCGATGTACAGCTTTATATAAGGAAGACGTGTGTTCAAGTGATATCTAAAACAAAAACATTGTCACGTGAATGTCAGTAAGGTAATATAACAGTTTTATAACTTACTTCTATGATTAAATTTAATTTAAATTATGTTTTGATACCCATATTTTTAATGATATTTACGTTGTATTTCTTTAATTATGTAATGTAGTTATATCTATTGCTCTTTTTTACCGCCCGTTGTCTATGTGGTAAAATAAGTAAGTTATTTTATTTTAATACAGCAAGTACCTAGAAAATATACAGCTCACTTGAAGGTAATAATATATTATCATAACAACTACACACAACGCCATCTAGACCCAAAGTAAGCATATTATAGCTTGTAATTATCATAACCTGTGAGCTTGTATTATCTAAGCACTAGCTAATCGCGGCGCAGTTTCACTCGCGTCTCTGCTTATGGCTCCCGTCGCCAGTAGCGTGATGTTACATAGCCTATAGCCTTCCTCACGAACTGGGCTATGATACGATAAGAATTATTCCAATCTGACTGCTAGTTTCAGCGCGTTCAAACAAACAAACAAACTCTTTAACTTCATATAATAGTATAAGTTGTAGAAATTTATCTTGTAACAATATATATAAGATAAATAAAAGCAAGTCGTAGAAGGTATTAGGCCTCTAACGCTCTCAAAAAGTACTAACAGTTACGTTGAAAATAAGTTACTATATTTTTATAACTATATTGCTGTTAAGTTGATAAAGTGTAAGTGACACAAGTTTATCAAAAACGACTCTTTACTTTTCTACTGTATCTTTTGCGGACGTTTCAAGTGTTATGTTATCTCTTATAATAAAAATGAAACTGTTTGAAACTACAAAGTGTTTGCTGTTCGTCTCAAACTGAGAGAAACAACGTTGATAAACAATACTTAACACGTTGGGCCCAAACAAACACATTTGTCCAAGCCAAATGTACCCTCATCACAAATTTTTATACGACCAAATATGATTTGAAAAAGTGATGTACTTTTAATTTAACTACGTTGATTTTAAAGTAGTAAGTAGTAAAAGAATCTTCATTATCAATTATTAATTTTTTTTTGCTAATTTATAGAATGGAAAATATGATTAATGTGTAAAATATTTTTTTAGTAAAATTAAGATTGCATTTTCCTACATTGATTACCAACCGTATGTAATGGTGTGTACATACATACATAGCTTCACGTCTTTTTATCCCCAAGGGGGTAGGCAGAAGTGTTTAACCACCCACTTTTTAGGCATTTTTTTTATTTTTGCTCCCATGTAACAGGGGGCGAGCCTGTTATATAAGTAATAGTGTGTGTCTTAGTTAAAGCCATTTTTTTAATAAAATCTACAAATGTTTCAACATAACATATCTTCACGCCATTTTCGGAGCATTTCACAAACTACATTGTTATATAACATGTAGGCGAGTTAAATGATTTCGCTTTTTGATATAACTGCCCGGTTTCTCACCTTTATTAGTCCTGGTTTCAAGTCCTACTGGCTATGTTCAATAGCACTGTTTAACATGCAGACTGCTGGCTGACTTTCATAATTCTATTACTTACTAGGAAGTTGTAATATTTAATAGACTGATAGTCCAATTTCTTAAGTTTCTAGCAGTTATAGATATCTGTATGACAAACCGAGTGTAAAAGTTTAAAGAAGTACCTTTAAACTTGTCGTTGTGTTAAGAAAATTCAAATTTTGAAATCAGGTAACACCTAATCTAAAATTTCAAAGTACAGTTATTAAAAGGGGAAGAATGCCTAGATTGATATATACTATTATATATATTATATAAAGAGTTTACTTGTATGTTTATTTGAACGCCCTAATCTCTAGAATTATAAGTCGGATTTGAAAATATTTTTTTGCGTATGATAGCCCTGTTCTCGAAGAAGGTTATAGGCTATGTACTGCTCGTGACGGGAGCAGAGTAGTAAGCAAACACGCGAGTGAAATCCCGCTGTAGAAAGCTAGTAAGAAATAAATATAATAATAATATTCTACCACATTCACACAGTGCCGTCTAGTCCCAAGTTAAGCAATTATATTTGCTTGTGTTATGGGTACTAAACAACAACTGTTATACTACATAAATACATTTTTTTTTGTAAATACATACATATTATAGATAAATTACACCCAGACACAGAACAAACAATCATGCTCATCACACAAAGATTTGTCCTGGGTGGGAATCGAACCCACGACCTCGGGCTTAGCAGTCAGGGTCACTAACCACTAGACCAACAGGCCAGTCATGAAATAAAATAATATATAAATAAATAATAAATAAATATATAGAAATATATATATATAAATAAAATATATAAATAAATCATGAAATATAAATCAGAAATTCACAATAGAGCAACATGGTGGATAATACTCTCAGTATTTGACTTGCAAAAGGATAGCGATAGGCTAGTATGGTAAAATGAGATTGCCCTTGCCTAACTATTTATTTGGACAAGTTTTAAGTAATTTCAAGTCTTAATTTACTAGATAATTTTACTTATTTTAAATGTTCACTGATAAAAAAATTTAACAGTTCCATTACACCAAGTAAAATATTACATCATATACCACATAAAGGTTAATTTTAAAGCTAACAATAAGTAAGACGCACTAATAAAATACGTTAATACACTTGCCTGCAATGAAGATTTCTTGGATAAACTCCAGGGTAGGCAGCAGACTGTACATAACAGGTTTGTAGACGGCAGTCCCGGAACACTCGTTCACAATAAGACCTGAGAAAATTGCTTCTGTTCATTAACTTAATTTGCTAACAAATCTGGACGAATCGTATTATATTATTCTCAACACTTTTAGGTACAGATTTTTGCTTATAAGGTTTTATTGCTGGATTTTACAACGGACGAAATTATGTTTTTAATTTTTATTAAATTAAAGTTTGTTATTTTATTACTCCATACTAATATTATAAACGCGAAAGTAAATCTCTCCGTCTGTCTGTCAGTCTGTTACGCTTTCACGCCTAAACCATTGAACCGATTTTAATGAAATTTGGTATAGACATAGATTAGACTTTAAGGAACTACATAAGCATGTTTTATCGCGACCGAAATGACCGATATTATTAAAGTATTTTTATAAGGACAATAGTGAATAATAATATACTTAAAATACTTTATAAAATAAACAGAACCATATTATCTGTAATTCACTTACGCAAAAAATTTCAAGCACTTTAAAAAAGTTACATCACATTAATTTTAAAAAGAAACCATATCTCAGCTAGTACCTCACTCACTTTAATTCTAATACTTGATTATAAAGCATAAATCAATGTGCCTGCAATAATAGGTGGCTAGCGGCCCACTCCGACAATTCAACACGATTTATAAGCCATTTCGGTCACGTAGCCACCAAAGTGGTGGCCATTTGGAGCCAGTCAGAATGATTGTGAAACGCTCACGACATTCTGGATAAGCCCCTTAAGTAATTGGCAACGAACTTGATTTATTTACTAGTGATGATGTTATTGAATTAGTGATTTATAGGTATGCAAATTTGTGCTTTGCATAAATGTTTTAGAAATTTTAATTGCTATTTGTTAAAAGTAATCAAAATATATTGTTCGATTTACATAGTTTGCTGAAATTTTGTGTCTAAATTTGTTAATAGTAGACGAAGGGCATTTACGAACATTACATAATTTAACTTTATAGTATGGATTCAGAACTGTGATTCAATTTTCTAATGCTATGAAAACTAATCAAAGTCATAAATTTTTTTACGAATGTTTTTCGTGAAATTTTCCAATCCAGATGAAAACTATATTATTATTGGCTACTCTATATTGCACTTATACTAGACGGGACAAATCTAGTTTGTCATAATTATTTTTATTTTGCACGAATAGTCTAGTTCTAGTGTGTACTTTTCAATAAATAAATACATAAATATGTAGGTAACATAGGGATAATGTCATTAGTATAATTTAATATGAATAAAATAATTTTGTTTCAATATAAGCACATTCCATTAGAGAAATGTAAATGAGTACGTTATTGGAAATTTCAACGCCAAAATATATCTGAATATGAAATTAATAACAATTTATCGCTCAAAAAATTACCAATAACGCAATATACCATTTTTATTACCAAAGTTATGATTTTTCCCGCATAAAGTTTTTGTTTATCGTATCGAAAATGTTTTATTTATATTTATGTATTATTTTATAAAATATACGTCAGAGTAGCTTACGAATTGATGCCATTGAAGATAAAAGTGCTTTTCCGTGCAGTTTTTTTTCTATTAGGCATGTTTATCAATGGTTGTAAATATTTCATGTCTGTATCATTCAATATCTAGTTACTTACTACTGGAATCCTGTACATAGTTTTCAAATAGACAAAATCGTGTGTATTTTAGTTTCGTATACTTTTTATATTCAACTTGACAATTTTTTACATAGTTTGGAATCTAGTTCAACAATAAACCGAAACGTGATCGACTTTCAGTTCAAAATACCCTTTGTGAACACACATACAATCGATCACACCCAAAAGTCAGTACAGACAATACCAAATAGCTTTTCCAAACGATTTGCTTTAAAATGCTCATCACGTATAGCTCGCTTTGAACTTTGCATCGCAATTTGGCAAATAATTTAAATATAGTCGGACCGAGAATGCCTCCTTGTGGAACCCCTATGTTTTATGCTCCCCATTTCGTCTGATTGTAATAAAAATGATCTTTGAAGATAAGATATGCAACGTTTGTAGGTGTTCCACGGCCGTGTTTCTGCTTTATTATTGGATTTATGATTTGAATGTATAAATGAATACGAAATGAGTTGTTTTGTTTTGGTTTTTATGATTCATTTATTATACAAATATTTACTTTCGAGAAAGTTTTTAAACTAAACAAATTATTGAAATATAGCCATTATCAAGTTGAATATTCAATCTTGTTCCACAGAGATAAGAAATACATAATTATCTTTACATATAAATTACTTTGATTAATTCCTTACTCAATCATGTAAAAGCATTCGTAACTTTAGACAAACTTTGGTAAAACATTAAACTTCGTTATTTACATTAATGTTTAACCTAAAATTGATATAGATGGAATACGTACCCAGCAACAACTTCCCCTCTTCTGTTTGGATACAGTTCTGGATGTTGGCCATAGCGGAGATATACTTCGAATTGCTGTTCAGCCCTGTGAAAAAAGACTTTTAAACATTGCCAAAATACAATTTTATTAAAAAGCATACGCTTTAAGAGCTTCACTGTATAAGCTTAAGGCAGTTGTCTGACCGCCGACGATGAACGAGTAACGAGTAAAGCTAGCAACTAGAAACGAGTTGACGAACAAGAACGAGGAAGTGAGTGTGTAATTCCGATAGTTTTGTCGCTGGGCTATAAGCTAGTGTGTGAGTGCGACGGGCGATTGCTCGCGCTACTTGCTCATTACCTACTCATTACTTTTAAAGCCGTACTGTAGAGATATGAGTGCTTTACGATCGCTAGTTGGTCATTCAGCGTAAAATTTGACCACCAAGCGAGCATCGCGGAGCTAGAATTATCTTTGATAGCTCTTGTCGCTCAGTGACAAACTAGTGGAACGAGTCCGCGCCGGCAGTGTGAACAGTCAGCGATCAACTATTAATATAATGCATCTCTTTTGTTTACACGGAAGATTCTTAACCAAAAAAATTGCCGATATTTACTAGTTAACTTGCCGGCAGTGGGACAACTGCCTGAAATGGAGATGTTTGCCTTAGTCACTACCCTTAACAGGCAGGTTGTAGTACGCAGTTGTAGTTTCTGCCCGTTGTCTAGTATTTGATTATTCGCCTTTTACGACAACCATGGACAGAATATGGAAGCATACTCTAGTCTGGAAACTACACTCCTTATTTGCTATCACTATCGCAATAATATAACTAGAACAAAACAAGAACCTGAAGTTTGCTATTAATTAACGTAGCTACTAACTTACTTGTAATAAATATAAATAAGAAATATCAAAATACTTTACTATTAGAGCATAGACCTGTTTAGCTATATGAAATACGATCAGTTTCACTCATTGTGAATGAATAGCCTAATAAAATCTGTACGTAATGGACCTACTTGGAGCTAAAAGCCAATCGTGGATAAGTATGTTTCTTTCAAAACCGATTGCAAATAACGACGATTGAGTGCTCCGAGCATCGTTCAAGATGTGTGTCGTCAAGTAGTGGTTAGTGTTTTGGTATTTTATTTTTGATAACTTGCTAGTATTTGAAAAAAATACTTATGCAAAGGCAGTCTTAGGATATTTAGACTTGCATATTATGTAGTGTCATAGGAGCAGTAATATCACAATAATATCACAACAACTACACACAACGCCATCTAGACCCAAAGTAAGCATATTTATATAGCTGTGGTTTTTGTTTCAACTTATTTCGTTTACAAGTATATTTTTCCAGATTGATTTTGCCTTCTTGTTCATCGCTTACTTTCTACGGTATGACATAAATTATTACTCTAATTTAGTAAGGTCTACTGGGATTCAGAAGAACAAAAATTAAATTGAATAATATCTACATTTGTAATGTGTACTCTAATAGTGATTTCACACGCACTAATTAATTAATAGTATTTTATAACATAATGTTTTTATATCACCAATGTAAACAAAAAGCATACGGTTTGATTGCATGCCTCGGATTAATTATTTTATAACAACAAAAAAATAAAGCTATTATTGTGTGATATTAAGTCTACTAACCCATTGAAAGAATTTAGTTAGAATATACACAACACAGTAATTGAAACTAAATCAAACACGAACAATTTTCAAGTACGTCTGAAATATTCGACAGCTTCGAACTCATCGTTATCTCGAATAATTCACGATTGCGCTTCTAAATATTTCCGAAGTACTTTGATTATGAATTATTTGTCTTTATTAAATTATTTGATTAAACACGAGTTGATCACTGACCTGGAATCGAAACTGAAGTAAGTTTGATCAGTGAAGTTGTCGGCGTGGAACACAATCTTCACAAAGTTTGTCTCTGATATGAATGTCTGTGGTTGTTCGATTTCACCGCAGAAGAGACCTGGCTCCTTCCTGTTTGAAACGTCTGTCTTTGCGTTGCCATCAACGATCTGTAACAATTCGATATAGTTATGATAGAATTTATATTTATAGTTTGGTCGCAAATTATTATAGAGTTTGCTTTTCTATTATTTAAGGAAATTTCTTTTTTAGTAAGGTGTTGAACGTATGTTATGACTTATTAAGATAGATCGATAGCTGCTTAAGATTAAAATCACTTTTTAGTTAAAAAGACACTATCCCCCAGTTTCTGAAAAGCTAATCAACGAAAAATTAACTAATTAACTGTTAAATCTCATGTGAAGTACCTAAAGCATGCGTGAAGCATGGAGAGTTAGTTTATTTTGATTAAATTACACTAATTTTTCATGCCTTTAGCAACCCAATTGGTACTTCACATAACATTTAACAGGTGATTAATTAATTTTAATTTAATCAGCCTTTCAGAAACTGGGGGAATGTCTTTAATTATAATATAAGTGGTTTATATTATAAAATTAGTATTAAAAATAGAAATAACCGAAATCAAAGTTTTGCTAACTAATAAATCTACAGAAGTAGAATGAATCAATAATTGTGCCTAAATTGGCTCACAAAAGTTATGAGTTCTTTCACCCGGCAAGCGAATTCTAAATTAATTAGCAGAATTGCAAAAGCATACGCTGACTCAATTAGAAATACTTCTGACGGAGCAGCCGATTTTCACGACTTTATGGCTGAAAGTTTTTGTTTTTCAGATTGCCATTTTCCCCTTTTCATAGCTTCTTTCCTACGTTATTAATGAGAAAAAAGTGAGACTAAGCTTTTATCTTCAGATGTCTGGCTTGAGAAATGCGATTATCCTTTTGCTTGATTAAAAACTAGGTTGTTACTTGTCAGACGAAATAATAGAATTATTTGATTGATTCTAGATAATTATAATAGAGCTTTATTTAAATAAAAATATTTGTTTTGATTATCTTAAAAGCTTACATCGTTTTCCGAGCTGCTTAAACAGGTTTTAGTATATATAATCTGCTGTTAATAAGTATTCATATTTGGATCTATTGTAACCTGACTTTTGTTCCGATTACTGGTCAATACCTATATTCGGTAGTTAGACCAGTAATTAATATTCTGATTAACTGTAACGATTGTCATGCTTGTATCTCCGTAATTCAATTAGGATTTGGCAGTTTAATAAGATCCAGAAGCCCTAGCGTTTTAATAAATGATCAATGTTATTCGTCCATGACTAACATATACAAAATTACTATCGTTGCATTGCTATTGATCAGCATTGTCTAAATACAATGAAATTGAAGTCTTATTTAAAACCCAAATTACAATTCTTGTATGGAAAACTTACTTGCATATAACCTTTATGGCATGTCGTACCGTTGATCAGTGTTCCAACTTTAAACTTTTTAAATCTGATCCTCAGTATCCAATCTTTTGGCGAGCCTCGGAAAGCTCTAAATCTGTGAACAAAAACCGATTTTTAAAATATGCTATACGTTAAAATTTAGCATTTCAAGCATTTTGTAGTCGGAACATAGTTCTAAACAGTATAAAGCAAAGTTTTTTTTGTCTTTTGGTTGTTTGTCCGCTAACTTCTTTTAAAAAACACAAAAGATTTTGATACGGTTTCTCAATCGTTTAGAGCATTTTTTCCGAAAGGTTTATCTGTATAATACATACATATTATAGTAGAAAAAAGCTCAGAATTATTACACGATTTGTAATCATGTTGCAAAAAGCAAGGGCGAGTCGCTACTTATGGATAAATCAAAAGCATTTTTGCTTATAATGCAAGTATTTCTCTGTACTTTATACTGAGGAAAAGTACGAAAAATTGAGTGTATTTTTTATATGTACAATATTATTCATCTTTATAAATGATATCAATCTATCATCAGTGTTTTAACCAAAAAAATGTTCAGTATTTTCTTATCTTTCTTTTCCTCAAACGCTTGAGCCAGTAAAAGGTACGTGATTTCATTTCCGTTATATAGTAAACGGGGTTTTGGTAGGCGTTTGATATCACTCGGGTAATCCTGTACGAACATGGTGTCTGTGTATTTTAAGTCATGTCGATTTATATAGCAGTCAACTTCTTGTTGTACTTGTAAACGTAGGCATATCTTTGCCTGGTAATATAGTGATTCTCTTAGGGCAGAAAAATACGTCACAATCTAGCTATGTTATAACTGTGGTATTCTTTCATAAACTTCTTTAAACGGATTTCTCCAATTTAAGCAAATCGTAGAAGATCTCACTGTGTAGTAACTATCAACATCATTACAGCTTAAAGCGTATACTGCACTGTCTAAAGGCATGCCCAATAGAGTGCCTACATCGAACGAGCAGAAAATCAATACTTAGGAGAAACCTGAGTTCAGCAGTGAACGTCCATCGGCAATAATGTTCCTACGTATGCTCATTATCTCATTATACAATTTTCACATAGGTGCATAAATATATAATCAACTACAGCTGTACAGTTATACAATGAGCTAATGTTATCGCAACTAGTTCAAACTCACTGACCTGTATGTACAAGTGAGGGGTCGTCCAAAGTTCTCGGCGGTCACAGGAGGAGACGACACGTCCTCGTATATTTCTACCGTCTTGTTGCAATGGTCCCGCTTTGAGTCTGTAACAAAACAAACATTTACTTTAGTACTAGTTTACATTTATTATATGAATTTTAAAATTAAATAATAATTATAATTTAAAATATTAATGATATTCTTCTTCTTATCGAGTAATTAGTGGTCAACTTAGTGTCGAAATTAGTTTAGGTCGTCAAATGATTTCGAATGATTTCCATATGATTTCATTTGGTTATTTGTGTATATCATGAGGTTGAGATTGTTGTTTAAAAATAGTTCAATGTTTAAATATCTAACACTTTTTATATACAAACAATGAATCTACCAATGTTTGGATTCATTTATATAAATTTATAAATTTATTTTTTATACAATTCAGGAAGCAAACATCTGATGTTAAGTCTTTAAGTACCGTAAACTATGGTCATAGCTGTCTTAAAGTATGACCGAAACATAATGTGCTTAAATGTTAATGTGCCTCACTTTGAATGCTACCTAAAATTGCATTTCAAAAAAATTTTAATATCCTAGCGATTAAAAAAGTGGTCTAAATTTCTTGTCAGTTTTTCACATAGTCCTACCCTACGTCAGCAAACTAGCTGTAGGTTAATTGCCTGAGTTTTGTAATTTTAACGTTCATAAGTGTTAATTCAATTAACCCAAATGAATAAATGTTTTTGACTTTAATAAAATAATAAAATAGAGAAAATGAGCTGAAGGCTAGTAGGACTCATACGTTTGCCCACCAAATAAAACGCATAAATACAGATACTATTGCGTCACGTCGATATTATAAGAGAGGCTTACTCTCTCTATCGATTCGATTTGCAAAACAAATCATCTACATTATGATCTTATTGGCTTTCTTTGATTTATGTGTCATTTATTAGGATTTGAGCCGAAAATTAAACTCTTGCAATAATTTTCCAATACAATGAGAAATCTTACTGGTATTTGGCCATTAAAATAATCCACACTGGCACAAAATGGCAAGTATTAATGTAACCTTTTTAAAGTCAATGTACTTTCTAAGTTAGCAAATCTTGGACATTACTGATTTAGGGTGAAAGAAAATATTGTCAGAAAACCTGTCCTTAATATAGTTTCAAAACGACAATTTGATACACCTTTGACAAGTGTAGTGATCGCTTTGATGAAAAGAGCCTTCTACATAATGGACTGAGAATTACTGTATCGTAAAACTTAACACTGAAAATGGTTTCTAATATTTAAGTACTAGCTCCCAGCAGCGCAGTTTCAGCCGCGTCTTTGGTTATTTCTCCGCTCCCGTTGCCAGTAGCGTGATGTTATATAACCTATATCTCTCATACGCAAAAGAATTATTTAAATCTGATTGGTTGTTCCAGAGATTAGCGCGTTCAAACAAAGAAACAAACATCAAGTTTTATATAATACTAGCTTTCCTCGGCGCGGTTTTACCTGCGACTTTGGTTACTGCTCCGCTTCCGTTACCAGTAGCGTGATGTTATATATATATAACCTTCCTCGAGAACTAGGCTATCATACGCTAAAAGAATTTTTACAAATTTTTTTTTTTAGAATTTCTAACAAAATTTTATATAATAAAGTATTAATAATAATATATATTTCTTAGCTTGTTAAAGTAAATGAACAATAAACCTATTACAGCTAGTAACTGTTTTATTACTGCAGGCATTGTTATGTGATTAAATAAAGTCCTTACTGTTAAAATACGACCACGAATCAAAAGGACTCGTTAAAAGCGTGCAACCTATTTTTAATTACGTTGCGGGTGTTTATAACTTTGCTTATTATTTTCAAGAGCATAAAAGTCAGTTTGTAGTTTAACTAAATGTGTGATGGTGATATTTGGACTGAGTTTTGATAATACTGAGATATCCTATTATCTGGTAGAATTGTAGAAAGCTTTTTATATAGAATGTAGCTCTCCCTCTAAAAGTGTTGAATTTTTAGTATTTTTCGGTACCGCGGGGTACTTTCATTATCACCATAATTTTAGGACTGAAATGATAATGTTCATGATGATAAATAGGATTATTTGACAAACATACTTATTTCGTGTTTAACGGACAACACATCCTGTCTTGTAAATAATGGATTATAGAAAGTTTTGTTAACGCAGGTGTACACGCACTTACACTTACACTTCGCTTCTAAGGCTGCCATATTAGAGAGTATATAAAATTATCTACTTTATAGTTATTACAAAAATTACAGGAGTAGAACAAGTTTACATTTTTCGGTAAAAGCTTCGGTACATTCATTTTATTCGAGAATAAGAATAATATTACCAAATTAAAATTATTATCTATGTCGCAAGAATAGACCTGCTGTTGTTGTTTTGTAAGTAAAGGTCAAAAAGACAATTCAATAAGCTGTAATAAGGTTATAAAGTTTTGTACGAAAATTGGGACAAAACTTTTTGGTGCCGCGCCAACTAAGTTTATAAGCACAATGTTTTTTAAAGTTTCGTTTGTTTTTGTGTCGATGAAAATGTTTGGAATGAGTACACTTAACATACAACTAAAACAAAATTACCGGATTATCCTATAGACAGGTCCTCGCAAAAATAACTATACCACTTAAAGATTGCGTAAACTGCAAAAACTCCAACCAAAGATTTTTAAAATTTTAATTATTTTTTATTCCTAAAAGTAGGTATAAAAAGAACTAAAGAGCATTTCTTGTCTATCGTTTATAAGTAATTATATATATTTATTGTATGTATTTATGTATATATAAAATTGTATATTTTCTTTATGTAGGTATATTTAACTTTATATATCATTCATTATATTATTTAAGTATTCTTAGTATGTATGTTTATATTAAAAGGTATACATTGTGATATACTATAAGTACTTCTGTGTAATCTAGGTTAAATTGGTTTCTTCTTTACTTTTCTCTGCTATTTTTCTTTCTTAATTGTACACTTCATATACTCTCACTAATGTTACTTCCTCTTCCACTCTTAAGGTATGCTGTTAGAGAACTCAGTTCTGAATTAAGCTCGCCTTTGTACATAATTTTTATTTATATATTTTCCTTGTTATGTATCTTTTTGTGTGCAATAAATAAATAAATAAATAAATATATATTCAGCAGAACAGTTTGTTTGTTTGATCGCGCTAATCTCTAGAACTACCAGTCCGATTTGAAAAACTCTTTTTGCGTATGATAGTCTAGTTCTCTAGGCGACGGAAGTAGAAATAATAAAATTAAGTTGGGAAAAGCTTGTTACGAAGAATTAATAAAAAAACATCTACGTTTATTTTGAAAACTAATTTTATTTTAAAGTAGTTGAGAAACTTGAAAGTATTTCACATCCCCCGTAGAGGTAGCTCGTTGCTCTAAAAGTAATAACTCCAGTTTTGCCACTGCACAAACTCAATATTTCTCTGATATTTGTCACATGAATGGATGACAAAGAAAATGAATTTTATCTAGTTACGTTTATATAAAATAAAGGAGCAAAAACGTTTTCTATAAAATTTTATTAATTATGTTTATTAAATTTTTAGATGCCTGGGTATTTGCCCGTAATTATTTAATCAGTTTGAACATGTCATAGGCATAACTCTCTCTCATCTATAGAGGGTTTTCATAGTTAACATGCATGACAATTCTACTAATATTATAAATGCGAAAGTTTGTGTGTGTGATGTGTGTGTGTGTGTGTGTGTTTGTGACCACTTAGCGCCTAAACGGCTGAATCGATTTCGATGAAAATTGGTATGTAGATAGATTCGGTACTGGAGACGGACATAGGATACTTTTTATCTTGAAAATCGGTCTGGTTTCTGAGGGAAACAAAACACATTTTACGCACGGACGAAGCCGCGAGGCGCATCTAGTGTTTAAATAAAAACAGTATAGCACCTTTTTAAACCTTATAGGTATTTTTTTATTATATTTCTTCAAAAATTGAAAGCAATGCCTGACGATTAGATCGTAATCGAGGGCATTACCTTCCACCAAATTTTTAGCTTCTTAGTATTTAAAATTAGTATTTGGATTAAATATAATTATGATTTTAAATAAATTATTTTTTTATTATAACAATATTATAATTACACGATATAGCGCCAAGTTTTAAGGGCTTTTTGCCAGCATTACATGCGGTTTTGCGCTTTCCGTAGCGGCGCGACAGAATTATCATAAGTACGCTCTTGCTTGGCCTGCATTGTTTTTTTTTAATCTTTTCATGTAGTACATTGGGTGCCATCATTCGGTTTATTAATTACGCTATTGAAGCATGCACGTTACTAAATGGCATATACTTCGATAGTAAGCAATAAGACCGTCACTATTTTTCAATAATTCCAAAATAAATTTGAAAAAGTTTTGCAACGTATACAATGTGTATATTTTCACCTATTTTTTGCTATACCTTGTTTCAAGTTAAAACGTTAGCACGAATATTTCCCACACATGGTGAATAAAAAAATGAGAAGTAGACTTTGTTCGGCTACGCTTATGGCACGGTGTGGTAAACCCTGCAGTTTTCAACTTTGCTACTCGTATTGAACCGTACACACTGTTGATATATTCGGCCAACTTGTTGGTGAAGTTGGATATTATACTGTCTTATAATCTTTATGCAAATAAATTGTCTTATTGTACATAATTATCTGTGTTAATGTTTTTTACGTAATATTTTGTAAATTTAATATTATTTTGGTATATATTATAGAATATTTTATTCTATTGTGACTGCACCGTTGGTCTAGTGGTTAGTGTAACTGACTGCGACGCCGGGTGTCGTGGGTTCAATTCCCGCGGAAGGCAAATATTTGTGTGATGAACATTTGTATTTGTCTTTAGTCTGGGTGTTTCCTATGTATTATAAGTATGTATTTACAAAAAAAAAGTATGTATATGTATTATAATTCAGTTATCTAGTACCCATAACACAAGCTCTGCTTAGCTTGGGGCTAGACGACAGTGTGTGATAGTGTCCACATATTATTATTATTATTATTCTATTGTCTCATACTGTAATTTTAAAATTGTGTCAATCTATACTATTGTTAAAGTATGTTTGTGTTTTTGTTTCTTGGAACGCGCTATTCTCTAGAACTACCAGTCAGATTTGAAATATTCTTTATCCATATGATAGCCCAGTTCTCATGTAAGGTTATAGGCTATGTAACATCACGCTACTGGCACCGAAAGGAGGGCAAAGATGCGGGTGAAACCTTTCATGGAAAGCTAGTACATTAATAAAGTTAAAAGTTAAACTATTAGTTTTAAAGTCCTGTACGACACAGGGCTACCTCGAGCTACAGATATTTTTATATTTCACAGCATCCTAATTATTAGTCTGAAAATTTAGTATTAGCAAGGCATTATAACATAGCATTTTCTATTATCTAAAAATTTTATTTTTTGACTTTATAGTACACGTACTTCTACATTTCTCTTCATTGCGAAAACTACTTTATAAAAAATCTTCACTTTATTATAATAAATCTTTTAGTATTCAATCAACGTTTGACCGTTACCTTAAAGACGGTAAACGGTACCCTCCTCCCAATTAAGATCCGGATAATCTCATCAAGGTCCCTTAGTCTCAAGAATAATTTAATTACTAAAATTCCATTACAAGAAAGATTATTGACAGAATTTCAAGCAAAGAGCCAGTAAAAAGATTAAATGAAAGATAATTCTCTTATAAAAAATTACATAAATAATTTCACACCTGTCTCTTATTTACTCTATACGTATTATATAACGTGACAAATTTTCGGGATAAAAAGTGACCTATGTCAGTCTCCGGCACCGAATCTATCTACATACAAATTTTCATCGAAATCGGTTTAGCCGTTTAGGCGCTGAGTGGTAACAAACACACACACACACACACATACAAACTTTCGCATTTATAATATTAATAGGATTTAATAGGTACGTACATATTTAAAATGGTAAATACATATTATCTATTAAACAAGTAAGTTTTTGTTTAAGTAATACATACATACATAACTTCACGCATGTCTCCCATTATTGGCGTAAGTAGAGACTATAGAACGCATTTGGTGCAATCCATCAAACATCTTTGCCTGTTCAACACTCATTAATAATATTACAGTCTTATTTTATTGCCTACGTCACTTACTCATGTTTAACCGTTAGCTGTTTACGAGTACAAGTACAGGTATGTTAACAACTTGTAGGTGTTAGGGCTGCCCGAAACAAACTACAAATGTCACAAAACTTTAAAAAAACCAAGTTATAGTATTTGCCTAACAACTGGCCAAGGCGGCGAAAATTGGATGAGGCCTATGCCCAGCAGTGGACGTCCTTCAGCTGATATGATGATGATAGTGTATCACTCTTCCACAGGACTTTCGTACCAAACAGTTCAGTAGTTTAAGGTTTTATCTATAATAATAATAATACCAGCCTGTTTACTGTCCCACTGCAGGGCAAAGGAAGAAGGTATGAACATTAATCACCACGCTTGCTCAAGGAGGATTGGCAATTTCAGACTTTTAAGTTCAGGTTTCCTCACGATTTTTTTCCTTCACCGTCAGTCAGAAATGTCCAAGAGAAACTTAGAAAGTACATAATGATTTGAAAAATCACATTGGTACTTGCCCGGATTCGAACGCACTACCTCGTGTTTACGAAGCGGGTGCCTTATCCACTAGACTATTTCGACTTATTTATTGACTTATTACTGTTTTATCTATACTATTATATAAAGCGGAAGAGTTTGTTTATTTGTACGCCCAAATCTCTGGAACTGCCAGTAGTATTTGAAAAATTGTTTTTGCGTATGATAGCCCAGTTCTCAAAAAAGGTTATAGGGTATATAACATCACGCTACTGTCGATTTGAGCAGAACATTAAGCAAAGACGCGGGTGAGACCGCGCTGTGGAAAACTAGTCGTTAAATAAAAACCTTAAAACTCTACCACAGCATGTTAAGTGTAGCCTTCTAATGTTGATCTCGTGTCTTCCAAAGCGTAATATACGGTAATAGATCCACGCTGATTTCAGCATGAATGGGCCGGATCGTCCGGGGAAGTACTACCCTCTCATAGAGGATCGACTTAAGAGTAGTAGTATCCGTACTACTGCATTTCGTTCGGTGAGTGAGAGCGCCGGAGGCCCAATTTTCCCCCTATCCTCTTTCCTCACCTCCCTCATTCCCTTCCCCTAACCCTATTCCCAGAAGCCATAGCGGAGGCCACTATACCAGCAGTTTAAGACGATGGCTTTTGGTATAGTGGCCGCCACTTCTGGATTCCACTGACTGCTTACCATCAGGCGGGGTGGAGTCACTTTGGTAGGCTATAATATAAAAAAAAAAAAAAAAAAAAAAGCGTGAATAAGTACCTATCAAACAAAGCCACCATAGTAAAGGTCATCATAACAGCGTTCTGACATGATCATTTTGCGATAGTGTCCCCATTCTAAATGCTGATTGCTTACCGAGCTGAATGAAGTCATTTTGGTAAGCTAAAAAAGGTATCGTCTTATTTATTTGACGTTAACTTTTATTATTACGAGTAGAAAAGATGATAAGAATTATAGTGAGCGTGCAATTCAATAGGGCATTACAGTAATAAAAATGGTAACATCAATGCGTATAAATTTATCGTCACAGTATTCTGTATACATTAAAATATATGAGAGATGGTAACTACAATTAAGTAGGAAGGTAGGTAGGTTAGGTAGTGGAGTGTGTCCGGAACCAAACCCTAAGAAGTACGTTATTTAATCATTGTTTTGATATAGGTTACTGTAACAGTATTCTGGCTCAACCTTTGTCAGATAATGCAAAAGTATTGTATAAACTTGTTGAATTTGTTATAAACAGTAGATTATAATTGTTAATGTGTTTAGCAATAAGGTAGTCTTACGAGGACGACATGGTCGCTTCTCCTTGTGTACCAAGTCCTTTCCAAAATAAAGATTAAAAAAAAAAGTAGGACTTGTATCAATTTTGCTTATAGTTTTATAATACATTGTTTTACTAAACGTAAACCCAACTATAAGTTTGTTCATCATCATACCAGCCGAGAAACGCCCACTGCTGGACATAGGCTATCAATACTTAATTATGATATTGTTAGATTTAGATATCTATATATATAAAAATGAATCCCTGTTTCCCCTGGTCATGGCATCACGCGTGAACGGCTTTTTATTTTTTTTAAATATTATACCAAACCTACCAAAGTGACTCCACCCCGCCTGATGGTAAGCAGTCAGTGAAATCCAGAAGTGGCGGCCACTATACCAAAAGTCATCGTCTAAAACTATGGCGGCTGGGAATGGGGTTAGGGGATGGGAATGAGGGAGGTGAGGAAAGAGGAAAGGGGGGAAATTGGGCCTCCGGCGCTCTCACTCACCGAATGAAACGCAGTAGTACGGATACTACTACTTTTAAGTCGATCTTCTATGAGAGTGTAGTACTTCCCCGGACGATCCGGCCCATTCATGCTGAAATCAGCGTGGATCTACTACCTGTTAATCTAGGCTAGATCGATTTCGTTAATTCTTTTTTTGTTGTGTTTGTTATTGTCAGGAGAAGGTTCTTATGAAAGAAAACTAAGAAAATTGCGCGGTGATTTAGAAAGTTTAAGATACTTAACCACCATATTAAATTTAAACCGCTAAACCAATTTCAGTGAAAATTGGTATGTAGATAGATTTGGTTTCGGGACATAGGCTACTTTTTATCCCGAAACCGCTCTGATTCCTGAGTTACATTAATTAAACACATAGCAATTTTCGCGCGGGCGAAGCCGCAGGGCGCAGCTAGTTGTTATATAACTCTTGCACTTATGAACAAATTCCGTTTGGTTACATCACAAACATACTATTAATGAGCACAAATTACATCAGACTCTAATAATTTAAAATATAAATTATATTTTTGACAACCCTATCTTATATTCGGGTTTTGTATTAATTTTTAAGTGCATTTAACTTTGCACGTAATGTACTAGCACCTGTCACTCTATAAAGCCTGGTATCAGGTGTGTTTCGAAACTTAAAGGCTAGACTTAAAACTTAGTACATTAAGTAAAGTAACATAAATACTCGTAAATTAATCGTTTGAAGATTTAAGTGCCTAATTTGAAATAGTTGTGTTGTTGTTTGTAATTACGTTATTGGATTGTTTGAGGTTTGTTGGTCGATTTTGTGAACTAATTTGATTATAATTGCCTGTTTAATTTTGTTTGTAAATGGCTGGGATGTTCAACACGTGCCTTAGATTTTGCAAGCGTTGAGATACAATATGTGACTGTGTGCTCATCAAATTCTTTGCGAGTGTGGTCTTTGGAGTAAAGACCGCGACATAATGTTAAATAGTTTACAAGTTACATCAGGACCAATTTATTATAAGGATCTTGTGTCATCTAAGGTGAATTTCCGTGCGTTTAAGCGTGCGATTAAATTTGTCTACCGCTTTGCAATTGACATTTTATTTCCAACTCCTCCTTTTTACTTATGATTAAATTCGTTGCGGGGTCCAAGACAGTAGGTATAGCAGTCCTTGGGACTCCCGAGTGTCAAAGCTCGGTGTTTCGCATTGGATATTACTGGTAATCTTGCCTACAGGAGTCCTATCAGTCAGGATGATGGGCATGTGGGTGGGATCGTCCCGATGTGACTGTGTGCGTAAAAAAAATACCGTACCTAATATAAATTACATCAAAGGCATATTATGTGAGGTATTATGAAGCCTTGATGGCCTAGTGGTTAAAGTACCCA
This sequence comes from Parascotia fuliginaria, assembly GCA_963082885.1. Taxonomy (NCBI): domain Eukaryota; kingdom Metazoa; phylum Arthropoda; class Insecta; order Lepidoptera; family Erebidae; genus Parascotia; species Parascotia fuliginaria. The sequence goes on from OY720178.1 coordinate 16,595,619, forward strand.
TTTGTAATTGAGATGGTACCAATGTGACTTTTGGAAAACCATGTACCTATGCTATTTCTAAGTTGGTAACTACTCATCTACGTCGTAGGTAAACATCGTAAAGAATTTTAGATTTATAGAAAAATGTCTTGTTCTTCTTTTCAGTGAGAATACAAACGGACAGAGACAATGATACAAATAAAATAAATTAAAAAATAACTTAATCATTTAAGTATGTTACATAACCGCTGCATCCGTGTGTCCCTATACGAAAACGACAAAAACCGCGTATTTTTTGTTTACCGACGACTAGTTTCAGCCGTGGGGATTCAGCCGGCTCAAAGTTTCATCCCCTGGGATGGTTATACATCGTCGTAAAGGTCTATGTTATTATATTGTTAGGTATACATATATGTAAGGTTTGTGTCGTTGATACATGGTGTTTGAAAACAAATAATAATCAATTTTTCCCAAAACTTGCTTAAGAAGACCATTTTATTTTATATAACTTTGAATAAAGGAGTATCATTTATCTGTATTCTTATATTATTGGTAAAACACCTTATTGTTACTGCCTGGAAGTTTTAAAAGCGCTCGTTTGTTTTCATTCTATTACACTGTCAAAGATTAGGTCGTTATAATGTGTTTAAAAGTGCAGCGTCGCGTTCTTGAGGTAAGATTGGTAAGGGGGCACCGAATCTATCTACATACCAATTCTCATTGAAATCGGTAGCAAACACACACACACACTGAAAATTTCCTTTCATCAAAGTCACCATATTTATCTTCGTTATCTAGTGATAACGAAGTGATACGAGTACCTAAACTAGTGTTTAGGTACTCGTATTATGTTTCTTACCTCTTTCACATTACCATTAAATAAATTACTAATATTATTGAAAAGGTATAACGAGTTATTTGTCAAAAACAATTTGATATATTCAGTTGATAAAAAACCGCTTTGCCGAATATTACTGATGGCCACAATAATGAACAGGTTATATTTTAAATGATGCGGTCAAATATGCGGTGAAGTCTTTGTAACGAGTGCGACTGATAGCTCGAACCAAACCACTTGATGTGGTCAAACTTGCAGGGTGACGACCTTTGGTAGTATGAAATTGATTGTTAATGTTATAAAATGGATATTATTTTAATTTATATACTTGTTAAATTATTTATTTATTTATGACATTTTTCATTTTATTAATGTGAACCGACAGAAGTTTAGTTAAAATAAGAACTGAAATATATTCATTTTACTTTTCTTTTGGACATTGTTCTTCTTTTCTTTTTCTTTTATTAGAATAAATGGATATAATGAAGAATTATTCTAACAATGTATACAATTTTGTCTAGTATTTATGATAACATTGACAATGTCATACTTATAATTGTATTACAGTAAAAACATTATATATCTAAAAAAGTTGTTACACAAAATAACGAACGAAATGCGAGTTATTTATTGCCTACAGCTAAAACGACTAAAACACAACACAAAAGTCAAAGCAAGTAAGCAAAAGTGTAACTATTACTCTTTTATTTCATCTATGAAGTTAGTTCTCTCGTGGATTACCAAACTATGAGTACCTATGTGATATGGTTCACTAGTTGAAGTTTCTTAAAACATTTTTGCTGCAATACCTCACATGTTGGAAGTTTCGGACGCCTGTTCGGAAATGAAGATATCAAATGTAGAGAATATGTAAATTTCCGTAGACAGGTTTCGGTTTTTCGGACATTTCGGATATGTATCCGTGATTGAGATGAGGCATCATTGCTTCATCTCAATCACGGATACATATCCGAAATGTTTGGTCTCATGGGGTTGCAGTTAGAACAGGGAAACAAAGTTAACAAAATTACATTATATCACTGACGCATAAAAGGATATACTAGTTCTGTCTTTTTCTGTTGATTTTTACATATCGTTTAGGGGTATAGGCAGGCAAGGATGTAATAAGCAATATCAGACTTTTTAAATAAATCGGGTGTTTTTACGTATTTTTTCCTTTTGCGTAAAGATAAAGATAAACTTACAAAGAATATACGAAAATAACCTCCTTTCCCTGTTATATGTAGTGCGCAAGTAACGCTGCTGGCCATTACCTAGGATTCTTTTAGCCGCCTTTTACGACATACGTGGGAATGTATGGAGTGGTTTCATATTTACCGAAGATTACATGGTATAATAATAAATCGATTGTATCTATAAAATTTTGCTAAAAAAAGTAACTAAAGTCACAACAAACATAACATAAACTTATCGTAGAACATCTGGGGCTCACTATAGATCGGGAAAAAGTGAGTGTGCGCCGTGAAACGGGCAACTTGCGAAGTAACCCAAGTTTTCACGACACTCACTGGCAAAGGACTTTTACTTGGTTTTTATGAAGTTTTCAACGAGACGTCGTTTTATCTCTCACTAAGATCCTTTTGAAGTAAATTTGTTATTAAGTATTCGACGTACTTTAAAGGTTTATGGTAGAATTTGGTCAAAGTTCTGCGATAATCATTTGGTAATAATGCTGCTAATGATTTGAAGCTTTGTTAAGCCTTTGTAATAGATTTTAAAATTTACGTGATTTTAACAAGGTAAGTTATAATGATTTTAGTATATTTTTTTTATACCAAGTGAAGTGGTTTATTTATTATTAGGCGATTGATGACAAAAATAAGTAAAAATTTTTTTTTTTTTTATAAAAATCAAAATTAATTCAAATGTTTCGAAGTTAAAAGCAGTGTGGTTTGAACAGCTTGTTCTGTAAATCAACGAAGGACTCATCAAAACAGGTCCTGCGAGATTATTCAATCACACTACAAGAAATAACTATACTACAATTACTACATTTTCCATCACACAGGTCAAATCATGTAACTCAGTTTACTTTGAGGTTTAGTCATAAAATAGTTCGAATCGAACCAAATGCACTATTATCGGTGAAAATTGAAACGTTTGATTTTGTGCACGATAATAATGTTAGCGAATATCGTAGCTAAAATGTTGGATATAAAATTACTTATATTGTAACGTTTATTAGTTTAATTAAGAATTTAAGGAAATCTATATTTAATACATTAGTATGAACTTCTTTTGTCTTATATTTAAGCACATAGTGTACATATATGTTAAAGTTTAATAGATATTCAGCATAATATAAAACAAAAATTAATGTTATTGTTTTAAGAAACACCTAAAGTAAACGAATTTCAAAATTTAGAAATTAATTTGTCACCTTCAATGCGATGTAAGGACCCAGAACACTACCTTGAGGCATTCCACAAAATGTTGTTAGCTATTATGTCACTATCTCCAATTGCACCGTCTTCAGGAAAGTGGCTCCACAGATAATAATCCTCACAAACTTGCTAACGAATACTCGAGGAATTGGATTTGTTGAGCGAATGGCCCGTAGGATATCGGTCAGAATAATGAGATGTAGCGTGTACAGGAAATAAAACAACTTATCTTGTTCTGAAAGTTATACTCGTGTACAAGATTTAGATGTATTCTATTTGACAAATGGAAACAAATCAGAATATTTTTCTGGATATGAGTTGGGGAGTTAAACCTTTTGATATCAATGCATTGGCCATAATGATTTGTGTTGTCTAACCAGTATAAAATGCGAACACCAACCTGCTAAGCATAATTCGGTACTGTAAGCGGCCCTAAATAATGCCTACGATCTTCTAGGTAATTATAACGATGGTAAAACCACAACTAAATTAAAAATTAAATAAATTACTACGATGTCGTCTTTGTATGTACATACATACATAATAATATTATTAACACGCATCGGCCAGTTTAGAATTTCCAACGTTTCACATCATTCTGACGTATCCATATGACTTATGTTACTATGAAATATGTTTTGTTGTATCCCTTGGGAACCAGAACGATTTTTGGGATATCAAAGTAGGCTATGTCCGTCTCCGGCACCGAATCTATCTACATACCAATTTTCATCGAAATCGGTTCAGCCATTTAGTCACTGACACACACACGCACATAAACTTTCGCATTTATAATATTAATAGGATTTTCATTTGAATCCTTATTCAGCTTCTAACTAAACGTAACAGAGACTGTAGGATTAATCTTATTTTATCAGATCCAAAACTTAATATTAAAAAAGAGACTGCAGCACTGCGGTCTACGGATATTTAAATCAGATAAGCGAAGCTTTCCCACAATTTATCGTCTACTTTTATAATAAAGAGATTTGATTCAACTGATTTTAGAAGATCCAGTTTCGATATCTATGAATGGTTAGATTGATCCTTTTATGGCGAGCTATTTAAGTCTTACGCCTGAACAGAGAAATGGGATTTCTTTCAAAGATTGAATTGGCGGGAATTTTTTGTGTGTCAAATTTTCGGTGAAAATTCCGGAATCGGTTTCGTTGTAAGTTTAAGCCGATAAATATTTAATTATACATAATTTAATAAATAATTAGCCAATCATCCTTATTTATACTGAAATCAGCATCCTATCAGGTCCTTCCGTTAAAATACCAATAAAATAGTAATTGTTCGACTTGTAGTCTACTTTGATTTTAAACACTACAAAATTGCAACACATCTAGACGTCTTCAAAAACGAATATAGTTTAGGTTTTGTTGCTGTAATTGATTAGTAAACATTAATCACCTCACCAAATTTTACATCACATCAAATTTTATTAAACAAGTTTAAGTAGCGGGATCACTAACCTCATACTAAAGATAGCTCAAGTTTGAACTTAAAACACTTCTTAGACACTGAGCTCAGTAAAACATTTAAGTATTCCGCGAGAACTCAAAAGTTGGGCAGGTGGTGAGAACTTTGCACTAGTGTTGATGTCGCTTCGTATTTATGTACTTATTTTACAAATGGGAAAGTATAAATAGATGTATGCCACATTGTTATGAATATAGACGCTGTTTTAGTTTGTCATATATTTTGGATTAGTTGTTTAATGTATTTTAGTAAGTTCGTTTTTTTAACATTGTTATAGAATGAGCATAAGCAAGATCGTAGATTTTTGTTTTCCCCTAAATATATCTGGTCTTTTTTTGGAAAACTGAATTAAAAAAACATTAGTAAGCAATAAAATAATTGTTGACAATAACATCACACAATGTCGGTACAACAAACATCAAAATAGGACTTATAAAATACTAAGCCATTGTCTTAGTCGTAAGACATCCATATTCGTTGGTTATGTTGTTTAAAGTACAGCATGTCTTACCGCATAACATTACAGTATGCAAAATACACATAGGTAAATAAACATAGATAGTAGGTACCTAACACTACAGAACTACTGTAACATAACTTTAACATAACCAACAAACCTCTATGTGTACAGAGCACAAAGCTCTTTCAACTGTTAAAACTCAAGCTAAAAATATTGAATGTGACTTCTTCAAGTATATAGAAAATGGAGCCATTCTACATGTGAACGACGATTCTTGTCAACTCAAACGAAGTCAAAGAAAATATTCGGGAAATGTAAAATGAACGATATACTTGTTCATGTCAATAGCTCTTAAATAACTGTCTGGTTACGAAGTCTTTATTATATTGATGAATGTATTTCAATTGTAATATACTAGATGTATTTTCATTTTCTTTTTATTGATGTTTTATTGTTTTTGAGCATTCGTGGTGATTAATGCCTTCCCTATAGAAAAGACGCTTTTCCCTGTGTGTGTGTGTAATAAATGATATAATGATGATAATGATTGTGTCGTCGTCTATCTGGCCAATAGTGAACCACATAGAGACTAACACGAGAAAAGACAACATTATGGAAGCATGTACGTATAAATTCGCAAAGGATTTTGCAGAGCATAAAATTGCATATTAATAAAATTGCACGTAGGTAAAGCACTAAAACTTGGTATATAATAATATATTAGATATTTTATATTGTTGTCCTTTGTGAAAATTGAGATTAAAACTTCTGCAGCGGTTACATGTACTCTCACTGTGTTATAGCAACAGTCAAATCGTCATAGTCTCAAGAGAAATAAATTACACAATTATCAATACGGAGATAAAAGTTATAAGATTGTAAATAAAATTCTATAACATTATTAGATTTACATACAAATAATTTTATTGTTTGATTAATTATTATATGCAAAAGTTATATTAGTAATTCCAGAAGCTTTGTAGTCTGCCTCAGTAGCTTTAAATTCTATTTAAACCGTATATTTACGATCACAGTGAAATTCTAACAAATAACTGTTATTTTGTCCGGAGGCTAATCCCGAGTTTCGATTACGACGTTCTATTAAATAACATTTGTTGTAATGTACCGCCCGTGGCAGTGAGCATGGATTAATGAATGTACTGCTTTCATCTTCGTAACGTGACGTCACTTTCAGGAGCATGACCATTGTCACTTTGTTTATAATCGTTTCGTCCAACCAAATTATTTTCTCAAAAGAAAAAAGATCCAAAACAGAACATAACAAAGTATTACTTAATGTCTAGTTTATTTTCTAGACTGCCGCAGTAGTTGAGCACTACACTATTTAAAACAAAATATCGATTTTGCTATGTGACAAATTTTTCATTCAAAATCAAATTAAATCTAATTTACGATCAGTTCAAAAAATTTTGATCACTTGTTCACCTATCCATTTACAAATTTAACGCCCAATTCGATACTACTTAATAACAAGATTAGCTAACGAAATAGCTAGTTTATCTAATTTCGTTTACTACTGAATTCATGGTAGACAGTAAAGCCGTCTTCACATATGTTGAAACTAAGCATTTGAGATAAATTTGAACTGTATTACTGTGAAGTTAGAGTGGATATTCAGTTGTAACTTTCGGTTTAATCAGCTGATTGCTGAGAACAACTTTTATACGATGTAAGAACGCAATTTGTGCAGTTCGAAGATACATGGATGTCATAAACTTGATTACTGCTACATTTTCCGTGGATGTGGCATGTTACTTGAGTGTAGTGGAAAAGAATGTCTAAGATTTTATTCGCATCGTTTTTTAGCTTAAGAATGTTTATAGAAAAAAATGTAATTCGAGTCCGTACTTATTTTGTTTAAGTAATTGAATTGAAACGAAATTAGGTTTAGGCCTGTTTATTTCTTATCTAAACTACGAGCCTTTTGTTCATTTTAATTCTATCGCTGAGTATTCTATTGAGATCTTCACTTTCTTGTTTTATACTAGCTTTCACGTCAGCAGAATTACCAGTAAACAATGAAACTAAATGGAAAAAGTTGAAATCTCCTAACAAGGTTGCCAACTGAAATTCAACTTTAGATGTGTATAGCGCAGAATCTCGAGGTGACGGGAGATTTTATTTTATTGTTATTATTGCCCATTGTGTTTGTTCTCTAAATACTGATGCTGAAATGAAGGGCTATTATTTCGTTCAAGTTACTTTGGTCAATTTGTTTTGGATTTTGGGCGATTCGTGGACTAAATTGTTGTAGACTGAAACTCACTTTATATACGTGCTTGTGTTTAAGTTGATGATCCTTATATTGGTTATATTAATGTTATCAATGTCTCGCTACTACAGCTAGACTGTCTGATGTAATCGTATACTGAAGTTCGTTAAAAAAATTACTACTTAATTTATTTCACGTAGTCATTTTTTTAAAGTTCTCCCAACAAGCAGGGTTCAGGCCTTTGAATGGTATTTTCAAGATCATAGATATCAAATTGAATTATATATAGCTAGTGAATTGTTAAAAGTTATAATGCATGCGTAACGCCTGTGCCGTATAAAAGCTGTGTAAAGATCACAACACACATTTCTGTGTATGTGTATCATAAGCTTATTAACATACTTGTGACCTTAATTTTTCATTATGAGGCCGCTATGTGACGCCACACCGCGAGTTATGTAAGATAGTGACAAAATAGGTGGCAGATATGTTTCACCTTACATTCTTCATGTTGTCGGGTGTGAAAGGGGTGTTAAAAGTTAACTATGCAAGGATTATTCTTGCGAAATTGTCAAGTTTTATATAAATTAAATAATATTTTATTTTTGATGGATGTGGGCGGCACACGAGCGGCCATGGTGGCGAACATTTGAAGAAAGCTTATGTCCTGCAGTAGACGTCTTTTGGCTGATAATAATATGATGATGACTTTTAGACAAAAAAAAGGGAATGGAAATCAGCAATATCTTCTATTGGTTTTTATTTTTGATATCTTATTTTGTACTGTTATTGTGTACAAAAAGTGTCAGTGACAAAGTGCACGTCAAGTCTATTGTGGACTTTGTAATAATTGCAGATTATTTCTAGTTGTTGTCTACATTCATTGTCATAGTCGACAAAGGTGTCATGTATGGGTGTGAGTTGACTTCAGTTGTTTGAGTTGAATTAAACGTTATCTAGCTTCAGAGATTTTGTATATCTTCGAAACTTAATAATAATAATATCACACCTACTACACACAACGCCATCTAGACCCAAAGTAAGCATATAATTATTATAGCTTGTGTTATGGGTTCTATACATATATTATATACAATACATACTTAAATACTTTTTTTTTGTAAACAAATATAACATATTATACATAGAAACACCCAGAACAATGCAAATACTCATGTTCTTGCACACAAATAATTACACTGAGTGGGAATCGAACCGGCGAACTCTGCGTGGCAGTCCGTACATAGTACCATCGAACCATATGTGGTTCTGCCTATGGGCAGTCAGTTCAAATATAATGTCTGAAAGTTAGTTATTCTGTTTTATGTCAAGCGTTGAACACTATATAAATCTTTACATCATAGCATGGCGAGCAGAATAGGCTTTTAGCTTAGTCGGGTTTTCTAAGATTGTAATTTTTTTACTGGTATCAACTTTATTGATTCCAATTAGTTTGATATAGTTTTTAAAATAGTCTCAAAATTTACAGCTAAAATGAAATAAAATTCAACTCCACAACTGGACTACATAAACGCATTTCAGGTATTGAGTTGAGTACGCGCACTTAAATCATACCCCTGTCTCTATCTAACTAGGGACCCGAGACCGTAGTTAGAAAGAGACGGTATTAAGTACGCGTACTCAACGCCTGAGCTTCGTTTATAAATACGACCCGTTCGATTTTGTGACCAGAAGTTTCGTAACTTCTGGTCACAAAATCGAACGGCTATCGTGTGTTGTTTTATAGTTCGCACAAGAGTTTTACCGCTAACATGTTATACTCGTGCTAGCTCCCACCTCTGTTTTATATGCACAGAATATAAAATTAGATTTAATATTAGAGATTTTGTTTATATATAATATTTGAGAATCATAGATTTTTATTTTAAGGTAAAAAAACAGTAAGTGGAATCTGACCATTTAAGAAGTGCTCATTTATTTTGCTTTTGTGTAACAAATTGTAAATCGTGGTCAAAACTTCTAATGGCAATAATTCTGAAATTGAGTACAAATATTTCTTAAAAGTACACACCAAACCCAGAAATTAATACAGAAAGTCATCAAAGTAAAAAGTCAATATTCAACCATAGCAACGAGATTCTCAAAGAGAAATAATTTATTTACTTGGTGACAATGTAAAATAAATAAAAATTTACAAAATCAAATTGGCACGAAATTCGTTGAACAATAAATGAGTTGAAATTTATTTAGAAAACGCGTTTTTTTGTTGACCCAGATTTAACTGGGTCAACAAAAAAACGCGTATAATAAATAATGCAAACTGACTATAGTAGAGCAAACTAATACAGATACAAAGAAACGATAATGAAGGAACTTGTTACTATTTTCATAAGACTATCTACGGCTCCCTTATTCCACAAAATTGTAAAGATACAAAAAGAGGTTGTATTCAACGCGACACAAAGCCTTAGTTACGAAAGAAAGTCTCTAGAGACAGAGAGATGTTAATTGAAAATAGCAAAGAATTGAATTCAGTTGAAAATACTCGTTTATTTTCAACGACTGACGCAAGGTTTGGAATTTTACCAGACATTTTCGACTTCACATTTAAATAATTTAGACTTACGAGGTCTGGGATCCACAGAGCCGTAGTTTTTGGCGGTGGCAACATTTCTTCTTTTTTTCTTCTATGTGATAGTCACAATAACAAACACTACAGGGAAATATAGCATTGAATATCTGTAGCTTTTAATATCTCAGAACAACGAAAAGTGACATAAAATTTTTATTACAAAGGTATCAGTTATATTTATATTCAGATAAAACGTTTTATCAAAGCGAAGTTTATATTCATTTTCTTCGAATATCAAAACGTATTGTCGATATGAGTATTAACTATGAAATTATGTCCCATGTCCAGTGAATGTGATAATATAAATAACATTGTCAATTTTTCATATTGTAGGACCAAAAACCAATATGAACAGCTTACAAATCTGTGTGGTATTACTATTTTCCAAACCAAAGCTACATATTGCGATCCTCAAACAGAAAAAGCGAATGACGGATCAGTTTTTGAGGAAACGTTAGCAAAAACTCAACTATTCGCGTTCTACAAATATAGAACGTAGTATCTGACGTTAATATCGTCCTTTGGCCGCCTTGCAAAAGGAAATATATTTTCGTGTTTTATTAAAGCAATTTTGGTCGCCAGAGTTTAGGGTCACCGCTTTATTTACTTTAAATGTTTCTTCGGTTTTAAGGTTTTCATCAACGTTTCTAGTGTTGCTTGTTTGATTTAGTGTTGACTGTGGTTGTTTATTTAGATTGTATTCTTTAACTGTGTATATATTTTTGTAATCAACAATGATTACTTCTTTGTCAGCAACTAATTTAATCATGCTATTTGTTATACTTATATTATAAAGCATCACAAACTTGAGACTCGTTTATAACTTGAAACTAATATGACCAATAAACAATTAAGAATTCTCATTCCCACGTTATTGCACAAATTTACAATCTAAACGGAAGATTTCCCTTTTAAGAAGCAACCCTAATAAAGCAAGTGCGGGGTTAATGGAGCTACTCTGAGTATGAATATTATGGCAACTAAATCTTTTATATTACTGCGGAAAGCACCGTCTTCGCTACGCAACAGCGACTCATGAATTAATTCAATATGCAAATGACTAATATTAACGTTGTAAGGTCGATATTTTGGTAATTTTAATAAACTAATAAAAAAATAACTGAATGTTGAAGCTTTGTCGCAAATTCTGTTTTTAATAACTTTTTTTTATTATTGTAGCTTAAAGTATTCTTCTGGTTTCATACTTAATTCTTTTAGTATTTTACATTACTCTTATTTTTAAATATTTTTAATATTTTTGTTACTGTACTTTTTGCCCAGCAGTGGAATGGAATATAGAATGGCATTAACAGTAACAGTAGTACGTGATCACAAACTGTGACTTCAGAACAAGGTTGCATTTTCAACATGTCGGCGAAAATATTACATAGTTTTCTATCAGCAGTTATGTTTTTCTTTTACACAGAATTTCATTGTTCTACATTTTTTACTTATCCAACCACAGGGTACCGAGTATCTCTTTAAAATAAATAATTAGCAAAATTATTTCGTTCATTGCAATCCATATTTTTTGCTGGTAAAATTGTATAACATGGTTATGCGTTTTAATTTAATCATTAACAGTTAATTTCGGTGACCAAAGCGGCGCTTTGGTCATTCATTACCCAAAGCGGCATTATACTGAGCTAGGTACCATTTTTGAACCACACAGAAGCTTTGTTACAGAACAATATATTAATGTGTACTTGATGATTGAAAATAAATGTATTCTTTCTTCTTTCCTTCTATATTATTAAATTACTCCACATACATAAAATTCTTGTTAATGTCACACCTTACATCATGCCTAAGCTAACAACTACAATGACATATATAATACCTATACCAATAACATGTAGAAGTCACAAGCTGTGAATTTTTAGGGTTTGAAAACCATAATAATAATATAAGAGACAATAATTAGGTACAAACATGTATAATTTAAATGAAAATGTCGATTAAAAAGCTTTTAAGTTACATCCAGTAAAAATTAAAAACCACAAATACACAAGATTTTACACCTATAATAGTTTGAATAACGAGAAAAGCCAGTACAAAATAAACATAAACTACCCACTAAAGACCATTACGAAGAAAATAACAAGAGTAGCAGCACACATTAGAACATTTGGTAACCACGCATTACGGTATATCGTTGACACTGGGTCAAACAATTACAGCTCACATTACTAAGGTTATAGCGATTAACAAGAGTAATTTAATGTTAGTTTGGTTAGAGGAAAAGTGTTATATAAAAGAAAGGTAGAGGTTTATATTTTGTTTTGTGCGTATACTCGACACTCGTATGCTATAACGAGGTTAGATTCTGGTACAGCGATTTTATAACCTTTCGTATTTTATTTCTGACTAGGTATTTGCTGAAATGAAATAAAAATAGTTTTAGGCTTAATTTGTTAACGTGTTATCTACGTATTATTGTTGCTCGTAATTGCAATACCGTTAGGTTTCACATTTATTTTCAAAAAGATTACTTTTTAATTCAACGAAACTAGAATGTCATGCAATCTATTTTGGCGTATCATTCCAGGTTTTGCTATCCCGACTTTGTATGTAGCGGCAAATGCAGTAAATGTTGCATGCATGTTAAAGCAAGTACATACGCATATACTTACACACCTATATTACAGTGCTTGCTGCGCGTTAACGGGGTAAGCCGAGTCTTAAGTAGGCCAATTAATTACAATCCAAACATATCACCACTTTCAGTTTATTATATACTATCTTTCCGCGGCGCGGTTTTACCCGCGTCTTTGCTTACTGCTCTGCTCCCGTCGCCAGTAGCGTGATGTTACATAGCCTATAATGTTTCTCGAGAACTGGGCTTATCATACAAAAAAATATTTTTTTATTTCGACTGCTAGTTCCAAAGATTAGCGCGTTTAAACAAACAAACAAACAAGCTCTGCCGCTATATATAATAGTATAGATTAAAGTTAAAATTAAGATTCTTTTACAACATTTCAAACTGTATTTGAATAATATAACATGTCCTAAGAAAACCGTAGAATAAGCAAAAACATAAAATAATAAAGAAGTTAAAAGGTTTTTAACAGGGTCGGCAACGCGCTAGTGATGCTCCTGGTGTTGCAAGCGTCCATAGCCTACGGTAACTGCTTACCATCAGGCGGGCCGTATGCTTGTTTGTCACCTTAGTCGTATAAAAAAAAAAAAATTAACTACAGACTTTTTATACATATTCCACAATTCAATATACAATTTCCAATAAAACTGATGTAAGCTAAAACTATAAAGACAATGAAGACAGAGTTGAATCACCTCTAAAACATATCTAGTACCTCATTAACACGCTCATAGTCAAATTGGCACAGAGATTCAAATGCCTGAATCAATTTGATTCGTCCTAGTTCTAACATTGGGAGTCCATGTTACCCAGAGAATGAATGTGCCCCACAGGATATAAAACCGTTTAGTGGATAATGAACTGACTGTAACGAGCTGCGGGACCCGAACAGCCAATTGTTTTGTGTCTAGTTCCTTTTTGATTATCGGATTTAATCTCGTTGTTCATTCGTTGAGTTATGTTTCATGATCTAGTTCATGATATGAATGTTGATTATGATATTAATAATACCAGTCTGTTTATTGTCCCACTGCACAGCAAAGGCCTCTTCTCATATAGAGAAGACAACAGCATTCATCACTACGCTTGCTCAAGGCGAATTGGCAATTTAAGACTTTGAAGTCCAGGTTTCTTCACGACGTTTTCCTTCACCGTCGGTCAGAAATGTACTAATGATTTGAAAAATCACATTGGAACTTGTCCGGATTCGAACCTACAACCACGAGTTTACGAAGCTTATCCACTGGGCCATTTCAACTAAACCATATTGTGAACTAGTATTCTAACTTACATTATAATGCACTCTAATGGTGGTCAGTCCAATACGACTTTAGCTTGGGAATTTTATAAGAAATATGAAAGACCTGCGTCCTGAAGAACAATGACGTGTTTTGGAACCGATTTTTTTTTTTAATTAGACAATGTTTGAATTTAACATAGAATTTTGGCCAATTCTGATAAAAATAGATCAAGTAAGTAATATAATAACCAACATCACAATAGCATCATTTACTAATTGGTTGGCAGGCTCTACGTATTAGACTTGAAACAATTGTAGGGTACACTGGTTGTAGACGTTGGCGTTTAGACATTGCGTGATCAGTATAAGACAGTAAGTTAATGCGATTGTTCATTCAAGACATATACGTAGCACAATAACTAATCTATGTTGTGTAATAAAGTACCATTATGCATTTTATTGTCTACTAGCTGCACCCGGCATGCGTTGCAATGCGTAATTTATAAAACTTTTTTTTGGGCTAGGAACCATCTCGGGCGTCCCCAGAACACCATCACAAAGATTCATTACTATTTGATTATTAGTTTCGGCATACATCGATGACAAACATAAAACATTGATTTTTATATATATGAAGAAAATAAAATGGTCGTCGTTACCAAAATTATTTCACTTTGCTCAGAGTGGGTGGTATGATGGTGGACCCCACTATAGCGGTTTGTATATATGGACATAATTATGTTTGCCAAGATATTCAATATAATTGATTACTGTAAAAGAAACTAATCTGTTTTGTTCAAAGTAACCGCAGAGTTTAATCTCAAACATTAATTTTAGTAACCTATATAGAAAATATCAAGTGTAATTAATTAAAGTTTTAAAGTATGATCCAATTTTATTCCAAAGTGTGCAGTAAAATCCTTTTAAACGACTGAACTTAAAAGATTCTCAAAAAGAATAAATAATTCTAAATAAACGGCTTTCGTAAAAGCACGTATGAACCATCTTATGTAAATTTTCAATGGACTTAGTACAGAAAGGTAAGGCTACCTTTTAAACGATTGGTGCAGTTCCAATGTAAGCTACCGACCCCTGAAATATTGACTCTGCATAATAGATAGGTAATATACTACTCCTTGATTTATTTATATTCTCTACCCGAAAGTTTATCGTTATTGATTTTAGTCATTTTATAAGTATATTAATGACAAAAATATAAACTTTCAGTCTTTCAATTGATTTGGTTTGATTCAAGAAGCTTATTTATCTATTTACACTTTATTGTACATACACCAAACTTACAAATATGTTATAGATCTTACGATTCAATACATAGTACAATGGGCGGCCTTATCGCTAAGAGCGATTTTTCCAGGCAACCTTTGGATGAAAATGTGTGTACAGTATTATAGCGGTAGTTGATTAGATTGTTTTATATAGTTATATTTCTGTTTTTTTTTAAATCATAAAGGAGATAATAGAATAATGAATGCATGATAAGTAGCTAAAATCGTAAGTAAAAATATTTATTATTGTATATTGTATAATATTTAAAGGTAAATCTTTACACAAAAATTGTTATGTTATGTGACTATGAATATACATATGTATATATTTTAAAAGTATTATAAAGTCTGAATTAGTTTTAGACCTTTGAAGTAAATATTTTTAGTTCTTTTGCTGGAGATTTCAAGACATTGATTTAAGACTTAATTTTTTGGCAGAGGGCAATTAATTTTAGCTACATAAGCGCTTCAGCGCTGCATCCGCAGGCGAACCAAAGTAACTGACGTAGCTCGCAGAGTTGCTTCTCTAAAGTGGCAACGGGCAGGACACATAGCTCGCAGAACTGACGGCCGCTGGGGCAGAAAGGTTCTAGAGTGGCGACCACGAACCGGAAGACGCAGCGTGGACAGACCCCTCACAAGGTGGACCGACGACCTTACATGGTGGCGGGCATCCGATGGATAAGGGCGGCGAACGACCGGCCACGGTGGCGAAAATTGGGGTAGGCCTATGTCCAGCAGTAGACGCCTTTTGGCTGATATGATGATGATGATGACATAAGCGCTGAATACTATTACTAAAACTAAATTGCAACAGGAGATTTAAAGATTAGTAAATTTAGCTAAAACAAACGCTTCATGAAGCCATCCAACGATAAACTTCGAGTCCGACGTACATTTTTCACAAATAAATAAAAAGCTGATTCAGGCACTCGAGTTCATACGGACTCAATTTTCTTGAGTGCATTACAGTTACGAAATAAAATATTATTCGTTCAGAGTGGGTAGTCGTTACTTAGCAACCAGAGGGTTTATAACTCGGCAACCTTGCGGTATAAACAACCGGCAAACCCGATATTTTATTGGCGGATTTATGCGGATATCCGAAGGGACAGAGTTTTTGTTGCCACTCAAGTATTTTACGAAATTTGCATGTGTGTGGGTAAGCTTCGGTTTTCGGATTTCTGGACGGAGGGTAACCACAACATGAATGTAAGCGATGTTTGGGGTGTTTTTTAAAGAACCGATTACGTGTCCTCTGTCATCATATATATTTTTTTGCATGTAATAATTTTAAATGTTATGCCATTTTGGCATTTTGTTGTTTGAATAGCTGTATAATTTTGAGTAGGAACAAATGTATAAAGAGAGTACAGCTTATTGGCAGTTGTCCCTACAGACATATACTACTCTTAAACTATTTTACCTAATCAAAAGACAAAACTCACCAATTATTATTGCGCCCACCGAGACGGTGAAAAGTTATATTTTATTTAAAAAAAATATATTCTCAGAGAATTGAATCATACGCTTAAAAAATCCAGGGTAACCCAGGCCCGCAGGTCATGCCCGTAGTCATGGCAACTAGTCAACAGCTCGAATAATGCCAATGGCAAGATTAATCGATCGACATCTGCAAGAGGCGGACAGAGTGTTTCCAGATTAGTCAATTGGGATTACTTTGGCCATCTTATAAGGAATTTTCGACCATATGCAACACACTTAGCGCTGATTTTTGCTGGTGATTCTTAAACCAGGGTAATAAGTCGCGAGAGGCTCGTTCAGAATAACTGTACCTACTGTTTATTCGTGCCTAATTTATGTGGCTCTGTTATTGTGAACAACGGCCACGTCATAAACAGACTTGCCAATATATCGTCAATACATTTGTGTCGAATACGAATAAAATTTGTGTAATGATGTTGTATTTGTTAATTGATTTTGAAATCTCACGCAGTAAAAATAAAATTCAAATATGGAAAATTTATTATGAAGCAGTATTTCTTTCTTTAGTTTATAACTTTTGTTTTTTAAAGCGAAACTAGTTCGGGTGAACTCTAGGGGAATGATTGATCTAAAAACTAACTTTAGGGAGCGGTAGTAAAGATTGAGTGCTTCTTACACTACGATAGCAAATATTTTATTTGAGGTTTAGAGCTAAATTAGATTTTCATAGAAAAACTAGTGTATAATACATACTTCTGATGTCGGGATGATGTACGATGATGTGCGTATGTAAAGATTTTTAAAATCTATAATTTAATTAAAATTAGAGAAAATAAAAATACATGTTCACCGATTTGGAGGTGATTTAATAATGAATGGTCCCAGACATCAGGCGAGGCTCGTCTAGTGCAACAGACGGTTGAGTTCGCACTTTTAATACTAACAAAAGTGCAAATGCATACAAAATCTATGTTTGATCTAAGGCTGAGGGGTGAGGTGTATCCATAACTCGTTATATCGGATATTATTGTTGTGTCGTAGATCTAGTTACTAAAGGTACCGATGTGAGACTTTTAATGTTTTACTTAAAGATTACTCTATACTAGTATTAATATATTTAAAAACACATATGTACTAGTATATTATAACTGTATTGCTGATAATAAATAATTTTTCTTTCTTTCTTTCTTCTATATTGTAATGATAGACTATACGATATTATCTCGATACGCATTCATGTTGACGTTGTTTTATGTAAAGCCATAGAAAACAACATTTACAAACAAAAATTAACATAGGGTTTACAAGAATTACATTGTTGTTATGGCGTAGTTGAAGTGGTAAAGTTATTCTTCAAAATCTTGTTGGAAGTTTATTATTTTCAAACCAGATCGCAAGATTCCCTGTCACTATTTCTTCTCTTCCTTCTTCAGGTCTTTCTATTCAGAGAGCCTAGATAAAAAAATGTATAGAATCTAAGGAAATAAGCTAACGCCAACATTTTCGTTAGCTTATGTCAATCCCATACATTTTTTTAATCTATTCAATGAATAGATTAGAAATCTATGCCACTTTTCTAGGTCCTCAGAGCTTTCGAATTTTATGAAGAAAGTATTGAAGAAATATTTTATGGTTCAAAAGGGAACCTCACGTCCAACAAAGCAATATAATTCTCATCGCAATAATGAAGTAATTTCCATTCCAACTGTTATTCTGAATAGAACGAAGTCATCAAATTAGCTAAACTATACACGATAGCAATCACGACACATTGGAAGCAAGCGATGTTAGTGTCTGTTCACACGAACCTAGCATCTGAAGATCGATATTACTTCTCCATGCTTATTACATAAAGCGGAAGAGTTTATTTATTCGTTTGATTGTTTAAACGCGACAATCTCTGAAACTTCCAGTTCTATTTTATCCGCGTTTTGGCTTACTGCTTTGCTCCCGTCGCCAGTAGCGTACATACGATGATTTTGACGGTAGTAGATCCATGCTGGTTTCAGCATGAATGGGCCGGATCGTCCGGGGAAGTACTACCCTCTCATAGCAGATCGACTTAAGAGTAGTAGTATACTTACTACTGCGTTTCGTTCGGTGAGTGAAAGTGCCGGAGGCCCAATTGTCCTCCTTTCCTCTTTCCTCACCTCCCTCATTCCCTTCCTCTAACCCCATTCCCAGCCGCCATAGTGGAGGCCACCATACCAGCAGTTTAAGACGATCGCTTTTGGTATGGTGGCCACCACTTCTGGATTTCACTGACTGCTTACCATCAGGCGGGGTGGAGTCACTTTGGTAGGCTAATAAATATAAAAAAAAAAAAAACCCTATAACGTTCCTCGAGAACTATGCCATCATTCGCAAAAAGATTTTTAGAAATCCGATTGGTAATTCAAGAGATTAGAGCGTTCAAACAAACAAAGAAACAAACTATTTCGCTTTCTATAATAATATAGATGACTGGGTTTAAAGTACAACCATTATATATACTCGTATATATGGAACTAAGAAAGGTTCGCCTTTAAACGTATTGAAATTATGGTACCTTTCCTGAAGGTTAAAAGTACATAGTACTGTATTAAAACTATTCATGGTCTTTTATACACAAGTAAGAAGACTGTTACTGTAGAATATACACTACCTTTACTTCATTTCTTTTGATGTCGATCTGTGATTTTTTTGTTTAAAATTGAGTTAGTAGTTTCTGAGATTAATACGTTTAATTCATCAACATAATTCGAGGCGCTCATAGCTCGTTGCACTTACTGACTGGTAATCCATCTGTGAGTCAAGCAACTAACAGCGCGGCTTGCCAATAGATGGGTGACCGCGTAGTGGAATTTGATCTGAGCGTCCCGGTTGTTACCATGTTGATATAAGTCAGTCTAGTTGGTTGCCTGCTTAATAAATTATGGGTGACCTGAACAAATCCTGACGCTAGGTTGACCACTAACCACTCAATAAGAAGAAGAAGAAGATCAACATAATATTGTAATATTCGTATGATTAATTTGAGAAAATAATTTATTGTAACTAATTTTGTATGATAAAACTTACAACTACATGTACCCAAAGCATATACTTTACAAATTAAAAAAAAAGACACAACATTTTTGCCTTTATAAGAACATAGCTACACTATATACTGCTATCGCTTCATTTGTAATTAATCCTAACAAAACTTCAATATTGCAGTGAACTGTGCTCATTGAGAGTCCAATCAGATTTCACATTAGCAGTTCACACGGTGAGACCGGCAATGAATCATATCCGACGGGCGTGTTGTTTGGATCATCTCATTTCCTTTATTGACGATTGAGCGTCTATTTTCGCAAGAGATTTCCTTGTTGTGTATATTTTTGTTTTAAATAATAATACTTTATCAAGATATAGTATAGAGAAAATAAGAAGTCTGTTTTGCTATCTGACTACAATTTTTTTTAATATAAATATTATTTTGATACAAGTGTCATGAATTTATTAGGTAAATACTTAGTTTCAAAAGATATAATTTACTGGATAAGCAGTGACGCAGGTCAAAACGTCACATATTTTAAAAGAACTCGCGGAGGTATATGTCACACAATCCTGTAATTTTTTTTAAATATAATATGCATTTATTATATTTTTAGACCTTTTAGAATAAATGTTATAACAGATAGTGAAAAGTGTATGAAAATCCTCATCAAGGTTTCGAAGAAGTTAGCGGAGAAATAGACAGGAAAAAATTACTAGCTTCCCGCGGCGCGTTTTCATCCGCATCTCTGCTTACTACTCTGCTCCCGTCGCTAGTAGCGTGATGTTACAAAGCCTGTAACCTTCCTCGAGAACTGGACTATCATCCGCACAAAGAATTTTTTGAATCCGACTGGTAGTTCTAGAGATTAGTGCGTTCAAACAAACAAACTCTTTCGCTTTATATAATAGTATAGATTATACAAAACAATTTCTTATGACGAGACCATCAAATAATGTCAACGTATAGGTAATAAACAACTGATATACAATGTTTTTCTTTTATTTCTCCTTTACCATAGAAATGAAGTTTATATGCTGATTCAGTAGAGCAAAAACGCCAGAGTAAACGCGTTTCGCTCAGTAAAAGCGGTGCGGTAATAATACGTAATATCTAACAGGATAATGCTCATTATTTTGATCATTTCATTTCCTCAATTGGACTTGAATTTGTAGCAATTTAATATTGCTAAAACTTAACTTGGAATAAGTTCAGAAGTTTATATAATAAAGATTACGCAATTTAGTATCAGCTGATTGATGATATTTTATTTTATTTTGCACTCTTTTTCACTTCTCTTCCCTCAACTTTTTTAGTTTTATCAGAATAAATTGGTTTTCCTTATTAAGAAAACAGAATAGGAATTTAATTAACTCAAGTTTTATCCACTGAAGCGTTTGAACAATCCTATTTAGAACAAAAATTGTGTGATTGTACAAGATCTAATGAACAGTGCAAGGCAATCTAGTTCGGTAGAATCCCACTGCTAATGAAGTCTAAAGAAGAGTTAGTGCGACTGAGAATGACTTTATTAATGTTGCCAATTTTAAAATTTAGATGGTAAAGAAAAGTTAAATTAGAACTATTACTATTACTACTATTACTTAATAGCAAAAAAAAAAAAAAAATTAATGCATTTGAATTGTTAAATATTAAACATTTAAGTTAAATAAAATTGCGTGAGGTTTTGACTATTTTTTTATTGCCTATAGTAGTAGACGAGCTAACAGCCCACCTGATAGTAAGTGGTAACTCTTACTCATGGATTTGTGCAATGCCAGGGGCTCCGCGAAGTGTTGCCTTCCGTAATATTAATGCTCTCTTTAAACCTCGTTTGAAGAAGGACATTTCATAGCGCTCGGGAAACACTGCAGCTGGCAGTTTGTTCCACAGCCTAAGCGTACGTGAGATTCTTCAGAGGATTCTTATGCACTCGATAATCAAATCATTCATTCGCTCGTTTAGTGTAAATTGGTGATATTTGCTACAGGTGAGGCAAAGGAGGTATGTTTGGAACGCAGCAAATGGCGTTCTATAGTCTCTGCTTAACCCCATTAATAGAAGGCAAGCGTGAAGTTATTGTATGTATTTTGTTGATAACTGTCTCAAAAATCTGTCAAAGATATCTAGGGGATCAGACCGGAATAAAATATTTATAAACCGATCCCCAGGTGATCAGTTCTGGGGATCAGACCGGAATAACTCGAAAAATGAACGCTGGAAACTCACCGTGCTAGACGAGATCGTGTCCAGTTAATATGGATGAACTATGCTGTGATGTCGAGTGCTGCGATAATAGAAAGGAGATGATGGCACTAAGTCAAACAGACTTAATAAAAAAAATATAACTATACCAGCCTGGTTACTCCACCGTACGGTAAAGGCTTCTTGTCATACATGGAATTGATTATACCCACGCTACTCAAGGAGTATTGGCAATTTTAGGGTGACAGCTCTGTGTTTTTAAGGGTTCTTGGCTTAACTTCAGGAGTTATAATGGTGGACATGACGTAGTGTGTAAAAAATGTGTCGTATAAAAATCTGATTGTTACAGTGTAGGCCCATGTTTTTTGACCTAATCGAGTTTTAAACCAAAGACTACTATTACAACATTTTGAAATAAATATAGGTATAAGAAATTAAAGTGAATGATAAATGACACTAGACTAAATGAGATGT
Organism: Parascotia fuliginaria; assembly: GCA_963082885.1. Taxonomy (NCBI): domain Eukaryota; kingdom Metazoa; phylum Arthropoda; class Insecta; order Lepidoptera; family Erebidae; genus Parascotia; species Parascotia fuliginaria. The sequence continues at coordinate 16,617,884 of OY720178.1, forward strand.
GTTTATCAATTATCTAAACAAATGGCATATCAACCGTCTGCCAAGAATTCATTATACTAAAATTAAACACTTCACGAAGATGGATAGTCATCATTAGGCGCCTTCGAAAACTTTCTAAAGTTTATTGAAATCTACTTAATGATGAGATTATATTTAGACTTGTTATAAACATTTGTATTATTAATCTTACAAACAAATTGCAATGAATGATTAATAAAGTTAGTTGTTAAAAGTTTTAGACACGAAATTTACAATCAATAAGTGTAATGTGCTATGATTCTTAGAAATGTCCTTCGTAAATGATTTAATGTTATTTATAGATATTAAGTGTAAATTAATATTCTTATGAATTAAATCTTTCGAGTAGGTAGATTATTTGTTGACTAAAGCATACAGGAGTCGAATCGACGCGACTTTAGAAGTATTTTTACACTCATATTTATAGAATATCGAGGTATAATAATATTTCTGTATAGCGATAACGTCGGAAGCCCAAACACTCTCTCAGTCCCTTTTTTCTACTTTCTACATAGCAATGTTTCCGTGCCATTGTTTAAGTTATATGCTACGATATTCATTTACCATCATATCTCTATGTGGCAAACATAGATGGTTGCCGGTAGTTGAATAAAATACAATGAAAATTCATTATATTTATACTGAAATACAGATAAGAGTATATAGCTTATAATCTTTTTATATTATTATTAGCGCATCGTGTCCCACTGCAGGGCAAACGCCTCCTTGCATCTCTCTCTATTCTGTGCTATTTGGTGCCAGTCCTTTTCGTAGGCGTCCAGCTCGTCCCTCCTTCTCCATCTAGGTCGACCGCGCTGCTGTCATCTGGACTCTGGGTTTCAATCTGTTGTAGTTTTTGCCAAGTACTCCTGTGGCATGTGAGAAACGAGAGCAGTTCCACTTTCATTACAATTTAAAACAAAATTCGTTTAGTATTAAAAAATCTTTTTAAGCCTAATTTTATTTGCTAAACGAGTCTACTCGTGTTAAAAATTATTACAAAGTGCCCATACCTATTTACTTGACGTTTCGCTCGCATTAAACCGACCGTGGTTACCGGTAGACTTTTATACTTACGGGCTTTTTGTACTTGCACTATATTGTTTCTTTATTCTAAATAAAACTACTGCCTTAGTTTTCGGATTAAGATTTTTCAAGCTCGCATTATAAGATAATGGTATCGGGCTTAAAAATCCACGGTTTAAAGTATCCGATATTAAACAAAAACCACAGTTCAAAACTTAATCCTGCCTTATCCGTTAAAAGCAGGGCAAGTTGGGTAGCTACATAATTTTATAGATATTCTATTGAACATTCTAGGAATCTCGCTGAAACAGTGCAAGTGAGGAAATATAGCGATATAGATTTTGTTACTTTAGTAAATTCAGTTTTCCTACTATTAATGTTTGAGAATTGTTATCATAAACTTGAATTTCAGCCTAATGACGTGAACTACTGGACAAATATCTCTCCTAAAGATTACATTTCGAGGGTTTGGCAGATGTGGCGATCGCAGTGGCGGTGGTCTTATCATAAGACGCCTTGTTATTATGTGTTCGCCTTGTGTTGGACAATAGATTGACTTTCATTTATTTATTTATTTTATTTTCATATTAAATAGGTATAACGGTGTTAACAATCTCACTATATTTAATGATACAATTATTATAAATACATACTTAAATATTACTTTTTTTTTGTAAATACAAGAATATTATACATATTTATAATCACCCAGACCAATGCAAATAGTCATGTTCATGCACACAAATATTTGCAATGAGTGAGAATTGAACCCGTGATCTCTGCGTGGCAGACTGTACACAGTACCACCGAACCACAGAGGTAGTCATCATTCGGGCAACTGATTGTTTGAGTGAAGTGTATACGAACCTTAGGTTAAATATGCTTCCTTAGCAAAATTACAGTTGATCGTTTTTATTATAGACTTACCTAAAAATATAAAAAAATAATAATAATATAGGTACCTATTGACAGGCCTGTTGGTCTAGTGGTTAGCGACCCTGACTGCTAAGCTGGAGGTCGTGAGATCGATTCCCACCCAGGACAAACCTTTGTGTGATGAGCATGATTGTTTGTTCTGTGTCTGGGTATAATTTATCTATAATATGTATGTATTTACAAAAAAAAAATGTGTATGTGTAGTATATCAGTTGTTTAGTACCCATAACACAAGCAAATATAATTGCTTAATTTGGGGCTAAATGGAGCTGTGTGCATGTATTAGAATATTATTATTATTATTATTATTATATTATACCTATGTTTTATCAATTAATTTTTATTTACTTACCTAGTACGAAGATCTACGAGGGAACACACTTATCTAGAACATACCTATTATTATATATGTAGGTTCCTACTTGACGAATACATTTAAAATCAAAAGGATAAAAAAAACGTGTTTTCTTGCTAAACTATTGTAGTAACAAACAATTTGTATAAAGTACACAATTATCACACTTTTAATAACATACTTTAAGCTCATTAAGCGTTGTGTGTGTTTCAACGTAATGAACAAACAAAATTAAATTACCATCACCTATTAATTTTGTTTGTTTATTATTTTAGTAAATATTACATGATTGGGAATTTATTTACAGAACTCAATTAAGAGCACGTTCATGGGTATCAAATTAAGTTGGTTTATTTCAGAGATATTGTTGGAATTTTAATTTTACATAATAAATTAATAATAGAATAGTGAAACAAAAGGGTCATAATTTTTATTCCTTGAGGATAAGTCCACTTCAACAACAACAACAATTACTAGTACAACACCAACAACAACTACTACAACTTTGTAGCAAGTACTCTATTAATATTACAGTTTTTACAGACTAGAAACAAATAAAAAAATCATGCAATGTTGCAATTTTGCGCTCGGAGTGTGTAGACGATATTGTTTGCTGGAGGACTATCTCGGGAGTCGAGTGCCATACTTGGCACCTACCTATAGTACTTATAGCTACACCTTACGAAGTACCTACTTACTACGTACATTTGAAACACAGGTTGATGTAATGTAACGTACTTTTGAGATGTATATGTGATAAATTGAAATTTAAATTCGTTATTTCCAGAAATAAACTTATAAAGACATAAAGAAAATATGTATTTAATCTATACTATTATATAAAGCGGAAACTTTTATATAATATTACTTATTATTACCGCACCGCTTTTAAATCATATAAATATGATTTCATATCTGTCTGTTATGATCATAGTTATCGTTTTTCATTTTTACATATTACACCTATTGATCATATAAACGTCATATACCATCAAACCGTGTTTACCGTTGCTATGGGTGCTACGTTTTGCGCTAGTGTCACAGTCTAGCTAAAGGATCCTTTTTGACAGCTAGCGTACAAGTAGTATCATAGCAACACACACTAGCACATTGTATTTACATACAGATTGTGCTAGTGTGTTGAGTATGATCCTATTTGTACACTAGCTGTAAAAAAGATCCCATATGTATGATCATAGACAACATGAATCACATGTAGATATTATACCGACATATTATGTTCTTCATTTAAAAATGACTCACACATCTATGATCATATTTCTATGATAGTGTAATAGCGGCCTTACTCAGCGAAATGCGTTTACTCTGGCGTTTTTGCTCTTATATTACATCAGCATACGAACTTCATTTCCATGGTAAAATGGAAATAAAAGGAGAACATTGTATATCAGTTGGTATATTACCTATACGTTGACATTATTTAATGTTTTCGTAATAAAGAACTGTTTGGTATTATCTATCTATACTATATATTTATATATAGCGGCAGAGTTTATTTGTTTGTTTGAGCGTGTTAATCTCTGAAACTGGCAGTCAGATTTGAATCATTCTTTATGCGTATGATAGCATAGTTCTTAGGAAAGGTTATAGGTTATGTAACACCACGCTACTGGCGACGAGAGCAGAGCAGTAACCAAAGATAAGGGATAATCGCGCTACGGAAATCTAGTGATCTCATATAACTTAAAGATATTTTTGGACATAGGACTCTACCAAGTTACTGTCATGTTCACCACGACAGGCAGATTGGTAATTAATGTTGAAATACTTAACTAATGGATAGTCGTTGTTTTTTAATAAGAGAGAATAAAATAGCAGTTTATTTTTTACATGAAAGTGACGCACACAATTAAGAATAAAATAAACATTTAGTTACAGTTACAAAACAATACAACAAAAAAATAAAACTGACAAATCAAAAACAAAGAAACAATAACATGGACTTTTTGACACAAACTCGCGTGCAAGTAATGCACGTCCACGCGAAAACCTGAACGTTGTCGCTCAGCATATTGCTGAGGCACTTCAGAGCGCAATTGCGCTGGTTTTCAGCGACAGCAATAGTACCATAATAACAAACAATATTACACAAGTATTAACATAAATTCTAAGCGCCAAACAGCATCTCGATAATACTGTTTACTGCTATATTAATTTCACACACACTAAAATTATAAATACTTAGATATGATGCTCCGTATAAATTATTTTAAACACTATTATTATTTTTATACGAATAAGATACCTTCTACGTGGAACGATAATAAAATTAAACCTTTTTCGATTATCGTCCAGTGCACCATAATACTATTTAGCGGTGACATCATACAGCATTTCAACGTCAACTTGACCGATTTTAATTATAAATGTTATAAAGAATGAAGCGACTATAGCAAAAGGGGCACTAGAAGCTCAATTACTTTTGGTTCCTTTCATTTTCCATCTTCTTCCTGTGGGGTAGAGATGATTGAATGTTAAGGGATATGATAAATAATTACTTCATCATAAAATATACTATACTTTACTGGTACCAGTGAAAACGTTCCTACACACAATTACAACGTAAGCACGACGTATCGCCAAGCCACTACATTCCTTACTCTTTCTATCAAACGGCAACGACTGTTTTTTTACCATAAAGATAAAGATAAAGATAAAGATAATTTATTTGTTTCGAAACATGTGTACAGATGATGTTTTATGGTAGAACAATGGTATCAACATGCCGTGCCTATATATTGCAGGCATACAAATTTAAATAATTAAAATACAAAATGTCAAATGCGAATTAATGTCATTTTAAATAAAATACAACAATTAAATTAAATTAAGTTAAAATTACAGCTAAATAAATGTCTATCCTTTAATGTGCATAATCCTTCTTAATGTCAATATCATTATGTCAAAGTAAGATTACAATTTTAATATTGATGGTACAACTAAACACTGGTAAGAATTGTATTATTAACAATTTTATTCTTGGATTAAAATAATTATAGCATATACATAATTACAGATCACGATCATCGAGAAAATCCTTTATACTATAATAACACTTATTCAATAGCAAGCTACTTAGTTTTTGCTTTAATAAATTTAGGCTCAGATCTTTAAGAGAACTTGGGACTTTATTATATATTTTAGGGGCCATACAGAAGATACTGTTTCCTAATAATGCAGTACTTGCCGTGTGCATACCTAATCTTTTATTGTCTCTTCGGTTACGTACTGAGATATCAGACATACGGAGAATTAAGCCATAAATACCATAAATTAAGAATAATGTTCATATTATTATTTAACATTATGCTAGTCTTTAATCTATGTTGTTTAAAATAAAAATTGTGGCTGATATTTCTACTAAAGTTTATAGTTTATTTCATATAATAAAATAAACGTTGATGCCAATAAGACTTGGCAAACTTTATTTAATTAATAAAACGTACAACAAGAACACAAAATTCCACGCTTTAAACAGCTCCAAACTAAAAATTGCATAATTAAAAACTAGTTAAATGAACTTAGCGTCTTAACAAAGTTGAAATTATTCAGTGGGTGCTGTACTATGAAAACTCATCTTGATTTAACAAACATTAAATTTAACAAACATTGCTTTTAAACAACTAAGTAAAAAGTATACAAGTGAAATATTTTTTTTTTATATATATTAGCTTACCAAAGTGACTCCACCCCGCCTGATGGTAAGCAGTCAGTGGAATCCAGAAGTGGTGGCCACCATACCAAAAGCTATCGTCTTAAACTGCTGGTATGGTGGCTCCACTATGGCGGCTGGGAATGGGGTTAGAGGAAGGGAATGAGGGAGGTGAGGAAAGAGGAAAGGGGGGAAATTGAGCCTCCGGCACTCTCACTCACCGAACGAAACGCAGTAGTAAGGATACTACTACTCTCAAGTCGATCTTCTATGAGAGGGTAGTACTTCCCCGGACGATCCGGCCCATTCATGCTGAAACCAGCGTGGATCTACTACCGTCAAAATACCGTCGGTTTTTTGTTTTTTTAATAAATATATAATATATATATTTATTAAAAAACAAAAAAGCCCGCCTGCGCCTTCCTAAAACAAACCGAAAAGAAAGAAACTCTTTTCTTCGTGCTGACGCTACATTGAAATATTATAACAATATACCCTATGTCACTCCCGTAATTAATACGAATGTAATGAAACCTCATATGTTTAAATCAATTTAGGCTGTACAGCGTGCCAAAGAAATAGACATACATACATAGATACATACGCTCGAAACATTACCCTCCTCGACTTCGGCAACTGGACAAAAATTGCTTTATAGCTGTTCTATGAAATGTTTCAATTAAGCGGATTAGATCTGTAAATTCTACGATACTTGCATCATACGACAAATGAAACGTATTAAAATATCTTACTGCCAAATAAAATTGACTTTTATTTTAGTCACAAAGAAGTTGAATATTATAAATCTAACACGCTAATACAGAAAGAACATTTAGTATTTAGTTGGCATATAGTCTTATGTTCTCTCTTATTTAAATTGAAATCAACAACAGATTATTTTAAGTTTATCCTATAATGGGCATTTTCGTACTTAGACAAAGACAGAACAGCTACAAGATGTTGTTCGTTTGTTTTAGACGAAAGTCCACTTCAGGGAGCCTGTCCTCAAACATTTACATATTATGGTTCAATAACCTTGACATCTGCGAAAGTGTTATTACAGGTCATTGCTGCCCGTAGTATGTTGAGATGATTAGGCCGCCAGCATTCAGTAAACTATAAATACATGTAAGTATATAGATACCTATTCTATTAATCTATTATCTATATTTAAGGTTTAATTAAAATACATTATGTAGACATTATTATTACTGTTGAAACCTAATTTATACAGACATAGACTAAATTAATGTTATTACTATACTAATTCAAACAATGTGTATTGATAACGAATATGGCTACATTATATTTGTGTATAATAAAATTATATTCTATAGTTTACGAAGTATAATACCTATTATGAAATGCATGTAAATTTTTAATTTACATGCATTAAAAAAACAATCTTTAGACGTACAAACATACCTATTAGTAAAGGGTATAACCGTATAATATTTATGTCGAAATGACGAAAAAAGATATTATTATAATTTGTTTAGTGTCATTACTATAGGTACGTTATAAATAATAAAAAAAAACAAGTCATGAGAAAACATTTTTATTTTTACTTTAGATGTAATTAATATTTATTAAAGATTTGCTTTTTATCACTTAGAGATTTAGTTCAAAAGTAAACAGCGTACCTAAATAATATTGAAATTTATAAGTTGTAAGGTTCACATTGATGAAGTAGGATTGTGCGTTCACGAGAATGCCGCCCGTTGAGTCTCAGAAATAACTTGTAAATAATTTGAAATTTGCCCGAGGCAATTTTATTATAGACATTTAATTGGTATTACCAGTTTAGAATCCTTAAATGGAAGTTAAGAAATTTCCAGTAAATGCTTTAAACATTTCAAACAGTGTACTAAATATCTAAGAAAGTTTAAGCTTTATAGCTATTTAGCCTTAAGGTATTGTAGGTAGGTACTTTAGAAAATGAGCAATATAATTTTCTAGAATTTAAATATAAACCTTACAACTCAGACTCAGGCTTTATAATCTATTGTTTTTTTTGTCACAGTTTTGGGTAGCTCGTCATCTTTTGAATGTTATTTGTTTTAGAGCAATTAAAAACTACAACTTAGAGTAATAGCCAAGGTGGGAAAATTAGGGGAGGCTTGTGTGTGTGTGCATGTCCAGCAGTGGAAGTCTTTTGCTGATATGAGGAGGATGACATATTTAAATTCAAAATGAATATTTGTTGGATCTCAAAAAACTTAGTACATAACTCGAAAATGGAATCCAGCGCCTTAAACTCAGCTGTTACCATGCTACCAAGGTTAAAGTAGTACAATTTAACAAACAAATCTAGATGAATACAAAATAAATCCTTTCTTCTGTTAACTGTAAGTCGAGCTAGGCCTTGTCTACACGCAGAGTAATAAATTGCTACCCTTAGTCAGCACAGCCTTACTCATGCTGTACGGTAAACAACCTTTTATTCATAGCTTTAGATCTGAATTTTCCAGTTCTAGTGTTCAGATTGGCATACGTACCTGAATCAAATTGATTAAAGTTCAGTGTTTACAATTTATTAGAAAGCTTTCGAAAATACTCAAACAAAAACAATTGGATGGGGCTATGTTTTTTAATCAGTTCTATTTTCGAAGTATATTAACAATTGTACGTCCTTAATGGATAGAGCCTAATTTATAGCTCGATAAAACATACTATTTCGATTAGGTATTTAAAAAAAATATTGATTAGAAACCAAAAATTAAAATATATTTATTCATTTAGGTTAATTGAATGAACACTTATGAACGTTAAAATTACGAAATGTCAGCCAATTAACCTACAGCTACAACCTATTTGAAATTTTATCGAGGTTTTACTAGTACTAGATTACTATCTCACAGGAGATACACTTTTTATAAAGAGAAGGCATAAGCGTTAAATATCACACTTGCTTTAAGCGAATTGGTAGTTTTAGACTTTGGAAACGTCACCATATAATAAACTTGACCAAGATAAACTTAAAACACGAAAACTTTGATTAGAAAAAGTTTAAATCATATGGAAGCTAAGTTTAGAAGAAGGTATTTTTTAACGGAAACAAAATAACGATGTTGATTTTATATTATAGTTGTTTTGCTCTGTGTTTACATTTATCGTAACTTCTTTATAAACGTTAACTTTTATATAATCATTTTACTCCTTAATCGGAATTCGTATCTTATATGTTTTCAAATTATAAATAATAATAATATCTCAACAACTACACACAACGCCATCTAGACCCAAAGTAAGCATTTATTATAGCTTGTATTATGAGTTCTAGAATGTGGTTATACATATTTAAATACTTTTTTTTTTGTAAATATAATAATATGTAATATTATAAACATCAAAACACCCAGACCAATTCAAATAGACATGTTCATGCATACAAATATTTGCACTGGACGGGAATCGAACCCACGACCTCTGCGTAGCAGTCCGTACACAGAACCACCGAACCACAGAAGCAGTCAAATTCGGTAAAATTTCGCAACATTCAAGACATGAAATTAAACCGCATTACCTCCACATAAAATGACATCATACTGGAGTTCTTAAGACCGCACCGAAAACACTTTTACATTAAATTTCAAGATCACACCTCACTTATTTAACACTCAATACTGGTGGCGCAATTCAGGCGAGAATTTTACGAGTTGGGCCGTTGAATTATTTATAATAACCAACGTCAGGCGGTAATACGAACAAGTCACTTGCTTTTAACTTGACAACGGTGCCGTGTCACACGACATAAAGATTGCACGTGGTGTGCGTTTGAACGTAATTTTACATCTAATTCACAAGTTGTATAACGCCTCTGAGTTATTTTTAAGATTATTTTCTTTTTTATGAGAGTAAATTTGAGAAAGAAAAATTATTTTGATAAAAAATGTTTTTTATTATTGTCCAACCAGTTTTTGTTATTAATTTACAAAATCAAGTCTCTGTATCAAAATGATGATGAGGTTCATGAGCAAATAACAATTTGTATTACTGAACAATGCGTGATAATTTAATACATTTTATTCATAGGTTTTACAATTTTTTGTAAACCTATTCATACTTAAAATGGTTTTATTTCCAGTAACTGTATAACTATTTATACATTTTGAAAACAAATAGACGGCGAAAACCCTCATATCGCATACAAAAATTTCAATTCTGTTCGTATAATTTTTAAGTTTATCTGAGTCTAGCGCGGGTAGTAAAAACTAAGTGTTTCAGTTTGGGCGTCTCCAGTTCTAATAATACCAAACTTGGCTACAGTTGAATAATACAAGTTTCTACACCTTCCCGAATTTGTATTTAGTAAAAGTATTTTATGTAAATAGAGAGAAAGAACATAGGATAACCTATGTTCTTTCAGCTTACATGGAAAACAGCTTATTAGAACTTATTAAGTAAACCGGTACTAGGTGCGCCTATTCATAGTTCGTCTGAATACTAGATCCAAATACCAGGTTCCACTTAGTCCAACTTGTCTTAAAAATATTATGATAAGTTCCATTACTTGGTAAATATGATCTACGTAATCCACAACAATATAGATATCAGGTCAATGTGAAGTATGTAGTATCTAGTACTTGCATGATACTCGACTATGTGTACATGCGAATATTACCTCTAAAATATTGATATAGAATCGGAAATCGTGTAAATTACAAAATTACTAGGTGGATCAAGTATTTCGAAAATTAGAATAGGTGCCACCTAGTCTTGTAAAATACCTAGTGCGCGGATCTGTTCTAGTTAATACGCCTCATCATACACGGTAATGTTATTAAAATATTTATAAATAGAATTTCCAGGTAATGTTTAACTTTGTTCTTTCTTGTAGCTAGATCCATTAAATAGAAGCCCAGTTTCCCCACTGTCCTTTTTTCTCGCCTTCCTCAATCTTTTCACCTACCCTACTCCTTTCACGGTAGGCAGCGGCTTCGCAGAATCCCTGGCATTGCAGGAGCTTTGTTAGGGACTCTAAGTCGTCCATGAGCAACAGTTACTACTTACCATCACGTGGGCTGTTTGCTCGCCTGCCGCTGTCAGCAATAAAAAAAAGTTTGGTATCTATTACTTTACTTGGGTATCGTAAAGAGATTCCCAGTTATGAGCAACAGCGTTGAGTGCGTATTACATACTACTGCATACTACTACTCAACTTACTGCAGTCACCAGTTTTCAAAGAGTGGTGTTTGGCGACTCGAGCACTCTCCCCTTGGAAAAGGCCTATGTTCAGATTGCATGTCTACAGGCTACAGACAGTGCAAATTTGTGTGCATGAACATGTCAATTTGCATTGGTCTGGGTGTTTCTATGTATAATAATATGTATGTATTTACGAAAACAAGCAATTATACTATTAAATAATAAAATGAAAAGAAATAAAATCATTTTTTTCTCGTGCTGACGCTACATTGAAATATTATGTATCCTATGTAACTCCCACAGTTAATACGAATCACTTCATATGTTAAAACCCATTAAGACATTAAGGCTGTAGAGCGTGACAAAGAAATAGACATACATACTCACGTACATACATACACTCGAAAAACATTACCCTCCTTGACTGCGGCAGACGGGCAGAAAAAGGATCTAAGTATGTATATCCGTATTTAGAACCCATAACATAAGCTATATAATATAATTGTTACTTTAGGTCTAGATGGCGTTGTGTGTAGTTGTTGTGATATTATATTTATTATAATTTAGGTACATGCTAGAGTTGCTGATAATTTTTGTACAATATATTCTACGTTTTTACATACATAATTTATTACGATTTATAGAAATTGGATTCAGAATACGCACAAAAACGCGTTTCTTATAATTTATGATATAATTATGGAACACTCTTGTTCCAATGTAATTATAATAATTACCTTATTATTATAGTATTTCGTATTTCTAACGCCATGATCGTGTGAAATAAATATAGTGTACCTAAGAAATGTATTGTACGTGATTTACTACCAACTTGCACGAACCTGTGAATTGTGTTTTAAAATAACGTTATTTATAGCTTACACCTAATAACTTGTTATTTTTAACGTTACTTCATGCTTTAGCGTTAAGTTTATTTTGGCACATTTTTATTATTGACTAGCTGCGCCCCACGGATTTGTCCGCGCGAAAAATATGGTTTGTTGTATCCCTCGGATACCAGACTGATTTTCGGGATAAAAAGCCTATGTCCGTCTCCGGCACCAAATCTATTTACATACCAATTTTCATTGAAATCGGTTCAGCCGTTTAGGAACTGAGTGGTAACAAACACACACACACAAACTTTTCACATTTATAATATTAATAGGATTTGTTTTTGCTTATAACTAGACTATTTTGGCACAAAGTCCAACTAGTGCCACACTGAAAAAAAAAAAAAAACTAGACTTTTTTTTCTTCTATCTTTGAAATTATTTGGCAAATTTTGGACTTATGTCTGCCAAGTAGAACGTTGATAACTTTGTAGTATATCTTTTTAGTATTAGTATTATAATTGTTATTGGTATTATGGCAGCTTTTATGTTTTAACAAGGAATTATATTCACCAATATTTATATTTACTAGTTGACGTTGTACTTTCAAGTTTTGATTTATGAATTTGCAATAAGCCCAATATTCTAAGCATTCATGATAGCTTATTTTTAGGCAAGTAATTTAGAACTCTTCTTTTAAGCATCATAAAGTCTTATTTTCCGTCTTTTTCCGAATGTTTATTTAATTATTTAACTCAAGCTCGAGTATATCAAATAAAATTCAAAAGAATCATGATAAAAGCATTTATTATATTCTAAAATGTAACAAAGCAAGTCATCAAATTAACATTCGAATATCAGCAAACCATTCAGTTGAACGGTCATTTCTTTGTACCTTTCTTTACAGTCTCAAATCATTCACTGTCAACGGACATTAACCGTTCATTTGCTGCCTATTTGTTCATTCATTCGTTCGTTCGTTCATTTAGTAACATCGTTAGTATACCTTGACTGTTTTGGGCGAAGAAAACCTTTTTTTCGTTTGCGGAGTTAATTTGTTTAAAAGAATGAATGTGTTTAGACAAATGTTGAACATTTTTTTGTTCGCTTTGTTTACGCGTAAATGCGTTATTATATTGTGTTTTCTCCCTGAGGATGAGTTGGTAATCTACTCTTAACAAATAACCCTGGCTGTCTGAAATTCAGTTTAATGTTTTGAGGCTCGTTGTGTTTCACGAAATTGCATTTGTGGTCGATTAAAATGCTTTGTAATTTCTAGGTTATATTTATTGTAACTATAATTGTTAAAATTATTTTCATTTTGTGAATTGTTTATGCTTTCTTTAGATAACTGACTAAAGTGTCGTCGAGACAAGTTTTATGCCAATAAGTTGTCTAATAGAAGCAAGTTGTGGTGTAATTATCATTCAGTTTTTTAAGCAACTTCTTCAAAGACGAAGTTAACGAGTTTTTGTACTGTTCGACAATTGCCCAACTTATTCTTATTCTTCAGAGAAGAAGAAGAATAATGAAGAATGAAGAATAATTAGAGAATCAAATAACAGTATTTAATATAATCCAAAATATACATATTTGCAGATTTATCTCATATTGTGTTGTTCAAATTCTCCCTACAAAGACACGCTTGATTACCATTGTTTATTTAGAGCATCGGCCTGCAAACTAACCTAAGCAAATAACTTGAACACAACAATAACATGTATATTTTACAAAGCTACATTACCAACACGAAATCCAAATTATCATTCGTAATTCAAACTACTCTGCTTATCACAATAACATACAATCATGAGCAAACATCATGTATAACAATGGCGGTTCTAACCGGTATGTACCGGTTTGTAGCGGCACGATCTAGACTGTACCGGTGTGAGATAACAAAGGGTGTTTAACTAACATTGAGCTTGTAGGGCTAAAACAAACAGTCGTTACAGATATAATTATAACTTTCAAACTAGAGCGAGATGGCGTCACGCATGTTGAGGTGTGTGATAAAGACGGAATATTCAACGATATGGTTAATGATGTGTTGTATGAGTTTCAATGTTGCTAAGATAACTTGAAGGAACAAGAATTGTGAGTATTTGTGTGTGTGGTTTAACAAATTCATATTTAGAATTAGAGTAGGCGAGCTTTGGTATTACAGAAGTTTATGCAATTCAGTTACAACAATGAGAGGATCTGTTGAAACTTGTGATAATAAAATTATGAGGTATATATTTTTGCTTTAACTTATTCTGTTTTATCATCGGCTACAGAAACTTCTTAAGTACTTTTAAATTAGCCGTATGCTACTTTAACACCTTTGAGTTGATTAAATAGTTTTTTAGGCTGTTTACGTTTAGGATTTTATACTTTTAAATTTTGACAATAATTGGATTATGTTTTTTCACTTCTTTTCCGTGTCTTTAGTGTTTTTCATCGGTTTTTTATTTAATTTGAGTAAAAATCTTCGAAATTTGGTGTCAATTTCTTTGTGTTATTTGTTTAATTTGTACCCCTTTATATTTACATACCATAATATCTTTAGGAATTTTAAATGATTTAATTAGGATTAATGTATTATGTAGTACTTGTACCCGGCCATGATTTACTTGATAAGTTTTGACACGTAATCTTAATACTTAGTAGAGGATTCGAATGCCATATGAGCCCTTATCACCCTCACTGCTCACACCCCTATTACCAACCCCTAGTTAATTTATTTTTACGTCGACATTGATAATTATCGGCAATCCCAACCCCATACGCAATGAACGTTTTCACTCTGCAATCTTACACGGATGGTTGGATTAGCTCGAGGGTTTTAAAAAGTTTTATTAAACGTGTACTTGTATCACTTGTTCAGCCTTATTCAAGATTTGATTTGATATTGATTGACGATGTTCAATTTACGACAAATCTGATGGTAAGAAGATACTACAGATAGAGAAGAGAATTGAGATTAACATCATTTAGCTATTTGTATCAGCATCAACGTCAGTTTTGCTTTAGATAGCAACTACAATATTACTAAATATACCGACATTTTAACTCGAAAAAGAACAAGAACCACACATTCAAATAAACACATGACATATCATAATCATAAGAACTGAAGTTTAACTATTTCACCAGAATCTTCTTCGTAAATTTGTAAATAATTTTCGGTGAGTGAGTATTTAAATCTGCCTAGTAATGCCAGGGTTGAAGACTAAATAGCGCCACAAATTTGTCTCTCGCAGTTTAAATTGAGCTTCTCTATTGAAGGGCCAAGATGCCTTTCGTTAGGCACCCTTATAACTTCGGCCCATTTGTCTACTCATCCCTGCTCGATCCATATGAGGGGTAATATACCGAGATCGTGCTACATCGGTAATTATCGGCTAAGTTCGGCTTGACGACAATCATTACACAGTTGTTAGTTTGTTTAAGACTTGTAAACATCGAATAGGAAATAAACTAGATTGTTCGTTATATTGTAAAGGTTTTAAATAAATTATTATTGTTCATAATTTTGAAACATAAGAAAGTTTTTGCCACTTGTCTTTTAGCCTCTATTGTTATGATAGTTAAAGGCACGATATATACTTGGTGTTGATTGGTAACCGATGCTTACATTCTTCGTTCAAGCCTAGAAATAGTACATTTCATAGCAATCAACGTATTCACCCACCAGATACAAAAAAAAGCAAAACAGCGTCGGAAAAATTTTGGAAATATTTTACTTACAAATATTTACTTTCTTATTTTAAAGACCGCTACAAATATCTCTGATTTGATGTAAAGATTATCTAGATTTCGCAGAAAAGATAGGCACTGTGTTCATCGAAAACGTGAAATTTCTTTAAATAATGTTCGATATCTTCGATCACTTATAACTTCGATTATCTAAATAGGCTCTGTCTCAGTTGTCGATAGTCATAAACCGAAAAACTATATAATTTGATTCTCTAATATCGGTTAACGATATACCCTTTCGAGTGGACGTATAATAAACTCCTATGGGATAGACCTTTTGAGACCTCTTACCCTATAATTGGCGTGGTATGGCCTTCGCTCAGCCATTTCTGGCGAGTCATCCTAATATGTCATTTATTTTAGTTGAACAGTTTTTATCGGAAAGTCATTTGGTCCAGAAAATGATATCATTTAAGGTTCATGCATTTTAAAGCAGAAAAAATGTTATCCTTATAATATACGCACAAACTCTTGTGCAGCAGTCGCACAAACTTCCGCAACATGCACACGGTTTACATCATTTTGCAATTTTGTAGTTCACCTTATATCAACAAATCATGGTGAAGGAAATAAGATGGATATTATGATATACTTACACGTTATAGTTATAAAAACACAAACATTTTCTTATATTTTCACATATATTAGTAAGATGTAGTACGCTATATTGCTTGCAAGTTACCAATATAAAGTGACTTATTGTATAGAAAACATAATAATAAATACGGATTTTATTATCTATGGGGACAAAAGCAATTGTCCTGTATTCTAAAGAGACAATACAACCAGGTCAGTTGAACACAAATATTATATAACGTTTATGGCTTATTTTTCACACTCCGTCCTCTTCTTTCGCTATATATTAAAAAGAGATACACATATGCGTTGTTTCATCCCGGCTGAATGGTGGAATCGTTACATATTCATGAGGTGAAGCATGAAGGTAGTTTGGTTGAGGCTTCGTTCTTATATCAATGTACAAGTTATGGGTTACAGCGGGGACGGAGTAAATGATGTTGGAAGAATATTGATAGAGACATTACATTTTATCTCTTGAAATTTGTACGTATTTTATTCTGGGATTACTATTTTCTATCTGTGTCTGCTTTTTTAAGAACAACGTCAGCAGCTTCAAATTTAAGAGTTACCCGTTAAGGGGGAGTTACCCTGGTCTTGAAAGAAATTGTTTAATTTACCATACTCAGAATTTGTTTCGTATCTGAATGTGGCTGAAATCTTTGAGGTGTAGAGCTTTATACCTAACCCATGAATTGTTTTATAAATAGCGGCAAACAAAAGAAACTAAACAGGTAAAACGAGACATATACTTGTGACGGTCTCGCCTAACTGGATCAAGAACGTGAATAAAGTTGCTCGGATAGTTTTTGGAAGTAGTAACACCCAGTTTTATGCCGTAAGTTAAGAGGGCTTTTTTAACAATAGAACTACGAAAAACTCAACAATTAATTGCATTTATAAAATCAATATTTGTATGTTTGTCCTCTATGTGTTTTAAAACCATTGATCAGATAGCTTTAGTGGAGTGTTATGGGGACGTTTGCAAGAATTGCTGGCTCAATATTTTTATTTTTCCTTTTAGTGACATGACATTGCAACAGCTAGTTTACTGTAAAATATTTAGATCTTACTTTAACCGAAATATGTTAAAAGATCTAAATAACTTAAAGCCTATCTTAACAAATACATTAACATGCTTAACAAGAAAATATATGAGTGCGTTACTGATTAACACGACTTCACGCAAGGCTTAGGGAAGTAGGCGTAGGACTATAATATTAGACTAGCTTTGTTTACTGTTCTGCTCCCATCGCCAGAAGCGTGATGTTACATAAACTATAAGCTTCCTCGAGAAACTGACTATCATAAGTAAAAAATATTTTTTCAAATCCTGGTAGTTCCAAAAATTAATGCGTTCAAACAAACAAATAAACAAACTCTTTCGCTTTATATAATAGTATATATTTAACGAAAATTTAATTTCATTTATTAATTCAATAACAATTTTTTACAAATTGTGTTTGAACATAACAATTAAAAATACCAAGTAAAAATAATTAATAATTTTAGCTTAAAAACATAAAAAGTTTAGCTTAAACATTGAATACTGTTGATAATGCAAAAAATATGAATATATTATTACGAATTTAGTTAAGCAGTACGTAAGGTGTACATTTTTGTCAAATATTCACTCGATAGAACATTACCGATAGAGTCAATCTCTACAATAAAAAAAATACGACCCGAATTGTGGACCTTTTCCTTTTTTAAGTCGCTAAAATTTTTGATAATAGTAAGTAGATTTAAGTAGATCATGTATTTGATAGATAATATTCTAAATTGTATTACCTATATAGTCAGCGCAAAAGTAATGAAATATATTTAAATTATCCATCCATTCCATCTGTTGGTACTATTAAGATTTCTCTAAACTTGGGCCGTAGACAAACGGCAAACGCTGTCCTTGACCCATCCAGATGTTTACCTGGCACATGGCATGCCAATGAAGAATCTCACGTGTTGCTCAGATATCTGCGCTATTTAATTGAACAAGGAAGTGGTATATTGAATTTTGTTCTTGAACTGGTCATACTTCCGGTGTGCATTCCACTGCCTCGATAACATTTGCAGAACTTTCAAGCTATTGTCTGACCTTTCAGTACTTACATTCGATTGTAATTTATGGCACAACTAGCTTAACTTAGCATTAAGTTACATGTTTGTTTATTGTTCTGTTCCCCTTACTCATAGCGTGTTATAAACTTTCTCAATAATTTAGCTACCTAACACAAAAAGATTTATTCAAATCAGACTAGTAGTATCAGAGCGCGTTCAAACAAACAAACTTTTCAGCTTTACATATTAATATAGATAATAATAATATAATAATACTATTATCAAAAACAAAGGAGTTTGTTTGTTTGTTTGTTTGAACGCGCTAATCTCTAGAACTTCCAGTCGAGTTTGAATCATTCTTTTGCCGTATGATAGCACAGTTCTTGAGGAAGGTTATAGGCTATATAACATCGCGCTACTGGCGACGGGAGCAGGGCAGTAACCAAAGACGTGGGTGAAACCGCACTGCGGGAAGTAAGTATAGATATATTATAAAGATCAGATACATATTTTTTTTCGTTGAAAATTATGTTAGAATCTTTCCTATATATTTAAATCAAACATTAACAATGCGCCTGCCAAATTCGGCTCAAAACTTCTTGATTTCATCCAACAGTAGATATATTTTCGCTGATATGATGAATGATAATAATAAACGAATCATGTAGATACGAGTTTATCCTAAAATATATAAAGTATTTTATCTAAGAGCAATTAAGTCTGAAGAAGTACTGTTACCAACTAACTCCGAAGTTAACGCTTCTATATTAATTATTGGCCATATCGATGGATTTTCAATTGAAATGTTTCTTGGGTCGGAAATTGTTGGATCCTTAGACAACGTTATATATTTAGTAGCATCTATATTGATGTGAAACTGGAAATGGGTCGGACCACAAAATTGATGAACAGTTTGTATCTATTCATAAGGGATTGGCATTACACTAATTTACGGTAGTTTCAGTTTTGTGTTTTGTCCCAAATATGATATTGATGATAAGAGAACTCTGATTTTGGAGATGTGGCTTACCCGGTAATGTTGAATACAATTCAAATTCTATGACATTATTCTTTACACCCGTAGAACCACGTAACCTTATTATTTCTCTCATTTTCATTTAATGTTAAACAATGATTATAATCCACGGTGAAGTATGCTTACCTAGAAGTTTATATTTATTATCGACTTGAAAAAATTCACGCAAATTATCACACAAATTCAACTCAAAATATATTTAAACTTAATCATGATCTAATGTTTCTTTCTATAAATACTTCGTTCTTTGTCTGCAGTAAATTTAAAGGAGGCAAAAACTTAGAATTCATATTCCAAACAAATACTCTTGAAGCTTTTCATTCAGCGAACCTCCGCAATGCTTACCTGGAACAAAACAAAAGATTATAAGTAAAGGCTTGTTGAAATAAAGTGGCTAAATTTAAATGTTTATGTTCAGTGTGCAACGGTTACCCCACAATATTTAGTAAAATATCTCGAGGGATACTGCAGTAAAAAGCGTGAAGAACGGGTCCCTATCGCTATTATCATTAGGGGAATCAACCTTTAAATCTGATACCACCCCTCATAACTATGCTGCAAAGCGTTTTAGGGTGGGATAGGACATGAAATTGGATTTATAATGTTATGATAAAAACAAGAATACTTCATAGCTGTCGATTTTCTCTGCTGTTTTCTGCAATGGTAGGGATTATTTATTATTTGTATGTATTTAATTCTAAAGTATATGATATAGTTACCTGTTGATATGAAAATAATCATGGATTTTTTTTGGTCATCGGGCTTAAATTACTCATAATTATCGCATCGTATCGATTTGGAACTTCATATCTTCGAAAAAATATTTAGTAAACAGGACAACTTAGGTAATATATCATAAAAATATCTAAATAGAGTAAAAACAATACCCAAATATATTTCGACCAATTAAAATATTATTGAAAAGTTTTTATACGTAACTTTATAATTTCGGTATAACAGAATTTGTTCAATTATGTCTCTGTCATAATATGCTGGTTTTAAAGACTATAAATAATCTTTAAACTTAAACCAAAATACCCAAGCAGTTATTATTAATCTAAAATCCAAGTTTGTGCAATACAAAATAAAGGATATATATTTATTGCTATATTAAACCGATTTAGTAATGCCGTGATAGCATGTTCTGTCATTTGTTCATAATTAGACTCAGGTAGAATGTAAATTCTAAATCATCGTTCCGACTACACAAAATGAGGTCGTATATAATAAATTGCCGTAGGTACATCAACCTCTATTTGTGTCATATAAATCAGCAAATATTGAGTATTGATTTTAGTACATTACGTTTAAAAATTTATTGAATATTTATTAACTGGAATTATAATTACGTTAATAATATTAGACAACTTCATTATTATCATCATATCAACTAAAAGACGTCCACTGCTGGACTTAGGCCTCGTCATAGCAACTTTCGTCACTGTGGCCGGTCGTTTGCCGCCCTCATCAATCGGTTGCCTGCCACCCTTATAAGGTCGTCGGTCCACCTTGTGTGTCCGGCCACGCTACTACTACATAACACTATTGTGCTGTTAGGTCCAGGTTTAGTGGATACTATCACAATGAACATGAATCGTGGCAAACAGCTTTCATTGCGGTCTCCAATAATACCACTATAGCGGATTTCCATGATGCTCTTTCACGCAATATTAACTAGTATTTAAGCATGTGTAGGTTATACGCGTTTTATTCAAAATTCTAAGTCAAATGATTCAGTTTGTTTCCTTCCGTGTCATGGTTGTTCATATAACTAAACGTTCAAAAGGTTTGAATGTGTAGGTGTCAAAATGTACAAAGTTTAATGGTTAAAATGTTGCAGTGACAAAATAACACAATTTAAAATTTTATTTATGATATAACTTGCCGCGGCGCGGATTCAACCGCGTCGTTCCTTACTTCTCTTCTCCCGTCGCCATTAACGTGATGTTATATAACCTTCCTTGAGAACTGGGCTATCGTTCGCAAAACGAATTTTTAAAATTCGACCTGTAATTCTAAAGATTAGCGCGTTCAAACAAACAAAGCCTTCCGCTTTATATAACAGTATAGATATAATCATCATGCTTATGTTACATTACAGCATATAAACTCTACCAACTCAGAGACTTGCATAATAAATTGGTAGCGGCTTAACAGCAAAGACTGTTCTTGTTCTACACCAGTAAAACGTAGTAAAATAACACCTTAAACTACGGTAATATCAACATACATTATACTCGCAGAACCCAGTTGAAACAAATGAATCTCACGTGGCAACAAACAAAACATAATATTATCATAGTTTTCCAACTATCCTTTTAGGTCGCTGACCTCAAGCAACCATTTTATTTGTCACATCGTTTGTATTCTTTATAACAACTTGTTTTACTGTCTTAACTATAACTAATTTGATTTTGTTTCAAATTTGCTTTATTATATTTTAAACGAATTTTACGCAGCGCGGTTTCACTCACATTAAGTTACATCTTTGGTTACTGTTCCGCTCCCGTGGATCATAGCGTGATTATGCATTGACCTAACCTTTCTCAAAATTTCTTATCAAATGCAAAAATATTTATTCATATTCAACTGGTAGTTCTTGAGATGAGCGTGTTCAAATATACACACTCTTCAGCTTTATATGTTAGTATAGATAACATTATACTGCTAACAAAATTTAGATATATTTAAGTATGTATAAGTCGCAGGCAATTTGTATTAATCAGCCGTTTACAATCTGCCTCGGCATATTACATAACGCCGAATATGTTGCCAGCAATGTGTATACCTAATTGGGGATGTATAAACTAGTTTGTCAACGTACGGTAGTAGATCCACGCTGGTTTCAGCATGAATGGGTCGGATCGACCGGGGAAGTACTACCCTCTCATAGAAGATGGACGTAAAAGTAGTAGTATCCTTACTACTGCGTTTCGTCCGGTGAGTGAGAGCGCCGGAGGCCCAATTTCTTCCCTTTCCTTTTTCCTCACTTTCTTCGATCCCTTCACCTACCCCACTCCCTTCACGGTAGGCAGCGGCAGTCCGTGGCAATGCGGGAGCAATGCCAGCGACTCTGAGTCGTTCATGAGCAATAGTTACCACTTACCGTCACGTAGGCTGTATGCTCCTCTGCCACTGTTGACTATAAAAAAAAAATTCTTTTATAGCGCAGGGGATCACAGTTAACCCAATTTGCCTTCGTCATATTACGTAACGCTGATGACTGCGAGCGTTTATAAAATGCCGAGGCAGTATGTAAACTGACGATTTATACAATTTGCCTGCGACATATACTACATATATCAACAACGTAACGAAGCACCATTTCCTTCCGTTCCTTTCATAAGAAAGAGAAAGATATCTCGGCTTTTATGTTTTGCGTTTTGGAGTGTTCATTAAAAAGGTCGCTTTTTGGGACTGTTCAGTTTCCTGACCCTGAACTGTTCTGCTTTATGTACGTTTTAATAATGTGTGGTATTGTGAGCCTTCATTCTGAACACAGTACTTTTGATAAAGAACATTTTGTTAAAACAAATTTAAAGACATTTTTAAATATACAATTCTCTATTTAATGTAATGTGACGGTAACGACAATAGTTCTCTATATAAAAAGTTATTTATCTATAAGCCTTTAAGATGGAATTAAATTTAATACATGTCGTGTTTCTAGTTTTTACTTACAATGGCAACATTTTATATAAATTTTATAGCACTTCGGATATTCACATAAAGAGAATTTAGTTCTCAAAAAAGGGTAAGTAAATACTAGGGTATAATTTATTAATTTATCACACAAATATTTAAATTTATTAGTGGTGAGTAAAAAGAACGTCAACTGAGCCTAAAACTATAGTTAAAAGTATAAATAAGTAACCAAAACACATTTTAACTTTAATAATAATTATCATAACAAAAAAGACTTCTGACTTTTGACTTTTGACTGCACCGTTGGTCTAGTGGTTAGTGTAACTGACTGCGACGCCGGGTGTCGTGGGTTCAATTCCCGCGGAAGGCAAATATTTGTGTGATGAACATTTGTATTTGTCTTTAGTCTGGGTGTTTCCTATGTATTCTAAGTATGTATTTACAAAAAAAAGTATGTATTTGTATTATATTTCAGTTATCTAGTACCCATAACACAAGCTCTGCTTAGCTTGGGACTAGATGACGGTGTGTGATAGTGTCCACATATTATTATTATTATTAAAGAAAAAGCGAATAACGCTAGTTAATTTTTCATCAAATATTAATTAAAATTGTAGAACATCCACAAATCCGTAGACTTATACATTTGTTCCGATAGCTCACTAATAAAACCAGAAATGTCGAAATGACCAGCGATACGTCGCAAAAATGTACTTTGAAAAAAAAACCCAGTTCGTTTGAGTGGAACCAATGTGTCCACAAATCGTAGGAAAAAGGCTCACTGTTCCAATAAAAGACCCGAGATAGCAGTACTATGGTCAGTAAAAATGTTAGTAATACGAATTCACGAATAGAAATCTGAAATTGTAAAATAGAACTAGGTAATGAATTTTTAAAATTATAGGTTATTATGAATTTGAATACTGGAACTTACAACGTTAAAAAGTAAAAAAATAACAAGTTGCTTCGAGAAATCCATAAATTTTACTGTACAAGTTAGTTGTGTATTGTACTATTTTTATTTGAGACGAATACAAACGAATGAATAAGAACTACCACTGTGTAGTAGGAGAGAGAATAAATATTGTTTTGCGTAAGCTATCAAGACTTTTTATACAACTTAGCAAGCGAACAGATCCAGCTGGATAATAAGTAAATATTATCTCCGATTTATTTATATTTTCTTTAAAGGACAATACAGTATAGTTTATACGGTACTAGATCGACGCTGGTTTCAGCCTGAATAGGAAGGATCGTCCGGGGAAGTACTACCCTCTCATAGAAGATCAACGTAAGAACGGTAATACTATCTATACAGTACTCCAACTTCATACAAACGGACGAAGCGCGGGCTATGCCTACGCGCCTCGATCTCGACTTGCGCTCGGTGTGCAGACAGTCGCGACTGTGCCGCAGTGAGGAATGGACGGTGTCTTGTTTTTTTAACAATAACATAAGTTCAAGTTCATATTTAATATGAAGAGTAGGATATATTGTGCAGTTTATGGTTGCATGAATTCGTCAATAACGCATCCAGAGATAACTTTTTTTAGATTACCTGGAAATTCTGAAAGGTAAGACTATAAAATAATTTTACTTACTAGTAGGTAGGTACAAAATGTGTGTCTTTTTAATGAATGAGTATTTCTTTATATCTCCCGAAAAAAAGATGTCTGGATTAATAAATAAAGTGAATAGAGTAAAGGCAAGTGATTGACACGAGTGAAATAGGTAGATCATGTTATAATATGCGCTTCGTATCATGTTTTGTTCCCCACAACACTAAAATCATGTAGAATAAGGTCATAACTAAACAGATTAGTTCAAAGTGTATACACTTGGTACTTACATAGTTTTGAGGCCAAAACATTTATTAAATACAGTTTTAAACTAGGTTATTATAAATTTAACTTGCATGAGACTGCACAAACTACGCAAACATCGTAAAGGAGAAAGGGCTTCAAAAGAGAAGTCATGATCCTCAGCAATGAAGAATACGCCGCAAAAGGAGGAGACTACGGAGTGACACACATCTTATATTTTTTATTAACCTATGCTCTTCTTAAGCTCAAGCTTTTTTATTAACTACAATACCCGACAAGTCTATCTATAGCTTTTAGTAGTTATTAAGTTCTCAGAAACCATAAAGTGCCAGAAACAATGACAGTAGAAAAAGTTGCTTAACTTGAATAATAATAATAATAATAATATTTCAACAACTACACACAGCGCCATCTAGACCCAAAGTAAGCATGTTATATGCTTGTGTTATGGGTTCTAGAATGCGGATATACATACTTAAATACTTTTTTTTTTGGAAATACATACATATTATAGATAAATTACACCCAGACACAGAACAAACAATCATGCTCATCACACAAAGGCTTGTCCTGGGTGGGAATCGAACCCACGACCTCCGGTGTCGCTGTCAGGGTTACTAATCACTAGACCAACAAGCCAGTCTGAAGAATGGCAAATATATGCAAAAAGAGAAAGCAAATATAATATACATCTCCAATATCTCTTAATTTCAACAATCCAGCAGCTTTTTGTAGTAAATCTACATAAATTGCAAGTTGTAAAAGTGCGTCCATTTTCGAAGTATTTAATTTTTGCTTGTCAAAAAACTGCTTTTGCATTGTTGTTGCTTTAATAATAGAATAGCATTGCCGACTAATGCTTTTTCAACACAAAGGAAAATCATTTCAACTAAATGAGTGACATTGCCCGCTGGACTAAAGCTTTTATTTTGATCTCAGACAACCTTATATAAAATATATGTATAATTTTTGTACAAAATTGTGGCATCACTGGGGACATTAGGAGGAAAACAATGTGCTTTGTAAGGATCAAAATCAAAAAATATTTTCCATTCAGCATAAATTTCTAAGCGTCTATTTTAGTAAAAACTCGCCAAAATGACTTTTTTCGTAGTAGGGCGTTGTGTAACAATGGTGGGCAATTTGTGAGGTCCCTTCATTCTGTTTGCTGCCAATAACGAGAGGTACGGTTGGGTTCAGTGGCGGTTACCCACCCTACCTTGAAAAGGCGATATATCACGAATCTCGTTACGTTAAGCTTGTGGGGACAAATTTAATGATTTTACCTTTTGATATCGATATAAATGTATTTTTAGATTTCGCGATGTTCGTTAGAGATATTTGATGATTATGATATGTAGCTGTGTTATGAGTTAACGTGTATCAGTAACAGCCTAAAACGTTAAAAATATTAATAAAACATAACAGCGCTCCTGATGTTTACTTTGAAAACTATTTTTTCTGAGACAAGTTTCCCGCTGTCACCACCGCCACATAGTGAGACGAACGCGCCTTAGCAGATACGAATAGCAGATACTATTTATTTCTATGGTTCATATTTGTAAAACACGGTTGAAAGTAGATGACAAATCTCGATAAAAATTTAGAAAACTTTCTTAAAATCTATAAGTTATCCTAAGGAACTATCCTCGAATAGAAAATTAATCTAGAATTTATGGGATTGATCAAGAAGTCTAATCTAAACTTGGTGTCAACTTCAAATCGATTAAGTGATCTGATTGGCTATTATCTCAAGTTCAAGTACGAAATCAGTTAAAAGAGGATTAGTCTGTTGCTAAGCTGACGTAAGTTTATAGAAAAATAAATTTAATGATATGTAATAAAGCAAATTATTTTCTCTTTTTTATCGAAATTGTAGGTGTAATGTAATATTACGATGTAATTACTTGTTTGATAATACAAAATTTACATATACATCACAATTTAATCAAATATTACACTAATCCAAAACAAATTTAAATTTAGAAATAAATCGAACTTGTATCTATGATCTAGAATCAGTTTTAGAATGTGTGTACGTAGTATGACACTTACATCCTAAGCTTCATTCGTGACTAAAAGAAATACCATACAACAGGTAGCTTTGTTACATAATAAATATATCTATTCAAAAACTGTCAAAGTATATATTTTACAAATTAAAAGAATAAATTAATCCTGAGCACATCACACAAATAAGACAACGTATTATGTAATATTTACAAAGAACTATATCAAAATAATAGAATGAAATGCACATAGCAGTCTCTATGTTATTTCGCAAACAATAAAACATCATCATGAGTAATCCAAAACACAGACGTTCCATTATATTAAACCAAACGTTCCAATAACAACCTTCTGTATTGATGCGTAAAAACCATTGTTTTGTAAGAACCGGATCATATTCTGATTTGTGGGTATATTTTAATAAACAGAAATACGAAGATCTTTAAATCTGATGGAAAAATTTTTTAAAAGGCAAAACAAATTTGTTTGAAGATATTTTGGGCGTAAGACTGAAAAGTTTCTTTGAAGTAATGTTTGATGACATCAATATTATTATATAAACTAGCTATTGCCCGCAGCTCCGCCCGCGTCAATGTCGGTTACATCGCATATTATTATTATTTATAAAATAATTTTTCTAAAATAAACGTAGCCTAAGTTACTCCTTATTACATCAGCTACCTGTCAATAAAAGTCCCGTCAAAATCGGTCCAGCCATTTCAGAGATTAGTCAGAACAAACAGACAGACAGACAGACAAAAATTGTAAACAATGTTATTTTGGTGTATGTATTGTATATATATTCATATACATGTAGTAAAAAACGATTATTACAATATTACAAACAGACACTCCAATTTTATTATATGTATAGATTATAGCACATTACATTCTTATTAATATTATAAATGTGAAAATTTGTGTGTGAGTGTTAGTGTGCGTGTGTTTGTTACCACTCATCGCCTAAAAGGCTAATCCGATGTCTATGAAAATTCGTATGTACATAGATTCGGTGCCGAAAACGGACATAAGATCCTTTTTTTTTATTGCCGACAGTGGCAAGCGAGCAAACAGCCCACGTACTGGTAACTGTTGCTCATGGACGACTCAGAGTCACTGGCATTGCTTTAAAATGCCAGGGACGCTGGCTACCGTGAAGAGAGTGGGGTAGGTGAAGGGATTGAAGGAGGAGAGGAAAAAAGAAAAGGAGGCGAATTAGGCCTCCGGCGGCTTCCGGCGCACTCATTTACCAAACGAAACGCAATAGTACGGATACTACTACTCTTACGTCAATCTTCTATGAAAGGGGAGTACTTCCGCGGTCGATCCAGCCCATTCATGCCGAAACCAGCGTAGATCTACTACCGTATATTATTTATTCCGATTATCGATCTGGTTTCCGAGTTAAATTAATTAAACCATTTACCGGGCGGGCAAAGCCGCAGGCGCAGTTAGTTGTTACATATAAATATAATAAATTACACTGATATTACATAATATAGGGATTATTTTTCTATTTAGGAAAAAAAGTACAAAGACTATACATTATTATAAGTTCATCAGAGATTTTAAAAGTACTAGAAGTTTATCTAAATCAGATTTCAGATTTTCTTCTGTAGCCTAAACGAAGTTTATTTTCTATTAACTAATGGAAATATTATTTAACATATTTACTGCACAATAACGGCTCCTTCTAGTAAAATAATTTTGAATTTTGCGCTCAAGTGCAAAAGCTGCTTACTACTGTCTAGTGGACTGTCGTATATATTATTCATGTAATATTAATGTGCCTTTTACCAAGTATTTGGGAAACGCTGACGTGACCATGCCAACATGTAAAACGTGAGAACGGGAGTACCTACGAAAATATTAGCGGTTGTATTTTTATTTAAAGAATTTTTCTGTGTACTCTTCATGTACACACATAAGGAAACAATAAAAAATATGATGTACAAAAGCGATCTTAATTGAAAAGTGTCTTTTCTTCCAGCAAACCTCAGAATGAAAGAGGTAAAATATCAAGCGTGAGAGGAAATTATCGTTTCAATTATTTAGCAAATTATCTGAAATATATCTAATTACTTGTTTTTATACAACTAATGTGATAAGCCAGCATTCACGCTCCGCCTGCCTGATGGTAAGCAGTAACCGTAGCCTACAGACGTTCGCAACACTAGGAGTACCTATCTATCACTTGCACATTATAGTCTTTGTAAAAACCTTTTAACTCCTTTTATTATTACCATCAGCATATTTTATATTCTTATCTTTTACATCTTCTCAAGTTGTTTTATTAGTAACCTAGCTTTTTGCAGCGCGGTGTCACCCGTGTCTTTGCTTACTACTCTGCTCTTGTCACCAGTAGCGTGATGTTACATAGCCTATAACCTTCCTCAAGAAATGGGCTATCATACGCAAAAAGGGTTATTCAAATCCGACCTATAGTTTCAGAGATGAGCGCCTTCAAACTAACAAACAAACTCTTACGCTTTATATAATAGTATAGACTAGAGGTCTGCCCTCGCTTCGCTTCGGTATCAAAAGTTTCATTCGATATCACAATAAAACTCCTACGGAAAGTACCATAGCAATAGTGTCGTATTGCATCATGTAGATTTACAAAGGCGCTTAAAATATTAATTTCTGAAAAATTTGTTTAACAAAATGTAGCCAAAGTTACCCGCTCAATTTATAGATTTCTTAAGGCGAAAGAATTTTTCAAATCGGTAACGTAGACTTTTATTTAAATCGTTGCATACAATTATTCAAAAAATCTAATCTTTTCTCTTTGTAATATAAGTATAGATGGATACAATTATATAGGTATCGTTTTATTAGTCATCTCATCTAATACTCAAATGCAAATGAATATTAAAACTGCCTCGGGCTACCTCATTAAAATGGAGCCATTCATCAAAGTACTAGCTTTATACAAACCGACGGATTGTATTTGCCTGCACAACGATGTTAATCGAACACCTGATGTATGCAAGCAGAAAGCAATAGTGTGAGTGGCTAGTTATCAATGGAAAATATTTAATACAAATAATTTTTTTTCTTTATTAAAAAACAACTCTCGTACTAGGAAACAAGCCCTGTGTCGCGGGGGACCTTACAAATATACATTTAACGGACAGAAAGTACAACCAGACTCGGAACAAATATTTATGGATCACACAAAGTTTTGTCCCGTGTGTGGATCGAACCCACAACGTCGTGCACGGCAGTCGCTTACGCTTCCACTGTACCACGGAGGCAGTCAAATTGACAAACAAGTACACGAACCATCTATGTTTAAGTCGTTATAGTAACTTATGTTACGTATATTGCGCTAAGTAAACACGTCCAAGCCTAAAGTGAAGATAGATGATAAATGTTAGAACTGTGAGAGCGTAATCAGGCCTCTGGCGCTCTCTGACTAAACGATGTTAACAAAGAAAAACCGACTTCAAACAGGAAGGAAACTATAAAGTAAAAAAATGCATATAGAAGACTTATATTGTTTTCTAATTAATGCCATTGCCAGAACTGGACCAAATTTAAATAGGACCACACGGGAAGGAAGCACCAGCTTTTAAATAAAACAAGAATCATCAAAATCGGTTCGCCCAGTCGAAAGTTCTGAGGTAATTTCCTCCATTTTTTTAAGTTACGTAGATTTTTTATTAAATATCAAATTTGGTACATTTTAAAAATACATCTTAAGCTTTGTATTTATTTTCTTCTTCACTATCGTTTTCTGTTACTTATAAAGTACAATTAAACAATATACAATTTAAATGTACAATAGATAAAACGATTCATTGATACCTCAAAAATCCAGTACGCTATGTCCAGATAGAATTAGGCCAGTAGCGCTGGCATCCAGCCAGGTCACGTCGACCTGTGGAATTATGCATGAGGTCTATAAGCGACTGAGTTGTTGCCGAGTTATGAACGATGGATAATATTATTCCTAGAACTAGTTTTTGCCTCCCTAAGTGCTGTATTTTGAAAGCAAAAGCCTTGTTTGCTTTTGTCTGATGGTACAAATGCAGATTTCTTGCTGATAGATGAATGTTTAAAAAGTGGGTTAGATGTTCAATATATTTTTTATTATGAAACTAGGCATTGAGATTTCTTTGTTAGAATGGGAAGCATGCCTAATAAAGACTAGCTGCGCCCCACGGCTTTGTATCCCAGGGAAACCAGACCTCCGGCATTGACTCTATCTATACAAGAAAGAAAGAAAGATAGAAAATATATTTATTTGACACAGACAAGAAGAGACACAAATTCTTGCAAGGTCAACACAAACACAAATAAATAATTATAATAACACAATTAAAAGTTAAAATTATTATTATTTCTCACGGCTGCGCAAAATAGGCTCAGTTCGGAAGTATGCCAGACCGCTAGTCTACATAAATTTTCATCGACTTCGGTGCCGCAGTTTAGGCTCTGAGTGGTAACAAACACACACACATACATACATACACAAAACTTTCGCATTATAATATTATTAGAATAACGTAGTCATAAAATCTAGTAATAATTTTTTAACAATCACTTGGAAGATCTTTGGTTTCTTTATAATCTCTATTGAAGTAACTGAACTCAACCTGCTTTAAAGTAAAATTAAGCGTCTTTACATCAATCATCTGACACCAAAACTTTACTTCTAACTTATCCCCGTCTCTAACATGACTCGCACAATATCTCAAGTATGTTAATTTTCAAATAGATTACTCTCACACCCTTCAAGTTTCCTCTTGTCGTATTTAATTCTGTAATTACAAATAACTACCTACATATAGTAATTTGCATTCATTATTTATTAGTGTAGAAGCTTTTGCTTACGTCGTTTAAGGGAATTGTATCAGTACTGTTGGTGGAAGTTCTATTATTGGTACCATCACGGTACCACATTATTATGTTTCTCTTTATCTCATATTATGTTAATAATATGAGATCTTGACAGTCTCTGTGGTTCGGTGGTGCTGCCACGCTGAGGTTGCGGATTCGATTACCTCTCAGTGCAAATATTTTTGTGCATGAACATGTCTATTTGCATTGGTCTGGGTGTTTCCATGTATTTAAAAAATGTATTTAAGTATGTATCTCCGCATTCTAGAACCCATAACACAAGCTATAGTATATGCTTACTTTGGGTCTAGATTGCGTTGTGAGTAGTTATTGTGATAAATTTTATATTTTAAGAATTAGTGTAGTTTTAATATTTTATTCAGTTCGGTTTTCGGGAAAATATCGGAATTTGAATTCTTGAATGGTCTCTGAGATTTTGGGCTTAAACTATCAAACAAGTTTATGCTTATCTTGTTCCTTTCATTTGGTTACTATTATAATAGTTTATTCTATCAGGATTGGCATTGAAAATCATGAAAATTACTAATCACAAACAGAATCAAATTAAACGCGAATACACAATTTCACTGCATTGGTTCGTTACTGTTCACATATAATCAATAATAGCAATAGATTTCTACTAAAACAAAATAAACATGAGTACTACACACTAGACCATTATTATTTTTTATATCAATGCCTCGAAATTAAAACCATCAATTATAATTTCACAATCCTCTATTATATACCACTTTCATATTATCCTTTCGCATCTCAAGTGCACAACAATGGGTGCCATTTATCAAATAATAACAATATGCCATTTTTCTCATTGTCATTGTCCTTGAGACGAATGAAGAGAAAAGGAATAATGACGACGTATTCAGATGGTTTAGACGGCCTTGGTCTTCTGTTGTTTTATTTGCCAGTATCTACTGTTGTCATAAATGCCAGTTACGATAATGTTGCCAGTATCTACTGTTGTCATAAACGCCAGTTATGATAATGTTGCTAGTATCTACTAGTATAAATGCCAATTATAAAAATAAATCATCGGTTATGAAAACTGAAATGATGCTTTGACTGCAGATTTCTAATAGAAACCATGTTACTAAGGAAACAATGAAAATGCACAAAGATCTTTTTATTTGTTCACTGAAGAAGTCACCATCTTAAATTATTTATGTACTTAATTTATTACAAAAAAACTCACACAAATTCAATGAAAGTATTTGAATGATTAGATACCCTACATTAAAAACAAATGAAGTATCACTTTTTAAATAATCATTATAACTTATAGAATGGTCCATCTTTTGTTTTCACGGAAGATGGATGTCATTTAATTTCATCCACATTTTT
This sequence comes from Parascotia fuliginaria, assembly GCA_963082885.1. Classification (NCBI taxonomy): domain Eukaryota; kingdom Metazoa; phylum Arthropoda; class Insecta; order Lepidoptera; family Erebidae; genus Parascotia; species Parascotia fuliginaria. Next base: position 16,650,969 of record OY720178.1, read on the forward strand.
TATATTTTTTATCATTGTAATATACCATTAATATCATCAACAAGAATATATTATTCTAAACTTGACGCTGGCAGAAATAGCTGACACAATCGTCGGCTCAGTTGCCAAAAAAAAAGGAGAAGAAGAAGAAGAACTTATAGAATACAGCAGAGATGTATTTATTATAATAGCTACAATACAATAGAATCTATTTTTAGTCGACCGATAAAGGCAGAAAATAAAATATATACAACTGCTAATATTTTGGCTTGAGTGGCAAATTTTATTGACATAAATGGCTCTGACTATTGATTTAGGATGAGGAAGGGTGCAGAAAACAAATCGCTTGAAAAGAGAGAGCAGAAAAATATATTGTGAAGTTCATGTATAATATTATATATATTTTATACTTTTTATGACATGGATACAGTACTTAAAATTCTCGGCTTTTCTCGGCTATAATTTGAATGAATTATATTTATGATCCTTTTGGAAGAAATACTTTGAATGATATAAATAAAAACCATGTTAAAATATCGGTAGCGTTCTTTAGAAAAGGTAAGCATTGAAAGTAGTATAGTTCATTAAACGGTGAAACAGACAAACAAGAAAAACAGGAACTTTGTAATAATAACTAGCAGCAATAATAACTTGACGTTAGTAGATCCACGCTGGTTTCAGCATGAATGGGCCGGATCGTCCGGGGAAGTACTACCCTCTCATAGAAGATCGACGTACAAGTAGTAGTATCCGTACTACTGCGTTTCGTTCGGTAAGTGAGAGTGCCGGAGGCCCAATTTCCCCCCTTTCCTCGTTCCTTACCTCCCTCAATCCCTTCCCTTAACACCATTCCCAGCCGCCATAGTGGAGGCCACCATACCGATAGCTTTTGGTATGGTAGCCACCACTTCTGGATTCCACTGACTGCGTATCATCAGGCGGGGTGGAGTCACTTTGGTAGGCTAATATTAAAAAAAAAGCAAAATTTGTCTTACCTACACTATTATAATAAAGAGAAGTAAGCAAAGACGCGGGTAAAACTGCGCCGCAGAAAGCTAGTAAACTTATAATGTAAAAGAGAGAAATTAGATAATATATTTGTAATCACTGATTTAACGATTGAAGTTCAACAAAGTCTCTAGGTGTAAATTCCATTGAACTAATTAAGGCCAGGTGCGTTAACAGTCCATACTTAAATAAATGTGGTTCACTTGCAATTACGTTAGCCATTCATCGAAGCAGAATGATATTTATTTATTTATTTAATAATAATTAAAACGGTTAATTACTACCAATTACAATAATTATTACACCATATACGATTAAAAACAATAAACACAGATAAAAAGGAATAAAATGAAAACAAAAAAAAATTATATGATAAAACACATTCATGCATCACGCTCGCAGAACCGCAAGCACTCTGACAATATTTTCTGCCATCCATCCGCAAACAGATCACAGTTAGGATTAGCACACAGGAGAGCATTGAGTGCTGATAGTGTGCGCGGTACAGGTGACATAGAACGCGCTACGGTGCGACATGATGGAATAGCGAACAGCACATGTCTCCGGTTACGACGATAGTTGTCAGGAGTATAAAAACGACACAGCTCGTCATGTAGATCTAGTGCATTAATTTTCCCCCTAAAGATTTTAGTTATCTATATGGAGAATATTTCGCATGCTATGTTATTCAAAAATGATTTATGATTGTATGTAATTTTATTAGCTTTTAAAATTTTTGACTATAGCAACAATAATTTAGGTTTTGATACGTCTATACCGATTTCGGCCACAACAACTATTCATGTAGCTACATGTACATGTGTATTAAAATTAACAGGTATGAACACAAATAATATTAAACGATTTTTATCTACATTCAATTAAAAGTCAAGCACTCTACTGTGAAAAATTGTATACATTGTACTGCATAATATACTGTGAAGTTCATGTTAACATCTGGCTCTTAACAAATGAGAACCCTGCCTGTTAATGGTTTCATCTCTACGGAGAGCAAAAATATATAACCTGCAAATACTTTTTCAGTTTTAAGTGAAGCAAATAACAACTTACATGTTATTATCTGAAAGAAAATATAATGATTTCAATAAAAGAAATTATATCTGTTCGATATCTTTGTTTTACTCAGATACAATGACAGCATTATACTTTACTTCTCAAACTTAACGGATGCTCATTTTCACAATAAAAGCACCTTTATACCTCCATATTTAAGAACTGTCATTTAAGTTATTAATATTTCTATCAGTCGCCGCTATTTTTGCCATATGCGTGATCAAATAATACAAAAAAATATCTGTTCAAAACAGTTTTACAAAAACAAAAAGAAAATAGAATGTTGCCTTATTTGTTGTAAACAGATACAAACTTACTTCGTTACAGAATGGATTACACTTGTTCCGAAGGATATACAGATACAAACTTAGCGTAATGACGAAATAACTTGAGAGCCCATTAGCATGCATACATATAATTTAAATTTCCTCCAACATATAGTAGTAAGTTAACCCTAAATAGAAACTGTACCTTATCAATTTACTTAACGAAGTGCATGGCCTAATTCGGCGCTGGCGGTGTTCCAGCTTCTGCAAACTTCTCGGTAACTTCGCGTTGATATAGCGACCCAGTTGTAATGTCAAACATTGATATTTTAGACGTGACGTGTTTTGTAATACCGCTTTTGAAACAGAGATGTAGTGACGGTACTGTAGATGCAAAGAAAATAATTTTAAGTGAAGATTTATAACAGTTTTATCAAGACCAAGAGGTAACGTATTGTTGTTGAAAAATGACTTAGTTAATGATTTAAAATATATATTTTTGTAGTATTTTAATAAGAAATCAGTAATCCTTAAGAAGTATAATATGGTGCAAGTGAATCTCGATAAAATATTTATTCTTTACAATTTATATGGTGATACCGTAGTTAAAAAAAAAGTACAATAAGTACTGTTAAAGTTAACCATTTATCACACAAAGTTAACAAACAGTTCACAATCGATGTAAAGAAAAGGTATCGTTAGCTTGGAATATGAGCAACAAATTTCTACGAAAAATATAAACAGTGATGATAAATTGTCTGACTTCTATCCAACTGAATACAACAATATTCATAAGACTCGGCTAGTAATAAATCACAAGAAATCCAGAATATTTTACACAAATTGACGGGACAAAAACTCTGGAGTGTCAAACTCTTTGTCTTAAGGGAAATAGGATCAGACTAGACTGGCGACAAGCCAGAAGAGCTGTGTTTTGTAATAATACAAATACCAACTTGCAACTTGGGCATTCATTTACTAAGGCCGGTATTACATTATCATATTTGAATCGTATAAATATGATTTCATATCTGTCAAATTCTATGATCATAGTTACATGATGACGTTCTTCATTTTTACATTTTACACTACAATACTACTATTCATTACTATTGATCATATAAACGTCATATACCATCAAGCCGTGTTTTCCGTTGCTATGGATGCTACATAAACGCTAGTGTCACAATCTAGATATAGAATCCTTTTTGACAGCTAGCGTACAAGTAGGATCATCAACATTCTATTTACATAAAGACTGTGCTAGTGTGTTAAGTATGATCCTATTTGTACGCTAGCTGTCAAAAAGGATCTTCTAACTATTTTTTTTTTTTTTTTTTTTTATGTTAGCCTACCAAAGTGACTCCACCTCGCCTGATGGTAAGCAGTCAGTGGAATCCAGAAGTGGTGGCCACCATACCAAAAGCTATCGTCTTAAACTGCTGGTATAGTGGCCTCCACTATGGCGGCTGGGAATGGGGTTAGAGGAAGGGAATGAGGGAGGTGAGGAAAGAGGATAGGGGGGAAATTGGGCCTCCGGCACTCTCACTCACCGAACGAAACGCAGTAGTACGGATACTACTACTCTTAAGTCGATCTTCTATGAGAGGGTAGTACTTCCCCGGACGATCCGGCCCATTCATGCTGAAACCAGCGTGGATCTACTACCGTCTAAATGAAAATGATCATAGACAATGATCATAGACAATATGAATTTCATGTAGTTATTATACCGTCATATGTTCTTCATTTAAAAATGACTCACACATCTATGATCATATTTCTATGATAGTGAAATAGCGGCCTAAGTATCGATCGACGTGGCTGGTACTATGCTACAAACCTCTTTTGTTATTATGCCATATATTTGTATTTATGACATTTATGGCCACAAGTTATAGACATTTAGATGTAACGATTACTAATTAACACGTTTTCGCCATTTGCAATTTGGAAGCGAAATGTGTCGTTTTTGGCAGTTATCCATTTCCAACAATGATATTTATAGTTAATTTGTTAATTGAGCTGTTATGTTTGTTATGTCTATTAAATTATTATAATAATAGACGATAGCACTTTGATTTTAAGTATAAGCCAAGTTTCTGACAAAGTCAGTCACTATAAAAGATTTTTTGTTAGCTTTTCATGGTTGTCAGTGAAGCATTATACGACCATTTGGTTGTTTAAACTTTGCTAATGGATGACCATAACTTATATTCTGTTATTTTTTAAACAAATTAAAATGTTACAAGGTTTTGCTTTAGAATTACACAACGAATGTTTTTTGACACATGTAAAGTCATCCAAAACTGATGCCATCAGAGTATCAACATGATCCTCTTATGAGACTCGCAGTTGAGATGACGCCTTTTCAGGCTCGCTGGCTGGTTACTTATGTACCTGTAAATGCATTTTGCTGTGTTAAACATCAACCTGTATGTTTGTGTTTGTGCTAGTTTTTTTTCTTTCTTTTCCTTAAATGTTCAAAAATTACGAGAAAATACAAAAAAATACTGCTATAAAAATAAATTAAAATTAGATGCACCTTATAAACCTAAAAATATCATAAATGCGAAAGTTTGTGTGTTTGTTTGTTACCACTCAGTAAACGACGGAATCGATTTTGATGAAAATTGGTATGAAGATAGATTCGGTGCCGGAGACGGACATAGGCTACTTTTTATCCCGAAAACCGGTCTGGTTCCCGAGGAAGACAAAACATATTTTAAGCGCGGGCGAACGCGTGAGGCTGCACTTCACGCTTCGCTTCGCGAATGTTAAGGGATACGATAAATAATTACTTCATCATAAAATATACTATACTTTACTGGTACCAGTGAATATAAAAAAATACATAACAATACGACTGCACTGCATCACTGTGGGAGACGACAGGCGACCCCTACGGTTGTGCAAACGTTCTTACGCACAATTACAACGTAAGCACAACGTATCGCGAAGTCGCTACACCACCTAGTCGTAATTATATTTAGGAATACAATAAGCTAAACAACTGCCTTACAGGCAAGTTCTTACAACACGTATTGAATATTTCTGTCAAAAATTACACCGAGAAAATATAAAAATACATACTGATTCACAACAAAAATATGATCGTAACATAAAGAGACTTGAATAAAACATAATAACATACACGACACTTAAAATGGATAACACTGGTGAGCTTAAGTTGTCGCAAGCTGTCTTTGTCTCAAGTGGCAATAAATTATTTGTTCGTGTGTAGCTATTTGAACCACAGTACTGCAGAGTGCAATACAATGCGTCTGTTTAATTGGTACGTTGGCATCAAGTGCCTTTGAAATGGCTGGCAACTGACAAGCTTTGTATTGGGCTTAAGTATATGTGTAGACCTACCCTTTAACTTGTTTGACCCGAACTTTGTTTAATATTACTGACCAAATGGAATCTAAACTACGCTTAGCAAGCGAATCGGTGACCACAATGAAAGCCTGGAGATCTTACTGCAGTCACCGAGGTCAGTCACGTAGGAAACGCTACCCGCAACCGAATAATTATTTAGCCGACATCCACGATAATGCTTTTACGATTCTGAATCAGTCTCAAGTCTATTTTTTGACGACCTCTGTGGTTCGGTGGTACTGCGTATGGACTGCCACGCAGAGGTCGCTATTTCGATTCCCGCTCAGTGCAAATATTTGTGTGCATGAAAATGTCTAATTGCATTGGTCTGGATGTTTCTAATATGTATATATTTACAAAAAAAGTATTTAAGTATGTAAATCCACATTCTAGCACTCAAAACACAAGCTATATAAATATGCTTACTTTGGCTACAAAGTGACAGTATAATAATGGTAACTATGATGAACGCTTTAAAGCCGCAGCATAGGTAACGAGATAATACCTCAGGCGAGACATGAACGGGAAACGTCACTGCCTTGATCGTTTGGCCCCATGAGCGCCATGTTCTTATCACGTGCGTGGCTCACTGAAATATGCTCTTTCATAACGTTTTGTATGAAAGATATTTCCAAAATTTCCCGTCCAGGTACGTCCGTATGCCACGGCCTTTACTCGCTTATCTTTACTATTATATAAAGTGGAAGAGTTTGTTTGTTTGAACGCGATAATCTTCTACTATAAGTCGTCGGTTTAAAAAATTCTTTTTGCGTATGATATCCCAGTTCTCGAGGAAGGTTATAGGCTATGTAACATTACGCTACTAGCAACGAGAGCAGAGCAGTAAGCAAAGACGAGGGTAAAACCGCACCGCGGAAAGCTAGTAAATAATATTTTCTTTTTAAGTAGCGCTTTCAGTCTATATTCATACAAATAAACGTTTTATTAGAAAATTTATAAAACCACGGCGACTAAGCGTGTGGGGCGGCGACTTATTATTACGGATAGACAATGCAGACTGCCGGTGGTTTTTGGCCGCCGTTTCTCTAACCAGAATGTAGCTACCACTCATTGCACTTCCTATATTCCTTTCATTACTTTGTTTAATGTACTGCATAAATTGTATAACTCATTTTCTCTCTTAGATTTAATATGGTAGTAGTTTTATTTAAATAAGAACTGAAAATATCATCCTCCGTATTCACTAAAAAAATAAGCAGAGATTGTATTGCATGACATATCGTCAACCACGTTTCGAGTCAGTTTAAAAAAAAAACTACATTTTGTCATTTTAACAGTAATTATTATTTACAACATAACCACCCAATAGGTAGGTCTCTATGTAATTGTATTGATTACAGTCGTTATATTCGTCAACTGCATAATATAACAGCCAATGACGTAACCATTTAACACAATGAACGACTCATAGATCATTCAGCGCTCATAATTAATTATCTGGATACAAAATAACTTTTCATTACAGTGCTCGTTAATGCAACTACTGTAACCGGTATGAATATTAGAATTAGATCCGTAATCTAATTTTCATCATCATTGATCAAAACGTTGATATGAAAACATCAATATTAATATTAATTGTTACTACATTAAACAATACTCATATAAGGTTTTAAAATAAAAAGAAATATCGTAAGCCATAATAAACCATGCCTTGTTCTCTCGTGGATCTTGTAAAGAGCGGCTAAGACAAGAATTTATCAAAAAAAATCAAATAAAAGGATTATGGTAAAAATCGCTTTATTGATCAAGCCAACTCGCGACGGGTTAACGATCATGGAAAGACGGCCTATGGAAATTTAAGACCATCTCAATTTTACGCTGCATTCAATTTTGTAGAATAAAAAGAAAACATTTTTCTCAACCATACAATCATTTCAATTTACGGCTCTGTAAGCGTAGACTATACTTAACACAAACACAATTATTTATTTAAATAGTGACTGTTCTAAGTCAAAAACTTAGTATTACTACAGCAAGCTATCTATTTCATTCACCGCTGTACTAAAGCTATGATCATTAGTATGAGTTCCGAATACAGACGGACACAGTTCCAGGCCTACAGCGTTAGTGAATCTCAGTATCACTTTGACAAGATTAACGCATGATTAATTCGAAGAGAGCTCGTTTACCTAAGATGGTGATAGGTATATACAGACTGTTGTGTTTAATATTGACATTATACTTCAGTGCCTTGTTCCTATGCACACTTGTTCTGGAAAACGCAATAAACTAAATGATCGGAGTGTGAAAAAGTACTATCAAAAACATGCTTGTTATGACTACATAGCTGTCTCGTTGCCACAACATTGTTATATAGGTATAGTTTCGATTTCCACAATAGTCAAACTATTGATGACATATTTATTCCAGATCTGGATGTGCTTTGTCTCATAAGTGTGTAGTTTAAATATCCACCGTGTGTTGTTCCATGGTATGAGAATAACTTAAACAAAATAGTCAAACAATTACTTAAATAATATAACGAAACAATATTAAGGATTGAGTACCGAAAATAATATCACATAGTTAGAAGACGGTCAGGTAGCTGGAAACATTAAAAAAACGTCTGTGAATATGCATATAACCTCCTTGTAGGGTCATAACGGTGAATCCACAACATAAATGATGGAGGGCTTTACTTGTCTCGAGAGGCTTGGACGTGACCCCGTGATAAATTGTCTGCACCATTTGCTGCGTCAGCAGTACTTGTCACTTGTACCTCGTTTAATTGTTGTGCACGATCAATGTATATATACAATGCTATAGTTAGACTTAATTGTTCATATACATATGACAAAAATAATGACAAAAGGAAAACATCGTAAGGAAATCTGAATTCAAAAGTCTGTAATTGCCAATTCGCTTTGAGCAAGCGTGGTAATTAATGCTCATGCCTTCTCTATATGAGAAGAGACCTTTGCCCTACAGTGGGACACTAAACATGCTGGTGTTATTATTATTAAATAAATAATAAATTGTATCTTTGTAATATTATGGATGTGGTAGTAATTAAACTACTTCAAGTCAAGGACAAGGTCAATTAATGAAATAAGTTGGGTTCCAATTAAACAAATGAGTTTGATATATAAGTGGTGGCGGGCTACCAATTGATGTAGATGACGAACGGCCAGGGAACGGCCGGGTGGCGAAAATTGGTCGTAGACGTCTTTCAGCTGATACGCTGTGCCTCGTAGCGTGATGTTATATAGACCTTCCTCAAGAATTAAGCTATCAAATACAAATAATTATTTAAATCGGGCTAGCAGTTTAGATGTTAGCGCGTTCAAAAAACGTATAAACTCTTTTGCTTTATTATATTACTAAAGATATCTGGAATGCTCTTATTGGTCTCCAAGGACATACAACGTTGTCTCTCATAACAAATTGTTCTACAAATATTTATTTTCTAATGCCATTGCATTTATTTTGTTAGTTTGTGTACTTTGTTTCCTTTGAGCGGAGACTGTTTGATGGTATATTATACTGACACAATTAAGTTTCTGTTGTTTTTAAAGAAATAACATGTTTGTTTACGTTGTATGAGCTTATAAATGTCTCCACTATTTGTATCTTTGTCTAAGGCAGGGCTGTTTGTAATAAGCTACTACCAAACGTGTAATCTTTTGTTCTGTATTTTTTTATTAATTTAATGATTTATTTTAATTGAATAGCAATTCTACTGTATAATATATTTGCGTGCTGTGGTCGACATTAATTGAGTATTTTGTTTCAAACCAAAATAATTCAAATAAGCAATTAGTAATTTGAACCACAAATTTTTAGCAATAAAATTAGTCTATGTTTGGTAATCCCTAATCCTACATCCTTCGGCGGCAATTATAACGATGATTCTGAACGTGAAAACAAAAACGTGAGTTTGCCACTATTTAAAATGTATTGTACAAAAATGTTTATCCATTTTACTATCTGTCTTTCTATTTGTTTTTCTACATTAAATATTTATTTCTCAAGGATTTCTCGCAGGATAACACTTTATACAATGAATGCTTGAGCTACATGTTTTATTTGTCCCAAAAGGTTTGCAATAGTGGCGTTGTCTTCCTCGTGATAAATTGCGACGGCTTATTCTATAAACAGGAAGGAGATATTTTCTTTGCATTTTATATAATGATTACTAAAAAAACATATTATTGTAAATACGAAATTTTTGGATTATATCTTTTTCGTTTTCGTATTTACAGATATTGACCAACAACTTCATGGGTGTGCGGGCAATTTATGAATGAGAATGGCTGACGATCGGCCAAGTTGGCTAAGCTTGGAGAAGTCTATTTCGAGCAATGGACTATAAGCTGAAATAATTAAGTTGATGATATACTTATATTGTTCTGCTCCATAATGTACGTTGCTAATTTAATGTTGAATTTGACATTAAGATTCGCATTACTTAAACAAGTATTTAGGGCAAATACCTGTAAAGTGGCAAACAAATATGCTTCTCTTGATGGAAAACAATTACGGTAAGTAAATGCTTGTAACCCCTAACGGTATTAGAGTTATTCACGCGTTGCCGATTAATTGTAATTTTGTAAAAAAAATTACAAAGATTTCACTTTTGTTATTTAATATACCTTTAGATTTCCTTGTGTTTATCTCACATGTGACAGCGTAAAATATTATTATGGACAACAGCGCTTCTATACACTGAGAACTAGCAAATCCTTTTATGCCACAACATAATAAGTTTGATGATTTCGTCTCTATTAAATCTTACATGCAAGAGTGAGAATGAATTTATTAAAAAAAACTTGTCGTATAAATTCAATTAAACGCCTACGCGTACAAACTTCAATGATCAAACAATACGCAGAGCTTATTATAACTAGTAAAAGATTGGATTCTTGTCACAAATAGATACTATATTGGTCAAGTTATACTCGGTATTGTCATGTACTATATTCATAACAAGAGTCTTAACCCTTAACTCACCCCACAACAATCTATATACCTAATGCCTCTTTATGCAGAGATTTCCATAACAGTATCAGGGCTAACCCTCCAGCAACCTCCAACTGTTTATCGGTCCCATGGCACCCACAATACTCACATTGAGCAGCAATAGGTATGATACATTTGAAACAAAACACATTAATATACCTTCTGTTTGTTTTTGTTATTCCATTTTTGGTGGTGAGTTTATGGGTTTATGAATAATGTAAAGTAAATATCAAATGTTCTTAGGTATTAGCGTAAACTCACGAATCTAATTTAGTTTAAAACATATTCCAAAATACTGTCATCACCTGTTTTTTTTCTTATGCTGAAGTATAAAGCACCAATATTTCGCCAGCTATTTCGAATCGTATGTAAAAGGGGGCAAGCCATATATCAGGCACAATTCCAGACTTCGTATTTGTCGACAGTAAACTTAATATCCCTTTACACAATCAGGAATGGATGTCCAGACTCCGGACAAATACTGTTAATGTCTCGACAGAAAACTCAAGTTTACTTTATGCCTTCAGGAACCCAGAGATTTTGACAGTGTAAATTATACTACACGTAGTGTAAATTATTGACTAATGTGTGTTCCAGCTACTTAAAGCCAGGCAATTTAACCGAGGCAAAGCTACGGGGATTAACATCATCATTGAATATGGTCACGATCAGTCCCAAGTGTTTACGGAGCGCGCTGATTGGTCGACAGCTATCGTGTTGATTGTTCTCGCATTTACGTACCAATGGGATGCGATATTGGTCATTGTGTGGGCCTATTTTGTGATGCTCGATATATGGTACAATATAGGTTATACTAGACTTTTCAGGCAAACTGTAGCAGGCTGGTTGGTGGAAAAATGTTCACTACAGAAGAATGCAGTTAGAGTACTAAGTATAGCTATGCTAATCCATACTTTCATACTAATATTATAAATGCGAAATTACTCTGTCTGTAACGCTTTCACGCCTAATCCACTAAACCAGTTTTGATGATATTTGGTATAGAGATAGAATAGCATACCTTGGGGAATAATATAGGCTATCTTTTATTGAGGATAAAAGCATCTTTTTTTGAAATAGGATAAAATTTATCTGGAAAATGCGATATAACCGACATTCACGCAACAGCTTTTAGGATTACCCTTAATTCTTAATTAATACCTTGCATTTATAATACGTTTTGTGTTAAATCTCAAAGTGAAATGTTTAGTAATTCCTAGCCGTGAATACTTTTGTAAAAGTGCCGTCAAGTATATTGGCAACAGAAGCAAGGACTTCAGTGATTTCTTACAATAATATAGCAATAAGGGCAGCGTGTAAGCATGGTCAGATTTCTTCATTGAAGCCAAAAATTCATCTATTATTTAGCAATTCGTACTACATAACTACTCTATAAATTCCAACAAATATTTTTATTTAACTTAAATTTTGAATTAACAAGGAACTGCAAACAAAAGATTAACTTTTTAAACTCAACTTATATCTAAATCACAGTAGCTTACGTACCAAACATTACAGAGTAGTTAAATAAATTAGAGAAACATCAAAATTTGTAGTGTGTACAGAGTAGAGCGGAGGACAGAGTGACGCTCGGCGCGTCGTCGAGTGACGGTGACGGTGACCATAGATTAATCAACAGATTAGTTAATTCGTAAAAGAATGACCGTCTAATAAAGAGTAACCACTTTTTACGTACGAGTAAACTGCATTTTACTAAATAATATTTTTGTTGTGATTATAAGGCAGCAGATCCCTGCTAGTTTCGAATATTGATTGAAGATTGACCAAGAATCTCATAGAATATTAATATATTCGTATTATTTTTGTTATCGTTTGGTGAGAGGGCCGAAATCGAATTGTTTTTTTCGCTCTCTCCCTCATTCCTTTGTCCTTTGCGGTCAGTACCACCTTGTTGTATTTTCTTAGCATTGTTTTGGCAATATTTAGACAACACAGCCATTTTCATAGGCTACGGTAAACAGTTATTTACCATTATGAACCAATCCCCTGCGAGGAAGAACTTAATCGTGAGTAAATTAGAAAGCGGACTTTTAAAAAAAATCGTAATAAACAAAACATGCAACTTTTTAATTTTAATTAAAAACATAAAAACACTTGCAAATAATTCTCACTAACGCCTCTGCTCAGTCGATAAGCCCACATTTTATAAATAGTCGATTGATCGTTCGACTGGAAAGTAACCCGACACGCTTGGAAAAAAGGTCAGGATAAAAGAGTCATTCACTGTTCATACGACCGCGTTCACTTTAGACGTTGATATTTTTATATTGTATTTTTTTCACATAATTGTACACGCAGTCGACTGTCACATGAAATTCAAATTGCGAATAATATAGATATGAATTTCTAAAATATATAATATATAATAGTGTCATTTTGTTCAGCCTTATGTGAAATTGCTGAGACCTTACATTATGTTCTTTTTTGTGTATTAAAATTTATTTTGTTATATTATATTATGAGCATCCACACAAAGATAAATATGATTAAATATTTTTATACTCGTATAGTTTTGAGTTTTTTTTTACTATTTTTCTTTGTTTTAAAACACATAGAAATTAGATGTTTCATTTGGTAAGACAGTTAGAAGAAATTATCTTCTTCTTTTCGTGTCGACAGCAAATCATTAAAAAAAGCAACAAACTAATAGTTCTTCTACTAGTTAGCCTATAAAGATTTGTCTCCCTCACTTTTCTTAAACAAATATTGTATATTTGTTATACATTTTACTTTAAATTTTAATTTATTTAATGTCACCGGCGAAACAACACACACACACACACACACACACACACACACACTCACACTCACAGTCCCACATTAATTGTCTTATTGTTATAATTACTTAAGTCTTGTATTTGTACTTTGATTTCATTAGTCCTAAGGAAACCGTATTGTTGATAGCCGCGATACAGGCTTTGCCTAGTGCGGTTGTCATTGTAAATTATTACTGTAAACACTGGAATGCCTAATAAAGATTATTATTATTATTATTATTATTATTATTATTAAAGAAAGTAACATTAACACTAGCACTCTTCTCACTCTTCTATCTCTGGCTCTTCTGACTCATTTGTGCTATATTATTACTTACTTCTGTACAGTCCAAAATATACTTGAAGACTAAACGTACTTTGGGAACAAGACACATTTATTACAAGGTTTCGGTCACTCAGCCTTGTACATAAGAAGCTTCCGTAACCACAAGGCCACTCTATCTTATACCCCTTTTATTTATTCAGGATATTATTCAATTAGTTTTATGACCTCTCTGTTAGTCACTCTACTCTATGGCCATTCGCTTCCCAAGTCACGCACTGCCCAGCTCAAAGGGCGCGTGAAAAATATAACCGCATGACAGATAAACAGGCCCCTTGATTTGTTTCTACTGCCAACGTGACAAATAACAAGATTGATGTTAGCTTTGATGTTAAATGTTATAAAAAAAATCTTTTCCTTACATTTACGAAAATGGATTTGTATGGAGGTGTTTGTGTTATTTATTTCTCGTGAATGTATGTTATAAATCGACGTTTATTTCTTAGCTTGGTCTGTTAAACAAATAGCTCTGTGATGTGAACTGCGAACAGAGAAACCGTAAAGTGAAAAGAGTGTTATAAAAAAAATTGAATTAATTCTACCAGGTGCTGTAATAAGAAAAGATGAGAAAAATAACGTTTATTTTTTACATAGGTAGTGTGGTATTTGGTCTAGGATATCGAACCATCCTATCTCTAAGTCATAAGTGACCCATGATTGCCTCTGTTGTCCGGTGGTACTCTGTAGGAACCGCCACGCAGAAGTCATGGATTCGATTCCCGCTCAGTGCAAATATTGTGTGCATGAGCTTCGTGAGGAAACCTGAACTCAAAACCCTTGAGCAAGCGTGGTGAATAATGCTCAAGCCTTCTCAGTAAGAGAAGAGGCCTTTGCCCTGCAGTGGGACAGTAAACAGGCTGGTATTATAATACATGCATGTAAAATTATATTTATAAATATTAAAAAGATGAATAAAGAATGGCTCGCTAAACATTTTAATATACTGCAAGAAAATTATTCATGATTGGAAAACATGTCTCCCGCTAAGAAACATAAAACTTTAAACATAAACGTAACTATGTTGCAAAAAAGTAATTTCCGTTTTATTTACAAGTAAATAAAAGTTACATTGTACGAAACCTTTTACAATTTGCATTTTAATAAGTGTTTATGTAAAATAAGGGTAAAGGAGTGAAAATACTTTTGTTTTTTGAATTTTACTTAAAACTTTTCGGTGACATAATGGAAATGTGTTGGACGTACATGCGACATAGTTAACGCGAATTTAATTGCCATCCTTATAAAATAGTTCATCTTTACTTTTGTTTGGATGTATGTAAATTTAATGTGTTAAAAACGTTATTAAGTTCAATAATCTTTATATTTTGTTTTTAAGATGTTGGTAAATTTAATTTGTCTTTTAAGTTCAATAATATTGTTTGAAATAACATCAGATATATTCGAGGCTTGTCATATAATTAACTATTATTATTCTATGTCGTAGTTCTTTCCTTTTTCTGACCTTTGATCAATGTCATTTAGTTGACCGCTTTGTTACTTGTTGATGGGCTTATTCTTTCCACATACGACTTATGACGTTATCTACTGGCGCCGTGGCGGCACGAAACAATGGATCTGTTTTCTATGTGAGTCTTCAATGTTAATAACATTTTATATTTGTTTAGAAATATGTACCTACCTATATTCGCGAACATACGTTTTTAATTAGCAATTTCTCAAAAATAACACTATACTTTTATTTTTATAGCTGTATTGTGTTCAAATAAACGTTCAATAGAACATTTAACACTGGATTACTGATGCAATCAAGTTCAGTAATAATAATATCAAAACCACCGCTTTCATACGCGTGAAATGTAAAAAAAAACGTATAAAAAATAAAAAGTAAAATTGCCTTCAGCATAATAGCATCATTAAGTAAAGTGACGTTAGCACCAAGCTCGTTACGGGGCTTCAAAGAATATTAAGGGATATGAAGTTAGCTCCGAGTTATATGTTACATGTCAGCGACTGATTTGAAAATGGAATTAGATGAAACGTACTGGCTTTAAAATAGATATTTTATCAAAAATATATTATTATATATATTTTATTTCCATTTTATTTTTCAAATAAAGGTAAACAAAATTAAAGTTAATATTAAAATGTCTAGAAATATATTGAAAAATCATTTTCTACACAACATTTTTCATTAATATCTTCACAGAGATAATGCTTCTTTATAACTAGAATGTGATTCTAAGTTCTAATCATTGATATCATTATATCAATGATTCGATTAAGTAATAATAAGACTTTTAGGTTATGCCGCTAAAGAGAAATGAGCACCATGGTCTTTTCTAAAAAAAAAGGTGGATTTTAACTTCATTTTCGAAAAAAAAAAACCGTAGTGATTTATTTCTACTTGAAAGTTATTGCCTAAAATGTTATATCAGACACTTTAAATGTCAGTCACACCACCCACTAACAAAAATTATATCTTTAATATAACGATCGCGTCGATCGCAATCAGTCAACCTAAAAATAGCGGAGTAACGCCCTAATAGTTGGCGGTGCAAAAACTTAGGCGAATTTGACGTTTAAGGATCTCGGATTGAATAGTTGGTAGTGTGAGATGATATTCCGAAACACACAGATACCAGTCTCTCACGAGTAACAAGTAATAATAATAATATTCTTCCACATTCACACAGCGCCATCTAGCCCCAAATTAGGAAATTTTATTTGCTTGTGTTAAGGGTACTAAACAACTGATATACTACATAATTACATTTCTTTTGTAAATTCATACATATTATAAGATAAATTACATCCAGACACAGGAGAAACAATCATGCTCATCACACAAAGATTTGTACTGGGTGGGAATCGAACCCACGACCTCCGGTTTAGCAGTTAGAGTCACTAACCACTAAGCCAACAGTTCAGTCTTGTACTAAATGAGAAAGTTATTTTGTCGTATTTTAATCCTAATAAAGTACTTATTAGTATTTATAGAACATTTATGACCAAACTTTAAATATTTTAAACATCAGAAGGCAGACTTACAAGCTCACTTAGTTAACTTGAGAGAAAGCTAAGTTACTATATGTACAGTACACGCATTATGTAAATAAATGTATTAATAATATACGTACATACTCAATTATGCAGAACCGCGTCGGCAAATGTTATTATACCAAATTACACGCGAACATTTCACGATGTCAAACAATAGACGGCAAACAACAAAAACATACGAGGACATTCTTGAACCGTGAACAATTTATTTATACAAGATGTTTTTTTTAATTTCTAAACTTATCCCCCTTATTTATAAAAGTCCTAAAAGCCTCTATAGTTAAAATGAGTTTTGTCTCTTTCTTACTAGTACAAATGTCAAGGTGACAGATAAAGACATACTAAATACAAACCTATTTTAGCTATTAAAAGCATAAAAGATATTTACGAATAAGGGGATTTGTATTTATTGTATTGATATCGATAAAATTAATATGTTTTTAACATTTACCGCAGTAAATTTATGATAACCATTTTTTCACATTGTAACTTTGTGTTTTAAACATATTTGAAACTATCGCAACACTGCAAAGTCCGAAAATCTGAGTGCTGGTTTCTGTCAATCAGTTTAGCTAAAAGACGTTCACTGCTTGGTCATTTGGAATGGTGGCCACCAGTTTGTATATCCCCCCGTTGTTAACAGGAGAACAAATGGAAATTTTTTTCCCATCTGTCACCCTAGAGGGACAAACCAGAGGGTCACATGTGAATAATCCTATTTTAGTTGGCTAACATAATCAAAAGGACTGAGTTCATATTCAAATATGATATTGGTTAATTAATTTTCCCCCTTTACATGTTATAGTTTGACCGCCATCATTCACTTAACTAGTTGCGCTATTGACCGATATACGACCTCTAGGTTATATATAATTCGCTACTAGACGGTACTCGACCTCTCAACAGCTCTAATACTGGTCTGACCTTATATTATCGGTGTGAAAGTGGCTATATGTAAAATACTGACAATATTTTTCAACCGGCTAGTTTCAAATCATTATCTGGTAAAATTGGGAATTAGATAAAGATATTGGTAGATTGCAATGTTTTTGCTAATTAAATGAAGTCATTAAAAATTTACCATTCTTTTCGAGTTGAAGAAATACATAGGTGCATGTCTACATTTATCCAATTAAAATGATAAAATGCTTGTTTTCAACGACGTAATGCAATAAATTAATTATCTACGTTAAGAAGTAATAACCGGATTGAGGAAATAAAACTTATAAAAGTGCTCCAATGGTTAGTGCAAGTAATAATGATAACCTATCTCTAGATCTAGATATTTATTAGAGCCTATTTTCAACTTTGTAATGTTAATTTACAGTAAAATATTGATTCACTAGACTAGTAAGCAGTAGTCCTAAATTTAAAGCAGCTTACACAATTTGCATCGTATGAGCCTTATTTTTTACCGTAGATACTCTTGTATTACATTTTTTTATGCGTACCTACAAGCATCTTTGTGTGCGAAGACTTTTCAAGAACTCTTTTTACGCACCCTACGCTTATACATAGGTACGTAGCTGTATATTATTGTGTAGTTCAAACGGTTTGGTCACGCTAAGGTCGATCGGAACGTGTAGATTGTGATTTTCGCACTAGTGGAATAAAACTGTTTATTACGTCCAAATTTATCAATAATGGAGAGTGCTAACATTGCTTTTGTTAGCCGATTAAATAATTATATTTCTAGTTCAATGTTTTGCTTAATATTATTTTTATATATGCGTAAATTTATTGGTTTTAAAAGCTATCGGCGGATTCAAACGACTTCTGTAAAACTTGCAACACTCATAACAAGTGATGACCCTTACCAAAATTATGAAGAAGGCTTACCGCAGATTTTATTCTTTAACTAAGTTATTTGTGTGTCTACAGTAGGTAATATTTAGCTCTTCATGATACTTTATTACTAGATTACGCTTTGAGTATTATCATGGTACTAATTTGTTTATAATATTTTTGTCGTCACATTAATTTTAAGAGGACCTTGTAATAAGATTATGATTGTGTGGCAAACATGTGAAGTCTTATTTTTCAGTATTATCGGTCATTGTAAATCTAAAAAATAAATAATTTATTTTCTTATTAAATAAAAAGCAGACACTCAACAAATTATCACTCGTATGTTTTCCACACAATCGCACTAATGTAAGATTTGGAACTGTCGTCGGTGTACAAGGAGCATTTTAGCTAAATTATTGTTATTGTATCATAGTGCAGAATGTACACATTTGTAGGGATTCAGGGGCGCTCGCGAGATGATGCCGGCTTTAGAATTTGAGCTGTGTTCTGTTACTGCATATTCAAGTTTATGTTTTAAAATTTTGTTGTTCGTTACACAATTGTGTTTTACATTATAAGAGATTGCATTCAGTTTTTCGCTCGCTACGTTTACTTTAGTAAATAGAACTGTACTAAAACCTGGGTAATCATGTCTCTGTATTGCATTTGTTTATATAGCGTAATAGATAAAGTAATCGCCTCGTCGCTAAAGCAAGTGTTGAATAATTATGTTGATGAATATTTTTGTAAACCATAGATACTTATGGACTGATTGAGATACTTACTATTGCATTCTTTTTATGTTTAATAAAGCATTTATTGACGTTCTAATAATAGGTTAGAAAGGCAATTATGTCGTAACACATGTCAATGTGTCCACATACAGAAAATTGGGACATTAAATATAGAGAGAATATTAAGAATGTCACGCCTACAGTAATTACAGCGGACTATTCCGATATTATGTGGTCATAATGTTTCATTTGATGGCTTTTATGGTAAAGTTATTGCCTATTATTTTCACAAGAAGCTGGTTAAATACATTAATGAAAGAACCATTAACTTTAATAACATAAAGTAATCTTGGTAAGTAGTAAGCAGGCAAACGATAGAGTTAAACCATATGAGAATCTTAACACATGATTGAAAGTACTGTCCTGTGACAAGACTATTTTAAGAGTAAGTTTTTTAAGATATTGAATCTGCCTGAAAAGTTGCCTGTATAAAAATAATAATAAAATACTCTAAATGCCTCTATTAAAGAGACATTTCAGACTGCTTCGATGACGTTATAGGATTTTTTCTTTATTGCTGACAATGGCAGATGAGAAAACAGCCAACGTGACAGTAAGTGGAAACTTTCGCTCATGGGCGACTAAGAATCAATTCACAGAATCCCTGGCATTTTGTAGCAATGCCAGGGATTCTGTGTAGCCGCTGCCTATAATGAAGGGAGTGGAATAGGTGAAGGGATTGAAGGAGGTGAGGGAAAAGGAAATGGAGAAAATTAGACCGCCGGCGCTCTCGAACGTGAATGTTGTGGTTCCCATTTCTACACGAGAACAGTAGTTTTTGTATAATGCCCCGCTATAGAGGATTTTAGACTTTTGTGAGAGTTACCTCTCTTCCTAACTATTTATCCCACATGGTAGTGGGGTCAGCCTTCTTAACGTTTTTCTTCCACTTCGCCCTATCCACGACATCGACATCTTCGGAAACGTTGCATTCCCATATGTCTCTCAGCAAAACATTTGTTCAGGTTGTTTTTGGACTTCCCCTAGATCTTTTGCCGTAGATTGACAATTGAAATTTTTCAATAATTAAAATTGAAAAGCAAAATTGACTGGTCTGTTGGTCTAGTGGTTAGTGACCCTGACTACTAAGCCGGAGGTTGTGGGTTCGATCCCCACCCAGGACAAATCTTTGTGTGATGAGCATGATTGTTTGTTCTGTGTCTGGGTGTAATTTATCTATAATATGTAGGTATTTTCCAAAAAAAAAATGTATATATGTAGTATATCAGTTGTTTAGTACCCATAACACAAGCAAATATAATTGCTTAATTTGGGGCTAGATGGCGCTGTTTGAATGTGGTAGAATATTATTATTATTATTATTATAAAATAAATTTGTCCAGCAGAATGAACGTAATAATTTACATTTCAACAAATAATAACTGTACAGAACTTCAAACTTAGCATTACATTTTTAAATAATATAAAGCCAAATCTCCGTTTTCTTGTCTGTTTCTGTATTAACTTTTTTTTAAACCATGCAACGGAATTTCATACGGCTGTTAATAGTTCAGAGAATTACTTGCGGAAGGTTTATAAGTATAATAAATAATACATTTTGTATAATTCAACTTTATGAGAAATCAACATTATAACGATTCAACTTTTCGTGAATTCAACATGAGAATAAGTCATTTTCGAAATCCAAAATTATGAGAATTCAACATTATGTTCCGGAAGGATTTTATACTATAGTGCAGACAAGCTGACGCACAGAGTTAAACAAGATTTGTAGTTACCTGTGTTTTAAGAACTCATTAGTATTTGTGCAACGCCGGTTGTTGCTAGCTTATGTATAAAACATTTGCGGTTCACGCGATAATTCCTAGACTTTGATTTACACGAAACGTAGTGCAACACAATCCTTACTGTTGCTACAATTTATTGCTCAAGTTTGTACGAGTTATTTGTTTTGTTGCATGAAGTTATAGTAGCGTTGGCGAACGAGACAAATCAGTTTTGTTTCGATCCTTTTGCTAGTCCAGCAAGGAATTTACTAAATGATTCTTGTACAGAGTAGTTAGATTTTTGATAAACACTTTGTCATGTTTTCTTTGACGGTTCGTCTAATATAAATTAAAACTTAATAATTTTAGAAGAAATTCGTATAGGTCGTCGGTCATATTCGTGACAGGTGGAATAAAAACTCTTACAAAGTCGCATCCGAGAAATGTATTAAGGAATATCGACCGTCCTGCGGCAAGATGGGCGGCTTACTAAAAAGTAAGGAACGTACTTACTATTAGGTACGTTTATGTACCAGAAAACTTTGCGGTGCCTCGAGTTACGTTAATCAGTTTAAGATTTAACTACACATCATATCCAACAACTATGATTTTTATTATAATAAAGTTAGCTGCAACACTTTACAAACATATAATTTACAAACACAACTTTTAGACCTGACCTGTATGTGGGTCAAACAAATATTTGTTCCCTGTGGATAGCTCACTACGGTCTAGGAAAGAAAGAAATAAAACAAAAAGCAAAATATTTTTTTTTTTTTTATATAAATAGCCTACCAAAGTGACTCCACCCTGCCTGATGGTAAGCAGTCAGTGGAATCCAGAAATGGTGGCCACCATACCAAAAGCTATCGTCTTAAACTGCTGGTATGGTGGCCTCCACTATGGCGGCTGGGAATGGGGTTAGAGGAAGGGAATGAGGGAGGTGAGGAAAGAGGAAAGGGGGAAAATTGAGAAAATAATACCTTTTCAATTTTTACTTACCTACATCCAAAGCGATCGAACCATTGGACTGTACTATTTGATCGTTTACAATCAACATTTGTCTCAATTATATACGTACAGTTGGTACGTGCTGAACACGAATACAAAATTCCTTTGATGTGTACAGTAATAGAAAATCCAATAGAATTCAACTCTATTGGGAATAAATTGCCACTGAATCATACGAGCGATCTAAATCAAAAAATATTTGATCAAACAACCGTGTTTGAGTTCGCAGACGAAAATGATTAATCGATATCGATTGCCATTTGTAATTGAAATCATAGTGTTTACTGAGTTTTTCATTACAGAGACTGATTATAATTCCATAAATTCCAGCACACATCACAGATATTATATCTGTGATGTGTGCTGGAATTTTATTTATTTTTATTTTTCTTTTAACGCTAATAACCAGTGGTTATTCTAAAGCTAAAATCATACTAATTATTTATTTAAATCATAATGCATCATGCTTACGAACGTGATAAAATATCTTACATTTTGACATCATCAACTGTATTTATTTTTACAAATAACAATTCTTGTACTTACGTTAGAAGAGAGTCGATAGCGTTTTAGAAACATAACAAGTGGTTACGGTAACTCGTGAACATAGCTATGTTTCCTAAGAACAATAATAATGATCAATAAGACGCGGGATTTATTACACGGGTCTATGAAGATATATTAAGCTTACTGAATTGTCATTTGCAACTTTTTCTACTACTACTAAACGACTTCAAGTTTTAAAGTTCATCGAGACAAAACAAAAGCCTGGAATTTGGCAAAATATGTCGCTAATAATATACTATAGTTTACTATTGCTCCACCAGATGGGTAAACTAGCTGTGCATAAGTATGTAGTTGGTCTATGAGGAAGACCTGTATATACCAAGTAGATATACGATACAACATCAATAAAAAGTCTTGTGTCTACTTTCTTGAAAACTATACTTGCACCAGTTTTTATGACAGCGTTGGTGATTTGTTTTCCTTAAGGAAAAACTTTCAAAGTCTGTTCTTGAGTCTCTAGGGAAAATGTGTAAATGAAATTTCGCCAAGCTAAAAAGGAAAAATCTCAATAGCTGTTACTGCTAAGGCAATTGTGATAAAATCTTGAGTCAGGACATAATGTAGAATAAAATTAATTTTACTGATTATTCCAATTTTGTTAAGCAATTTTCGTTTTCCCTTTTCGTAGATTGTGCTGATAACTGATCTCATATTTGTGTTTTAAATTTTTGTGGAATTGAAACAAAACTTTAGAATGTTTGAATGTTTTCAATTCAATCTACGAATTTGTTTAACATGCCCTGTCATGTTATAATACCTATTTGGTTCTGTATTGAACAGCCAAGAACGTCTATTGGTTTAGATAATGATGATGATTGAAAATACTAATACCGGTACGCAGGGTTCTTCTGGCTTTTTTTTTATTGCCTACAGTGGCAGACGAGCCAACAGGGAGAAATGAACGCTGAAAACGAACCGTGCTAGACGAGATCGTGTCCAGGTAGTATGGATGAACTTTGCTGCGATGTCGAGTGGTGCGATGATAGAAAGGAGACGATGGCAGCAAGTCAAACAGTTCCTCAGAGCACTCCTCGTTAAACATACGATAGGGCACGTATAGAGAGCCAAAGTCCCTCCGCTGCTCCAGTGACTCCAATTTGTCTGTGAGATTGGGATCGTCGACGATTCGAACAGCTCGCCGTTGAAGGGAGTCAAGTGGGTCGAGCTGGTATTTGGGGGCTCCTGCCCACAGGTGAGAACAGTACTCCACGTGCGGTCGGACTTGTGCTTTGTATAGCACAAGCCGTTGAGATGACGTAAAGTACCGTCTGGCTCTGTTCAGGACGCCCAGCTTTTTGCTCGCCAGTTTGGCTTTGTCTTCCAAATGACTCCCAAATTGGACCTTGCTGGATATTTGAACGCCGAGGATCCCAATGTCATCGGAGATACGGAGAGAAACTCCTTGGAACTGAGGCGCTATAAAAAAAGGGTCCTTCTTCGCAGTGAACGCGCATACTTGTGTCTTTTTGACTGAAGATTGAAGAATTTTTAGAGGCACCACGGCTTATGAATAGTAAAAACGAAAAATGAAGTACAGTTAATTAAAATGCTCTGTTAAATTGCAACGCAGGTACATAACGTGAAAACCGTGACTTCATTTAATTCACTAAACCTTATCATTTAATCTCTTGTTTTTACCGCACTCAAAGTTACAATTTCTATCTTAGTGAATTATATGTCGCTTGCAACCAGCGCTAACATATTAAGTTAAAACGTTAAAGTAGTGCTAAGCGACAGACCATTAATCTCTCTGCACTAGGTAACGTATATTTGTATTTTTATATTTTTATATTACTTGAAAACAATATTATATTGCATAACGCCTTTTGATCTAACAGAGAAATTATATGTGTCAAATAGTCAGGTTTCGTCTGCTAAATATGATTTATGAGAGTTTTTCAATTAATATGTCAATGCATTAATTCAGCCCAGAAACCACCCAGACGACAAGTGTAACCATTTTTAATTATATTAATTTAATGTTTTTTTTAATAAGAAAGAAGAAAAGAAAGAAAAATATTTATTTTTGTACACCAAACAGAACACACTTAAATCAGTACAGAGATAAAACTAAAATTAATAGTTACTTATTTTTATTATTAAAAACTAAAATCAGAAAATAATTTAAAATAAAAATAATGCTCACTGGCAACACCACATCTCCCAGACTGACCCGAGAATAACAATACGAAATAACGCAGTTGCAGATATTTCACGAATAAAGTTTATCTATTAATTATGGTCTAATATCCGAGTCCTCTACATGGCACAAATATATGTGTGGTGTACAGATGATTAGCCGAACATAGAACTTTTGAAGACCGTAGAAGAAAAAAAAGTTAAGTCATAAAAGTAAAAGTTAATACTTCATTGATCAATCCGATTCATTCTATTGGAACCTGAAAGGATCTACTACAATATAGTTTTTACTGTTGTTGATCGGTAAACGATTAGCGATTAGCAACATACTCTATGTTGCTTAATGGCTCCTGGCCCATGGATGAGTGAGTGCATAGTGGTATTTGATCTGAGCGACTCTGTGCTTCGGAGGGCATGTTAAAAGTCAGTCCCGGTTGTTACCAAGTTGATAACAGTTGTTAGGTCAAGTCCCCTACGGGCGACCTGAACAAATCCTGACACTAGGTTGACCACTAACCACTTGATTTTTGATTTTTTTACTTATATTATACTTCTATATTTACTTTTAAACTTTTGCGTTGCATGATATAAATTTATAAACATACGGGAATTAACGCGATCATGCATTAGGTATTTACATACCTTATTTTGCTTGACGTTTTGACCAGGTTACACCGGCCGTAGTCACAAGCAGACTTGTGAAAATATACATTTTCATCGAAGTCGGTTCCAAGATATCGTATAAAATAGACGATAAGTTTCAAGAATTCTGGGAAATAATTGTTTGTAATATGAGAAATAAGCAAATTAGTTAATCTCACGGCAGGCTCTGAATCCGGTGTTAGTGAAACTTGACTTCGTAGTTAATGCGACGAAAGAAAACAATGATAACATTAAACATGTACATAGATTCGATGCCGAAGACGGACGATTTGATACTTTTTATTCCGAGAATCGGTCCGGTCCTTGAGTTACATTAATAAAATAATACCAATTTTTGCGCGGACAAAGCCGCAGGACGCAGCTAGTAATCAATAAAATTGAAATATCACTTAATATAAAATAGCTATAACTATCAAACCAAATGGTAGAGGCAACCACTAAGAATTTATTGGAAACGAAGAATTTACATAAATCCGTAAAGGGATATAATATGTTGGATAGTTACAAAACCATGTTTATGACAGGGCTGAAATAGCTGAGATTAATTTTGGGAAGAATCTCAAGACTGCAAAATATTAGCAAAATATATTAGGAATGCAGACATTGCAAATTTAAGGTTTTACCGAAAGTAATAAGAGTGAGAGTAAATAGATAATGTATACGATTTCATATTTTTAGAATTATGAAAATATCCACAAAGATATGCATCTAGAGTGCTTCAGTATTAGGTATTAATTACATTTTAGAGTTGGCTATTGGTGACATCATAAACTGGAACCATAAAAAAGTTATATAATGAGATGATTTTAATGAAACTGCCTCCGTGGCGCAGTAGGAGTGCAAGCAACTGCTGTGTACGAAGTTGTAGGTTCGATCCCCACACAGAACAATACTTTGTGTGATCCTTAAATATTTGTGCCGAGTCTGGATGTACTTTGTGTCTGTTAATAAAATTGTATGTTAGTTAGGTCCACCGCGACACAGTACTTGTTCTCTAGAGCGGGCGTTGTCTTTTAAAAATGTCAAATTGTCTTTACTTTTGCAGTAATGAGAATTATCAAAACGCTATCCTTTCAGCTTTAATCTAACAATGTTTGGTTCTGGTTTCGTGCCGTGTTTCAAGTATAAAGCCGATCTATTAACGACTTATATTCTTAAGATCTTACCCACTCCCTAGTAACCACTAGCTTCTATCATCAAAACTTAATTTTTCTTTTTTTTTTTAAATTTCTTTATTATATATATTTTACATTTTATTTTTCTTATTTCTAAGCACGAAAACTACTGAAGCTTATCTGTGCTAGATGAGTCGCTATTAACTATATATTTATATAATATAATACATGCACGTAAGGTAGTATCAGATCTGTTGACATCCAAACTGGTTTTTTAGATAAAAGGATTTTAACTTATTTTTATACCTTAGTGAATTTTCATACAATGTTTGTAGTTCTGGAGTTAGTTCATTTACGAATATTGGTATTTGACAGTTTAACATTCTTTTTCCATAAAAATTTATTGTTTTGGGTAATATATATCCTTGCGCACCACAGTTTTTCCTTAGATTGTCTGGACGCGTCCTTTTATGTAAGTAATTAGGCTCATTTACTTCATTTAATTTTATCATATATGTTCATTACTTTACAATATCTGAAGAGACCCTGATCATCATCATCGTATTTGGTTTTAATATATCTTGGGACAATAGTACTTAACAATTTTCGTTGCAGTTTGTAAATGTCATGTATGTATGTTTTGTACGTTCTTCCGTAGCTACTTAATCCGTAACCGATGACAGAGTCTGCTAGGGCCGTATACAGTAATCTTAATGTTTTGTACGGTACTTTATATTTAAGAACAGAAAATTTACTCACAATTGTCCGTAGCTTGGCACATACATTGTCCTTATGAGGTTTCCAGCAGAACCTGTCATCGATCACAAGTCCGAGGTAGGTATGTTGTTTAACATTTTCAATGTGTGGACATATGCACTGTGGTGGAAGTGTATGTAAGCACTGGTGGCTATGGGATACGATGAATGGGAGGCTGGTGACGGGGTTGTGCGATGAACGAATATGTAACAGTTTAGTTTTCTCCTTGTTCACCACCAAACCAACATCGTGAGCCCATTTACAAAGTTGATCATAGCCGACCTGCATATCAATTTGTGCTTTTGTTAAATCACGGCTTGCTACTACTAAGCAGGTGTCATCTGCAAATTGATATACAGAGGCGGTTTTTATTAGTTTGGGCATGTCATTTACATATAGTAAGTACTCATATGGGCCAATTATCGAACCTTGAGCTGTACCGGTTTTTGTATACCGCAAGTTACCAGTCTGATCACAGATTTTTACCGTGGTATAACGGTTGCTGTGATAGTTTTCAATAAGTTTAAGCAATGGGCCTTGAATGCCACAATTAGAAAGTTTATTATATAATGTATTATAATTTAAAACATCAAAAGCTTTACTAAAGTCAATAAAAACCACTAAGACGTGGTTTTTATTATTCAAGTGGTTATTAATTTCATCCGTGAAAATTCGCAGAAGTTGGGTTGTACTCTTTTTCCTTTGGAAATAATTATGAAGTTGATGATAAATAAATTTGTCAACTAAATTAATTCAATATCCGTTTTTTTATTATTGTATATCTTTTAGTTTTCAAGCATCATACAGTTTGTAAAACAAAAATGAACAACAAAATTTTATATGAACATGTACAATGTAACAAAAATGTTAAAATAAAAGTTCCTAATTCAAACATCACGTTCCACATTCAATAAATGTGAGCAATTCACATTTTGAGTTTAAAATTCGAAGCTTGAACAACGTCGTAGATCGAACCGCTCCCTTGAGACCATGCACTGTCTACAGTGCAAATGGCACGATATAACTGACTAATACTTGTACATTGCAGTTTATGTAGTGTGCGGCGCTAGAGGTGTTCAAATAGAAGCGCAGTGTAAGTAATGTATGTTATATACTGCGATAACGACGCTGCAGTAATTCAGGGTGTGTCAGGCGAGAATTCGGCTATTTGTTTAAAGTGGTTCAGTGAATTGTTTCTCTAATGTTACATTTATGTTATGTAACAGGCGTTAATCTATACTATTATATAAAGTTTTGAACGCGTTAAACTCTGGAATTACCAGTCGAATTTGAAAAATTCTTTTTGTATGATAGCTCAAGGATGGGCTAGGTTATAGTCTATGTAACATCACGCTACTGGCGACGGGAGCAGAGTAGTAAACAAAGACGCGGGTAAAAATGCGCCGCGGAATTCTAGTTAATTATATTCCTTTGTCGGATATATGTATTCGACTTCTTAAGCATACCTTCTAGTAATTGTTCTACATGTCATTAATTTTGACAAATGTTGTAAATATACTTGCTGTGTTAATCTGTTTTGCGATTTAGGCACGTACCTCTTATGCACTAGACGAATCCACCATGAACATCAACACAATCCCGTAACTAGAGAACAAGCTTTGTGTCACGGAGAACTTCAGAAACCTTCAATTAACAATTACAATGTACACTTAGGTACGGATTTTTAATGCATCACAGAAAGTTTTATTACGTAAAACAAAACACTCGTGAAATATTAAATAGAACACCAACAGTATGCAATTTCAAACAAAGTTATATTTAACAGATATTCAATCGATTTAAACAGTCGTTTTTAAGTGCCTCGCGAGGGTCATCATTCGCAGGATATGAATAATATCAATAACCATTTTGCATGTTCCATAAACTACCGGTTTTATTACGGACGGTTGGTAAAGTATTAAAATTACCCACATCATTCACAACTAATAATATTAGCCTGACTAAAGAACTCCTTCCTCACAGAAGACTGCGGGTAGAATTATTATTCACACGCAGTATTTTGTAAGAAAGGAGTTTTTAAGAGCGTTAACACAAAGGAGTGGCAATATCACACTTTAGTGTAGTAAAAAGTAATTAACCATAATGCTTACTGTTCTATATACAAACAAATTGGCATTGAAAACTTCCATGACGATATTTTCATAGTAAAATAACTGTAAGCATTATGGTTAATTACTTTTTACACAGCTTTCACGTAATTCTAAAAAGTGTTTAAAAACATTTTTAAATTATAGCTCCGATTAAACGATAAAAATTGTAAACCACGAAAATATAACACTAAAGTGCGACGTTCCCACTCTTTTGTATGAACGCTATTGAAGCAAACACTGTCGGGAATGTTCAGAAACTTACAAGTGTAATTATTAAAACCTCCGTGATTTATAATGCCCGTGGTCCACCTTACACGTATGTGATATATTTATGCAATTCTATTTTAAAGTAAAATACCATAGTTTTATATAAATGGCACTTAATACACAACGGATAAATTTAGTTCTACGTAGAAATAGTAAAATTCTAAACGCGATTACTAGTAGAGATTATTAAGTGTTATGACATGTCAAGCGATTACGTGCAGGTAATGCGACATCGATTGACTTTTCAACGGTTCAATCAACTTGTAGGTCACTGGTATTACTGTAATATGTCGGTATATCTATTGTGTCGAAATGTAAACACGAGGTCGTGGGTTTGAATCCGGGCAAGTACCAATGTGACTTTTCAAATCATTATGTACTTTCTAAATTTATCTTGATTAGCGTTTAAGGAAGAGATCGTGAGGAAACCTGGACCTCTGAGGAAGTCTGAAATCGCAAATCCGCCTTGAGCAAGCCTGACGATCAATGCTCATACCTTCTCTGTATGAGAAAAGGCCTTCCATGTAGTGGGATAACAACGGGCCGATAATATGATCTATTATGTTTTAATACGTGAAACAGCTTTGTGTCGCGTTTAAATCACATTGCGAAAAAGTGTGACATTTAGTATATTTTGTTCACATTTATTAATTCAAAAAAACGATAATTAAACGATGATTTAACTTTGCGTGATTCTTTATTTGAAATGGTTGAGCCTAGTGTAAGTGTGATTATAAGGTTCTCTCGAGGCGAAAGTTTATTTTAAAATAGATGTAAAATTAAAAAAATGATGACCTTGAAGTTTACAAAATTTAAATCATTTACGCAACATAAACATAGCTTTTAACTGTTTACTGTTACTGTTTACCTAATATTAATGTTAATTTCATCTGTTATTAAAATTTTATTATAATTCTTTAAGCATGTCGCTTTAGGGAACAAATCTCAACGTCTGGCACAATAGTCATTCGTTGCTACCGAGGTAAAACTATATATGTTGTTTTTAATTTCTAGTCTGCAGGTTTAAACCTAATACTACCTACGGCTCCACGTTTGTTTTTCGATTAAAAGATATACGTAATAACGGAATGAAACAACATCAAATAACACTTTTAACAGACACCTAAATTCTTAAGCTGGTTAGGGACAAATAAATATTTATTTATTTATTATTATCTTCAACAATAATACATTGTGTTTGACATAAAAAAAATCATAAAAATAAAAACAGAAAGTATAATATAAGTAATATTAAAAACATGTCATAATTAATAAATGCCATAAAAAAATTGAATTTAATAATTTTATTTGTATCGAATGAGCATCAAAATCACTACTTTTAATGTATATTCCTGTGTGTTATTCGATATTGGCGAGATCTATACGAGCATCGTACATGATTTACATTAGTTTTTTGAGTAACAAGTTTGAATCAAAAATATCATCAAAGTATTACCAAAAAATATTTTTCTATATATACAGAGTGTATACGACGGTATGACATGCAATGCAATTACGTATAGTATGTGACATTATAAAGCGAGAAAAAAAAAATCTACTAAATATCTTCAATAGTTTAGACACAGGACAAATTTTTTAATTTCTTTAATTCTAAATTAACACTATGTAAGTACGTCAAACGGTCACTGACTTAAGTCATAGTCCACGTCGAAGGATAAACGTTGCCGTTCATTACAGTTCAGTGAACTTGTCATAATAAAATGATGTATTACTTCGTTACTACTAAAATATTATTTATTTTGTTAGAAAATTTCAAATTATTGTTTTTCGTCAAATTACTTTTGTGATTAATTAGAAATCATTATATGGGCTAGTAACACCTGCCTTTTCATTTAATGTCAAACCGTCGTATACACTCTGTATATACATATTTTATATAGGTACGTCAAAGAATCATTCGCATCAATATAAATAATAAAACATCTGGTACAACTTACCAGCCACAAATGCAAAAAGTAATAACAAGTAACTCTAGGCTTCAATATATTACGTACTAGCTGCGCCTCGCTGCTTTGCCCGAGCGTAAAATAAGTTTTGTTTCGCTCGGGAACCAGACCGATTTTCAGGATGAAAAGTAGCATATGTCCGTCTCCGGCACCGAATCTATCTATATATCAATTTTCATCGAAATCGGCTCAGCCTTTTAGGCGCTGAGTAGTAACAAACACACACACACACATATAATAGGATATATAATATTAATAGCATATATAATATTAGTAGTATTTGATTTAATAGCCTAAAGTAAGATCAAGTCAAAGAAAGTATCAAAAATAATATTTATAATATTTCGCCTGTTTCTCTATAAGAATCCCACTGGCAGATGAAACCAAGTCTTTAACTTGGCTTTAAGAAATTGATATTAGCTAAAATACTAATATGACTGCATATAAATGATAAAATAATTAAAACTAAATGAAAATGTCGTATTACTTAAATCACAAATCAAAATTCATATCATGAATCAAATAATTGACAATCAGAATAAACAATAAATACAGACACTTTTTATGTAAAATCAAAATAAATGTCACATGTTTAAAATAATCTCTTTTAATACTAAAGCTTACTATTTAGTCACAAAACGAATTCAGTTCTAAAATATGATTAAACTTCGTAATAAATAGTAACTATCGGAATAAAATCTACATAATTATTTTAAAATATACAACGTAATGGTTACATTATTAGTATGCTTACATTGTAGACCCAATATTTCTTATATTCACATAAAATGTATTGTATAAAAAATATTACATATTCAAATTATTTTTTATGTTGTGATATTATAAATAAATACCTATAAACATGCAAAGTTTAAAGTGTAAATTATACTGTATGAACCGATACAAAAATCCAATTTTTTGTATATTTCTTAAAGACTAGATACAGTTCCAATAACCATCCAAACCATAATTTATAAACGGCCCGACTGCTTCCTTTGTTCTAACCGTCAAAGTGCCAATCTATGCAATAAGCTAACCGCGCAGAAACTAAATTATTAACTAGTACTGACCCATTTTTGCCGGGTTACCAGCCACCGTGTAGAAAAGACACACCAACAGCATCAAAGTCCACTCCATTTTACAACACAACATTTTAGTCACACACTATGGGTAAAAGAACCAAAATAATTGAGCAATTTTTTGCACAAGTGTACTTTGTATCACATTTTAGCCGGGAGCACTTTTGTATCGTGTCGGCACGTGCTACGTGTGACGTCGTAGCGGGCGCGTAGAGGCGTGTGATCCGCGCTACGGCGCCCAGACAACTGAGGCCCGCTACGGCCACGCTTACGAGTCGGCTGTTATTGATTCTTTAAAATGTTATTTTTGGTGATTTAATGCGTTATGTGTAATATTGTTATTTGTTTTGCAGATATTTTTTATTGATATTTATTGGAATTCATTATCATAGTTTATTAATTTACTATTGTATTTTAATACGTTACATTACTACTTGACTATTTTATAAGTTTAAATATCATCCTTATTTACTCATGCGTAAAAATATTTAAATTATCGCATCTTATTTAGCAATAAATAAAAACAGGTGAAGTAATTTTGGTAGAACTGCAATATTTTGTTAGCCACCCTCCGTTTTATTAACACCCAGTGAATCGCATTTCATGTTTAAATATTAAGCCTGTTCAGACGTTCTGTGAAAAAAACTTCCGCATAAAATGAAAATACGGGTTTTACTGGATCCTTATAAAAAGGTATGAAAGTTTTAAATTAAAAAAACTTGGTTATTAATTTATTTGACTTAACTTTCACGTGGAAATGTTTACTTTTCTGATATGTGTGAGAGGACACACAATACTTTATTATTCTGGTGAGAAGTTGAATTTTAAGTAAGTAAGTATTTTGTGTCGATTCTATTTCAAATGTTTCTAAAGTCGTGACATGCGAGTATCTATGTTAAGTGAATAGACTCCAGAGCTATCTCTAAAAATACTAGTGTTCAACATCGATCCATGCTGCCCATGCATTAATTTAAATAAATAAATAATACCAGCCGGTTTTAATGTCCCACTGCAGGGCAAAGGCCTCTTCTCATATAGAGAAGGCATGAGCATTATTCACCACGCTTGCTCAAGGCGAGTGCATTAATTAACTTATCATTTTTTAATTTCTACGAAATTAACCGTGATTATAAAAAAAATCTTGAAAATATCACACATCAATAACGTATTAAAAAAAAATCTATTGAACATTGAAATTGAACTAAGGCTGAATACTCCAGTGGCTCTATTTATACTCTATAGGTTTGGAATTTTTCATTTTAAAATAGCTCACATAGCACTGAGGGATGATCAGAATAATATTACAAATATCAGGCTTTATTAAATATTTGGACTCTTCTTATTTGTATACCGATTAATATGAAATATGGATAAGATTTTGTGTGGGTTAAAGAAAATTAGAAAAATAGAAGATTATTTATTGATGAACAAATGTAGATGTAGAATGAATATGTGTGACCTTTATATTCTGTGCGTGTAGCCTAATTATTAAGGTAATGGTCACGAGTTTCATTATTATACACGTTTTTACACAATTCATACGTACAATTTATACAGTAGTAGATCCCACTGGTTTCAGCATGAATCGGCCAGGTCGACCGGGGAAGTACTACCCTCTCATAGAAGATCGACGTAAGAGTAGTAGTATTCGCACTACTGCGTTTCGTTTCATGAGTGAGAGCGCCCGAGGCCTAATTTCTCGCCTTTCCTCTTTCCTCACTTCTCTAAATTCCTTCACCTACCCAATTCCCAGCTGCCATAATGGTGGCCGTACCAAAAGCCATCGGCTTAAACTGCTGCAGTTTTTGTAGTTTAAGTCGATTTTGTTGTTGATTTTCGTATGGTGGCCGCCACTTCTGGATTCCACTGATTGTTTACCATCACGCGGCGTCGAGTCACTTTGTTATGCTAATATAAAAAAAAACACGTCAAATAATTTTGTGATCCGCAAATATTTGTGTTGAGAGTGTGGGAATACTTCATTATCAACAGGACACACAAGACATCCAATGTTACGTCGGAGTCGCGGATGA
The DNA here is from genome assembly GCA_963082885.1 of Parascotia fuliginaria. Classification (NCBI taxonomy): domain Eukaryota; kingdom Metazoa; phylum Arthropoda; class Insecta; order Lepidoptera; family Erebidae; genus Parascotia; species Parascotia fuliginaria. Next base: position 16,685,818 of record OY720178.1, read on the forward strand.
ATGCGCGTCTCCCGTGACCCCGACACTCTGGCCGTCTGGAGGAACACCGTGGGTTTTAGTCGGTATGCCGGCCGCGTTCTCAGTGCGGTCGGAGAGCCCGACTTATGCCCTCGCCTTGCCTTGGAAAAGGACATCCAATATTGAGTATGGTTCTCCTTCTTTGATATCTATTGGTGTTTGTCAATGTATTTATAATGCAGTCTGTCTATCTTGTTGGTAGTCCTTGTATTGTTCTTACCGTAATTTTCATTCGAAAAATTTTCGACCCTATTGATCATCAGAACGCCGAGTGCGAGTTGTTTACCGCGTTTGGCTCTCTGGTTGGTTAAGAGCTTGGAGCGGGCTAATCGGAGCACCGAACAAAATAAACGTGTCGATCGCGTTAACGTAAAACAAACTCGTCTGGCACCCTGTTCGTTTTATGTACACTACCACTTCAACTTGCCAATCCATCGACTGTACTATGTCTTCAATAATTTTATTTGCCACAGGAGTAAGACAACGATCAAATTATATTATCTATTTACTGTTCGATTCCTGAAAAATGAATCTACTTTCCATTTAGGAATCGAACCACCCAGTGGCGTGCACTCCATAAAAGAAGAAAGGCAATGCCCACTCTAATAATTTCCTGAAATTACAATTTTAGCAACATAATTAAATAATGCCTACCCTGTCAAATACCTCTGTGACGCCACTGGAACCACCGTTGAATTCACTTCCAATGAGGAACACAAGAAAGTCAAAATAACAAAGTATAATATATTATTATGTATTATTATAGATACTCATAACATACTAATACTTTATTTGTTTCTCAGCTATTATAATAATAGCAGTCTGCCGCATCGGTCGCAGGGGTTTGACCTCGTAAGGTTATTGGTTCTAATGAGACCCCGCTGAGCTATTTATGCTCCCCACTTGGTGCAGGCAAATGCTTATTTAACTGTGCAGTGAGGAATGGTTTAGTATATTAATAAATACAAGGAATATTCGGGAAATAACGGTACCTTAAAACTGTATAACTCATTTTAGCTTGGTCCTTGTACTCGATGCCGGTGGGTCACCAATTTTTATATTGTTAAATTTATGTGTTTTTTATATACTTATATTAAAAATGTAATTTTGTGAATGATTTTAAATAAAGGAAATAATAATAATAATATCTTGATAACTACACACAACGCCATCTTGACCAAAAGTAAGCATATATTATAGCTTGTGTTATGAGTTGTAGAATGCGGATATACATACTTTAATACTTTTTCTGTAAATACATACATATTAAACATAGAAACACCCAAACCAATGCAAAAAGACATGTGCACGCACACAAATATTTGGACTGAGCGGGAATCGAACCTGCGACCTCTGCGTGGCAGTCCGTACACAGAACCAACGAACCACAGAGGCAGTCAAACATTTTTAACACTAGCTGTGCCCGCGACTTCGTCCGCGTGGAATAGTGATTTTGGACAGCATTTTTTGGATATATCTTTTGGTTTGTTTTGAATTATAAACATCTTCGTTTAGGTGAATAAGAAAAATCTTTACAGTAAATGCTTCTCTATATACGATTTTAGACGTATAGCCATCGGGGATCAAAGCCATACAGGTTGCTAGGATTACTTACACGTGACAAATCCACATAAAGCTGACCATGCAAAAAACAGCTAATATTTAGATCCACAGTCACAACATTTAGTGTTTGACCTTAGGCTTTATTAATTGTCATCGCGAAACATAGGCTCACTGGAAACTGAACTCGTTTAAAACTAAACGGGAAATGGTTTGGAATGAGAGGAATCCGAGGAATAAAAACGCTATAAGGTTTTTTAAAATATATTAGCCTGGCAAAGTGACTCCATCCCGCCTGATGGTAAGCAGTCAGTGGAATCCAGAAGTGGTGGCTACCATACAAAAAGCCATCGTTTTAAACTGCTGGTATGGTGACCTCCACTATGGTGGCTGGGAATGGGGTTAGGGGAGTGAGGGAAGTGAGGAAAAAGGAAAGGGGGAAATTGGGCTCCTGGCACTCTCACTCACCGAACGAAACGCAGTAGTACGAATACTGCTACTCTTACGTCGATCTTTTATGAGAGGGTAGTACTTCCCCGGACGATCCGGCCCATTCATGCTGAAACCAGCTTGGATCTACTATCGTAATACTACGGTTAGGTCTAATTGGGCCCCTGTACAATGCCGCGGGCGTCCAGCGTCACCACCATTTATACGGGTCTTACTGGCCGGCGGGTTGACCCACACCACCCACACAATGACTCCACGGATACTCAGCTGGTCCCACACATGCTGCGAGGATTGTCATCTCTGCATCAGTTGGGCCTCCGGCTCTCGCACTTACCGAACGAAACGCAATAATATGGATACCAGTGGCGAAGCGTCCATATAACACGATTCCTGCCGGCTTCCCTTTTAAAATATGCCCTGACCTCCTTATACCTGTCGCTGCTTGAGTGTCTACTCAAAGTCTAACTGGCTTTCCGAAACTCAAAGTATTTTAGTCCCACCGAAAAGTGACTCTTCGCTACTGATGGATACTATTACTCTTACAACGATCTTCTATGAGAGGGTAGTACTTCCCTGGTCGATCCGACCCATTCATGCTGAAATCAGCGTAAATCGACTACTACTATTTCGTAATTCACTTTAATTCCACCTATTCCGTAATGAGACGTGTTAACATGTTTTTATCATAAAAAATAAAATAAGTCCAAAAAAATATAAATCTAACTTTTATTTACATTTTAACTGATAAAGTATTTACATTTTAATAAAGAAATAAGACGTGTTAACCTAACTTAAAAACACACTAACCTAAGCTAAATACATACCACATGTATGACGTGATTATTTAAATTGGCATAACTTTTTTATTTATGAACCGATTGACATGAAACAAACACTAAATGTTAAGTGAAGCTTACCACAATGTATCAGTGAAAACCATATTTAAATCGGATAAGCCGTTTTTGAGATTAGCGTGAATTTGAAACTCGATTTCCCCCTGACTTTCCCCTCCCTTTCCCCTGACTTCTCCCTCACTACCCCCGCACTTTCCCCTCACTTCTCCCTTCCTTTCCTCTTCCTCCCCCTCCCTTCCCCCTTCCTCCAAATTTCAAGTCGCCAACTTCAAAAGCAAAGATCTTTTCATCCCTTATTTCACACCTATAAATCCACCCCAGTAAAAAAAAAATTATGAGCGTATTTTTTATTTAAATAAAAGTATTTCAAAACAAAATTTCAAAGCTGTAACTTAAAAAATGAAGACGTTTCATACAATCGATTTCATCCCTTTTCGTACACTTAAGGGTTGAATTTTTAATAACCCTTTCTTTGTACACTTCTAGACATTAAGACAAACACACCCTCCAAATTTCAAGTCGCTACGACCAGCGGTTTAGGCTTTACGTTGTCTGTCAGTCAGTCAGTCAGGACAAAGCCTTTTATAATATGTATGGATGTATGGATTAGACGTATAGCCATCAGGGATCAAAGCATACAGGCTGCTAGTAATGCTAACACGTGATAGAGCCACATAAAGCTGACTGAAAAACAGTTAATACTTAGATCCACACCCACAACTTTTAGTGTCTTACCTTTACTTTAATTACTTAATTAATTAATTACTTTAATTAGTCATCGCAAAACATAGGCTCACTGGAAACTGGACTCGTTTAAAACTAAATGAAAGACTGTTTAGAATGACAGGAATCCGAGGAATAAAAACACTATCAGCTATTCCGCAACCTGTTAAAATATCTGCTTCTATAAGATTTCGTAGTAAATTAACGAATGTTCGATGTGATTCTTTAAATTGGCATAACTTTTTTATTTATGAACCGATTGACATGAAACAAACACTAAATGTTAAGTGAAGCTTACCACAATATATTAGTGAAAACCATATTTAAATCGGATAAGCCGTTTCTGAGATTAGCGTGCACAAACGCACAGACAAACAGACAAACAGACAAACAGACAAAAATTTTAAAAATCATTGTTTTGGGTTCTATTTGCGTTGATATAGGTCCCAATAGTATTTTTTCTCATATATCTTCCATGTACAGACAGCGATCGGTTACATTTTTATTATATGTATAGATAATAATAGTGATAGTGAAGTAAATATTTATCTGTCTATAATTAGAAGCGCTTTCTAGTAAAAGGTAAATCTTTTGAGACTTTAACAAAACACTTTGCAAGAATAGTAGCACGCTAAGAGCAAAGCTTTCTATTTAATATATTCATAATAAAGGATATTTTGACTACGTTACATAAAGGCTAGCGCTCAATACGGCCGCAGCAAGCCGCATTGCAAAATTGGATCAAAGCACATAGTATTTGTATTGACAGTAGGTTGCAAAGCAACCTGTAGTGTGCAATAGTACATCTAAAATGTGCTAAAGTAATGTAGGAGCATTTTATTATGCCGCGCGATGCGGCCCGTTGTAATTTGCGGTAACCTTAAGTTTGCTAAAAATAGCAAAACGTGAGCGTACATTAGTAACTTTTGAATATATTGAAAGGTTACATTTATTTACAGATTTGGCGGTTTGTAATACGATACAGACTTTGTTACGTACTGTAGCAGGTGTTTTCTAAAAATACATATAATGTTTGTAATAAGTATAAACTTGGTATGGGTTATTAGTACTACAATGAATTTTTAAATAACAAAAGATATAACAAACCGTTGAAGTTTTTCGCACAAAGACCCCATTAAAATGGATCATATATTACTGTTTGTACTTCTCCTCTTTAATGGTTGAAATGACTTGCGTTTCTATTCACGAGGGCTTTTCGCTTTATGTAAGTGATGAGAAGTAAGTCATGCTCTTTGGAACCGGCGTTTCTTTCTTTCAAATGATAATGTCGAAGTGGAGTATTTCTATATTGAATAGTCGATATAAAAGTATAGTATATGATTGGTGTTATTATGTGTGTTTAAGATATCTTAAGAGCAATAGATTAATTATTATCGCTGCTTAAATTAATTGTCAAATTCTGACGGAATGATAGTCGTGAGGGCCTAGTCAGAGCAACCGTTTTGACGCGAAATGTTTAGTTCAAAACCGAGCAAGTACCAATGTAACTTTTCAAATTCATTGTAATATGTACTTATGTTAAAAACCCTCACCTTGAAAAATATAAGAATCTCAAAAAATAATTTCGATATGCATAAGACTACCTCCTGTACTTTCCTTGGCCTTCTATACAAGCACTAGATACTATAAAAATAAATTATGAACGAGTAAGACGTTAAAACAAGTTGTAAACCTCGAGGATTTGTAAAATATACACGATAATGTTCACCGAGGGAACTCGATCGCTCGTGATTTTTATTCTGTTATAATTCTTGATGGAAAACAGTAGGTTGATTTTAGTGTTGTTACAAACAAATATCGAATAAATAATAATCAAAATTATTATAACTGCAATGTATTTTCTCTTCTCGTTGTAAAATCACGACGCAACGAATTTACTTTAATAAAAGTAGTAGATCCAAGCTGGTTTCAGCATGAATGGGCCGGATCGTCCGAGGGAGTACTACCCTCTCATAGAAGATCGACGTAAGAGTAGTAGTATCCGTACTACTGCGTTTCGCTTGGTGGCTTTCCTCTTTCCCACCTCCCTTATTGCCTTCCCCTAACCCCATTCCCAGCCGGCATAGTGGAGGCCACCATACCAGCAGTTTAGGAAGATGGTATGGTGGCCACCACTTCTAGATTCCACTGACCGCTTACCATCAGGCGGGGTGGAGTCACTTTGGCAGGCTAATATAAAAAAAAAAGTTCTAATTTAGCTTCTTGATACAAATTTAGTAAAGTAATGAGTAAGACTTTTGTATATTTTAACATGCTAATAGTTATGACACATATCACTATAAATTGTATTCCAAATCAGCGATACTTGGAGGAGGCGCATACAGTCCAACTAAAAGCCTGGTGATGATAATAATTAAGTATTAAAATCTAGTATCGAATCTACAATAGCAAAATTTTAGTTCCACATTGTTTACTTATCTCACAATCAGCCTACATAGTCTCAAGACATTATTCTCCTATCGATAGAAATCATTACGCATCACTAACATAAGATATTCAGTTGAAATGTTTGCAAACGCCAACTTTATTTGCTATCTGTGTTCGTAAAATTTCATGTTTCACATCTTCGGTTATTGTTACGACATCATCTTCATGTGGCTCCTTGTTTAACGAGTTACTTACAACTGTAATTGTGTTGATATGTATTGCTTTATTTTATTTGTGTTTGTATTTTGTTTCATTCTGTCTTTTGACTACATACATACATACATACATAACTTCTCGCCTGTCTCACATTAATGGGGTAAGCAGAAACTATAGAACGCCATTTACTGCGATCACATATCTCCTTTGCCTCTTCAACATTCATTAATCTTTTCATACACACACGTCGGTCGTATGTACGTCTAGGGCAACCAACTTTTCCAGCCTTCTCGACTCCATAATCTCTTTCTGCAAGGATAGATGGAAGGATTATGTTAACATAATCCTTTCAATTTTAGTCACTATTATTTAACTGAATACTAGTCTTAGAATTAGTCGAACCGACAAACGTGTCTACTACTGGACATAGTCCTATGGCAAGTGTATGAATATTGACTAGTTTTATGCCGTCGTCATCCATCGGTTGCCCGACACCCTTATCATCGGTCGTCGGTACTTCTTGTGAAAGGTCTACTCACTCATCAAGTCAGTGATACTAGAAATTTTCAGTATTAGATTAGAGTCGTACCCGATAAATAGCAACATACCGCTTATTAAATAAAACATAAAAGTAATTTAATTCAAATTGAACTATGTGGACACGCGTAAAAATCTTCGCGTGCCCAGATGGCGAACTATTAAGTGATACTAAATTCGAATTTCACCAAGTGGACACACGCGTGTCCAATCTCTGAAGCGTGTTGGTGAATAACCCAAAACTTATCCCTTTAGAGGAACAAAAGGCGTGATGTACCTAAGTAAAAAGTTAAACAAGAATACGGCTAGCTTAATGGTAAGCAGCAAGCAAGACAAAAAATAAAAATACTCAAGCAAATATTAGCATAAAAATCACAAGGGGTCGAAGTGCCTGGCCTACTAAGGATAACCATAAAAAAAAGCTATGGACGTTTGTACGCTAAAATGCTTTTAACGTATTTACTTATTGCCACCCTGTGGAAACAGAGAACGTTGTACTGACAGAATAAGCCAACAGACTTATCAGTACAACGTATCATATGGATATGTTTCAGCGACTCACATATATTATGTAAATAGTACAGACATGGTTGAACGAGCTCTAAAATTCATACCATTTATTTATTAAACATCAAGTAGTAATTTGTAAATTCTGAACAAATGATTTCTGTTTTCCTGATTTAAACATTATTATTAAACTTTGACTGCCTCCGTGGTGCAGTGGGAGCACAAGCAACTGCTGTGCGCAAGGTTGTAGATTCGATCCCCACACGGGACAAAACTTTGTGTGACTCACAAATATTTGTGCCGAGTCTGGGCGTACTTTGTGTCCGTTGAATGTATGTTTGTAAAGTCTCCCACAACACAGGGCTTGTTCTCTATTGCGGGAGTTATCTTTTAAAAAACAAAACAAAACTTCGTAACTTTACGTGACCTCGTGTCTTTTGTTAGAGAACAAATTAATATCATCGATTTTTTTTCTTTAACTCAATAAACTTTTAACTTATTCATAGAATATTAGCAAGCATAAATCAACAAAATCATAACACAAAATTGAAATCCGTCTACAGGAAAAATACGTGCTTATCACTCGATATATGCCCGATATAACCTTGGTAATCATATCACCATATGAATTCCGGTTCATGATTTATATGTCGCACTTACCGAGGCCCTACTATTTATTTTTAAAAACATATTGCGGATAAGAAAAATTAATTTATTAACTCAGTGTTACGTTCGTTAAAGAAAATGTAATGCTTGATGTGATCTGGAGATACGCAATTACTCTTTAAGTTTTGATTCTATTAAATTATTTAGCATTTTTTTTATTTTTAATGTATTGTAATGGACATTGTCTTAGTAAAAGCCGACATCACAGACATAGCCGACATCATAGTGTACTAAAATGACTGTAGCTATCTCATGAGTTAACGTGCAATATTTTCTCTCAAAATTACAATGATTTTAATGAGCAAACTTAGTTTTCAGACTAAGTTATAGAGGCGCTGTTCTTTTCTACTAATCAGCAATACACAGAACTTGTGGTTAGAGGTATTAGTAAGGTTGTCTTTTTTTTTTGCTGACAGTGACAGAAAAGCAAACAGCCCACGTGATGGTAGTAGTAACTGTCGCTCATAGACGACTTAGAGTCCCTAGCATTGCTCCTGCAATTCCAGGCACTCTGCTAAGCCGCTGCCTACCGTGAAGGAATTGGGGTATGTCGAAGGATTGAGGGAGGTGAGGAAAAAGGAAAGGGGAAATTGGGCCTCCGGCACTCTCACTCACCGAACGAAACGCAATAGTACGGATACTATTACTCTTACGTCGATCTTCTATGAGAGGGTAGTACTTTCCCGGGCGGTCCGGCTCATTCATGCTGAAACCAGCGTGGATCTATTAAAACGTGCATCTTGCTATGAGTTGCATCAAGTTGGACATTGTATAAAAGCTTTAAAGGGCTTGTAAAATTCGTATGGGTTTAAGGCTTAACAGTACAAGCGAATTTGAATAATATCTCTAATGAAATAAGATTGAAAACATCTCCAAACTACTGTATTGTTTTATCGTAGTAAGGCCTGAACTCATTTTATCATGTTTTTATGATTTGTCATGGATAATTAATTGATTCACGGTTCGTATGATTTAACGTTGTAGTTGGCCACTGCTCTCAGTTGATATTTTGTTCATTTACATAATGCCGTTAATCCTGTGACCCGAGGTGCGTGGGTTTTAAGGGTCATGGAACGATATCAAAACCCAAAGTTGTACGGAAGTAAATCCACTGGTTTACGTGTGAATGGGGCGGATCGAACAGTGAAGTATCTTTTAAGGGCCTCTTGAAATATCGGCAAAAAATTGTACTCCTATTGGCATTATTTTCTGTGAAATCTGGCGATTGTTAGTCATTGCAGAGTCAAGCTTGTAAAAGCAAATACTGACGGTAATACTGAGTTACTAGATTCGCTTCAGCAACATAGAAATATGATCAACTTCTTTAAGACTGCTACATATATTCTCAAATTAATTTCATGCATTAATCTATTAAAGGAAATTTCTAACCTTTCGTACAATCACTAGTCCGTAAAATACCGAACAGTTCAAAGAAATATGTAGTTGAACTGTGTAATTTCATCAAAGTCGTCGTCCGTAAAATCTGAAAGGGCCCTATGCAGCGATATTGAAGTCGAACTCTTTGAAAATTGTGTACCTACAATATTACCTCCGAGAACTTTATAGTTTAGTATTATAAACTTATGGATGAATTGCCGTACGTTGATATTTACTGAAGTAGTTCTGTATTGGTAATTTGTTGAGTGAACTATAGTAGAATTTGACATTATTAACTTCACAGATAATAAAGTATTTTAAAATAATTAAATTAATACTATGTCATGCATAATGGTAGTTTTTTGTAGGCTGAAGTAAAAATAAAACACTTAATGATTATTTGTACAGAAACAGCTAAAGATGGAGTCAGAGTCAGTGTTTGAAAGAAAAAAGAAAGGGTAAGAAATCTAGGGTGTAATTAAGACTATCTGAATAATTTTTTCAGATATTCTTAAGTTTCTTCTATTGTTTTCTTATTTAATCCAAGTAAATGAACTTAAAATTTTCCTTATTTCTAACTTAATAACGTCATCGAATTTAACCTAATCTGGCAGTCTACTTAAAATCTCCAAATACAACAACCGCAAAATTTTCCCTAATCATTAGCATAATGACACCGAAATTCCACAAAACAGACTCAATTTTGTTTATTTTGATAATCCTACAATCCAGAAACTGGGGTGATCCATGAAACGCACCAACTTTAAAACATACCAAGAGTATTCCTCGAAACGCACCCGTTAGAAAAAACTACATAAAATATTACAAATAACTGGTGGAGGAATAATTTTGCTGCGTTTCAAAGTTGGTGCGCTTCAAACCTTCTAACAAAACAGATTCAATCTCGCTTATTTTGATCGTGCAGTTCAGAAACTTGTAAAGCTTTCTAATAATATAAATAAACACAACAATTACACAACGCTATCTAGACCCAGATTAAGTATTTGTTATAGCTTGTGATATGGGTTCTGGAAATAGCAAATAGTCTTAATGAACTGGCAATTGTTTAGTATTAAACATGCAGGAAAACATGAAATGCAAAGGTCCAGGCCCTACTTGCGTCTCCTGATTTAATTAGTGAAACTAACGAACTGTAATGGTGTGGTTGTAGGGCTGTGCAATTTGTAATGTTCACAATTTGTTACTCTTTTTTTCTGTTTGCTAGTAATCAAAGAAGTAATGCAAGCAATCTTTTCATAACCTTACTTTGTATCTATCCTTCTTTTTAATAGCACAAAAGAAAAAGACAAAACACAAAGTAACATTAAAATAATACTGTTGTATGAGGTACAGTAGGTACAGTATTCGAATCTTGTACATGAGTTTAATTTATTTATTTTATTTTTAAAACTATATTGGATATTATTGACTTATATGAATACTAGCTGCGCCCTACGGCTTCGCTCGTACTTAAATTTTTTTCTGTCTTCCTCGGGAACCAGACTGATTTTCGGGATAAAAAGCCTATGTCCGTCTCCAGCACCGAATCTAGTTACATACCAGTTTTCATCGAAATAGGTTTAGCGGTTTAAGCGCTGAGTTGTAACAAACACATACACACAAACGTTTGCATAATTTTAATAATAAAAGAAACCTGGATTATAAAAATTTGCCGTAAAAATTTCAAGTCACACTAAGGTTTCGAGAACTAAATACAAACAGCAAAGAATAAAATAAAATAAAATTTGTATTTTTATAACAAAAAGCAGTAAAATAAATATAAAAGTTACTTCTATCTGGTGATTGTTAGTGTCCACTGAATCAATGAAGCGGTCCGAAAATACGACACGTGATATTATAATAAAGGAAAACTTTGGTTTGTTCCTAGTCACTAGATTGTGCGTATCGAATTCAATTTTAAAACGAAAGTTTTTCGGACAACTATAGGTAATGCTTAATGGATAATGTTTTTATTATCATTGCAAAACATTGTTACTGTATTGGGCGCTTCGCTGTCTGCAAACTTTAGTATGAATTTTAAATTCTTTGGTTTTCGAAAAAATTTGTACAGTTAGTTTGTTTTAATTTAACAAAACCACAGTTTTATTGGCTTTTATGTTTCCATAGGTGAACTTACGTGAACCTACGATCTTCCTAGAGTAACAGGACAGTGTGTTTTCATCTTAATTTCATGGTAAATCCAAGCAACAAAAATCTTCTGATTTAAATAAAGCTATTTCTAATTCTACCTCTACTACACTAACAATTTAAGTAACAATAGCCGCGTAAACAATTTGTAATAAAAGAAGCACTTTGTACCTCACAGTATATTGAATTAAAATAGAATGGGTTTAAATAAAACTGCAAACATTGATAGCTCGACAACTTTTCTCTAAGGTCAAATATATCAATATGTATATCAGCTGATACCGTGATGCTAAAACCTACTTTACCAATCTTTCACACAAGATAGCGAATACGCCGCTTTGCAAAATTGCGTCAAAGCACATAGTCGTAGTGTAGCAGTGCGTTGCGATGCGGCTCGGTGCGGCCCACTTGTAGTATGTGATAGTTCAAATAAAATCCTTTCGGACCATTAGGTTAAATTCGCGTAAACCCAAAATGTAGATTTTTCCATAATGTTGCTTTTTTTTAATTTTGCAAAATATGTAGAAAGATTTTTGTTATGCGATACGATGCGGCCCGCCTTACTTAATAAGCTATCCTAAAAACGAAAAGAAGTTTTATCACTATAGTTTTCATCAATAATAATAGCCTACAGTGACTCTTTCCGAATCAGTTGTTCTGCTTAACGAACTGTTATGTAGTACATTAATTAGGGATAACTCTGTTAATGGCCATATTTTATTATGACGTCACAAAAGGTATATCGATCTTCGAAAGATGTGTATGTGTGTTTGGAGATATTTGTCTTTGTAGACAATTAAACACATTTTAGTGTTGTTTTGTACTCATAGAAATAAATATAACAACTTATTGTTATTAAAAATAAACAAATCAAATCTTATGGCTAATAATAAAGAATTATAATTATTTCTATAATTATTATTATTTTCTACTTAGAATATGTAATAGTAAATATTTTTTGCTGATATAACATTATCTGAAATCTTTGTAAGAAAATATTATATTTCAAATCCAATTCCATATTTTAAGCAAAGGCTTTTTAATTGAAGACCGAAAAGCGTTAAATATTATTTATTATTGTTACCAGTATTATAACGACCATATACCTTAATTGCATTAGGTGGAAAAGTAAACTCAAAACCTAAATAAACATTTAGGTAAAAAAAATTAAAGTAATTAAGATAAGAAATTTAAAACGTGAACTTGGCAACCCTACTTATGTTGCAAACGGGTGCTATTACCAAAGCAATTTTGTGTTCAATAATTGTTCGATATTAAATTTTAGTTGTGTCATGTTCGCAAAGCTTAAAGGTTCTTTATCAAGCAGTTTGATAGCTAATTTGTGTGCACTTTGCACTTTGGGTAAGTGTTGGTTAGAACTTTCAGTTAGCGTCGATGAAATATGAAAGTACTTGCTTTAGTTGCGAAAATTTAGCTGGCTTTACCGTCGTGCTAAAATTATGTAATATTTTGGTTGATAGTACCTACTTAAATAAGATTATAATGTTAACATAGTGATATTATTTACTACAGTACCTACCTACTGTATAATTAAATATAAAGATTAAATATGGTGGATTTATAATCTTCTTAATAATAATATAATAATAATATTCTACTACATGCACACAGCGCCATTTAGCCCCAAATTAAGCAATTATATTTGCTTGTGTTATGGATACTAAACAACTGATATACTACTTATATACTTTTTTTTTTGTAAATACATACATATTATAGATAAATTACACCCAGACACAGAACAAACAATCATGCTCATCACTCAAAGGTTTGTCCTGGGTGGGAATCGAACCCACGACCTCCGGTTTAGCAGTCAGGGTCACTAACCACTAGACCAACAGGCCAGTCAAAACTTCTTACTTACAATAGATTACTTATTACGTCATTATTGTCCTGTTTTATAATTAAAGTTGTAGGAAAAACTACAAACTGCGTGTTCAGAATTTCTCTGAAACTGTACTAGTATTTCGCTACTCTACGCCTTCGTAGCTTAGGTAAAACGCTTTCGTAGGTAAAGCTCTTTAAACTGTTAAAAAGATAGCATTCAGCTACGACCAATTGAAATGCTTAAATTTTAATGTGGTTATGATTAAGAATATTCAAAGCGCTGAAAAGGATTTATTGTTTACTAGTTATTGCTAGCGGCAACGAGCGTCATCACGTTCATATTCACGCCAGTGAACCTAAAGTTCCAATCTAAAATTATATTATTAAAATGTTACTGAATTTATTTTTGGTATACTGTAAATGAAATCAATCTAAACATACAGATGATACACTAAATATCATACAAAGCCTAATTATTAAATATACTATAACAAATTTCACACAAGCATTTCTTAGAGTAACAAGAAACCTAATACTAGTTGAACAAAATTATTTTTAAATCTAGTATAACCCCATATTATTGATACTTTAAAAACACAGGCACTTACAAAATAAATATTTATCGTACACGCAGCACTCGTCGTAACCTTAACAGCCATACCACATGCATAACAATAATATACTTATAGCTTAAGCAAATATACAATTGTGATATTGAAAAAGTCACAAAAATATATCCACAGAAATAACAGTCGACATAATATCGAATATCACTTTAATAAACTCCACACAGGTGGCGATAAGGCTATTTCAATTAAAAAATTGGTCACGAATCTGGTGCCAAGATTGGAAGGAGTGTGTTTCCACGTTTAACTAGTTTAATTAACTTTGAATTTTTATGCCTCAATGAAATTTAATAGTTATGTTAATTACTTTAAGCGTGCAAATTAATAGGGTCGTATAGTAGGAGGTTATTCTTGTCGTTTATGCTTTCATATGGTGCAGCATAAATTGCTGGTGTTCGATATTCATGAATAATATTATTAATTTATGCAAGTTTATAGTTTCATAATTTTATACTGTAGTTTGGATTATTTTGGTGGATTGAGGGTAAGCGATCAGTGTCTACGCCGATATGATAATGAATGAATGCGGCATGAGATCGATGAAAATGGAAAAGTATGGTAATGACCAAGCAAAACAATATTTTGTCTATGATAATTTTTTACGGTAGTAGATCCACGCTAGTTTCAGCATGAATGGGTCAGATCGAAGGAAGTACTACCCTCTCATAAAAGATCGACGAAAGAGTAGAAGTATCCGTACTATTGCGTTTAGTTCGGTGAGTAAGAGCGCTGGAGGTCCAATATCCCCTTTTCTTTTTCCTCACCTCCCTCAATCCCTTCACTTACCCCACTCCCTTTATGGTAGCCAGCGGCTTCGCAGAGTCTTTGAAATTGCAGTAACAATGCCAGGGACTCTTAGCCGTTCATGAGCAACAGTTATCACTTACCATCATTTCGGCTGATTACTCGTCTGCCACTATCGGCAATAAAAAATACATAAAATTATGTGCGAGTAGAAGAGAGGCTCAGAACCTAGTATCTAGTATCGTAGTATTCGTCATATGATTCAAACAAAGTTTTGTCTAGCAGTGACACCCACATTTATTTCGCTACCAGTTCAGGCCTTACATCCAAATATCTCCGTTTAAATTAAAAAAATCTATCTGACCAGAGATGACATAACAAGCCAACTAAATTATAGAAAGCAGAGTACCTTGAAATAGCTTCTTCCGCAAAATCAGGATACATAAAAGAGTCGGAAAACTAGCAAAAAACATCAAAGAAATATAATAAACCCGACTCCGCCTAAGGAAATCCGTTCTTCATAATAACTGGGGTACATTATAAGTTGAATATTTTAGGCTCGCTCCAATGTCGCGTAGGAAATATTATAGCTGAAGTAGTTTATTTTTTATTAGTTTTTTGAAGAAGTAGGTAGAGGCTAGACCTTTGCCTACCTCTTCAACTACATTTTGTTAGCCATGTTAGGTCTAATGTAACGGAGAAAGCCTATTGCCACTAGAGGCACAACTTCACACTTCAGACTATCAAAGAGAATTAGACAATAAAATCAAACGTAGTCCCTGAGACTCAGAACTATATTTATGAAACTGGTCTACTCGTGTTAGAAAATTATTATAAGGTGTCATACCTCTTTACCCGACGTTTCGGTCAAATTACACCGACCATGGTCACGGGCTGACTGATGTAGCTAGGCGTCGTCTTCGCCTTGAAGCTCGGGATTCGGCAACTACCCTCACTTTGTCTTTTGTTACACTGTTTTGTAAACGTTTCAACCATCAATCTGTTACCACACGAGCCTACTCGTGTGGTGACAGATTGGGTGACGCAAGATAGTCATCGGACACGTGGACGGCCCAGGCGCAGTAGCGGGATGATCTGGATGCCTTACAGAGTAAGAGAATACTGCTACTACTGGAAAATTAGAAAATTTTAATAGAGTCACACCGAAAGACTAAAAAGATCACTTTAAAGATCGAACCCGAGAATTGAACCCGAGACTTGTATAACCACCGAAACAGCACTTCGATCAAAATGTTCTCATCAAAATGTAAAACCATACCTTGTTACTCAAATAGTAATTCAAAAACACTAAGAGCCAGCGCACTGTTCCCAAAATCTCTATTACCATATAATCGACCGTAGACTATATTAAGCTCCGTGTAAGTCACGTATCTCCACAGACACCGTGAGATTAACTCTTACCGAATATCATTGATTTCCTACAATGTCTTATAGATTTTAGTGTGTGCATTGTCGAACCTGGTTCAATTCAGTGTGTCATCAAACATTATTTACTTGAAAAACTGCTATTGTCACACTGTGTTCTGGCTATGATTACTTTAAAGGCTAACTAATATAAAACAGTGCTACGAGTATTTTTTATGTAATGTCTATCAAAATGAGTTGAATGTTAGCAGTTAGTAGGAGCCTAGAGTGGTGGAAACTACTTCAAATGCCATCACACTGGAAGCTAGCAAACCGCATTTAGGGCTTTACTAATGTTTAAATCAATGTGTCTTTTCTTGTCGTTTTATTATGTTTGATTAATATAATTCTACTACTATTTTATATGAGAAGGTTTGTGTGTGTGTGTGTGTGTGTGTGTATGTGTAGTATGTTTGTTACCATTACAGCCTAAACGGCTGAATCGATTTCGATGTAAATTGGTATGTAGATTCGGTGCCGGAGACAGACATAGGCTATTTTTGTCCCGAAACTCGGTCTGGTTCCCGAGAGAGACAAAACACATTTCAGGCGCAGGTAAGGCCGTGGGGTGCATCTAGTAATAGTTATAACTCTTCTCAAATTATTGTGATCACTTATCCCAAAATTTGAATACAACATAATTCGCTTCTAACTTTACTCTTGCGAGTATCTATGGACGAACCCTTATCCCCTTATTAGTAAACTACCAGTCCAAAAATGGAACTTGACCTGTCTTTGATGTTAAAGGTACATAGATAAAAGGAATATTTGTGAAATAACCCTTTGAGTCTAACATTAGAGCTTTAGATAAGGGCTGTATCCGATCAAATCTGTTGGGTACGAGATTATTTATCCTCAATATTTGGGACGTAATTTTGGATGTTATCATTCTCTGAATCAGCGTTGGTTATGAGTTATATGGGTATCGTTTATTACATTCCTCGTTTGTTCATTGTTTAATTAACTTTTTTGATAACAATACTAGGAGACAATGTCCAAATTTAAACAAATGAAAGAAAGTTGGCGTTATTTATTGTTGCCGTCATGAATGTTAAACCTTAGTTATATGTATCATCGTTACTTACAAACCACTACAAACATATTATTAAGTTATTACTCACTACTGGTAATTGAACCAGCATGTAAACTATGTTTAAGATTGCTATTACTATGAATATTTTATAGGAATCGCTTTTCTTCTATCTTTGTTTGCTTTGTTATTAATGTTAGGCTTGCGTTATCATTTCATCTGATTTTAAATTGGATGACGCCTATTTAAAACAGGAAACATACAAAGTATTTCATTTCTCAGCTGTGAATATAAATAAGGTGGTAAAGCGTTGTTTGTTGTTTATAAGATTAAACTTAAAAAGTAATTTTGATCACGCAAACAAAATGACATTGTTTTTATTTAACCCTGAGCTCAATTAACCACTCGATTTTCTTGCTTGTCACTTTTCGTTGGTTTTTCTTTACTGTTTTTGCAATATTTAGAGAATACAGCCACGTCCATACGTTACAGTGTAGCACACATAGAAATGAACACTAGCGAAGACGACTACGAGTTTACAGCATAAATAACATAGATGGCGATGGAGTAGCAACTTCTATACAAATGCACAATAATGTATGGAAACCTGACACGCGATATCAACTTTCTCACACCAACTCACTATGGCAGGTGGCAGGCACGGTCACCTAACCTGGTCGGAGGATCCTCCCTTCCGTTGAAGGTATATGGTGAGGTACCTCCACAACAGTTACATATTACAATCAGGTGTGCCGCATGTTTGTTTGTCATCATTTGGACTGGCCTGTTGGTCTAGTGGTTAGTGACCCTGACTGCTAAGCCGGAGGTCGTGGGTTCGATTCCCACCCAGGACAAACCTTTGTGTGATGAGCATGATTGTTTGTTCTGTGTCTGGGTGTAATTTATCTATAATATGTATGTATTTACAAAAAAAAAATGTATATAAGTAGTATATCAGTTGTTTAGTACCCATAACACAAGCAAATATAATTGCTTAATTTGGGACTAGATGGCGCTGTGTGAATGTGGTAGAATATTATTATTATTATTATTATTATTATTATTATTATTATCAAAGTTGTATAAAAACTTAACCCTGAAAGTATTACATAAGTTTTGTACAAGTACAGCACAAATATAGGAATGCTATAACTTATCACGGTAGTTGGCAAGTTGCCAGCTGACTTGGCAGAGTGTAAATTCAATACTGTATCGTAGCCACTTGCTACACAACTGGCATTATTTAAATCCACTCAGACACTTACCGATTCAAATACTTCAAATTCTGATATTGAATATTTTGTTCAAATTAGCTAGTGATGTTGATTTATTTCAATTTTTACTGTTTCAATTATTTTAGAAAATAACTTTAATAAATCATGTCAGGTTAAGACAAAACAATAAATCTTAGAGCACATTTAGAATTGAAAATAAATTATTTCGTTTACTCTGCCCGAGGGTGTAAGATCAGATGTCTAAATTTTTAGAGGATCAGATTGGAATTAAAGAATAATAATAACCAGAGGGGATCAGATCTAGGGGATCTGACCGAAATAACTTGTAAAAAGTGACAGCACATCAGGTCGTCGAGTGCAAGTTGTTTTTACGATATCGATATCGTTTACCGCGTTTGGCTCTCTGATTGGTTAAGAGTTTGGAGCAGTCAAATCAGAGAAGCGTACGTCATAAACTTGATGATCGCGTTAACGTTAAACAAACGCGCACTAGGCCCTCTGTACGACGAACGTTAAAGCAACAGAATTTTTTCTCGACAAACTAAAGCACAACGCAAAGGTCTAATGTCTAGCAATAGAAGCATATAAAGTGATAATGTTGTGATCTTATACCCAACAAAGCTGCAGTGTATCTATACTTATCTCAATTAAGCAAATTCTTTATTTATAACAATGAATTTACACTTACACGAAAAATAATAGCTTTAATCTGACAAAAGGTTGTAAACCCTATCATTTAAAATTCGCTAAAAATAAAGTTCTCTCTCTAGGAATCTCCAATACCATCCAATTGTAATAAAAATCGTTGGTCATTTACAGAAATCGTATAAAATCATGTTTTACGATGTCCCGGAGCGAAAATGCCGAATATAACTCGTGAATTTATTCTAGATACTCAAACGCGGACGAAGGTCTTATTGACATCTAGAAATTATGAACCAATTTCTTATTATCTTGGAAATATCGTAGGTTTTAAGAATCAGTACCTATTATATGCCTCTATTTGCATGCTATCTGAGTCATTCATAGCTGCCTCAGTAGCGCAGGTAGAGTGCGAGCGTCTGCAGTGTATAAATTTATAACTTCGATTCCCACACGGGACAAAAAAATTATATGAGTCATAAATATTGAAGATTGACTGGTTAAATGGTTACGTTAGTAAAGTTTATACACACTGAGCCAATTTCGGGGGTCGTAAAAGGTCAGGCTTAGATTATAGATTTTCATTGCGCTAGCACCAATAAAATTTACAAATACCTATATAGGTTTGGCTATAAACTGTGAAGCTCATAAATTTACTTATGCACTCAAATAAAAATCAAGGCACACATATTATAAGTTCACTCATACTGCTGCCGCTATGTACGCCTCATATCACTTTCTGCATTGATCACAAAGTGCTACGTGCCTTGCAATGAGGCGTGAGAGTTACGTTCAGTCATATACAAAGTGTCCCAAAATTTAACGATAAGCCGATACCGGTGTAAGGTCGATAACTACCTAAGGAAAAATAATAAAAAAAATGTATTGTTTTTCTTTCATATGTCGCACTCTAATTTACGCATAGTACAATTATCTATCTCGCTCGCTCGTTTCGTTTATCTATCTCGTTTTATATACTACCTGAGGCCTTAGACAAGTGACATGGAATTTTACTCGTATTCTTTTCATTGAATAGAATAAAAAATGTATGGGATTGACATAAGCTAACAACAAAGTTGGCGATAGCATATGTCTATTCCATGCATTTTTAATACATGAATAGAATATAAATCAATATCATTTGTCTAGGCCCTCTATTATTTATAAATGCGAAAGTTTGTGTGTATGTTAGTTAGTGTCTACTTATATAGTGGCGTTATGACTGTGGTGATCTTTAGCACTCACATAACTGTACTGCACCTGCGTTTTTTAAAAAAAATGGTTATAATCATGTTAGTTAGTGTCTACTTATATAGTGGCGTTATGACTGTGGTGATCTTTAGCACTCACATAACTTTACTGCACCTGCGTTTTTTTTAAAAAAATGGTTATAATCTTAAGTTCTATTTGGGCTGATGTTCACTGAAATATCTTTTTCTGTTATAATATTTTTATCAACGTAGCTTGCAATAATTTTTACATGTTTCCAAACCTCACACACAATAAACGTCAAACTATAGAGAAAAACTATATTTTTACTTGCCATTGCAGTGTAAATAACTATATTATCGTTCGCTCAGTTACCCGCAACTTAAACCAAAACACGTCTCAGGTGAAACAGATGTCCAAAGTTTTATACCCTTGTCAACTCAAAACGTCATGTTTATTTTTATTCAAGTCCCTTTTGATGACAAAAAATGTTTTGCAATTATTCGAGCAGGGCTTCGTTCGTGGTTCGGCTGAAAAACGTATCGTGTTGAAAAAACGTCTCTTTATCAGAATCATTTTTATTACATATTTCTTTGGATAATATATTTGATTCGAGTTTTGAAACTAGGGTTTGCTGCTAAGTAGCTTTTTAGCAATATCAGAATAAGTATCTCACAAAACCGCCGATAAAAGCCACCATACCAGCAGTTTAAGACGAAGCTTTTGGTATGGTAGGCACCACTTCTGGATTCCACTGACTGCTTACGATCAGGCAGGGTGAAGCCACTTTGGTAGGCTAATATAAGTAATAAATATAAAATATAACTATGATATTGTGGTTGCTGTTCTGTTCTGCTCAGTGGAAGTGTATGCCACTGTTGTGCAAGAGGTAGAATTCGATTTTCATACGGGATACATTTTGTAACTTATAAATATGTATTTCTTTCGAGTGTACTTTATACTCACATGTTCGTAAAGTACTCCGCGATACAAGGTTTTGTTTCCTTTTTTCATTTATTCTTTAGGGTAGTACCTATGTATTTATATTTTGATTAAGTAAAATAATATTTTATTTATATACTTTTTAGATTGATCCGGCTCATTCATACTGAAGCCAGCAAGGATTTAGTGCTGTAAAGGTACGTAAGTTTTCTTTAATAAGTCAAAGTATTTATTTTTTGTTTGGGTTAATATTCAATTAACCCAAACAAAAAATGAAATAAAAACGTTCGTAATTTAATTAACCCATTATTTTTTTTATTTTTTATTTACCGCAAATTTAACGTTCATAAGTGAATATTAAACTTTTTTAAATCTCAGCCAATTAACCTAATAACTATAACTTCTATTCTCAGACGTTTCGTATAATTAACACAGTTTTATATTGCACAACTTTTTCTATATTTAATGACATTATAAGGAAAATTTGGCGAATAACCAAGTCGTAAGATGGACCCACATTCATTAAGCCAACTAACCTTTGCGTGTTGTATAAATCTAATAATATCTGCTACAACCCCGGCAATATTAATGAACTTTCTTTTGTGTATATTACCATAATAATTATATCAGGTCGGAGTTCTGCTAAATAAATTATTTCTCATTAAACTCGACAGAGAATATCGATTTGCACAATTTGTTGAGATTCTGGGTTATAAACGACTGCTACATTTATAATGTTATATTCAAGTTTTACTTTCGAAATAAATACATTCAGTTATTAATTATATAGGTAGATAAGTTTAAATTTTGAATTCATTTATTCATGGAATCCATTTCGGCCAGGCAGCGTTCGGAAAGCTGCATTTCAGTGTCTCAAACATTAAGTTAGTAATACTAAGGTTCTGTAATCTGTAATTATACTTAAAACTGTGATTTGTGAATAGTGCGTCACATAATTATATATAGAGTCGCAATTTATAAGTGTTTTAAACATTAGAAGTCTTGGAGAGGCTGATAGAACAGGCTATTTTATGTGTCTCTTTGCTAGATCATATAAAAACGAAAGTAATCCTTAGAAAATCCAAAGTGTGTGACACGGTTCTCAGAGTCTGTTGTCTTATTATAGTAGCGCTGATCTGCCTATCGTTACTATGACTTTCATTTAAAGATACAACATAAGCAAGCCTGGTACAAGAAGGGCCGTTGACTTGGTGAAGATGACTGGCAACTGATAAATATGGGCATCTAAGGACTTAGATTGTATATATAAATATTTTAGTAGCCAGTATATTAATAAATGGCATATGTATGGACAATTTCACACAGATTTACGATAATATCTACCTGTTATTCTTAACCTAAGTTTTGCTATGTACCTGTATACTGCCATTTTTCTGTGTGAGAGAAGAAAATAAATCATTATTATTATTATTATTATTATTTCACTTACATCTTCATTTAGTCTTTAAAGAATCTGTTACACTAGATCAAGCCATAGTGAATGCAGCACGCATCATATGAATAACATTCTCGGTCAGGACTCACTTTGACCTGACCGCAGACCGTAAAACGCATCCAGTGTAACATACTTAAGAGGTAATAAATAAAACTCTGTTTTTGCACCAAAACTTAGGAGTATACTTGTAACTAAAAGTAGTACCTAATCTATATTACTAACTACCTAGCTTTCCGCGGCGCAGTTTCATCCGCGTCTTTGCTGATGTTTTTTTTCTTTGATGTTACATAGTCTATAACCTTCCTCGAGAACTGTGCTATCAAACGCAAAAAGAATTTTCAAATCAGACTGGTAGTTTCAGAGATTAGCGCGTTCAAACAAACAAACAAATAAACTCTGCTGCTTTATATGATTATTACTAATATTGCATCGTAAGGTTTTAAACTGTTCTCTTTTTTGAAGAATGGAAATTTACATTATTTAAGTGCTAAATTGTAAATGAAACAGTATTTGTAACGCATAGAAATAAACTAAGTGCCTGTAGAAATCTTCCTTCTTCTTGGTTATATTGTTAACTGGAATTTCTGTACCTAACAATATATCTAATTGTATATTACAGGTTCTCGATAAACCAGAATGTTCTCTGTACTAGAAGTAGTTAAACGCTGTCGATGTTTTTTTTGAAACTGCTGCCAGCGTCGAGTAGTTGATACTTTATTCTGCGCCGATCGAAACGAGTTGACAAAACCTGCCAAGGGTCTTACTGATGATACTTCGGAGATCGATGACAGCCACTGAGGTCTCGGCCGTTTGTAGACTCGAGACCAACCCGATACTCGTTTTGGACTCCATTTTGACGTCAATTTGCTTGATGAGTGTGTAACTGTCACAAAAAATAAAATCGCTTTATTTATGTCACTTTTCATATCTATTTTACTGTTAATACTATTAGTCTGAAAAGTGTAAGCGATAATGACATAGACATAATGCCCTTGGCCACCACACTGCCATCATTCCATCAGACGGCCATCGCACATGGTCTTTCATGGTAATTATTTTATTAAGGTTGAGTCCGGATAATTTTGCATAGTTTATACAATTTTGGTGACAAACAAGCATACGGCTCTGATGATAAGTGGTAACCGTAAGCTGTAGAGTTGGCTGTGTTTTCCATAAATAGCATAAGTATTAATGGTTAGAAAACACAACCAAGCTGTGCCGATCACGGAGACGGGGATGTGGAAGGGAAAAGGGAAAAGAAAGAGGACTGACGGGGTATTTGAGCCAACGTGGCTATGTAGCAGTGGCAAAGCGTCCACATAACACGATTCCTGCCGGCTTCCCTTTTATAATATGCTCTGACCTCCTTATACCTATCACTGCTTGAGTGTCTACTCAAAGTTTAACTAGCATTCCGAAACTCAAAATATTTTCTTCCCACCGGCTTCACTCCTCGGAAAAGTGACTCTTCGCTACTGCTATATAGTCAATGATATCATTAAAAACTAAGGATTTGATGAACGCTGCTGACAATGCAGTAGCCGTAGCTAAGTTTTGGGCTGATAAGGATTTGCTGTCGCCAATTTCTAAAACCCTATCTTCCCCCTTTTCTTATCCCTTCACCTACCCCACTCCCTTCACGGTAGGTAGCGGCTTCGTAGAGTCTTTGGAATTGCAGGACCAATGCCAGAGACGCTGAGTCGTCCATGTGAGACAGTTACCACTTAATCAGGTGGACTGTTTGCTGGTCTGCCACTGTCAGCAATAAACCAAAACCCCGAAAAGAAGAAGAAGATTGAAAACTTTAAGCAAAGCATTATTGACACCACAGAAAAGGAGTACCAGATCAAAGTTAGATAAACTATGCTTAGTTAAACTTAAGTGATAGTAGGCAGTGCACATAGTTTGCAGAAGATCGTGACCACGAACCGAAAGACGCAGCGTCTGCAGATCCCTCACAAGGTTGTTCGTCAACCTGATAAGGGTAGCTGGCAACCGATGAATGAAGGCGGCTCACGAACGGTGAAGATGGAGAAAGTTCGGGTAGGCCTATGTCCAGCAGTGGACGTTTCCAGGCTGAAATGTTGATGACGATGATGATGTTTAGTTTCATATAATAGGGCTTTTGTAAGCTTTAATTTTTTTTACAAAACAGTCCTATCTAGGGCCTTATAGCTCTGACCAATCACGTACACGCTAGTGCGTTATAACGTAATAGTAAGTACCTGCATTCCAGTTTTGTTTACTCCTAGTAGTAATAGATATGACTATCGGAGGCTTCGTCGTTTGGTTCGGTATTCTGTAAGGCGGTGTCATTCTCCAAAGATATTGGTAAACTGATTGCGGCGTGTACAGCACTGGTAGTTGTAACTTCACTGCTGTTGAGGCAAAATATTAATAAATTCATTATTTTGTTAAAAGTGGATAAATTTAAAAAATATTTTAGTGTTTCTAGAGAATTTGAAATTAGAAAATTTTGTTAACGATATTTATCATTAATGTGCAATAAACACACATTAGTTAACTTTCAGTGAGATTCAAAAGTTACAAAAATTATTAAAATAGTTATTAATGAAAAAGATTGTCTTACGTACAGCGTTTACTTCTGTCATTTTTCTCACTTCCTGTTTGACAAGTCGATTGCTACAAATGAAGATGTTTCATAATTATTATTATTAATATTTTTTTTAAAGTGCGCCTTAACTTAAATGAGTGAAAGACGTTAATTGTGTAACTTATCTCATGCACCTACGTCGTTAATTTTAATTTGCATAACATAGGAATCAAACATTAGAGGTTGAATAGGTTGATGTTGTTGTTCTCGTATACGGATTCTCCCGTACATTAATAAACACGTTACGGTTCA
Organism: Parascotia fuliginaria; assembly: GCA_963082885.1. Classification (NCBI taxonomy): domain Eukaryota; kingdom Metazoa; phylum Arthropoda; class Insecta; order Lepidoptera; family Erebidae; genus Parascotia; species Parascotia fuliginaria. The sequence continues at coordinate 16,711,285 of OY720178.1, forward strand.
TTTTCTAATGGCAAACAAAACTTTGTGGATGTTGGGATAAATAATGCGTTGACATAAATGCCTGATACTTATATTGTTAAGGGACCATTCGTGTTGTTCTGTGTACGTTATACCATTCTAGGCAATAGTCACTACGCGTTCCTCAGAAAAAAAAGTCACAAACAAACAGACAATCTAAGAGATAGACGAACAACAAAATGATATATAAAGGTCATCAACCAATAATAATTTAAGAAACTTACCGTTACATTTTTCAAAATTTCTTCGATACACAAAATGAAAGTGAAATGCCAACAAAATACGAACAAACATAATAACGTTGAAAAATTCATATCTCTCTATTGTAACACGACCACGCTTTGTATCCGAATGACATTAATTAAAAGGATAATGTGAGTGCCAAAACGTATGCGTATCGTATTTTATAAACATTTTTAATTATTGTGTAATTTGACAATAACAATGACATTTTGTTAGCTTATCATAACAATCAAAGTTTATATATTTTGTGCTGAGAACATTAAGAACACCTTTGTTGAACATTTGAAGCCAAATGCAAAAATGAGACAGAGAAATTGTATTGTAGCAAACCAGCTTGAAAACTCAAGAATGAAAGAGACAAAGTAATAGTTGTTAGCACAGTTCATAATTTCATAAAAATGCCGATACATTACATTACACAACATTTAATTTTACAATCAGATACGATAGTGTAAATAATTGTTCGCTAGGAAACATACGATTTTTAAGGAAAAAGTTGAAAGGTTTTTGAAGCATCAGCTACCGAGTGATAGTTCATAGATACTAGTGCATTAACTACTATTTGATAGGCTATGATAATTCTTGACTGTAAGCGTCAAGACAAGTGCAGTTGTATATTTAAAAACATCCATGTAGAATATTATAAAAAGTGGAAGAGTTTGTTTGTTTGAACACGTTAATCACTGAAATTACCAGTCGGATTTGAAAAATTATTTTTGCGTGTGATAGTCCAGTTGTCTAGGAAGATTATAGGCTATGTAACATCACGCTACTGGTGACGGGAGCGGAACAGTAAGCAAAGACGTGGGTGAAACCGTGAAAACTCATTCACACAAACAAACACACTCTTCCGCTTTATATAGTAGAGAACAGATTTTCACTCTTTTAACTACACCAACTCTTTAATAAACTTTTTATATTTTTTTAACCGACTTCAAAAAAAGGAGGACGTTTCTCAATTCGGCCGTATATATTTTTTTTTATGTGTGTACGCGGATATCTTCATTGTTTATGAACAAATACTATAAGAACCTTAATACAATAGCAAATTAGGATTTACAATACCTATAGGTACCTAGTTATTGTTTTACTTTACCAACTTCAAAATTATAAAATACTTATTTAATCATTTCTGAATAACTAAATTAAAATACGTTTTACTTTCTGCTAAGTTAACTTATTTTTAACTTTTTACTTTCCTTCCCGCTTGAAGTCGGTTTTTTTTGTTTAAAATTATGCCCGTTACCCTTTAGTATAAAATTTCATCATCAAAAGTTATCAAAGCACTTCAAGTTTGCTTTCATGTTACAAAAAGATTATGAATAGATTGACAATGTTCCTCAATATTCATGTTCTATTAAATGGCCGAGTAATAAGGTCAAGATAACTTCAAATCTTATTGAAAACGTCGGTCACATTATGGAAATAAACTCGCTTAGATTTTAATCTTTTCCTTCATGTTTCTCTTTTTTTATTTATTGTCGACAGTGGCAGACGAGCTCACGTGATGGTAAGTGGTAACAGTCGCTCATGGGTGACTCAGATTCTCTGATCTCGGATCTCTCGAAGCCGAGTCTACCGTGAAGGGATTAGGATTGAAAGGAAAATGAGGAAAATGAGAAAAAAAGAAAGGAGGGAAATTGGGCCTCCGGCGCTCTCATTCACCGAACGAAACGCATTATTTTGTATTTCTTTTTATTACCTATACAGACATTATATCTGCCATATTATTTGCCTCAAGTCCATACAAAGGTTGTCTGGAAGAGATCGCTTTTAGTGATAAGACCGCCCATTGTCACAGCCGAATGTTAAACTGTTCTGTCATTTATTGTACGATATGTGGTGTAAAGAATAATTATTCTATCTATATCGTTGCAATAAGCTTATCAAAATGGATAAGCTTACTTACTTCTCATATTACATCATACATTTAAAAAAAAAAATGTTTCAAATTATAAACTTCATCTCACTTTTTTATATCTTGATTGTTGTATCTGCCTGCGTTACAACAAGTGACTTCTTAAATATTTGTAAACATAAATTTTGGTTGTATTTCCCACCCCACTATTTCACTTTAGTACCTACATCATTGCAATTTTAAATCTATAGACAAATAAATAAAAGCATTTATAAATTTGTATTCCATATTTTATTATACATTGTAGGTAAGCAAACTGAATATTGTATTAAACTTTATTTCATTTAATTAAAAATAAAATAAATATTATATATTTCATATATAAATATTTTCATTGACGTGATAAAACTTTAGATACAAAAAGCAGTTGTAATTTGAAAATAGATTGTTTGTTGGACTTTACTGATTAAATTAATTTGATAGTTATTATAATAAAAATTAAATAAATATCTACTTATGTCACGTCTATTTTCATAGATTAATTTAGATGTGAGTTTGTCAGTTTTTGAACGCTTACTTGTTCTAAGACCGATATCTTTCAATTACTCAAAAACATCTTTCATTAGCGCATCTATTTTTATATAAAATAATTTGTTGTTCTGAAAGAAAAGAGATTTTTTATTTACTAATCACAGCGTATAATTTTTATCCCGTGATGTTTACACTTTTTTTATATTAGGCTACCAAAGCCTACAATTCGCGCACTAGGGAATAAGCCCAAGCTCTGACACAAATTACACCCAGACTCGGTACAAATATTTATAGATGAAACAAAGTTTGGGGATCCAACCCACAACCTGGTGCTCAGCAGTCGCATGCGTTCCCACTGCGCCACAGATTCAGTCATTGCAAAAGTAATGCTTAGAAAATAACTAAGCGGCTACCGACGAAGTAGGGAGAAGAGGATAAGGAAGGAAAAGGGAAAAGGAAGAAGACCAAGAGGGTCATTGAACTGCCGGCTCTCTCATAGAACTTTATTTTAAACATCTCACCTCTTTTTTGTACTCTGGCAAACACTGGTTTCTGCATAATTTGCCATTCATTCTTAGACCCATTCTTAGGTCTAAACATTGGCTGTTTTAGTACTTGTATTTGTTTGTTCTCCGGCACTTTATTCAAACTCATATGTACCAGTAGTTTTATTTGTCGATCTGTAAGGTATAATATGCTTTAGATATTTTAACAATAGAAAACCTTTCTTACATATATTGAGAGCGCTGTCTTTGACAAAATGATGTCGCTGTAATTTTGATGAAGACATTTCGCAAATAACATCGCGTCCAGTAAATGTGTATATGAGGATCTTTTGTCAAATAGAGTGAAAGCGTTTTTACGTTTCTGTGGAACATTGTAAAAATCAATAATAGCTCATATTGATCCCAATTTATAATGTTTGTTTTTTCCTTACTATAAGTAAATAAATAATAATAACACAACAATTTCTCAGCTGACTTATGCAGCCAATGCAGATAACATAAGTATAATTATTTTAAACATAGAAGCACCCAAACCAATGCACATAGTTGTGTTCATGCACGCAAGTATTACACTAAGCGGGCATCGAACTCGTGACAAATCATTTAGCAGTCGATTGCTCTACGGCTACCTACGTTAATTTAAGCCTTTTAAATAAATCTAAAGTTACTAATTTTAAAAGTTACTTACTGAATGTTGAATTACTTTTAGATGAAGTTGCTTTTATGAAGCCTCGCTGAAATAATAGATAAAAATGTAAAATTGACACAAATAGTTAGACACATACACTAATAATATGGAACTACACTTTAGGTAAGTTCATATAGGTACTTTTCTTAACATTTGTAATGAGACACCTACGGTTATTTGTTTGTGCAAGATAGCAATAACTATATAGGAGTAATTCTATCAGATATTACATAAATTTGAGATATCTCTCAACCGGTATATCACAAGACATAAAATCCACAAAACAGATCATTTTGGGCCTGTAAACTGTATTCATAATACCAATAAAACCAAGTGATTCAAAAAAATCACTATGTTAGTTGTAGAGGGTTCGATCCCCACACGGGACAAAAGTTTGTGTGTTTTCCATAAATATTTTGTTATTTGTATGTTTGTAAAATACCCCTTCTTCCTTAGTGTGAGAGTTCTCTTTTTAAAAAGCATAAAAAAACTTACCTTATATTGAGGAGCTGTTTTATCTTCAGATCGTAGTAATCTGATATTACAAAATAATATGACTATAACAATAATTATTAAATATTTCATTTTTTTAAACTGCACGACCTAATGACACAATGTGCATTGATACTAAATCTAATTTAATAACCATTTGAACGTTAAGAATCACAGGAACTCAATATAATGGTACAATGAGTCACATCAGATGTTTTAAATCACACACTACATTATACAATATACCTCTTAACACTGTATTGCTTTGTCAGAACATAATATATGTTACCTAGTTAACATAAGTAAGCAAGCGGTCTGCATCATAGTGCCACTTACATTGTAATTAAGTTTATTTTTAACCTCCGGCACAAAAACGACGGGAGTGGCTGTGTGTATGTGTGTCTGTGTCGCATCGTAGCTTCCGAACAGATAACCCGATGTTGTTTTTTTTTTGTTTAAAAGGTGTATTAGTCGTGAGTGTTCTTAGCTATGTTTAATGAAAATCGGTCCAAAATGTATTTATTTTAGCCAAACAAAACTCTGCCAATGAGGAAGACTTATTTACTGTAAAGGAAGAAGGGAATAATAATAATAATAAGAATCAAGAAATGATTGGCTATTCATTGTTTTCACTCTACTAGGAACTTTATACTAAATCTACGGTTTTCATTCACCAAATGAAAAGTAGCCAAGCATATAAGCTACTACTTTCGATATTTATTTATTTGTAGTTCTTATACAAAACACATATACCTACGCTCGGACTTATAGTACAGCCATTGGGTAGTTTTACCTGTAAAATTATCCGGTAGTTTTGAAAATTGATAATTTTATAGATTTTGATTTTAGGAAAATAATTTCTACACAAATTGTAGGAAATTATCTCTAGTTTTATTTTGTAATACATGTTTTTATAGTGAAATGAGTCGAAAAAGAAATATTGTCAAGAAACTGCTTTTAGGCGCCGTTTTTATATTGCTGGCGCGAGCCGCAACAATACGAGGTGGTAAAGTCGAAACTCGGAGAGAGCACATCAAAATGTATAAAATTACCAATTTGTAAAACGCCCGGCAAACTTTCCAGTTAACCCGATGGATAGCAGTAATCAGCAGTATACTACTTATTACAATAATTGAAGGAATAAAAATAAAAATATTTACTGTTGAATAAAAAAAAATAAAAAATAACTAACTAATAAGTTACAGATAAAAATGTTTCAGATGAAAATTATTAAGAGAAGTTTTACAGGTAAGACTTAGGCTTCGGTAACTGTTTACGCATCAGACAGGCCTTATAACAATATAATATTATTTACACGAAGACAACATCACGTAGCAAATTTCAGCACCTAAAAACTTATTTCATTATACACCAAGCCCTTTCTCACCTTCGTATATTCGTGTCGCCTGTCGACTGTCAGTTTCTGACTCTCGTAATCCAATTATAGGAGAACTGCGATATACGATGATTAGAGCGATAGTCACGTTCGATGTATTGATTGTAATATTTGTATGACAATCGGAGAAGATTTCACGTTCTTTGAGATATGTGTCGTTTATTCGCCAACTGACGTGAGATTAACCTAACTTGAAACTGTGAATTAAGAAAAAAATAACGAGAATTCTTTACAAAAACATTTATTTATTATTGCTTGAAGATTACCTGTTACATAGTAAACAATATTTGAAGAAATAACTACTACAGTAATGTAAATAAATACATCAGACACACAAGACGTTATTAATTATAAAGCAGATAAAACTACTAATATACACAACAATAAGAATATAAACTTAAAAAAATTATAAAAAGTAGTTTAATGTAGGCCCAATTTCTCCTCTTTCCTTTTTCTTCACCTCCCTCGATCCTTTAACCAATCACACTTCCTTCACGGTAGGCAGTGGCTAAATATTGACCCAGATCAAGTAAATGTCATAGAATATATTGCAGCAACGGCCATGTTTGAAATTTAAAGGTCTACACAAACATCAGAGGTCCCAAATTACCACCACCCAATTTCAGTTTAGAGAGGGCGCGGAGGAATACTTGTGGACGTTCTGAAAGTAAAAACAATAATGTTATTGATGGGCATCATACTAATTTAAAATGCGGAAGAGTTTTTTGTTAGTCTGAACGCGCCCCGCCTCGCTGCGCATCGGTACTAAAAGTTGTTACCTTGTTTCCCGCTTGGTTTACTATTATTTTAAGTGCTACGCTTCTATTGGTTGATGTATTATATACTAAAACCTTCTTTGAGAAACCCACAATATAACAGTGAAAACCGCATCCACATCCTTTAGGTGGTTCTCGAGATGACGTAGTCCACCCAGAGCACCTGCGAGAAAAGCACCTTGCCTAGTCTACTTTGAGCACCTTTGAATATTTTTGACAGAGAGAGCATCTGCTAAACATATATTGGTAAGTGCTTAACGTGGACTAGACTAGGTGCTATTTGCGCAGGTGCTCTGCGGACGAGTACTCTGGGTGAACTTTGTCTTTGAGATTAGCGCTGAACACTAAACTTTTAAATCAATGTGTATTGTATTGAAACAAACACTGTTTTTAATGAAATTGTAAAAATATTACAAATTGGTTCAGTGTCCAGTACTGCAATAACATCGTCACTAATTTTTTTCCTTAAATTGTTTTTTTTTATAACTTACAAAAATTGTAATAACCTGACGATTAAAAAGAGTGGCCTGAGTTTCTTGCCAGTTCTTCTCATGGCTCTACTTCGTCAGCGAACTGGCTGTAGGTTAATTTGCTGACATTTTGTAAACTTTGACGTTCATAAGTGTTAATTTAATTAACTTAAATGAATAAACGTATTTCATTTCATTTAAGTGATATTGATATGTAAAAAAATTGTATTTGATTGATTGTAACTGAAAACTGTAAATCAAGCTGCAACAATATTCTTGAATGGGAGCGGAATCACAATGATTGTTCAGAAAAATTGCATATTTTTTTACATATCAATATCACTGTGAAGCAATTAGCCCAAAAATTAGTTACAATGTTATTGCATGGAGGTGTCGATATCACATGTTTAAGTTAAAATGAATACTTAAACAATTTACACAATACAACATTATTTGAAAGGACAATCTTGCCAGGTGGGGATTCATCGATGATACAAACTAAACATGTGTATGCGGTGTAGTTCCAGAAACGATATAACACCTTATGTCTTTTCCTGCTTGCCCGCAATATCTGTAGTTCTGGTCTGACAAAATCTAAATTGCCATCGACACGCTAAGAAGAACATTATTTTTGCAGTAAGATTTGGCTATATCCAGAAATTCAGAAGGCGACGTAAATATCTACATCGCAGAGAGAACTCGAAACATTTTTAAGCCATCTAGATCAATTTGCGCAAAATACATAATTATAATGGTTGTTAGTTTTAATACCCAGCAAGTATCAATGTGACTATTATTGTAGATACTTTTAAGTTTATCTTGTACGAAATGTACCAAGTAAACTTAGCTTGCCAGTAACCTAATGCATGATAAAATAGGCGACAAAATGATTACATCGTAATATTACTAGGACCTTTAATTTCAGACTTCAAAACACAACAACATCGTAATCTATTTCCTTTCTAAATATTAATCCTTTGATGTCTTTTTGAGTGTTATACATTTTTACCACTATTGGGTTAACTATAATTATAATATAGGTTAACTTAAGTGTTATAACTCTGTTAAAACTTTCACGACAAAATTTAAATAGAATGCTCGAAAAATAATATAATAACTAAGAATAAAACTGTAAAAATACAACATGGAAAGAATGCTCAAAAGTTTGCTACAGAGACTTTGTCGTCGTTTTACAAAACTTTACTTCTTGTTGCAGGTTTTCCCTTGAGTAACATAATATATTTGTCGGGTTGTCTCTTGAGTGTTGTAGATCAAATCTTACCAATAATTTAATACACATTTGAGTATATCCGATACTCTTCGGGTAAACATCTACACTTATATTATAAAGAGGAATGATTTGTATTTTTTTTTAAACTACTGGACCGATTTCAAAAATTCTTTTACCATTAGAAAGTTACATTATCACTGTGTAACATAAGCTATATTTTATCCTCGTACCCCCATGGAAACGTGAACCACGCAGGTAAAACCGCGTGATGTCCACTAGTATTTTCATGCACAATGGTCTAAATTCACAAAAGTACAACCACAACCATCGCTTAAAAACTAGTTTAATCTGATGTTGTAAAACTGCTTATTTCAAATACTCTGTCTCTCAGAGAAAGTGGTAAAGAACGGTGCCTAAATAATTTACTTAATATATAACACGTAATTTGTCAATGTTAAAGAACTTTTTTCTGTTTTTCTTACCACTGCCGCCTTTTGAGTGTGTAAAAAAATAAAATAAAAAATACTACGTAACGTAAGAATACAACACAAAAATGCCAATTCTTTTGAAAAAGTCGTAAATCATCGCAAAAATAGCAATCTCGCCGAAAGATGTTTTTGAAGTTTTAACGTTCTATATTGTCATTCGTTAAAGCGATTAAATGACGGTTCACATGACAGAAAGTTTGAATTTGGGAAATGAATTTTGCTGCGTATGCATATTATTAAATTTCTGTTATTAAACTTAGTTTTGAATTTGAGTTAGTACATAATATTAGCAAATAATAAATATCTTTAGGTAAGTTGTTTTTATTGCATTAAGGTTTTTAAAAACTAAGGGCAAAAACAAAATATATAGGTAACGTGCCAAATTAATATTAATCATGAGTTTTGTAATAATATGGCGTATTCGGTAAAACAATACCTAATAAAAGATTGCAGTACATAATAATTTCATTTTATAAATTTAGTATATAAATTTTATCTACACGATAACACCCATATTCATATGTTAGAGAAGAGCCAAGACTTTTCACTGTGAAAGGTTGACAATACTTCTATAACAAAAAGAAACAATACACTAAGCATAAAGGCTAAATACCCCATTGCTTCAAACATTGAAATCGCGGAAAATGGATACGAAAATCCAGAAAAATACAATTTACCGCAATGCGCTGTGGTAAATGAAGCGAACTTAACTCTAACCCATCTGATTTGGGGTTTTTGCTATTATTGTGTAATAACAAGAAATTTTTAGTCGAAATTAAAAATAGTAGGTACCTATATAATAATTTTATTAGCCTAAGATAAATTGAATGCACTCTAGTGGAATGTCAGATAGATATACAAATGCTTAGGGCCAACAGTTGGACCATATACCGCCAGGCACTAACTCTCCATATTCTCTGCAAGCATATTGTCTTCTAAAACAAAATGCAAAATAGCAATTAATTTCGTAAATAAATGTTAAAGTTTTTCGTAAAAATTCGTAAAAAGTGTAATATAATATTGTTTTATATAGATATGATACGTAGATTAATCTGTTCTGATTTTATTTAAATGAGTATATATACATATTATATATACATAATGTAAACTGTTTTATACCTTTTTTTAATTGTTAGCTCATATACAGCCTGTGATTCAGGTTTATCCTAATCCACAACTAAGTAAATGTTCTTACCGGTTTCAACGACGGTATGTACAAAAGGTGGTCTTTGAATCATTTGCCATTCGTGCTTATTTCTATATTTTGGTTTAGACAGCAGAGGTATGACAAGTATGTGTTTAGGTTTAATGGTGATTGTTTGTTGTGTTGTATCCGGATGGATAGTTGTAGTTTTTGGCTTTGCATTTAATGTATTATTTTGTATTCTTATACGTCTATTACGATATCTCCATCCTGAAACAAGCAATATTATTAATAAACTAAAAGCCCGTCTGCCGATATCAAAGTGGAAAGATAGAAACCCATTTTTTTCTAGTGCTGACGCTACATTGAAATTTTATACCCTATGTCACTCTCACAATCAATACGAATCTATCGACACATCTTAGTTTAAAATGCATGAAGTCATTTAGGCTGTAGGGCGTGCCAAAGAAATAGACATACATACATACATACATACACTCGAAAAATATAATCCTCCTTGACTTCGGCAGTCGGGCAAGAATTAAGTATTTCTTGATAATGATATAGGTATTTATTACCGTAGCCTGATACAGGGCCATCATTGTAGGTAGTAATTGCAGACCGGTTGTTGACCGCAGAAAACGCTGAGTCTTGGTATTTTATTCATGGCCTCTTAACCCATGGGAAGATACGGTGTGGTTTTACAGTCTAAAAACACTAGGATCATGCTTTTCTCAGTTGGCTAGTGTTAGTTTGTCAAAGCGTTGTGAGTTGGCTGTTGGCATGAATGTACACAATCAAACCAATTGAATCATGACGCATTTGACTGATATTTCGCTTAAAACTATCAAACTTGTAAGATCTATCGTGTATAATGTATTTAGGACGTTTTTATGCTAACATAACAACACTGTACTCAGTTAAATGTCGTTGTCTAATAAAATGTTAACAAGCTCATTGCTAAGGAAATCTATCTTGAGGCTGGCCTGTTGGTCTAGTGGTTAGTGACCGCTAGACCAACAGAGTGCTAAGCCGGAGGTCGTGGGTTCGATTCCCACCCAGGACAAATCTTTGTGTGATGAGCATGATTGTTTGTTCTGTGTCTGGGTGTAATTTATCTATAATATGTATGTATTTACAAAAAAAAAATGTATATATGTAGTATATCAGTTGTTTAGTACCCATAACACAAGCAAATATAATTGCTTAATTTGGGGCTAGATGGCGCTGTGTGAATGTGGTAGAATATTATTATTATTATTATTATTATCTTTAGGCGAATTTCGACCTACTTGCATTTAGATGAATTGCTAAAATAAGAATATGGTGGGACACGGTTCACTTGGTTCCATAGTACATACCTAGTTCGTGGTAGTGCACTGGAAGATTACCTAAATCAGCATTTCTTAAAAGCTAGCTATGAATCTAAACAAAATTTATTCAACAAGTTATGCCAGCTAAAATGAAACAACATGAAATGGATATATTTATTCTTAAATTGGATATATTCTAAGGATGATTTCTATAAATTCTAAGAGTTTTATATCTGTCATTTATCTGTTACTTACTTGATGGACCAAGGTTGTGTCGTCTTACAGGTTCTTTGACAGCATCTATTACAGATCCCCAAGCTACACTAAAAGCGTGCTGAAATCACATAGATAATAAATAAACACATAACTTAAGGTTCACCCTCACCGCGAACATTCACCTTTAGTAGTAACCTAGTGTCAGAATTTGTTCAGGTCACCCATAATTTGTTATACAGGCATCCGACTTGATTTAACGACTCCTATCAACATGGTAAGAACCGAGACCAACTTTTAACGTGTCCTGCGAAGCGCGGAGGCGCTCAGATCAAATCTCACTATGGTCACCCATCGTTGAGCCAGCCGCACTCTTAGTTCCTAACTCGCAGATCGATTACCGATCAGTGAGTGCAACGAGCCATGAGCGCCTATTTAAAATAATAATATTACACATTGTATCATCAAGTTGCGCACTGTAATGCTCGGTTCGCCTCTCTCACCAATATAATGCTCGAAACTTATAATTACAAGTTACGCGCTGTAATGCTCAGTTCGCCTCCCTCAATGATGTAATGCTCGGATCTGTAACGTTTACATTACAAGTGAATGCTCGCGGTGAGGGAGCACCTTTAAACTATTTAAGAACAATTTTATTCTACCTATTACGTAGTCATACATAAGTAAGTTTAAACTTACTTAAAGCTAAAGAATTTTTTATACAGCTTCAGTGGCAAGTAACAAGAATAGGCAACGTCAAATCAAACACTAACAAAATCACAATGTACCTAAATTTATGTGACTACAATAATGATAATTCTAAGTAAAATAGCCCTTATATTTTTAATTATTGAGTCAATTTCACTGATCACCACATACTGCAGCAAGACATAGACAAGGTCGTAGAGTGGAGCATACATAACAAGCTGGATTTCAATGTGGCTAAGTGCTGCGTATTAACTTTTAGTCGCGCGAACTTCCCCTGTCACTATCAATACCACATGGAGGGAACACCGCTCAAACGAGTCACCGAGGTGAGGGACTTAGGAGTTAGCTTCACAGCCGATCTACACTTCAGAAAGCATGTGGTGGACGTGTGCAAGAAAGCTTTCCGCAACTTGGGGTTCATCTTACGTCAAGCTCATCACTTCTCAAATATCCGAGCGTTAAAAGCTTTATTTGAAGCTTTCGTAAAAAGTCACTTGGAGTGTAATGCAGTAGTCTGGTCTCCACATGAAGCCAAGTACAAAACAATGTTAGAACGCATTCAAAATAAATATGTTAGATTTTTATACTTAAAACAGTTTGGGGTGTACCCAGGATACCCACTTCTGTATCCTACACTATTTATCCTTGGCATGATAGGGTACTACAAACTGGAAGTGAGAAGGGAAGTAGCTCTGGCCACATATTTATTTAAAGTGTTACGCGGTATAATACACAACCCAGCTGTCCTAGAGGCGTTTCGGTTTTGTGTACCTGACTGGTACGTGGGACGGCGGCGCCGACCTCCGTTGTTGGAGGTGCCGCGAGCGCGTACCAACCTATTGCTTCACGCTCCGCTGACGCGAGCGCTGCGTACGCTCAACATCGTGGATGGGCAAATTGATTTGTTTTCGTGTACATTGAACGGATTCACAAACGTCACTTATAGTGTAGTTAGTAAGTTAGATTAAGTTAAGTTTTATGTTATTGTGGTACACTATCGCATTAGGTTAAGCGTTACCTGTAAAGATAGTTGTATGTTGTGTATACAAATAAATAAATATAATAAATAAATAAATAAATAAATTTTATTTTTAAGAAACACAACCTACACCGCATATGTAACTTTGGTATTTTGATACCGATCTATACTGGGATTATGAATCATTATCATCATTATATCAGCCTAAAGACGTCCACTGCTGGACATAAACCTCCCGACGATCGGCCACCTTGGCTGGTCGTCGGCCGCCCTCATCCGTCGGTTGCCCGCCAACTGTTATCAAGACGTCCGCGTCCGTCCACCTTCTGAAGGGTCTGTCCACGCTGCATCTACCGATTATGAATCCTAAATCTGATTTGACCACATAAAATACCACCGGTTTAAAAATAAATGTTTAAGGGCTAATTTTTCAAGTTGATAACAGTTTAGAGAAAATATTTTGTACTAAAATATTTCTAATACAATATTTTACGCGCTCGCATTCTGTTGAATTTTCTGCAGATGGCTTAATTTCACGCTCTTTTAATCTTTATAGCCCATTGCCGTTTTATGATATTTTAATGATTTGCTGCGAAGTGGATGTTAGAGGCCATTTCTTAGATATCTTTACTCTTCCTCTAAAATTTTAAACAATGTTGCCGAATTTCTAAAGGCAGAATATGAAGGTGCAAAAATTCTAATAGTTGTGATGATGATTTTATCCATTCAGTTGAAAGTTTTAACATTGTTATTGACAAAAAAAAATTGTGGACTTCATTCTTTGTTTCATAGCATACTTCGTTTAGTGTGATTTTATATAAAAGTGGAAAATAATTCATTTTAACGAGTTATTCCGGTCAGTTCCCCCAGATCTGATCCTGGTTATTATTATTATTTTGTTCCGTTCTGATCCTCTACAAATTTAGCTGTTCCCTAGTCCTAGATCCACTTCGTCTTTTTGGCAGATAAGTACAATCAATGAAAAGCAGTTTATGTAATAATTTACTAAAAATTAAGTATAATAAACTTTGTATAGTCTCTGCTTACTCCATTAATGGGAGACAGGCATGAAATTATGTATGTAAACGCAGTAAATATTAAGGATAGAAAACACATTCAATTTGTGTTTAGGTAGGTATTTAAGCAAAAGCTCACTCAACGACTAATCACAAATTCTTGAAAACTTAAGCCGAAAGTTGACAAAATTAAATACTGAATTCGAAATTTGAAAAGTCCACTAAAGCTCGCTAGTATCGTAAAGCTATAATAATAAAAAAAAAAAAAGTTGAAACTCAATTTGCAATCAATTCTTTGTAATTAACATGGTTGATTATTTAATTTTCAATTTCGTTAAAATTAAAAAAAATATTCGTATCAAATAAATCGTCTTAGCATATGGGATAAAAACAAAATAAAAAAAAAAAAGGAAGTTACCCCAACTCGTGACGTAATATTACGCATAAAACCTGGAAATGTGCCCTGACCTTTTTCAATACATAAGACAATTAAACACAACACTACAAAAACCTTCATTTCACTTTTCACGTCCACTGCTTACCACGTTTTAAACCGATTAATGCATTAAGGACGAATGCTTTTTTAACGTAACATTAGTATTACAAAGTTTATACTTTGACGGATTACCATAGAGTCATAATAGGAGAATATTGTTCTATAACAACATAAAAATTATTATAATTATGTTATACTAAGTAGTGTGTAGCGTAATATTTATAAAACTTTGTATAGTTTTGACGTTTATAGGCTTATAACTTACTTATACTAAACGGCTAAACCGATTTCGAAGAAAATTTCGCGCGGGCGAAGTCATAAGACGTATCCGATTTGAAATATTCTTTTACCTTTAGAAATCAATAGATTACGCTAGTAACATTGGCTATATTTTATTACGTTTAACGTATTATTTAAAGAATTTCAATATTTTAAACGCCTTCGTAAATCTAAATAATGCATATGACACTTTTGCTATGATATTTCCCGTAGGAGTTTGTTGTGAAATCGAATCAAAGTTTTGTGACCGAAGCGAAGCGAGGAGCTCTTGTAAAGAATATCTAAAATAATATTATAAAGAGAAAAGATTAGATTCTTTGTATGTTTGTTTGTTTGTTCCAATTTAACTCAAGATCTACGTAACCGTTTTAAAAAAATCTTTTACTTTCAGAAAGTGACAAATAGGACGGGTAACATATGCTATATTTTATTATGTTTAACTTATTTTTGTTGTGAAATCAAATGAAACTTTTGATAACGAAGCGAAGCGAGGGCGTCTAGTAAAGAATATATGCCTGGTAGTTCAACTTCACCGATTAATGCTTGTGTAAGAACAGGCATGCAGTAGGAATATAATAGTATTATAATGGACTAACGCACTGTTGATACAATTTTTTTACCTGTATTATGATTTGAATTATGACCCCCTCATAATTCAAAACAACCTTATTTAATCAACCTATTACCAGGTAAAAGAAGTAATTATTAAAGGAAACCGAAAGCTAATCAAATAAAATAACATGTATTATCTTTAAACAACAAAATTACGACAAACTAAGTCATTAATTTATTTATTTATTTATTTAATAATGGTACACCAACAGCAATACATATTAATCACATACTTAAGACTATTTGAATACAGAAAAAGTTCTTATATGTACGCCAATAAAAGGTGTACTCAACATTTTCAATATACATAGAAAGGACATTTTTCAGGTATTTCAGTAAGGTTGGTGGTAAAAGGTTAGACTAAATTATATTAATTATACTTAACATTTTAAACAATAGAACAAAAAAAAAATCTAAATTAAATCAAATAATAATAATAATAACAGATAAGAAAACAAACGAATGAATTGCAAGAACCAAACCAAAGCACTTATACGATTGTATAGAACAGTGGTTATTGAAATCTGTACGTATTTATGTCTAGAGTGACGCGACGGTTTCGAGTTCGGAAGTCAGAGTGTCGCCGACACTACTTGAGTACAAGTTCCGCTGACTCATTGGTATTGACACACTGAGAGCAACAATAAATAACGTATAGCTATTACTTTTTAAGGCAGCAGATCCTCCTTGTTGATTTCGGCATGAATCAAATTCGTATTAAATCAAAGCCAAATAAATTATTCTGGGTTAATTGAATGAACACTAATGAACGTTACAAATTACAAAATATCAACCAATTGACCTACAGCCAGTTAGTTGACGTAGGGTAGGGTCATGAGAAAAACTGGCAAGAAACTCAGGCCACTCTTTTTAATCGCCAGGTTATCACAATTTTTGTAAGTTACAATATCAAGTAGCATGCAAAGTAATGCAGGCACACTTATCTCTATAGGTAATTACAATGTGAAGAAAATTTAAAAATAGAACGTGTGCTTTAGAGGCTGCCTCAATTTGCATGATCGACCGAGGAAGTACCATCTCATAGAATATTCGCATAAATAAAGAATTAATTAGATCGTGCGTTTCGTCCGGTGAGCGCTAGAGATCTTACCATCCCTATATGTTAGTTACCAGTCACTATCGGATGAAACGTATGCATGTTTGTCACCGAAGTAGTATAAAATAAACTGTCCAAGTGCGAGTAGAACTCGCACACAGAGGGATCCGTATCAATATCTACAAAAATTTCAAAAAAATATGTCTATTGTATGGAGCCCTCTTTAAATATATTTGTTTTATTTTTATTTATTTATTTATTTTTAAAGTTATCACAGAATATTTTAAGCGTGTACCTATTGCCATTATCAATATCCAGCAAAAACGAAGACAAAAATCACGTTTGTTTTATGGAAGCCCCCTTAAATATTTATTTTTTATTTGTATTTGTTGTTATAACAGCAACAAAAAAAAATAATCTGTGTAAATTTCAACTGTATAACTATCACGGTTTGGTGACAGGCTGACGGACAGACGGACAGCGGAGCTTTAGTAATAGGGTCCCGTTTTACCCTTAGGGTACGGTACATTAAATGACATAGTTTGCGTACAATAGCATACAAGTAAACAAGTTTTCTTATTTTGGAACGGAAACGGCCCTTTTAACTCGAGGGGAAATACTACGTTTCATGCAACGGCGAAACGGTATTCATAAACCCGAAATCCAAAACTTTGACAGTTCTATCGAAAACGAAGAACTTGTAGGTTGGCGGATCTATGTAATATTTTATAATATATCGGATCAGTCATCAGAATTTTAGCAGCAAATCGTAAGGTGCACGGACTTTTGAAATTAAAGCTTCAGCGGAACCGCTGCCTATCATAAAATTATGTGTTCTCTATACTTTATAACCTTACCAGACCTTTTAGAAAAATAATCATTTAATACTTTCAGTAATTCCAGTTGATATATCAAGCTGGCAATGCAAGCTACTTACTTATATTGCATAATAACAAATAGCAAAGACTGGTTTATAAGAAATCGTAATTCCGATAAAAAGTAAATTAAACATCACATATAATCAAGTAGTGGAAGTCAGTACTTGTTTGATATTTTTATACTTACTTCAAAATTAGACTTTGGAAGTCTAATTTTTGAAGTAAGTATAAATTTCATACACTAACTAAAAGTAAAAAGCAATCAAATAGGTACATCAGATTAAACAATTTATAAAGGTTTGGTGTGTAGTATACAATATTTTAAGCGATTTTTAAATTTACTCATTGCTACAAATTAAAAAAAAAAGCATACTAAATTATCTGCTAGAAAAACACGCTGTATTTTATTCTGTTTAATGTTATAATAGCGATTTTTCTATTTTGTAAATATCTCTTGTTGAGTTCTTTACAGTTTAATCATAGTTTTATTTTGGCCCTTTTTACCCAAGTTGACTGTAGGTCACAATGGTTGGTCTATTTAGCCTTGACTTTATTTAGGTTATTCGTATTATTATGACACTTAAAATTACTATTATCTAAGTAAAAATTACTAAATAAACTTTGAAATATTGAACATATTGAGACAAAAAACTAAAGCTAGATTGTAATTTTCAGTCAAGTTTCAAATATTTATCGGTACTCAGTGCGCACTAAACTTAACATAATGCTAGCCTTAACTACTCGGGAGGTGACTCTTACTTTTCTGCAACCACAGTGAAAAGGCGATATTTTCTTTACTAGAAACGAATGAAAAACTTCGCTGTTATGAACCACTCACCAAATGTAGGTGAAACAAAATGGATTCCAAGTTTTGTTGTGTTCTTTTCATGTTTTTTTTTGTTGCAAAGAAAATTAATTATGGCTGTTTCTTGTTTCAACCTTAAAGTGCTTTTTTGTGAAGGTTTTTATGGTTTACGGCGATTTTGTTGCGTCATCTGTATTACCGGAGTAGTTACTGTAACTAATAACTAGTAAATAAATATTTAATAATAATAATAGTAATACTAATATTCTACCACATTCACACAGCGCCATCTAGCCCCAAATTAAGCAATTATATTTGCTTGTGTTATGGGTACTAAAAAACTGATATACTACATGTATACATTTTTTTTTTGTAAATACATGCATATTATAGATAAATTACTCTCAGACACAGAACAAACAATCATGCTCATCACACAAAGATTTGTCCTGGGTGGAAATAGAACCCACGACCTCCAGCTTAACAGTCAGAGATTTAAAGAAGATAAGAATTAAAATCTAAGGTAACTATGTATATAAAGCGGAAGAGTTTGTTTGTTTGAACGCGCTAATCTCTGGAACTACTCGAATTTGAATTTTTTTTTTTGTGTATGAGCCCAGTTCTTGAGTAAGGTTATAGGCTATGTAACATCATGCTACTGGTGACGGGAACAGAGCAGTAACCAAAAACGTGCGTTAATCCACGCTGCGGGAAAATAGTCTAAGATATGTAACTTAAGTGTCAAAGTTAAATTATGTTACATTTGGACACCGTCATCTGAGAGTTATCTAGTCATGAATAGAAAAAAAAATAGATTGCACCTGATTCAATATTTGTTTTGCGTATATAGAGTTTCAGACGAATGTTATCATAATAATAAGGAATTTATAATAACAAACGCTTGCATCTCGCAATCGCAAAAGTAAGTAAATAGTAATTCATTAAAATTAATATAAAACAGTATCTATTGAAACTAATAGTATAACTTTCCACTATTAGACAAACGGTTTTAATCTCAGTATTATAATGTAGGCTTTCTTACCTAAAATATGATTCATTTCATCCAAGACTCAGCAAATCTGTTGCCTTTGTGAAGTTACTGTTGCTTTCTCTTTAAAATAATGACTAAGATCCTTCTGACGCTAAAGAAAGAAAGCCGAGGGTTAATTTGATTTTCAGAGCTCTCCCTAACAGAATGAAACGCTACAATATAGAAACGAATGCTTTACTATTTTCTGTAAGAGGATAGAACTTCTCTAGACCAGAAGAGAAACCAACATCTACCTATCATAAGATTCAGATTTAAACAATTTGCTTCATGAGGACATCCCTAATTATCCAAAGTCAGTGTCAGTCGCGATACCAATCATTCTATCGGACGTTGTCCGTGACAACAACACAGAAACGCTTTTAAACTGCTGAATATTTTATGCTTTCGGCACTAGTCAGGTAATGGTTGAGCTAAAATTAGATACCTTTGGATTTGTTTCATTGAATATATCATTCTTTTGTCTAAGTTTTCAACTTAGACATGGAGAAGTAATTTGCTTAATAAAATCACTGTGTCTTTTGGCTTCTGTTGTGACTATGTCGGTAACTTTCGTTGAATGTTTTGAGAAATTGCGTGGCAAAAGTACTGTGTTTTTGGCTTTGTTCTGTCCATATTGAAGTCTGTAACATTAATTAAATGAATACAAAAAGAAAGCACAAGACAGTACTGACTTTGAAGAAGAAAGCAATGAGAAGGGAACAGAATAAATTAATAAACTTACTTGAATTTATTAGCTGTCTCATAGCATATAGAAAAATACATCAAGCACATAGAAAAAATTAAAACCAATACTAACCAACTGAATTTATCGATCCTTTTTAAAAACAGCAATTACCTTAAC
This sequence comes from Parascotia fuliginaria, assembly GCA_963082885.1. Classification (NCBI taxonomy): domain Eukaryota; kingdom Metazoa; phylum Arthropoda; class Insecta; order Lepidoptera; family Erebidae; genus Parascotia; species Parascotia fuliginaria. The sequence continues at coordinate 16,731,374 of OY720178.1, forward strand.
TGCCATCCAATTACAAGACTAACTAAAATCCTTATAAATTATTTTTCCATAGAGGCCATCAATAATGTTCGGCTTCCAATATTCCAGAATTAATTGTAGACTATTTCGAAACCCAGTCTTGTAATTAAATGAACGAGTGAGATCGAGAATGTGCGAGTGAGAGATTGGAGTGTCAAAGACACCTGTCACTGATTTATTTGCTGAAAAGTATTTTAAAGGTAATACAGGGTGTGCTTGTACAGAGTTAGACGTGTTGATTAATTACCGTCTTCGTATAAAAACTTAGCTACGCATACGTAGGAAGTCGTTTTATCAGGATTAATGATTCACCTGCGTATGAAAATTTGTGAATACCCTTGAAATTATCGGTACATTATCGTCCATGTAGGTTCTAGGTTATGTTATATGACTTGTGTTGTTTTAACTACTAAAGGTCTTTAAAAGTATCAGCAGCATGAATGTAACAATACTAATTTTCTATGATTTTGGAACAAAATTTTAGATCTATATGACTTAAATAATATTACCGTAGTCAGTTCTACCTCAAAAGTTGTTTATTTTCTAAGTAGTTTTTCTTCCTCAAGTGAGCTGTATGCTTATTTACCATTTACCTTAGTAAAAGTCACATTCCAATACCATTCACACCAAAGTCTTTCAATTGGAAAAACACATTTCCCTTTCAACAAGGTGTGAGCGATCACTTGAGGGAGGTTTTAATTCATAAGGTGACAGTATCTTTCGACATATCAGGGGGGATGGAGGTTGTGTTAAATAACGTTTTAGTATCGATTTGTTTCTATTATAGACGTAAAAGGACTTTGTTAGAAGTGAAAATAAATATTGAATTTTATTGTAATATTTGTTTTCAAAGTGAAGAGTAATGGGGTTGAATAAATTTTATTGAAGTCGTAGTAGAAGTGAGAATTACGCAACGTGGTGTAATAGTACACGAAGTTGAGGGTTCGATACTGGACAAATACTATGAAGTATTTTCCAAGTTGATCTAAAACACTAATGACGAATAAAAATCACCGTAAAGAAATCTGCGGGCCTACCAACACCTCATACAGTAGTATTATTTTAATGTTACTTTGTGTTTTGTCTTTTTCTTTTGTACTATTAAAAACAAGAATGGAGACAAAGTAAGGTTATAATTAGATTGCTTTAAGAGGTGGTGCCCCAGGACTATTAAAAATTAAGCACAAAAGATTACAAGCATCAATGTGCTTTGAGATGAGACTTAAAAATTATCACTCTATTATACATTTGCATACCATATTGAGGAAAAAGGAGTATGATGTGAAGACAATGATAGTGATAATGATGATCACGATAGTGACCTTTGTTTCCATTTGAAGAAATTCCAGAAAGTTCCGCCAATTATTACAGACCATTTTAATTACGTAATACAATACACTAAGTGAAGTGTTGTGCCTGATGGTAACAATTTACCAGAGCTTATAGATGTTTGAAATAATTCACGCCTTTCAACCCGAAGACATTTGTTCATAGCATTCTCATACGATCTGTAAATTACTGAACACGCTACTGCTGTGATAGATTCTGTTATACACAGACAGTGGTCTTTATACAAGAACTTAGGAAAGTATTTCGAATCTGGCAGTTTGTTTTTTTGTACACGAGATCGTGGATTTAAAACCAAGTGATGAATAATGTGTTTGATGATTTTTTAAATTCATCATTAATTAACTACTTTCTTAATATGGTTGATTTACGGCGAAGGAAAACATCGTAGGGAAACCTGGAATTGTAAATAACAAATGCCTGAAATTGTATTGAGTAAGCATAATCATGCATCCCTGTTTGGAAAGAAACTCACTCTGTAGTAGGTTGAGACGTAATTTTGTTATGCTAATTCTTCAAAAACTTACCCTTTATTGGCTAAGATAGTATGTGAAGAAACACTACAATTTACACAACATAATAGAGATTTCATCGTCATCACTACACATTTCGAGGTAATTGACTGGCAACTGGCAGCCGCCAGCCTCAATGATGCACGATTCTCTCCCTACTACTTTAACACAGCCTGTCATCCATCAAAGGGGGCCCAAAACAAGTAAAGAAGCATAAATATATATAACTCCACCTGCGAAATAACGCGAAAGTAATGCAATGGTTTTGTCCTTTAACAACAAAAATATGCTTTATTTACTGAAAGGGTTCACATAAAGCTTATTAAATTGGACAGGCTTGAACTGAATTTTTTTGGTAGAAAAGCTCAGTAGCTATTATCTGTACTACCAATTAAGAACACCGTGATATGTATAACATAATACTACGTCAAACCACTTCTTCAATTTCAAGCACTCTTCGCAAAACTTATGTTGTAAAGTAATTGCTTTATTTTCCTTTATTCTTTTCTACTACACGGCCGCCATGACGTGGCGGCTTGGTTATGCCTAATACCTATTGCTATGAAAACAAGTATACCAACCACTTATACTTATATTGTATTCTATAGACTCAACACACTTGATACTACAAAGACATGTCTGTTTACTTTGGAGAAATAAAATTGCACCTACTGACCCGTGAATACTACACATTTATCTGATGGAAAGCTCAATATCATTTGGTCCTGAATAAACTAAAGCACAAGAAATAACAAAAGATTGGTCGTAAATTAAACGTATCGTTGCCGATGCTAATACAGAGTTAAGATAGCGAACACGTCACGTGTATACGTCAATCTTGAACGAGATAAACGGATTACTGAGTTCAGCCGGGGTGATTGACAGCGTAGGTAAGCCGTTAAAATAGCGGGCGGGAACTTTACGTATTAAATTTGGTAGGTGTTAGTATGAGATCAATCTTCTTCTCTTTCTTCTCTTCTTCTTCTTAGCTTGTCGACACAGGCGAGTTAAATTTGTGAGGATCTTACGCTGCCAATAATAGTGCATTATCTGTAGCGTTGTGGACCTATACAAAAAGGATTATAGGTCCATGCGTGTGTATAGGTCCACCACAGTGCTGCGTTTTAACATCATGCTGACATCACAGACATCATTAAGATTACGGAATCGTCTTATACAGTTTGAATTTGAATTTGATTTTGAAATTAAGAATTCGAAACCGGACACTTTTTTTTGTACTTGATTTTAAAATTAAGAATTCGAAACCGGACACAAGTACCAATAGATACGAATATGTTTAAAATTATACATACTTATTAGGTTTTTCTTCTATTTATTTGCGATTTTCAAAATTCAAATTCGTCTACCACTCTACAGCTTTCAATAAGTACTATATCGGGTTCATTATTATTATAATCTGTTTCAACTTTATAATTAACGTTTACATTAGTATTATATTTATTTTGTTGTCCAATAAGCGAGTCATTTTATTTACTTAGTGGCCACACTCAAGCAAAGATATCTTCATGTTCCTATCGCTGATCAAGCCTGATTTCGCATTACCATGTCAAGCACAAGGCTAATGTCTGCTCGTTATCGGTCCTCCATTGGGTAGTACATGTACATGTTTGTATACATGTATCTATACAGGTGATTGATCGACACATTTTTGTGTACAACTTATTTACTTGACAACACATTCTTCATAATAATTATGATATTAGATAACTAAGCTCATTTACTGATCTGATTATTATAGAACACTTCAGTGAAAATATCACAAATGCGATTTTTTTTATGTTAGCGTACCAAAGTGGCTCCACCCCGCCTGATGGTAAGCAGTCAGTGGAGTCCAGAAGAGGTGGCAACCATACCAAAAGCCATCGTCCTAAACTGCTGGCATGGTGGCCTTCACTATGGCGGCTGGGAATGAGGTTAGGGGAAGGGAAAGAGGGAGATGAGGAGTGAGGAAGTGGGGGGGGGGAAATTGGGCCTCTGGCGATCTCACTAACCGAACGAAACGCAATAGTAGGGATACTACTACTCTTACGTCGATCTTCCATGAGAGGATAGTACTTTCCCGGATCGATTCGGCCCATTCATGCTAAAGCCAGCGAGAATCTACTACCGACAAAATTTTCCCAATGTTTAAAAGTTTTGCAATTTATCCTGAAAGGGCCGTGAAAATGGATAGGTTAAGCGTTGAGCATAATATATTATAATTATAATATAAGAATTATAATATGTGGTGGACACTATCACACATCGTCATCCAGTCCCAAGCTAAGCAGAGCTTGTATTATGGGTACTAGATAATTGAAATATAATACTTATACGTACTTTTTTTTTGTAAATACATACTTAAAATACATAGAAAACACCCAAAGTGAAGACAAATACAAATGTTCATCACACAAATATTTTGCCTTCCGCGGGCATCGAACCCACGACACCTGGCGTCGCAGTCAGTTACACTAACCACTAGACCAACGGTGCAGTCAATTATGTAGGTAAATATATTCAATAGTTTTTAGAATATAATTTCTGCGACAAGGAACCTTGCTTATACGTTTATATTACGTTTCATGCATGCTTATCAAGTCCCTTGACTTGACTTGACAAAATACTTTCAGAATTTCGATACAAAGGTTTATGTATTACACAATCAGTTTGTCTCTTAGTTGGTTATATTAATCACTTATAAAAATTATGTGGACTCACGCCTTGATAGTATCTATAAATCTGGTGATTGTGTACGATGCATTTCTATTTAATCCTCGGGGTAAAGCATTATTTAAGTATATCTGGCTGTGTAAAGGCTGTGACCTTGGGTACAATTCTGTACACATCACAAAGTGCTTTTCGTTATCGGTAAAATGGTGTAAATTTTAAGTTTTTAATTCTAGGTCTTTTAGACGTCGTCACATTGAAAGCCACTATACTAATTTGTTCTGACAGTAACAAAATTAACTGCTGCTTTCGGACTTGACTGGTTTCATACCAATAGGTAGACTGATGTCATTTTAGTGCGCTAATTGTCTATCTATACTTCTTATTATTATATTAAGCGTAAGAGTTTGTTTGTTTGTTTGTTTTTTTTTAACGCGTTGATCTCTAAAACTATTGGTCGGGTTTGAGTAATATTGTTGTATGATAGCCTAGTTCTTGAGGAAGGTTATAGGCTATATAATATTACGCTACTGGCGACGGGAGCAGAACAGTAACCAAATACGCGGGTGAAACCGCGCTGCTGGAAGCTAGTTAATATTATGAGTTAATCCGATCTGATCGCACAGATCTGATCTCCTCGGGTTATATACCTGCATATAAAAAAAATCTTTGTAATCTAAGATAAATTCGAAAAATATGTGAATCCAGTAAAGATAAAGTAATCGTAATAGTAAAGATAAAGCCCTTATAGTTTAGAAAGTTTGAGCGTCTCATCAAAATCTAAATTAAGTCAGTCGCGTTTGCATGACGAAGAGTTATACTAAGATATATTCATTTTAAAGTTTCTTGTTAGTGTTTTTCAATTACTAATACTATATTAGTAGCACATCTTTGCTAGATTCAGCAAAAAAAGTATTGGCCAGATCGACCAGGTAAATAATATTCTTTCACAAAATAGGTAACTGCGTAAACTATTAGTTTCTATATACAGTGTTTCGTTCGATGAGAGCACCGGAGATCCAAACACCTCCTTGGTTCTATTTCATTTCTTTCTCCTTCCTCATTCCTCTTTTCAGTCATAATCGTTTTGCAATTATAATAATAATAATAAGTATTTATTTATTTTCTCTTAACAATAGTCTTTATGGTATTACACTTACACTTAATATACACTAAGAGACTAACATTGTGAGAGACCATAGCCTGTGGTAGGTTTTTAACAAACCTGAATTACAGGTCTCTGGGGCCCTCCCGTTGCCAGAATACAGAGTAATATCGAGCGGGTGAATCGACATTTAGTTTCTGGTTGTAAGTATTTAAAAGAAAAACTAAATAAAGAAAATGAGTAGAAGTAGTATTTGCCAGAATGTGTACATAAAAATGAGAAAAATAAAAATTTACGAAAAATATATTAAATATTTCATAAAATGATAATATAACGCGAGATCTGAATAGTATCATGAGAAAAAAAAAAAAATTGTGCCAGTGATGTATTAAATTTAGGCTTTTCACATACTTTGTTTTTACGTCGTTTGTCTTGTAGTAGATTTGGGTCGTAATGTATTAGGGAATGTTGTTTTAAAATTGTTCAAAGGATGAATGACTTACGAATGCTTAAGAAAACAGAGCCATGTTTATTGGCTTCAGTATCCACTTACGATAATTACTTGTTACTGTTGGTGGAGTGTTGTCCGCACCTAAACCGCTTGGTTTATTGTACAATCTGTTCGGTTGGATTAATTTATGTAACCCATCACTTACAATTGTATCCAGAGCCAGTATCACAACCTAATAAGTTTAAAAATATATAAATACCATTTTCAATGTACATAATATTATTCAATAATTCTAAGCGCCCGATTAATTATAATCCAACATCGCGGCTGTTTATAGAATTTCCAATTTATTAGTATTCAAAGCCAGTTTGGGTCGTAATGTTTGCTTTAGCTCACCACAATATTTGCTTAACTTAAGGTTCGATATATTGTGTGTTTTCGGATTATTGATGGGACTTTTAATTGATTTTGCTCAGTATATTTAACAAAAACAGGATCAACATACCGTTTTGTATCACCGTGGGCTGTTGGTAGTTGACCTACAGCTGCGTGTACAGCGTATTTAAACCATAATATTTCATTACAACAATGCTCAATTTTGCGCGTCCCATTGTTAGTATGTCGATCGTATATATTCGCTTTACAACTTTCAACAATAATTTTCATCAAAACTAAAATTCAATAAGACTCATTATGACAATGACAACTGTGACAGTACTGAGGCAACTTGCAAGCAAAAATAGACATTATTGTTTTGTGATGTGTAAACGATATTTACTGTTGTGGTAAAGAACTTTATGGTCGACTGTACTATTGACAGTTGGTCCTACAGACGGAGACGCACGCGAGTATAGTCGTTTTAGCGTTTTCAAATTCTTTAGGTTCGAACACTTTTGAGTGCGGACATGACGACGACATTCATTTGTTCAATGCACAAAGCCATTAAAATTTTATTGTAGCAATTATGGACTCATAAATTAGATTGTTAGTATATATAGTCAGGTTTCATTAACAAAACAGTTTTATTTTAACAGTAGCTTTGTGTCAGATTTTTTTTTTTTTTTTTTTTTTATTTATTTGCCTACCAAAGTGACTCCACCCCGCCTGATGGTAAGCAGTCAGTGGAATCCAGAAGTGGTGGCCACCATACCAAAAGCTATCGTCCTAAACTGCTGGTATGGTGGCCTCCACTATGGCGGCTGGGAATGGGGTTAGAGGAAGGGAATGAGGGAGGTGATGAAAGAGGAAAGCGGAGAAATTGGGCCTCCGGCACTCTCACTCACCGAACGAAACGCAGTAGTAAGGATACTACTACTCTTAAGTCGATCTTCTATGAGAGGGTAGTAACGGGTGGCGCAAAAGTAAAGACCCTATTTGGTTCAGCTATAACATTTTTTCTAAATTAGAAAACTAGATTTAGATTTTTTTAAATGTATATTTGTGCCATTAAATTTCGTACCATTAGGATTTAAAGATGATGTCTTTTAAATGGTGACCTCCAGAGTTGATACACATTTGAGCCCTATTTATGACATTTTGCATAACTTGCCGTAACACTTCCTGCGATATGTTCGTTATTTCTTGACGAATGTTTTCTTTTAGAGCTGCGAGAGTCTGTGGCTTGTTCACATACACCCGAGATTTCAAAAAACCCCAAAGAAAGAAGTCTGGACTGGTCAGATCGGGTGATCTTGCAGGCCAAGGCAAATCGCCAAAACGAGAGATAACTCGGCCTGGAAAAGCGTCCCTCACTAAGTCCATAGTGTCGCGCGCTGTGTGTGCCGTAGCGCCGTCTTGTTGAAACCAGATGTGCTCCAGCCCCAATTCGTCCAAACTGGGTATCAAAAACTCACGTAACATGGTTCTGTAGCGTTCTCCAGTGACAGTAATCGCATTGCCTCCAGCGTCTTCGAAAAAATAGGGTCCGATCACTCTGTCAACACAGATGCCACACCATACAGTAACTTTTAGTGGGTGTAGAGGTGTTTCTTGAATAATGCGCGGATTATCAGTGCCCCAGAACCGAGTATTCTGCTTATTGACATGCCCTGAGAGATGGAAATGGAAACGCAGGAAGTGTTACGGCAAGTTATGCAAAATGTCATAAATAGGGCTCAAATGTGTATCAACTCTGGAGGTCACCATTTAAAAGACATCATCTTTAAATCCTAATGGTACGAAATTTAATGGCACAAATATACATTTAAAAAAATCTAAATCTAGTTTTCTAATTTAGAAAAAATGTTATAGCTGAACCAAATAGGGTCTTTACTTTTGCGCCACCCGTTACTTCCCCGGACGATCCGGCCCATTCATGCTGAAACCAGCGTGGATCTACTACCGTCAAAAGATCCTTTATCATTAAGTTTAATTAAAAACTATGGTTAATTAATTCAAAGTCCTGAGCAAACATTGAACACAATTGTATCTAGTTCAATTTATGCGTCGTCAGTCATGTAAGCAAAATAGGTTTAATAATATTTTAAAGCAAATTTAATAATTATCTTTAACTTATAATTAATAACACAATATCACATCACAACACAACGCCATCTTGACCCCAAAGTAAGAATTAGCTTGTGTTATGGGTTCTAGAATGCGGCTTTACATACTTAAATACTTTTTTTTGTAAATACCTACATAACATAGAAACACCCAGACCAATGCAAATAGACAATCATGTTCATGCACACAAATAAATGCACTGAACGGGATTGAATCCGCGACCTTTGCGTGGCAATTCGTACATAGTATCACCGTACCACAGACGCAGTCGAATATTTTTGTATACATTTTTACTATTGCGATCTCTTGTGCTTTTTTGTTTTTCCTAATTTAAATTTCCTTACAATATCTTTCTTCGTTAATTATGTCAGTAAAGTTCAATATAAACTCAGAATAAAAATTAAAATTAAAAATTAAATTTTTGTTAAAAACAATTTACAGGTTTTTAATAATCTATATTTATATATATATACAAGTTTTTCTTTTATCATTATTAAACAAATGCTCATCATTATTTAAACAGTCCTAAACCAAATAATACTCCCTAAACAACTCAGCAAAACCTTTCAAGACTTGATTAGTCGAATCTAACTGCTTCACTTTAAATTCCGCTCTGCGAGTCTATTCAAATAATTCTTATTCTAGTAGCGGTGGCAAAGGGACATCTGTCAACATTCCTGACAATACTTTGAACAGGGGAAAGCTTTTAGAGGATATTGCTTTATTTATTGAGCCAGTGTTCGATGGTCTAATAAATTTTGTAATGATTTCAACTTGAATTGAGAAGTGTATCAGATTTTATTGAAGAATCATATTGCTAGCTATTTTTGAAATCAGACTTTTATTTGTTTTGATTGGTTACCTGTACTAAATGCGAAAGTAATTCTGTCTATCTATTTGTTACGCTTTCATGCCTGAACCACTAAACCAATTTTGATTGAATTTGGTATAGGGATAGAATAGACCTTGGGAAACAACATAGGCTATGTTATACCGCGACAAATGGGTTGAAGCGGTTGAAATAGGAGATGAAAGTGTAGGGCACGCCACGGTGGTGGCGGTAAGTCCCGTCCTAGAGGAGTGGCTGGAGAGGAGGCACGGCGTCCTCACGTTCCGGCTGACACAGGTACTCACCGGTCACGGGTGCTTCGGCACGTACCTGTGTCTCATAGGCCGGGAGCAGACGTCCGTCTGCCACCATTGCGGGGTCTGCCCGCGCGACACGGCGCTCCACACGCTCGTGGAGTGTCCAGCGTGGGCGGACCAGCGCCGCGACTTGGTTGCGGCGCTCGCGACGGCCCAACTCTCGCTGCCGGCCGTGGTTCTGGCCATGGTCCGCAGCGAGAGGGCTTGGGAAGGAGTCGCCTCCTTTTGCGAGGAGGTGATGCTCGCCTTGGAGGCGGCTGAGCGGGAGAGGGAGCTGAACACCATGCTCCCCGCCCGTCGCGTCCGCCCCGGACGTCGCCGTGGGGCGCTCCGGGATCTCCAGCCACCGTAGGAGGATGCCTGCGGGCGGCGATTGGGCAATCGCCGCTCGAACAGCACAGGCCCGAGAAGGCGGCGTACGTGTTCCACGAACGCCTCTCGATGGAGGAAGGGGGGCTAGGCCCCCCAAATCAGACGGGGCCCGCTCACGTTGAGCGGGCCGTGGCCCGTCGGGGTCGCGGATGAATGCGCGAGCGTCTCCCGTGACCCCGGCACTCTGGTCGTCTGGAGGAACACCGTGGGTTTTAGTCGGTATGCCGGTCGCTGTCTCATTGTGGCCGGAGAGTCCGACATAACCCCCGCCTCGCCCAGGCGGGTGCGTACTCGTAATGAGTTTCCCACGAAAAAAAAAAAAAAAAAAAGGAGATGAAAGTGTGTATGGAAAATGCGATATAACTGACATTCACGCGAGCGAAGCTGTGGGCAACAGCTAGTAAAGGTATATTTTGTATAGATATAATATATTTTTCAATTAACTAAAAGTTTAATAGGTATATAATTTGCTTAAAGAAGCAGTATTTATAAGTTCATAAATATAGCTAGAGAAGATTATTAATGTCAGATTAACTAACTTTCTCAATAAATTCAATCTACTGTCTTCTGCACAATATGGCTTTAGACAAGCTGTTAGTACTGAGGATGCTGTAACTGCTTTAAGTTCTCATGTGACTCAGCAACTGGATAAAGGAAATAAATGCATATCTATATTTTTAGACCTCAAAAAAGCATTTGACACCGTCCATGTCCCTATCCTTGTAAACAAATTAGAAAAAGCCGGAATCAGAGGTACTGCACTCAGATTACTTAAAGACTATCTCTCTAACCGCAAACAAAAAGTAAAAATAGGCCAATACACTAGCACTGAAGCAGAAGTATCATACGGCGTACCGCAGGGTAGTGTCCTCGGACCTACCCTATTTTTACTGTACATTAACGATCTGTGCAATATAAAAATAAAAAACGCAAGATTGTTCGCCTACGCGGATGATACTGCCGTTGTTTTTACTGGCCCGTCTTGGCAAAACGTCAAACGAAGTGCTGAGATAGGGATTGCCCACATAGCTGGGTGGTTAAAAAATAATCTACTTACACTGAACACCGCCAAAACTAATTACATATGTTTCAGTATTAGTAACCGAACCCAACCCACAGAAGATCTAAATATAAAAGTGCACACATGTGGAGATTTAAGTAACATATGCTGTAACTGTCCATGTCTTAACAGAGTCTCCAGTACGAAATATTTAGGAGTAGTGGTTGATCAATCCCTATCTTGGTATCCACACCTTGAGCAAATCATTAGTAGGGTCAGAAAGCTTAGCTGGATGTTCAAAACATTAAGATACGTAGCTCCAACCAACATGATCAATAGTAAAAACCAACCAAAAAACCTACTTAATGAGATATATACTGCTCTAGCTCAATCTGTCCTGCTGTATTGTATTCCCATATGGGGCGGTGCAGCCAGGACTAGATTTTTGGCCTTAGAACGTTCACAACGGGCTCTTATAAAAGTTATGTATTTTAAAAGTAAAAGATACTCTACCAAAAACCTCTACGAGATCAGCAACTTACTCTCAGTTAGGAAATTATACATAACCCAATCAATTCTAAGAACACATAAAACCCTTCCTTATAATAGTAACAATAAATCTAAACGGAGAAAAGACAGAATCGCAGAAGTTCCCCAATTTAAGACCAACTTTGCAAATAGACAATTTTACATCCGCTCTGCACAATTATACAATAAAATTAATAAAAAAGTTTATGTACACAATAAAAATCACCATGACTGTAATAAAATTATAATCAATTGGGTAAAGCCCCTTACATACGAAGAAACTGAATCTTTTCTGACTTACCATGGGTAACTAGAATACCTTTCACCATAGTATCCTGCATTACAGGCACGACACCACACCAAATTACACCACAACACACCAGATCACACCACTCCAAAACACAACATACCACATTACACCACACCACACCACAACACATCACACCATATCAAATCACATCACATACCACATCACACCACTCCACACCACACCACACCTCACCACATGACACTACACTACATTGCACCACACCACATAACACCACTCCAAACTAAACCAAACCAGTTTCATTTTTTATTGTTTTTTTTTTTGTATTTCATTTTTAAAATTAGTTTTTGCGCAATTATTAGTTTAATATTAATAGTTTTATTATTTGTAAGTACAACAAGATATGGAAGAGCGGAGTCCCCTAACACAGACATTGTTTGTCTAAAAGGAGGCTCCAACAACAATCCACTGTATACAAACTTTATAAGAAATAATAAACTATTTTCATTTCATTTTTTCATTTCATTTCATTTCATAGCATTACCTAAGTAGTAGCATTTTAATGTACAAAAGCATGTAATTTCTATTATCTTTTCGTATAAAAACAACACGCACTTAGTTGTTCATAAGGAGAGAACCAACCTATATTATGCTAATAAAATTACATGCCAATCTTTAATCCGCTTATGCAAATTATGGGGAACTTCCTCCCTCGCTCGCTGTAAGTGCTTTGAATATACCTGTTATATAATACACATAAATATTACACTGAACATTTGGTTCATAGTTCTCTTTGTCTCATTGACAGAACTAAATAGTTTTGTCAAAGTTAAGTTCTCATACTAAACACTAGAGGCGCTGTTTATTTTCATTTAAGTTTATTTCACGTTGTCGTGACAGGTGGATAAATGCACATCATTGACTCTTGGAAAAAATTATGTAGTTTTCTATCTGTTATGGATGTTATCATCATCATTTTAACTGAAGATATGCATATTGTTAATGGAAAGAATTAAATTTTAATGCTAAACCGCCAAAATGGTACTTTCAAAGAGTTTATATTGAGGTAAAAATATTTTAAATGAATTTTATTATGCCCATTATGAATAAAACTGCTCTATCCTTTATAAATATTAATTTGATACCTACATAACAAGTGTCAAATGGATAATCAGATGGTTTTGTAACAAAATCTTGTTTTTACTTTTCAATTATAAAAAACAAACGAAAAGTTATACTACTGTAACCATAATAACAATGTAGTTGTAATGTTCCATTTAAATCCACTGCTGAACTGCCGGCCCAATTTGCTCCCTTTCCTCTTTCCTTAACTCCTTCATTCCCTTCCCCTACCCCATTCCCTGCCTCCATAGTGGAGCCCACCATACCAGCAGCAGTTTGAGACGACGGCTTTTGGTATGGTGGCCACCATTTTAGGATTCCACTGACTGCTTACCATCAGGCAGAGTGGAGTCACTTTGGTAGTTACTTCCCCTCTTTCTTTTTTTCTCACTTTTCTTAATCCCTTCATCTACCCCACTTCCTTCATGGTAGGCAGCTCTCGCAGAGTCCCTGATATTTTTGGAGTCAGAAACTCTGAGTCGTCCATTAGCAAGCGACAGTTACCCCTTACCATCACGTGGGCTGTTTGCTCGTCTGGCACTGTCGGAAATAAAAAAGAAAAGTTAAATGTTGTCTAATATCATGGTATCTATACTATTATATACAGTGGAAGAGTTTGTTTGTTTGAAAGCGTTAATCTCTGAAACTATCAGTCGGATTTTAATCATTCTTATTGCGTATGATAGCCCAGTTCTTGGGGAAGGTTATAACTATGTAATATCACGCCACCTGCGATGGGAACAGAGCAGTAAGCAAAGACGCGACTAGCTTCATTGCTAGTTTGGTATAATCGGAGGCTTATCATTAAAGTTTCAGATCTAGTCACAAGGAAACTTTATACACTTGTTTTTAAGTAGACTTTCTTAGATGATATCCTCATTTTATACCTGGAAGGCATTCACGAAAGTAAGATAAGAGAGCTAAGTACTCCCAACGGTGACAGCAGTGAACAACTCGTACAAACTGAGTTTAAGTTAGCTAAGTTTAATAATTAACTCTGTGTCGTCGCGGTGCAAAAGTTAAACCTAGCACTTGGTATAAAGAACTTCCTTATAATTAGTACTGAACGATAAGAATAGATATAAGAACTGGCCATATTGTTAAAAGTGCCTGTCGTTTAAACAAAGTTAAGTCCTCATTCCTTAACTGTGTTAGACGATATAATTTATAAACATACGGGAATTTACTTATAACATATATATTATTTACACTTTGCGCAGTCGGTTAACGGTCGGAATACGGACGGCATACAGAATATAAGGACACTGTCAGAGTGTGTTTTGTGATAGTACGTGGAAAGACAAAATGTGAGGGTAGATCTAGAATCTACTTCCTGGTCGAAACGCCAGGCAAAATAAGGTATGTGAATACCTAGTTCATGATTGCGTAATTTCCCGTATGTTTATAAATTATATCATGCAACGCGAAAGTTTAAATGTATTAGACGCATAAAGAATTCTGCCTACTACAACGTACCATACTATGACCGTAGTAGCAACGTGTCAGGCATAAAATATTCTTTGTATTGAAAAGTATGAGGGTATGCCCACCAGACCATCCCGTCACCGACCAGCACTGTAGCGTGCCATGTACGAAACGTCCATAATTATCAGTGAGAATATCAGGCGATACTGTGTAGTGGACATAGTAGGGCGTATCGTGTTGCTTTCCGATCCTGAGGCCCTTGACAAGTGTCAAAGATTTTGATTCTATTCATAGAATAGATAAAAAAAGTATGAGATTGACAAAAGCTAACGCCAACGCTTATGTCAATCTCACACATTTTTTTGTCTATTATATGAATAGAATAAAAATCTTTGAAACTTGTCTAGGGCCTTTGATATGTTTATAGCAGGGTCATGATATGGTACAGTATAATACGCAGATTCCTTTAGCATAATATAAATGTTAACGCACATAGATGTGTGTGTCTTAATCTTAAAAATCGCATCTAGAAGTGACGATTTCACTTTCAACTATGGACATAAACTTAGTTCATTAATATTTTAGATTCTGAGTCTTGATTGACAGGTCAGATTATTTTAAGATTTTAAATCTGACCTGTCGATCAAAACTCAGAATCTAAAATTATCTCTTGAGTTTTCAAGAGATAATTTTAGACAACGAATAATCTATAACATTATTTAAAAAAAAATTCCAATAAAGTAACGCTTTTAAAACATTCACGTTCAATCTTCATAGTCCTCGGAAACAAATTAAATACTTATACAACAGGAAGAAAGTATCAAATATCAGGAGATAAAAGCATTTCTATGTCTCAGGAGAGGCTTGGAGATCGTAAACACTTCAGTGGGACGAGACAGAGACAGTTAGACATAAAAGATTTATGATATTATAATTATTTGATATCAACATTCTTCCAAAAGATATTTTTGCGGATGAAAAATAAATAATTAGAGTCAAAAATAAAGACTTGAACAAAAATAATGATAAGGAAAACAAACAATGGCTTTTTACCAAAACAAAAGATTTTGGAATATTTAGATGTTACGAAAGTATTAGTAATTATTCAGTTAATTGGCCTGTATAGTGTATTTACATATAAAACATAATTATATTACATTTCCTTGAAATAGTAAACGTACAATGTTGATATTTATATTCTATATATTGAAATACCACTTTACTGTAATTAGTGTCATAGTTAGTTATACTATGACACTAATGTATGTACTATGTGACGGTAGTAGATCCACGCTGGTTTCAGCATGAAAGGGCCGGATCGTCCGGGGAAGTACTACCTTCTTATAGAAGATCGACTTAAGAGTAGTAGTATCCTTACTACTGCGTTTCGTTCGGTGAGTGAGAGCGCCGGAGGCCCAATTTCCCTCCTTTCCTCTTTCCTCACCTCCTTCATTCCTTTTTCCTAACCCCATTCCGAGCCGCCATAGTGGAGGCCACCATACCAGCAGTTTAAGGCGATAGCTTTTGGTATGGTGGCCACCACTTCTGGATTCCACTGACTGCTTACCATCAGGCGGGGTGGAGTCACTTTGGTAGGCTAAATATATATAAAAAAAAAAAGTTTCAACAGTTAACAGATGTGTGGTAATAACTTTTGCTTTCACGAAAGATGGTTATTATTTAATCTCATCAATATTTTTTTTATTTTTATCATTGTAAATAACATTAAATCATCAACAAGAAATTTTGTTTTCCATGCTCACGGTAGTCGATCCACGCTGGTTTTAGCATGACTGGGTTGGATCGACCGGGGATGTACTACCCTTTCATAGAAGATCGATGTGTGGAGGTAGCACACCATATACCTCGAACCTAAGGGAGGATCCTCCGACCAGGCTAGGTGATCGTGCCTGACGGGCTACTGACCGACAGTTGGTAGTCGGGACTTGTATATATTTAGTTGGTGTGAGAATGTTAATATCGCGATTTAGGCTTCTATACATCTTGTATGGGAGAGGTCTATATTTGTTGACATATATATATTTGATTTATATGCTGTAAATTCGTAGTCGTCGTCTTCACTTCGATTTTCTCTGTGTGTCATTAATGGCCAGATAGATGACGCCACAGATGTAAGAGTAATAGTATCCGTACTATTGCGTTTCGTTCGGTGAGTGAGAGTGCCGGAGGCCCAATTTCACTCCTTTCCTTTTTCCTCACTTCCCTTAATCCTTTCACTTACCCACTTCCTTCATGTTAGGCAGCGGCTTCGCAAAATCCCTGCAGGAGCCATGCTAGGGACTCTGAGTCGTCCATGAGCGACAGTTACCACTTATTTTCACGTGGGCTGTTTGCTCGTCTGCCACAGTCGGAAATAAAAAAAATTTGCTAATACAACAGTCGACTCAGTTACCATAATAAATGTAGAAGAAAAAAGTTTACTGCCGATTGTGAAACGAAGTTTTTACTAACACAAAATCTTAAATGATACCAGCATTTGTACATAAAAGTCACGAAATTGTCCTTCAGCTTACTTCAAAATTACAGAGCAATTTCCTCCGACAATCACGGAACATCAAACACTTCGCACAAAGCCAGGTAAATAGTGAGGGAGCCGACAGTCCCGCGATCCGGGATCACGGTCGCTAATTCAATTAGCGGGACACGGGACGCGCACTATTACAGGATTGTTACGTCATCGGGATTTATTTGCTCCCGTCAATGCGAAATGTTTGGTGGAGTAGGTTAGCTTGTTTATTAGAGTCAGTTTGTTGTAAATGTATCTAGTGTTTACGGAGAAAATTGCTTTGGATATACGCGCTAGAGATATTAGAATTATTTTATTCTTTTTCTATCATCATTTCAATTTCTAAATCATGTTATTATTGGACACTTTTCCAGTAATAATAAACTATTATCATTACCATCCATGCACATATACTCACGTTACTCTGTTGTAAGCCTCCCTTGGCTATCAACTGCATGCCACTTTTACCAGAGAACCTAGACAAGTGGCTTATGAATAGAATAGATTAAAACATGTATGGGATTGACATTAGGTAACTACAATGTTGGCGTTAGCTTATGTCAATCTCATATATTTTTACATCTGTTCTATTCCATTCTATTAGCATTAATGCTAATTGTCTAGGTCCTCAGGTCGTCAACAGTACTGTTATTCGTCACAGCCATTGCCACAGTTTTACTTTTCCTGGTTTAAGCTCTGTGTAAATATACTTTATAATTTTTTTTTTTTTTGACTGGCCTGTTGGTCTAGTGGTTAGTGACCCTGACTGCTAAGCTGGAGGTTGTGGGTTCGATTCCCACCCAGGACAAACCTTTGTGTGATGAGCATGATTGTTTGTTCTGTGTCTGGGTGTAATTTATCTATAATATGTATGTATTTACAAAAAAAAAAAATGTATATAAGTACCTAGTATATCAGTTGTTTAGTACCCATAACACAAGCAAATATAATTGCTTAATTTGGGGCTAGATGGCGCTGTGTGAATGTGGTAGAATATTATTTTTATTATTATTATTATTAATTTTATTTTTGGAATTATATTGATATAAAAAATATGGGTTGAAGCCTTAATTTACTGTCAATTAAGAATCGGTATCAATAATGAACATACCCGCATCCAATCAGTCGGCTTTAAGTGAAATAATATTATTAAAATCTCATTGAAATTAAAAATCAATAGCATTGCTCTCCGCCACAATAGTGCCTCGTTCTCTAAAACATCATTGATTGATTGATATTTCATAAATTTGTCTATTAAATTTTGTTATAAATAGATTCGTGTTACGTATTCGTTCTCCACTATAGAATATGGAATCAAACCATAATTTCCTACCGATCACATCTGTGTTTAATAAAACCGTTGCATTAAACGGAATCTTTGTCTTTGAGTCTGCAAGAAGTTCATATTCTTTATGCAGGCACCCGGCAATGTAAACCTACTTTAGCTGATGATATACATAAATGGATCATGGATCTGTCTGATTATTCAATGGAATGAACTAATTACATTTCGTGTGGCTTGTCTGGCCTCTGGGCTATTTATCGGGAAATGTGTTGAGCTTTTTAATGAAATCTTTCTTTCATCAAAACCTATTCTGTGTTCTGAATAAAATATCTTTTCTAGGGCACTGAGTAATCAAGTCCAAAAATACATTTATTACTACTTTTAGTGTATGTTTATTTTGTATTTCTTGCTTAGCTTTTAACCTTTAGACAGCCCATTTGACTTCTTCTTGTACCTGCTAATATTGTGGAAACAAAAGGCTTTCTATATTCCTTTATCTTCTATAAACCGTCATCTGAACCCACTTTCTTTTTCAATCTGTTTCTTCACGTAATTCAACAATCTGTTTTCTTTGGCCTCCATTCATATCCACTTATACTCATGACAATGACATGCTGACTGTACTATTGACAAATCTTATGGACCCGATGGGAATTCATGTAAGGATATTTTAAAACATATATTAACACTTTCCGGGACATTAAACGTACATAATCTCTGATAACAATAAAACATCTATTGTGTCTACAGTAGTGCCCATGAAAGGGTTAATTTGTCATGGACCTGATGGGAAACAACGTACAAAATAACGTACGTGGACCTCTGGAAATAACCCATAGTATTTATTACATACGTATAATCTTTTTTCACAATTCTATACTGAATAGCAAACACATTACGAACTATGTGTTAAGAAATGTACAGATCTAGAGAAACAGAAGAAAATAGGGCCTTTCCTATAAAAGCAAATCCCTATTTTCTTCTGTCGCAGTTATTTTCTTCTAAATCAAGTAAAGGATATAAAAATACTTGTCCATAAATTTTACGTGGTGAATCGCTAGTAACACATAACGGTAGTAAAGCACCTAGTACAGACAGATATCCGATACGTATTGTAAAATCAATCACAGTTTGTTCTGGGACGCCGGTTCGTTAGTGTTGGTAATGAAATCGGACACGATACGTGATACGACGATCTGCCTATTGTAAGCTTGTTGGGTTGCCAGTTATAGGCAGGTTTTGAATTTTAGGCAAAATGGTACAATTTTTGGATTACTTTATTACAGTAGCTATCATCATTAATTATATTGCAATATTAGCGTTTCACCCAAGCTTTGTTCGTGTAAACATTATTTTTAGATATAAATGTATGTATAACTTATACGTATAAATCTTCAGAAAAATAATCTCTAAATGATAGTAAAAACTCCATCAAAATCCGTTACGTAGTTTGGAAGATTGAGACGTACAAACAACCGGACCGACTTTTGACGAATTGATTGTTTCTGAAGTCATTTTTTGAGTAATTAATCTGGTTTAGTGTTGTCTTTTCTCTTGGTTCTATTAAAACACGAACGTAATGTTAATGAGCTGATTTCTATTTCAACATTGTTAGCAATCTTTAATATAAGATATATAAGTTTCTAAACACTAAAAATACTTTAACCAATGGAAGCATAAAAATAGAAATTTAATCATACAGTACTTCTCAGAAGTCAGAATACTCCAGGCTCTTGGAAAATTCTACGTTATGTTATACTGGAAACTTCTAGAAAACTTGAACAAAAAAATACACGAATGATATGCAAATTTAATCAAGCAAACTTATCCATATCCAACCGTACGCGAGGTCGTAAGGTTTAACCGGCAAAGTATGAATAAACACTTTGTGGTCCACGTTTCGAAAAAAATGGCGTACATTTTAACTTTGTAGGATTATACGGAGTTGCTATTATTCGTGATACCGTTGGATATTGTCTTTCGGAATCGTTATTATATTTTTATTTGAATAAGTTTTAGTGTCTATTTGTTACTTTAATATTTACAATGGCCATATGTAATGGTGGTGCAATGGTAATTTAAACTTTAATGCTTTTGCCAGGTGTCGTGAAAATTGGTTCATTCTATCAAGAATGTTCTTTATCAATTCAACGACTGCAATTTATGTTCGAACTATGTGACTTCGTTTAATATGAGCGATATGTCTATGACTTTGTATTTTAATGTATTGAAATGATAATAATTATTTTGTTTTGTTGTCTAGCTATGTGATTTGTCTGGTTCTTTGATGATGAGTGCTAGAATAATGGCGATACACTATAAATACTTGATGGCAATAATTTGCATTCAACTAGTTGGTGAAGCATTTTCTCCTTACACAATATTTTTTTGTTACTACGAAATTAATAAACTGTTAACACGTTTTGTTGTAAAAACTAATGGGTAAAGACAACGGGACAGAAATAAGGATAACTCTAATAATCTCATTCGTTAGATTCAACACTCAGTATTTGTTAAAATTTATGGAAGCACCAAACAAACCAAAAACAAAATATATACGGTTGAATTAAGAAACCTCCTCCTTACTTGAAGTCAGTTAAAAAATCCTTTTTAAAATAAGCTTGAATGACGTTACGCCTTTTCCCCTCTTCGCAGTTTATATGCAGAATAAAAAGGTTCTTTAAAATCACGCACACATTTATAAATTTTTCCAAATATCATGGAGCTTTAATAGAATCCCTTAACAAATCGAAAATCCCTCGATTTTGAGGAAAACCTGTGATCTGGCAACGTTACTCTTTTGCCAGTTTATTGGCTTTTTTATCCGTCTGTCTCTCGGGAACTAGAAGGTTTAAAACGAACGCTGAATGTATTAGCAACTTTCTCTATTTCTTTTGATGTTAGTCTGCACAGGTTTGCAAAATAGGGTCTTTATAAAGATAAAGCTGACTTTCGTTATTCATAAGACCAGCTACCTATTGTATATTTTTATAATACAATTATTCATTCAGGTAATATTTCAGAGCAGTACATTAACAATTTTTAGTACATACTTGCATAAAAATTGGTTCAAGACAGTATAAGAATTGGTTCAAGTGCTTTCTTACGGTTTACAAGTTTACTAAATATACTTAACTCTAATTTAGTTAACAATATATAATAATAATATATAATAATATTCTACCACATTCACACAGCGCCATCTAGCCCCAAATTAAGCAATTATATTTGCTTGTGTTATGGGTACTAAACAACTGATAACTAAAAATAAAAAAAAAATGTATATAAGTAGTATATACATTTTTTTTTGTAAATACATACATGTTATAGATAAATTACACCCAGACACAGAACAAACAATCATGCTCATCACACAAAGGTTTGTCCTGGGTGGGAATCGAACCCACGACCTCCGGCTTAGCAGTCAGCGTCACTAACCACTAGACCAACAGGCCAGTCAAAATGCAGCACTACACATTTTAGGTAATCTATCTGTATCGACTACTAGCTTACTGCGGTGCGGCTTCACTCGCGTCTTTGCTTAATGCTCTGCCCCCGTCGCCAGTAGCCTGATTTTGCATAGCTTATAACCTTCCTTAGGAACTGGGCTATCATACTCAAAAAGAATTTATTCAAATATGACTGGTATTTCCAGAGATTAGCGCGTTCAAACAAAAAAACAATTACACTCCTTCGCTTTATATAATAGTAATAGATGTATGATAGGCGTGTTAAACTTATACTAGAAAAGCGTATTTAGTTAGTTTCTTTCATTCTTAATTGCAAAAATCTGGCTATTAATTATAGTGTTGAGTTTTTTGTTAGTTGTTCTGATGGCTCTACCTCGCGGTGAATCAGCAGACTTTTTTGTTACGTTATTATCGAATATTTCAGTTTGAGTTTTCTAAATCTATTTTATAACTACCTTTTACGAAAATAATGTGAAATAAAATTCTGATTTAGGAAAGTTAAGAATAGATATTCTGAATTTTGCTTTGATCCTTCTAACTTCAAAGCCAGACTAAAATAGCTTTCAGATCACATCTTTTCAGCGCTTTATACTTTCATAATTATACTACAAAATAAGAGTAACCTAACCTTTAAATAAAATCTTTGACACAAAATCAGTACAACCTTTAGAACTGCTATAAATTCGTCTGAAGTATATATCCACGTTATTTTGTCACATGTCTCATTTGATAGCGAAATATTTACGACAATAATTTTCTACGGATTCCTTCACACGTTTGTGAAAAAGTTCTCTTAACCATATATGTTAAACAAGAACTTGTTTCCATTCCTGAAGATTGGTTTTTGCTTGAAGGGTATATTATATTATTGACTCTCTTTGTGCACACACAAACAACAGTCAACTGTCAGATCGAATACGCCTAACGTGTAGGTAACAGTGATATAGATATGATACGATCTAACGAACTGTAATGCCACGGTGGAGCCACATAAAGGGCGGTAAATAGTGACATCATCCCTAGAAGGAACTCAGTGTACAATCTGAAAAAGTTTTAAAACCACTTCTGTTAAATTCAACTTAATTTTAAAACAGTAGACATTGATGGTTTTTGTATATCAATGGCAGTAGACATTAAACTTTATGCATGAAACTTATTTAAGAAGTACTAATTGATCTAAATTTCTAATATTGGAATATGAAGTGACGAGTTACAAAAAATTTTCTTAAATAAGCTTCATACATAAAGTTAGTTTTCATACATACTAAAGTCTACTATATCATTGATATGTATACAAAAACCCATCAAATTCTGAATCCTTACAATATGCAATTTTCTAAGATTTCAAAGTTATTTAATATCATTCGGCACCAATACCAACAAAGGTTTTATGTCAAAAAGTGAATAAATTATATTTTTATACATACGAAATTCTCTGTTGCGAAAAAATGGTTACTGATTAGTGTCACTGCATCTTACCCTTAACACAGTCTTAATAATCCCTTACCTTACCTTATATCGAAAAAAGTTCGACTGTACACGTGTATAGATACACATGGCACACTTTCAGTAGAAAAGTGACATAAGACCAGAAATACGACTAAGCAATTTTGAATTTTATTGCAATTCTTCGCAAGATAATTAATTATCGTGTAGCTGTGTTGTGCCTTATGTCCTTAATCAATTGATGTTGCGATACATTTATTTATAATAAGGGTATAAAATCATCAATCTCCCGCGGCCCTTCGAGCCACAATCTCTATCCTTCCCGACGCATCCCGACCCTGTATCAATTAGGACGAACTCGGTAAATAAGTCTTGATCCTGATTGTGCCAGCTTTGTTTTCCCGTATCCTGACTCCATTGTAACTTGTGCTTTTTTATTTTTATTTTATTCCCACCCACGTTTGTGAAGGTAATGTGATTCTGCTAATGAAACCCGGTTTTCATTATCAATCAGCGCGTTTTTTTCAATACTTTTTTTCTGTTCAACGTAGATACAGTTCGTGATTGATTAAATTTTGTTGATGGAGTTGCGAACTTGTACTAGTTATGTGTATACCTTTTGTCCAAATACGAATAAGTAAATGAAGAGTTATAAATGTGGGTGTTTTGTATGTTTAGATGGTTTTTCGATATTTGATTGGAGCTAATGTACGATTTTAAGAAAAGTGATGTAGATTGCTGTGTTATAACAGGTTTTTAGAAATTGTTATATAGAAAAATCGACTTTATAAACCAAATACCTTTCTAAATTATGGAAAGCTTCGTAATAGTATAACAAGAGGCCACAAGCTTACAACGTACTCTCAATAGCGAACTATAAATCAATTTTCACGTTAATCGCTTAGTTGAAACTTAGTTCCTGAGAGTGATATCGCCTTGACTTTCAGTTCCTACAGCCGTTGAGCTTCCGACCGCGTATGTCTGAAATGTTAACAAAATGTGTTTTAGTTGAGCTTGGGTATACTTTAGTTAAGTACAAAAATGTATAAGAAACATTTCTATTTGTTTCTAGCCAGAGACAAAATCTGTAGCCATATTTTTCATAATTTATTAATACACATATTTAAAATATTAAAACTAATTGCATTATACTACAAAATAAGAGTAACCTAACCTTTAAATAAAATCTTTGACACAAAATCAGTACAACCTTTAGAACTGCTATAAATTCGTCTGAAGTATATATCCACGTTATTTTGTCACATGTCTCATTTGATAGCGAAATATTTACGACAATAATTTTCTACGGATTCCTTCACACGTTTGTGAAAAAGTTCTCTTAACCATATATGTTAAACAAGAACTTGTTTCCATTCCTGAAGATTGGTTTTTGCTTGAAGGGTATATTATTGACTCTCTTTGTGCACACACAAACAACAGTCAACTGTCAGATCGAATACGCCTAACGTGTAGGTAACAGTGATATAGATATGATACGATCTAACGAACTGTAATGCCACGGTGGAGCCACGTAAAGGGCGGTAAATAGTGACATCATCCCTAGAAGGAACTCAGTGTACAATCTGAAAAAGTTTTAAAACCACTTCTGTTAAATTCAACTTAATTTTAAAACAGTAGACATTGATGGTTTTTGTATATCAATGGCAGTAGACATTAAACTTTATGCATGAAACTTATTTAAGAAGTACTAATTGATCTAAATTTCTAATATTGGAATATGAAGTGACGAGTTACAAAAAATTTTCTTAAATAAGCTTCATACATAAAGTTAGTTTTCATACATACTAAAGTCTACTATATCATTGATATGTATACAAAAACCCATCAAATTCTGAATCCTTACAATATGCAATTTTCTAAGATTTCAAAGTTATTTAATATCATTCGGCACCAATACCAACAAAGGTTTTATGTCAAAAAGTGAATAAATTATATTTTTATACATACGAAATTCTCTGTTGCGAAAAAATGGTTACTGATTAGTGTCACTGCATCTTACCCTTAACACAGTCTTAATAATCCCTTACCTTACCTTATATCGAAAAAAGTTCGACTGTACACGTGTATAGATACACATGGCACACTTTCAGTAGAAAAGTGACATAAGACCAGAAATACGACTAAGCAATTTTGAATTTTATTGCAATTCTTCGCAAGATAATTAATTATCGTGTAGCTGTGTTGTGCCTTATGTCCTTAATCAATTGATGTTGCGATACATTTATTTATAATAAGGGTATAAAATCATCAATCTCCCGCGGCCCTTCGAGCCACAATCTCTATCCTTCCCGACGCATCCCGACCCTGTATCAATTAGGACGAACTCGGTAAATAAGTCTTGATCCTGATTGTGCCAGCTTTGTTTTCCCGTATCCTGACTCCATTGTAACTTGTGCTTTTTTATTTTTATTTTATTCCCACCCACGTTTGTGAAGGTAATGTGATTCTGCTAATGAAACCCGGTTTTCATTATCAATCAGCGCGTTTTTTTCAATACTTTTTTTCTGTTCAACGTAGATACAGTTCGTGATTGATTAAATTTTGTTGATGGAGTTGCGAACTTGTACTAGTTATGTGTATACCTTTTGTCCAAATACGAATAAGTAAATGAAGAGTTATAAATGTGGGTGTTTTGTATGTTTAGATGGTTTTTCGATATTTGATTGGAGCTAATGTACGATTTTAAGAAAAGTGATGTAGATTGCTGTGTTATAACAGGTTTTTAGAAATTGTTATATAGAAAAATCGACTTTATAAACCAAATACCTTTCTAAATTATGGAAAGCTTCGTAATAGTATAACAAGAGGCCACAAGCTTACAACGTACTCTCAATAGCGAACTATAAATCAATTTTCACGTTAATCGCTTAGTTGAAACTTAGTTCCTGAGAGTGATATCGCCTTGACTTTCAGTTCCTACAGCCGTTGAGCTTCCGACCGCGTATGTCTGAAATGTTAACAAAATGTGTTTTAGTTGAGCTTGGGTATACTTTAGTTAAGTACAAAAATGTATAAGAAACATTTCTATTTGTTTCTAGCCAGAGACAAAATCTGTAGCCATATTTTTCATAATTTATTAATACACATATTTAAAATATTAAAACTAATTGCATTGATCAAAATATGCACTATTCATGAATCACATAGACTATTTTTACATGAGGAGAGACGAGAACATAAATAATAATACCAGCATATTACAGTCCCACAACAACCTCTTTCCAAAAACCTCTTCTCATACAAAAAAAAGCATGAGCATCGCCAAGCTTGCTTAAGGCGGATTAAAATTAAAACTAATTAAGATCATTAAAAACTACAGCTTTTAATGAAAAAGTACTCATTAAGCTAAATAGAAGGAGATAACCAACAAACTCATAATCCATCAGAACCGCACCGAGTGCAGTGCTTATACAAAATAAGCGGCCCGCGAAACATCGACCAAGCTTATCGCTATTTCGCAACAAACTGTTATTCGTTGTTTTAATGAAGCAAATTTAGTTAATGCCTTTGCTTTCACATATATTTTCTTAAAAAGTAAAAGGCTAGGACAATGCAAAGGGAATTTTGTTTTTACTACACACAGCGCCATATAGACCCATAGTAATCATATTTTTATAGCTTGTGTTATATGAGTTCTAGAATGCGGATATACATACTCAAATACTTTTTTTTTGTAAATACACACATATTATACATTGAAACACCCAGATCAACGCAAATAGACATGTTTATGCACACAAATATTTGCGCTGAGCGTTAATTGAACCCGCAACCTCTGCGTGGCAGTCTGTACACAGTACCACCGAACCACAGAGAGTCAAATTTGTTTTGTATTATTCAATTTCAAAATGAAATTGCTTAATTTGTTACTAGAAAGTGATAGATTTATATTGCCTACGTGAAGAAATTTTATGTAAGCGCATTACAAATTCACACTCGATCGTTCGATAAGTGTGAGATTGGTATTGTTTCAGTTTCATAAAAAGAAGGAGCGCAGCTAAAATATATATATAGTGGACAAAATAACCTAAAATACAACATTCGCCTACATTTTGACAAAAAATAACCTAATGAATGGATGTCAAATCCCTCAGAACAAGGACTAAAAATTCCGACCATTTGACTGCTTGGCGACCATTAGTTGTTTTTTTGATTTTTGTTTTATTTTTATACCTAAAAGTTTGCAAAAGGTTCGTATAAACGTACTGTCTGACACTGACTAAAAAAATTGAGTAGATTTTCTATCTACTCTATCTTTTAGTCAGTGTCTATTAAGTGCATCCAAGTGAATTTTGAACAAAATAATAATAATAATAATAATATTCTACCACATGCACACAGTGCCATTTAGCCCCAAATTAAGCAATTATATTTGCTTGTGTTATGGGTACTAAACAACTGATATACTACTTATATACATTTTTTTTTTGTAAATACATACATATTATAGATAAATTACACCCAGACACAGAACAAACAATCATGCTCATCACACAAAGGTTTGTCCTGGGTGGGAATCGAACCCAATAGGTACATATAAATTAGTTTTCGTAGCATTGATAATGTTTGTAAAACTAAAATAGTGAATACTTGGTAGCTATAAAACGCGTAATTCATTAGTGCAATAAAGGAGCTACTTAGTAGACTATACTTTGACCTAATAATTCCTAGCAGGATACATGCAACACTGTGCACATAGTGTTTATAAGAGGTCGTAGGTGAAGGTATGTTTCCAGTATGTCAGCTCAAGCCTATTGCTTTTAGAAGACTTAGACTTTACGTCTTCTATTCCCGAAGGGGTAAGAAGGAGAGTTTATCCACCCACTTTTCGCAATTATTTTTTTCTGCTGCCTGTGCATAGAAACAAAATTTAACCAACACTACCTGTCCACTGAACCGGTGCTGAGGCTCTATGCAATACCATTGGTTAGGTATTTTCCGTTTTACATCAATTTATCAAGTACTTAAATTAACGTTGTTCAGAATAGACTGATACTAGCTGCGCCATGCGGCTTAAAAATGGTTTAATTAATGTAACTCTGGAACCAGATCGATATTCAGAATAAAATGTATCTCGTATGTCCGTCTCCAGCACCGAATCTATGTACATACCAATTTTCATCGAAATCGCTTCAGCCGTTTAGGCGCTGAGTGGTAACAAACACACAAACTTTCGCATTTATAATATTAGTAGGATGATAGGATATAAAACAAGCAATCAAAGTTGAAAAACAATCTTGCTAAGACAAGACCTGTGACAAGATCTCTTAAAGTTGGGCGCTGTAAAGGATCTAGCACTTAGTCTCAAGCTTTAGAACATCGAAGCACTTTGGAAACATTTCAGTACGAAAGTACATAACTGTAAACTAACAAACATACATACTACTATTTATAGCTCAACGCCTTTTATCATGCAGAGGTAGACAGAGGTGTTTAGCCACCCACATTTCGCAATTTTTTTTTATTTTAGGTTTTATGTACAAGGGCCCGAGCCTATTGCCATTTAACAGACACAATTCCAGACTCTGGGCTAATACTGAAATTTTTTTACAGGAAACCCTAATATTACTTATATTACTTTTATTATTAATATTACGCCCGGCCTGGGGTTCGAATTCTAAACCTCTGCGTGGTAATCCGTACCCAGTACCACCGAACCACAGAGGATATTAACAGACTAACATTTCATGTCGCTAAAAATTTGAAATGATTTCTTTACACAACATATCTTTACGACTCTATCTTGATAGGGTAGGCAGAGATAAACCACAATCATGTTTTGTCAGCTTTTCAAGGTTCCATGTAGATATTGAACTTGCGGATATAATTAAGATAACTTGTTGTATAGATATATACAATGTCGGACATCTCATCTCAGGCTTCATCTCCGTTTCAATATCAATAACCGTTGATCGATCTCTACTGTATAGGCTATCTGTACATACATAACATTTTCTTGTTTCTTTTTTTTCAATAATTGTTTTACACTTTCATAGTTTACGGAGCCCGCAATAAACTTGTTTCTTCTTGTTTTAAATTTTGATTCACACTAGAAGATAAGTCATATGTCGAGGAAAATAAATGTTTACAAATAAACAGTTAACGGACCCCCCTTTGGCCATAAGACAGCGTACACCATGACAAACATGGTGGATAATTTTTCATGGATCATAGAAAGTTTAGTCCCGTCTGAGCATAGAGCCCGTCTCTTGTACAGCAGCATGGGAGTACGAGTGTACTCCCATTGCGTTACCTGGGCAGTAAACTTTATAATTGTGTTTGTTGGAGAAAAATGGAACTCTTTGGAAGCGTGTGTGTTTCCTTTTAGTTTGAGCGTACCTGAGCGTATTTAAGTGTGTTACAAGGCGACTGGGGTGGTATACCACCTATGGACACAAATGACTACATATTACAGAATGTTAGCTTTGGTGAGCCAATTTAAAGCCTCATAAGACAGAATTGTACGCCCATACATACTCGTACAATCAAATCTAGATTCACATCTTCATTCCTATAAATCTAGATACACCATGATATAGGGACGACATGAACCTCGAACCAGAGAATATGATACAATGTGCACACCAGACACGTATACAGATGTAATAACAATAAATCTGGGGATGTTTGCTTACTGAGTACCAACTATGATGGCTTAAGACAATTGAAGGTGGCCCAGTTTCCTTGTTTCTTCGGTTATGTGGGTTTGCGTAAGGTATGAGATAGCAGCGATTTATTTTATTATACTGTATCTTGTCATTTACTACTTTTCAATGAGTATTATTAGGTGAAATACACGAACAAAATAAAAAATGGAGTAATCCAGTAGCAGTATGAACTCCAGTCCACAATAACAGTCCGAAGCAATTAAAAAATATCAAAAAGAAGTAATATCGCCTTTAACGCTAGAGTGTTATAGGATTTTCAATCGTCCGCCAAATAATGTGACTTCTATCTTTTTGCAAAAATCAGCGACGATTCGAGAGTCTCATAGCAGTGCGTGTAATATATGTGGCCTTGAAACCAAAAGGTCTAAAATTGCCAATTCACCTTGAGAAGAGATCTTGACTTGACTGCCTCTGTAGTTCGGTGGTACTGTGTACGGATTACCACGCAGAGGTCTCGGGTTCGATCCTCGGACCGGGTAGCGATATTGGGTTTTCCTATCGATAAATTCATAGTATTGGCCCGGAGTCTGGCATTGTTCCCTATATATGGCAACAGGCTCGCCCCCAGTTATATGGGACTCAAAATAAAATGGCGAAACGTGAGTGGTTAAACACCTCTGCCTACCTCATGTATGTAGAGATAGTATTATCATTATTAAGTGTTTTGGGCTCCTTCCGTGAGTCGTAGATATCGTACGAAGAACAATTGAGATAACTTGGTGATATCACATTTCTGTTTATCAAACTTCTCCTTTCATCTACAAAAGATAGTTATTTTGTCACGGTTCTCTTAACACTTATATCCTTCCCTTACACAATTATTCCGTGCAGCGAGAGGTGCAAGCGGTTTAGATAACAATGCACTCAAGTTAAGTTCTAATTACGTTTTATTCCGCGGCTTCTACAACAAGATATTTAAATATACAAGCGAAATGCCCTGGTATTGTTTATATTGTATCGAAATATCATAACAATTGTATAGTGATATGGTGGAATTACATCCTATTAATATTATAAATGCGAAAGTTTGTGTGTATGTATGTATATAATGTATGTGTGTGTATATGTGTTTATTAACACTCAGCGTCTAAACGACTGAATTGATTTTGATGAAAATTGTTATGTAGATAGATTTGGTGCCGGAGACGGATACAGGCTACTTTTTATCCCGAAAATCGACCTGGTTACATTAATTAAACACATATCAATTTCCGGTTTCATCATGAATGGGTCGGATCGTCTGGGGAAGTACTAACCTCTCATAGAAGATCGTCGTAAGAGTAGTAGTATCCGTACTACTGCGTTTCGTTCGGGTGAGTGAGAGCGCCGGAGACCCAATTGTCCGCCCCTTTTCTCTTTCCTCAACTCCCTCATTCCTTTCCCTTAACCCCATTCCCAGCCGCCATAGTGGAGGCCACCAAACCAGCAGTTTAGGACGATGGCTTTTGGTATAGTGGCCACCACTTCTGGATTCCACTGACTGCTGTCGGGGGGAGTCACTATGATAACTAAAAAAAAAAAAAAGACGGCCATTGACGCCTGCTGTAAAGGCTCAAGGTACTCAGTGGCCTCTGGACTTCCGATAACACTACCAATGGCTCCTTTAGTGATGTGACCATAGGTATATTGGCTAATATGTTTTAATTATTACATTCAATAAGTATCGTGCTCTAAATAAATAAATAAAAAGTTTAACTTAAATTATATTAGGTTCAGAAGTATTTTTTGTGTTATTTTTTTTTTAAATTGTAAGATCATTGTATTTTTGTAATGGGCAACCGATAACGTTGAAAGTTTCTAAACCCTGTTTCAAGGTTTTCCTCCACAATATTACTAGATTAGATTAGTATGAAATTGAGACGATTTCTATTCAATTCTTAATTTAAAATTTTAAGTTAGTTCGCATGCTTAAAATGTCCTATAATTCTTTTATGAAGGGTTCAATCTATATATTGCTTACTAGCATGCATGCTTTACTTATAACCAAAAGTAAACTTTATAGGAATACCTTTAAGGTGTAATTTAGAATATGCGAAGAGGAAATTAGAGAAAAATTGAAGTGTGCTAAGCGCAAATCGCTCCCAGCGGGAATTTGAGGAGAGTTATCAATCTTGGTTGGATGATACTTCGATATGGAAGTGGCAGGATCAGAAACTGATACGATCTCGTTGGGGACGTTCATTATAACGTATCGATCGATATTGGTAAGAACTCTTGATATTCAAGTATCGGATTTTAGAAGAAAAAGTAATATAAGAGAAACAAAATTTTCCTTAATAAATTAGTTAGGAAGATATAAATTGCATCTAAATTTTTTAAACTATTCTGATTACTAAGTAGACACTTAAATTGAACAATAATGTCCATTCCTGAGATTGAATGTTTTTTTTTTTATTACCCTTAAAATTATTTTGGTCAAGCGGCCAAAAAGTTTGATTAAAATTTTATTACAAAAGTTATGCAGTAGATGCTTTTATTTGCATACGGTAGTGATGGCGAGATTACACTTAAAAAGGGTGGTTTACGATTATGATGATTATCTTTTTGCTTAGGCTAAATCATGAACTAATGCACAGACATTTAAAAAAAAACCGGCATTATTTACAAATATAGGAATATTTTAGTTAATCCCAAATAATATAGTACTTAACATACCATCTGATAGCTTATCCAGAACTTAAAATCTAAGTGGAACCCGTTTCAACGTTTATTTATGTTTGGTCAACGGTTTTTGGAAAATGAAATAGATAAGGGAAGGGTCCTACTCGTTATCTGTTGCGTTAGGGTCCGGGGTTAGGGTCCATTGGACCCTCCTATGCGTTTCGAGTTGAAAATTGCTTCTTTGAGTAAAACTTTGAATGCCTTTTGATAAAAGTTTTAATATTCTTTTAGAAGTTTTCTAAGTATAGGGTTTGCAAAGGGTGATATTTGAATGATAGAAAAGGAATGTTATAGATTGAGTTTTGGATTT
Source organism: Parascotia fuliginaria (assembly GCA_963082885.1). Lineage (NCBI taxonomy): Eukaryota > Metazoa > Arthropoda > Insecta > Lepidoptera > Erebidae > Parascotia > Parascotia fuliginaria. The sequence goes on from OY720178.1 coordinate 16,764,231, forward strand.
TTTGGTTTTATTTTATAGATATGTGGTCCAATAACAGAAACTTTAGGGTATGTTTAAAGTAGGTATTACAAAAAACGTGATGGCACCTTACTGACAAAAAGAAAAACATTATCAAATAAACTTATTAGTTTATTTGATTCTTCTTTTTATTAGTTTCTTATGGCTTCTAGTTTAACTTTATGATAGGTAGGTATGAATTACTTTTCTTGATAAGAAATATGTTTTATTTTTTTTACAGAAAATATTAAAAAAATATTTAGTCAACCCAATATTGTTAAATTATTTCATAAGCCTGGCAAGAAAAAGGCATTTTTCATAGATTTAAGATAGCATATGGCACGCCTGGCAGATAAATTGATGACCGCAGTCAGATATGATATTCGGTACTGCCTGCACTAATAAACCAAGTCCTGTAAGCTATCTGTCGCCCGTGTGCAACTTGTAAATACGGTAATACTAAATGTTCGTCGCATATATTAAAGAACTGCACTGACATTTAACAAGATTAACACCCAGTTTCTGTAAGCCAAAACATTAACTAATCATATGTTAAATCTTATGTACCAACTGGATTGCTAGAAGCATGAATAATTTGTATGGATCTAGTTAAACTAATTATCCATACTTTTAGGTACCTAACATGAGATTTAACAGATGATTTGTTAATTTTTTGTTGATCAGCCTTTCAAAAACTGGGTGTAAGATTAGTAATAAAAGTAAAACTGTACAATACGGAACCGCAACTACTAAAGTAAGTCGTCGTCTACATTACGCGAATCGATCACCACGTTATCGCCGATCGCAGATTTAGGATCCAATAAGACTCCTTTTTTCTCAGCACGACATTTATCTTGCGAAATGGGATCAATTTAAGACTGAAGTAGTTTATGTATCTGGGGGTGCGTATTAGACAAGATTGCAACCTTCTTTTATGTGTACATACAACTACCTTTTGCTTGTATAGGTAGTACAATTAACTATGATATAAAAATAAACCTAAGTTTTTTTGTTTTGTCTTGTCTTTGTAATTTCACTAACATAGTATTTAAGTTATTAAAGTTATATCTAAATAAAGAAAATAAAAATAAAAATAAAAAATAAAATATATTGTTACTTACACTGTGGATCTACTGATCTGAAAATATATTTTTTTTTTATTTATAAGTACTTTACACTTTTTATACATAACTTCTTTTTAACATCACATCAATTTTCACTGCATTTTTGCCCGACTGACGCAATCAAAGAGGGTAATGTTTGTATATATGTATGTGTGTATGTATGTCTATTTCTTTGGCACGCTCTACAGCCTAAATGGCTTGATGGATTTTAACGTATGAGGTGTCATTAGATTCGTATTGATTGTAGGAGCGACATAGGGTATATAAAATTTCAATGTAGCGTCGGCACGAGAAAAATGTATTTTTTTCTTTTTACTTTATTTTAGGCAGGTGGGCGTTTTTTTAATAATATATATATTTTTTTTTATATTATAGCCTACCAAAGTGACTCCACCCCGCCTGATGGTAAGCAGTCAATGGAATCCAGAAGTGGCGGCCACTATACTAAAAGCCATCGTCTTAAACTGCTGGTATGGTGGTCTCCACTCTGGCGGCTGAGAATGGGGTTAGGGGAAGGGAATGAGGGAGGTGAGGAAAAAGGAAAGGGGGAAAATTGGGCCTCCGGCGCTCTCACTCACCGAACGAAACGTAGTAATACGGATACTACTACTGGAACGAACTACCAGCTGCGGTGTTTCCCGAGCGCTATGACATGTCTTTCTTCAAACGAGGTTTAAAGAGAGCATTAATATCACGGTAGGCAGCGGCTTCGCAGAGCCCCTGGCATTGCAGAAGTCTATGAGCGACAGTTAACACTTACCATCAGGTGGGCTGTTGGCTCGTCTGCCACTGTAGGCAATAAAAAAAAAAAAAAAACTCTTAAGTCGATCTTCTATGAAAGGGTAGTACTTCCCCGGACGATCCGGCCCATTGATGCTGAAATCAGCGTGGGTCTACTACCGTAATATAATTTGCTTGTTATATTATTTACTAGCCAATAAAATGTATCTATTGTTTAATATTGGGATACAGGGAAATATTACGTTTAAAACTCAAGAATCACATGAGACTTTTTTAAAGAATTCGTTAATGTAAACATCAAACTGTTAAGGTCTCTACCACTTCTGAACTCAACTGACTGCTCGCTTGCTCATCAGACAGTTTAATTCGTCTTTTTTTTGGTAGACGAAATAAAAAAGCTTTTAATATTTTTTTATCTTTATAGTTCTATAGTAGTTCTACATAATTCTATCGACTTATATATTTTCTTTGTATTGCTTCTTTTTATATGCAATAAATAAATCTTTACTATTTTATAAAGCGGAAGGGTTTGTTTGTTTGTTTGTTTGAACGCGCTAATCTCTGAAACTACCAGTCGGATTTGAATAGTTCTTTTTGCGTATGATAGCCCAGTTCTTGAAGAAGGTTATAAGCTGTGTAACATCACGCTACTGGCGACGGGAGCAGAGCAGTAAGCAAAGACACGGGAGAAACCGCACCGCGCAAAGCTAGTGTAAATATATAATTATTACCTAGAGTAATTTCAAACGGAACCTCAAGCCTACATATAAACCATTAACTAGTTACTTATTGCTAATTTGGCGCTTGTAAATTGCCAATGCCATGAAATGGATGTATACGAGCAATTTAGCGAATTGAACCACGTAAGTGTTAGACGTAGAGATTAGTGGATCGTTACAGTTATAGCAACATTGCTACTAGCGAATCGGTACTTTCCTTAGATAAGTTTTTATAAGGAAACCTTATGCTTATAAAGTACTTAGCTTAGCTTTTTTTGTATGTTTGTTTGTTTGTTTGCAACGATTTAACTAAAAATCTAAGTTTCCGATTTGAAAAATTCGTTCATCTTTGGAAATCGAAAAATTAAAGTATAATATTCGCTATATTTTATGGATTATTATGGATTCGTTACATTTTCCATTAATATTTTGTTAAATTTAAATCGAAAATCTGGCAAATGTAATTAAGAATAACTTTTTTTTTAAGAAAATTACAGAATTTAAATATTTTTAGCGCCTTTGTAAATCTAAATGATGCAATACGACACTATTGCTGTGATATTTTCCGTAGGATTTAGTTGTGAGATTGAATGAAACATTTCATACAAAGAAAGAAGCAAAGCGAAGGCGGTTCTCTAATTTCTAATATTTCGTAGATACTCTTCATAAAGTAAAACACAAAACTGAAAATAACACATGTCAAGCAAAGTCCCGGCTGCGACGGTGAATATAATAAAATCGAGCAGAAACTCTTGCCATTGGTTAAATTACCTGGAAACATCGGGCGTGCTTAAAATAAAGGACGTACTCTTAAGTTTACTTCGTGCAGAAAATTAATGGCTTCTTCTTTCGTTGCTTATAATTTTGCTGTACATTTTTGTTATGTAGTATAATAATTAACTAACTGTTTTTAAGCGTTGATCAACTAAACTTTTTGCGTACTGTATAAAGTAGTTCACTTTAGGACATAAGCCTTTTCTAAAACACAGGAAACAATTAAATTTCTAAAACTTTTAAGCTTCATTAGTTACTAGTTACTAATATCCACTTCGCTCTATCTGGGACGTCGTCATCGGATAGCTCGCACGCACTCTAATATCCCTCAGCACAACGTTTTTCCTTATGCCTGCCTGTCCTATAAATTAGCATATAATCGTGATAACTACAAACGTGCACAGCGCGTAACACAGGCATTTTATAACATTTCTAGCATTAATATTGACATACACAAAGCACATTCTGACTCGAAACAAATAAATCATACAAACGTTGTTTCTGTGTAAATCCTACAAAATGTTTCATAGCAAATACACACACAAACGTTCTTCCACCTTGCTTTTCATTAAATTCGTTGCGGATTAAAACTCGCAGATTTAGTAGAAGTCCACGTAAGTTCTTAGACGTCCCGTGAACTGCTGAACCACCACATCTCTCTTTTACCAGAGTGACAGAAAGTTAGAGCTATTTTTATTTATTTTTATTTTTATTTATTCAGGAAAACTAACAATTGTATAACACATCTTAAAATTTAACATTAGATATAAAACAACTTAGGTAGTTACACAACCAACACCGTTTTCCACATGATAATTCATATTAGATTAGACACAGGTTACATCTAATTTGGTTTAAAACAAAGAGACTTTGTATTTAATTATTACAAATTTTGAGTATGAAACTTAAATTAAATACTTACAAAGAATATTAGTAGTGCAACAAAAATAGAAATTAAGAGGAGGCTAATTATTTTTCAGAAGCAATGCTAGTAGTATATAGTCCTTTCTTAAACTGATATAACGACAAACAGAATAGATCCAGTTCGGTAAAGTCACTGTTATAAGATTTCATTAAACGACGCAGAGGGGCACGCACACCCGCGTTAGTTTTAGAAGAATTAGGAGCAAATAAACATTGGGTATAATTATCGCGAATACGTTTCGAACGACTTGGTGTGAGAATATATATCTGATTTATAAGGTGATTACAATCGAAATAATTGTGACAGATTTTATAAAGCATGATTTGGTCATGGAATAATCTTCTTAATTCTAGGGATGGGAATGAGAACTTGTCTTTAAGGGAACGATAGGAAGCCCAACTATGAAAACATCTGTAATTAGTAGTTCTAAGATATTTTCGCTGAACTGTTTCTAGTTGATCACTATATTTCTTATATAAAGGATTCCATACGGGTGTAGCATATTCTAATTGGGATCTAATCAATGATTTGTAAAGCATTAAGTATGTAATCGGTTGTTTGAAGTGTATACATGTTCTCATAACAAAGCCATAAAGTTGGTAGGACTTATTGATTATGTTGTTTATATGGAAGTCTAGGTGAAGCTTGCTGTCAAAATAGATACCAAGATCCTTGACTAATGCAACTCTTTCTAGGGGGGTATTGCAGAGGGTATAAGTATAATTAAATATATTAATATTTTTAGTGAAGGAAATAGATTTACATTTAGGTAGGCTAAGTTGTAATCTATTATGAGCACAGTAAACAGATAAGCGGTCAAGATCAAGTTGAAGTTTTTTACAATCCGAATTATTGTTAACGCTACGATAGACTTTGAGATCGTCCGCATAAAGGAGAAAGTGTGAATGCTTGAAACATGTGTGTATATCATTTATAAAAAGTATAAACAAGAGTGGGCCCAAAATTGAGCCTTGAGGCACGCCAGACGATACTGCTATAGCATTAGAAGAAAAGCCGTTGATAACAACTCTTTGTGTTCGATTTGTTATATATGAAGTAAACCAGCGCAAAAGATTGCCACGGATTCCATTATATGCAATTTTCTGAAGAAGTATACAGTGGTCCACCTTGTCAAAAGCTTTGCAAAAATCTGTATAGACAGAGTCAATTTGTATGCGTTTATCTAAGTTCTCAAATAAAAAGTTAGAATATAAAATAAGATTGGTTACAGTGGAGCGTTTTTTAACAAAACCATGTTGTTCGGGTGTAATAATATTATGTAAAAATGGATAAATAGCATTATGGACTAGACGTTCTAATACTTTTGACAAGGTGGACATCAAAGATATAGGGCGATAATTTTTTACATCACTTTTACTACCGTAAAAGTGATGTAAAAAAACCGTAGCTATATGAGACAGAGAAGTAAAAACAATGCAAAAGTTTATACACTTTGCTGGAATGAAGGTTTTCGCCACCAGTTGGCGCCACTTAGGTAAACAGTTAAAAAGGTTTCTCACAAAAATTCAAAATCAAAATACAAAATTTATTCACAGTTTGAAATCAATAGAATCGTTCACGGTTATCTATCAAAGATTGAAAGCGCTTTGACAGATGCCTGGACCTGACGCCTCAGTGCTGCCACCTCGTGGGCGCCATTTTAGAAAACCCTCATAATACGAATTTCATTATTAACAGCTTTAAAACTGTTTTTAATTTAACTTTTTATGTTTTCATGTAATAACTACTCAAACATAAGCAAAAAAGCTTTTCTTTCTAAACTAAAACTCAGGATACAAGCCACTAAATCATCAACCTAAAAAACAGATCCATATAGTCTCAGAATACTTACATAAAAATTCTACAAATAAAAATATGCTAGTCAAAACCAGACACATTTGCTTCAAAATATTTAAATGTACCGTTGATTCAGTGCTCTGCGAAGGACGTAAAATGTGGAGTTGAGTTAAATCACTTGGAAACCACTACCTCAGCCACTGAGGTACATCTCAGGCATACACGTTAAAAAAAGAACGCTTTAACACATCACGACGGGAATAAAAGTTAGAAAATACGATGTTATTTGGCTTGCAAATGTTTTTATACATGTCTGTCTTTAACTATAATTTTATGCATGTATATTTATTAAATATCACCACTTTCTTAGATGATTTTTCAGTAAATTTAGCTATTCTTGTCGATATTCTCAACTGCCTTGGTGGCGCAATGAAAATACATGCGACTGATGTGCAAAAGGATTAGTAACTTTAATACATATTTTGCTTTTTGCAGTTCAATTGAAAAGCAATTCTAAATGGAGATTGATAAATATGATAACTAAATTGATTAATTGATTGATTCACTTGAAATTGTAATTCTCAGTAACAGTAAGTAGGTACCGGAATATCCATATTTCTTTTCTATTTATATTCTTGTGTCAGTACGCCATTGTGTCAGTACGCCGGGGCTTAAACATATAAAACCTTAATTTTTGCAACCCTACTAGCACAGTTAAAATAACTCAATGTTCCATTCGCAGCTGATATCATAGCACAGGAAGTTCTCACTTGCTTCCGAGGTCCTTTTGTTTTCACATTCACGAATTTAAATTTATCAGCTACATATTGCAAAATGAAACTTATATCTTTACAATCAGCGTGCATTTTTAAATGGTGGTTGTGTATCCATAGTTCAGTTGATACAGTCTAAATTGAAACAAAAATAATAACTATATGTAATAAGATAATGTATTCTATGTATGGTAATTAAGTTCTTTTAGATGTGCATAATTGTGACTCAGTAATTTTGTATGTCTTGTGAGTTAACAGCGCTCGAACGACTAAATTACGCAGGTACTAATATTTGCCACCAACGCTTAAACTTTAAGTCAATTCTAGTTACCTCTTTAGTAATTAGCACTACATAATATTATTATAACTTAATACTGAGATTGGGTAGCTTAGTTAGATTAACAGAGGTAAAAATTTACCTTTTTTATCTCATCAAACGTTTTAAGATTTAGCATTAACTACAGCATGAATAAATACAATGCGTGTAGCAACAACGCAGCAACGCATAAGCGTAGCGGGTACCAACAACGCATTAGCCGTAGCAGCCAGCTGCTGTTGTCGCTACACAACAATCTATTAACAACAATCTCTATACAATATTCCTAGTAACTAAGACTGTATCTAGCACCTAAGATTTGCATGCTATTATTTATATGGCAAAATGTGTCATTGTACTTACAAAAACTATACCATCTTTTACTATACCACAATTTAAGCTAATAAATGATTATTATTATTATATTATTTTATATTTTTGACATTTCTATGGCAGCAACAATAATAGACGTATGAATACATATTAAGAGTGTTTAGGAAAATTTTCGCTACCCAGTTGGCGTCATTTCAACTTTTACATTGGGCCAATCATGGGTTAACTTTCAAAAAGCGCTTGACAGCTAGACCTGACGCAACGGTGCTGCCCTCTCGTAGGTGCCATTTTAGAAAATCTTTTTAGCAATTTTCTTTTGTCCTTAAGCACGTGAATTATCCATGTTGTAAATTAAACATCAAAATTGCCGAAATAAACACTGAAAAAAATTGTTTTGATAGCGCTGTCAAAATGGAAGACCTTTTACCAAAGTGGCGCCAACTGGTAGCGAAAATTTTCCTAAAAACCCTTACCTATTATAAAACAATGAGTATTGCATAAAGTGCATAAGTTAGTGTATCTGTGGACTACCACAAGTAAGGCTATGTGTACAAAATATTTTGCATAACAGCACCACTACACCTACATTTAAATAATTAGTAGGTGTTGCCGCTGGTTAGACTAACGCTGGTTGAACCAGAAATACAGAATTTACTCTATAATCCTATAATATAATATATTATATAATAAAATATAAGTTTTTTAAACTGCTACGTAATAAAACCAAACTAGAACATCTTTTATATTTCTAAGACAGATTACAGTACATTTTTCCTTAAACTAACCTCGGTTTTATTTAATATCATGTAGTTCATATCACGCCCCATGACTCCACTTATGAGCTATAAGATTTATGACTCCCGAGGCTACGGGGACGACTGCTTCCTGAATTTCAATCTACCCCCACCGGACCTGATACTGATTAAATTTTTCAAAATGAAATAATGCCTTTTAATACAAGTGGAGATAATATTCAATGCTGAATTGAATATGGTGTTTGATTAAACTTCAAGCTAATCTAACAAGTTTGTATATGAAATAATTAATTGCACATTTAAGGTTTGTCCTAAAATAATATTAAAGTTTGTTGTCCATATAAAGGTAAAAAATGTTTTAACAAAAACTGAAAAGATGTTTACTATAAACTTTGGACTAAAAGAATTAGTGCAGTTTCACTCGGTCACTAAGTTAGGTCTCTACTCCATAAAACTTGAACACATAAGTCTGACGAAGGATCTGAGTGATAGAGGAGTGCCATAAATAATTTCAGTGAAGACATTAACTTTAGAAAATTTATTATCTAGAAGTTGAATTAGACTAGCCATGCATTTAGGATTAGATGGAAATCGTCATTATAGGGCCGATCGAATCATCATACATATCTGATTTAGAAATTTTACGTAAATCTCAATATAATTTGTTCATTTTATTGTTAAACATTGTTTTCATGTGGAATTAATGAAGTTGTAAATGTAAGATACCCAAAAGAAGATCAGACTAGAGTGAAGTCATCCTATGACCTTCAGGGCAATTAACTCACAATGATAAAGCGATAAAATGAAACCTGCAAGAAACTAAGGTCACTTTGTTACCGCCAGACGATTAATTACTATTTGGAATTAGTTATGTCTTTTAAGTAAAACAGATATATATGAAAATAAGAGATATGTTTAAGAATAGAATCTTAATTTTGCAACGTAATTTTGTTATGTATAAAACAGTTTTCATATAGAAAATCAATAGATAATTTTACTAATTATTGTGTACAATGATAGAATAATTAATAAACAATTCGTATGCAGTGAAAATAATCCTAAATTTTCAATTATGTAATAGAAACCTATGTGCTGAAACATATAATCTTCTACTGTAAGTATGTTCATTTTAGTAAGTGCGTCATAAAGACAACTTAAACATTAGTGTAAATTTATTATTCCTATCCTTAACTCCCTTAAAGTGGTTGAAATATGTTCCAGTGATAATACCTGAAAACTTATTATGTTTAACGTCAAAAAATATAAATCATACTAATTCTCAGTGCATATTTATCACCACGAGAGAGGGGATCTTGGGATATATAGAGGTTTACATTTACGGTCGTTTTGAATCTCATTGTCATCGTGGCTGAATCCTTTATGCCTGAGGTGAAATTCTTATATATGACTGCATAATGAATGTGTTTTTGCCGTCTATTTATTTTCGTTGAAAGTGACTGTACTTCACTGTGACTTTCAAAAACGGTATAATGTATATTTGCTTTTGTATTATGAACTACTTGTTACAAATTTTCAAATCAAATCAAAATATACTTATTCATTTAGGTTAATTAAATTAACACTTATGAACGTTAAAAATTACAAAATGTCAGCCAATTAAGCTACAGCCAGTTCACTGCCTTTAAGATAGGGCCATGAGGAGAACTAGCAAGAAACTTAGGACACTTTTTAACCGCCGGGTTATTACAACTATTGTAAGTTACGATTTCAAGTAGCATGCAAAGTGATTCAGGCAATGCACTTAACTCTATAAGTAAGCAATTACAACTTTTTAATCATTGCTTGGTACTGATAATAACTTAGGTATGATTGTATATAATATGTGTATACAAACACAATTTCTCATGTATCTGCAGGTGTTTACAGATACGATTAGAGAAACAACACTTAACTAGTCTGCTTCTAATTCTAAAAATCGTTTGACCTCATATTTTTGTGGACCCTTCTTAATACATAGGTATTACACACATAAATAATTTCACGCCTGTGTCTAATTAATGGAGTAAGCAGAGACTATAGAACGCTATTTGCTGCGATCCAAACATACTTCCTTTTCCTCTTCAACATTCATAATTTAATTCATAAATCTTTTCATACACACACGTCGGTTACGGTTGCTTGTAATAATGCCCTTTGTCAATGTGAACAAAATTCTTAAACGCTCTGTATTAAATTTATAACTGAAACTGAGGTTGCTCATCCAACGAAGTTTAAAGCTCACTCTAAATGTTTCCACAATTTTCAGGTTATAATTCTTACAAGCTTTGGTACCTCATAATAGTCATAAATGTTAACATCAAATAAACAGCAAAGCGCAAGATTTAAAATTACAAATTAAGAGAAACGAAAACCCACGTTCTAATACATTTTCCACACTAAATAATTTGATCCCCGTTCTGCCTTACCAACAATTACATCGTAACTTTTTGAAACAAGTTGCGTAAAAATGAACTCAATGATTGTTATGATAAGAGTGTTTTTCCGTGTGTGTGTTTTCTAGTTAAGCCTTTTTTATTACGGTAGGGTTTGTAAGGGTATGTTAGGTAAAATCTGATAGTATGAAAGGCTGGAGTGGCTCACACTGGCTGCTTCATTAAAATGTCGCGGCACGGCGCGCAGCTCGTGTGGAGAGCTCCTACTGTCCTTGCAGGACTTGTGGTCTTTTGAGAGACTATAGAGCTGCTTATACTTAGACCTACCCGTGTTGAAGTTAGACAGCCTGGCACCTCTGTTCAACTACACGCATACACAACTCTATATAGACCCAAATTAAGCATATATTATAGTATGTGTTATGAGTTCTAGAAATGCGGATATACATACATATTACACACTAGCTGGCCGCGACTGCAGTTTCACCCGCGTCTTTACTTACTGTTCTGCTCCCGTCGTCAGTAGCGTGATGTTACAAAGAATTTTCAAATCTGACTGGTAGTTAACAAACAAACTCTTCTGTTTTAATAATAGTATAAGAAACACCCAGACCAATGCAAATATGCACACAAATGTTTGCACTAAGCGGGAATCGAATCCGCGAACTCTACGTGGCAACTCCGTACATAGCACCACCGTACCACAGAGGCAGTCAGTAAAATGTTACAAGTTAAACATTTTCTAAAGCTATAAAATAAAATATATGTTGGAAATAGGCTAGTTTAGTAATCACACCTGAAATGTAATTGGTTGGTGACCGCATTTAAGTACCTATTAGTGATATTTAGTACCTGCACAGGTATCGCTGCTGTAGATTTTCTGATATTTCCTTAATACCGATACCGACAAATACAGGTGTGGAAGTAGATTATCTAGGTAATCCATTATACAGTTCTAATTTTGTAAATTCTCGCTTAAATATATTACGCACTTGACGCTTGTGGACTAATCACATGAATCGACATTACACAGCTATGTTATTTTAACTGTAGTTAGTTGCAGTTTGTAGCTTTTCAAAACTCTTCAATAAAATTGTTAAAATGTTTTATTACGTTTGGCGATTCGAGTATAGAGAGTTGCTTGTTATTACTATCAGGTGATTCTTATTACGTGTTTTTTTCTACCTTGCTAATTCTAATGTTATTGTTTTCTTCAGCTAAATAAATAATTGAAACATAGACTATTCACATAGAAGCATAGTATTTCATTTATATAATTAAAATCTATACTATTATATAAAGCGAAAGAGTTTGTTTGTTTGTTTGAACGCGCTAATCTCTGGAACCACCAGTCAGATTTGAAAAATATTTATGCATATGATAACCCAGTTCTTGAGGAAGGGTATAGGGTTATTACATATTTACATATATACATATAGTTGATGTTATATATATATATATATATATATATATATATATTTATATATATATATATATATATATATACATATATATGTCGTCATCGAATTGATTTTAAATTGGAATGCCAACGCCATCTATTGACGTTCGACAGAATCTACGCTACACATTGCGGCCGCCATCGGAAGTGACGATTGAATAAATAACGGTCGACGCGCGGGCTGCGGTCAGTTGCTTGCGATAAAGTGTACGAATCACATCTCTAAAAACTGTAGTGCGGTGTGTGTTTGTGTGTGTGCGTAAAGACTGTCTCGCGTTCCATGGTGACATAGTGAAGTGATCAGATTAGTAATAGCTGATTGTGATTTCTTGTGAATTATAATTAAACTGTGCTCATCTACCCTATCTTGACTTTATTATTTGATCCGACACCTTCCCATATACGCCCACGGTATTAACTGTACCTAGATATGGAGAATGATAACGAGAGTGCTGCCTGTCCTCCGTTATCAGAAGTGGGATCGGTGTCGGGTCAAAATGTGAACTCTGAAGGTGAGCGTTGGCGTGCTATGTTTGAACAACAGAATGCAAACATGCGGGCATTGATTGAGGCATTACAAGTACCGAAGGTGAGCAATCAAGTGGATTTACCCGAGTTTGACCCAGACAAGACAGACACGGACGCGAGAGCTTGGTGCGCAACTGCGGATATATGTTTTGCTGATAATCCAATGCAAGGTGGCAAACTCATCGTTGCGATAAGCAAGGCTTTGAAAGGAGCAGCATCAACATGGCTATCGCAAATTGCATACCACGGCATGACTTGGAATGAGTTTAAGGTACTCTTTACAACGAGATTTATTTCGACGGAAACTTTAGCAGGTACCCTCATAAAGCTACATAATGACAAACCGAATGACAAAGAGACTTTGGTTGCTTACGCGAACCGATTGATAACGTCGCTCATTAATCGATGGAAGGAAGTAGATAAGGAGCAAATCGCAGTAGCAACCGTACTCGCTCACGTCTCTCAATTTGACTCAAAGTTGCAACGACTGGCGTTTACTAGTAATATTACAACGAGGGATAAAATGCAGCAAGAACTTCAAGCTTACGCACATCTGAAGCGTAAATCGACCCCTAGTGAGACTTTGAATACTCCTGACGTCAAACGAGCGAAGATTACACAGCTAAAATGTTTCAATTGTGGCAAGTTGGGTCACAAGCGATCCGAATGTAGAAGCAAACCGAACGATAGCAGAGGACGTCCCCCAATAGCGAAAGCAGCTAGTCCAGCAGCACAGCAGCCGATTGCGAAGCCACTAGTCTGCTACAAATGTGGCAAGCTAGGACACATTGCCATACGCTGTACGAGCGGTAGCAGCCAAACAGACAGCGGCGGTGCGGTCGCAGCGCGTCCAGAGCGGCGGGTGGACTTGTGTGTCGTTCAACCCCCTTCGGGAACATTAGAGCATAATGGTGAGCTGTATTGTTTTTCTTATGATTCTGGTGCTGAATGTTCGCTAATTAAACAAAGTTTTGGTGTTAAATTTTCTGGTAAACGATTTAATAATGTTGTCGCTATGTCTGGTATTGGCCAGTCACGAGTGTTCAGCACAGAACAAATACTATGTTACGTAACGATTAATGATCACCTCATCGAAATTTTATTTCACGTTTTACCTGATAATTATTTGCAAAGTGACATCATGATTGGTCGCGAGGTAGTAGGTTTAGGTTTTTCCATAAACATGACAGCGACGGACCTTGCTTTACATAAAGTTAAAATTGTAAATTCAGTTTGTAACGCTGAAGAAAGGACTGCTGATTTTAGCGTAATTAATACGGGCCTCGTAGGTACTGAAAAATCTAAGCTTTTAGAAATTCTAAAAAATTATTCAGAATATTTTATTACCGGTATGCCGACTACACGCGTGACTACAGGTGAACTTAGAATTAAATTGATAGATCCGAATCGTACGGTACAACGGCGACCATATAGAATGTCTTTTGATGAGCGTAGAATTCTTCGTGAGCGTGTGAAGGAACTTTTAGACGCTAACATTATTAGGCCGAGTAGTTCACCGTTTGCGAGCCCTGCCCTGCTAGTAAAGAAACAGGATGGTTCAGATAGGATGTGTATAGATTACCGTGCTCTTAATAGCAACACAGTACCGGATCGCTACCCTCTTCCTCTTATCTCTGACCAGATCGCACGCCTCAGTGGTTCTAATTTCTTCTCAAAATTAGATTGTGCAAGTGGATTTCACTTAATACCTGTACATCCTGATTCAATAGAGGCTACGGCATTTGTCACACCAGAGGGCCAGTATGAATTTTTAACAATGCCCTTTGGGCTGAAGAATGCCATTTCAGTTTTTCAACGAGCTATTATGAATGCGTTGGGTACCTTAGCGCATGATTACGTTATCGTGTACGTAGATGACATTTTGATAGCCTCTTTTGATGTGGAGACAGGTATTGAGAGGCTTAATACTGTACTGAAAGCATTGACTCAGGCTGGTTTCTCTTTGAACCTTAGAAAATGCTCTTTTCTTAAGACAAAGGTGGAGTTTTTGGGGTTTGAGGTGGAGGCTGGTCAGGTCAGACCTAATCAGAGAAAGATACAAGCTCTGACAGCTCTGCCTCCTCCGCAAACTGTTACCCAGGTCAGGCAATTTATTGGATTAGCTTCCTATTTCCGTCAGTTCGTTCAAAACTTTTCCCGTATTATGGCACCACTACACAAATTAACTTCACATAAAGGTGAAATCATTTGGAAACCAGAACATGAGAGTATCCGACAAGATATAGTTTCCAAATTGACAAGTAACCCAGTTTTAATGATTTTTGACCCCCGATATGCGGTAGAGTTACATACTGACGCCAGTAGCTTAGGGTATGGAGCGATTCTATTTCAGACGGTAGACGATAAACGACATGTTGTAGCCTACTACAGCAAGCGAACGTCTCCGGCAGAAAGTAAATACCACTCTTACGAGTTGGAAACGCTTGCTGTTGTTAACTCTATAAAATACTTCAGACAGTACTTACATGGTAGAAAGTTTATTGTAGTTACAGACTGTAACTCTTTAAAGTCATCTCAGACAAAACATGAATTAACCCCGCGAGCTCATAGATGGTGGGCCTTTTTGCAGTGCTTCGACTTTGAAGTAGTTTATAGAGAGGGCGCGCGTATGGCACACGTTGATTTCTTTTCCCGTAATCCTATGCCAGCTGACTCAGATCAACTAGTTTCCCGGGTAGAGCGAAAGCGTATTGACGTGACCGAACTTACTCCTAATTGGCTCCTTGCTGAGCAACAACGCGATGAGGGTACAATTTAAAAAAGTTTCATTGTTTCGTTATTAAAGCTACTGTTATGATACTTAAATATGGTCAGGTATGACCGAACATTGTTATACTCGGTATTGTTTTCCATTGACAGATTAACACACGAGGACGTGTGCAAGCAGGATGGCCGTGTCGTCATCGAATTGATTTTAAATTGGAATGCCAACGCCATCTATTGACGTTCGACAGAATCTACGCTACACATTGCGGCCGCCATCGGAAGTGACGATTGAATAAATAACGGTCGACGCGCGGGCTGCGGTCAGTTGCTTGCGATAAAGTGTACGAATCACATCTCTAAAAACTGTAGTGCGGTGTGTGTTTGTGTGTGTGCGTAAAGACTGTCTCGCGTTCCATGGTGACATAGTGAAGTGATCAGATTAGTAATAGCTGATTGTGATTTCTTGTGAATTATAATTAAACTGTGCTCATCTACCCTATCTTGACTTTATTATTTGATCCGACACCTTCCCATATACGCCCACGGTATTAACTGTACCTAGATATGGAGAATGATAACGAGAGTGCTGCCTGTCCTCCGTTATATATATATATACTCTACTGGCGACAGGATCAGAGCACGCCGCTGAAAGCTAGTAATGATTATAAACATAAAAACAATGAAAAAGTAAGAAAATTTTTTGTACAACATCATTGAAAATTTTGATATAATAAATATAAACAATCACAGTATGAAAAGTAAGAATTTTAAAGTTATTCGATTATAAGTATTTGCAAAAATTATCATAATTACGACACTTCATTTTAATCGATGTAAAAACTGCTGTAACATTGTCACTTCTATACGTATTTTAGTCTTGCCATTGCCCGCAGAGTCACATCATTAAAATGTCGCTACGAACACTCGCGCGAGTGGCTGAACAGCAAAGCACTCAAAGCTCTAGCAAATTTATTATTTTTGTTTCGACACACTTATGTTTCTCATTTACTTTTTCACTCAAGATTTATGGTAGTCTCTTAAATTTTACTAGAATTTGAGTCGTAAATTTTTCACAGAAAGTAGATTTTTGAACAGCTTTGTAACGTTGGAATTTTGGCAATTTTATTTGTAGGTAAGTGTTAGTTCCATTTATATTTAGTGGATCTATTGTAAGCTAACGTTCAATTGTCTAACGAATAACAGCATTATATTTTTATATCTATTAGCCTGAAGACAAATATCCATCCAAAGCTAGATATAAACATTGTCCAACGACGAGATATTGCCACCAGGTATTGCTGGGGAAGTAACAGCAAAATTTTATTTATGAGCCTCACAAAATTTAAAAGTAAATCATTTAGAAGATACACCAAACATTCTATATTAAATAAAATGAAGTACTTGTTAGCAAGCAAATTTCTTGCTCTATATTATTGCTTCATTGCCAACAAACCTGCGAAATTCCTTCTTAATTCAGACTAAGAAATTCTGGGTCTGTCAGTGACGACAAAACACCGATTACGCTCAGAGTTTACGGATCTCCTTTATTACAAACTAGACGTCCGCCCTCGCTTCGCTTCGGTATCATAAGTTTTATTCAGTTTCGCAACAAATGACTACTGAAAATATCATTCCAATAGTGTCGTATTGCATCATTCAGATTTACAAAGGCACTTAAACTATTTAAATTTTAAGAATGACTGAAAAAACATGTTAAACATATAAATAGCCTTTGTTATCCGTCCTATTTGTGGCTTTCATTTATCTTTAGAAAAGCAAATAAAACATTGAAATTCCGAAAATGACTAAAAGAATATTTTTGTTAAACATAATAAAATGTAGCCTATGTTATCAGATTCATTTATTGATTACTAATGGTGAAAGAATTTTCAAATTTTATACAGATTTTTAGTTAAATCGTTGCAAACAAACAAACAAACATACATATAAAAATCACATATTCTTCTCTTTATAATATTAGTTTAGACTAGCGCCCCGCCTCGATTCGCATCGGTACTAAGAGATTTTGCTCGTTTCTCGCATGGTTTACTATTACTGCTCGGCTCCATAGGTAATACGCTGATGTACGAGTATTACATACCTAAACTTTTCTCAAGAAACCCACAATATCATAGTGAATGCATGTGCATGTGTTCCTATCTAATTTTGATTCCGGGTCTTTTAAGCGGGGCGTGAAAAAGCATCTCACTAAGCCGACATAGTGGAGGCCATCATACCAGTACTTTGGCTTTTGGAATCGTGTCCACCACTTCTGGATTCCACTGACTGCTTACCATCAGGCAGAGTGGAGTCACTTTGGTAGGCTAATATATAAAAAAAAGTAAAAACTGCATCCAAATCTATTAGGTGGTTATTCAGATTAGAGCGTTCAAACATACAAACACTTTCCAGCGATTTCCTTAATAAAGATCTTTCCTACGTTATTAAAAGCACAACTTTAGGGGCTTATTAATGTGCAAATCAAAGAGATTATGCTAATATGAAGAGTCGTACCGTTAGTACTATCCTACTGAAATCAGAGGGAGTTTTGTTAGCAAATAATAAATAGATTTACGTTGGTTTACAGTATCGTAGTGAGGTTTGCGTGATAAAACTCATCGCTTGGTGTTCAGTTAGTAATTGGATTGCATCATTAGATAGCAGATTATACTATAATAGCTTTTCGCGACGCGGTTTCACCCGCGTCTTTGCTTACTGCTTTGGTCCCGTCGCTAGTAGCGTGATGATACATATAACCTTCCTTGGGAACTTGGCTATGATACGCATAAAGCATTTTTCAAATCTGACTGGTAGTAACAGAGATTAGCGCGTTCAGATAAACAACAATAGATTATAAAAATTATAGCTATAGTGGAGGCCACCTATCACAACCACAGTATTCACAAATAGAGTGAAGTACTTTTTGTACCCAAATTCAAAAATTCGTTTTTTTACTGGCTAATTTAAAATACCGGTCAAGTGTGAGTCGGACTTGCGCTCCGAAGGTTCTTTACAAGCTTGTAGTTATTATAAGTAACATGAATGGCCATTTAAGACAGGCAAATAAATGATTTTTCCTTTTTCTTTCTTTCTATATCTTTCAATTGCGTTGACATAGAGCTTCAGGCTTTCACAGTTTCAAGAGGTTGCAGATAGAACTACAAGATATAAATTTCAGCTTGATACTTCTACGCGTTACTGCGTAAATGATTTTGACTGACAGACAGACAGACAACAAAGTAATCCTAAAAGGGTTCCGTTTTGCTTCTTATGGTACTGAATCCTATAATATTAACAAAAACTATTCATTGAATAGCGTAAAAATAACAGGCCGATGTAGATAAAAAAAGAAAATAGCAGAAACATCACACTTAAACTGAACTAATATTCAAACACCATTCAACTGTTGAACACGTGGAACTTCTCGCCATTATCATAATATTTTATATGCCAATACAACCTTTTCTACTTTTTAACCAGACCACGTTACATCCGAATAGAGGATAAACTTTTATTTGAATTACTTATACCTGTATAAGTGCGGATAGTAATATTGTACCTATGTTATGAAGAAATGTATGATATTACTAAAATTATATAAACGTAGTTGTTAAATAGTACAATAATATTACTAGCTTTCTGCGGCGCGGTTTCACCCGAATCTTTGCTTAGTGCTCTGCTCCCGTCGCCAATAGCGTGATGTTACATAGCCTATAACCTTCCTCAAGAACTGGACTATCATACGCAAAACAATTATTAGTAGTAGTTATTGATAGTTCCAGAGATAAGAGCGTTCAAACAAACAAACAAACAAACTCTTCCTCTTTATATCATTAGAAGGAAGAGCTTAGATTATATAAAATAGTTGTAAATTACTCGCTAAGAAGACCGTTGCGTTCTGTGTAACATTTCTAACGTCAACTACTACATTTACGTCACGTCACATCGCGACGCCGTCTGCCCGCCAACTGTCAGTTCCAACCTTACATTTTTTTTTTTTATTTTACGTATAGAAGATACATTACTAAAACAAAACACGTCTGTCCATACAATATGAATATTCAAGAACAAAATTTAAATCGTTTAGTTTAAATTCGCCCTGTTTGGAGAGTAGAACGTAATTTAGTGACGTAGTAAAGTAGTCGGTTAGACGCTACCGGCAGTAGTTACGGCTATTTATGGATATTGCATGCTGATGCTAAGAAATTGTATGACCTGCTTATAAGTTTAATATGGGTCAGTAACCGTTCACCTTCCTATTTATGAGCTACTTCGATTTAATTTAGTAGTGCATGGTTCAAACGTGGTGCAGATTTAAGGCATTTTGTAGCGGGCTTTGTTGGCTTAAGTATTGTTGCAAGATGTGTTTATTGACTCATCCTGTGATACATCCGTTGATCTTATGCATTTAATGGCCTTTAACATACTGACAGTTTTTATTAATTTAGACTAATACATAGTTTTTATGGCTACCTACCTCATAGATATTTTTGAGACTTTTAGACTGACGAACAATATTTTATAATTATCCATTAGAAACATACTAACCTTTTAATCTTAAAATAAATAACAAATTTTAAACTGCCAGGCCTTCCTAAATGTAAGGATCGACTTCGAAGATGGACTTTGTTTGTAGCATCAGGTTAGTTACTTGGGTTTTTATGCCACAAGAACCAACATATAGCAGTAATAATATTGGTTAACATTCGACACGTAGGTAAACTTTTCAAAATATGTAATATTTTTTTCATTGCGAATAGTGGCAGACTAGCCAACAGGACACCAACCTGATGGTAAGTAGCAATGACAGGGACGTACCGAGAAGAGAGTGAGATCAGTGAAGGGAATGAGAGAGGTAAGGAAAAAGATAAGGGAGAAATGGAACCTAATTAAACGTAATTATTGTCATTTGAATATTTTCATCAGAAGGTGAAGAAGACTTAAATGATACAAACTGACCTCACGCTAATTTTTCTAAAGTAATTTAAACCGTAACAAGAATAGATAGAAGGTACATAATAATAATAAAGACAATACAACACTTTGAAACTCAGGTATAATTAAATCCGTTAAAAGTTAGTAACCGAATGAAGTAAAGTTGGCGTCAACACTGCGTATAAATGGGGTTGATAAAAGAACTTAGTAAAGGCGCCGCGCCGATAGAACAAAACTGTAAAACAATTAAGACGCGCCGCAGAACACTGCTTCGGGCGTTCTACACGTAGATTCTGTAAATGTGGCCACGAAAATAGATGACAAAATATGCTATTAAATCTGGTTTAAATAACTCAAAAATTTAATTTTATGGTACCAAAAATAATGTGTTTCAATCTTTTTCAGTTTCGTATCTCAAGGATTCTTTAAAGGATTACTTTGTTGTCCGTTTGTATGTCTGTCCGACAAGACTTTATTCTCAATAACTCGTGAAGGTATCAAATTGAAATTTGTATCAAAGGCTCTTGTCTTGTAGGTGTAAAAAAATCAAAGTTCATTGTCAACGCAATCTAAAGATTTTCCGTTCATTTTTTTTTGTATTGACTACAAATTTGTACGGAACCATCTCGATGCGCGATTCCGACTCGCACTTGACCGGTTTTTAATAATTAAAAACTTTTAAGGAAGTTTTAAGAAATATGATATATGAATAAAATTTAAGCTTAATTAACGTTAATGCTACTAATAAAGGTTTAGCTTCAAATATATTACTCCCTGTATCCTCGGCCGCTATAGCCCCACAGCATCACTCAGTTCAACGCCGCTCATATTAACTCTGGACAGGCAATGATGGCCGACAATTTGTTAGCAATGCTTTGTGCGAACATCAGCCTGCACTGACGTTAATTGTCTGCCATTCCACTAATGTTTTTACTTTAGGGTCTAGTTTAGTACTGATATTATTACGGGCTATTTTTAAAGTGGTTTTTAAAATTGTTTACATGAAATCAACTATTTTAAAATCCACTATAGATTTAGCTTCAAATATATTACTTGCTGTATCCTCTTCCGCTATAGCCCCACAGCATCGCTCAAGTAGTTCAACGCAGGTCATATTAACTCTGGACAGGCAATGATGGCCAACAATTTGTTCGCATCGCTTTGTGCGAACATCAGCCTGCACTGACGGTAATTGTCTGCCATTCCACTAATGTTTTTACTTTAGGATCTAGTTTAGTATTGATATTATTACTGGCTATTTTTGAAGTTGTTTTTAGAACTGTTTACAGTCATTCAGCTATAGAATTTCGTTGTATTTTTTAATTGAATTGTGTTAAATTTGATTGATCTAATAATAGTGTAGCAGTGATAGATTGATTTGTTGTATTGAATCTAGAGCTGACTTTACCTTGTAGAAGATCGTAACAGGTTGGTGGAGCAAGAAGTTTAATAACAGAAATCTGAATCTCTTATTGTGCCCTGACTCTCTTTTATTCATTATTTCAACACCTGTTTTGTTACACATTCAGAAATAAAATCTGTTTTATATTATGCTGTAAGTAAAAAGAATCAGTGCCGCAATCCTTTCCCTTTTTTGTATTCAAGATCTTTTTAAGTCTAAAAATCTCAGTCTACTTCATAAAACCAGGTGAACAATATTATGCTAAAAAGGGAAAACAACGAAAAACCATTTGCCAAATACAATTTACACTCAACGGAGACTTTTTTAATAAAACCCCGAACGTGCTATAAAGACAAGAGGGGGGCGAAGTAAATTTATTCATTTCGAGACATAATTCTGAGCATATTTTAATAAAAATGTTTCTCGAACAACGACTTCGAGAATTTGAATTCTGATGCTGCAATTCCTTATTTAATTTTGAGGCCACCATTGGTGAAATAGCCCTGGGAATGCGGACGTTTCAGTATATACTGATGTTTGGAATATTGCCTAGAAATTGGAATATGATGAAATTTGAAAATCTCTTCAATTTCCTTGATAGAAATACGTTGCTATTGAATGTAACAATACAATAAGTATAGTAAGACAAACATTTTGCTACGTTAGTATTAGCTAACCTCATGGGCGTCGCGAAGGGGTTGAAAGGTACTTGTAGCCCCCTTTTGGGCAAAAAATGTCAAGTTTTGTAGTTATACATCAATCATGTATTAAAATTTAGTTATTAACCTATTTCATTGTCAAAGCATAAGCCTTGGACAAGAGGGAACTTTTCTGACACAGGTTTCGTCACAAAACCTCAAAATCATGACATTCAAAACCGTATAAATCGAGTAAATAATAATTAAATTATTGAAACTTAACAAAAGTATTCAGTTGTGTATTTTTAAAATAACAGTAGCATCTTATTACCGAATTGTCTTATAAAATTTTATAGCATCCAAAACTTAGGCTATCAAAATTTTACTTCAACAGTTTAGTATTTAAAGACAAAACTTTGTAAAAGTAAACGTGAAATTGCGTAATGAAACACATTAGCGAACTCGATCCATTAGAAAATTGGCATGCACGGTGTTAGCTTGGAAAAAAAAATAAAATCTCTTAAGAAAATAAGCTCTAAAAATTAGAAAGGTCATAAGCCTAATAAGATCGCATTACATTACAGTATATCAGGGGCCTGGACAGCTAGAACATTAAAATGCAAAGAGTGACTTAACTAGATGGTATATCTGCAGAAATGGGATAAATCTTAGCTCTTATTTACTTACTGCTAAGGCGGAGCTGACTTGTCTTGTTATCAATTTTTAAGTTCTTTCTTATTCGTCGTTCTTTCGTTCTTTTCTTCTTATTTTTTATTGGAGTTTTTTAAGTTTTTATAGTTAATAATGGTTAAAAGCTACAATTATTTTAGAAAAAAACACATTATATTATGCAACGGTGTGTATGCAAAGCGATTTTTGTACAAATCCAATAAATTATTTTATATATAAATTTAACAACGCTTGAGTGTTTGTGACAAATTGGTTTTCTGTTTTTGGCGTGGGTTATTAGTTTTAAAAGCCTAATCTTGCGTTCATTCCAACTTGTATTATAAAAATACACGGTCATTATTACGATGAACAATGCAAAAAATTAACAGTAGTTGTGTTCAGTTTCTGAGCAATGCAAAAAAGTCATATCAGCGCTAAATTTGTATGGTTTTCATTATATTCATCTCATAGATTCATCATTTTCAACAATCAATCGTTTTATAATTATACCTAATAAAGTATAATTGAAATTTATGAATATTGTTGTGTAGTTGTTGTATTATTATATTATGCATAAATGGAGTTATAATAAATATTAATATTATTAGATATAATTACATACGTAACGGTGATAAACATTGGGATCCCAAAAAATGTACTTAACCTTCTGCGGCGCATTTTTTGCGTGACATCATAGGGGAAAGTAGATACTGTATAATATTCGCATTAACCCCCCTTTACTGGCGTCTCTATCGGCTATCAGCCGTTGCTCAGCATCTTTGCGGGACTTCAAATGATGTCATTAATGTTTCATGCCTATTTTCCCTCCCTTCCCTCTAAGGTAGATAGTTTGTTGAATGTTTAATGCTATTATTGATTTTGGTTGAAATTTTGTTGATCTCTCTCTATATATATATAAAAGCTTTGATAAATGATTACCTGACAAGCATCAAACTAAGTATTTTAAACTACAATTAATCTTTAGATATGGTTTTCATTAAGAAAGTTAAATTTAAATTCAGAATTTTCTTTTTTCACTTATGGTTAGATTCCCGGTCAGTGCAAAAATTTGTGTGCATAAACAAGGCTATTATATTATATATACACAAAAAATTATATAAGTAGGTTTATCCGCATTCTAGAACCCATATCACAAGCTATTAATATATGCTTACTTTGGATCTAGATGGCGTTGTGTGGTTGTTGTGGTAATATTATTAATGATAATCAAACTATCTTCTGGTGTCATTTACTTAGTTACCATGCACATGCTATGAATGTATTAGGACCGGCATGCAAGACGGTACGCTCTACTATACGTAAAAAACCCGTGCGTATGATCGGATAAGCGTCCGCTTATCATTCGCGTATCCTACCCGTACGTAACGGTGATAGTTACAGGAGGATCCACGTATCATCGCCGTCGTTCGAGTTTCATATCCGTGCGGTTCCTGTTGTCGCTTTTGAGTTAATTCTCCTGTTTCCATGTGAGGCAGACGCGTCAGGAAGACTAAACTTTTATAAAGAGTATTAATACGATACGATGGCTATTAGCAAATTGTCAAGGAATGAAATTGGCAATGATAGACATTATTTTAGACGCGTTATAACGGTCAACATACGCGTTTACTACGGTCATCATACACGGTTATAACCGGTATGCTCACCGTTTCGCCGACTGCGCGCACCGGCTTAGCAACGACGCGTGCCATGCACGAATCGTATCGGCACCGGCAAAATATTCTCACCAACAATTATTGACGGTGCTGGTCGTAATGGAACGGTCTAGTGGGCATAATCTCATACTTTTCAATACAAAGAATATTATTTTGCCTGATACGTTCATAGGACGGTCATGGATATGGTGTAGTAGGCAGACTTCTTTACGTTATGAAACAACACAGATATTATGACATATTTTAGGTGTAGTACAGTAGTACTGTACTGTGCAAAAGAAAAATCAATTAACCTAAGTACAGTACTTAGGTTAATTGACTTCTCTTTTGCACCAAGAATCAATTATTAAAGTTGACTTCATACCCTTTTTAAATAAAACCCAAGGGAAAAAATAATTAATTTTCACCTACAACAAACAGATCTTAATTATATTGGCTTTCTACAATTTCAAAGAAATAAATACTGTATTTCCATTGATTAATTATGTTTTTTTATAACCCACCAACTCACCTGACACAGAAAAACACAGAGTCGTATTTGTTTTATAGAAATGTTCAAAATTTAATACAGGTACGGATGAAGCCAGCAGTTGTAAAACGCGGCAAGATAATTTTTCAATTAACAAAGTAAATATTTATTTATTCAAGTCGCTTCAGACGGTGGAGGTGGGTAATTTGAATAAAATTAATTTATTAAAGGCTATGTAGTTGCAAATGAGGTATCTGTTTTTGTTTATGGTTAAGAGAAGACTATGCACTGTTTTGCTCGCGCTGCGACAGCTCTCAGTAATAAATTATATAGCTAGGCTACCGCATCCTACGTTATAACCGGACTAAACTTAAAATGATAATAATTGTGAACTCATTTTGGATGAATCTTATTAATTGTTTGTATACATCAAAGAAGTTATTCTGCTTAAATACCTAATAATGTGTAATTAATTTGACCATTACTAAATCCGAAAATAAACATTCTTTTTTGCTTTAACTTGTAATAAATTCAAGCATTAATCTTCGCATAATATGCATTGTTGATAATGAATAAGAAAATTCAAAGTTTTGTACAGAAAATATCACAGTACAGTTTATGCTAGATAAGTGAAAACAGAACAATATATAAGAAACGCGATTTTACACCCGAATACTATCTAAACTTATCATTCGAACGATTAACTCCATCCGTCAGAACTCTACGTTACCGTAACTGGTTCACCCTTTATTTGTAGTTTGTATACAGTCCGTACAAATCAGCCATAGCATTGCACGTTTTACATACCTAACGCCTTCAAAGTTTTGTTAAAACTCTTCTTTAGACTGTACGACTGCATTAAAAGATGTAGAAGGTAGATGACTGATTATTTACGAAAATTTGTTTCTTAAGAGATGGGTAGTACATTAAAAAAAATCTGTTTGTAACTGTAATAGCACGACCTCTAACGTTGCTGCTACAATGCAGAGTTTTCAGAGTCTCTTGAATTTCCAGGAAGTGACCCTGGTAAATGGAGAGAGTCTTATGTCCGGCTCTGGACATCTTTATGCTGATGATCTGATGGTGTGAAGTGAATATTGGTTGTCTTTTGTTAGTTTTGACTTTGAATACGCATCTGTTCTAAATGTTAAAATTGTGATAATAATAATACCAGCCTGTTTACTATCCCACTGTAGGACAAAGGCCTCTTCTCATATAGAGAAGGCATGAGCATTAATCATCACGAATGCTCAAAGCGGATTGGCAATTTCAGACTTTTAAGTCCAGGTTTCCTCACGATGTTTTCCTTCACCGTCAGTCAGAAATGTTCAAGATAAACTTAGAAGGTACATATGATTTAAAAAATCACATTTTGAACACACTACCTCGTGTCGAAGCGAGTGCCTTATTATAATTTTTACTAAATACTTATCGTATCGGAAACGTCCCGCATCTATAAAATAGTTATTGTGTCTAAATATCGTTTAGATTAAGTCGAAGTAATGAGGTGTAAAACCCTGTTGTTTAGTGAACTAGTTTAAGCTCATATACCATAAACCAGGTAACCATAATCGCCTTTACTGTGTTTGTTATAGAGATGAAATTACTTTGCAATGTAAATTAAGTAGGTATAAAACAGGTATTGGAAATGCTTTTAGTGGAGTATAACGACTGAAAGTTTGACGTTAACTACAGCAGATGTTCATCTAAAGTTGAGATTATGTTTACGGTTTTAAGAGGCAGCGATGTACCTAATTGAATAATGTGTACAAATTTGGAATATAGGTATTAATTGTATAAGTGAAAGTGCTTATAAACCAGTTTTTTTTTTATATTAGCCTACCAAAATTTCATCATTTTGCTTTATATTAAGTAGGTAATGCACTCTAGGTTTAATGGATACCATTTCAAAATTTATCATGGTGAACTGCTTAGTTGGTCTCTACTATAACGGCTTTTTGAGATGAGTATTTCCTATAACTAAGTTTAAAGTTGTACATACAAAGTTTTGAATTTAGTCAAAAGCTAAACACAAGTTCCAAGAACAAAGGTTCTCTTTTGAAAACTACTGCTGCTACAGTTGGTGGTGCATTTTCAGAGCTTTCAATAAGTACCTCCATTTAAAATAATTTCATCATGAGACATAGAAAATTTCTAGTTTAAATGTCATCAGTAACTCATGAGTGACTCCACAGATAAAGTAATTACATTACCATCACGAAGGTGATCAGCCTGTTCAAAACGGATCGGAACGAACTACCAGCTGCGGTGTTTCCCGAGCGCTATGGCATGTCCTTCTTCAAACGAGGATTAAAGAGAGCATTAATATCACGGTAGGCAGCGGCTTCGCAGAGCCCCTGGCATTGCAGAAGTTTATGAGCGACAGTTACCACTTACCATCAGATGGGCTGTTGACTCGTCTGCCACTGGCAATAAAAAAAAAATCTAATTGGCAAGGCTAGTTGAACATCCAATATTTAAACGTGAGAATTTTTTTAAGACTTAACCTAGCTCTCTTGGTGATAGTCAAACACACTATCAAAGTATGATGAACAAACAATAATAGGAGGTAGTAGATCCACGCTGATTTCGGCATGAATAGGCCGGATTGTCCGGGGAAGTACTACCCTCTCATAGAAGATCGACTTAAGAGTAGTAGTATCCGTACTACTGCGTTTCGTTCGGTGAGTGAGAGCGCCGGAGGCCCAATTTCCCCCCCTTTCCTCTTTCCTCGCCTCCCTCATTCCCTTCCCCTAACCCCATTCCCAGCCGCCATAGTGGAGACCACCATACCAGCAGTTTAAGACGATGGCTTTTAGTATAGTGGCCGCCACTTCTGGATTCCACTGACTGCTTACCATCAGGCGGGGGAGTCACTTTGGTAGGCTACAATAAAAAAAAAAAAAAAAAAAAAAACAAGCTCAGAGAGCTTAGCTTTGTATCCGTCGAATATAACTTACTTCAAAGAAAAGCAAAATATATAAACTCTCTATGAAGCCTTTTTGAGAATAATGACACACTTTGAAACGATTCAGTTAATCTCTGTTTCATAAGATATTTATTTCAGAAATGATCGCCAATTTAAAAGGATTTTTTTTATTATGATGAAATATTACGCAATTTTGCCTTTTCTTTCAGTATAATATAATTAAATATCTTAAACAAATATCGAAAAATCAATGCCGGAACGGATAACGAACCAAAATTAAGTCAAGAGTCTCGGATAGTATAATTGGTATCTTCGAGGAAAATTTTGAAATAAAAATATGAGAAAATGACTGTTTAAATATTTTGTGTTTTTAAATTATGGGTTATCGCTGGATGCGGCTCTTTGAACTAACTTAAAGTTATTGATTATTTAAAAATATAGTTTATCTTTGCAGATGCTAAATTAATAAAAATACTGTAATTTGTACAAAAATAATTCAAGGAACGATGCTAAAGGTTGTCCAATGAAAACAAAAGAAACTCAAAATACCATAATAATAATACAAATTTATTTCCTTTAAATTAAATCAATTTTACAATTTAGAAGTTTGGTTAATAGTTGTCTCATTTTATACAAAATGCCTGAATTATAAAAACTAAAACACTACGAAAATAATATTCTAGAACAAGACTAAGTAAAAAATAACAACATTAAAACCGACCTGAATAAAATATAGGATCCAATGAAAGTTCATAAATTAATGCGTTTACATAATATATGGGAGCGTTTACCGCGGTAATGCACGTCCGCTGACAGGAAGCTGCGTAATTGAGCCCCTGGCTGGCTAACAATGCATTATTACACTCTCGTACATTATACAAGCTTGAATTGAAAATGAATTGAGCAGTGTGATAGGTATTGTCGTATATGTCTCTTAAACAGATGGATTTAAATAATAAAGTGCCTATCTGACTTTTTAAAAGACCTGTCTACATTTACTAGAATATAGTGATGAAAAACATCTGTATTTTTAATAAAATCACTATCACTTTAGCCATAAACCATCACCATCATCATAGCCATCACCAGGTTGTCATTACACCTAGTAAGAAGTCATGGTTCATGCTGGGTCTAAATGTAGATATGCTGTTTCTAGATCGTACATTGTCAAACTAAAATTAAGATTTAAGTTCTCTAAATGCTTGTAAATTCGAGCTCACTAGCAGGGCAAACTTCTGTGGTTTATTTGTGCTATTGTATATATCCTTATTTGTATGACTTGATAATAAATAAATAAAAAAAATGCACAAATGTCTTTTTTTATGATAAGCGTCTTTGCCTTGCTGTAAGAACTAAATTTTCGCGTTTAAATATTTTACGGTGTCATCTTTGAAAGAAACTTTCGTTAGTTCATGCTAGAGCAGTATCTTATTAGTTACGTGTTAATGAATAAAATATGTGATTTAGTATCACATCTTCTATTTAGTAACACGTTTACAAGTAACAATTGTTTCTGATAACCCTTACAAATAAGAGAAGGGAATGAAGATATCATTGTTACACATCGTGTAAATTTCTTTCGACATAAAAGAGCCCTAAAAATAAATTTTAGCCTCATCTAGTGAGATCGTTAAAGTCATGCGTGAACATCAAATTAAACACAATACAACAAAATTTAAGGTTACTGTTAAATGTTTTATGTACGTCGACGCTTGCTAATAAAGGCTTCAAGCAAGCTTTAAATTGTCGACGAGTTTTAGAGTAGAGAGTGTTTAATGATTCATATGAATGTGCGACATGTTACATAAATAGTATATTTAACATAGTTATAATAAAGATTAGGGTACTCTTGTGTACGAAGTTGAAAAATTGCTTGGAACTTTTTGAAAGGAAGTATCTTACTGACATGGAGTATAGAAATATCGCAAGAAAATCTAGGTTTTAAGTTATGAAGCAAGAACGACGGTCGACCACGATCATGGATCGAAGTGCTGACTTAATATCCAAGAAACGTTTCCGGACAACAACAGAGTATTCAAGTGATATTCTTTTTGCAGAATTATACCGAAAAGTGCCATTTCTAGTACTGATGAGGAAAAGGCTGAATAGGATATATTTCTTCATCACTTTTACTCAAAAAGTGAACAGCCAGCTTTACGTACACTCTCGTGTTTTATTTAATACGAACATAAACGAAGCTAGCAGAAGATATTAAAGTGACGTTTTTGCATATATTGTAGGTACTTACTGTCATTATTGTTTTACGATCGTTTTAATGTACTAGCTTTTACTTCTATGAGGGATTTAGGGCATGAAGCTTTGCTCGCGTACTTTTGATGTAACATTATGTTACATGTGATAAAAGGTTGATGAACGGTTTTCTTTAGATTTCTATGAGATTTGCAATTTAAGGTGCGCGAATGGCAATAATAAGGCAAGGCTTAAAATAATTTTTCTATGAGGTTTTAAACACAAACGCAAAGTTAAGAGTTATATAAGCCAAAGAAAGTATGACAAAATAAATTAAACTAGCGTTCACCCGCGTCTTTGCTTACTGCTCTGCTTCCGTCACCAGTAGCGTGATGTTACGTAGCCAATAACCTTCCTCGAGAACTGGGTTCTCATGCGCAAAAATAATTCTTCAAACCCGACTGATAGTTGCAGAGATTAGCGCGTTCAAACAAACAAACAGACTCTTTCGCTTTATATATATTAGTATAGATGTTTGTGAATAAAAAGCTAATAATTTGTTGTGTTTTTTAAGTTCAGTTCCGTCAAAAGAAGAAACGAATCCCATAAAGAATTACTTCATTGCCCACCTATTTGATTCAAAATCGTTTTGATTGGCGTGTCATTGTAGTAGGGGTCAGGCAACCTTCGGAATTTACCTTGTGAATAAAGAAAGTATCTTTCGATTTCAAGAAATGCTTTGTTTTTAAAATATATCGCTTAGTCTGAAAATTATGAAAATAAACAATTTATTATTATGTCTTTTTCAGGTATGCCTTTATTAATAATAATAATATTGATACTACTAAAATATGCACTTAAAAAATTTCATTGAAAAACATCCAAGAAATTCCAAATATTAATACTGTAATATTCCGAATTATTAATACTGTTTCTGAGGAATACTTCCTCAACAAGTTTATTTGAGAGATATCGTAAACGTTTACTGTCTTAAATTTGGAGACTTGTAAATGCTGTTATTAATGTTACTACCACTGTGGATCGTAAAGATATGATTTATGAAATAATATTGAAGTCTGTTTTGTGCCTAGAGCTCAACAATATCTCATAACCTTTCTTTCTTTTATGTGGTCTCTTTAAAGGTCCACGGCAGTCGTTTAGCAGTCTCCGTTTAGAAATCTCGTGTGTCAAAGCTCGGTGTTCGTAAGGGTTTTTTGCTGTTAATCCTGGCGTACAGGAGTCACAGTCATAGATATGTGGGTGGGATTGTCATATCGTCTGTTTCTATTTTAGTTAAAATTTGTATTTCATTTCAAACTCCACTAATCAGTTCAATAGACGATATTTTTTGCCAGTTCTTACATACATAACGTCATGCCTGTTTATTATTCATGGGGTAAGCTGAGTCTTTAGAACGCCATTTGCTGCTCTTACCTTATATACTTGTCAGTCGATTCCCACTCAAAATGTCTGTGTGCATGAACATGAATATTTTTATTGGCCTAGGTGTTAGTATGAATAATAATGTCTATATTTACAAAAAAGTATTTATGTATGTTTATCCACATTCTTTACCCATTACACAAGCTATAATATATGCTTAATTTCCGTCTAAATAGCATTGTGTGGTTGTCGTGATATTATTATTTTTCTTTATTTGAAAGATTCATATTTTTTTTTTAATATACAAATATTTATATAAAATAAACACTAAGAATATAAAAATTGGAGACCCACTGATATCGGGTACAGAGACCAAGCTACCGGTGGTTAGGACTGCAGAGACAGAAACCTCCTAACAATTCGGGCAGTGTCAAGAAGGACCGCCTTTTGCATCAGGTCCATGATCCACGATATCATTATAATAGTAATAATATTATACACATAATGTTAATAAGTATCATTTACTATTTAAATCGTTTAAATTGATAAACAATTTCGCATTAACAATAGAACTACCTTTTTAAGTAAATTATGTACAAAAACATTTGTTTCAACTTAAATAAATCTGCAAAAAATGGTATCCAAAGAAAGTTATGTATAAAACTTTCAAGCTTCTACATCCAGTTTCAATTATCAACTCAAGATTAAGTTAATCTTTTTGATTAAATATATAGTTTGAAGAAAAAGATTAGCTTCACGAATTAAAATATCATAACAATCAGCAACTTCTTCCCTATTACCGCCATTCCTCTTGAACTCATTCAAGACATCACAACTGCAGCATTATCTTTCCAACTCGCTCCCCAACTTATAAATTTAATGTCCTAAAGGATTTACGACGGAATTATAGCTTTCAACTTTGACTTGTGAACCCGTACTATGTTTGATTTGAACCGAAAGGTGTTCTTTAAGATAATATTATTTAATGTTGGCTGTGACTTTGATGGAATTAATACCAGAAATAACTTCTGGAAATTTTCGTTTGATTTTCTGAGCTTTGCGATAAACTTAAGCGTGGTATAAAATTTTGTTGTTGAACAACGCTGAAAGTAAATTTTGTAGAACCTAAAGTATTTTGCAAATCATAGTAAATCTAAGTAGGGTATTTAGAAAAAAAAAAAAAATGTGTTACTTAACATTAAGTCAAAATAACTTTAAATTATTAATAACAAATCTAGCCATTCAAATTGTAACTACAATTTGAATGCACATTCAGTTGTAGGTAAAATTTGAGTATGTTGTGGGCGGCTCCTTGAAAATGTAGCAGGAAGACTTCCAACAGAGAGAGCTAGCGAGACATCGTGAGGCGAAAGTCATCTGCACTCTGCAAAAGTACGACATGGCAACCACGACCGCACTGCCAAGAGCGTAACGACGATGAAAAAGAAGTAGGCAAAATATCGAGTAATGAGCTATTAAAGATATACGCTAACAAATTGAAGTTTGGTGGGGAATCTTGTGATTTATGAATATATTTTGACAAATTTAAAAACTAGTTATATTTACAAGGTACATATTTTTGTTATATAATAAAATTCCGTTGCAATAATCTTACAACAGCTAAAACAAATTAAATTAATTTTAATGATACAACTCGCATAACGTTTTAAGCTGCTTGCGTTGTTTTCGCAGCTTGCATATGGAGTAATAAGATCACATATATTCCGCCAGATACCTCATATTCGCGAACAATTAGTAGTTCCCGTATCCGACGGCGCTATGAGATATTGAGTTACGTACTCTACCTAACTTTTGCTACTCATTTCTGTGTTATTACTTAGAGATAAGGTTTATTGTTGCTTGGCTTTCGGCGTTTGGTTGCTTAGCTAGCCTGCCAACAGTTGTTTTGTTGAAGCAACTTTGAGTTTAGATGTTCAGTTTGTTTGTTTTGATACATCATCATTTGCCTTCATCACCATCGTTGTTAACTGCAAAGAAAATGTTTGTCGTGAAAATAATGGGCGTACTTAGAGTGTTTCGTGACAACTTTAGAATATCACCATGATTTACACGAGTGTAAGTTGCAGAGTGTTTGGTTTTGACAATGAGAGCTAAATTCCTGTTTTTAGTCATTTTATGGCATACTTAACTACATACAGACAGAGTGCAACGGCAAAAAGACTCTTGAGGTTACCATAAAACGCTAGTTTTATTTTTGTCTTTAAATAAAAGGTAAAAATGAGTTAGAACTCTAATCCGTTCGATATGTGTGTGTCCAGAAACTCCTGCGTAACCACAATGTACCTATCTAAGATGTTTTTGTGGCCAGACTGTCATTTCTAAGCAGTGGCGAGAAATTGACAAAGTTGCTTTAAGCGGTGTTGGTGAGATAACAACTTGACTCTCTTTGGAATTGTTCTGCATCAATTTTGCGTAAGCCTCTACAATAACTAAAACTTAAGAGCGATATTAAGCTAGCGTCCTCCTTAACATTAATCCTGATGAGCTTGAGATGTGCAGTTTACTAGTCTATACGGTAGTAGATCCACGCTCATTTCAGCATGAATGGGCCGGATCGTCCGGGGAAGTACTACCCTCTCATAGAAGATCGACTTAAGAGTAGTAGTATCCGTACTATACTACTGCGTTTCGTTCGGTGAGTGAGAGCGCCGGAGGCTCAATTTCCCCCCTTTCCTCTTTCCTCACCACTCTAATTCCCTTCCCCTAACCCCATTCCCAGCCGCCATAGTGGAGGCCACCATACCAACAGTTTGGCTTTTGGTATAGTGGCCGCCACTTCTGGATTCCACTGACTGCTTACCATCAGGCGGGGTGGAGTCACTTTGGTAGGCTAAAATATAAAAAAGAGAAGAAGACGTATTTAAATTACCTTGCAGTATTTGTCAGTGTCCGTAAGCACTAACAAATTCTAGAATTGTAATTTTCAGAGCAAGAAACGATTTGTAAGTAAATTCGACAACCCAAATAGAGTTAATTAGCTTAACAAACGTATCGATTGATTGATCTCTGAACGCAGTCTAGCTTACCTATTCAGTTATAACATTTGGAATACTACATTCAGATTGTTTATATAAACTGTTGGAAGTGAAATCAAAATCTAAGGTATAATGTAAGAGCCCCATTTCCCTCCTTTCCTTTTTCGCACCTCCCTCAATTCTTTCACCTACCACACTCGCTAGAATTGTATGAGCAATACTAGGGGCTTTGAGTCATCGATGAGCGACAGTTATCACTTACCATCTCGTGGGCTGTTTGGTCGTCGGCCACTGCTGGCAATAAAAGTAAATAAATAAATCTATCCTTACATTCTGCAAGGGAAGGTAAAACCTTACCTATTTTTTTAACCTTCTTTGCCTAATATAGACTGAGTAGATATGCGTTTATACAGGGATCCAATTTTAGGGTAAGTGACACTGACAATGGTCAATGGTCTTTACCCATATTGTGACCTAACCATTCACTACTACAACGTTATCAATTTTCTTCTTCAGTGAAGATCCCTTGAGCGTGCCTTCTTACTGAGATAGTCACAGAATGTACATAAAATAGAAATGGTACAATAGTTAAGTACAAAAAAATAAACAAAAATTAATAACCTTACGAGTAGGGTAACAATTTTAAGTTTCGGTTATTTTTCTGACTCAAGAGTCAGGATACCTAATGACCTTATCATCAGCATCATGATAACGGTCCATTATTATCCCACTGCATGAAAAGGCCTCTTCTCATACAGAGAAGGTATGAGCATTGATCGCCACGCTTGCTCAAGGCGGATTGGCGATTTCAGACTTCCTCAAAAGTCCACGTTTCCTCAAGATGTTTTCCTTCAACGTCAGTCAGTAATGTCCAAATAAACTTAGAAAATCCATATGATTTGAAAGTTCTCATTGGTAGGTACTTGCCGAATTCGAATTCCCGACCTCGTGTTTACGAAGCAGTACCTTCACCACTGGGTCATTACGATTTTTATTTATAACCCTATACTTTAAATATATTATACAGGTGAGGTCGACGTTTATGTAACGATGCAGTTAAAAGTGCATTATTAATATCATTATATTTGTAACCACACTTAAGATGATGCGTGTGTTTTTCTGGACTTGGAGATCTTGTCAAGTAAGTTCTTAAAACAATTCAGGGTACTTTTATTACATT
This sequence comes from Parascotia fuliginaria, assembly GCA_963082885.1. Lineage (NCBI taxonomy): Eukaryota > Metazoa > Arthropoda > Insecta > Lepidoptera > Erebidae > Parascotia > Parascotia fuliginaria. Next base: position 16,800,059 of record OY720178.1, read on the forward strand.
TCAGAAGACTTGTTACATTGCATCTTTTGTTACATTGTGCCGTATTGATATAAGAAATCAACCTGCATTTTCTTAATAATAATAATTTAGTTATGCATGGAGATAAACAGCTACTATATATAGCGTAGATAAAGCTTATGATATTAAGACTCCAGCGGTTCTTGCTTCGTAATACTAAGTACACAGGACAAAGTTTCCCTTACTGTCAGTATACGACTTTGAAAGAAATTTGAAAGCCATGCTCGGAGGATGACTAAAATAACACATTTTTCAGTTTTAGTCGAGCTGAACAAATTTACCGGGAGTCGATTTGTTTTGTTTTTATATTTTAAACGCAAAACGTCCATTTAGCATCTCGATTTTAACAAATTAAGTGCAATAAAGGCAAACAAATTTGATAGAGTGTAGTACTTCTTTTTATGTAACTAGATATAATATTTGAAATTGAGTGTCTTAAAAGGGAGCGCTTCCGTCTTCCATTATTCCATGATGATAAGGCAGAGATGTATTGCGAATAATTAATGATAATAAAGGAGCACTAACCCACATATATCATGAAGGCTGGAGCGGTTTGCACGACAAGAAATCAAGGAGTTAAGGAATTTATCATCTTTGTTAACTATGAATGGCTGGTATGAATATAAAGTTTTTAACACTCGGTGTACATAATGCGATATTAGATACCCTAAAAATATGTTTGTGAAAAATTACACTGTTGCATTATTTTCCACAAACACATTTTTATGGTTCCGTACCTAAAGTAAACGTCCGTAAAAACAAAACGGACTCCTGATCCACACAAACGCGTATAGATATCAAGCTAAAAATTATATCGAAATTGTCTGAGACCTCTTAAAGCCGTCAAATAGTAAAAGTTTTATGTTAACGCGATTAAAATATATATAGCCGTTTGTACGAAAACCTCCTCGGTACGCAAGTTCAACTCGTACGTGACCGGTGTTATTAATCTTCTAACACGAAATAAAAGGTTTAAAATTTACTTTAACCAACCACTAGTACGTATTTTAAATTTTCTAGTAGGTAATAAATATAACAAAATTATCGCAACCGCATTTAAATGCTAAAAATACCCGCAAAAGAGAGTTTTTTTTTTTTCAATAAAAGAACAAGTCAAACGAATAAATCATGAAATTCTTGTGAAAGTTTGCGCTGGCCCGAGTATATAAGGCAGCGCGGTCATTTCATTAGAAAAGCGGTAGGGTAGAAGGAATAACGAAAAAGACTTTCTTAAAAAGCAGCTTTATTATCAGTTAATGTGATTTTGTATCTATCAAAATTAACAGCACTCTTTGTGTTTGCTTTGTGAACTAAATTGTATTGTTATCAACAGTGACTCAACACATTAACACGTGGTATAAAAGTTATTTGAAAATTCCACATTGTTACGCTTAACATTCTTATGCTCAGTAATATAATAATAATATGTATCACTATCACACACCGTCATCTAGTCCCAAGCTAAGCAGAGCTTGTGTTATGGGTACTAGATAACTGAAATATAATAAATATGTATACTTTAAAAATAAATATATATTTATATATGCTATAAATAATCAAAATCGCTCCGCTTAGGAACATAATTGCAGTTTTTCCAATATCAGTTCAGTCTAGCAACTATCGAGACTGGCTAATTTGTTCCGTAAAGGGTAGCTTAACTATTGTTAATTTATAGCACAGAGTGCCCGCTACATCGCTCCCATGAAGTTGCAGCTTTAATGTTACCTTGTTTCAAACAAATTATAATTAACTTTATATATTTTGTTGAACTTTATTTCCAATATTAAATTATGTAATAATGTAGCTATTGTTTGCTGACGGGTAATGACGACTCGGCGGCCCACTGAGGATGTATATAATCTACCGATAGAATAAACGTAATATATTCAAAGTATATTGGCGGACTTAATGCCTGAGGTATTCTCTACCAGTCAACCATTACGGGTGATGTAAAGAACAACAAAATAGGTACTGAAAACAGTGTAAAAAGATTATTTCAAAGAGTTACAATACTAAATAAACATACATACAATCATACATACACATACATAACCTTACATTAAAAAATATACTTACATAAACATAAAAATATAAACATATACTTAATAATACATATTTAAACCAAATTATTGTGATGAGTCTGCCTTTTTATTTAAAAGAAGTTAGCGCATCTTCAATATTTGATCCAAATCATTGTTATGAGTCTGCTTTTTATTTAAAAAAAATTCACGCTCATTCACCTTAAATGCAAAACGGTTAGTGAACATCTTGATGACGTAAAATACTTCTCTATGGGATAGTCCTTTTAGTAATGGATTTAGAAAAGGCTGCCTGTGTATTGTTAGGTAAACATTATACAAGACAATCTTCAATATAATGACACATCTTTAAATCACAGTCTAATATTAAACATTTAACTTTTCTTTGACGACAATCTTAATAACTACCAATGAGTCACCGAGACAGTAGTTGGCACTTACGTACATAGAGATTAACGTTATGACTACGTTTAACTGGCTAGAGAGCTTCTATCGCCAGCGCTCTTTTATTTGCTAAACTAATCATAAGCCGACGTACTAAGAGTGGATTGTCTAGACTTTCAGACGCCTCTGAGTACATTATTATTTCAAAATGTATATTTCTTAGATTTTATTTTTATTTATACGATTTAAGTTTAATTTATTCATATATTATCGCATCAGTTTCACCCTTCACGATAAATGCTAATTTTATTTTAATTATCCAATGCGAGTCGTTTTAATTTCTTAGTAGTAAATCTGTAAACTAACTTTATATTTATATTATTATTCAGTGAAATTTGAAACTACCTATTTTGGTCATTTCAAACCCTCAACCCCGTGTTAACTAAACGGATGTCTTAACTACTGGGCTATCACGATTTATTACTTTGGTGTTATCTGAGCATGGATTGTTTAAGTTTATATTGGATGTTTAAGTTTATAAGAAAAATGTCGTGAGGAAACTTGGACCTTAATTGAAATAAGCATTGCCAATTGGCGATCAATGCTCATTCCTTCTCTGTATGAGAAGATATTGCCCTGCAGTGGAATAATAACATAGGCCCTAGACAAGTGCCATAGATTTCTATTCTATTCATAGAATAGATTACAAAGTTAACGCCAACATTGTCGTTAGCTTAATTATGTCAATCCCATACATTTTTTTATATATATTCTATGAATAAAATAAAAATCTATCCAAGCGGATAGATTTTTATTTTATTCATAGAATATATGTATATATATGTGAATATATGTCTAGGGCTTCAGATAAGACAAGAGACAATAACAAAATAAAAAATTTCAAAATAATGTCCTAATGTTAATTTATTATTACTGTGAAAACAGAACAACATAAATAACAAAATAACAATAACACTGTAATTTATGGCCTATCGACCTTTATCCATTAATGCGACCTTAATAAATAATCTTATTAGTAAAATTGACAAGTAATAAACAATGAGAATATTGAAAACGCTAATAATAAAAGACAATTGATGCACTTACATAAATTAGCAACTCAATAATTCAAAGCAAATCATTCCGACATCAAAGCTATTAAATAATGAACACTCAGCCGATTCTGGAGTGTCTAAAATAATGAGGAACGAAACAACCAATACTTGAAGACACAAAGAAACGTCAGCCAGTCGTGAAATTTCATCGGCAGCTGAAAAACTACACTCATTGGTGTTGCGAAACAGGCTTTCTCAGACAACGCTACCGAGCAACCTGAGTTATAAGCAACAGCGATTTGTAATTTAATAGATACTCAAAATATTTAGCTCGCCAGAAGCGAATCAACGAAATCATCTTTAGCAGCTTGACATGCGTATACCCAACGCCTATTTGCACGTAAATCTTATCGCACCATTGCTGTGCAGGTAGCGTGCGTTTTTACGCCGCGTTATGAAAGCTTACAAGAATTTTTCATATTGGCTTTTTAAGTATTTCCAAAAATATTGTATCAAATTGTTGAACAACTTGACGTAAACAAAAAGTAATTTCAACATTCATAAAAAAAATTGTTAAACTAGGTAAGTTAGTTTACAGGTACTTAACCTAATAACTGTAAATTATTTGTACTTAGCTATATTCTTCTTTATGTATGTACGCGAGTAAATACATAAAGAATAAACTTGTGTATACGAATACACTAGTTTATTCTATAAGTTTGTTATTATGGGGGTATGGTGCTGAGTATACAATTACTCATTTTCTCTTCTGTACCATATCATCTGTATAATATTATTGTAAACCCTGAATTTAATAAATAAATAACTCTAAAGAATATTAGCAGAGAAACTGAAGCCGTTATTAGAGAGCGAAGGCACTTTGGCCTATTTAACACGTTCTAAAAATTATAGACCAAGCACCACGGCGTAGATGTTATATAACCTTACATAAATATCTTGTACCTAATATTAAACCAGTGTATGTACTTATTTTTGTATTATATACTGCACAAAAAGAACCAGCGACGTGTGTAATTTCATCTTGAGTTTAATAAACTGTATCTCACGAATGAAAATAGGTCTTTGATGCTCTAAAGTGGTACAAGATATAAGCGAAGGCGATTTATTCTTTATCACCTTGTTTAAACATCATTTTACAATAATACAATACATTTGTATTGTGTTTAATATTTAAAAATTAACTGAGGTTTTCAATGCGTTTCCTTTGCCTTCATCTACTTTACTTTTTTTATTTTTCTGTTTTCATAACATTGGTTTTGTAGCGACAACTCCTAAAAAAACGTAAAAATAAAGTAGAAAAAATTTATGTGCATAGTTTGCGTATGAGAAAGATAAATGATGTGTGTTAAGTATTTATACATACGTACGAGTACATGCATGTATTATATTCAAAGAAATATCAGTGAGGCGTAAAATTTCATCAGAAGCTCACAAACTACATTCATTGATGTTGCGAAATAAGCCTCAAACTCGCAGACTCGCAGATAATCCATGTTATAAGCGATAGCGGCATATTCAAATTAAAATAGAATGATACAAGAAATGAACATAAGTCATTATAGACCGTTGGATAGATTCATCTACAAAGCCATATACGTTAAATATAATTGTATTGTATACTAGCGGCCCGCCCCGGCTTCGCACGGGTGCACATTTTTTAACATTTTGGGTTAAATATTTTTGTATAGGATTTTTTTGTTATTTTCCTCTCCTTAAGAACCATCCTCGTACTTCAAGGAATATAATAAAAAAAGAATTAGGGAAATCGGTTTAGCTGCTGCCGAGATTTGCGCAAAGCAACACATTTAGCGATTCATTTTTATATTATAGACTAGTTCTATTTTTAATCCCCTAGCAAAAACGACGGGGTGTTTTTGACGTGTCTGAAAATGTGTCATTGTAGCTTCCTAACAGATAAACCAATTTTGATCTTATTTTTTTTTTTGTTTAAAAAGTGAATTAGTCGGAAGTGTTCTTAGCTATGTTTGATAAAAATCAGTCCAAGATGGCCAGCGCCACAAAATGGCGGCGTTCATATTTTTTTACAACTTTCTTAATATGGGTATTAAATGAAAGGGCTTGACTAGTAAAATAATGTACACTATGTCGGGGATTTCTTAAATTTTTAATTTATATGTTATTTAAAGGATACTAAATTAAAACAGTTCTCGCTACTCAGAAACATATCTATTTATTTACAAAGATAATTGAGGGCATAGCAATCATATATTACAACTTGAAGATTTCAAAGAGTAGATTGATTTTATGCAATAACTCACTGTTTTATGTAAAAGGTTTTTACCTTTTAAATTAGCATACATTCATCTAAGTCGTAGCCATCGTAGCCAGCACGTTTAGAGGCATCACTCACATCCCCCAGTTATTTTCTCACTAACCGTTTATCACTTACAGCTCCACTCCAAGGGTAAGGGTTGAAACTTAACCCGGGAACCGCGAGTTCTCTTTGAAATATAGCTGCAGTTTATCTTTAGAACTTGGCTACATCTTGATATAATTTGTAAACTGTTACACAGAGATAATTTTGTAATTTTGAGGACAAATGTCAAGAGTCGAGTAAGATTTATGTGGTAAATTTGAATGGTATGTATGTGTTAGTATGTAATAATTATTGCCCGACTTCCGCAGTCAAGGAGGGTAATGTTTTTCGAACGTATGTATGTATGTATGTGAGTATGCATGTCTATTTCTTTGGCACGCTCTACGGCCTATAGATTTTAACATATGAGAAGATTCGTATAATTGTGGGAGTGACACAGGGTACATAATATTTCAATGTAGTGTCAGCATAAGAAAAATAGGTTTCTTTTTTTGAACTTTGTTTTAGGCAGGCAGGCTTTTTGTTTTTTAATAGTAATATAAATAATAATAATAATAATAATAATATTCTACCACATTCACACAACGCCATCTAACCCCAAATTGAGCAATTATATTTGCTTGTGTTATGGGTACCAAACAACTGATATACTACTTATATACATTTTTTTTTTGTAAATACATACATATTATAGATAAATTACACCCAGACACAGAACAAACAATCATTAATATTACATATATATTGCTTGTTGCTGGCTGTCTACAAACAATTAGCCAATCGGTACTATTTAATTAATACAGATGTATATGTGGATACAATCAACGATAGGTTGAAAGAGTTTCATTCAATACCAAATTGAGAGTATGTTTTATATCACTAACGTCACAGACGACAGTAATATATCTATTCCAAGTCATTATGCTAAAAGCTATTCAAGTTAATGTTTTAATTAAAATTCATTTTATAAGCCTTTAAAGAAAATAGGATTGCAATTTATTCAACATTAAAAAGGATAAAGTACATTTTAAACCACTTGAAATATATAACTCGTCCAGTGAAGATTTAATTTACCCCTAAAATAGACATGATACCCATCTATACTGCGAATCACACCGCAAAAACGTTTTGGGTCCTCCCAAAGGGTCCTGTCGCTTGATGTAATATTAAAATGTAAGTAAATGAGCCGAATAACGGACCAATGCTGGAATATCGACGTATTTTGACCTGGATCGCGGTGTCTGTTAATTTCCATACATACCTTTTATATAAGGATCATTTGGTCTTATAACAAACGCCTACTTTAAATATGATTGAAATATTACCTACGTCTGCAAAATTTTATTGCTATACTGCAAATTTACTTTTGCTGTCTTCTGTATTGCAAATTTATAAATATTGAAATTCTGAAAATTACTTAAAAATATGTTAAACATAATAAAATATTCACCCACTTATTTATTGATTTCTAAAGGTGAAAGAATTTTTAAAATCGGTAACGTACATTTTTAGTTAAATTATTGTAAGTAAACATACAAAACATTTAATCTTTTCTCTTTATAATATTAGTTTAGATTTAGATTAGATACCGTACGGTAATGTTTTTAAATAAATAAATATAATAAAAATAACACAGAACACAGAAAAATGTATTGGATTGACATAAGCTAACGCCAACGCTTATGTCAATCTCATACATTTTTTTATCTATTCTATGAATAGAATAGAAATATTTGACCTTGTCTAGGGCCTCTGGTTAAGATAAAATGACTGTAATAGATCAATTAAATAAGATGGTTCAACACATTAGTAGAAGGAGCGTCCGGGCATAAAATTGCCTCGACTACTATTGCCAATACGTCGAACCAGTTTAACGATTATGGCAAAACTCTCTAAATATATTGTTTTATTAATAAAAATCAGTGAAAATAATAAAAATAAATCTGTTACACTCGACTTCATTTTTCATTTTACAAACAAGAACAGGTGAGGTGCTTCACCTGTACAAATGTTTAAAATGTAAAATGTTTATTTTCTCTTTCACAAAGGTACACTTAAATACTAATTACAATAGCAATGCTGCTTCGATTTCTTTGTGAGGACTGGTGTCTATGGTAGGTAAATCTGTGTTACAGATTACCAGGCTCCACCTCTAAATGAATGTAAGCGTAAATTTTATTTACATAACATTACAGATTTGACCTTATTATAAGTATCTGCGTAGTGTTGTCGTGCTCCTATTGTATGAATTATCTTCTTCCTTTGCTTTGCGCAAAAAGTTAAACTAGCGTTCGCCCGCTTCGCTTGCGTGACATAAACAATTACACAATATCGTTATGAATTAAAAACCATTACTTTTTCATCTCATCCCTCATTCATACAATCCTCCATTGCATGTACCTACGTATAGCCCCGTCAAAGAATATACAATGCCTAAATGCATTACTACAATAATTTTAAAAAAGATTTCTATTCAATGTTTCATCACATAACACCCACTGACGGGGATGGCAATAGCAACTCTGTCAGTGGGTGATTTATGAAGGCTATATCATCAAGCATGCCTGTCAAGAATATATGAAACAGCATTTTAATTTTATTTAAATCATCGAAATATAACTTTTTCAATTATAACTTCAAAAACAAAGAACTGTATATTTAATATTTCGGTAGGTAGTAGATCCACGCTGGTTACCTCACCTTCCCCATTTCCTTCCCCTACCCTATTCCCAGCTGCCATTGTGGAGGCCACCATACCAGTAGTTTAAGACGATGGCGTCTGGTATAGTGGCCACCACTTCTGGTTTCCACTGACTGCTAACCATCAGGCGGGGTGGAGTCACTTTGGCAGGCTAATAAAAAAAAACATCCTTTAACCCCAAATATCAAAAATATACTGAGAACCGCATTTTTAGTATCCCAAAACTAATTTGCAAAACGATAACTACAAAACAAAGATTTTTAAATACTACATTATTTTAATCTCTAATGCCAACCTCCTAAAAAAAATTGTTATCAATATTTTTTTATTTGATTGTAGTATTCCTAAACAAATTTTCAAACTCTACAATTAAACATACAATCGTTTTCATACCTTATCACAAACTTAGAGGCTAAATTTTAAAAAACCTTAGTACACCTCTACACATACACCTTTCCAAGTCGCTACGACCAGCGTTTAGCGCTACGTTTAGGCTGTGCGTTGTTTGTCAGTCAGTAAGGACAAAGCCTTTTATAATATGTATGGATACACAATATATTTGCTTTGAGTTTCTTTATAGGTAAACCATTCATAGCATCTTTCATTATTTTTTTTATTCGAAATAAACAATTATTAATCTTAAATATAACCATCTTCAATCTTTTACCATGTTATTAAAACCCTTTACCTATTTGTGTTAACCTCGTAGAAACATGATCCCGCCCTCGGTATCCATTTCGTCACAGATAATAATATATCATACCATATTTCAGTTATTTTCTGACATGACTTCGTAACAAATATGATTATTTTTTATATGACAACACCTGGGCCTTATGTTGAATGTATTGTGAGGAAACCCATAATATAAGTGCTAAAGAATACTTTAGAAACAAACAATTAATGTACTAAAATATTCTTAGATTCTTGAAACAAAAATTTATGAAGTTCGATTCGAATCAATAATTTCATCGAATCATTCATTTAAAATAATTCGGATAAGAAAAAAGCAAGGTACTACTTTAACCACTAGACCAATGTAGTAAATGCAGTGTTACCTACATTAAATCAATGAAAGATTACAATAACATTAATATACAAAAACATTTTCTACCACCAACAATTTAATTGAACTGCCAAGAATACAGCTGCCCTGAACAGATATTAAAAACTCAACTCGATAATTAAAACATCGAATCGCAGTCGAACCGAAAAAAACCGAGCTACGGTTGAATAGTCCGAGATTGAATTTCTCATCTTCTGGGGGAGCCGTGGAAATTATTATGTCGCTTGCAGCGCCCCCTGCCCCGTCTTCGTCCCAGTCGATTGCTCAATTTGTCAATACAGCTTTCCCTCACAAAGAGTATTTATTTCGTTTTGTGTGCAGATGCGACTATTGTTAGCCAATAGTTTGTTGAAAGTAATGAGATAAAATATACAGAAAGCTAATAAAGTAATACTACTATTACTTGAAAACGTCAGACGTCGAAGTACTGTTGAATTATAAACAGTATACACGCCAGTCACAGTACAAAACATCATGAACTAATAAAAACACTACACTACCCAGGTTCTGTCATTTCGAGCCACGGTTTTCTGTAGATGCTTTTACGATCAAATTGCGACTACTAGTTTATTTTCCTTGGTTGTCAGGCGTATAACATCCTCAAGGCGGTATTCTCTCTCCTTTACTGTTTTCAATTTTTATAAATCTTGTAACCCTAAACCTTCAGTGCTCGTATCATTTGTACGCCGACGACTTGCAGCTTTACGCACAAGAGAGTGTTAATAGGGTACACCTGGCTGTTAACAAAATAAACAGTGACCTAAATACCATCAAAGCCTGGTCGGATAGGTTTCGCTTGATGGTTAATCCTAATAAATGACAGGCTATCATTGTTGGCAGCCAACGCATGATTGGTAGACTAGATTTATCTACAATTCCACCTGTAGTATTTGACAGTTCAGTAATAGCACTGAGTCCAGCGGTCAAAAACCTTGGTCTGTACATTGATTCGTCACTGAACTGGCAAGCGCATATAACAAATGTTAGCCAACGAGTCACCGGTACCCTTCGTACTCTCTATCGCTTGAAAAACTTCCTTCCAATCAAAATCAAGGTTATGCTTGTACAAACTTTAGTTTTACCAATAATTGACTATGGTGATGTGTGCTATCTTGACCTGAATGCAGATCTTCTCATTAAGCTAGTTCGTCTTCTTAATAATTGCATTCGATTCATTTTCAACATTCGCAAGTACGACCATGTGTCTACATTTCGCTCACAATTAACTTGGTCGCCTATACGTCAGCGTCGTTGTTTACGTACTCTTACTACTCTCTTTTCATTTCTTAAATCTTCCTATTCTCCTTCATAGTTAACGCACTATTTTGAATATTTACACATGACCCACGATCGCAATCTTCGCTCTTCAAATAATCAAATACTACTGTGCCCTTCACATAACTCTAATTTCGTTGGTTCCTCCTTCCGTGTTCAATCTGTTCTTCTATGGAATGCGCTCCCTCCCGAGATCAGGATGTTCACAAATCGTTTGACATTTAAGATGAAGGTAAAACAGCTTGTAAAAAATTTGACAGAATCATCACAGTAGCTTAGTAAGTATTTATTTATGTATGTATGTATTGATAGATATTTATTAATTCTGCGTTATGATTATGTATTTATTTACTTCCTATATACTCGTATATATATATATATATATTATGTATATCTTATACTTTTATGTATCATGTACTTTTTAATATTTTTAGTTGTTAGATTGCTACTTCAAATGCACCTACTTTATCTTATCTCTGCATCACCCTGATAAGTTGACTGGTAGAGAATGCCTTTGGCATTAAGTCCGCCTATATACTTTGTATATGAAGTTGTTAAATAAATAAATAACATACTGTTCTTGAAATCCTGCCTGCTTCATTTCAATATCAAATCCTGAATTACTGAATACTATTCAGGATCTTTCATACCTACATTCACATCTGTAGTAAATAACTCAACAGAGGCCGACAGACCGACCGCCGATTTATTTGAAGCGCCGAGACTGTATCACTTACGTAAGATTTACTTTCATTTCGCCTTCCTGGAGATATTGCCTCGTACTGTGTTTGATTGTGACTGCCGGCTTAATTAACAGCTTGCTAATTTATGTAATGCAGTTTTATTGAGCTTTGATTCTAATTAAAAGTATCCTAATTTGTTTTGTTTATACCGTACAACAAGATAAACTAATAGGCCTTGTAGGAATCTACGCTATTCTGGTTTTATGAACTTTGATTTATTATATATTTCAGGTAAAAGACATCAACTGCTGGACAAAGTCTACCTTTAAAACCTCTTAAAATTTAGTAATATACACACGTACATATACGTACGTACTCGTATAGATAAAAAGCATAACTAAATTCGCCCGCGTGAGTAGGCATACCACAAAAAATAAAGCCTATGTTACTCACTGATATTGTAGCTTTCTATTCATGAAAGAATTTTTGAAATTAGTAGATTTTGAGTTTATCCATAACAAACAAACAAACAAAAAATCAAATCTTTTCTCTTTATAATATTAATAAGTATAAATAATTATGTATAACATTTCTTTATATTACGTCTTAATTCTCTTACTATTTTGTGAATGTATAAAAACACCTTAAAATTCGAATCCATAAAAGACACGTACCGAAATAAAATCTAGCACAAGTAAAAATTGTGCTTACAACTAAAAGTTCATTTGAATGTAACTCAATTACATTTTAAAGGCATCCAAAAAGCGATTTAAACTAGATTGTATCCAGTTTTATCTGGTAATATGTAGTTAGCACCCGTTTCGACTACACAACATCTAACTAAAAGACGATGCAAATCTAGTGTGAAATTGAACATTGTAAATTGATTGCGAACTTAAAAGCACTTTTCCAAATAGAGTTTACGTAAATTTACATACGAAATTAGGTTTCGTTCTTCTCACAGAAGATTGTAAAATACTAGGCTAAGTTGTAAAATAAAGTTACCGTTCTATTTTATGTAGAAGATTTGACCAAGTTTCGTGTACCTTCACTTACAATTCAAATTTTAATATCATGTTTAGCTATGCAAATATCATTTATATAGTTCAAAGCTTTATTTAAAAAAATTACTCTCTAGGTATGAACTTTACTAGTAGATAGTAGTAAAGCGCAATTATTTAACCGAATGATGTCGGCCAAAGCATCACATACTTAATAAAATGGCGGAAAAATCTTTCATATGACGGCCAGCATCGTTTTGTAACAGTAATCACAGGACGTTGGCTGGCTACTGCAACTACATCTATCGCAATTCTGTCTGCCAAATGAGATTAGGTATGACAAATACTCTCTAAATAATTAGGACCGTTTATATAATTATTAATAAACAAAAAGCATGCCTGTCTAAAACGAAGTGAAAAGAAAGAAACCCATTTTTCTCGTGCTGACGCTGACCCGTGCGACATTGTCACTCCCACGATCAATACGAATCTAATGAAACCTCATACGTTAAATCCAAAGGCTGTAAGAGCGTGCCAAAGAAATAGACATATACACTCACATACTTACATACATACATATTGGTGTACAATAAAGAATATTCTATCTACATACATACGCTCGAAAAACATCACCCTCATTGAATGAGTCATTTAAGCAAAAAAAACAAGTTATAATGCAAACGTTTTATAAGTTTTGTCAACACACGTCGTAGTAATCTTTACAATTAGAGAATACAAAAATGATTAAAGACAAATATTTCTATATTACTAAATATTTTGTTTCACAGCAGTCGCACGAATAACCACTGCGCCACTGAGGAAGCCATTGAATTTATAAATTCATTTTATAAAATGATATCCGCTTTTAACCGCTAAACGGGTATACCATTACAGAAAATACATTACTGAAATATTAATAAGCATCCCAAGCCGATATAAAAGGTACAATAATAATCGCAACGGTCAAAATTGCCAATGTAACTGAACAAAATTTAAACCTACAAAGGCAATGGTCGAAAATATTGTTCGGTTGAGAACCGGTTGAAAGCCACAAAGTACTGGTAATCTCCGGTTAAAACCGGGTGTATACTACGAGCGATTTATGAGCACTGTGCTAGGGATATTATTTAAATAGCCGTGTGATTTTAGTTGGGATTTTGGCAAACTAAATAGTTGTGCTATTTCTCTAGCTTAAATACTTATATGAATTTAAGATAGCTAAGTAAATAAAAATAGTATATTAGTCATTTCAAATAAATGTTGTTCTTTTTATATTTCTAGACGTCCGACGATTTTTGCTTGCTTCGGTATCAAAAGTTTTATTCGGTCGCACAACAAACGTCTACGGGCATTATCACAGCAATCGTGACGTATTGCATCATTCAGATTTACAAAAACGCTTAAAATATTGAAATTTTGAAATTGACTGAAAAATATGTTAAACATATTAAAATATATCGGTTACCCGTCCTATTTGCTGTGGATTTTTTTAAAACGGTTTTGTAGATCTTTATTTAAATGGAACATACAAACAAACATACATACATAAAATCAAATCTTTTCTCTTTATAATATTAGTTTAGATTATAAGAAGTTTTTTTACAAACTTTACTAACGCAGTCTGTCACATTCCAGATATGGAACGACGCGTTGTAAAAAAATACTTGTCATTAAGACTTGAGAATGCTCAAATTTTAAACGTCACAGAACTGTTTAGCTCTAAGAGAAGGAGAATTATATAGGCCAAATGTCAAAAAGAAGCTAGAAAAAGAATACCAATGCCAGGTTTACTATAAACGATGGCACATTTTGGTTAATGGTCAGTATCTGGTTCATTTTGACCCCTACTACATTTTTATCAACGTAAATACACAGGAGGTTGTTCATGTCTCATATAAAATTATTTTTTCGAAACTTGCGCTAAAAGAAAACCACAAAACTATAGATATTGAAGAACCAATATTCAACACAAAACCCAATCAAACAAGTGACAGGATGAAAATAGAACACGGTCCAAATTCCGCTCCAAATAAACTTGAAAAGCAAAAAATTTAATAACGTAAAAGTGTTTCATATCTTCTTCCACAATTTCCATGAGTCATTTTCCAATTTCAAACAGCCATTTTACTTAAACCGTATCATAACACGCGAGTCACTACACTAATATATAAAGTGAAAGAGTTTGCTTGTTTGTTTGTTTGTTTGAACACGCTAACTTCTAGAACTACCACTCGAATTTGAATAATTCTTCTTGAGGTTAAATTCCTTTTTGTATACACTACTACCTTTCGCGGCTCGGTTTCACCCACGTTTTTGTTTACTGCTCTGCTCCCGTCGCCAGTAGCGTGATGTTACATAACCTATAACCTTCCTTAAGAACTGGAGTTTTTTAAATCCGACTGGTAGTTCGCTTTTTAAAATAGTGTAGATATAACATCACGCATCTGGCAACGGATGCAGAGCTGTAACCAAAGATGGAACCAAAGATGATGTAAGATAACGCGAGTGAAACCGCGCTGCAGGAAGCTAGTAAGTACATAAAACACTGGTTTTAAAACCGGTGCTTTTACCGGATTATAAAACACTGCTGTCCATGTACCGACAAAAGGATTGCGTTTTAAAATTGAGTAATTTTAAATTTTAATTTTTTTCATAACTGGCGGGTTATCTATGTGCTTTGTTCTGGTTTTAATTAAAACTTAATGCCTGTTGTTATGTCTCTAGTAGCCTCTACATATTGATTACACAATAATTAAGTTAAACAATTTGTTATATTGTATGTAGTCATCGTTCTTAGACGTAGACAATAAAATAATTAAAAAAAAAAAAATAACCGACTTCAAACGGGAAGGAAACTAAAAAGTTAAAAATAAGTATACTTAGCAGAAAGTAATTCGTATTTTGATTTAGTTAATCAGAATTTTGAAGTTGGTGCCAAGTAAAACGATAACTAGGTACCTATAGGTATAATCAATCCTAATTTGCTATTGCAGTAAGGTTCTAGTATTGCTAGTACATGACTGCTGTTAAGGATTTCCCTGGACTGTCTATGATCACCTGTAATGGCACTTAAAACCCATATTGGTGCAAAGTTCTCATCATTACAAATGAATTAAGTCCAAACACCAAGTAATTGCTGTAAATCGTTGTCGATTTCCCTGGACTGTCTTTGTGCTCCATCATCAGATCGACTCCAAACCTTCACTAAATAGTAGTGCCTTAAAATACTTAATGAAAAATATAACAAATGCACTAGTCGCCAGTACGATTTATGAAAGTTCTGCTCGATTTCTCTGGGATGTCTTCATCAGATCCTGGTTTCCTTATTATGGTACCACACTTGGAATATCTACTTTCCAACTAAAAAAGAATCATCGAAATCGGTTCATAGACAACGAAGTTATCTGCGTACACACATAAAAATATATATATACTAGCTGTGCCCGCGACTTCGTCCGCGTGGAATAGTGATTTTGGGCAGCATTTTTTGGATATATCTTTTGGTTTGTTTTGAATTATAAACATCTTCGTTTAGGTGAATAAGAAAAATCTTTACAGTGAATGCTTCTCTATAAACGATTTTAGACGTATAGCCATCGGGGATCAAAGCCATACAGGTTGCTAGGATTACTTACACGTGACAAATCCACATAAAGCTGACCATGAAAAAAACAGCTAATATTTAGATCCACAGTCACAACATTTAGTGTCTGACCTTAGGCTTTATTAATTGTCATCGCGAAACATAGGCTCACTGGAAACTGAACTCGTTTAAAACTAAACGGGAAATGGTTTGGAATGAGAGGAATCCGAGGAATAAAAACGCTATAAGTAAGGTTTTTTAAAATATATTAGCCTGCCAAAGTGACTCCATCCCGCCTGATGGTAAGCAGTCAGTGGAATCCAGAAGTGGTGGCCACCATACAAAAAGCCATCGTTTTAAACTGCTGGTATGGTGGCCTCCACTATGGTGGCTGGGAATGGGGTTAGGGGAGTGAGGGAAGTGAGGAAAAAGGAAAGGGGGAAATTGGGCTCCTGGAACTCTCACTCACCGAACGAAACGCAGTAGTACGAATACTGCTACTCTTACGTCGATCTTTTATGAGAGGGTAGTACTTCCCCGGACGATCCGGCCCATTCATGCTGAAACCAGCTTGGATCTACTACCGTAATACTACGGTTAGGTCTAATTGGGCCCCTGTACAATGCCGCGGGCGTCCAGCGGCACCACCATTTATACGGGTCTTACTGGCCGGCGGGTTGACCCACACCACCCACACAATGACTCCACGGATACTCAGCTGGTCCCACACATGCTGCGAGGATTGTCATCTCTGCATCAGTTGGGCCTCCGGCTCTCGCACTTACCGAACGAAACGCAATAATATGGATACTATTACTCTTACAACGATCTTCTATGAGAGGGTAGTACTTCCCTGGTCGATCCGACCCATTCATGCTGAAATCAGCGTAAATCGACTACTACTATTTCGTAATTCACTTTAATTCCACCTATTCCGTAATGAGACGTGTTAACATGTTTTTATCATAAAAAATAAAATAAGTCCAGAAAAATATAAATCTAACTTTTATTTACATTTTAACTGATAAAGTATTTACATTTTAATAAAGAAATAAGACGTGTTAACCTAACTTAAAAACACACTAACCTAAGCTAAATACATACCACATGTATGACGTGATTATTTAAATTGGCATAACTTTTTTATTTATGAACTGATTGACATGAAACAAACACTAAATGTTAAGTGAAGCTTACCACAATATATTAGTGAAAACCATATTTAAATCGGATAAGCCGTTTCTGAGATTAGCGTGCACAAACGCACAGACAAACAGACAAACAGACAAACAGACAAAAATTTTAAAAATCATTGTTTTGGGTTCTATTTGCGTTGATATAGGTCCCAATAGTATTTTTTCTCATATATCTTCCATGTACAGACAGCGATCGGTTACATTTTTATTATATGTATAGATAAATACGGTCGAATGACAATGACAAACCTGTTCCTTTTTTTGAAGTCGGTTAATAAGAGACCATGAAATTATATGATTTAATCGTTTTGCGTGTTGAGACATTTTGAGTTTATGGCATTTTGAAATTGACATTCTGCGATGTCGTCGTTTATCAGTGAACATTTTGCGTTCTAGTCACTTTCCTACCGACCTAGACATTTTTTTTACAAGTCCAGGTTTCCCCACGATGTTATTTATTTTATAAGGTTAATTACCGAACCTAAGCTTTTTTCATTCATAAAAATTTGATTTACAATCAAAATAGAAAGCGTTAATAATAATAATAATAATAATAATAATATTCTACCACATTCACACAGCGCCATCTAGTCCCAAATTAAGCAATTATATTTGCTTGTGTTATGGGTACCAAACAACTGATATACTACTTATATACATTTTTTTTTTGTAAATACATACATATTATAGATAAATTACACCCAGACACAGAACAAACAATCATGCTCATCACACAAAGGTTTGTCCTGGGTGGGAATCGAACCCACGACCTCCGGCTTAGCAGTCAGGGTCACTAACCACTAGACCAACAGGCCAGCGTTATAACTACACATCATAAATCACATAATCCTTAAACAATTAGCAGACCTTTTCAGAGTAAGTTGTCCAGCTCTAATATATTTAATCTTTATAATATATTTAAGCCCTCAAAATTAACATGTAAAACCCGACGTGTCTTTCCGGTGTACTTTTTATGACGTTTTAAAGCGTCAGGTGTTGGTAACGGACAGTACATTATTTATAGGGCGCCGGTCGGGCCGAGAGCGCGCATTAAGTGTTAGTAATAATAGATGAGTGTATGCGCGCCCTTACTTGTAGCATAGTTAGGTGGGTGTGCATGACTAAATAGTAACGTTTTTACCATAAGGGCTTATACAGACAACAGATTAACTGATTAAAATCGCTTAGCATTTATTTTATTTATTTATCAACTTTTAATTACAATATGTGATGGCGGACTTAATGCCTAAGGCACTCTCTTCCAATCTACCATAGGGTAAGGCAGAGATATTTCGAAGCACAAATAAATAAATTTAGAGCAAAAAATACATCACTGTATTTTTTGCTCTATATACACAATACACATAACTACATATATACCTACATAATATAAATATATACATTCGTTATTAGATACATATAATAATATACACAATTATATACAACAACAATACAAATATGCAGAGAAGATGTGACAATACCAGAGCTGTGAAGAAACGAAAACTGCCATTTTAGTTGCTCAGAAGCAAGCTTCGAACTTTTATTTTAAATGCATAACGGTTTGTGGACGTACTGATTTCTAGAGGATTTATTATTTTTTATACCATTATGGCAAATATGCTTACGGCTCTTCTGGAGGCAAATTGTTACCGTAGACGTACGTATCTTATCTGAATCAGAAAAACCTTTAAGAGAATAGTAATAAACAAATATTTTTTAAACAGAAGAGAACAGAAAAATGGAAAATATTTGTTCTTATACCTATATATGGCTATCTCGTGGATTACAATAAAGAAGACCCTCATTTTACACTCGAATCTAATAAAGCTTAAAGTTTAATAGGAAAATTCCTGACCGTCTATAGACGTCCAATGCCGTAACGGATTCCAAAGAGTACGTTTAATTTTTCTTCAGAAAAGAATTCAATGCATTGTGCCAAGCTATTTCAAATTGGGAAATATTAGTTTTGTTTTTTAAAAATTTATTTATTTATTTATTTATTTATTAAAACTTCATATACATAAATAGTATATTGGCGGACTTAATGCCTGAGGCATTATCTACCAGTCAACCAGTACAGGTGGTGCAGAGAGAAACAAAGTAGGTGCATTTGAAGAGCCGTAGAGTAGAAACGACTAATACTTACAAAACAGATTAACTAATTAAATATATATAATATAAACAATACAAACATAAACTTACATATATATACAATCATACATAAACATACATAAACATATCATAATATAATAGATGATAGACATCATTGAGATGAGTCTGCCTGCCCACGTAAGAGGAGTTCTTTCACCTTGATCTTAAACGCCAAACGGTTGGTGGCCATCCTGATTCCGAGAGGGAGTGCATTCCAAAGTCGTACAGATTGAACAGAGAAGGAAGAGCCTACAAAATTAGAACTATGAGAAGGACATTGAAGGAGTAAATTATTGGAAGAACGGAGGACTCGGTTATGATTAGTACATAGAAATTTAAAATAGTCCAATAGGTAGGAGGGAGGAGTGGGAGAAGTAAGGAAAGAATAGAGGGTCGTGAGAGTACGCAGACTGCGGCGCTGGCGAATAGTTAACCAAGTCAGCTGGGAACGGTATGTAGACACATGGTCATACTTGCGAAGATTAAAAACAAATCGAATGCAGTTATTAAGAAGACGATCATATTTGTTTAGGAGATCTGCATTCAGGTCCAAATAGCATACGTCACCATAGTCGATTAAAGGGAAAACTAAAGCTTGTACAAGCATTACCTTTGTCTTGGATGGGAGGAAGTTTTTCAGGCGATAAAGAGTGCGTAGAGTACCGATGACTCGTTGGCTCACGCTAGTCACTTGAGCTTGCCAGTTGAGAGTGGAGTCAATGTATAAGCCGAGATCTTTGACACTGGCACTCAGTTCTATAGTCGAGCCATCATAGATGATTAATGGTAACTTGCTTGTATCTAACAAGCGTACCATGTGTTGGCTCCCTAGCATGATGGCCTGACACTTGTTAGGATTTACCAAAAGACCAAACCTATTTGACCAATTTTTTATTTGGTCTAGATCACTATTCATTTCATTAATTGCTGTATATATACAACCTACCTTAGCCTGTGAGTAAAGTTAAATGTTAAAAAAAAAAGTAAAAATAAATGTTAGCGAGGAAATTTGATTTAACAGATGTTTTATTAAATAAAACCATTTTTTGCACGCTGTCAAAAATAATAATCCACATATTAAGTAGCTCAGTTACCATATTAAAACGATAAATCAACGTACCTATGCTTAGCCACGTTATAGTAGCCAGCATTGTTAATAAATATTTTACTTTCCAACATCGTTATAAAATTTTTTTTTGGCCTAATCCAAAATTCTAATTCATATTCAAAGTGCACTATTCAATGCGTCTTGTCATTGCATTGAACTTTTTTAATTACTATAATTAAAGGCTTTTGACATTGTATTGTTTAAAACGTAAATTGTAGATTTTTTATTTTCATTTTTCAGGTAGGAGTCCAGTCAATGGTCTACCTGATGGTAAGTACACAACCAAATCAGCTAAGATAGTCTTCAAAGGAGCAAATTATAAATGAAACGGTGTTAATACATGATCGATATTTATTATTATTGGGAATCAGCATACTCGTAACCACTGATTAAGAAAATAAAATCAAATCACGTTCAAACAAACAATGAAATAAATTCAGTCAAAACATTTGATTTTGTTTTGACAGGTATTAACTTCTATATGTCTAAAGAAAATAAGTTTAACAATGATATTAATTAAGAAAATTCATTAAGCGTTTCTAAACGAATTTTCTTGACAGGTAGTATATAATCTGTTTACAATAATGCTACTGTGACAAATAATTTATGTCAAATTTAATAATTATTTGTCACTTTCACTTCATGGTACAGTATTATTTGCGTTTCATATAAATTTGTTGACGCTTTGTCAAAATAATTCGGTTGAATAGACGGAAATTATTTTTGTCACCCTGCTGGTATTTTGTTGTGGATCAAACTGAATTATTATAATTCGAACGTCAAATTTAAATTGTAAGACAACGCTTATTACATTTTACTTGTAACGCTTCGTAAATGAACAATAAATTAGAAGAATTTTCTATAATTTAATAGGTATATACCTAGTAAGAAATATTACATAATGTATTTGTTAGATCGTTCCTTACATTTACACACGGATGTAGCAACATTTTTGCAAATCATTGATAACTGCAGTCTTATATTTAATTATATCGTGTTACAAAAATATTTAAAAGATTTAAAAATAGAGGTTTAGTATGTAGCTAGTTATATTAATTAAATTTATATTTGTTATTCTGTTTATAACTAAATCTAGTTAAGTAAAATAAAGCAAACGTGTAATTTAAAACCGCAACAACGATTACTATTTAAATAGACGAAGGTTTTGCTGAAATCTTCTTAAAGCCGTATGTTGGACTTAAGGGCTTTTAGCATAAGCCAAGTTAAATTCTAATTCAAATGCCAGACCGCTATTCAGGGTTCTCCATTATTTTCGGCGTTGCCCAATAACATGAACAAACAACGAAATATCAAACTGTGATTTCGTTACAAACTAATTTTGAAAGTATAATTAAATTGTTTACATTTTACAGAAAATAAAGTTAAAGGAGTTATTGTTGACAAAATCTATTTATTTGAATAATTTGATTTGTAAAAGTCTAGGATGTAACAGTTGGAAAAAGAAAAGAAAACAGATTAACAACAGAAATAGCAGATAAACACAAGTACGTTAAAGTTAAATTATTAAGAATACTCGTACAATAATAAACAAACGTTGATGCCAAGTAAAACAATAACTAGGTACCTATAGATATTATCAATCTTAATTTGCTATTATAGTAAGTAAGGTTCTTATGATATTTGCTTGGCACCAACTTCAAAAAATTAAAATACTTATTAAATCATTTCTGATTAACTAAATGAAAATACGAATTACTTTCTGCTAAGTAAACTTATTTTTAACTTTTTAGTTTCCTTCCCGTTTGAAGTCGGTTTTTTTTTTGTTTATAATTATTTTTCTGTTACATGGAACCAAAAATAAAAAAAAATGGCGACAAGCGGGTGGTTATGCACCTCTGCCCCACCCCTTTGGGAATAAAAGGCCTTAACCTATGTATGTATGTTATTAGCTAGGGTGGGCAGACTTATAGGACCGGCAGTTACTTCTTGTTTGACCATACCAATATCAAAAATTACTTATATTTTCATATCTACTTAATAGTTTATATAAAAAGAAAATCAAACCATTTTATCCAGCGTCAGTTAGTTTTTGCCACAACGTTAATGTTATCCAATAATGTTCTGCTGTCCGCGATTTGCTCGCCTTCGTTTTTTGTCAGTGACTGACGGACAAAATGATAAATGATACGGATCCCAACTGAGCGATGGATGCTTCAAATTTAATGACCATGTGGAGGGCTCCAATTTAGAGCAGGACGCGACGGGTTGCTGAATAGTTAGCGAACAAATATATCAAAAACCTTACTACTGCAATCGTTTTTTTGCTAAGCTGCTTTTAGATCTTTGTGTTTTGTGCCATTAGTTTAAGGGCTAAATTGAGGTAGACTTTAATTAAACCGGTCTTTAAGGTCAGAATTCACGAAACCTTTACTAACTTATTTCTGGCAACTTGCATAATGGTATTTAATAGTAATCATACTTTTTCAGGCTTGTAATTTATACGAAATGTTTGCCTTTCCAAAGTAAACTTAGAACGTAACCGTAACGTAATAGACGTCCTGACCACTCATAGCAAATGAAATAGTCTATTTTAGTTTTTAATAAAATAGCTATCAAACTAAAATAATATTTTGTTTATTAATTATTAATAATATATAATATAAATAGTAATAAATATGTCTATAACTCTGCTCGCTTTTGACTTAACTGTTTATGAAAGAAAAACGATTTATTCTCCTATACGGATATAATTTCATATTTTGTTTTTATTTGCACATATCAATCCCTTTATTTTTTACTTATCCTTGTGCATATTAAATTGATATTTTCAAACAACAACAACTTTTCTCAGTGTGTTATATTTTTGTTAAACTGATGTTTGCATGCACTATTTGTCAATCATATTTAAAATAGACTTAGAAAATACGCTTAAAAATTGTGTACAAAAGTCGCATTCGCATACTTTACTCGTGCATGCAATGTCAGTATATTTACATCACTTTAAAACTACGTTAAAATTACGTAAAAATATTTTAACTTATTTTTTTTAAATTTACCTGGTATATAGTGTCTAACAAACAGTTGCAAAGATGGCTGCTCTAATCTAACTGCTTTTAAAATCTTCACAATTATACATTCAAAGCTATCAACGAGAAATACCCAGGCTTTGCTCTCTGAACCAAAAGCCAAATACCTCAACCCGTATGAATCATAGTAACTGTTTGCAAAAACATTGTCGCCGACAATAGTAAAAGGCTACCTTATTCCTTTGACTGCCGGTCAAAAGCAACGGTTCAAAGCTATACGTTGAACTATTGTGTGAACCGTAATGTTAGCATAATTATTTATGCAATTAGACGAAGTGCTACAGAAGCTACAGAACTTGCTTCTAAAATGTTCTACTACTGAATGTTTTATGTTATAATTGCTTGCATTTAGTGAAACTCGTAAATAGGAAAATATTTGATTATATTTTTTTACGATATAGGTTGGCAATTAGCGTTAAAATTAAAATACCCTGACTAGCGCCCACCGGTTTCAAATACAATAAATAACAAATACCTGAGATATTACAAGTCTTTAAGGGCCACGATAACCATTTATCAGGTTTTCATACTAATTCGTCAAATTAGATCCTAACCTTTGGTTTATTAATATAATAACACTTAAATGCCGTGAGATGTGAGGGTTTACCATAGGCTAAAATGTAAAATGGAGGTAAACAGGTATATAAAAAATAAAAACCTATGGTATTTATTTCGAGAATCAAATAACAAGAAAACTTAATTTAAATAAACAGTATTTGACACTTAAATACGCAAGTTAACTCATGCTACCAATAAAACTATTTAATTACAAATTAAGCACATCTATTTATTTAACCCGTGATAATACAGATTAAAAAAGTCTGTCACACTTACCCGGTTTTACTCATACATTTTCATACATTTCTCTCTAATACCTTAATCCTTCAGTCATCAAATTTCACTAGATCGATACCTAATTTAATCAAACAATCTGCATCCCGATCGAAATCTAATCAAATTATCTCAACATGTTAATCATTCCACAACATATTACACAACGAATACTTGCAGATATTACCGTAATTACTGTAGTCTATAAGCTCTACTTACGTAGTTCAACTATTATAAAGAGAAAACAATTAATATTTTGTAATATGTTTGTTTGTTTGCAACGATTTAACTAAAAATCTACGTTACCAATTTGAAAAATTCTCTCACCTTAATAATCAATACATTCAACGGATAACATATGCTATATTTTATTATGTTTAATATATTATTTTCTATCATTTTCAGAATTTTAATATTTAAAGCGCCATCATAAATCTGAATGATGCTATATGACACTATTGCTATGATATTTTCCGTAGGAGTTTGCTGTTAGATCGAATGAAGTTTATGATACCAAAGCGAAGCGAGGGGCAAAGGCGGACCTCTATTTTGTAATAACTGTTTGAATTGAAATGTGTGGTAATATTAAAGCGATTGTAATGACTGTGAAGTATTGCTGGACCAGAATCTTACTACATAAGAGGTTGTGATGCCCCAAAATTGTTCCAATTTGCAAGAAAATATAAAAATGTTGAAATACAATTAATTTTATCGTACTTTTAAGTATACACGGACCACTGTCCAAATAATGTTGTTATTTGTAAGCTTTTTACATATCAATACGATGGCAAACAAGCATACGGTTAATAATAAGTGACCACCTTTAAACATAGCTGAGATCTAAACCTTACAGAGATTGTTTGTTTGAAATTGCTAATGAATTTTTCTAATTTTTAAAATGCGAGGATAGATTTCCAAAAATAATTTAAAGTGAGGAACAACACGAAAGATAAATCTTAAGCCTATGTTACATGTTACCGATCGCATAAACATTTGCGTATACAAAGGTAGAATATTAACGTAAACAACCATAGTAACATGCCTCAACTTCTCTCATTTCGTAAGGCGAGTCTTGTACTTCTAACTTTTTATCCAAAGCCCCACAAGCTTCATGCGTACGGTTATCAAGATATGAATTTAAAGCGGGCTGAAGTAATTTTGCGTAAATCGTGAGCAGACAATTCTTGAGGTAAACCAATGACCCGATAAAAGCTTCGAACAACCGATGAACCAAGGTCAGTTGAAGATACTTTAAGGCGACCTATATTCAGAATGGAAGTCAAGGTGATGAAATAGTTTTATTGTATGTATTATTATATTGTGTATTCTTTTAATAGCGTTAAAAAGTGCCAACAATGTTTACAATCGACATGCTAGTCTATCAATCTATATTTATATTTCTTTAATTTTATATCACGTCGTTGTGAAAAGCTTTTATTACAAAAAGAAAATCTTTTTAAAATAATCAAGATTTAAACTTTTCAGTACTGAATTCGCGGACGCTTATCAAATGACGACACAAAACGACTGTTTGCACAAATATTTGCGTTAAACTGATGAAAACGGTTCACAACTTTCCATTGTCTACTTTTCCATTATATTTATATCGTACAAGTTTGTTTGACAAACTTTCTTCTCTTCGCGGTAATGTGGTGACGCCAACGACGCTTGGATCAAACATTACGTGAGTTGGTACAAAACAATTTATAAAAACAAAACTTTTTAACTCTTTCCAGCGCCGGGTTTATATTTTAGAGATGAAAAACAATTTTCTATGCTATATAATCTATACTACTATACAAAGCAAAAGGTTTTGTTGATTTGTTTGTATGTTTGTTTGTTTGTATGTTAGGATGCACTAATCTCTGAAACTACCACTCGGATAAAAAAATCTTATTGCGTATGGTAGCCCAGTTCTCGAGGGAGGTTATAGGCTATGTAACATCACGCTACTGGTGACGGGGACAGAGCAGTAAGCAAAGACGCGGAAAGCTAGTCTCTTTATATTGGCCAAAGTTAACCCACGCTGTCTGGTGGTTAAGGGATCCAGGAGTGGTGGATACCATTTGAAAAACCATTCTCAAACTGCTCGTATTGTGGTTTCTACTAGCTTTATGAGACGCTTTCGCGTTCAGTCGGGCGTGAAAGCAAAGATTGGAAGAAAACAAATGCATTATTCGAGGTTTGGCTAGGTCTGAGAGTGTAGCATTAAATAAAGCCGCCGTTTACATACTACCGCCGAGTGCTATAAACGAATTATTTTTGTTATCAAACTAGTTTAAATATCCTCAATTAGGTATACAAATTATTGGTAATATATCCGGCTTATGTAATATGCCGAGGCGTATTGTAAACAGCGTATTAATACAATTTGCCTTCGACATTTATATAGAGATAGCTTGCGTTTTTGCTTACTGCTCTGCTCCCGTCGCCAGTAGCTTGATGTTACTTAGTCTATAACCTTCCTCGAGAACTGGGCTATTTTTCAAATCTGACTAGTAGCTCCAGAGATTAGCGCATTCAAACAAACAAACAAATTCTTCCGCTTTATAAAATAGTATAAATAAGCAGAGGCATATACAATTCTTACTATCACGTATAGACGTTGAGGACGACACTGTTCCTTACGTATATTTACGCATCTTATCCGACTCCAATCTCGATATATCTGTTCTCGGATAAAATTGTGATCACTATCAATACACGATGAACCAATATTTTTTTGCATTCCGTCTATATTTTCTCTGATTCGTATTATAAGACACGGACATGATACTCACTTGTCGTATTTTGTACGTTTCATATTATATGTAACTCACGCTCTTTCGTTTCAGTCTTGTATTTTCGTAAATTAGGTATTAGATACATTTATTTCGTAGATTGAGAAACATATTATAGAAAGAGACATGTTCGAATCAAATTACAATCAATATTCAGATCCTTGCATCTGAATATTGATTGTAATTTGATTCGAACATGTCTCTTTCTATAATATGTTTAAGTAAAATAGTTTAAGTTTAGGTAGGCCGAACCAACTGAGATAGATTTGGTGCCGGAGACGAATAGGCTACTTTTTATGCCGAAAATCAGTCTGGTTCCCAAGGGTTACGACAAACCATATTACGCGCGGGTGAAAACGCGCCGCGGAAAGCTAGTATTGTTATGGTTTTATCAATTCCCTTCTTCTCCCATATTCCTTTCTTTCATAGTTAGTACGGCTTTAATTATATTTTCTTCACTTTAATTTGTCTGCAATGCTAAGACAAAAGTCACATCAAGTCATCCAATAGATTCAGGTTATATATAAAAATAAAGAATATGGTGCAATTCCTTCTCTGTACGGGAAAAAGCTTTTCCCTGCAGTGGAATTTTATAGACTAGTATTATCGTGAAATATATCATAACCACTATCTATATCAAATCACCGCATTTTATCTAATAAGCAACTAAAATATTGGTCCAAATCTTGGATCAAACACAAGTACATCATACTAATTAATACAAATAAGTCATGTTAGAGTAACGCAATGAATAATATCCAACATTTGTATTGAAGGACTTAGAAATATCATATACATTAATTCTCATCTACTTAGAACATTTTAGTGTAAGTCTCTGATTAATGTTTAGAGCTATCTTTGAATATTAAAATAGAACACGCACTAAAGACTGCGAATGTTTTTTTTATATTAGCGTAACAAAGTGACTCCACTCCGCCTGATGGTAAACAGTCAGTGGAGTCCAGAAGTGGTGGCCACCATACCAAAAGCCATCGTCCTAAACTACTCGAATGGTGGCCTCCACTATGGCGGCTGGGAATGGGGTTAGGGGAAGGGAAAGAAGGAGGTGAGGACTGAGGAAAGGGGGAAAATTGGGCCTGCGGCACTCTCACTCACCGAACAAAACGCAATAGTACGGATACTACTACTCTTACATCTTTTATGAGAGGGTAGTACTTCCACGGACGATCCGGCCCATTCATGCTGAAACCAGCGTAGATCTACTACCGACAAAATGTAATAAAATATTGACTTCCTTATGAAATTGTAAATAATTTAAGGGTTTTTTAGAGATTGCCTGCTACTACTAAACTACTTCTAAAAATGGTTATTTGTCTTAATTGATATCTAATTCTTAGTAAAATAATAAAATCCAATTTAAAATTCTCTAATCTGTTATATTAATTGTTGGTCATAATAAACAGATAGAACGACAATTTTGTTTTATTTTTGAATTACTTGGTCTAGATATATTGATTCATCTCACTAGGGAAATAAACTTAACAGTGCTTCTTTTAATGAATCACGCTGTATTATGAATAGAATACTCGTGAGTATACAAATATTAATTTTTTATGCTTTGATTGTACTTCAATTTAAATTATAGATACAATTTTTATTTTTAAAACCTAAGTAAATGACCAAACTTTTCCTAGCAGTTTAAAAGTTGTGTTTCTCATGTTAATCATAGACAGATGAATCCATCTGATGGTAAGTAGATTGCAAGATATTAAGGAAACAACAGTCGACATATTTGCTTTACCACATTTGACAAAAATTTCCATCAAAATTAAAATTTATTATGACTCAATATGACAGTGAAAGGTACAACAAGGTAAGGTATAACTGTCACTACTAAGGTACATGTGATACGCAAACAAAATTTACTCTAAGTATGGTAAAGCACTTTTATACAAAGTACACTCGTCAATAATTAATAGAAGAGCCTTATAGAAAAATTATTTTGAGCACAAAAATCGCTTGAGTATTACGTCCTTTTACCATATCCCTCCGGACGCATAACTGTCATCTAATTTAATTTAAGTAAACTCAACATCTAATCAATCTAACTTTTGTATTTGTAGACAAAGGTCTTTAAAATATTGCATAGAATTAGTCAATTTAACTAACATTCTAATTTTATAATATACTAGCTAACCCATCGAACTTCGTGCCGCCTAACAACTTAAGATTGTATTTATTCATTTCTTCGCAATTTTACAATTTTTGTCACCGTTTAAATCTTTCCTGAATTTACACAAATCGGTTTAGTAGAGCCATTTTCGAGTTTTAGCGAGACAAATGAACAGCAATTCATTTTTATTCAGACTAGCTGTCTAAACAACAAAAAATAATAGCTTAAGTTAATTGCTGATATTGTAGCTTTGTTTTGTTTGCTTTATAAGTGAAACAATTTATAAGTCTTTGCTCTTTTTAATATTAGTTTAGGTTAGTACCTTTTCTATCAAATAACTACAATGTTACCAATAATGAACCACTTGTTTTACAAAGCTGTATTTTAATTAGAACGTCATACTACGGCTACGGTTGCCAAACGTCTAAATGAGCTAATATTTTCTTTTGATTGTATGCACAACTATTGACTCATGTTGTTACTCTGACGAGAGATCATATTGAGAATACTTAAAATGGACCGTATTTCAGTTGTGAAAGCATTTTGGGTTCTTGTTTTGAGATGAATAGCAAACAATGTATATTAAGCATGTATAAAAAGTAGAAAATTTATGTTAAAGGTATTAGCTTGTATCCATTCGTCAAGCACTATAAATCCCTTTGTTTTTTATTGAAAATAGAAGAACGTAAGTAAGAGCTCTGTATTCCACTGTGCGGAAAGGACTCTTAGGTTTATTATTATTTTATTAAAATATTGTGTATATAGGTTACTACATAAATATAAAATTATATATAAATTTATTACCTACAGTTGTGACGCAATTCTGCAAACAAAAAAACATAAAATATTGAAGCATTATTATCCAGTGCAGTTATGACATGCCATTATTGCTGCACAACAAAAAGGTAAAAAAAAAACAAAAGGTAATATGCAATCGAATGTGAAATCAGAGAGATTTTAAATAATTATAAAATCTACATTTTCATAATATAATATGACCAATACACTCATTTATATCATTCCAAAATCAGTCGGTTTATATTACAGAACAATGCGTTTTACTCAAAAGGACAATGAGTTTTCAGAAACACATAACATTCATTGCTGCGAACATTCATAAAAAAATAACGATAATATACGAGTAGTCTTCAATAATACTCACATATGGCGAAATGTATGCGTATGTGACAGATTCAGTACACAATTCCATCAGGCCAGAAATGAATGCCAACACAACAGCTACCGTGACCCAGTGTATGAATAAATGAGATGGCCAGTGATTGTCCCTGAATAATTCACATGGGTATACTTTTTTTCAGCTACAGGCAAAATACTCATTCGCTATTCAATATTGTAATCCTCTACTGCTGAATTTTATATAAACGGCACCGCTTTTGATTTGCGATGCCGAAACGAGAATTATAATTTCTTTATATAATTCGGTTTTTATGTCGCGTACATTTGTGACCGATTCTATTTTGTGTGCTGAATTCGATCTGATTATTTATTATGCAAAATACTGTTTAACTTCACTTTAACAGTGTCTTTCTTGATGTCATCATGTTGAACGTCGGTTATATCTCTGTTGACACATTGTCAATTTTTCATACATACTCTCATTCCGTATTTCAACCCTTTAAGCTATTTTTCACGATAAAAGATAGCCTATGTTGTTTCCAGAGGTCTAATATAATAGAAAGAGATTATTAGAGATTTCTAAATAAAGAGATTATCTCTATGTCAAATTTCATCAAAATCGGTTCATTGGTTTAGGCGTGAAAGCGTAACAAACAGACAGACAGACAGAGTTACTTTCGCATTTATAATATATTATTATAGTGTGGATGTTTAAGCATGAAAGACTGATAAAGAATCGTAGAATATCGACGTTTGTGCTTAAGCACGAGTTTAACTATAATTACTTTTGCAATCTGCTCAGTGAGCGAAATCACTTGAACCCAATCATCTCTTCGGCTTTATCTTTCTGCTCCTAAATTTGATAATAATTTAAATATAATTAAATAAATAAAATTATCTTAAACCTATTAGAAACGAGAGAGTAGTAGGCATCTGCTAGATGGAATACAAATATATTATATAAATCGACTCTTACTCGGCAAAAGGTGTACTATACTTTTTCTACAAAAAAGGGTTTGATAGTAAGCCATACCTTCTAAAAATAAGGGACACACACACACACACATAAAACCTAACATCACTAATACGTTAGAAATCGTGAATATTGCGTACGTGTGTACAGGTAAATCTGACGTTCCTAACACGTCTCCTTACAAATTACTCAGCCATACACACGTATATGTTTGTTTATAAATACATGTTGTGTACTGTTTACTCAGATACAAATGGTTCGATACGTCGTTACACAGCTTAGTCCTATTACTAATTGAATTCTATGATTTATGGATACTGTTACTGCCGTGTTTACGTTGTATGTGTCGTTAGTGCCTATTCTGCTATAATTATAACGCTGAGAACTCTGTTAAATGGATAGAATAACGTGTTTGCTATATAATTAAACTTGATTCAGTAGTTTCAAATTGACGAAATGTAAATATAGTAATGCTTCATTTAGTCGGCTACGTATTAGTTTTTGTTTCAAATAAATTGTACATGCCAAAAATCGAGCGTTTCTTTATTTATGATAAAAGTGGTAACCACCGATTATTTTACTTCTGCAGTACCAAATACCGTATTTTGTAAGAGAAACTGCAGATGTTAGAATAGAAGAAAAGGAACGTACGTAACGCTTATAAGAGACTTATTATAATTAGCCATGTCGTAGACGTCTACGCTATTGCTACGAGAATACCGATACACAATATCTACGAACTACAAGCTACGAGAAAACCGATATACATACATTACCAATTTGTGGACTCGTCCATGAAAACCGACTTTTTTACATTCAGAAATAAAATAATCTTTAGCAGTAGTAAATAAGACGGAACTACATTATTGAAATTTATAAGCCTAGTTTTTTAAAACTTATAATAACAGGATTAGATGAAATCCACTGCACTCGCTGCAACAATAGCAATGTACAAAGTTTCCAACAAAATCTAGCACAGCCATAAACACGGATGTAAAACTAGAATCTTACTTACACCTAAATAAATAACACGAAGCAATTTCCCGTATCTTACCAGTGCTTGGATATGCAGTGGATGTAAGAGAGTAATTCTCACAGCGTCCAATACCCCATTTTGTTCCAGTACTTCTTAAAACTTGCAACTTGTACGTTTTCTTTCTTTGGCCATAAATCACATAGTATTCATCGCCTTTTGTACTCAGTGCTAGAAAAATGAATGGTTTTAGCGATACAACTTGTTTGAAGAATGTTTTTGCAGCCAAAACATGATATTATTTTTATATTTTGCACAAAAAAGGACCTTATACATGAATATTCTTCTTTCTACTGTCATCGGTACATAGATCAAATCAAAATAATTGTAAACATGAACACTAACACCATTAAATGCTAAATATATTTGTAAATAGCTTTCCGCGGCGTGGTTTTACACGCGTTTTTACTTACAGCTCTACTCTCGTCGCCAGTAGCGTGATGTTACATAGCCTATAACTTTCCTCGAGAACTGGGCTATCATACGTAATCGTTTTTTTAAATCCGACTGGTAGTTCCAGAGATTAGCACGTTCAAACAAACATACAAACTTTTCCGCTTTATATAAAAGTATAGATTAATCCATCCAAAGGTCGTCTGGAAGATATCGCTTTAAACGATACGACCGTCCATTGTCATTATGTAATGTCAAGCAATTTTTTTATTTTATTTGTAATATCTGATGTTCATTAAAGAATATAACATGACTTATCAATTTACAAAAAAACTAATCGTAAGTGGGAACCGTAAGTGGTCTACATCCAACACCTTCATCTCATATATGTTTGATACTTTAATGTACACAACAAAAATAAGGATAAGAAAAAATTAAATATATAAAGCACGTACAAAGGCGAGCTTTATTAACATAACTTCTCTTACAACCTTCTGAGTGGAGGAAAGTTTTAAGAAAAGCTAGAATAAACGTAGGTAATAGTATAAACTAGTTTTGCCCGGTGCGGTTTTATGCGCGTATTTGCTTACTGATTTGACCCCATCGCCAGTAGCGTAATATTACATAGCTTAAAACCTTCCTTGAGAACTAGGCTACCATACGCAAAAAATTGAATTTTGTAACTGGTTGTTCCAGAGGTTAGCGCATTCAAACAAACAAACTCTTTCATTTATCTAATACCATAGATAAATGACATTGAACGCAGGTGTGATTTCCAGGTATGTCAGATATACTTGTTATTTGTATTATATTTTAATACATTAAAAAACTAAACCGAAATAAAATACTGAATAGAATGAAAATCGTCGAATATAATAATTTCACAAAAGACGCTTGGAGCTATCCAAAGCGTCTACAGTTTGCCTCCTGGTTGCGGAATGAATACAGTAGGCGTCATCATTATTTACCCATTAGGTAGATCATTTGGAATTGTATTTAGATAAAATTATTTTTAGAAAAAAAATGAAAACCGACTTCAAACAACACCTACATGTTCAATCCTTAACTAAAAAGTAGAAAATAATATTTTAATTACTTCATAGCAAAGAACATTAAAGGGGAATCAACGCAATCCTTGATACCTATATAATACTTTACTATTTATAGTTTTTAATCAGTTATTTTGGAGTCGGTGCCTTCACTTCTTGCAAACGTTTTGTTACAAAATATTAAATTGAAGAAAAGCTACTAAATCATTCTTAATAAAAAAAACATGGGACCCCATTTCGGAGTATATCCTTTCAAATAAAAGAAAAAATTTCCAAATTGGTTTATAAATGACCGAGTTCAGTTGTAACAAACATACAACCACTGAACCATTTCTTATAATAAAAAGATGGGACCAATTTCAGAGTATACCCTACCAAATAAAAAAAAAAATTTTCAAATCGGTTCATAAATGACCGAGATATGAGGTAACAAACATACAAAAAAAAAAAAAAAAAACATACGACCCGAATTGATAACCTCCTCCTTTTTGAAGTCGGTTAAAAACTAGCATTCAATCACAAGGCTCAGTCCTTGTCCAAAAAAGTAAGCCTTGCTTGAAACGTAATTTGTAAAATATTGCGCAAGCATTCGTACTTGCATCCATATCGACTAAAATTTTCGGCAACATAACTGTTCTTATTTTGTTTTTTTTTCCGACCCCCGATTCCTTTTTATTTTTATTTTATTTTATTTTGGTACAAACAGTCATCAGCATACATAATATATAAATAGACTTAATATAAAGACAAAGAGTACCCAAACGAAATCAATTTAACAGTAATTGGTATCGAAGTCATGTATATGTCACCGTAAAATTGTAAATCTCGCAAGATTGTGAACTGTCGAAAAATTTTGAACCGTAACATACTGCTTACAATGGGTATGTCTACTCCTTTCGCACGCTCTACAGCCTAAATGGCTAAAAGGATTTTAACATTTAAGGTGTGATTAGATTCGTATTAATTTGTGGGAGTGACATAATATTTCAATGTAGCGTCAGCAGGAGAAAAAATGTTTTTTTCTTTTCACTTTGATTTAAGCTATAGAGCTTTTTGTTTTTAATAATAATGCTTGTTCTTGACGTACTTCCAACAAAACAACACTGAAATCATAATCAAATTTTAAAAACAACACATTTGTGTGTATTTCCAGATAGTTGAGCCTTTCTAAATATATTTCTAATACTAAAATGTACTTTATTTTTATTATTTGATAGGAAAGGTTTTTGGTCGGATTCCCCACGAGAGGTTAGGTCGGCCATAGTTTTAATTTGTTGTAGATAACTTGTTGTTTTAGCCTATATCCAAGGTTGTCTGGAAGAAATTACTTTTAGTAATAAGGCCACTGTACATTTCTAAGTGCATAAATATAACAGAAATGTAATTGTACATAAAAAGTTTTCTAATATATTATAATTATTGAAAGAAATAAAGAAAAATATTTTTGTGCTATAAACACGACGTACAATAAAAATTACATAACTTTTTTAAAAGAAAAACAATTACTTCTTATATACATATTAAACAATTATTGCTAATGTTATTTTCATGAACTTTTTGACTGTTATCGAGTAAAATATTTGAGTACATTAAAGTGTATACAGCTATGTTTAGATAGCTTATACAATATGTAAAATTGAATATAAATAAGTACTTAAATGTTTTTTTTTAAATACTTTTAAATCAGGCTTCCAAAAAAATATTTAGTAATAAAAAAGAAAAAGTTTATTTACCGCCACAAGATACAGTGAAATCACACAAACTTAATTATTAAAACAGAAAAGTACATAATAGGAAGTGTGCTTATTACTAGTATATGAATGCGAGGTGGACTGGAGTCTAAACTAGGGCAACCCTGTATTGCAGGACTCCAGGACACTCGCCTACAGTTACAGGTATAGCTGTGCATGTGCGTGTGTGTGTGTGTGTGTGTGTGTGCGTGCGTGCGTGCGTGCGTGCGTGAGTGAGTGAGTGCATGCGTGCGTTCGTGCGTGCGTGCGTGCGTGCGTTCGTGCGTGCGTGCGTGCGTGTGTGCGTGCATGCGTGCGTGCGTGCGTGAGTGCGTGCGGGCGTGCGTGCGTGCGTGCGTGCGTGCGTGCGTGCGTGCGTGTGTGCGTGCGTGCGTGCATGCGTGCGTGCGTGCGTGTGTGTGTGTGTGTAAGAATATAACAATATGGTTAGTGTGTTACTAATAATCTAATTAGAGTATCAGGTTACATCACTACATTTTAAAAATTCATTGGACATATTTTCTACCTTTAAGTATTTTGTTCTTCATTGAATTTGTATCTATACTATATATATAAAACGGAACTGTTTGTTCGTTTGTTTGTTTGTTTATATAAAAACTACCAGTCGGATTTGAATCATTATTTTTACGTATGATAGCCCATTTGTTAAGGAAGGTTATAGGCGATGTAACATCACGCTACTGGTGATAGGAGCAGAGCAGTAACCAAAGAGGCAGGTGAAACCGCGCCGCGGTAAGCTAGTAATAAATATATACCTTATTTCATGTATTTTAATAGAATTAATGTTCATATAGTTGCATTTGGTGTCCAGTTGACATCGTAAAATACCAAGTTTATACCGTCTGTATATCTGTCTCTCTTGTCGTAAATAGTTCGATACTACTTTATCGTTTCATTTGAAGACCTATTCAGGATTTCTGGGTATCTACTAGAATAAATACTAAAAGCTTTATTATGCAATAAGTTGTGCGCTATGTAATAGCTGGTAGATAGAAAGATAAAGACCATTAATTATTCTGCAGTAATAATTGATGAAAATATTTTTTCATTTGTATATGAATTGGAATTAATCAGAAGGGAATACACATGCAGTGGTTTCTAGAGCACTTAAATGATGTGTATTGGCGTATTGGGTGTATTACTCCTTTAGTTGCAAGTATGATGCAAAATATAACTAAATACTGTCTTCTACAATACAGGCATCAGTTCGATTTCGAAAATAATTTTATAAACTTAAATGTTTTATACTTGTGTAACGTATTGAAATCTTCTTACAATGACTAAATGTATGAAATAGGAAACAAATCAACATTTTTATTGTAAGTAGTTTATTGAATATTTTCAATTAGTAATTAGTTTTTCTTCTTCCACGGTGAACAATTTTATTAGTCACCAGAACAAACTGTGAAATGACAGTTTGAAGGCGGAGATTACAAAACTCGAAAAAGGTTCAATCCAAGGTATAATCCTACTAAATCGTTTGTATTTACATCTTTTTTCATTGAAGTAGTAAAAATAAAATTCAATATTTTTTTACTCGATATAGACCTCAAATTTCGTAAAGCACAACAACAAGACACACCACAGTAGTACGTAATACAAAAGGCCACTTCAAAATATTTAAATTTAAACACACAATATTCCCAGAATAAGTGCAAAGTGCATAGCTATACACAGTCATGGGTTTACTGCTTACCGACGTGACGTTAGTAGAGGTGCCCCTGGGATTCACCTCTATCTTACGGCAGCTTAAAGTACTACATACGTATTGCTATGAAGATTTAACGATTATTATTTTTTTTAACTTATCTAATCTCGGGAAATATACAGTACTAGATGTCCTACGCTTCGCTACAGTATCAAAAGTTTGATTAGGACTCCCAATAAACGCCTACGGAGAATACCAGTACAATAGTGTCGTGTTGCACCATTCAGATTTATATAGGCGGTTGACATTACTGATAAAATATGTTGAACATAATAAAATGTAGACTTTGTTACCCGTCTTATTTCTAACTTCCTAAATGTGATTTTTTTTAAACCGGTGGCGTAGATCTCGAGATAAATCGACAAACATACAAAAAATTAAATCTTTTCTTTTTATAATATTAGTTTTGATAATATTTTAAAATAGTATCACACAAAAAGCATCACCGGAGATCTCCAAACCAGATTTTCTTGTTTTCGATGTGTTGCATGATAACGTTGAAGGATTTTAAGTTTTGTTTATGTTAAATTCGCGTATTTCCTTTTTTCGTAAGTGTTAAAACAATTATACACCTGCAGCGATTACCGTAATCAATAAAAATGGTAGTGTGTATTGTCTGAATGTTAAAATACACACTTAAGCCAATCGTGAAGAAGAAGCGAATATGGGGAGAGAAAAAAAGAGATAGAGTATATGAGAGGGTAGATTTTCTCAAGGTCGTTCCAACCCATTCATGGTAGATCAGCAAGAATCTACAATCTAACGTCTAAATGATCGTATTGTAAACCAATTTGCTAGTTATTATTTAGTTTATGGTTGAAGGCACCCTCTTCGTAAACAAGAGGTCGGGAGTTCGAATCCGGACAAGTACCAATGTGATTTTTTAAATCATGTGTACTTACTTTCTAAGTTTATCTAGACATAACTGACTAGCAGTGAAGGAAAACATCGTGAGAAAACCTGGACTTCTGAAGAAGCCGCCTTAAGGAAGCGTGGCGATCAATGCTCATACCTTCTCCGTATGAGAAGAGGTCTTTCCCAGCAGTGGGATAATAATGGGACGGTAGAATGATTTAGTTAATGTTATATGCCGAAAAAATGTACTTAACTGTAGAAGTACAAAATAATGAGTTTACCATACATTAACATAAACTCTTATACTTATTATGTGCCAAGCAGCATCATAGCCCATCACAATAACTCCTAATTAACTACAGCATTAGAACACCGCTTAATAACGATGTAACCGGTATTATCTCTGCCTTACCTCTAAATATTGCCAGGCGTAACGTCAAATTGACTATTTAATAAGGTACCATGTTGATTAAGGCATATTACTTTTAGGATCGACGTACACGAGATACGCAGATTAAGTAATCTAAAAATACCTTCTTGCTTCGAACGTGGGTACTAAAATGTTTTTACAACATGATTACAAATCGTTGGAATTCTGTTTTTCTGTCCTATAATATATCTTACTAATATTTTAAATGCGAAAGTTTGTGCGTATGTGTGTGTGTTTGTTACCACTCAGCTCCTAAACATCTGAATCGATTTCGATGAAAATTGGTATGTAAATAGATTTGATGCCGTAAATGGATATTATCCTGAAAATTCCGGTTTCCGGAAGCCGTGGGACGGGGCTAGTGTCTTATGCGTTTTGAAGAGAAACCAGAGTTGGAACTAGTGTCTTATAAACCTCCCGAAATAAAAATCGTATCATAATCCGTTGGGTAGTTTAGAAGAGGTAAACAAAAAACCAAAAGAAAGAAGTTGAAGAAAGAAAGAAATAAATTTATTTTGTTTGCAGCACAAACATAAAATAAAATAAAAAATAGTAAAAATACCTGTGTTTTTTATATTAGGTATAAAAGAGAGAAAAAAGAGATACCATAAAAGAAAATTAAGTGTTAAAATAAAAATTATAAAACAAACAGGAAAAAGCAGCGACTTCTTACCTCCTTTGCTTCTTCAAAATTAATTAATCTTTTCATACACACGTCGGTTTCGGGTGCTTGTTATTGTGGCCTTTATCAACACATCTCCTATTTGGTCCGTGTATGTCCGTCTAGGCCTAGGGCGACTTTCAGGCATTTACGCTCCATAAATCTCTTTCGTTTTCCTACTTCCATCCATCCTTTCCACATGTATAAAACTACTTTAACAAACCACCATAACAATGCTATGAAAACACAACCAAACAGCTACCGCTACCGTGGGGTAAGAGATAAAAAAAGAAAAGAATTTGGGGCATACTCGTATCTTTGGTACTAACCTAGTTTTATCACAGACCATAGTAGTTTGCACGGTAGTAGATCCACGCTGGTTTCAGCATGAATGGGCCGGATCGTCCGGGGAAGTACTACCCTCTCATAGAAGATCGACTTAAGAGTAGTAGTATCCTTACTACTGCGTTTCGTTCGGTGAGTGAGAGTGCCGGAGGCCCAATTTCCCCCCCTTTCCTCTTTCCTCACCTCCCTCATTCCCTTCCCCTAACCCCATTCCCAGCCGCCATAGTGGAGGCCACCATACCAGCAGTTTAAGACGATAGATTTGGTATGGTGGCCACCACTTCTGGATTCCACTGACTGCTTACCATCAGGCGGGGTGGAGTCACTTTGGTAGGCTAATAAATATATAAAAAAAAAAAAAAAAATACATAAATATCTGGACTATAAAATCCAAGAATAACAAGTTTTCAATACCAATTTACCACTCGATTATTTTTAGTACACGCTGCCGCTAACAGTCGATTACGTCACAATGACCGAAGCTATTAAACACCTTACCCGTGCCGTTATTGCGTTTATCACCGGTTCGACTCCTAGCACATGCACGATATAACCATTACCCGTAATTGTGTTAGCAAATTGTAGGATATGCGTGGTAGAAATTGTTTTATACGATGTTAATATGGTGGTACTCACGGCTACTACTTAAACCATGTATTACTGCTGTGAACTTACTGAGGACGCTTGCATTCCGGGAAGAAACTATGTAGATTACTAACAAAATCTCTATTTCGACAAAGTAATAATTAATAACAATCAATTTCACAATTATTAAGAAAAAGAGCTCCGGTGTCCCAATTACTCCTTGAGGCCTTTTACTTATGCCGTTTCTTCTTCTTCACAGTCAGGAACGGCTTATAATACAAACCTTTTTACTATCCCACTGCAGGACAAAGGCCTCTTCTTATAGGTATAGAGAAGGCATGAGCATTAACCGCCACTCTTGCTCAAGGCGGATTGGCAATTTCAGACTTTTGAGTCCAGGTTTCCTCACGATGTTTTCCTTTACCGTCAGTCAAAAATGTCCAAGATAAACTTATAACTTAAAACTTAAGTTTTTGTAAAATCATGAACATATGTACTAAATTATTAAAGTACATATGATTTGGGTTTACAAAGCGGGTGCCATATCTACTGGGCTATTTCGAATTTTTTAATGTTCTGCAATACTCAGAATACCCTGACTGAGTCAGAGATTATGCCCAGTAAATGGTTACGCCCACTGTTACATGAGATCTATCATAACTGACACAAAGTGGGTATTGTATACTCTATCTACCCCATCTCCGACAAAATCGGTACCTATGCGATAATATAAGCAGTAAAAAATTGAAGTAACTAATCATAGAAATAAACGGAACTAATACATAGAAACCAACAATTTAATCGCAATAACTAACTGCTATACTTATATAAACCAAACACCACTTGAATGTTAATGTATGATACAATAAATATTTGCGGACCATTACAGTTATTGTTAGCGCTGTTGCGAGACACATGATGTATACGACGCAACTGAAACGTTGCAACGAGGAAACACCGTCCAAATAGTTCAGCGCAAATTTAACAAATGGGATTGGCCGCGGGTTGCATTGCAATGTAAGGTGTGGTCCAAAGTAAATGAGGTGTTTAGAATTGTATAAAACACTGTACGAAATTTTCATTATTCCACCGCGTTTCAGATACTTATATACCTACTAAATAATAGCTGTCCGTAGCGCGGTTTTATCCGCGTCTATGCTTACTGCTCTCGTCGCCTGAAGCGTAATGTTACATAGCCTACAACCTTCCCCGAGAACTAGCCCATCATATGCAAAAAGAATTTTAACAGCCGACTAGTAGTTCCAAAGATTAGCGCGTCCAAACAAACAAACATACTCTTTCCCCTTAAATAATAGTATAGATATATAGAGAACGCATAAGTAGGTAGGAGATAATATAATTTGATTATAAAAATTCAGATTAACTGTTACGGGCTATTTATTACATTTCCACTACTCGGCAATGGCGACGACGTTAGTTAATTCAAGCTAGCAGTATCATTATATAAACTAACTGCTAAGCTCCATATATCTATCAGCTTGTGCCTTATCCCCCGCTCGTAAAGTCCGCGGCTTTTCACGCACATTCAACAATCTAAGTGATTTATACAAGCAGTAAACTAAGCCCGAGTCCGCAACTTGAAGGTTCTACGATGTAACTGCCGAGGATATTACAACACGCTTTTGACTTTTAACCCCTTGTTCTAGTTATATATTATTATAATAAGAAGTAATTTGTTTTTCTTTAATGCTGGTAATTGGCTATTAAACAGCTCATCATATCATACCAGCCAAAGAAGTCTACTGCTTGGCACAGGCCTCCTCCATTTTCGCCACAGTGGCCGGTCGTTCGCGACTCATCCATCGGTTGCCAGCTACCCTTATAAGGTCGTCGGTTTACCTTGTAAGGGGTCTGCCACGATGCTAGAACCAACAGCTCATCTGATGATTAATTAAATTGATACTCGCTTTTCGATTATAGTCCAGTTTTGTACTCCAACCAGATATACCGAGATTTCTTATAATTTTCTTTTCTGGCGCCTTCCATCGTTTTAGTAGTCTTTTTTTGTCTACTATTAATGACAGGTACATATAATTTGTACTCTTAAAGATTATCAATATCACAAGATGTCTTCGCTCATGGTCAATACCAGCATTTATTGTTGTTAATATCTAGGTAATTAATTTGATAAAAACACAAAGTTAATATTCCTAACCTTGTTTTAAGCAGGCGGCCATTTTGTTTTTTAATTTATACTATTATAAAAAGCGGAAGAGTTTGTTAATTTGTTTAAGCCCGCTTACCTAATCTTTGGAACAGCCTGTTGGATTTGAAAAAATATTTTTGCGTATGATAGCCCAGTTCTCGAGGAACGTTATAGGCTCCACGTTACTGACGACGGGAGCAGAGAGGTCAGCAAAGACGCGGGTGAAGTAGTGTATAAAGAGGAATTCTTCCTCAAGAAGAATTATATAGCAATTAAACAAGAAGCTTTGATGTTTTGAGGTAGCTATGGCATTTAGTGCATAAATTCGCCGCTTTAGACATCGGGGATGTAACTCAGTGGTAGAGTGTCTGCTTCGCATGCTGAAAGTCCTGGGTTCAAATCCCAGCATCTCCAAAATTCTCTTTTTGTGAAAGATAATGGTGCAAATATTATTTATTCCAATTTTCGATTGAATTATGTATTATTAGCATAACAAAACGTTTTTATGAATTTTATTCTAATTCATTATTTGATATCAATTGCTTAATTTTCAAATCAAAAATGTTTCAAGCAGAACTCAAACTAAGCATTCTAACCTAACTAGCAGTAATTAACAATGATATCCTGTTAGCATGCTAATAACTTAACGCTAATTGGCAAATTTAATAAATGGTGTTAACAATTATTATTTAAAAAAAAACAATTATTAAAATGAATGCAATTATATCTAAGGTAAGAACTTTCAAAGAAGGTACATCATGATTGTGTTAACAAAGTTTTGAGACAGGTTGAGACTTTAAGTTTCGCCAGGTGACGCCACAAGTCTACTGCATATATTCCAGGGAAATGGCACGCTTTAATTAATAGGTAAGCTTGGACAAAATAGGTAACAAATATACGTTAGGTATACTTAGATAACAGATTTTTATCAGCTGACCATCTCTGAGTTGTGGCAAGTGGCGCCGCCTGGCGGTGTAAGATTAAAACCAATGCGAATATTTTTTTATTAAAACTACGATGGCCATTAAAGACAGTGTACCGAGCAATTTCAAATCGATATTTTACATGAGGATAGAAACTTCTTCGGTCTATCTGCCCTATTGATGCTGCAACGAGTAAGAATCTCTGTGGAAATACAACTTATAATATTAATTTTAAAACTAAAAATAAATAAACAAAAGAGACTGAAAACCGCTGGACCACACTTTCAGCCTCATTAAAATACCTACAGTAAATTATATTATATTAAACAGCTTGGAAAATAATTAGACATCAACTGAGACGGCTAAAATTCTCATCAACGTTGTACCAAAATACATTCGGTTGTAAAATGAAAACTGACAAACTTAATACTTAAGAATGTTCAAGTTGATGAAAGATTCCCGCGGGCTGTTTTCATGAGTGTCGGCATTAATCACGAGATTTTCACTTTTGTACAATGTCTTCTAAGTTTCGGCGTTTAGTAAGAGACAGTAAACAAGACAGCTGATGAAGTCCATCTGTCAACATCATTCATGGAGCTTTAATCAATTTAGCAATTTTGATCTTCTATTAATTGAAATTAGATTTAAAATTGTATGGAGATGTACTTTGGACGCCATATCAGACAAACAATATACTATTAACAATTTTTTCTGTTAAAGGTACCTAGTATTTCCATAAAGTCATTCTACAGTCATCAAATATGACTTTTTTTTTATATAATTATATATTAGCCTACCAAAGTGACTCCACCCCGCCTGATGGTAAGCAGTCAGTGGAATCCAGAAGTGGTGGCCACCATACCAAAGCTATCGGCTCAAACTGCTGGTATGGTGGCCTCCACTATGGCGGCTGGAAATGGGGTTAGAGGAAGGAAATGAGGGAGTTGAGGAAAGAGGAAAGGGGGGAAATTGGGCCTCCGGCACTCTCACTCACCGAACGACACGCAGTAGTAAGGATAATACTACTCTTAATCTTAAATCGATCTTCTATGAGAGGGTAGTACTTCCCTGGACGATCCGACCCATTCGAGCTGAAACCAGCGTGGATCTACTACCGTCAGACTAATTTCTATGTCGGTGGATTTCGTATTGTTAAACAGTCCCCTGTACTTAGCATTGCAACATATTAACAATACTAT
The DNA here is from genome assembly GCA_963082885.1 of Parascotia fuliginaria. Classification (NCBI taxonomy): domain Eukaryota; kingdom Metazoa; phylum Arthropoda; class Insecta; order Lepidoptera; family Erebidae; genus Parascotia; species Parascotia fuliginaria. The sequence goes on from OY720178.1 coordinate 16,844,679, forward strand.
TTTGTTATTTGATGGGTACTGGACATATTCGCTGATACTAAACTGAGACTCCTAACCTAAGTATATGGTACTTTGAATCAATAGCAACTCCAAACACTGTCTACTTTTAACATACAACTATTATTAGTTTTATGTAAATTGCTATCTACTAATAATTCAGTTCATATAGTTTATTTTTAATTCAGTTAGTTGTAATAATGGCCTTACCTAAAGCATAAGCGTGTGCTGTTACTGTTAGTTTTAATTGGTAACTAAATAATAAATGAATGTTTGAATTCTAAACTTTTACATGCCTATCCATAGCTAAGTCATTACTTAGACAGTAGTAACGATACTTTTGATGTAATTATGCTTATGGTTAGGTAGTTAGAGTCATTTTGTTAAGGTAATAAAGATGAAATCATAACATCAAAACCAACTATGACATAAAATAATAGGTTATTATAATAATAGGATTCACATGAAACTGATCAGTTTTTACAACAATACCTACATTTTGCCTACTCTGTCTAACCTATTCTTGCAAACATATGAAATATTTTAAGAGCGTTTACGCGTCATGAGTGGAAACGTCGCAATTTAGTTTCATATTTCGTGGTTTTAAATTTTTATAATTTAATCGGAGCTATATTTTAAAAATAGCTTTTACCTAATTCTAGCATTTATTCTAGCGGGCTATCGTATGTTAGTGTACAATTTATAATAAATAATATACATTGAATATCAGATTCATACATTATGGTGCAATTTTCTGAATTACACGCTTTGTGAGACGTAGGTACAGAATGCCATCAGTACGAAACGCTCTGAAAGCACTATGAATATTTCAAATAAGCTAAGACACAGAATTTTCTCGAACAAGATCATACCGTAGGAAAACATTCTTGCAGTGTTGTGCATAGAAACATTGGAATGTTCTTTTTAAGTCTACAGTAACTTTCGTAACTAGTAAAGTAAGTAAACGATCTTAAAAAATCACCGTCGGACAGGTCTGACCCTTGTCTACTGAGCTTTTGAACAGCGAACGGCAGGTATTGTATCGTGTGTAGTGTTTGACTAAATAATTTTCTCTTAATGTTCTTTAAACGTAATAGACTCGTTGATGTTATTTTGTTTATTCAGATCTGCATTCTTCAGCCGTTGTTATAATTAATAAATATTTTTTTAAATTAAGGATATTAATTTTGTTTTCACGATGACGGCGACGCATCTGTTTTGAAGGACGGTAAATACAACCCAGCACCGTAAATTAAATTTAGACACACTTGCAGCCACACTAGTATTCACGTTTAGATTACCTGTCAAACAGATGATACAGGATTTAAAGCTTTTTGTCTGACTTTGACTGTCTACAGTCAATTTAATTAATTTAGTAACCTTATTAAACTGGTTGCAAAGTCCAAAACAGTCACAGTGGATATGTGTGATAGTCCCGTATTGTTTTTATTTGTTTCATTATTGTCCTTCACAATGTCAATTACATTAACAGGGCCCTGACACGTAAATTGAATAATATAAAAAGCGAAAAGCTTACGAAATCCGTCGGCCGACGAGTTAATGTTTCAGCACAATCACTGAGGACTCACTTATTCATGACGTGCAGAGGTCAGCCATTGGTATAGTACACACGTATGAAGCCATATCTTTGTACTTTATTTACATTGTAGTATTTATTGCATATGCGAGAGACCTTTAATCAGTAGGTACCTCAACAGAAGGATCTTACAAGTAGTCTTTAGCTGCTTTTGCATACGGCTGCCCCAAAAAAAAAACAATGTACACGTTTCGTTTAAATTCTTTCTATTAATTATCTCTAGTATTAAATAAAAGCTTTTTAATTATTTATTTATTTATTATTACTATCATTTATTAATATTAGAAATATAGTATTCGTTTTAAAATTTCTTTTACTGTTTACACCTATTTTAAATTTTAATTGCTGTTTGCAAAACTAAGCCAAATAGCATTTGCATAAGTTCATTATTATTGTAAAAGATCAAACACTATATAAATTTTACCGCAATGCCTCGACAACAAAAATGTACCAGTCTAACATGACCCATAACACTACTTCAGCGTCTGTCAATCGTTCCTTGAAATTTTAACCTAAAGGCGGAGTGTGAGGGCAACTTATACTGGGCTATTCATGTAGGCTTTCGGGTCAGTCATGAATGTGAGTTGTGTACGAGATTTTTTGTAGCTTTAAACCAACATACCTGTGGGAGTCAAATAGATTGAGTTTTAGACAGAATAAAACAAGTAAATAAAGATAAAAGCAAAAGGTCACTCACTCACTCACTCATTACAAAATTTCAGAAACTACAAGTGCCAGAAGTCTCAAATTTTACATGAGGGTTCCTTTTACATGTGACATAGATGCTCTCAAAGGCGGGATTTTGCTAAGGCGTAAAAAGGGGTGGCAAATTTTGTATGAAAGTCGCAGGTAACGGCTAGTTTTTAATATATGTATTACATTTTCTTGCCCAGTCGCAGCGGTTGAGTGTAGTAGTAAAGAACTGTAGTAAAAAGTGCAGTAGTATATACGTATGTTCGTTAGTCATCATCAGTGACAGCGTATAAATTTAGTACTCACAGTAAACACTAGGAGCGTTGTTATTTTTTTGTTGTTATTTTTAAAAACGCTAGATGACGCTGTCTAGTAAACAGTGAATTGAAAGAGCTCCGTACAATTTATTTTTTATTTATTGGCTAAAGTTTAGTTTAGTGTACAAACAGATAATAAATGAGTGTAATAAAGACTATAGAATACGTGCAAGTGATATCAGTTCAATTACTTTTAAAATGTTTAAATTATTAAAATAAGTAATAACAATGTGAACTAAATTCTAAAAACCAAATTTAACAGTTAAAACAGTGCATTGAAAATCCATAATACAACCAAATTAAACAAAAACGAACTTAATATCATTAATTAGCAGTGAAATTGTGTTACAAAGTGCATAAAAAATCATCAACAAGTTATTAGAATGAAGAAAAATTCCTGAGCAATGATTCATTTGTAACCGACTACTAGTTCAAAAAACAATAATACGCACAATATAATTACAAATTTCATCAAGAAACTTAACGCTATCGTGGACTAGTGTCTTAATTAGCTACCTTGTCCTGTGTTCGAAATGGGCGCTGGTTCAAACCACTAGCAAGATAAATGCATTTTGTACTGTGTCTGAAACTTGAAATTATTTGAATAATAAGAAACATTCGCTTTGAGATAGAGGTCACTTGTCCATAAATATAATAAATTAATATATACAAAAAACATATATTAATTTTATTATATAATAATAATAATAATAATACACATACGATCAAATTAAGAAATCTATTTTTGAAGTCAGTTAAAAATGGCAGATTCTATGAACACAAATGTAAACAATGTGACTTACCGCAAACGATGTCGAACGAGTTCTTTGACCAATATATCAATGATGTTTGATACGTCTATGACAAGCTTACCGGATGAAACAAACTGCCAGACGATAAATGAGCTTAATGAAAAAATTAAACAACTAACTAATGATTTAGCCAGTGCTCATCACGAAGTTGAAAACTTGAATTCTGAAAATTATCAATTGAAAAATGATCTCCAGAAATCTTTACGAATCATCGAGACATATAAAAAACTCAATTCACCGACAACTAGGCAAAATAAAACACCCACTTCTATAAGCAAGAAAAGGTATATAAAAAATATAGAAAAGCCGGAGATTTCTGCAGAATCCAATCAACATCAAAATTTACCCAGCAAAACGGCTACCTACAGCAGTGTAAGATGTTCTAAACAGATTCAATATGATGAAATCACAAACGATATAACTGTGGTGTCCCCTGTTTCACATGAGCCCAAAATCATCGATATGGTTACACTGTCTACAGAAAAAGACGAGGTTAAAAGAAAGAAAATTATAATTTTTGCAGACAATCAGGGACGCAAAGTACAACCAATATTACAAAAATTAGTGGGCGATAAATTTATAGTTGTATGTTATTGGAAAGCTGGAGCACCCCTATCAGAAGTATTATCATCAAAAGAGTCAGAAGTGTCGAAACTAACAAAAGAAGATATGATTATCATTCTCGGTGGTGTTAATGATGAACGGCCAGACGAAACACTATTCTGTCTTCGTAAATTTTTAGAGTATTGTAATAATAGCAATGTTATTATTTCCGAGGTCCCACACAATAAATATTTAAACGAGAGGAAATTGAATTATGAACTGCGCCTCATCTGTTCAAAATTTGACTATGTTACATTTGCTGATATGAATTATTGTACATTTTTACCAATACGCAGTTCTTTTGCTCTTCATAAATGCCGAAATTTGCTTAAGGAAATTTTATGTATTGACTATAGGTTAAAATTTGACAAATTTTGTAAAACTAATATGTACAACCAGGTTTCTAAGCAGTACGTTAACCAAAGTACTCAGACTGAAAACCAACCGAGCGAGACTCCTAGTGTGAATATAATGCCGGAATCTATGTCGGAAACCGTTAATACAATGACTAACCCACATAACACTAATAAGTTTTTTCTTCTGCAAGCAAATTAGTGTCCTTCATCAGAACATAAATGGTCTTATCGCAAAAACCGACTTATTAACGACTAGTTTAGAATCTATTAAAAATAAGCATGGCAATGTTAGTGTATTGTGCATTACAGAACATAATATGACAGATAACGATTTAAGAGTTTTAAAGGTTCCGAATTACAGACTTGGATCAGCCTTCACTAGAAAAAACCGCCATGGTGGCTCTTGTATTCTGGTAAGTAATTCGATATGTTTTAATCCTCTCAAAGATGTACTGAAATACTCAATTGAAAACATAATAGAGTGTTCAGGGATTGTATTAGTAGACCATCAGGTATATGTAATGTGTATATATAGACCGCCCAAACAATCAACGGAAGCACTAAATAAATTCTTTTTTAAGTTTGGTCAATTACTTGCCGATTACTGCTACTCGAAAAAAAAGATAATTAAAGAATGTATGTGGCGACTTTAATATAAATATTTTAAAGAAAAATGCTGATTCTTGCGAGTTTAATCAAATAATGCAAGAATACAACCTTAAACTAGGTATCAAAGAACCCACACGATTATCAAGCGGCACATGTATAGACAATTTTGCATATAATATAAAGGGATGTAAAACAGAAATAATCGAACTGGCACTGTCAGACCACACAGCTCAAATAATAACATGCCCTGTTAAGCATAATTACACATTAAAATACTGGTATTCCGAAAAACGAGATTATAGTGAAGATAATATGCATAAATTTTCAAACTGCATTAACTCTTTAAGTTTTAAGGAAGTATTTGATAGCGAAGATCCAAATGCAGCTTTTAATGCCTTTCATGAATTACTTTGTCTATTCTACGATCTATGCTTCCCTAAAAAGCTTGTAAAAATATCTACCACCATACGACCAAAGTGGATTACCAAAGGAATTAAAGTATGCTGTAAGCGAAAAAGAAAACTACTGTGGGAGTATAGGAAAAATCGAAGTGCTGAGAATAAGTCACGCTACACGACCCTTTCAGCTAGACTAAATAAAATAATTAAATTGACCCAAAAGTCTCAAAACATTAATTACATAAATACAGCCAGAAATAAATGCAAGGCCACATGGAATATCATTAACAACAATAAGACTGTGATACCTAAGGATGACATACAAGATATATGTGTTAATGATAAAACAATTAGTCATCCACAAGAAATAGCAAATACTTTTAATAATTTTTTCATCGATCAAGTAATTAGGCTAAAGCCAAATCACACTCCAATAACTATACCAATTTATCCAAAATCTATATTTATGCAACCAACTATTCCAAACGACATTGACAAAATTATACTTAGTTTAAGAAACACTCATAGCACTGGATATGATAATATAGCTACTAAAATTCTAAAACGCGTTTCTAAGAAACTCTCTCATGTTTTGAGCCATGTACTAAATTTATGTATTTTCTATGGAATATTTCCAGATAAATTAAAAATTACTATTATAAAACCAGTGTTTAAGAAAAACAATAGACAAGATATTAGTTGCTACCGCCCCATTGCACTTGTTCCAGTACTTTCAAAGGTATTCGAAAAGGTTATATACAATTGTATTTATAATTATTTTGAAACCAACAACTTGTTTTGCGCGGAACAGGTCGGGTTTAGAAAAAATAAATGCATAAATATGGCAATTTACAGCTTCCTTGATACAATCTACAGTAATATGAGTAGGAATAAACAGTCGTGTGCACTCTTTATGGACCTAACAAAAGCGTTCGACCATGTGGATCACGAAATATTAATTAATAAATTATATGCATACGGCATCCGGGGCAATATTCTAGAACTCGTAAAATCTTATCTCAGTGATAGAGTACAATCTACACAAATAGCCAGAATTTGTCCTGAAGATAAGAAACTAGTTAAGTACACATCAGAATATAGACAAACAATGTTTTCTGTACCACAGGGCAGTGTGTTAGGTCCGTTGCTATTTATAATTTATATAAATGATCTACCAAAACTGACAAATCATAAAACCATATTATTCGCAGATGATAGTACAGTCATTTTTACAGGCAGTAATAATATAATATTAGAACAAGATATTAACAATACCTTAAATAATATTATCGAATGGTTGACATTAAATAATTTAAAAATTAATCTGGACAAAACAAGTTTTATGACATTTAGAAATAGAGTGAATAAATTAGGGAACATTGACATAAACTATTTAGGATATACAATTGAACAAGTTGACGTTACCAAGTTTTTAGGGCTAAATATTGACGCTTTTTTAAATTGGGCAACACATATAGAACTGTTGTGTTTAAAATTACGTAAATTTTCATATGCCCTCTATACATTGTCCAGAACTGTTGATACTTCAACTGTGTTAACGGCGTATCACGGTCATGTTGTACCTCTCCTACGTTACGGAATTATGTTCTGGGGAAACTGCACTGACAAGGAAGCGGCATTTAGGGCGCAAAAGAAATGCATAAGGGCTATTTGCAGACTAAAAATGACAGACAGCTGCAGGTCTCAATTTCCAAAATTAAACGTTCTAACACTACCCTGTATTTATATTCTTGAGGTAGTGTTATTTGTAAGAAAAATATTAATCTATACGAGAAGCTGAATAGTCGTAGACATAATATGAAAATTCGTTTTCCTGCAAACGACACTGCTCTATTGAATAATAGTATATTTTGTATGGCTCCACGAATTTATAATCATCTACCAATTAAACTATTAGAAATTGAAGGTTTCAATGTTTTCAAAAGGGACGTAAAAAAATTACTAGTAAATAAATCCTATTACTCAGTGAAGGAGTATTTAAATGATAAACTTATCGCCAATTATGTTTAGCTAGAATTTCTGTATAATTTTCAAACGTAAATAGTTATTGACATGTACATATGTTATAATTAAAATATTATTTTTCGTTGACATTTTAATTTTATATATTGACATTGTAGTTATATTTGTTGTATTTGGTGTTTATTGACATGTGATTTATTTCTATTGACTTTGTAGTCTAATTTTTCGTTGGCATTATAATATTATTTCATTGACATTGTATTCATGTTTTAATTTTAGATTTAATGTGTGAATTAATAATTATAATATTTTGCTGACATTACATACAAACAACATAAAATTTTGCATGCTAGAAAGCTGATTATGGTGATACTTGTATTATCTAGTAACAAGATCTAATGTAACCCATACTTCGCAAATAAATAATTTGAATTTGAATTTGAATTTGAATTTATTTTCTACAATCATTTGTTTGTCGTCATTGATTGTACATTAACTTAGGTAAAGCTAGTGTGTTACCTATTAGTATATTGATTGTACATTAACTTAGGTAAAGCTAGTGTGTTGTGCTACCTATAAGTATACAGCTTTATCTTCTTTAACCACTGTTTGAGATGGCCAAACATCTCAAATTCTTCACGTCGACAGAGCTAAATTTCTGATCATTATACTATTATTAATTTATTCATATCAAAACAATGGAGTATTCTTTGAAGCGCACCAATGTTTTTATTATTGTCGCACTTGTGTAATACATACTTTATGCTTTATTACGAACTTAACTAATGAGTTATTTTTTCACTAGTTGTACAAAAAATAATGTTTTAGTAAAATAACATCATATTAATTATTTCAGACCACTGCTGGGTACAACGACTTTTCAGGAAATTGACTATCGCCAAAGTAGACTCAACAGAGGGCAGTGCTATCACTTCTGTATTTAGGCAGATTTTTGTTGACAAGGCTGTGTTCTTTATGCAAAATTGATTTTCAATGGAACATTAGCTTAGAGTTCTTTTTATTAATATTATCGAGTGGTTACTGGTCAACCTATTGTCAAGATTTGTTCAGATCGCCCAGCTTACTTTGAAAGTGTAGATAACTTTATACGCTAAGTTATTTACATCTTAGAACCAATAGCGGCAATGAAAAGTATTATAGCGTGACCCAAAAAAAACTATCAAATGACTACGTTTACCCAAAGTACTCAAAGAGTCCTTTCCATTTGTCAGACCATAAACCGAAATTACCGTAGACTCTCACCGTAGTTTGACCCAAAAACTAAACGATCAAATATGGGGTAATTGAAACGTTGAACGTTGAACGTTACAAAACCTTTAAAAAACGGAAACTAAAGTTAGTGTTCATGATGGTTTAAAAAAAATTAATAACGTTATGTTGTTAATTACTGCTATTTTTACATTGTTCGAGAACTTTCACATTCAAGGAGAATGTCGGAAACCCAATTACCCCTACAGTCCTCTTAATTTTCCCTTTTGCTTCCTCATTACCATGCCATGGTCGGCAACGGCTTGGTTATTAAGCATTCTTTCTCCTTCGAAAACTCTCACACTCAAGGAGAACTCCTGAAATCCAATCACCCATTCGGTCCTCTTTTTTTCACTTTTCATTCCTCATCAGTCATCCCGATGCCATGTTCGGCAACGACTTGTTTTCTAAGAATTATTTCTGCAATACTTAGGAAACACAGTCATGTTACGGCTACCAACTACCATCAGATGGGCCGTGGGTTTGTTTGAAACAATCTTATTGTCACTAGGGTCAATGATCAAAGTTCTTTTTGAACGCTTTTCTTCAGTGACGCAGCCTAAGAGATAAGTTTGCTATTGTCACCACTTTTGATACAATATTGGTAACTACAGTGAGATGATATTTAGTACGCAGTTAATGACGTTGTGTATCTGATATTACTTTAGCGGCCTTCTACTACATCGGTGAAAAGAGATATGGTAGTTCATTAAACCGAAGAAACACACCCAAAAATTAAGGCCTACAAAACATTTAAAATTTCTTTTTGAATATGTTACTTCAAGACATACAACACACATTTCTTTGAAAACTTTTCACGAAAATATAGGTTCTCAAACATTCTACGTTTTCTAGTTCATGATGTTGTTTATTTAGTCGGACCAAGTATTAGTTGGAACGAGTTTTTGCTTCCCCACGAGAATGCTTCGGCTTCGCAACTACCAAAGTAATCTGAACGCACTTATTTGGATTCTGCGGTGAAAGAGAAAATTATTATCGTTCAAATATATAAAGTTTTCATTTTCTTTATAATTTCTCTCAATGTTGCTTTCACGAATTAATTTTCTAGGAAACGTCTGATTTATATGGGTTTATTGACTGGGACGATTAAACATAAAATGATTTCTTAACATCGATTCGTCTGGTATTACCCGATTATTAAGCACAGGTTGCCTTAATATATTCTTAGAAATATTTTCATCACTAACTTCTTATATGTCACGCATGCCTTCCTTGGCATCTTGCGTTTAAGGTTACTCGATCAAAAGGGTGAATTTGCATACGAACTTTTCTTTTGTCTAAAGTATTTCTTGCAGAAGCTTTTTGAGAAATCTGTTAATTTCAAAGATTTGTAATCATTTCGTAAAAAGCATAAAAGTACCCGCGTACAACGCAAGGCCGGATCGCTAAAGGGACGATTGATACATAAGTACAGATTTAATATATGGGTTTCATTTAACTAGGCACACGTCGTCTTTGAGAAGGGTCAATGCTAGTTTATAGTTTAATCTTGTACCTAAATCAGAGGATTCTTGGAATCAGGAATTATGTGGAATTGCTAATTTAATTATGTAGAACATATTATGTCTATTATGTCTTGTTCGTAACCCTTCGCAAAGTTCGTGAAGTTCCCACGTCGTATTTGATTTTGACTTGCCCATCCCGATTCTACATTCGAAAACACTTTTAGAAGATCGTATCTGAAACTCGCAAGGTTTTTGGTTCGAATAGGTCAGTAAAAATTTTAGAATAATATAGTTTCCTGTCGAATTTTTAAAAGATAGTTTTCGATGATTTATTTTCAAATACTTGTTTTATGTATACAATATGCTATTGAAGACTTTTCCCTAATCTAACTTACACCCAGTTTCTGAAAGGCTGATTAACGCAAAAATTAATTAATCAATATTCTCATGTCAAATGCCAATTGATTTGACATTCGGTTTGTTTTCAAAGAAACCTAATGTCAAATCAAAGTAATCATAGATCAGTTAATTTTGCACTGATTATCGTTTCAGAACCTCGAAATGATTTGACAGTCATGTTAAATTAACAGTCGTGTTAGTTGAACAATGATTTAACAGGCCTTTCAGAAACTGGGTGTTAGTGTACGTTTTTCTCATCAGCGACAGAAAAGTAATAGCGCCTCTGGTGATAACTCTCAGAACTATTTTTATACAAAATGTGACACGTTTTCTCTGTTACAAAATTCATGGTGAACCTACTGGTTGCAACAATGCCTAAAAATGTTACGTTATAAAGCCCGATCGTTGATTTCGACAACGGCATAATATTACTTGCACAAAAGTCAAACAAATATAACCGTCATAAATATATTTTTAAATAAATATTAACAACAATCGTTTAAATCAAAAGATAAAATTAAGTTTCAGAAAAATAACAAATTTATCTAAATTTTAGTTGTAAACTTTTACTTGGCACTGTCGTCTGGTCGTTTAGAGGACTGGGTGACCCTTAAACCTGCCGATGACTGCTCCAGATAACAGGTTGCTGACTTGCTACTTTTGACGTCTTCGAACTACTTGAAAACTTGCCTCAGGTGCTTTATTTACTGTAAGAATAGTGTTGTGCATTATTGACGTACAAAGCTCCGAACTGAAGCAGAGTTAATTTTGATAGAAAACCTCATTTCCTGCAATTGCTTGTTATCTAAACTAATAATATAAAGATAAAACATTTGATTTGACTTATTTGTCAACTCGACCGCAAGAAACTCGTCGACATGGTCGAGTTGGGAAGATTTAATCTACCTATTATTTTATTATGCATCTCGACCGAGGGCATATCCACTACGCGGTCGAGTTGATACAGATACTTTTTGTGGATATTTTCATTCGTCATCTCGACCGAAATGTACAGTCTGGTAGAAAATGTTTAAGTATTTTTGTAAGTTTTTTGGTTTGTTTGCATGTTTCGATTTAAAGATCTAAGTAACCAATTTAAAAAAATCTTTCACCTTTAGAAAGCTACAAATAGGTATTGCAATGATATTTTACGTAAGCGTTGTTGTGTGCGCGAAATAAACTTTTGATACCGAAGCGAAGCTAGAGTGGACGTCTAATGGTTTATAAATCCATACACATACCTATACTGGATAAGAATATGGATTTGGAATATCTGCTTGGTAGTGAAAACGGCGATTTTTGATGCACCTAATAAATAATAATAATAATAATAATAATAACATTCTACCACAATCACACAGCGCCATCTATAGAGCCCCAAATTAAGTAATTATATTTGCTTGTGTTATGGGTACTAAACAACTGATATACTACTTATATACATTTTTTTTTGTAAATACATACATATTATAGATAAATTACACCCAGACACAGAACAAACAATCATGCTCATCACACAAAGGTTTGTCCTGGGTGGGAATCGAACCCACGACCTCCGGCTTAGCAGTCAGGGTCACTAACCAAATAAACTACGTATAAAAAAATGGCGAATAGTGGGTGGTTACATATCTCTGCCTATCCCTTCGGAGATAAAATGCGTGAAGCTATGTATGTTGCTACGAATACAGTGTTTTATTTATACCTATTGTATGTTGAAAGCAGTACTAACCTTTTCAAATCCAAGGAAAGTTACATGAAGCTCTGAAATTATCTGCCTCTTTCTTTGCCTTTGTGAAACAGGTAGACTACTTCACTCGGAGTTAACTGAAAATGCACAAGCAACTGGCTACCCCTGCGGTGACTGACCTCCAGGGTCTGCAATTTATAAATTAGGGTGACTGAAGATAAGTAAACGTAAAGACGCTTGAGTGAAGCCTAGGGTTAGCAGTGAACATTCTACTAAAACAAGTGAACCTGGCTATCTAATATAATCGCGTCCTACAAGCTTAGTGCATAAATTGTATGGAAAATATCGACCGGCCGTGCGCAGTATGACAAAAGCACTGCTATGGTGCGGCAGCAGTTCGACACGAAACGTCTAAATTGAAAGCGCCCTAACAATAAGCAAATTTTAATAATATTATGTAATTTAAATTTTGCTAAATAAAAGTTTGAAATAAGAGGATTGTATAAATTAAATTAATATCACAGTTGTAAGCACAGACTAAGTTACTCCTTACACGTATAAGTTTCTGTTAAGTTAAATGTTGAATTTGCTTACGATACGTGACGTGATAAACGTAAACAAGTACTGACTGCAAAAACAGTATAACAAAATATACTTAAAATATTGTAAATTTTTGTAGCATTTAGGTGGCGAAGCATTCGGTTTATATATTGAATGCTAACGTAATCTGTAGACATGGTTGTGTTCCTCTGTAGAAACAAAGAAGTAAGAAATTGATGACTAAGATTGACCAAATATTGGGGCTATTTATCATGTAACAGTTACTATTTTTATATACACGTCTGGAAGAGATCGCTTTTAGCGATGAGACCGCCCATTGTACCACTACCATCTGTGTATTGCATTGTCTAAGGTTATGTAAACTTTATTTGATGTACAATAAAGAATATTCTATCTATTCTACCTTACCTAGTTGACTTGCACATGACAGAAAACAAACTTGTATGACTTTAACTTAACATACAAATTTATAAACTTGTGTAATTATATAATATTGTGATGATATAAAAATATAATATTTTCTAATCTATTTTTTTGTCAGACCGTACACATGTTCAAACCATTTATTTGCGTATTTAATGCTAAAACATATTTTCAATTAAGGAGGGGATCTAATTAAATCGCTAAAGGAACCTGTTTTCGACTAGAACTTCGTCGACGCGTAGCAACACATATGATGAGACCATTATAAGCTGATACCTTGCGCCTTTCTCTTATACCCAAATTACGAACTAGGAGGAGTAAATTAATGAAGGATCAGGGACCAACATGACTGGTCTTGTTACGATTTGGTGGGAATACAAACGATCCCACTTAAAAGTTTTATGGGTTCCGTATAAATCCCATTAACATTTTATGGTTTTACATTTTAAACAGATGTTTTGTGCAAAAATTCACAGTAACATCGCGTACGTGCTTAAGTTAATGTAGCTTTTGGCAAAGTGTAAGTGTAAAGTTCTTAATAACGTGATACCTGAAAGGGTTTAACTTAAAAATAATTAAAGCCTTCTAATCTCAAGGATGTCTAGGCATGTCATGGCTGCGCCGTTTATATTATAACTTTCATATTATAAACGTTTCAGCACTTCATACTTTTGTCGCTTAAAGTCTGGAACTCTTTACCAGCGCATGTGTCCCCATCTAATTTTGATCCTGGATCTTTCAAGTGGGGCGTGAAAAAGCATCTCACTTAGTCGCTATAGTGGAAGCTACCATACCAGTAGTTTCAGACGATGGCTTTTGGTATGGTGGCTACCACTTCTGGATTCCACTGGCTGCTTACCATTAGAGTGGAGTCACTTTGGTAGACTAACATAAAAAAGTAGTAGTAACATAAAAATGTAGTAGTCCCCTGTAGTACAAAGCAGGTGTACATCCTATTCGTTTTCTTTCATAGTTTAATTGAAACGACGAACATCAACAGACGAAAGATTGTACCTCAGACAGCAACCGCATTGTTTGTGGCAGTTACAAATTAAGGTCTACAGTTGTGTTTCTGATTTTGGTGTTTTTAATGTACTAGGTGTAGTTACTACTTAGCGACAGACGAACTTGCAAGTCTACCAACGTCACAATGAAAAAAGTCTATGGTAACTTTACTCTAATATTTAGAAAGAAACTATCGCATGACCATTTGTTGACGCCGCAGAAAAGAATTCTCACACTAATGATGTATTCAATGATCACTCATTGTACTTGTTAATTGGAAAAGTGTTATTTTGTAAATAGCACCTGCTATTATTATGACTAACAAAGAACACGGCAGTCAAGATTTTGTTGTCAGTAGCTATGGACGGGAGAAAATGGTCGCTGTTGTTTTTTCTCCTCACACCGATTGTAGCGGTAAGTGAAATTTTACTTAATTTCTTTTTAGTCTTATCTGGTTTGTAAATTATTATCAAACAGGTATCATAAAATTTTGCATGCTAAGAATCTGATTAATCCCTGTTTCGCAAATAAATTGAATTGATTTGGAATTAATATTATGTATGATTTTATATTTATTGGGTATTAGGTTTAATATTTGTTTTATTTTTTTTCTATAATATATTTTCTCTTAATCAATTCGAGTTGGTGCGCACTTGTATTCAATTTTAAAGTTTTTGAAATTGTTTTTGCTGCATCACTTGCACCCAGTATGTTGTGTCAAAATCAGGGATATTTGTTTATCTGTTTATTTTAGTTATATTTTTGTTTGTCTTCTCAAATCTCTTGTAATATATTTGTCTGTAAGCTTTATTTTAATTAGTTTCTGAACTACATCTTCAAATTTCTTTTCCTGATAATCGAAATTCACACCATGTTGTGATTTTGGTGTAAATAAATCGTCGCATATTGTGTACTTTATAGATTAAGATATATCCTTTATTAAGATTTATATCTAAACTAAACTAAATATACATTTTATTTCGTGATTTTAAAGTTTCAAAGAGAATAAGGAAGTGTAAGGTCAGGTTTCTCACATACATTAATATAAATTTTATTAATTAATAATGGTCATATGTACAAAACACTTACTGTAGCATGTAAGAAGATAATCAAAGTTAGCTTTTAACTCTACTAGTAGGTAATCGAACCTCGATCGATTCAAATCGAACAACGTCGTGCATGCCTTATTATTAACAATTACTTTAGAAGCTCCTTTAGACACATGATAAGTAGAAACACCAAGACAACAAATACACAGATTAAAATAAAAAAGAAACAAAATATTCTGCCGCTATCAGCTTGTAAATAATATAATCTACAAAATAATATTAATTTATAAACATTAAATTTAGACAAACACATTAATTCAAATATAGTCAATGTCAAGATAAAAGTCAAAGAAGTTAAAGTTAGAAGTCATTTCAGAGGCATAATTAAAATTTAAAGTAAAATCGTTTGTTTGAAAAGTTTCTCGTTCAGTAATAAGTGTTCTGTTGAAGATTGAAAGAGTACATTTAAATGTACTAAGATTTAGAGTTTTGAAACATTTTGTTACTTTGTTATAACTGGTAATTAATATTAAGTAATTATTTTAAAATTTTACTTAGGTAAATATAACTATAAGTATATTTTTATTTTGTTTTCAATATTATTATAGGGTGCTTGGAAGTCGTCGCGGGAGGAAAGAAGAGAAATAAGAGAGGTACCAGATAGAAGGGAAGCTAGACGAGCGGTCCACTACCATACTAAACGACACATGCTTCCAGACGTTGAAGCAAAACAGAGACGACTCACTACACAGAAGATTAGAGATAGGAAAAAGGTACAAAACATTTTATTCAATTCTGTCTTTTGTTGTAAATCTAAAATGACAAACAAGCATACGGCCCGCCTGATGGTAAGCAATTACCGTAGTCAATGGTCGCTTGCAAAACCAGGAGCATCAATAGCGCGTTGCCGACCCTGTAAAACCTTTTAACTTCTTTCTTGAAGAAAACTATGTTGTAGTCTCTAAGGAGAACCTCAACTACGAGCTCATTCTAAAACCTTATCGCACGAGAATTTATTTAAGTACTTTGTTTTTATTATTATGTTATTACAAAAAAGTATTTATGTATGTTTATCCGCATTCTAGAAACCATATCACAAACTTCATATGCTTATTTTGGGCCTCGATAAGGTTGTGTAATTGTTGTATTATTATTATTTTTATGGACTTAAATAGTCTTATTGCTAGGAAAGCAATTGGTAAATAAAAAAATGAGTTAGTTACGAAAGTTAGAACAAAAGTTTTAAAGTATTTTTGCAACGTTTATCAATTTGTAGACACATTATTATAAACAATCATTCATAGTAAACATAACAACACACAAACAACAGTCGAGACTGTTTGAAATTCTTTATAGATATTGTCAACACTTTGTTTTATAGTAATCAGTGTATTAGTTCGTAACTTTTTAAGATAATGTTTATAGATTTGTAGTAACTCTTTGTAGAAATGAACTACCCAAAACCTATTTACCTCAATTACATATTTTAGTATTTTTGACAGTAAGTACCTGTCAAAAGTGCTAAGGGGATCAGACGAGAATGACAAAATTTATAGGAGATCAGAGGCTCTAGACAAGTGTCATAGATTTCTATTCTATTCATAGAATAGATTAAAAAATGTTTTAGTTTGACGTATGCTGACGCCAACGCTTATGTCAATCTCATACATTTTTTATCTATTCTACGAATAGAATAGAAAACTTTGACACTTGTCTAGGGCCTCAGAACGGAATAATAATAATCAGCGGTGGATCAGATCTGAGTGATTTGATCGGAATAACTCAAATAAGTAAACAGATAATACTTAACCACATCTTACCATGAAATAGCTATCTTTATAGTACAATTTGCCAAACATTTCAATTATGGATACAAAGTAAATTTAGTCTAAAATGACTACAGACCCTTTAAATAACCTATAAATTATAAAATCTATTGAATTTAAAATCACAGCACTCTACAGAGAATAAGTTTGTAAAAGTACGAGTAGAAAACGTAAAATTATTTTGAAACGTAAATTAAATTTAGGAAAAATTAGTCATTTGGTAGAAGTAGGATCCAGCTGTCTTTAAACCATTTAATTCTCAACTTAAAGTTGTTTCTCAGATGAATTTTATCGTATTTTCAGCCTTCTGGACACTTAACGCCTCTTGAAGAAGATGATATGGACAATGACGAAGTAGTATCTGTCGCCATCGGTCCTCCACCAATCCGCCCAAAGTATGATAAGGTTCACTGGAAGCATCCTCCTAAAACCACAATTCACAACGTTACAAACAACACGGCTCTGAACTTAGTGAGGGATGTACTCACACAATTAGGCAGAGAACTACTCTCAAGACAAGTGAGCGAAGATTTTGTCTTCGGACAATATGTAGGCAATGCCATGAAGAATCTTACAGCAGAAATAAAACTCAAAATGCAACATGAACTTCTAGAGTTAATAGTTAAGTACCAGAAACTTAATCGTGGCGAAATACCGAAACCCGTAGAAGAAATGTCTACTATGTCGTCTATGCCTGTTGCAATGACGAAAGAAGGCAAGCCAGAAAAAAAGTTTATACCAGCCAATGAAACTGAAGACACATGGCCGGACTTTTCAAATTTAGCTAAAATTGTCGGGTAACTTATTTATTGTTAGTTATTTATTATAATTAAATTATTGATTTACCATTTTAGAATACTACTTTAAATACACGTTTCTGTAATTTTGTTGTAAAATAATAGCTAATAAATGTATTCAGTAGTATATTAAATTTAATACTTAAAATTTTCCATCGACTTTCCTTCACTTTTAACAGGTCACCGTCGGTTTAACTTGAAGCTACCCACGGCCACGCTTTAACTTGCGGTTTGTGAACTCCAGTACTTTTCTATCCTGATGGCGATCACACCTGCGAGCACATAAATGTATTCTGATGATATAGATTGACATAATATACAAAATAACAAAACATAATTAAGATTATAATATTAAAAAATACATTGGATAATTTGAAATTACGATTCATTATTTAATGAATCGTAATTTCAAATTATCCATTAATAAATGTATGCTTTTTTAAATTACTTATAATAAAATTGATAAATGTATTAAACTGAAATTGTAACTTAATATTAAACTGTTACCACAACCTAAATATACTTAGCCAATGACTTCACAAGTAAATTCACAAATTGTAATGCTTCACAATGGATTTTCTGTGTCGTAGTGTACTGGCAAGCTCTCAAAATATTTCAGAAGTAACTTTAACCACAATTATTGTACATATTCTTACCTTTACAGATATTTTGGATTAGGACCAAAGGGACAAATTTAGTTTAAACTCCTTATTTATCTATACTTATTATATAAAGCGGAAGAGTTTGTTTATTTGTTAGTTTGAACGCGCTACACTCTAGAACTACCAGTGGGATATGAAAATTTCTTTTAAAAAAATATTAAAATGAAAATGAATGGCGTATGATAGCCCAGTTTTGAAGGAAGGTTATAGGCTATGTAACATCACGCTACTGACGATGGGAGCAGTGCAGTAAACAAAGACACGGATGAAACCGCGCCGCCGAAAGCTAGTGGTCTATAAATTTCTATTATAACCACAGTCACATCTGTACAAATTAATTTATGAGCAAAATTATACAATAAATAGCCTTATTCCAACATTTTGACTAATCGCAAACTGCTATCTGACTCTAAGTGTTTGACTTTCACCCCCGAGGGTCCAAAGTCCGACCGTCCTTTCCTTAGCTGTGCGTGCCAATGAAAATATTAACTAACGTAATCGTATTAACTCTAATAGGATTATAAGGAACAGTAGTGTTGAATGTACGAATATAAAGCTATTTCTCTTCTATAGCTGGGTTTTCATTCTTTTGTTTTAGTGTTCTTTGTTTAGAGATTTCGCGTGAAATCCAGCTTTTGATCGTATTTTCTAGAATACAAAGTTGGTGTTGTATGAATTAAAAAATGTGCTTAGTTGCAGTCCAGTGGTTTTGATTGTTGCAAAGATCTTAGCGGTTTTCTCAGTAATCCTATAAAAAAAACATAATTTATTATATCCGTTCTTTTGTCGCTTTAAACGCAAACCAAAAAGTATTCTTACATAAAATATTTTTTGCTTATATTTGTTATGACTAAATACTTATTTACGTACTTAAGAGATATTTAGTCTTGCTTAACCCATACAAGTTTCTATATTAACTAAATAAAATCCACGATACACGAAGATAACTACCATTATTTATTTGCACATTAAATAAGAAAGTTTATCTGTCTCCTAATGCTGACTGTATTTTCTTTTATTTTTTTATTCGAAAAGACTTTGACCTCAAATGACCTTGACAGACCCTTCTGGGCGTGTTGCCAAAACGGTGTTTAACTGCCCATGGCATATATGAAGAAAAACTATGAGTATTTTGATTATATATTAGAAGCCTTAGTTCTATTATGGTTCTGCAAAGATCATTTAGGTGATATATGGACACTTTAGATAATATTATAGCTGTCTATATATATTAGCCAATACATAACAAATTTATTTGTAAATCTTCTAAAGTATTAGAACATAAAATACCTACATCTACATCTTATATAAATAGATCAAAACGTGATTCAAATAATATCTACACAATACAGAAAAAAATTCAGAAACCGTAAGTCAAAATGACCTTTATTAATACTTAAATAAAACATAATATCTTAAGATGATTACATCATCGTTAACATATCAGCCAATAGACGTCCATAGCTGAAACACAGTAATAAACTTAGAGAAAATATTATATCTACAACAACTAGACTTGTTAGAAGAATACTCCAAACCGCAACTGAAATAACAGAGACCTCAAATTTTACACCAAGACAGGTGTTTACATAATTACTGCTTGAATATTATGCAGATGGAGCCACGTAGAGTGCTCTAACTAATGGCTGAGGATCCTCACCCTGTTATTTTAAATTGCGACTCAGCGACAGAACGAAAATTGCTCTAAATGTGAAATAGTAGTCGCCCGTTTTAAATTGTGGTTACTTATCTGAATCAAGAAGTAGGTAATGCTCAAAAACCTATTAATGTTATAAATGGAAAATTTTGTTTAGAAGTGTGTGTGTTTTTTACCACTTAGCACCTAAAAGGCTGAACCGATTTCGTTAAAGATTGGAATGTAGATAGATTTGGTGCCGGAGACGGACATAGACTTTTTATCTCGAAAATTAGTCTGGTTCCCGAGGGAGACAAAACAGATTTTAGGCGCAGCCGAAGCCGTGGAGTGCAGCTAGTTAAAAATACTTTATAGGATGCTTCTTAAATATTAGTATCGTACCTTTATATATATAATATAAAGGTACGATACTAATATTTAAGAATATATACGCATTATATATATAATAATGTCTGTCACCTATTTATAAAAGAGAAAGAGTCGTATTATCTATGAACTAAAGTAGGTAACTAAATTTATGTAAGCTATTTGAATAATAGTCTCATAATTATACAGTTCACTAGCTCTAATCAATTAAAACTTGAAGCCCGAGAAGTAGATTCACTATCTACCGGTGCATATGGAGGATTAGACACTGGCAACTTCTAATTTAATACTGCGTCAGCCCTAATTAAAAAATTATAATTAGCTCAACAGCATTTTGAAATTATCAAATTCTGCCATTTTGTATATATTTCAATTTAGTTACAAAATGTTTATATTTTTTATGTAATCTTAAATTAAGCTTAAATTTTCGTGCCTGATGAATTATTCGCTCCAACGAATACTCATTTCGCTTTGTACGAGCATAAGCATAATGATATGAAAATTTGTATTAAAATAATTCAGATGCCTCCTTTTGTATTTTATTCGCGGCTGTATTACTTTTGCTGAAATTCTCAGTGTGAACTAAAATTTATTATTCAAATAAATAAAAATGAGACAGATAGAGTACGAAATTGGTACAGAAAAAAATTATTAGCCTGTACAATGGGTTGTGTTCTGAAGAATTGTTTAGAATGGTGGCAACGGCCTCTTTTTATCATGGTACCTCCTGCCATCGGCTGGGTAGTTTATTCTTGCACCTTAGAACCTCTTAGGTCCCGTACAGTGAGGTTTTAGAGAAACTGTCTCTCTCGTACGATAAGGTTGTGGAATGAGCTCTCTGTTGAGGTTTTCCCGAGAGACTACAAGATGGAGTTTTTCAAGAAAGAAGTTAAAAGGTTTTTAATAGGGTCGACAACGCACTAGTGATGCTCCTGGTCTTGAAGCGTTCATAGGCTACGGTATCTGCTTATCATCAGGCAGGTCCGTATGCTTGTTTGACACCTTAGTCGTATAAAAAAATACTAAATGTGAAAAATTTACCTCAAACTGCACCAGTATTATAAGGTACCTTTTTTTAGTTACTTTATTCGAACACAAAAAGTTCTTTATTCTTTACTCGAATCCGAGAAGCAGGTTTACTATTCATAAAGCCAAAATCCAAATCTTTTGACGATTCTGTCCGACACAAAGATTTTTTTAGTTACCTATTAGATCTGTAAAAGGTATACTTTCTGTCGAATCCCCATCTAATACGACGCGAAAAAATTACTAATGGTTGGGAATAAGGCAACAGTAAAAAGATATTTATACTGTAATATTTAACTATAACTTTCTCAATCAAACGTAAGCTTAAACAAACAAACTGCCAGTGATAAATTACATCCTAAGTAAATTACCCAAATCTCTAATAAATAAATAATCAACTGAAGGTAAGAAAAGTTGGAAGGTCCAAGATAAACAGATAGGAAGGGATTACAACACAAACTGAAACTCGACGTGACACAGACCTCCGGACAGATTTGGGGCCCAATATCATGTTAAAGTTTTATACCTAAGGATTAGTTATATCAAATCTATTTAATGGACTCCTGTTGTTAATTTATGGACAAGTTCTGAGGTGATTAAAAAATGTATAACTAGTAACCTGCCTCCGTTTTGCAAGTGTTAGGTTTTTTTCTATGTTGTCTTTTGCACCAAATAAATGTTTCTTTCTTTTTATTATAAGATTCTTGAGATCTAGCCTGATTGGCAGATTCTACAGCTGCGTTGAAAATGAATTGGTACATGTACAATGCGGTTTCTTCGATCCAACAAATATTTATTTTAAGATATTTATTGAATTGATTATAAGTAATCATATGTATTTTCTAAGTTTATCTTGAATTTTCTGACTTATGGTGAAAGAAAACATCGTAAGGAAACTTGGACTTAATGTCCGAAATTGTCAATCCGCCTTGAACTAGCGTAGTGATCAATGCTCCTGCCTTCTCTATATAAGAAATGATATTTGTTTGAAATTAGACTTTATAGCTACCCGCTTCATAAACACGAGGTTAGGGGTTCGATTCCGAGCAAGTAGCAATTAGATTTTCAAATCATATGTACTTTTAAGTTTATCTGGACATTACTGACTGACGGTGAAGGAAAACATCGTGAGGAAACCGCCAATCCGCCTTAAGCGAGCGTGGCGATCAATGCTCATACTTTCTCTGTATGAGAAGAGGTCTTTCCCTGCAGTGGAATAATAATGGACCGATATGATGATATTATTATAAAACTTTATTGAATCATTTCAATAAAGCCCAATTATTTCAATAAAGATTTAAAAGTAGGTTTCAACCTTTTGTTTGCCCACGCTCTGTATTTTTATGAGAAACCAAGGTACTCTATTTAAGACAAAACAAACATAAAATCGGCAAGTTATAAGCGAAGTTGAATTTTATTTTAAAATTTCTTTCTATAAAATAACAGGAATAGTACAGTTTCACAACAAATAAAAGTAGCCGAGCAAAAGTTTGTTACATTATTTTGGAATTGTGTTCGTAGATATTTTGTTTTATTATTATGAGAATTGCATTTACACTGTAGTAAATAAATACAAATAGCAATTGTCATACCAGTCTAAAACGCGGTCAACCTTTTTAGTCATTTATTTTTTCTTATTTAATAATGCGTTTATGACACGAAAATCTGTTTTTGCCGTAACTACCTACACTTAGACCCCAAAATTATTTTATTGGTGATTTGCTTTCTTAATATAACAAACTATTGTATCTTTACCAGGAGTGCCTAATGCCTAATCATATGTCTGTTCTGATGTTACATTATGTATCAAGAAATCGCTTTTAGCGATGAGACCGCCCATTTTAACAACCTAATGTTGTACTGTTTTGTTAATAGTTTTGTGTCATATATTGCGGTGGGAATTAAAGAATATTCTATTTTTATAAATATCTACAACGCTCAGTGACTTCTCTGACTCTTAAATACTTAAGTTCTTAGTGATAATATCAATGATTAAAACTATATATAGAAGCCACTTACAATTTTTGCTATAATTTTTTACCTCATGAATATGTTTAGTGGATATACAGCAATGCCCTTTTAAAAAAATTGGACACTCGGAACATCCAAAATGAAAAGAAGAAACGAACAAAGTCACAAGAAAAACTAGTTATTCGTTTGTACACAAAGCTACAATAGACTCGCTGCGTCCATTACCCGATTAGGGTTCCGTCGGCCGCGAGCCGAGCTTTTAACACTGAATGCAACAAAGGAACCCTGATTTCATTATTGTCAGCATTGTGTTCACATTTTGATGTGGTGTACTGCCATAGAGTTGTTTGCCCTTCGCTGTATCTT
Source organism: Parascotia fuliginaria (assembly GCA_963082885.1). Lineage (NCBI taxonomy): Eukaryota > Metazoa > Arthropoda > Insecta > Lepidoptera > Erebidae > Parascotia > Parascotia fuliginaria. Next base: position 16,868,574 of record OY720178.1, read on the forward strand.
GAAAAATATTCGTTTTAACCTATTCCATAACTAAACTAATAATAATATTATAAAGAGAAAATATTAGATTTTTGAATGTTTGTTTTTTGTAACGACTTAACTAAAAATCTACGTTACAGCGAGATACATAGGCTATATTTTAATAATTTTAACATATTACTTTTAGTCATCTTCAAAATTTCAAAATTTTAAGCGTATTCGCATATCTAAACGATGCAATACGACACTACTGCTATGATATTTGCCGTAGGAGTTTATTGAGAGATTGAATGAAACTTTTGATACTGAAGTGAAGCGTGGGCGGATCTCTAGTTTTAGATACATTTAAGACCGGCAACGCACCTAGGGTACGGAAACTGCTTACCATCAAGCAAGCTAATGCTTCTATTCTTCTTTCATAATATTGCCCAAAAATATTTCGCAGTCCCCGGGACCTCTGAGTTTCTCGGTGTATAATTGATTCATCATAATAAAACAAAAATTAATGTCACTATATCATAATTAAAACAATAATTACAGTAGTAGATCCACGCTGGTTTCAGCAAAAATGGGCTGGATCGACCGCGGAAGTACTACCCTCTCATAGAAGATGGACGTAAGAGTAGTAGTATCCGTAGTGCGTTTCGTTCCGTGAGTGAGAGCGCCAGGGGCCCAATTTCCCCCCTTTCCTATTTCCTCATCTCCCTCATTCTCTTCCCCTAACCCCATTCTCAGCCGTCATAGTGGAGGCCAATATACCAGCAGTTTAAGACGATGGCTTTTGGTAAAGTGGCCGCCACTTCTGGATTCTATTGACTGTTTAACATCGGGCGGGGTGGAGTCACTTTTTAATAATAATAATAATAAATTTAATAATATAAATAATAATAAATTTATTTCTCTCACAAAGGTATGTATGTACAGTTCAAATAATCATAAAAACATTCAAGCTTAAAAACCCTTTGAGAGAGCTGGAGTCCGTGATAGGCTCGAGGCCTGTATTACAGATCTCCAGGCTCCCTCCTCCTTACAGAGCATTCATGAGTTAATAGAATGAAATAAATAGTTCATTTTGAACAGACTAGTGCACTAATAACAATCTTAGTGTGAGCCTAAAATTTTATACATTGAATTATAGTTCCAATTTAATAATTTATATAATTTGAATATTTATTTACTATGTAATTTCAAACAATTTTATTAAAGTTATAATTTATTAATTCATATTTTTCTGAGATTTATTTACTATATAATATTAAAAATTTAATAATTTATATGTATAAAAAGTATGCAGTGATGTGAAATGTGAGGGATAATAGTGTGTGTATGTGGGTGTGTGTGTGTGTGTGTGTGTGTGTGTGTGTGTGTGTGTGTGTGTGTGTGTGTGTGTGTGTGTGTGTGTGTGTGTGTGTAAGTGTGAGTGGGTATGCCTGTGCACAATTAACTAACAGTAACAATAATGTTTTCAGTTTCGCTATAGTCCAAGACGAGGAGCCATGTAGTAACTGATCTTTTACATGCAGATCTGCACATTGGATATATATGTAATATTTTATTTGCCTTGTTATAAACAAAGCCGCTAAGAAAATAGAAAAAGCGTTTAGCTAGGCTCGTATTTACTAAGACTGGTGGACAGACTGTGTACTTGCGACGAATGTTATTTAGTTGATTTGGATTATACGGATTTTTGTGAGTGAGTAGTTAAAATTATGTTTAAGATAAATAACTTCCTAACTGTCAGAACGTTACAAATTTGATATAGATCAAAAGTAGGGAATCTGTAAGGAAGTTGCCATCCGACCTTAAGGAGAGCTCTTTGTGCACGTTCCAGTTTTATGAGATACGATTTAGCGGAACCCCCCCACACAACAATACAGTACTGAATGATAGACTGACAAAGAGCAAGATATACTGATCTAAGCACCCTAGTGTCTGCAACTTGACGAAGATTCCTAAAAACAAATATAAGCTTTCGCAGACGGCTGGTAATGGCAACAATATGGGAAGAGAAAGTAAGCTGCTCGTCAATAATTATTCCCAAGTATTTAATAGTGGTAACAGGGGAAAGATTTTCGCAGTCACATGATGGCTGCGGTTGGATATCGCATTTATGGGAAACAAGAGAGTAAGTAAGTGGAGGTGGTTTACCAGCGGCAGAAAGGGAAAAGGCAAGATATTTAGTTTTGTCGACATTTAGGGTAAGTAAATTCGTGGTAAGCCAAGTGGAAACTAAATTAAAACCTGATTGAGCCAAGCTAAATGCCGAGTCCCAGGTGGGCCCCAAAAAATAAGAGCGGTGTCATCAGCATACGTAAAAATCGAGCCATTGCACAGCTGTAGCTTGCACAGGTCATTGATATATATGATAAATAGGGTAGGCCCGATTATACTACCTTGAGGCGCCCCGTATGTAATCGGTAGTTCATCGCTGACCCTATCACCAATCCTAACACATTGCCGTCTACCCGTGAGATAACTAACCAATAGTGACAGCTGAGCACCCCTGATTCCTATACGTTCCAGCTTCGCAGTGAGTAGGGGTACGGAGATCGTGTCGAAAGCTTTAGCTAAGTCTAAGAAAATACCTACTACCTTCTCCCTTTTGTCCAAATTCCTGACGATGCAGTTCGTCAAGTCCAATACGGCATTGCTTGTGGATATACCAGAGCGAAAACCATACTGAGATGAAGATAAAATATTGTTTCGTTCCAGATACTGCACCAGTCTGTTATTTATAATTCGTTCAAGGATTTTGGAGAGGGTAGGTAAGATAGAGATGGGCCTATAGTTATTTAAATGATCTCTGTCACCACCTTTGTGAACTGGGTGTACCATTGCGAGCTTAAACGCGTTCGGAAATTGACCACTTTTCAGAGATAGGTTACAGATAAATGTAATGGGGGGGCTCAGGATGTTTATGAAGCGTTTTAAGAAAGAGCCAGATATACCGTCAGAGCCCACTGCACAGTCACTTCGAAGGATCATAATTAATTGTTCCACTTCACTTTCGTCTGTGTCCAACAATACAAAGCTGCTACTAGTTGTGAAGGGTTCGAAAGGCATTGGTTCCAGATTATTCGTTTGCCGCAAACTTTTAGCTAGTGTGTGTCCAATGGAAGCAAAGTACGAGTTAATATTGTTGATTGAGGACTGGGGTTTGGTGTGAGAGAGGAGACAGTCTGCAAGTGATTTTTGTTGAGTAGTGTGTGTGATTGATTTGATAGCCTCCCATAATTTTTTATTGTTGTTTTGATTTCCTTTTATAAGAGTTTTATTATAAGCCTGCTTTACATTTTTTATTAGAATTGAGCAATAATTTCTGTAGCGTTTATATGTAATTTTTAGAATGTCGTTGTTGGGTGATTTCTTTAGTTTAGCATGTAAATTATCACGATTTTTGAAACATTTTAAAAGTCCCGGCGTCATCCAAGGCTTTATGAGTCTTTTTCTATTTGGAACACGTTTCATTACACAATTTGATGCAATTATTGAGGTTAAGGTACTGACAAAGTAATCAGTAGCTTGGTTGATTTCTTTCATGTTATACAGCCTTCCAAAGTCTATGTCACCGAGCTCGGATTCAATGTTACTGTAATTCAGAATCTTAACTGTTATCGCTTTAGGTGTAGTGTTAGTGGAATGTCTAGCTAATTGAAGAAAAAGTAATATAGTATCGTGATCATATTGTCAGCAGCATCACGGGAGCCACAACAACAGTAGATACATGAATATAACATTTTTGCGCAGTATAGTATAGGATTTAAGCTATTTTAATTTGTATAGTGACGTAATGTGGTAACTATAAGCCGCTATCATATCAATTTGTCGTGTATAGGAACAATGCAGAATAATACCAAAAACACAAAACATGTAAATGTAGAATTGTAAATAATGTATTAAGTGTATGGGTGGATGTAATTGTAAGTATATAAACAATTGATTTTGTAAACATTGAAATTTAAATATTACTGTAACATTCTATAATTAAAACAAGCCTCAGGGAGGATAGATAAGTTAATATAGGTGTGAAATTGCAAATATTGTGGTAACAGAATGGGAGGTGTATTAAATTGTGAGAGTGTGTATGTAACTATTTGATTTTGTAAACATTGACACTTAAATACTAATGAAATATTTCTTAAATTAAAACATGCCTTATAAAAAATAGTCCAGTTTACATAGGGATAAAATTGTAAATAATGTAGGGACAGGTACATGTAAGGTGTATTTAATTGCGAGTATGTAAATAATAGATTTTGTAAAAATAGCAACTTAAATACTAATATAATATTTTTAAAATTAAAACATGCATGGAAATTATTATTTAAATTTAGTAAGAGTGACAATTGTACAATAACTAGTCATGTTTGAGTTTTCATTGCGAGAAGACAATGTTCGGATTTAATAAGAATTTGTTTGGTAGACTAATATAAAAAAAATACTAATTATTAGCGACGTAGGTACTTTCAAAAACACATTGTATAGACTCATGACATTGAATTAATAAGTCAAACAAACTTAAATTGATATTGCTATTAATAAATGAACTAAACAAAACAGCAAACAACTTGTGAAAACTTTACCCTATCAGAACAACTTTATAACTATTAATTTTCACTTAAATGATTTGAAAGCTAGACGATTTTGATGAATCATTATTTTGCAATTTCTAAACAGCGATTGATGTAAACTATAGAAGGTATTAATCGTAAACAATGTTAATGGAAAAACTTAAGGTACATACGAGATGTTTTATCCCAACGAAGAAATGCTTAATAAAGTGCAACAACATACTTATACAAATTCAGGCTCCTTGTTATAAACGAAGTACTTGTAGTAGCAAAACATCACAACGGCATTGTTTTCAAGTCTTGAAATTGTGCGCACTGATATATATATAACACTTCGGATAAATCGATGACCCCCTATAACACAAATACATGTTTACATTTTATTTGTTCATAAAATATACGTATTAGTTAACCTATAAATATTGAATAAAAAAATAAACACCAATACGAACAAGTAATTGCGAGATATTTTGAAGAGAGGTCCTCGACCTGTTTTCGTTTCAGATATTGTGGGGGAAAATTACATCAACAAAACAGCACTTGATCTGTACCTTTGGGGTTTGAAGATATAGCTGGTCATAATGACGGGTCCAAGTATACGTGAGGCTAGTACAAAGTTCTAATTAGGGAGCGGTCCAAAACTTTTATAATTGGACTCTTCACTCAACCTTTGTGGAATAAAATCAGAGGCTCACTCTCTATCAATCTGTTCAATTATGGCGTCGTATTCTAAGACTAGGTATTTATATTAGTGTATAATTATTTTTACATAAAATTTTACAAATGTTTTCACTTGCATTACATTACAAACAAACCTTTTATTTTTTTATATTACCCTACCAAAGTGACTCCACTCTGCCTGATGGTAAGCAGTTAGTGGAATCCAGAAGTGGTGGATACCATTCCAAAAGCCAACTACTGGTATGGTGGCCTCCAATATGGCGGCTTAGTCAGATGCTTTTTCACCTCTCACTTAACCTTGTTAATACCAACTGCATTATTAGTACTGTTGATATTAAAAGACTATCATAGCTTCGTTAAATAGTTTAATTTTATACTTTGAACTATTCTTAATTCCAACAAGCAGTTCTTGAACAAAGAATAAGTTAATAGACTGCAGTCACCAATCCGCTGCCAAACGTAATCTTTGACGTCTTCTTACATCTTTAAACTGACAAAGAGAGGTCGAGATAAATAATTATTTAATAAATCAACTTCAAGCTTAGTTACAGTTTCACTTAATATGCAAAAAATATCCTACATTATTAAAAAGTGCAGTACAAGCTAATGCAAACGTGGAAAAGCTCTAAATGCATACAGACAAATCCGCTTGATTCAGCGAACGGAGATACGGATTAGAGAAAAGCCTTACATGTATTGATTTTTGCTAACTCATGTTGCTTACATATTTGTGATTATGATTTACCTAATAAATAGGTTAATTGACACGAATTCAAATATAATTATCAAACTTCTTCGGTGGTGGTAACCTAAATATTTTTGGATATTTAAGTAATTTTATAATTTATTAATATGGTGAAATAAATTAAAGAATGATAAAAGGAGAGCTCAATATATATATATTGCTGAAATACATCAATTTAAAACATCCAAGTTAATTTGAATTCCGTAAGCCCGTAGATATTCGACTTTACAATAATTTAAAACAAAGTAGCCGCGTACCTCATTGGCTATTATTCATCGTTCGAAATACATTTTCCTTCATTGTGCCCACCACCTAACTCACAAATCCATTTTAATTAATCATGATTTATTAAAATTAATTCCTTCAATGAAGGGAATTAACTCAAAAATTTGATGACTAAGAAAATTACCATTACGTTGAACCTCTTGTGGCATAATTATAATTTTGACTAATTACGTTGGGTTTTTGTCTTGGGTAAAGCATGCTTAATTTATATTAAAGAAAAATATTTGACACAAAAGGATTTGAGTTATAATGGAAACGCTGATTCAATATTTAACGAGACTTTTATAGTAACAAACCTATTTTGTAGCTTTTAGGCGGTTGTTTGCATGTTCAGTGAAGCTTAAGTCATAGCACATGGAGTTTTATAATACATTTTCTATTTTAAATAATCAATGATATTGGCGTTTTGTCTTTTAAATAAATAAATATAGATTTTGTTTTGATTTTGGACATGAAGAAGCATTTCGCTGATCCACTATAATAAACCATGTTACCCGCTCGCCAGCAAAATAAAAAGACAATCCGAACCGAATATTGAATTTTATATTATTGAATTTAACACTTTGTAAGTAGAAAATGATTGATCGATGTGCTAAAACAGTCACCTATCTTTAAATTGACGTTCTATATCTGGCGATCCACTATTTCTCCACAAACTCTTACATACAATTACTCTCATTCCCATAGAAAAACCTTTTCCTACATTTACCATCACTTAACCTACGGAACTATACTGGCAACAAAGCGCAAAAAGCATTGGCACATCAAATCTAATGTTACAGAGGCGAACCAATTTGATTTTAGAACGCAAAGAGATGTTTGAAGGCTGCGGCCATAATTGCGCTCTAAGCAGACTATAAAATTGTGCCTAAAAGCAAATAGTAATAAAAAGAAAGAAAATTATCGTTTACACAGAAAGGTTTGCGGGAACATGGTGCTAACTTGCGGTTGGAGTGTCAGCGATGTTTTCATCTATTTATTATGGCTAAATGTTCGTACTGCTGCAGTTTCATAATAATTTATATAAATATTTAAAAGTTTTTATATTTTACCACTTTTTGAAATTGGAAGTGTACCAATTTAACTTTAACAGTCATTTTTTTTAACCGACTTCAAAAAGGAGGAGGTTATTTTGTTTCTAATTTATCTTGTAACTCTATACTAGGACAGTCTGTTTGTTTTAACGCGCTAATCTCTGGAACTACCATTCCGATTTTAAAAAACTTTTGAATATGGTAGCCCAGTTCTTGAGGAAGGAAAGGCTATATAACATCACGCTATAGACGACGGTAGCGGAGCAGTAAGCAAAGACGCGGGTGAAACCGCGCTGCGGAATGTTAGTTACTGATATACTATATTGGTTAAAGAAAATAACTACTGTAACCAACTTAACTTTTAATAAATGTTAATTCAAATGTCCAATACGACTGGAGACTACGATGATCAATGGGCAATAGGAAAGACTATTTGCTCTGCAATGGAACAATAATACTGTGATACTTATTGAAGCACGGTTTTGGTATAGTATAATGGTATAATACTGTGATACTTATTAAGGCACACGGTGCATTGGAAGACGCAGCGTGGGCAGACCTCTCACAAGGTGGACTGACGACCTTATAAGGGTGGCGGGCAACTGATGGATGAGGGCGGCGAACCGACCAGGGTGGCGAAAATTGGGGAAGGCCTACGTACAGCAGTGGACGTCTTTTGGCTGATTACTGATGATGATGACTTATTGAAGCCAAAGTCAAAGTCAAAGACATTTATTCATTTGGATTAATTTAATTAACACTTATGAACGTTAAAATTACAAAATGTCTAGCAATTTAACCTACAGCCAGTTCGCTGATGTAGGGTAGGGCTATAAGATGAACTGGCAAGAAACTCAGGCCACTCTTTTTAGTCGCCAGGTTATTCTTTTTTTTGAAAGTTACAATTTTATGTAGCATGCAAAGTGACGCAGGCACATAACTCTACGGCTAATTACAAGTTTCTGTGTTGTAAGGAAACAAAAGTAAAATGTGTGCTTTACAGGCTGCCTTAATTTGCATATTGCTACAAAAAGGTAGGCAACAAGTGAAAGTAATCAAATCATTGATTTCACATAAGTTAGAACTACACATTGTGCGAGCAGACACATTACAAAGTCTATTGTTTAAAGGTTACAAGTTCAGTGATTTTGAACTTTAAATTTATTTAGTCTAACTCTAAAATTGTTAAATTTTAGTCTCGAGGTAAAACAAAATACACACAACCGTCTCGTATTTGTACAGTTGATTGACAAATTGACAGTTGTTGTTTAAAGTAGAATTAAATTTTACATTGGATATATTATATACTTTATGAAGTAATCTAAACTAATAATATAAAGAGAAAAGATTAGATTCTTGTATGTTTGTTTCCTTGCAACGATTGAACTAAAAATCAAAGTTACCGATTTGAAAAATTCTTTCACTTATAGAAATCAATAAATGAAGCGGATAACATAGGTCATATTTTATTATGTTTAACATATTTTTTAGTCATTTTCAGAATTTCAAAATTTCAAGCGTAAAATCTGAAAGATGCAATAAACCACGATTTTTGTGAGAACAAATGAAAATTTTGATACCGAAGCGAAGCGAGGGCGGTCGTCTAGTAATAAATAAATACATAATTTTATTTAGATTCTGTCTAAAATGCTCATTTTCATGATTTGATTATGTTACTAGATACTACCTATTAGCATGTATAAAAAGCGTCACCTATCTTCACAGCTATTATAGTGACCATCATTATTTCTGCCTAAAGATGACCACAGTACTGCTAGTCAGAAGTCTCTACCGTACATTCAGGAACTTTTGTCGTAATAACCAGATAAAGAGTCTCTGAGTCGACAGTTACCGCTCATGGACGACTCTGTGAACGCAATAGCCACAGTCTAATAGATAAACAAGATGCTTCTACAAATCCTGTGTTGTATGATTTGCCTGTCATGTTTCTTTTTATTGCCGATAGTGGCAGACGAGTAAATAGTCCACGTGATGGTAAGTGGTAACTGTCGCTCATGAAAGACTCAGAGTCCCTAGCATTGCAGCTGCCTACAGTGAAGGGAGTGGGGTAGGTAAAAAGATTGCGGGAGGCTTTCGGCACTCTCACTCACCAAATGAAACGCAATAGTACGCATACTAATACTCTTACGTCGATCTTCTATGAGAGGGTAGTACTTTTTCGGTCTGAAACTAGCATGTATCTACTACCGTTTAAATATGTATAATGCATAATATGATTGTTTGACCGACTATATCCCTTATGTGTTATCGCTTGCACTAAAACCCCACCTACAAGTGCGCTGTACGAAAAAGCAACCTCACTAAACTGTGTAATGTACTGAGTAAATTAATTTTAACTTATTAGACCGGGTCTAGACTCTGAAATAGTAGATAACAATATAAGTTTTTAATTTTAAGATGAACGAAAGCAAACTTTTAATAAATTTATGTAAACTCGAATCTCCAAATGTACAATTCAAATATACCTAAAACTCTTTTGAAATCGCTTTTAATTTAAATATTTCAGGGACAGCTACTGTTTTGCTCAAAAGAATTAAATGTAATAAAAGCTGTCTAAAATTTCACTCCAATTTCCACGATCAAATTGCAATTGAACACTGAAAAGCCTACAATACGTCTCCATCGACAGCTCATTCGCAATAGTCACGAAATAATAGCTGCACACATCCCAAAACATTATATTCATTCAATAATCAACCGTAATACCTTACAATAAAGCAGTGTAGTGCGTACAGAAAAGTTGGTACTGTGACATGACACGTCCAGCTTAAATGTGTCCCCGATTACGAGAACAGCTATTAAGGAACTCGTATTGAGTGTGAATATTGCAAAATAGGCAAGGGTTCAACGTAAAATGGACAGTGGAAGCAACACATCACACGTCAGCGGAATCGCAACGATGGACGAGAACAAAGTGCATGTAGTTAAAGCGCGTTGTACAATAGCGCCATCTATATTGGCCGGTGAAAACACCTCAACCCCCGCGATCCAAAATGGCGACTGTGACGAGTTGTCGAAGCCTCGACACATAGTGACAGTGAGAATTACACAGAGTAGAAAGTCATAGAGTATTTATTAAGACGAAATAAGACGATACGTTATTAGTTATCATAATATCAACCAAAAGACGTCTAATACTATCCCCCAGTATCTTTCCTTTCGCACTATTCATCTTTCCTGCTCTTATCTATCATGAAAAAAGGTAAAAAAAGAAAATACCTATATTAGAAAATGCTCATTCATGAACTTAGGGCTAAGAAAGCTTAACCTTACCGATTTATCGCGCGGTTATTTTTCAGGTGCAAGCTCATTGTTGCGTTTTATGTTTGGATTTATACGTCTATATAAAAATATATTTATATTATGGTTCTTACTTAAGGATCGTGTAGAGGATCAACTTTTATTACATACGCCAGCTCGTATACATTATCATTTTTATTAAAGATGGTACCTATGACTATAACTTTGCTTTTACTGTTTCTTTTATTATATTTATTGTTTCTATGCTTAATTCTTTTTTTTATTCTATTGTCTGTATTTTTCCACAGCTAAGCAAAATGTTTTATGTCCATTACTTACAAACTTCGTTTTTTTACATCTACCGAGATGACATCTGCCATTGCCAGGCACTACTATGTGACAACTTTAGTCCATTTCTCTGAATGCAATGGTATTTCTAAAATCTTTTTTTACCTTCTACATTTTATTATGAGTTAATGGCAATTTCGACTACAAGTGTGGTGTAGCTGCGTAGCCAGTCACTTTGATGCTAGAATTACGTCGAATATTATTAGTAGTTATCCGCTCATTGTACATGTGTAAATCGAAATTTTAGCTACAAATATTTGTTTTAAGTGCATATAAAAACAATTAAAATAATTTCTTTGTCTCTTCGTCGTGCATTTATTACAAAAGCTATTGTTAACAAGTCTCCGTTGTTAACTACTCTGCATAAGAATACAAAATAAAACATGGCATATGAAACTGTGTCAATATTACCTTAGTTCAATAGGCCTCGTGTGCATCTTCCTTCAATATTATGCCTTCGCAAACAAATCGCGAGTCTATTTTCACAATAATTGCAAATATTTGGAAGGAAAAGGTTTTCAAATTGTATATTTGACTTTATTTTATTTGTCTACTTTAAGAGTAACTTTTTATTTATGTTACAATTTTTTTCTGTTTGTGAAATATAGATATTTATTAATTAAACATAAATTTGCAAAATTATTCATAATACTTCTAGGTGAAACTTATTTTTACTAATCGTTTACAAACGTGGGCACAAAAAGATAAAATTAATTGTCGGGGTAAAGAGTAATGACGATATACAGAACTAATAAAACACTAAAGTCGCTTTTTTATTGCTGGGTAATTTTTATTGAGTTAACACGGGATTTCTGGTTGAGAAAACGTTGTGGTTATATCGAGTCTATAATATTTGATGACCAAAACCCCTATTATGCAGTTATGCATCATAGAGAATGGGCTGCGTGCGAAAACTTGGCACTACACCAGTGACATCTATATTACCTTAATCTAGCTCTCTACTACTCAAGCCAAATAGGTATCTAAGTACGTGAATGATAAAAGGTTTCCCTTTAAAGGAAACGGCGAGTTGCAGTCTCTATAATAGGTACGTTTTAAACTAGCCAGATAAACACGAGGACAAAAAAAAAATTTAGTAATTGCATTCACTACCCCTTTGAAGAATAGCATGATGATGAATGTTTTTATTTTATCGGATCGCAACTAGCAATAAATTCTACAATAAAGTATCCCGACAAGTACAAAGAGGCAGTAATATTTGATACCGGTCCTTTGACTCAGCATGTTTGCTCTCGCGCAATATACCTCCCTGTTGTTTACTATCCACTATTGGATAGAAGCTATTGACTTCTTTTGTATAGTATAAAATGCAATAAAATTTTTGTACACACGATCAGCGTTTTTGTATTTAGAAGAAGAATTAAATGCGAGTTTAATAAGACGGAAAGATATCTTATACAGAACTAATCTTTCTTTTCAGTTTGTCTTAGGCAGGTGGGCTAAAATCTTTAATTCGCAGTGCACTGCGGCAAACATAACACAACTTTGTAGATCTAACAAATTTATGTTCTAAAATGTACAACAAAAGCATTTTTATTTCTTTAACGTTTTACTAGAAAACCTTTATTACTAAATAATACCGAGATAATACCAGCTTGCCAAATGTGGTGACATAACTCCCTTTTCTCGCAAGAGGACTGTCAGTTAGACATCTTTATATAATATATAGCTATAACTTGGCTATGAGTCTTTAGAGAACATGTATTCACGATACAACCATCCATAGCCGACGCGTGTATGAAAAGATTAATGAATATAGAAGAGCAAAAGAGATATGTTTGGATCGCAGCAAATAGCTTTCTATAGTCTCTGCTTACCCTATTGGGCGACAGGCATGAAGTTATATTGTATATGTATTTATGATACTCTGCTACTTCAGTATAAAGTAACAAGCAGACAAGTAACACTTACAATGCCAGTTTAACTTCGTTCGTTTTGGAATTATGGCAGCAGTACGCGACATCACGACTGATGTTAATAATTTTATTTGAGAGATGGGCATTATCAGTAATATCGATAGATTTTGAATAATTTATTAAAAATAATAATAATTGGGATTTAAAACGTAAGTACTTCCTTCTCTGTTCATGATTTCTGTGCCCTATACCGCGTAGTACTACGTAAATAGTGAATTTTCTTAATTTTAAATGTACATTTTTCAGTATATAATACAGAACAGATAAATAAAGAGAAATTATAACAATTATATATTTGAATTTCTATAATAGAATTGAAATTATATGTTATAAAATTTGGCTATGGCTATGGCCAGTTTCTATTTTTATTCTATTCTTTTCTATTATAATGAAGGTTTTTCTAACTGTACTTACTTATAATTATTATAAATCAAAAATTTCAGCAATTGAAAATTTTGCTAACAAAAATTAAATAAATAGAACATGCCTTTTATTTTTCATGCCTAGTTTTTTTAAGCTGAAACATATTTTCTTCCCCCAATTTAAAATTTATCGATATCTTATAAAGTACATCTACACTAGTGCTGTATTGATGGTCTCGTCATGTCGAGTGCTCTTCTGAGCTCGAATAGAACGTTGTTATGTTAAAACCACTTCAGCGTCACATGATGTAAGTTACCTATCAAAGTCTGTAACGTACAATATGTTATGAATTATGATATTGAGGCCTAGTGATGAGAAAAGTCTATATCGATTAAAGGCAATGTTTGAATGTCATCAAATTATCGCATTTCAGGAATGATTTAATATTACTTTATTTTTTCAGATGGTAAGCAGTCAATAAACACCATTATAAAAACGATTTTGTAAAAATGGTGGCATGGTGGCGTTCTATAATCTCTGCTTACCCCATTATTGAAAGACAGGCATGCAGTTATGTATGTATAAATATGTCTACATTATGATGACATCATAAGATTTCACGCTTTTTTTATTAAAAATACAAATTAAATTTCATTTTTAATTTAACCATCAATTATAAGTACTTAATACCAATAGGAAGTTAATATTTTAGTGCCTATTTTCCTTAATTCAGGAAAGTCCCGTTAAATGTGATCATATATGTATTAAAATAACCGTTGTAGGAAAATATTATTAATAGTCTTTAGAAAATAAGATTTTAACTTTGAAAATGTTGACGCTTAAATTCCCAATATGTTAACGACAGTACATTTACCTGAGCAGTGGTTTAAATTTGCAGACACATTTTGACTGACGATAATTTGATTTAGTCTCCTTCGTTAGTTACTCTATTTCCATATGTGAGACTGAGGAACTCATAATGCCTGCAATTTATGCTACTTATCTACTACTTCACAAACCATAAAGTTTTTTGATTCAAAAACACTGCTTTTGAATAAAAAAATTATTATTGTTTGTTGACACATTTTATTGTCGACTGCCTCTGTGGTTCGGTGGTGCTGTGTACAGATTATAACGCAGAGGTCTCGGGTTCTCGGGTCGGGTAAAGTAATATTAGGTTTTCCCGGAGTCTGGAATCGTGCCCGAAATGGCAACAGGCTCGCCCCCTGTTACATGGGATCTAAAATAAAAAATAGCGAAAAGTGGGTGGTTAAACGCGTCTGCCTACCCCTTCGGAGATAAAAAGCGTGAAGCTATGTATGTATGTAAACACTGCTTATCTGATAAGCGGCGCGCATCAGAATAGGAATTATAAAATAACCCATACACATCATATTAGTCATTAACTTTTGTACCTAATGAGTAATTTAAACCACGATTTTCAATACGTTTGTTGTGACTATTGTCACAAAATTCCCTCAATACGTCATCAAGTTTATTGCGATATGATGATGTCAGTTACATAAACAGACATAAAATTTGTTAATTATCGTGTAAATTGTTTTATTTATATCTGTATCCTATTATATAATATCAACGCAAAGTAGTATCTGCTTTTCTTTCAGTGAGTTTGAGTGCTGAAGGATCAATGAACTCCTCCTTCTTCATTTTTCTTTCCATATTCACATCCTTTCACCATTTACGCAATTTCCGTGGGATACGTTTGATATCCATGCTTGTATCTCACGTAAGTAGTATTAAAACTTTATATAATGACAATATTTTATGCCCAGTAATATCTTTCGTTATATATGCATGTAGGTAGATCATTTTCTAGGTCATTTATCTCATATGTACATTAATAACAATGTTAACAGTGCTTATCAGTGATTGGTCGGGGTCTTAATGTAAATAATTCTGATTCGTTAGTAGAGCGAGAAGTGCATTGATGTCAGATAACATGTAGTGTTTGAGTGCGAGAAAGTAAATGTTAAACTTATAATAATAATAACCGTTAAGCAGCTCATTAAAGGTGGACCGACAACCTGACCAAGGTGTTTGGCAAGGCAACCAGATGAGAGTGGCTCACGTACCGAATAATACAGGTCAAAATTGTTGATTAAGACGAATATGCAGCATTAGACATGTTTTAGCTAAAATGATGCTGCCGAACAATAATCTTTATTGACTTAACAATTAATGGAATCCTTAAAAAACTAAAATTATAACAATAGTAATGTTTATTAAATACACTTAACAATTATTTAAAAGGTATTTCAATACATTTAACATACTGTAAAATATAATTTAGGTCTATTCGATTTCATAAATGTGGTGTATTAGAAACTCTTTAGAACGCTGTTTCTATACAAAAGAAGATATAAACAAATGTCATGTAAATAATCTCTCACAATTAATAAATGATTTTACAAATTAACAATATTTGATATTGGCGACGAGAAAAATGGAAATAAACTTTTTTTAAATGTATATACATAATGGACAAATTAAAAAAATATCGAGGCACCCGCGGGATGCTCACGCGGCTCGACACCTACATCGTTCAGAGGGCAATAATGTCTGACGAGGATATTACTGCTCGTTCCCTGGGCCTGAAGGAGACGATCCTGGCGCTACGGGAAGTACAAGAGAAGATCGAGAACAAGACCGTCGACGACACGGATGATGACGCTTATGATCAAGAACAAGAATACAGGTACGAGTTCGAGGAACTTCATACAACGCTAATATCCAAACTTTTAACAAAACAGAGACAGAATGAACGTCAGCAACAGAACCAGGGGAAGGAGGTAACATACTAGATAAGTTAGTAACGGTGAGAACTCGTCCCCGACGAACGCCAAATGCCGAACCAGCCAATGTTTGGCAGAGAAATACGCACATCACATGCTATGTTTTTAAGAAAAGAAAACGAGACCGCACCAGCACTTCAGAAAGTCAATGTCAGAGAGTTCAAAACTGGTGATCGGGTACAGGCTCGTGACTATACAAGTGCCACGAAGCGGTGGCAGTTTGGAAGCATTACTAAACGTTTGGGCCGACTACACTATGAAATTCGCACTGATAATGGTGATGTCTAGCGCAGACACCTCAACCAGCTCTTGGTTGCACCTTTGATCCGCAGCAGCTAGGAGGGGAGAGATGTGGTGTATTAGAAACTCTTTAGAACGCTGTTTCTATACAAAAGATATAAACAAATGTCATGTAAATATTCTCTCACAATTAATAAATGATTTTACAAATTAACAGTATTTATTAATAAATAAAGAAGCGGATATAAGTTATAAGTTATCGGTAGTAGATCCACGCTGGTTTTAGCATGAATGAGCCGGATCGACGCCATTCCCAGCCACCATACCAGCAGTTTAAGATGTTGGCTTTTGAAGTGATGGCGAGCACTTCTGAATTCCTACCGCTTACCATCAGGCGGGTAGAGTCCTATTTGTAGGGTTATATAAAAAAAGTTTGTTGTTATGTAAAACAAACGGTATTAAAATAGAAACTGTAATTGGGAAAATTTATCAACTACCTATGAGTATGAACGTGTTTTGTCCCTAAACAACACGTCATATTTGTAAACATACGGGATTTATGTTACAATATATTATTTAGGCCTTTTACATTAACATTTACCCCAACAAATATCTACAGGAAAAATCTCTTTTCCAGTTCATATAATAATATATGCTTAAATAAATTGAGCATTTGTGTTGACAGATCATTCAAATTTAGGCATTTACAGCATACGTTTCTATTATTTAGAATTCTATCGCCATGACAATGGCATCATTACACTACGTCGTACTTTTACTTAGTATTTCTTATTCTACAGCTTTCGAAAATGGCGATTTAGAAAAATATGGCCCATTTCAATTCATACTGAACAATATTCTGAAATGTAAGTATTTTTAACATGCTTTTGTATAAATGGTACTAATGTTCTTGAAAAGCTTATTTTCTATTATAACCAAAACCACAGTTTACTACAATTTATTGCCAAAATTATTAAATCATTTTAATTTTACAGGTGATCATGACAAAAATTTAAACCTTAATGTCAGTAAAATTCAGGTCTATTTTTATGATTTTCAAAACAACATTACAAGAAACTTCCCTGTTAAAGAAGCAGCACGAGGGATTCTATCCATACCACATTTTGACAAAAAGAAGAAAATCTTCATTCACGTCAGTGGGTACAAGTCATCCGTCAAAGGTGATAATGAATCACGTGTCAGAAAAACTTTCAAAAACGTTCCTAATAGCTATCTTATTATCGTCGACCATTCATACTATACAAACAGCAAGAATGGGCTCAAAAGTGGCTATGAACGTTCAGTCAAACACATCTACTACATTGGAAAGCAATTAGCGAAAACCTTAACAGAACTTTATCAAGCAGGCGTTTCTAGCAAAAACTTCCACTGCATCGGCCACAGCTTGGGTAGTCAAATATTAGGGTATACTGGACAATATTTTACAAATGCAACAGGTCAAAAAATTTGGAGGATAACTGCTTTGGACCCTGCCGGTCCATGTTTCCAAGACGGTCCTGTTGAAAATCAAATAAGATCTGGTGCAGCAGAACATGTGGAAGTGTATCATTGCAACAAGCGTAGCTTTGGTACTACGAGCGAATTAGGCGATGTAAACTTTTATGTGAACAACGGCAAGTTTCAACCGGATTGCGGGACATTTATAATACCAGGATTTTACTTTTCTGCAAAAGCCGCAGAATGTAGCCACAAAAAATGTGTAGCGGTATGGCTAGCATCAGTCACTCATAAACGCCGATACCAAGCTTACGAATGCGACAGATACAAAAAATTTAAGAATAACAAGTGTTCAAAGAATAAGAAAACTACCGCTGGTCTCTGGAACCCAGGTACTGCGACTGGTAAATATTATTTTTCTTCGGTACACTATAAACTTGATTGACAAATTAGTAAAAATTTTATAGAAGATTAAGATAATGTGAATATGTTAAAACTTCACTCCATACCGCATAAATAAGTTATAAAAGTCAATTAAACAAAAAGTACAAGTTCCTTAGCACTAGTGAGTATAAATATAATAGACAAATCTGTTGAGCTAGTTTTATACGTTATATTTATCCATATATATTCATTATTAACCTTTGTGTGATGAGCATGATTGTTTGTTCTGTGTCTGGGTGTAATTTATCTATAATATGTACGTATTTACAAAAAAAAAATGTATATAAGTAGTATATCAGTTGTTTAGTACCCATAACACAAGCAAAACATAATTGCTTAATTTGGGGCTAGATGGCGCTGTGTGAATTTGGTAGAATATATATATATATATACATATATATATATATATATTAAATTAAGCTACCTCTTAAAAAATGTGTTGAAATTACTGCCATTTTATTTGTTATATAGTGTGTAGTTATTATATTTTAATAAATAGGTATTTAAATAGAAAGATAAATTGATTAAGATGTTTTATTTTAACCACAATCTGATTTAAAGTTCTCAATAAGTTAACTGTTTCACAAAATAATAAACGACAATGGACAAATTAAAGAAACCAACATAAATTCTGAATTACCTCTAGTCTATCTACACTGGAAGTGTTCGAGTTAAAGTCGATAATGTCGACCACACAGAGACCTATCTGGCATAGTTCGCAATATTTTCTTAATGAAGTAGTGATTGGATAGCATGTAAAACTGATGGCCACTTGGCCAGAAAATTAAGTCCCATAATTTGCTTTTTTACACGCAAGCGTCAGTGTCAACTGTACACCCATTTGCGCCTCTGTCGAGGTTTCTATGTGCCAATTAAGACAATAAAAAAGTATATTTTCCACTTCAACCGTAAATGGTTTTTATATATAATAACTACTTCTACTAAGTCATCTTTCTAAGTTTACAACATTAATTTCGAAAAGCAAGCATCAAGCTGTCTGTGGGAAAACGTCAGTTAACTTAAACTGTGTAAAAATTCTCACCACTAGGTGGCGTTTCTGATTTACAAATCTGTTAAACGTCATTTAATTCATATCCTTCTTATCATTATAATAAATTAACATGACCGCATTACAATAGCATCATACGCTATTCAAAAAGTACATTTCTGTGAACAATACTATATTATGTCAAAACTAACCCATTCCCTTTGAGGAAAAAACAGAATTCGCTAGTCATTGACCAAAAATATAACGGTACATTATACATTCATAATGTATACACTAACATCTTTGTTGACACGTCAGTTAAACATAAGTGGTCATGGCACATAGACCTCTTCTATATCATTAGTGATAAGTGGTTTACCTTCTTAATATAAGTGTAGTCTCATATTTTGTGTTCAAACGAGAACAAAATGCGAATTTTACTGTTGCTTGAATTTGTGACTATTTTAGTTCATACAAGTGCGTGGGGTTTCGATTTTGAAAAATATGGACCGTTTTCCTTTGCGTTGAAGATGGTTAAATGTAAGTACAATAATTTTTAAATATTTGTTATGTTATGTATGAGTCAAGTACCTATAATTGTATATTTATAAAATCTTATTTTGTACATTTAATTGAATTGAGTTAGAAATAGAATACAGAATAGGCAAATAAAGCATAAACAGTGCGTGAACTATATTATAAGGAATCTCTTTTTGTAATTTATTGATTCTTATAATTACAAATACATATCTATGCACATAAATACCTATATTAGAAATATCAAACCAAAACAACATTGATGCAGTGTCATTTATCAGTAAAATTATCTTTAATATGTTTACGTATAAAGCGGGGGTGTATTGCACCCATTGATACAAAAGCTATATTATGCCTTAAGTAATAGGAGGGCCTTTGCCATATTACGGACAATAATCCTTTGTAATGGTGGCCGGTATTAGGTATTTGACTGTACGGGCTGGCATGTTATCGGGACTATTATTTACTATAAAAACTATCACAGATTTAAAAAAAGAACTATAATGAGTAGGTGACTTAATTGACGTTCTCATGGTATCTTTAAAACAAACTACGGTGACTGATAAATGGTCTTTATCGTGATGAATTGGCCAAATATTTTTCGGTTGGATATAATTATCCACTACTAGTACTATGGTACTGTCAAACAAAATATACCAAAGTCTTGTTTTTTTAGTTATATATACATGCTAAAATGTCATATTTTTTATTTATAGGTGATCACAACAAATCCCTTGATCTGGATGTCAGCGGTATGGGAGTCTTCTTCTACGATTTTGCCAATGACTTCGTCCAAGACTTTCCAATCAATGAAGCAGCTGAAGGCATTCTAAATATACCAGACTTAGACAAAGTGAGGAAATTATTCATCTTCGTAGGAGGCTACAAATCCTCCATCAATAGGAAAACAGAAGATCTCGTCAGACAGACGTTCAAGAACTTTCCAAATAGTTACCTTATTATCATCGACCATTCACCCTACACGAACAATAAGGCCGGCTACAAAAAAGGTTATGAACGTTCAGTCAAGTACGTCTATTATGTTGGCAAGCAGTTGGCTCAGATGTTGGCGGGACTTTACCAAGGAGGTATTTCTCCTAAAAATATACACTGTATTGGACATAGTTTGGGCAGTCAAATATTGAGTCATACCGGAGAGAATTTTATAAAGGCAACTGGTGAAGAAATTTGGAGGATTACGGCCTTAGATCCTGCTGGTCCATGTTTCTCTAACAGTTTAATTGAAGAGCAAATACGATCTGGTGTGGCTGAGTATGTGGAAGTATACCATTGCAACGCTGGAGGATTTGGCACATCATCTGTGTTAGGAGATATAGACTTTTTTGTAAACAAGGGAAAGTCTCAACCAAATTGTGGGACGCCTTTTGTACCAGCCATTTTTGATTCTCCTAAGGCAGCTAAATGTAATCATAAGACGTGTATCAAAATGTGGCTGGCTTCTGTGGCCAATTCAAGTAGGTA
Organism: Parascotia fuliginaria; assembly: GCA_963082885.1. Taxonomy (NCBI): domain Eukaryota; kingdom Metazoa; phylum Arthropoda; class Insecta; order Lepidoptera; family Erebidae; genus Parascotia; species Parascotia fuliginaria. The sequence goes on from OY720178.1 coordinate 16,889,740, forward strand.
CACGGCATACAAATGTGAGAAGTATAAAAACTTCAAACACGATGAATGCTTGCATAACGCTAAGACTACTGCTGGTTTCTGGAACCCTGGTAACGCGACCGGAGTGTATTACTTCTCCACTGAAGGCTATAAATTCGATTGATTACATAATAGGCTTATAAATACTGCAATAAATCCAAGGATTACTGTATTGTAAATGGGATGGCGTGGACGAGTGACGAACCCGTCACTAGAAAACTACAACATAGCAGTGAGTTCTTCTATATATCACATGAGTGAATGTCGGTGAATAAAGTCCTATAGACTAGCCGCTACTAACTTTTTTAGGGTTAAAGTAATGACGACAACGCATCAATTGGCTAATCCACATTAGCCAGCTGGTTATAAAACTAATAATATCAATATAAATAATGTAATGTAATATCACAACAACTACACACAACGCCATCTAGGCCCAAAGTACCTAAGCATATATTACATTATATAGCTTGTGTTATGGGTTCTAGATACGGATATACAAACTAAAATACTTTTTTTGTAAATACATACATATTATACATAGGAAGACCCAGACCAATGCAAATAGATATGTTCATGCACACAAATATTTACATTGAGCGGGAATCGAACCCGCGACCTCTGCGTGGCAGTCCATACACAGTACCACCGAACCACAGTCATCAAACTGCTAGTTATACGGACCCTACATTTTGAGGGAGGCTATTGGCTTGCATTCATTTGCATCTTTCGCATGAGATTATAAAATATCGATCTCAATTACTGTAAAAGGATAGTTTTAGTATCTGTTGTAGAATTTATTTATTTTATTTCATTAATTTTACCATTACTGTTAAAGTTCCAATAGTCTACTACTGCAGTAGTATAAGTACGAGAGTTATCACCTAGTATATATATACGGTAAGCAGAATTTTGCTTGTGATATATAAATATAGATTAAGATTATAATTAAGAGTTTTATTTTTAGAATTATATTTAAGAGTTTTAAGACAAATAAAATCAAAATATTTTATTATTATTTAAACTAACATTTTACTTGACACAAATAAATGGGTACCTAGATCTTAGTGTATAAAAATACCAATGACCATTCATACCTTTTCACTTTTTATAAATTGTAACCTGTATTTATCCTGATGTCAGAAGAACAAATTATTTATCTGTATTAGACCAGATTAAGGCAAATCAAACTCAAATTTATGCTACATTATGTTTTCTTAGCTACAATCGGTATAGTAGCCAGTTGTGAGCCTTGCACTTATGTTTCCCAAACCATCAAATAAGTCGCTAGCTTGTACGCCACTTAAGGCAAAATAAACCTGTTACGTGACAGGTTATGCTTACATGTCATCAATATTATAATACATACTAATGTTTGTAATGATTGTAATATACCTAACATCACAATTATGTCATTTAGATCATTTATTAGTATTTTTCTATAGTTGAATCAAACAAGAATGCAGTCCACCTGCCGGATAAGGATTATTACAATCTTAGTAATAATCTTGCCTTACTGACCTCAAAAGACTTCTTACATCACCATTATTTTTATATATAATAACGTTCTTTACAACATTTTATTGCTTAAAAACTTATATGTAGACATTTAGACCTATAAAGACTAACGGTAAATTAAGTAAGAAAGAATGACGTCACAATGTAGTCCATAAATTCAAAAAAGTGGATTCGAGAAATAGCATAGTTGGTAGTTATCTGGAACGTCATTTTCAGAAACGGGGTCAGAAGTTTCGCTGTATTTTCTACAATTATTCAAGTTGTGGAGACTAAATTTATATTCTTATATCTTTAAACACAACGTAGTAGAGCTATTAGTGTGCTAGATTTCTGTGGCCAATTCAAATAGGTACACGGCATACTAATGTGAGATATAAAAACTTCAAACACGATAAATACTTGCATGATGTTAGGACTACTGCAGCAGTAGTTCAGCTGCTGGTTTCTGGAACCCTGGTAACGCGACTGGAATGTATTACTTCTCCACTGAAGGCTATAAATTCGATTGATTGCATAATAGAATCTAAATCAAAAAATGCTTATAAAGACTGCAATAAATACTGTATAGGAATAATGATATGGCTCATAAGCTACGATTTACAATTACATTTTGGCGCAAAATATTCGAAAATCATAATTCTACAAACAAAAACATTCTCAGAATGACAGGATACTGGCAGCTACTACTTTTGATATTTGCCATGCAAATTAAAATGGCGTCCACCACTCCTAACACCATGCTTACTACCAAGCAGAGTGGAGTCATTCCAAAAGGTTAATGTTAAAAATTTCAAATTTGTACATAAGTAGTGATACCCTAATGACAATAGACCATTAAAAATTCTAACCCTCAGTTTTTGAAAGGCTAATCAACGATAAATTAACTAATCAACTGTTAAATGTTATGTGAAGTACCTAGTATCTTATATATTTAGTAATAACACTAATAACTTTAATTATAATTTGAATGTTGCCAAGTTCCTATTAATCCTATTTATTTACGTTACACCACAATCTACCGATTTTCAACCGCAAAGTCCATCCAAAGGTTGTCTGCAAGAGATAGCTTTTAGCGATAAGACCGCCCATTGTACCACTACCATTGGGTAAACTTTACTTATTGTACAATAAAGAATATATTCTATCTATCTATCTAAAAGCATGCTAAAAGCATGGATAATTAGTTTAACTTGATCTGTCATGCTTTTAGCAACCCACTTAATTTGTTAATTTTTCGTTGATCAGCCTTTCAGAAACCGGTGGTAAATATAGTTACCGTGACGAGGTTTCTAAGGAACCTTTCCATGCATATTTACATGATATAAGGTAAAGCACATTGTAAAAATATCTTAGCAATCCACTTTTAGCAGGCGTATAAATTCTCATTCTTGCTATTTGTGAGAAGAAGCCGTTGCTTTTCATTGATACCATGAAAGTCATTTGATATAGACACAATGAGGATGTTTAGGAAAATTTTCGACACCAGTTGGCGCCACTTTGATAAAAGGTCTTCCATTTCGACAGCACAGTCAAAACAAGTATTTTTCAGTGTTCATTTCGGTAATTTTGATGTTTAGTTTACAACATAGATAATTCAAGTGCTTAAGGACAAAAGAAAATTGCTGAGAGGGTTTTCTAAAATGGCGCCCACGCGAGGTGGCAGCACCGATGCGTCAGGTCTAGCTGTCAAGCGCTTTTAGAAAGATTAAACCTTGATTGGTCTAATGTGAAAGTAAGCGTGGCGCCAACTGGTGGCGAAAATTTTCCTAAACAACCTCATTTATACAGTTCTTGAGCTTTCTTTCTTTCCTTCAAATTGCTTTTCAATTTTAATCTTTGTTATCTATATTATATAACTCAATCGCATATGATCGCTTTCAGTTGAAAGACATAGCCATGCTATATTTGTACAAAGAAGTGAAGAAAATGACTGACTCAGAGTACAGACAAAGACTGCGTGATATGCGTCACGAGAGACCGTGAGCTAAACTACCTCCCACACAGGCGGGAACATATATTTTATATCTTGATTACATCTGATTATTATCTGTATGATATCTGAGAAAATAATATCAAATACTTGCCGTCTAGACCTTTTAAAAGTAATTCGTTAAATTTCAATGTTTTTGACTTTTGTAAACTTAAAGAATAAGAAACAAAGAAATGTTCAAAAGAACGACTAGCCGTAATTGTGTTTCTTATGTGGCCATGAGTAAAATAGATAAACTGATAAATATTAAGCACAATATTAGGTAGTGCCAATGGGTGGTCATATCATACAGATATCATATGATACAGAGAACCTATGATACAAATGAGCTACCAAGAACAACCAGAATAGTTCTGAAGCGACCACGAACTCTCGGGCCCGATATTGGTAGGTTTTCCATGTTTAAGGCAACCATCTCCTATAAACAAGTTTGAGAATTCAATACTGGACGAGTGACTTTTCACATAACTTATTTTGCTTGACGCTTCGACCAGGTTACACCGACTTTGGTCACAAGCAGACTGGTAAGGCGATGTCACGGCTCCGTATGCGAAATAGATTCTAGATCTACCCTTAAATTTTTGTCTTTTCACATACCATCACAAAACACACTGACAGTGTCCTTGTTCTGTATGCTTTCGTAATCCGAGCGAAATTATATAATGCAACGCGAAAGTTTAAAAATAAATTCATTTATTTATATTATTTATATTTTTTTTTTTTCGTGCTGTTCTGCAATCAGTAAACTATATGCAGATAGTATGAGAGCTGTTTCTTAGACAAAGTGCGTCCTCCATTGAGAACAGCTACTTTTATTCAAATAATGCTATATTAATAAAGTATAAATAATGATATTCTTAAGCATTATTGATGATGTCTTTCTTCTTGTCTTTCATTTATATAAATGAATAAATTTTATTTATTGATATACTTTCGGTGTATACATTGGACATAACTGACTTACGGTAGCAAAAAACATCTTGACAAAAAAGTCTGAATTGTCCGCCAGCAAGGAACTCAAAATTATGCGGTCTAATAGTAAACATCACAATTCACTCTTACGATATCTTTCATAAGCTGACATAAACACAAATAGTCTAAGCACGTCTTAAAACTCTTAAAACTTCCAATGTTATTCTGACCTAAATACACGATATAAAATAAAATAAGAATTCTAACGTTAGAGCATACTCATGTGTTACAGCTCTTATGTGCACTTAGCGCGTAGATACTCCTTACATACTGCACTTTCCTCAAGAAAAGGCTTTTGTTTTTAAAAATGACAATATTTCTTTCATTCTTTACGCCATGGAGCGAGCAGAATGCACTTTGTGTGACGGAGGCGAGAATATTTTACTGTTAGTAGTAGAATTATATATCTGAAATCAAATTTTATTTTAAAATGGTACGCTTAGAAGTAAAAATTCATAAAACTAGATACAATAATGAAATAATTTTATTTTAAGTTGATTGACGTGAAGTAAAAATTTGATTTATATAATTTTTCATGTTGACTATTTTAAACTAATGATGCGTAATAGTTTGCATCAGCTGTAAAAAGTATGATAATTATACTTATAGGTACATATTTTATTTCGGCAGTTATTGAATGCAAAGATAATATATATTTTATTACTTAAACTTATGTTGCATACATTTAAATAATTTAACCGATACTTTTTACAAACCGCAACACAACGAAAACGATATATTACAATTATGTAATAAAAATACGTTCTTTTATTATTTTGCTTTTATTTATTTTATATTTTATTTACTTACATACTACAAGTTTTGTGTTATATAAATTAATAATGTAATTCATTAACCTCGTTAAACAAACACATTTATTACATTACTTTTATAATCATATTGCAAAATAATGTAGGTATGTAATATGTTATACCAATTGTAATAACTAATAAGTAATAATAATAATAATAATAATATTCTACCACATTCACGCAGCGCCATCTAGCCCCAAATTAAGCAATTATATTTGCTTGTGTTATGGGTACTAAACAACTGACAAACTACTTATATACATTTTTTTTTGTAAATACATACATATTATAGATAAATTACACCCAGACACAGAACAAACAATCATGCTCATCACACAAAGGTTTGTCCTGGATGGGAATCGAACCCACGACCTCCGGCTTCACTACCCACTAGAACAACAGGCCAGTCAAACACAAAAAGTAACAAAAAGTATATAATATTATTATCTATCGAGAGTTTATTTCCACGGTCACATTGACATGGTATTTGTTACAATTAAAATAAACAAACAATTTTGAAAATAATAACACAAGCATTACTAATGTTGATACAGTTCGTTGACTGATTATGAAAGGAGGTTGTATGCTTATTTGTCTTAAAAAATAAATGAATTTCTCGTCCTTTTATTATAATTAACAATACTGTAGCAGATAGTTTAGGTCTATATTGGCTTACCAAAATAATATGTTTGTATATAATATATATAATTTCTGGAAGATAATTCCTGAACGTCTTCTGCCAGCAATTGTTTCTAAAGACCGGTACCTATCCAAAACTATTTCAATTAAGAGAACACGTAACAAAGCAACACCGCAAATATTCTACTTCGATCAATATCATGAGCAGTATTGTGCACTTCCACAATGTATAGCTCACTGGTATTGACTTAACTTGGTATACTTATATATAAGTTTCTTAAACTAATATTATAAAGAGGAAAGATTTGATTGTTTGTATGTTTGTTTGTATGTTGCGATTTTACTCAAGATCTATGTAATTTAAAAACTCTTTCACGTTTATAATGTTTCAAATAAGACGGGTAACATGCTATATTTTATTATGTTAAACATATTTTTGCAGTTATTTTCAAAGTTTAAGTTTTTTTTTTTATTATAAGCGCCTTTGTAAATCTGACGCAATACGTCACTATTGCAATAATATTTTTCGTAGGCGTCTATTGTGAGACCGAATAAAACTGGGTTGGTAGGAAAGTGACTAGAACGCAAAATGTCCACTTGTGATAAACAACAACATCGCAGAATGTCTATATCGCTTAGTCTTAATTTCAAAATGCCGTAATCGCAAAATGTCTTTACACGCAAAACGACTAAATCGTATAATTTCATCGTCTCTTATTGTTTACGTCTAAGAACACCTTAGACGCAAAATTACGGTAGTAGATCCACGCTGATTTCAGCATGAATGGGCCGGATCGTCCGGGGAAGTACTACCCTCTCATAGAAGATCGACTTAAGAGTAGTAGTATCCGTACTACTGCGTTTCGTTCGGTGAGTGAGAGCGCCGGAGGCCCAATTTCCCCCCTTTCCTCTTTCCTCACCTCCCTCATTCCCTTCCCCTAACCCCATTCCCAGCCGCCATAGTAGAGGCCACCATACCAGCAGTTTAAGACGATGGCTTTTGGTATAGTGGCCACCACTTCTGGATTCCACTGACTGCTTACCATCAGGCGGGGTGAAGTCACTTTGGTAGGCTATAATATAAAAAAAAAAATTACTACATCCATCATTAAAGCTAAGTAATTACTCTTTTGACCAACATGATAGGTGGTGAGTGCATCGCCGTTGTGAAATTTTGGTGTCCGCTTAGCAAGTTCCTATGCCTACCCCACTTGAAAATAAAGCTGTGACCCCATTTATTACATATCGTGGGGTAAAAGGTGTTAGAAGCGATATTTTAGAAACTTTACAGAAGAGCCATTTAAAGATTTGAGATCTTTATTGCAAAAGAAATGCTTAATGTTTTGGTATTATTTTCCTAATAAACAGTTCTAAATTCCAATATAAATGTCGCTCAATACAAAATGATCTGTAACGTCTTATTTTTAGAGTAAAGAAAATGATTTAACTTCTAAAAGTGCAACAAAAACAGTTGCAGCGAAAAGGATTCAACTAACTTGTCTTATTGAATTTGGTTGACGGCAAATTGGTTGAAGCGACGTTTCATAATGTTAGTAGTGGCAAGCAAAATCTTAAATAAAAATATAAATGACTTTACATCTAAAGTTTGATATATTGGTAAACGCTTTATCTGCCAATCTACTGAAATATTAAGACGAAAATAACAATTAATTAAGTTTCAAAAAAATGCGGCATATTTGATGTCGGATCGATCATACATCATATTTGGGAATTATATACTAAAATTGCATTGTCTTAAGCGCGAAAAAAGTGCTTAGAAATATACGAAACTCGCTGGATCCGAATAAGTTTATAACTCCATATCGCCCAAAATGTCGCTTCAAACAAATAGTCTTTCATCCTTCGATATATTTAAAACAACTTCTAACTTAAAAAGGCAGTCGAAAAAAAGATAAAAACTCTGTAAATAATCATGGCATTTTTGCGACGTAGTCATTTTGCGAATCACAATCACAAGTGGAGATTTTGCGTTCTAGACACTTTCCTACCGACCCATAAAACTTTTGATATCGATGCAAGGGCGGGCGTCTAATTGTTTATATACCTATCTGACTCCACACTGACTGATGGTAAGCAGTCAATGGTATTTAGGAGTAGCGGACAAATGCCTATGGTAACTTTACTATGGTAGCTTTACGAGATGCTTTTTTATCCCCACGTAAAAGATTGGCATCTAAATTGAAAGGAAATATATGCGCTGGTTCTTGAGTTCCCGATTTTAACTGAGCGAGATTAGTATAAAGCAAAACCATTTGATTCGAGACTCTTTAAATTCCATTCCAAGTACCACTTCATTCTAATGCCGATCTGTGGTACATATTTATTTAAATCTGGTGTTTGAAGACCATCCAAGTGAACAATGAGCTATGTAAATTTTACACACCTAATTAACTATCTTCCAAATGTAGGTAATGCTAGTATTAACTATTATCATTTAAGCTGGAGGGCAAAGCCTGACCCCAATTTTAAGATAAGAGAAAAAATTACTTATTACTATAGAAATGCCATACGACACTGAATTCCTACACTCTTATGTAGCTGGCAAGTACCACAACTTAAGAATCGGTATGTTTCATGATACTGTTCTATGTAATCGTGCTATATCGTAGACCACATCATCGTTTAACATCAGACGAGCTGGAGGAAAAACATACACAAAGAACAGTGAAAAACAGACATCTTTTGTAAATAAATAAAGATGTCCGAAATATAAACTAATAATGTTACCTAACCCTTTAATATACATAAGCGTAACATTACCGTCGGGCATGAACATTAAATGGTTTGTACATAATTTAAAGGTTGTTTTAATTACATTTCTCCTTAAAAGCGTTCTATTAACTGCTTTAATAGGCATTTCTTTCATTAGCGTGGAGCAAAATAAATTTAATGACCGCCTTGTGCCCCGTTGTTTTGTCCGCAATTAAGGCTTTTTTATACTTAATAGTCATCAACTTGCGATAGTGCTTGTATAATGAATTAGAAATATTGGAGCTTCTCACTCGAGGCGAACAATTCTGATCGCAATTTAGTGTCATATTTTCGTGGTTTTCATTTTATATCATTTAATCAAAGCTACATTTTAAAAATGTTTTGAGAACACTTTTTAGAATTACATAAAAGCTGTATAAAAAGAAGTAACCATAATGCTTACAGTTCTATTTGTATGCCAATATTACATTGGAAACTTCCATTACATTATTCGCATAGTAAAATAACTGTAAGCATTATGGTTACTTACTAAAATATAGCTCCGAATAATTGATAAAAATTTAAAACCACGAAAACAAACATGACACTAAATTGCGACGTTGTCACTCTTTTGTGTGAACGCTCTTAACAATTCTAACATGTTCACATTATATTGTTTTACTGGATATACAGTGAGTAGTCAGTGCCCAAGTATATATTTTTTTAAACAAAGATTGATCTTTATACAAAGCTTTTTCGCACTGCTGCTGAGAAAAACGTATCACACCCTTACCCTCAGTTTCTGAAAGACAAATAAAAGCATGAAAATAGCATGGATAATTAGTTTAATTTGATCTAGTTAGTTACTAGACCAAATTAAACTAATTATTCATGCTTTTAACAACGCAATTGGTACTTCACATGAGATTTAACAGGTGATTAGTTAATTTTTCGTTAATCAGCCTTTCAGAAACTGGGGGATAGATTACTATAGTATCATTAACACTTACCTACTTGCACTTATTTAGAACACCAATTCTAAAAATACCTATTTTAAATTCCACGTAGATAAAAGCGTAGCCTTAATTACCAAGAAATTTCGGTAGATAAAATATTTTGACTTAATTGTACCTTTAAATTTGAATTATATATGACGTTTTAATGCTGTTTCGTAATAAATAATGGGTAATTTCTGTTGCTTAGAGGGGCTCCTTGTAATTATGTACGGTTTGCTGTAATAGAAGAAAATCGACCTGCTTCCTTGCTTAACGAAGAAATATAGGTTATGGCTAAAGGTTCAGTTCGGTTTAATGAAAGAATACTGTTATACCGTTTAATAAGTAGGTGTTAGACTCGGCTTACGATAAACAAGCAATCTTAAAGAAGCGCTAAGAGCGCTTCTTTCTATTATCTACTCCATTTCTCTTAATCTATTTCGTTTCGTTCTTTCAATCTATTGTCGCTATGTCTATGGATGTTTACCATTATGTGGTTGCACTGATGATTTTACTTGTTATATTATAAATAAATTAGAAGCAATTCGGAGAGGGTAGGTTGTTTGAGACTGCAAAGTAAACTTTGCAGTCTCAAACAACACGAACTTTTACCCTACTAATTCCCACTAAGCAGTAAAAAGGTATAAAAATTTCTTGCAAGCATATTCGAAGTAAATTGCATCATAATAAACCATACATAAAAGACACGTCAATCACAAAGTTGTCTATTATAAAACAATGTGTGTAGTTATGTGTTTCTTTTTAGACAATTCCCGTAGTAGGGACTTTATAAACATACAATTAACGGACACAAAGGACACAGACTGGCAACAAACATTTATGGATAACACAAAGTTTTGTTCCATGTGGGGAACCCGCACTTCAACTGCCTGATCATCAAGAATCATCATTATTATCGTCATCACAGTTTTATATACCACTGGAAAATCCCATTGATTTGGTTACTTCATAAATATGCGCTTTAAAAGTACTTACCAGGTTTGAAAATTTGAGAAACGATGCAACATCGCGTACTACCATTACAGCTTGGCTTCAAGCCAAACAAGACGTTTTACCACCCGTTTTACATTCAAAATGGTGTACTTAAATAGTGCCTTTTTATAATGTAACTTGATTATTCAAAAATAGGTACTAAAAACTCAGCATTAAGGATAACATCGATGACAATTTATCACATACCAAGAACACCATCTTTGCATAACACAAATTTTTCTTTTTTTGTTTTAACTTACAAAATTAGAACTAGCAGATAACACGACCGGATAGACATAGCCATAAAAGAAAGTGAGACGAGAAGCAAAAGAAAGGAGATAGAAGATCATAACTAAGCCTCAAGCACTTTTGTTCCCAAAATTAAAGCCAAAAGCACGAATTCTATTATTCGTATAAAATAGACACAGAAACATAAAACCACTACATAGAAACTTACTTTAGAATTAAGTGTATTGTCTGCGTCACTTTACATGCTACTTAAAATTGCAACTTACAAAAAATTGTCATAACTTGGCGATTTAAAAGAGCCTGAGTTTCTTGTCAGTTCTTCTCAAGACACTACCATACGTCAGCGATCTATGGCTGTAGTTTTAAATAGCTGACATTTATTTTTATTGTTCATAAGTGTTTTATGTGGGTTAATTGAATTATTCAATTAACCCACATTAATTAATGTCTTTAACTTTGACTTTGATTAAGACAAACTACCTACTCTCATATAGAAAACTACGATCGATACAAAAATTCATAAGTATTTAACGAAAGTAGGACTGTTATAGTCTTTATAGATCTAGGAGAAACCTTACTGCTCTCTTAAAACTCCATTTAAGTTTCGTGGCACTTAAATCTCTACCTAAATTTACTTGTGGTTTGTATATTTGAAGCGATGTACAAACCACGAGTAAATCTAGTGAGCAGAGGTTCAAATCAAGCCACGTCCCGTTTTAAGCTGTAATACGTGATCACACGCTGTATGTTACGAGCAACAGATATTATGTGTTTGCTGTCAAGGTGCTTGGTACAATTTATAAGACAACGGGAGACAGAAAGCTTTTTGTAACATGATAGAAACATGTTACTCAAATTTGTTTTTTTATTGACTTAGTACTTTAGTAGTCATACTTTTTTTTAAGAGGGAGACCAGCCATCTTGGATTGCATGTAACATGACACAAGTCTATTATTACCAAACATAATTTTAGACTCCGGGTTATATTTCTGCGCGAAAAAATCAGTTATCTCTCGTTGATCGAAGCCAAAACCTGTGCATAGCAGCCTGTAAACTGCCACAAACCCACTGAGACATTTATTACAATAATAATTACCATTAACTTGCATTAACTTCTTTTAGCACTGTTTGAAATTCGACTCGAATTTGATCATTCACAGAGTGACAATCGTATGTTTGGTTCTCCTTGATAAACTTCTTAATGGTGTAACAGCTCTATTGTTTACTAGAAAATATGTACATAAAAATATTCCATAATATTACTGATCTACATGACTCTGGGCAGACAAATAAGCTCTGTGGTTGTGCGAAGGTTTGAAACATGAAGTATCGCCAAGCTGTTACGTAAATAATCATATAATTATATATAACCACACCACACATTAACCTACAACTTGTACCATCAAAAAGAAATATGAACTAAATATAATGCCGTCAGAAAGCTCTTTAGACAGTGTTAGAGATTTCTAGGTAAGACGTGAAGGAAATTTTTATACAGACGAAGTTTATAAATACTCGTCGTGGCGTCATGTTAACGAAACCTATTAAACATTTAATAATTTAGATGTGCTGTATTATTCACTTTATGTTTTTAATTTAGGTATTTATAATTTTGTTTAATAAGAAAAACTTATTTCTATGTAGAGGAATTAACTTCAGCACTTTTTTGTTTTCGATATTTCTTAATAGCGCGGCGTGGTTGGTGGCGTCTTTGCTTACTGCTCTGCTCCCGTCGCCAGTAGCGTGATGTTACATAGCCTATAACCTTCCTCAAGAACTGGGCTATCATACACAAAAATAATTATTATAATCTGACTAGTAGTTCTAGAGATTAGCGCGTTTAAACAAACAAAATAACTCTGTCGCTTTATACAATAGTAGATATTTCTTATATTATTATGTTCTCAAGCAAGCCACACTTAAATCAACATGCCCTTTCTTTTAAGTGAATAAAGACTGTACACATACTCGTACCTATAGATGAAAATGCATATAGCCCATAGTCAATTAATTTACACTAACTCGTAGTCACTCGAGAATAGAATTTCAGGAACATCGAACCGTCAAATAGGACATCGTAACTGTCTTTTCGACGTCGTCTTAAAATTACTAACATCTGTACTATTATATAAAGTGGAAGAGTTTGTTTGTTATTTGTTATAGTCGGTATTGAATATGTATGGTTTTTTTGCGTATTGTTACGTGTCAGGATGGGGTTCGATGCAAAATGCCAGTTACTCGATAAGACTTTATTCAAGACTCGCACAATACACTAACAGTATCAAAATAAAGCTATCAACACTTATACTGCACTATAACGCTTCGTATATCGCTCTTCGTAAACTTCCGTATCACTTAGATGTTCGCTCGAGATCGCTGTATTCACAACTGAACGAAGTGCCTTTTTTTTTTTTTTTTTGTGTGTGGTGTTGGTTGTTAGCCTCTGATGGCTTTCACAACCTTACGCGGACTGTCGGTGAGCAGAAGGCTCTCAACCGTTGAACGAAGTGCCGACGTTCGAATCCTTTTTATAGTCCTTCAATAGATTTCTAGAACCTTCCATTTATTACTACAAAGATGCCGACAATTCTCGAAAACAGAACAATGAGTGTAGGTACTTAGCTGCGACGCGTAGGTATGCCTACCGCCGATGAGCTATTGTTATACGTGTAGGTAGGTACATGCGAACGTTCTAGTGTAGGTATTCATCGTATAAGTGTAGGTAGGTACTTGCGAATGTTCTAGAGCGTAGGTATTTGTCGTACACGAGTAAGTAGGTACTTGCGAACGTTCTAGCATAGGTAATCGTCGCAACAGTATGATAGCTCAGTTCTTGAGGAAAGTTATAGGCTATGTAACATCACGCTACTGGCGACGAGAGCAGAGCAGTAACCAAAGACGCGGATAAAACCGCGCCGCGGAAAGCTAGTAGGTATACAAAGTGGAAGAGTTTGTTTGTTTGTTTGAACGCTCTAAGCTCTGGAACTACCAGTTGGATTTCAATAGTTCTTTTTGCGTATGATAGTCCAGTTCTTGAGGAACGTTATAAACTATGTAACATCACGCTACTGTCCATGAGAGCAGAGCATTGACCAAAGATGTAACTTAACGCTGGAGAAACTGCGCTACGGAAAGCTAGTACCAATAAAAGATGATGTTGCGCTCACTGATCGGTAAACGATTAGCGGGCTAATCAACAAAGAGTGCGGCTGGCCCATGAATGGATGACCGCATAATAATAATAATATTTCCAGCCTATTTACTGTCCCACTACAGAGCTAAGGCCTCTTCTCATATAGAGAAGGTATGAGCAATAATCACCACGCTTGCTCAAAACGGATTGGCAATTTCAGACTTTTAAGTTCAGATTTCCTCACGATTTTTTCCTTCACCGTCAGTCAGAAATGTCCAAACTAAACTTAGAAAGTAAATCATATTTGAAAAATCACATTGGTACTTGCCCGGATTCGAATCCACTACCTCGTGTTTACGAAGCAGGTGCCTTGTCCACTGAGCCATTCGAATATTTTTTTTGTTTTCCTTGACTGCATAGTAGTATTTACCTACTCTGAGCGTTTCCGTGCTACGGAGAACACGTTCTTCACGTCACAAATCCTGACACTAGGTTAACACTGACCACTCGATAAGGAGAAGAATATGTGGTTATTTGACTTCTTATATCTATTATTATATGTTACCCGCGTACTGAAGATCTTCTGAGTACGTTCAATAAACCGCTTGTCTAACGTAGTAACCTCTCAAACCCATCAGTGGAGGCATATACGTAATTGGTAGATATTATTATACTTTCTCTTACTTAAAAAGAGTGTTAGAACGTCTCCATGTTAAATATATTCAATAGTTATTATAAATCTTTATTACACTGCGCTGTGTCTGGCAATTTTCTTTCCTTATCTTCATAAATTAAACAACGATTATTCAAAAAGCACATAACACCTAAAAATAAAAATCCAATTATCTAAACAGCACACAGTAAACAAGGGGTCGAAACCTCTAATCGTTTTGCGGTTCGGTCCGGTATCATTACCGGCTGTCCGGTAATGAGCACCGGTAATGACTCTCCGTGTGTAGTTTATCTTTGTGTTAGATTTTAAACTCGGTTTCGGTATTTATTTTGCCTAACCGGTAATTACCGGTAAGCAAGTTTTGGGAAGAGCAAATATACACAGGTTCGAGTTGTTATTTGATTGCTTTTAGGGATGTGATCGGGGTTTGGAAGTAAATACGCCGTTAAGGATATTATCATGGTCTGTTTGAGTTACTACACAAAGTATATTTGTACAAAGTACCTAATTATTTAATGCTGTCTTACTAAAGAAAGGGCGTATTTGCCTGACAAGAGTTATAAAAAAATTGATCTAAAGCTTAAGACAATGATATTAGGAAATAAGGGTTGAAAATTTTGAAACTCTCAATTTGAACCTGCGTCTCTCGGTACGTCGTTCCAGGCCTACTAAGCATAGATAAAGTAAATGTCACAAAAGACTGATAATTTAGTTTGTAAAATAAAAAATCCACGACTTTCTGCATTGAATAATAATATCACAACAACTACAGAACGTTATTTAGACCCAAAGTAAGCAATAATGAAGCATACTTAATAATAATAATAATAATATTCTACCACTTTCACACAGCGCTATCTAGCCCTAAATTAAGCAATTAAATTTGCTTGTGTTATGGGTACTAAACAACTGATATACTACATATAATTTTTTTTTGTAAATAAATACATATTAAAGATAAGTTACGCTTATTATACTTATACCTTATTTTGTAAATATAAATATTATTTATAGAAACATATAGACCAATGCAAATAGCCACACACAAATATTTAATTAATGATAGAAATATATTTAAAAACTAGCTGCGCCCCACGGCTTTGCCCGCGCCTAAAATGTGTTTTGTCTTCCACGGAAACCAGACCGGTTTTCGGGATAAAATCCTATGTCCATCTCCGGCACCGAATCTACATTCTTACCAATTTTGATCAAAATCGGTCCAGCCGTTTAGGCGCTGAGTGGTAACCACTACAAACACACACACAAAGTTACGCATTTACAATTTTACTATAATTTTGCTTTTCAAAAAGATATAATCTAAAATTATCAAAATCTTCTTGACTTACTAGTATTAAAGTTACGCCGACAAAACTCCCATTATCATTAACGTAACAATATAAATAGGTGTCGCTAGCTATATTACTATATATGATGATAAAATAAATTTAATTATGCTAAGCAAAATTGCAACTTGACTCATTAGACTTAATGAAACTGCATTTAGTGACTTATTACTTGTTTCTAGCATCAAGGCCATTATTCACAAATGAAACACAAATGCACATGTAATACCCAAGTGTAACATGCTATTATATCTTCTTGCCAAATAAATATATTATTATTATTCTTTTTATTCGGTTACACAGTATTTTTTTTAAATATATATATAAAAAATAGAAATATACATTTATAATTTAAAAATATGGAGACTCACCGATATCGGGTACAGGGACCAAGCTACCGGTAGTTAGGGCTCCACAGAAAGGAACCTCCTCACAATGCGGACCGTGTCAAGGAGCACAGCCTTCTGCATCAGGCTCACGATCCAGCCACCTAACGCGAGCCTCTTTAGATGTTGATGAAGGGTCTTTGCAACCAATACATTAACTGATATAAACTTAATTATTATTATTACTACAAGTAAAAAATCAGTAATCAGACACGTGTGTTATATCGTACAACCTAAATGAATTATTTTAGCAATAAGCTGTTCACTGCTGAAGGTGCTGCGATAGCTGCGTTACCGACATGCTCGTTGATTTAGTGCGACACACGGAGTGGCTCCTGACCGCCCCTGGCATCGTAGGTATTCGTCCTCACATATTTGATTCGCCTCTGTCGACAAGAAAAAGTTGAAGGGCTTACACATTTTCCAATAGCTAGGTAGATAAGTAATTGCCATAATCGCTACAATAAGCGATCTTGGTACCCGTCTTCTCGTAGGACTGGTAGAACCTTGATGATTGTCGTGTGTAAAATTATTTGCCTGCTACATACCTTCATAGGTGATAATTAGACCCCCATCATTGATTGATTTCGCTAGTGTAAGTTAAACAAAATAATTAACTGTTAGTCTTTTTATAGACGCATTCTCATATTCTCATTGTAAATTTGAGAAGACTTTAAAGCTACAAATATATTGTCCAAGAATATTTAACGTAAATATTAATATACTTATATACAGACATTTAAAACACGCCAACATAAAAAACCATTTAAATCAGAACCTACGTTACTGTCGGAACAACATCGTCACCTCTTCTCGTGTTCCCCCGATGATGATGTTGATGTTGCTCAGACATTTTTTTTTTTTAATATATGGACACACCGTCATCTACTCCCAAGCTAAGCAGAGCTTGTGTTATGGGTACTAGATAACTGAAATATAATGCATATACGTACTTTTTTTTTGTAAATACATACTTAGAATACATAGGAAACACCCAGACTGAAGACAAATACAAATGATCACCTCATAAACATTTGCCTTCCGCGGGAATCGAACCCACGACACTCGGCGTCGTAGTCAGTTACACTAAGTAATAGACCAACAGTGCAGTCAGTCATTTTCACTCACAAAAATTTTCCTTTCCTTACACCAGTCCATCATAATTTGTATCCCTGTTATTTTCACATAACGACATATATTATAATAACAATGCTTATTAAACTAAACAATAGGAACATTTGTTAATCAATGAAAACAAAAATACACCGTCATTAAGGGACCTACCTAATACCTAAACCTACAATAATCATAATAATGGTGATTCGGCAGGGACGAAATTTCATTAAAATCATATTACTTGCTATTCATTATGAAACAGATTCTGTTGTTTGTTATTAAATTATGTTTTGTGTACGAATATTTTGATGAAAATACTTGTGAAATGGTATATGATAGAAAATCTGTCTGATTTTTTCTGAGATGCATGTTGTGTGTGATTCCTAATGTTTATGATAAGAGGTTACACGTCTATAAAAATGGGCCTGTTAGAATGATTTCTAGAAGTTAACGTTTGTTTTACTCTTAAGATATTATATTAAATCTATGATCTTAACATGCAGAGATGTACCAATACCCATGTCAGTTACGTTGAGCCGTAATAACAGATCCTGTTGGCATTTATCGGGCGCAATTCCAGACTTGGAGCTAATTTTGAGAAATTTACGACAGATCAACTTAAACAAGTTGATTACTAGTGGCCCTTTGAATTACACGAGGCTCTTACCTCAGTGGAAATATAAGCAGGGACGAATAATCTATATCATTTTATTAATGACAATATTTGATTATTAGGAATGAGATAATAAGTAACTTTAGTCATACACCATTATTTATACTATTATTCAGTTCTACAAACAGAACATATTTTAGTCTTTACACGCCACGCCGGTAACCAGTGACCTCAAACAATAAATTGTCTATTGTGTGTGCTTGTGCGGAGTTCAAAGTAATATATAAATCAGTGCCATTGACTTTAATTTCTGTTCTTTGCTGTTTATAGCATAATAATAATAACACAACTATTACACAACGCTATCTAAACTAAAGCAAGCACGAAAACATTTACTGCTGCACTTTAGCCTCTATCAAAAGGAAAATTTTGCCATTGTCTCTCGCTCAGCAAATGGAATAGATATAATTTTAGACATATTTCCGAATATAATATTCGGAATCGCCCTCAGTCGCTTGTTACGAATCTCAAGGAGAGAGATGGTGTCCTGAACTTTCTTTTGCGAAAGATGGATTTTACTATTGTTACCATATTTGGCAGTGTGATAATATTGAGACGATATATCAAGCAGGTTACCTGGTATTTGCCTTATTCTTCTCCTACAACAACTACGGAGAGCGACGTGCTCCCAAATTCTACACCGAAGACCACGACCACAGTATTTGTGGATTATAAAATACACGTAGATTTAGAGCTCATTACAACAACACTAGACATTTTCATTATATACCTAACGTAGCTTTAAATGCACGTTCGGATAAGGCTGATAACAGACTTGTTTATTTCAACTGCAATAGGAAATAGGTTTTATATAACCTAAGACAATAAGCACTAGCAAGTTTGAGATCTGTCGATCACCTTTCCTCAAGGTTTTAGTTATAAAATTAGACTTTGTGCTTTTCTTAGAAATTATATTAATACACTATTTCTTTAAATCTAAATGTAGGTAAATGTTTAAAAATCGCAACATTTGTGCCATTCAATAGACTCACAATACCAAAAGCCTGTTATTTTTAGAAGCATTCTTGTGTAATTTTTTTTTGCTGACTATGGCCAGAGAGCAAACAGCCCTCGTGATGGTAAGTGGTAACTGTTGCTCATGGATGACTCAGAGTCTGTTGCATTGCTCCTGTAATGCCAGAGAGTCTGCGAAGCCGCTGCCTACCGTAAAGAGAGTTGGCGTTGGTAAAGGAATCGAGGGAGGTGTGGAAAAAGTAAAGAGGGAAAATAGGGCCTTTAAAAGTTTATCTTCAGATTTACCTTTCATCCATAATGCCAACTTAATATGTAATTAAATAATTATCATTTATTTTCTCTTAAATATAAAAATAAAAGTAACATATATATGTGATTAGATATTTGTGACCCCTTAAAAGAACTAGAGTCTAGGTATACTTAACCCCTCTAAACCACAAGCAAACAAGTGAGTTCACATCCTACGAAACCCGCTGTTACAAAGACAGGTCCATAAATTGTAGTTCACATGCATTACTGCTAATGTTCCTACAATAATTGAGTGCAGCAACGATCGACTTTGTTGTGGAACCGAGAATCTACGTTTTACTGTTTCCTTTCAGTTTTACATGAATAATGGAGATGTTCAAGTGGTTTCTGGCATGAAGTTACTTTAATGGCGCATAAATGATTTATTATAACGTATTATATACGGTAGTAGGTCTTGGTTTCAGCATGAGTAGGACTGAGCGAGAAAGTAATGTCGCATTTCGGTCGGTGAGAGAGCGCTGGCACAACACCGACCACTGTAATTCTAATGATTCTGAAGTATCTACATTAACACGTTTGTCACCACGTTTAGGTTGAGCTGTGCCCATCTGCCACTAAATACATATTATTTTGTGTGGTTTTAGAGAAGAAGTCGACTGACTTGAGCGAAATAATGCTATCTAATAGTGTAATGAAACTCGAAATCTAAAATGACGTGTACGTCACGAATAAAACGCCTGCAAAGAAAAGATTTGAGACGAATAAAACGTCAGACAGATAAGGTAAGAGACCACTAGGATAAAATTGAAAAAATCTACTTAATAATACGTGAAGTAAAAACTTTGTATCCCCTTTTTACGAAAATGCGCGGTATGTTTACGGATACGGTACACTTACAGTTTATATATAAAATTCTCGTGTCACGGTGTACGTTATTGAACTCCTCCGAAACGGCTCGACCGATTTTCGTGAAATTTTGTATGCATATCGGCTAGGGTTGAGAATCGGACAACATCTATTTTTCATCCCCCTAAATGTTAAAGGTGGTCTGAAAAGGGATGAAAACGATTTTATGAAACTTCTTCATAGTTTTGAAATTTTGTTTTGGAATACTTTTAATTTTTTTTTAATTGGGGTGGATTTTGAGGGACGGAATTAGGGGAGAAATATTATTTTGAAGTTAGTGACTTGAAAATTATAAAGAGGGGGAAGGGAGGGGGGTGAAAGAGAAGTGAGGGGTAGGGAAGAAGAAGTGAGGGGAAGTGCTGAGGAAGTGAGGAGGAAGTGAGGGGAAAGTGAGGGGGTAGTGAGGGGAAAATGAGAGAAAGATGAGAAGGAAGTAAGTGGGAAGTATGGGGCAAGGTAGGGGAAGGGAGATGTAAGTGAGGGGTAAGCAAGGGGGAAATGAGGGAGAAGCCAGAGAAAGGGAGAGTGAAATGACGGGGAAAGGAGAGGGGAGGTAGGGGGAGGGGGAGAGGGAAGAAGCGGAATGAGAGGAGTGGAGAAGAATTGAGAGGGGAATAGGGGAAAGAAGTGAAAAGTTTACGAGGGATATCTGTAGGTAGGTGAAAGAGGGTTTGTAGAATGGGAGATTAGAAATATCTATTTACATAAACATAAAATCCCTATTTCCCTTGGTCACGGCATCACACGTGAACGACTGGACCGATTCCGTTAATTCTTTTTTTGTTGTGTTTGTTATTGTCAGGAGAAGGTTCTGCGAAAAATTAGATAGTAATTAAGACAGGACAACGTCTGTCGGGTCCGCTAGTAGTTTATATAGAAAAGGAGAACAGAATGCTAATATTAATATTTTTTATTATTAAATAAAAGGTCGATTTTCGACCACTAGGCGACCACTAGTAACAGGTAATTTTGTAAAATGTATGTTACCTGCTTTCCGCAGCTCGGTTTTACCCGCTTTTTTGCTTACTGCTCTGCTCCCGTCGCCTGTAGCTTAATGTTACATAGCCTATATCCTTCCTCGAGAACTGGGCTATCATACGCAAAAAAATTTTCAAATCCGACTGGGTAGTTCCAGAGATTAGCGCGTTCAAACAAACAAACTCTTTATAATAGTATAGACTATAGATTATGACGACATCTCGGCAAAAATATGTCAGCGGAAACAAATATTAAGTAATTAAAATATCTCACATTTTATTAATGATATATTAATTCTCATTAAGAATTTTCATTCCGACATATTTGTTTCTGTGCGAGCAAAATAAAATTAATGTTTAATAAGAAATATGGTGCGGATTCATCTGGATCCGACGAAATTGTAATTACTTATTTCTGTGTTCGTGTTTATAGAGTCATTTGTGTGTAAACACATTTGTTAATAACTCAGGGGAATGGTAAACTTATTTTTCTTTTAAATTTAATTCCAAATTCGTTAGATGTTGATTTTTTGCGTGGTGTAACTATAATAAGTGGAATGTGCAAGTTGACTATGACTAATGACTGAGTACCTAATCATGTTCTTATTCATCTAAACTATAATATTATAAAGAGAACAAAATATTTGATTTTTTGGGTTTGTTTGTTTGCAACGTTTAATCTAAAAATCTACCGATTTAAAATATTCTTTCTCTTTTAGAAATCAATAAATGAAGCGGGTAACATGGTCTATATTTTATTATGTTTAACATATTTTAAAGCAATTTTCAGAATTTTAATATTTGTATATTTGCAGTACAGAAGACAGTAAAAGTAAATTTACAGTAAGTAAAAGAATAGGTGTAACATTGCAATCATATTTTATGTAGGCGTTTGTTGTAAGACCGAATGAAACTTTTGATACCGAAGCGAAGCGATTATACCAATTGCTTACATTATTTTTCAATTAAAGTCCTCCTTTCTCTAATGATGAAATATATTTTAATCATATTTATCTATCTTCAATGCTACTTGTGACAATTCTAGAGCAAAAACCTATATTGTGCGGTAAGTCTAAAACAACCAAAAAATACATGTGATCCAACTTTCGTCGCAGTTTAAATGGGAAACAGTATTTTTACGAAGTTTCGACAGTGGAAACCGAGCTACGGAATTGTATCAACTCGTACGAGCTCACTGCGCGGTTTGTGGTTAAAGCACCACTACTACACGTTGCTAGAAAGATTAAGAGAATTAAGAGACTATAGCAGATTAGCAAAGTGGAAATACCCACTTAGTGGCCATACGTATACACATTAGCTGCCCACAGCGCGGTATCGCCTGCGTCTTTGATTACTGCTCTGCTCGCTTCACCAGTAGCGTGATGTTACATAACCTATAACCTTCCTCAAAATCTGGGCTAACCTACGCAAAAAGAATTATTCAAATCCAACCAGTCGAATTTGAATAATTCTTTCTCGTTCCAGAGATTAGCGCGTTCAAACAAAGTTCTTCCACTATATATAATAGTATCTAGATAGGCATGCTTCCGGGATTACTTTTAAATGGGTATCTAAACAAATTTGGATAGACGCTTCAATTTAATGAAATGAAATGAAATGAAACGCAATATATGTTTATTCATTTAAGTTAATTAAATTAACACTTATGAACGTCAAAGTCTACAAAATGTCAGCAAATTAACCTACAGCCAGTTCGCTGACGAAGTAGGGCCATGAGAAGAACTGGCAAGAAACTCAGGCCACTCTTTTTAATCGCCAGGTTATTACAATTTTTGTAAGTTACAGTTTCAAGTAGCATGCAAAGTGACGCAGGCAATACACTTAACTCTATAGATACTTAATTACTTACAGCTTTCTATGTTGTAAAGCAAAATTAAAAAGTAAAATGTGTACTTTACAGGCTGCCTCAATTTGCATATTGCTACAAAAGGTAAAGGCAACATGTGAACTGTGATAAATGTTTCTATGTAGATATTATATAAACTGTTAATTTTTGGTATAAGTATAAAGTAAGATGAACTTAATTTACCACAGGAGTTCACAATGTACCTCTATTTCACAAATCACAATGTAAAAAAATTTAACAATACTAAGTATACAATTTTAACAAAACAATACAAAATGTGTACTTAACTGTTTAAATATGGCTCGGGCATCATGTCATTTAAAATTAATACAAAAAAAAAATCATTTTATAAATTATGTCAAAATTTAATGGCTAAGTTCATTAAAAAAACTTAGACTTTTCTATATATTGTTTTCTCGACAAAGTGCAAGTCCTTGCACCATGCTGACGACGGCCATGTATACACATCACTAACATAATAATATTTTCGAGCAGATCGAACGGTCGAACCCTTTCAAATATCTATGTATCCCCTACCACTGTGTTTCGTGTCAGTGCTTTAAAATGCCTTTTTTGTTTAAACAGTAGGTTACCGGAGCAGTGACGACAATGTTTATCAAGCGAGAGGCTAGTGAAGGTTAAACAGCGAATACATTAACTATACCATGACACCTGACACCTATGAACGTCAAGATGGACGAAAATATCAGTCGATTTGTCTACCTGTTTGCTAACAATGACAGTTATGATAAGAACTAACAAAAACTCTCTTTTTAATCATGACTTTGAACCCTATTTATAATAAACTAGCTTTCCACGGCGCGGATTCACCCGCATCTTTGCTTACTGCTCTGCTCCCTTCGCCAGTTGCGTGATGTTACCTGAACCTTTCTCGAGAACTGAGCTATCATACGCAAAAATATTTTTTCAAATCCGACTGGTAATTTTAGAGGTTAGCGCGTTCAAACAAACAAACTCTTTCGCTTCATTTAATAGTATAGATATTAATTCTTCTTATTAATTTTTTTTTTTATTAAATAAATTAAACTGCATATTTACCATGCCAATGTCATTTTCTCACGCACTCAGAAAGATAAAAACGCGCATTTCTTGAATTTAATCGTTCGGCGATAATCGAATGAGAAATAATAGTACCAACCACGTGGGTCAAGTGCTCCCGCCAGCTTATATAATTGAACAAAAATGTTTATTTTTTGCACGTTTATTGAAAACGGAACAAAACTATGTTAGTTTAATTTTAGCGAAAGTATTTTAAATCAAACTAGATAGGTACTCAAAAATATCCTAGTGGTTTCGGCAGAATCGACTAAAATCTGTCTTCTCAAAGAATTTAATTGTAAAATAGCTTTTATAATAATGCATTTTATTTCGTAAAAGAGAACACCGGAGGTACAATTTCTTCCTAGATTCTTCACTTTTGTCTTACAATAGCTTATCCTATGTTTTCATAACAATCCTATTATTCTACTAATACTTTTATTACTTTTAAATGCGAAAGTTTGTGTGCATGTTTGTGTGTGTTTGTTACCACTCAGCGCCTAAACGGCTAAACCGATTTCGATGAAAATTAGTATATAGATAGATTCGGTGCCAGAGACGAAAATAGGTTAATTATCCCGAAAATCAGTCTGGTTCCCGAGGACGACAAAACACATTCTAGGTGCTAGCGAAGGGCGCAGCTAGTTAAAAAATTATATTATCGTAGTTGTAGGAATTTTCACATACTTACAGTATTGTAGGTTACACATGTATTTACCTACATGTTGTGGCGCACAACATTGCATAACCACAGAGCGCAGTCATAACTCATATTAACCCTTACGAATGAGACAAACATAAACAAACATTTATTTGATGGAGTGACCGTAAAACATCATAAAGAGTACTTATATTACACTTCCATTACTCTTGTAAACCGTACAATTGGAGCGGAATGTCTTCAAAAAACAAATAACAGTTCTTAAACATTTTTCACAGATATTACCGCGAGGAACATAATATATCTAGCCCACACCATGCCCAGTGAGTTATGGACGCCATAATTTCTTCTTATTCTTTGTTTGGGTTGTAACTGGAAGTAATATGTACGGCATTCGGCAGTGTTGAATGGTGCCGAGTTTGTGGTATAATAGACTACCAAAAGGCACCTCTGCGTGAAGATAAGCTGCGTGATGTTAAAGTGGTAAGCAGTCAATGTAGTCCAAGAGTAATGGACATCATCTGTATTTCCATCGTTACAAATTGCTGGCATCACTGTACTTACTACCGCTATTACCTATATTACTATGTTCAAAACTCCATGTCTCAGAGTACATAACTTTCGAGACAATATTAGAAAAAAAATGTTCTACCAATCAAAAATCTTCTTAGTACACTACAATAAAACGAAATATAACAAAAAGTTTATAGTATTCAAATATACGCAGTAAATGCCGTACATCTTTTTCGAACATAGTTTTGTACTTTCTGTGTCTACCACGAAAAATATTTGTACAAGAAATGAACAGCGCTCCTGGTATGAACTCCAAAAACTATTTTTTTTTTTTTATTTTCTGATAACTTATCGTAGAACATCAGAATGTTATGATATTGATGAATCAAAATAAGGTTTCAAATGTACATCATCATTTTGCGAAAAATTGTCACTCGTTATAATCATCTTATTCTGTAATTATAATTATATTAGTTATTAACTAGGTGTGTCATTCAATTTAACATCATTCGGTATTTCCTAATAGATAATTAATATAATCTAAATGTTGGTGATTATAACCTCTATAATGAGTACATTAACAAGTTTGAGAATAGGACGGCCTTTCAAAGGAAAAAAGGAAGCATTTTGAACGAACAATACCTAACAATTAATATTTTAAGCATCTACCCATAATATTCCTTTTGCGTTTGACGACAAAATTTTACCTCAAAATTTGTTTAATTTTCATAATTAATTTATTAATTATTCATAGTCACCTGGCATTTTCAGATTCATTAATAATACCTCTTAAATTGGTGAATTTTAATACTTTAAGATGCTCTACACAACGAACATTCACCTGTATTTTAACTTATCAATTTTGAGCATTACGTTGCAATACTTTCTGTCTGACTACCGAGCATTTGCTTGTAATATAACATTCCAGATTCGAAATATTACACATTGTATCATCAAGTTGCGCACTGTACTGCTCGGTTCGCCTCCCTTACCAATGTATTGCTCAAATTGTATCGTTACAAGTTGCGCACTGTAATGTTCGCTTCGCCTCCCACACTGATCTAATGCTCAAATCTGTAACGTTACATTACAGGTGATTGCTCGCGGTGTGGGAGCACTTTTAGAAGGAAAGGTTATTTCAAAATCAAACAACTATTATTAAGCATTATTAATGATAAGTAAAATTTTCTTAATGATAAAATGATATCACATTTAAGACTACAAAACCGATTTCAATATCAAAATACCTGCCATTGAAATCAATGTTGCCACAATTATTTCAGCAACGGTTTATTTAAGATAATGTATACAGTGATAAATAATTTACATCATATTTATAAGTGAGAGGTATGGACGACTTAAAAACTAAAACTAAAGTAAGTAAAAAGACTGGATTCTGCAACAGAAGCGAATTAAGAGCATCTACCAATTGTTGACCAATCGTCTAATAAAAACAACGCAACTTTTTGAAAAATAGTAAACTAGTTAAAGTTAAAGTGCAAGTTCATATAATATTCAATAAATGCTATGGAGACTTGACAATTCTAGCAAACATTCTAGAACCCATAACACAAGCATATAATATGCTTAATTTGGGTCTAGATGGCGTTGTGTGTAGTTGTTGAAGTATTATTATTATTAGCACAACTTTGATACTCGATAGTTACGTAACCTAGCAAATTTCCAGAAAGATAAAAAACAAAATCAGAAGTAATAAAAAGTATTAATAAATTCATAGGTACTAAAGTAACATGCGAATTTCATGAATTCTTAATTTTAAATGTTTTCAGGATTATTACTCGTATAACTAAAAACAATTTAAGACAAAATTTATTATGCTTATTTAATTCGAGTGTACGACTGAACTGTGACATATGTGTTTGCTTTCCATAATAAAATTACTGTTACTAGTAGCCTTTACCATCCCACTGCTGGGCAAAGGCCTCCCCCGTGACTTGAATTGTGGGCCAAAACCACCAATATTTGCCCTGAGACAATTAATAGACGTCGTGGTAGACTAAGAATAAAATGGCAGGATGAGTTGGACGCAACGGATAGGACATGGCTATGGACCGCAGTTGAGTCCCGTCGAAGTTAAGGGTTGTCGCAGTTTAATCGTACACTTTTTAATTCTATCTGACTAATTTGGGAGTAAACTTAAGTCAAACTTTTTCATATCAAACTGCCGTCATGCTCGTGATTCGAGTGGCCGGAGTTTCTTGCCAGCTCTTTTTATAAATCTTTCAGTACTACGGTTAGTTCTCACTATTTCACATTCAAACTGAACTGAAGCAAACCATTGTGTGGACTGAATTTCTTGCCAGTTGTAAACGAACCGTATACTATTTGCTTATCATATATTTTATCTTTATTTTTTTTACATTTTTGAACTTTAAATATGTGTTATATTATAACTTTGAACGCATTACAAGCTAGGCTATAGCCAGAGATTTTTAATAGACTCTGTGGCTATAATTTACCTACGCTATGCGAAGATTCTAACTTCGAACTACCTATGTTCTTTCTACCTTTATATTATTAGGTTTATTCTCAATAGATCAATAATATCAGTACTTCAGCCGCCTGGATTAGACAAAAGTTATTTGTTAGTGTCAAAGTATTATGATTTATTCATTTCTTTCGTTTAACTGTTGTCTAAAATTTACAGTCTAGGGTGAATGTTTTTAATTTCTTATGTTGTTTACGTGACAGTTAATTAACAATAAAAAAGTAAACAATCTATTGTATTGTAACAACTAATTAACTAATTTACGCTAAACGTTTCGTCACAAAATAAACACGGTTTTGTAGTTTTACAAATTCAATCATTGCTACAAAGTGATATTTTGTATTTTAATATTTTCTTTGTCTTGTTCTAAATGTTACTTATTAATACCGCCAATATTTCTACGATGGTATCTAAAACTAATCCAATTCCCCAATCCAAGGGTCTCAGGAAAACCCGATACTGATGTTACTGCCTCTATTAAAATTTCACCAGATCATGGCACTACGCATCTTAAAGTTTTTAAAATAAATATCGCTTCTTGTTACACACGAACTTAAACCTCACTACTCTCAACCTCAAAAAAAAAAATCTCAAAATTGTTGCTGTTATATCACAAAATACATAACTAATCATTTACAGGTATTGTAAAGATATTTAATTCTACACCTTAACACTAACAGTTTACAGTCCAATATAGTTTACAGAAATCTTAATCGTCCTTATTCAATGCCATACAACTCTGTAGATACATAGAATACTCCTGTGGCATTACCAGGGTTATTATACCCAGCAATTGTTACCTGATTTCGGGCACATTTGCCGTCGGAGTAATGGTCATAACTGTCACAAGCCCACGCCAAGAAACCATTCTTTAGCTGCACAGACATCGCATAATATCTCACGCAAGCCTTATGACTGCACTTGGCAGCATCACTCTCTCCTTTACCAGGTATAATACCAGCATGACACGGTGGCTGTTTACGTCCCCTTTTATTAAAGAAGAAGTCAGTATCTCCCAAAATAGATGTAGTTCCTAGCCCTCCTGCGTTGCAATGATATACTTCTACATACTGAGCTACTCCTGATCTTACCTGATCTTCGACAGGACCGTTCGAAAAGCAAGGACCGGCGGGATCTAACGCTGTGATTCTCCAAATCTGTTCACCTGTCTTTTCAGTGTATCTGGTGCCGGCATATCCAAGCATCTGGCTACCCAAACTGTGTCCTATACAGTGTATATTGTTTGAGGGGAATCCGTTCGCTCGAATACCGGCCAAGAAATTTCCTAAAGCGTTACCAATATAGTAAGTGTGTTTGACTGATCTTTCGTAGCTAGCTATTTTCCCACCCTTAGCTGATGTATACATGGAATGGTCCACGATGATGAGGTAAATGTTTGGCAAAGTACTGAATGTCTGTCTGATTAAATCCTCGGTCTTTTTGGAAATATGGGACTTGTATCCTGGGTTGAAAAATATGAGGCGTCGGGTCACGTCCAAGTTATAGCTGGATGTGATGCCTTCGACTGCATTGTCGATGGGGAACGAAAGATTGAAGTTGTTTTGGAAGTCATAGAAGAAGATTTGTACTTCGCTGACACCGTAGTCCAGATTTTTGTCATGATCACCTGAAATAAGATAATATTTTGATGAGTTTGATATCTCAACCATGTTTTGGTTTTCGGGATGTCTGTATATAACACTTAATTCGTAAATAGTCTGGAGCTTTAAATTGCTGCTCTAATTCTCAATAATAAGAAATAAGGCGAAAGCCGTATTACGGGGACTTTACAAACCTACAATTATTACAAACGGACGACAAGTACACCTAGGCACTTTTTTGTTAAACATTTTGATAGTTTAATTATAAGAAACAGATATTAACAGAACGGAAATCGTTTCTATGTATAATTGGGTAAAAGGTAAAGTGCATAAAAAAATAAATCATACTTTTATATAAGTACTTAGGTATCTACAATATCATAATCTGATTATTTTCATAAATATTTTGTTTTTCTTGTATTGTAAACAAGAGACGTAATTTGGTTGAAATTTAGCAAGATGTACGGCAATGCCGTTGCAATTACGGCAATATTATCCAATTACGATTCATTGTGACCAATTACAGACGAACTGGGAAGTATTAAACTGAATCATGTTCAATTCATACCTACCTTATGTACTTACCTATGATAACTTAGGTAAGTAAATGTATTTTAGGTGTATAGAAAATTATATGTTACGAGTATTATGAATTAGATGATCGTAACGTCAGTGAAGTAAATACGTAATCATTAGAGATTGAACTTCGGTGGTAAGTAGGTACCTGGTCCCACTAATCTTAAATTAAAGTCATTTCTCACAGTCATACACAACGTCCGTTGCCTACCCCAAAAATATAAACTTTGACCGAACCTGTTTCCCCAATATTTCGTTTTCTCGCGAGCTTTATGATCATTTCACCTCGTGAGAGGCCTGCCTAGCTGCCTACAGCGTCATTTACCTATGTTGTCTAGTCCTATATAGGTATATTATAAACAGCATTATGACCACACAATGAGATAATCATATTGTTAGAATCTATGTCTAATTGTACCTTTTAAATTCAATACAGTATTGTTATAAAGGTATTTTGTTACTATAAAACACAAGGTTAGTATACAAGGTAAAAGGGGCGTGGGGTTCCGGGCTACAATAAGGAACTATTCCATCTTTTTGGATGTAGAATGAGCGACTTTAAATAACGAGCAGCAGAGTTTTACTTGAGTCTTAACCATTGACTTCCAACCGTGGTCACTATAGCAATCTCTCTTTACAAAAGACCTATGTCCTGCAATAGATGTTCTCAGACTGATACCGAAAGTACAAACTTCTTTCTTCTTCATGTTATCAAATGGTTAGGTCAACCAAATGATAACAATTGTCAGGAATCGACTGGCCTGTTGGTCTAGTGGTTAGTGACCCTGACTGCTAAGCCGGAGGTCGTGGATTCGATTCCCACCCAGGACAAACCTTTGTGTGATGAGCATGATTGTTTGTTCTGTGTCTGGGTGTAATTTATTTATAATATGTATGTATTTACAAAAAAAAAGTATATAAGTAGTATATCAGTTGTTTAGTACCCATAACACAAGCAAATATAAGTGCTTAATTTGGGGCTAAATGGCGCTGTGTGCATGTGGTAGAATATTATTATTATTATTCTTTCCTTTTATTTTTCTCAGCTGTTAAACTGGTTTTAACTACATTTACGGGCGCCAGCCAAGTAAATGCAGTGTGTGGTGATAATTTAGGTTGTAGATGTTGTATGTAATGTCGTGTGTAATGTTGTGGTTTCCTCTATTTGCATGAATTTTCTGACTGTTCTGCATGTGTTTAGAATGGCTGCTTTCTGTAAAGTTATATAAAGGGTTTCTTTCAGATCTATTAATTTAATGCTATGATGAAGATGCTTGGGGATTATACCGGTCGTTGACAGAACAATTGGCACGACGTACACCTTGTCTTGTCTCCAGATTCTAGTAACTTCTTCTTTGAGTTCTGCGTATTTACTAACTTTTTCAGTGATAGTTTTCTGTATGTTATGTGTGTTAGGGACTGTCATATCTATCAGGTAAGTGGTTTTATTGATTTTATCTTGTAGTGTTATGTCCGGTCTATTGTAGTGTATGGTTTTATCGGTAAGTATAGCACGATCATAATATAGTTTGTGTGAGGCGTTTTCTAATATTGTTTGTGGTGTGTATTTGTAGTATGGAATGCTTGTGTCTTGTATGAGTTTATGTTTAAGTGCTAATTTTTGGTGAATTATATTAGCTATCTGATTATGTCTGTGTGTGTAATCTGTCTGTGTGAGAGTAATGCAAGCGCCGGTTATGTGTTGGATAGTTTCTGATTGAGTGTGACATTTACGACATTTATCGTTTGTAATGGAAGGGTCTTTAATTATATATTTTCGGTAATTTTTTGTATTTATTATTTGATCCTGTATAGCTATTATAAATCCTTCTGTTTCAGGGAATAAACTACCTACTTGTAAAAATTTATTTGAGGCTATAGGGTCTATGTGTGTTTGTTCTAAGTCATGAGGATGTCAGCCGTGAAGTGCTTTCTTTTTCCAGCTGTCTAACTTTTGTGTTGCAAAATTATTATTATTAGGATTTTGTGTAGTAGAGTGATTAGCTAAATCTAGTGGGTGTAATTGTGATCATTTTGGGTAATAGCTTTGTGTAGATTACTTGTAGAAGATTTTGCGGAAAAAATTGTTTTAAGACTATGAATTTGTTTTCGCCAGAGATGATCTATGTCTATTAGGCCTCTGCCTCCATTATACCTTTTGATGGTGAGTCTTTCTATAGCAGATTTAGGATGTAAGTTATTGTGTTTTGTTAATGTAGTGCGTGTGGTTCGTTCTATTTGCTTAATATTAGTTTTAGACCATTTAATAATACCGAATGAGTAAGTTAATATAGGTATGGCATATGTGTTCAGTGCTTTGATGAGATGTTTTCCAGAGAGTTGGGTTTTACAAATGGCGTTGATTCTTCTGATATATTCTATATTTAGAGTTCCTTTTGTTACTGTATGGTCTAATCCTCTCAATTGCTTGTAACCTAGGTATTTGTAGACTTCATTCGATTCCATTGCTGATATGGTAATATTGTCATCTAATTCATAGTTGCCAGGTCGGATTTATTATGTGTAGTGTTCTGCATTTGTCTAATCCAAATTCCATATTTATGTCATTACTAAATTTAGTGGTAGCTTCTATTAATTTCTTCATTTCTTTATCTGTTTTTGAGTATAATTTAATGTCATCCATATATGTAAGGTGTGAGATAACTGTTTCTTCTGTGCTGTGTTTAAGATTGTATCCGGCTCGGCATTCATGTATTATTATTATTATTATTATTATTATTATTATCGTTCAGGTCACCTAAATTTATACTATCTATATCTACTTAACTATACAATTATATGAAGCGCAAGAGTTTGTTTGTTTGAACGTGCTAGTCTCTGGATCTACCAATCACATTTGAATAATTATTTTTGCGTATGATATTTTTTTTATATTAGCCTACCAAAGTGACTCCACCCCGCCTGATGATAATCAGTCAGTGGAATCCAGAAGTGGTGGTCACCACACCAAAAGCCATCGTCTTAAGCTGCTGGTATTGTGGCCTCTACTATGGCGGCTGGGAATGGTGTTAGGGGAAGGGAATGAGGGAGGTGACAAAAGAGGCAAGGAAGAAATTCTGTATCCGGCGCTCTCACTCACCGAACGAAACGCAGTAGTACGGATACTACTACTCTTACGTCGATCTTTGATCCGGCCTATTCATACTGTTTAAATATAGCCCAATTCTTGATGAATGGCTATGTAACATCACGCTACTGGTGACGGCAGCTGGGCAGTAACCGCACTGCAGGAAACTAATTAATAAAGGCATCCGACTTGACCTAACGTCACTGTTATGAACATTGTAACAGTCGGGACTGACTTGTAACGTGCCCTCTGAAGTATGGAGAAGCTCAGGCCAAATACCACTTTGCGGTCACCCATCTATGTACCAATCGCAGTATTTGTCTCTTATCGTTTACCGATCTGTAGCGCAACGAGTTATGAGCGATAAAATGGAATATTCTATAACTTACTACTCTTTCAAATAAAAATAAACTAAATTATTAATATTTTATTATATTAATTAACTAAATTATTATATTAATTAATAGAATAATGAACGTGTTTAAAATATACAGACAGGACATGCACTATCTATGTAACTATGTTGATTACTTTAAGGAAATAGCTAAGATCGTGTTTACATTATTAATTCCTTTCTAGGGTTAAGTCAATATCAACCTCATTACATGGACTACAGTAGTATTATGTATTTATATCTAGTTTTACTGCCCTACACTGCCTTCTTTATTTAAGTATTTCTCCTAGCAGTTAGAGATAGCTCAATTATTTTCTGGTCATTCTGGTGGGTCGTATACCTACTTGTTTCAAATATAATCTTGTCTAAAAATACAAGTAATACTTTGAAGCCACTTCCAAAAATAGAACAGATTATATTTTATCTCGTAAAATACCTATTGTTTGCGAAAGTAGATAATCATACAAATTAAAATTTTAATCTAGGGTACTTAACCCTAGATCTCCTAGATCTGGAACTTCTTTGTAGTTAAATTATATTAACCAAAAGCTTTCCGCGAGTAAAATATGGTTTGTTGTATTTCTCGGGAACCACACCGATCTTTGGGATAAAAATTAGCATATATCCGTCTCCGGCATCGAATCTATTTACATACCAATTTTCATTGAAATTGGTTTAGCCGTTTAGGCGCTGAGTGGTACCAAACACACACACACACACATATACACACACACACACACACACACATACAAACTTTTGCATTTATAACATTAATAGGATATAGTCCCAATATTTTGGTTGTAGTACATTGACCGATAATATAAGATCACTGCGACGTGTTTACATGTTCACGCAGTATTATCATGAGATTATACGTTATAATTTTTAAAAGAAAGAACTCTGGTAAGTATCTTTATATTTATAGGTGAAGCAGGCTTTACCTACTTCGTACAGTTTTTGCCCGACTGCCGAAATCAAGGAGGGTAATATTTTTTTAAAAATAGATTTCTTTCTTTTAAATTTATAATAATAAATTATTTATTTCAGGCATCTAAAGCCCATAACATGCCAATACATAAGTACATAAGAAAAATAATAATTTGTGTTAAGACGTAGACGGGCTTATTGCTTTTTAATATTATATTTTGATTGTTTATGGAACGAAATCAAAAGGAATTGTCATATAGGTACTTATTACATAATACGAGTAAAACAATCGGCATAAGCGTAAATACAACTACTACACAGACTACACTAAACTAAGTGTAATGTGTTTCTAAACCAGTGGTCCTTAGAGTACTGATAGTGACTACGTAAGTCGAGAAATTATGATCTCCAAAGTTTTGACTACATTTCATCCTTGTACTAACACCCAGTTTGATTCTTGTAGTACCAATTAGGTTGCTAAAGGCATGGTTAATTAGTTTAATTTAATCATTTTGTTAGTTGACATACACCCAATGATTTAGTAATCATTAAAAAAAAATTAAAATTAACTAATCACC
The DNA here is from genome assembly GCA_963082885.1 of Parascotia fuliginaria. Classification (NCBI taxonomy): domain Eukaryota; kingdom Metazoa; phylum Arthropoda; class Insecta; order Lepidoptera; family Erebidae; genus Parascotia; species Parascotia fuliginaria. The sequence goes on from OY720178.1 coordinate 16,924,842, forward strand.
TGTTAAGTCTCATGTGAAGTACCATTGGGTAGTCCCAATGGTACTTCACATGAGACTTAACAGGTGATTAGTTAATTTTTCATTGATCATCCTTTCAGAAACTAGGTGTTAGTCTCTCGCACTATTTCTCAAACTTGTGGTTTTGAACTACTGGTAATTAACGTGGTATTGCCTAACCCGAGACCATATGATGCGATTCCCAAACAAAACAAATATTATTTTGTATCTACGGTATAAAAATAAGTTCCCTAAAAACGTCAGAAATCGCTAATTTCAAGAACTGAATCCATTAAGGATTTGAGCTGTGAATTTTCACAAATCCAAAAATATTATGTACCTAGTACATAATATTTTTGTATTTATTTTTAAGTAAGTTTCTACATATATCTAGGTGCTTATGTCGTGTAATCATTTCTCAGATATGTAAATTCATGCAAAATAGAGGTTATTAATACTATCTTACGTTAAGGTTATGCCATATACAGTACTTCAGGCCTTGTAATATTTTTTGTTATATTTTAAGTTTACTTTAGTAGGTAAGTACAGGTTTTCTTACGATGTTTTCCTTTACCTATCGTAACTCAGTAAAATCCAAAATAAATTAGGAAAGAATTCAATAGATCCGGTTTTTTTTAAGCCAAACAATTTAAGTAGGTATATCTATTAATTAGTTCCTTATATTCATACTAAACTGTTTAAGTACAAGTTTAGCGAATACTTGAACTTGTCTGTCCAGCAAATAAGATAACATTGAAGGTAATCGACCTTACACAAGGCAGCAAAATAATGTTCCTTATATGACATAGCCACTTAGTAGATGCTAGAACATATTGTATGGACGTAAATATTGAAACAACAACCTGTGATTTTATCATTACACGATGTAAACAATGGCAAACCACATAAACGTACATATCAATCCCTCTATAACTATTTGTTAATATACTATATATTGTTAATTTATCTTGCTAATTGGTATTGCGTAATTTAATAGACAAAAATATGTTTTAACATCACTCACATGTTATCCAATCAGAATACAATAACGCACGAAAAGGTCCCGCACACACACTAACTAATAACGCAGTTAAAATAAAACAAAATAGATAATTCATATCGATAACCTGACGACTGCTCTCTGTGACGGTCAACTGTTAAATGAGTTCGCACACGTGATTCGTTCGCTTGCGCCGATTTTGGAGGCAAACAATGATTGATCTGATATAGATACATAGGTAGGGGAAATACACATTGTTTTATGAACTTGTATCAGTTTTAGTACATTATCTTGCACAATAATGACTCACTGAGTTAGATCATTCTTAATGACCGAGTTGTTTATCTTAATTAAAAGGTGTTAGAAAACAACAACGTCGATATCGCGGTACAAGTTTGGAGTATTGAGGTTATAAGAATAATGGACCGATCAGGCAAGGTGATAATAGGTTTTCTGTCGAGATAAATACGATATAGACATGGTCTATTTAAAAAAAAACAACAATATATTTTTGCCAGTGTCAAGTGTAAAGGCAACAGATTGTCTCTGTGAAGGAAAATGAAAATAATGGTATAATAAGTTTAATTAAATTAACACTTATGAACGTTAAAAATTACAAAATGACAGCCAATTAACCTACAGCCAGTTCGCTGACGAGGTAGAGTCATGAGAAGAACTGACCAAGAAACTCAGGCTACTGTTCTTAGGGTAGGACGTTTACCAACTAGGTAGAAAAAAACAGTAGCGAGTAGGAATATTCTAAATGCATAGGCTGCTTCCAATCGGCCTCTTAGGTTTTTCTTCCATTAGATGAAAAAAGGCCGGTGATCAGAAGTCGACGTTAAGATGGTGAATGATAAAGTGAAAATTATTCTTATCCTTGATTAATTTAGTGTTATATACTTACAATGAACAGACTGAACTAAATAAACAATAAGTATATGGCCCACAATACAATTTATAATAAGGATTAAACAGGTAGGTGCCTACCTACCTATATTGCAAACAACTTAACTACTTTTATTTATCTGGGTGAACAAGATGCGATAAAAAGTGCTTAATTAAGTAGATCAATGTATTGTAAAATAACAAGATATCAGAACCAGAAAAGTTCAAATTGCCACATTTTGTGCAAGACTGTGGATATATTACTTCAGTAACACAGATAAATTTAATAAAATATAATTGATTAAAAACACAAGTATGTTTTGGGTTACAAAATAGGAAGCTCTCATAAAATTCAAAGCTCGAAAATAAAGTGAAAGAAAACGTGTTTTATATTTTAGACAACAAATAAATGGAAACAATGACAAAATAAACAGCTAAACAATAGGTAATAACAATACCTAAATAGCTAGAACTACTTAAACTAAAACAATTATATAATATAACAGGTAAGTACAAATGAATATAGATATGTAATCGTAAGACCAAAATATTAAGTTTTGATCGTAGCTTGATTGATAGGTACTTACCTATTGGACTTGCAGCGTGAGTAGGCCTCTCCTAAGCTAATTAAACTTAGTACTTGTTCTGTGAATTAAACCGATGACCAGAGTGCCTAGTGCGAGTTAGTTGTACCACAGATTACAGTCGTTAACGCGATCGAAACCATAGATTATATCGACACGTTTATGACGGTCGGAGGATAACCAATCAGGAGAACCAAACGATCATAAAAACAACTCGCACTAGGTACCCTAATAAAGGTGGCGGCCTGATAGACGAGAGCAGACGGAGCTTAGGTCCAGCAGTGAACGTATTTCTGGTGAAATAGTCAAACTTAAAAGTATGATCAAATTAAGGGCCACTGTGCCTAACTGCTTATGTAAAGTAGATAGGTATGTAATTTCAGTGTCTCTTTGGACTACGATAAAGTGCTCCCTTAAAAATTTGGCTTTTTTATGAATTGGTAACTCAACCGTAATTCTGTACCGGTAGATATCTATCTACCTAAATAACGGTTAGGCAATTGAATTCTTACTGGATTAATGAGGAAGATATACGAGGAAAATACCTCAGCTGTCTTACGCAACGTTTCTTGAAGTGTGGACGTAAACTGTTTGTTTTCCGTCACAGTTCTGTGATTGTTTTTTTAGTTAAAGGGTTAAACTCACTTAGTTTTGTTCAGTAATGAAACCAAAATAAAAAAAATGCATAGGTACTTAGATATGCATCAGCTAGCTACAAAATTACCTAATAAACGCAAAATAATAACAAACGTTACTTAGGATTTACCTTACATACCTACACTTTTTCCTAAGCTTCAAAAGAACTCGTAATTTACAATTTTAAACGAAACTTCGCGGGTGAATAATTAAAAAATATAAATTATTAACGTTTCAAACAAATTTGTTAGGCAAAGTTTTCAAAGAAACGAATAATTGTAAGCGTTGAAACAAAAAGATGAAATCCAGTGAACTTGTAATTAACTCACCTTCGCACTGGACAGAAAAGTTTTTAATTGACTTCAAGCCAATCTTTGAAGTTGGGGAAAAGGTTAAAGTATAATGGCGTTGATTTAATTTAATTTATTAAATGAAAAAATGAACAGCATAGTATTAGACTACCTACGCAATATTAATTATGTAGTGTTTTATTTTCTGAATATTCGTGTCTTACAAGATTGAATTTTAACATTGCAAAGAATACCTAATTTTTTACGTTTTGAACGGTTTTTTAACGTTTTTTAACATTTTTAATATGAATGAGATTTTAAAATACACGTAGATTTAGAGCTCATTCCCAACACTAGACATTTTCATTACCTAACGTAGCTTTAAATACACGTTCGAATAAGGCTGTTAACAGACTTGTTTAATGCAACTGCAATATAAGGAAATAGGTTTTATATAACCTAAGACAATAAGCACTAGCAAGTTTGACATCTGTCGATCACCTTTCCTCAAGGTTTTAGTTATAAAATTAGACTTTGTGCTTTTCTTAGAAATTATTTACACTATTTCTTTAAATCTAAATGTAGGTAAATGTTTAAAAATCGCAACATTTGTGCCATTCAATAGACTCACAATACCAAAAGCCTGTTATTTTTATTTTTTGTAATTTTTTTTTGCTGACTATGGCCAGAGAGCAAACAGCCCTCGTGATGGTAAGTGGTAACTGTTGCTCATGGATGACTCAGAGTCTGTTGCATTGCTCCTGTATTGCCAGAGAGTCTGCGAAGCCGTTGCCTACCGTAAAGAGAGTTGGCGTTGGTAAAGGAATCGAGGGAGGTGTGGAAAAAGTAAAGAGGGAAAATAGGGCCTTTAAAAGTTTATCTTCAGATTTACCTTTCATCCATAATGCCAACTTAATATGTAATTAAATAATTATCATTTATTTTCTCTTAAATATAAAAATAAAAGTAACATGTATATGTGATTAGATATTTGTGACCCCTTAAAAGAACTAGAGTCTAGGTATACTTAACCCCTCTAAACCACAAGCAAACAAGTGAGTTCACATCCTACGAAACCCGCTGTTACAAAGACAGGTCCATAAATTGTAATTCACATGCATTACTGCTAATGTTCCTACAATAATTGAGTGCAGCAACGATCGACTTTGTTGTGGAACCGAGAATCTACGTTTTACTGTTTCCTTTCAGTTTTACATGAATAATGGAGATGTTCAAGTGGTTTCTGGCATGAAGTTACTTTAATGGTGCATAAATGATTTATTATAACGTATTATATACGGTAGTAGGTCTTGGTTTCAGCATGAGTAGGACTGAGCGAGAAAGTAATGTCGCATTTCGGTCGGTGAGAGAGAGCTGGCACAACACCGACCACTGTAATTCTAATGATTTTGAAGTATCTACAATAACACGTTTGTCACCACGTTTCGCATCTGCCACTAAATGCATATATTTTGTGTGGTTGTAAAGAAGAAGTCGAGTAACTGATCGACATAATGCCTACTAATAGACTATTGAAACACGATATCTAAAATATTAAGTGTATGTAATAAATAAACCGCCTGCAAAGAAAAGATTTGAGAAGAATAAAACGTCAGACAGATATGGTAAGAGACCAGTAAGATAAAAATTAAAAAATCTATATATTAATACGTGAAGCAAAAACTTTGTATCCCCTTTTTACGAAAATGCGCGGTATGATTTATTCTTTTTATTATGCATAAGAAATTAAAAAAAAGGTCGAATTTCCACGACCACTAGGCGACCACTAGTAACAGGTAATTTTGTAAAATGTATGTTACCTGCTTTCCGCAGCTCAGTTTTACCCGCTTTTTTGCTTACTGCTCTGCTCCCGTCGCCTGTAGCTTAATGTTACATAGCCTATAACCTTCCTCGAGAACTGGGCTATCATACGCAAAAAAATTTTCAAATCCGACTGGGTAGTTCCAGAGATTAGCGCGTTCAAACAAACAAACTCTTTATATAATAGTATAGATTATGACGACATCTCGGCAAAAATATGTCAGTGGAAACAAATATTAAGTAATTAAAATATCTCACATTTTATTAATGATATATTAATTCTTATTAAGAATTTTCATTCCGACATATTTGTTTTTGTGCGAGCAAAATAAAATTAATGTTTAATAAGAAATATGGCGCGGATTCATCTGGATCCGACGAAATTGTAATTACTTATTTCTGTGTTCGTGTTTATAGAGTCATTTGTGTGTAAACACATTTGTTAATAACTCAGGGGAATGGTAAACTTATTATTCGTTGAAATTTCATTCCAAATTTGTTAGATGTTGATTTTTTGCGTGGTGTAACTATAATAAGTGGAATGTGCAAGTTGACTATGACTAATGACTGAGTACCTAATCATGTTCTTATTCATGTAAACTATAATATTATAAAGAGAACAAAATATTTGATTTTTTGGGTTTGTTTGTTTGCAACGTTTAATCTAAAAATCTACCGATTTAAAATATTCTTTCTCTTTTAGAAATCAATAAATGAAGCGGGTAACACTTAGAGCATTAAACCAACAGGAGTGGACACGCGCTCTATTTCCCTTGCGCAAAAGTCTGCCACTTTCGGCGGGGGACGGGGTAACGCGAGCAACGCACACTAATTACAATGTTAACTACTAATGCATTTTTAAATCGCGTCGTTATACACGCACACAATAAAATTATTACACACTAGCTTAAACTAAACACACACAATCACATTCACACACAGAGACATCTAACAGTTTACGCTTCCTTAGCGTAAAACAGTTAGAGCTTGACTCTGTCGATATTTAGTATCGATGTTTAGGATTTCATATAAGTACGCGAAAGATTTAATTATTTTCATGATTATTATGTTTGCTTATTAAAATGAGCATTATCTTATATTATAATTATACAGTTTTAGATAATAATAATCTATTATAATTTTAAGGTTTTTTTTTATTTAAGCACTTTGAAATAGATGAAAGTAAAGTAAATAGTTCATAAACATGAATTAACTAGAAGTAATTCTGTTAATTCATGTTTATGTCAATATTACAGGAAGAATAAAACAGTGTTTCTAACTAGCACACTTTTTTGTAATTATTATCAAAAAAGCCCGTCATACGGTCGGGCTAAATTTATTAATTTGTTACACATTGTTCGACAAACAAATCTGGTTATGCGGTCGGGCTCTCCTACTATGTTTACTAATGTTTATTCAATACTTCCGATCTCTGATAGTACGCAACCCTCGGCGCGCGAGTCCTACTGGCATTTAGCCGTTTTTTTTGAAGTTATACTTTTTTTGGCGCGATTGGGAAAAATGATGAGAGTGAATTTTTACGATGCGCGCGCACACCGACAGAAAAAAGCAACACCCTGAAGTTAGTTGCGAACCTTTTACACACTGAAGTTAGTTGCGGATCTTTGTGTGTCGTATCAGTACAAATAATCTGTGTGAATAAATAAAAAATATATTGGCGTTTATATCAATTCAAATATTTATGTATGTATGCGTTGTATTATTATTTGGTATTTTTGGATTGTTACGCCAAAGAAGTATAACTTCTTACGTGCGTACATGGGTACCCACTCTTTTTTTTTATTTTACTACTGCGCACAAGGATGTATGTTCAATAACCACCACCTGTTGAAATTTGTTCTAGTGTGGATTAAAGATTGTAATTAATTATTACGTGTCAATTTTACGTGTATTATTCCTAAGTATGTATGTATATTCAAACCAAATAATACTTTGAATTAATTGTCTGTTGCTATTAAATTTCGTTCCAACTAAGCAAAGCTTGTAATTGGAGGATTTTGTTCTGATTACATAGTAACAAGATACTGACATGAGAATGTATGAGTAGATGTTTATTAGAGAGATAATATTTTATCTGTTCAGATAACAAAAAAACAACGGAATATATTTCAGAAAGTCTTTATTTAAGTAGGTATAATAAAATACTGAAAAACTGTGCAATTTAAATTAACCTTATAAATCTAGTTTAACTAATCATAGGTAATGCAATAAGAGGAGGTAGCGCACAGCGAGTTTACTTGCTAAAAACTGAGCTCTCCGCCGCTTGGGGGGTAGGGAGGAGGTAGCAGTCCTGGCTGCACAGAAGGCTTTGTCTTTTAAGCTGTTAGTCAGATACTTGTACGCTTAGGAACCCACTTATATGGTTCCTACAATATTGGACCCAAGCGACTCGAGGCGCTGCTTCTTTTGAAAATCTAAAACAAACAAAATAAATTTAATTTAATACTGGAACACCAATATCGATATTTGTGATTAAACTGTCTCATCTCTAATTATGTTAAAGTGTGACCAGTTTCTTAAAAATAAATACGCTTATTTTTGTAAGAAATGAGCAACTATTTTTCGGAATAAAGTGCACTAATCTTGTATATTTGGATTTATAGTCTCATTTTACTTGTTCGTTTAATATTATTTTGTGCATTACTTGGTAAAAAAACATTGGTTTTAATTAAAAATAAATAAATATGGGAACGGTGACACAATAATGTACATCCAAAATGAAACTTATTAGATATGTCAACAAGGCGAGATATAAAAAAGGAAAGGTTAGTTTTTATGTTAATTCAACTTAAAATATTACCCCAGATTGGAGTATTGATGATAAGCCTGGCAACACTGGTTGATTAGCATTTTATTTGGTTAAATTACTAATTTAATGCCTTATTTGATAATATTAGAACAAAATAATACTTACAGGTGGAATGTAATATTATCCTTTTGTAGACTTGATGTCGCTGAACGCTTTTTACACCAAAATACACTGCAATTCGGCATTTCTATTGAGACGCTATTACGCATGCACTGATAGGTGACTTATGATGCGGAACGCGCGTCAACTAGTTTTATATAACGGGTATGACCGGTGGGCTGGTACCTTTGGCAGAGGGGTACGCCTGTCAGTGGCCTCTCCGGTTGGTTTAATGCTCTAAGGGGTAACTTGGTCTATATTTTATTATGTTTAACATATTTTAAAGCAATTTTCAGAATTTTAATATTTGTATATTTGCAATCAGAAGACAGCAAAAGTAAATTTGCAGTAAGTAAAAGAATAGGTGTAACATTGCAATCATATTTTATGTAGGCGTTTGTTGTAAGACCGAATGAAACTTTTGATACCGAATCGAAGCGATTATACCAATTGCTTACGTTACTTTTTAATTAAAGTCCTCCTTTCTCTAATGATGAAATATATTTTAATCATATTTATCTATCTTCAATGCTACTTGTGACAATTCTAGAGCAAAAATCTATATTGTGCGGTAAGTCTGAAACAACTAAAAAATACATGTGATCCAACTTTCGTCGCAGTTTAAATGGGAAACAGTATTTTTACGAAGTTTCGACAGTGGAAACCGAGCTACGGAATTGTATCAACTCGTACGAGCTCACTGCGCGGTTTGTGGTTAAAGCACCACTACTACACGTTGCTAGAAAGATTAAGAGAATTAAGAGCCTACAGCAGATTAGCAAAGTAGAAATACCCACTTAGTGGCCATACGTATATACACATTAGCTTCCCACAGCGCGGTATCGCCTGCGTCTTTGATTACTGCTCTGCTCGCTTCGCCAGTAGCGTGATGTTACATAACCTATAACCTTCCTCAAAATCTGGGCTAACCTACGCAAAAAGAATTATTCAAATCCTACCAGTCGGATTTGAATAATTCTTTCTCTCGAGATTAGCGCGTTCAAACAAAGTTCTTCCGCTATATATAATAGTATCTAGATAGGCATGCTTACGGGATTACTTTTAAATGGGTATCTAAACAAATTTGGATAGACGCTTCAATTTAATGGCTAAGTTCATTAAAAAAACTTAGACTTTTCTATATATTGTTTTCTCGACAAGGTGCAAGTCCTTGCACCATGCTGACGACGGCCATGTATACACATCACTAACATAATAATATTTTCGAGCAGATCGAACGGTCGAACCCTTTCAAATATCTGTGTATCCCCTACCACTGTGTTTCTTGTCAGTGCTTTAAAAATGCCTTTTCTTTAAAACAGTAGGTTACCGGAGCAGTGACGACAATGTTTATCAAGCGAGAGGGTAGTGAAGGTTAAACAGCGAATACATTAACTATACATGACATGGAAATGTCAAAGTCAAATCCACTTAAAGTCACCTGAGACATATTATGAACGTCAACATAGACGAAAATATCAGTCGATTTGTCTACCTGTTTGCTAACAATGACAGTTATGATAAGAACTAACAAAAACTCTCTTTTTAATCATGACTTTGAACCCTATTTATAATAAACTAGCTTTCCACGGCGCGGATTCACCCGCATCTTTGCTTACTGCTCTGCTCCCTTCGCCAGTTGCGTGATGTTACCTGAACCTTTCTCGAGAACTGAGCTATCATACGCAAAAATATTTTTTCAAATCCGACTGGTAATTTTAGAGGTTAGCGCGTTCAAACAAACAAACTCTTTCGCTTCATTTAATAGTATAGATATTAATTCTTCTTATTAATTTTTTTTTTTATTAAATAAATTAAACTGCATATTTACCATGCCAATGTCATTTTCTCACGCACTCAGAAAGATAAAAACGCGCATTTCTTGAATTTAATCGTTCGGCGATAATCGAATGAGAAATAATAGTACCAACCACGTGGGTCAAGTGCTCCCGCCAGCTTATATAATTGAACAAAAATGTTTATTTTTTGCACGTTTATTGAAAACGGAACAAAACTATGTTAGTTTAATTTTAGCGAAAGTATTTTAAATCAAACTAGATAGGTACTCAAAAATATCCTAGTGGTTTCGGCAGAATCGACTAAAATCTGTCTTCTCAAAGAATTTAATTGTAAAATAGCTTTTATAATAATGCATTTTATTTCGTAAAAGAGAACACCGGAGGTACAATTTCTTCCTAGATTCTTCACTTTTGTCTTACAATAGCTTATCCTATGTTTTCATAACAATCCTATTATTCTACTAATACTTTTATTACTTTTAAATGCGAAAGTTTGTGTGCATGTTTGTGTGTGTTTGTTACCACTCAGCGCCTAAACGGCTAAACCGATTTCGATGAAAATTAGTATATAGATAGATTCGGTGCCAGAGACGAAAATAGGTTAATTATCCCGAAAATCAGTCTGGTTCCCGAGGACGACAAAACACATTCTAGGTGCTAGCGAAGGGCGCAGCTAGTTAAAAAATTATATTATCGTAGTTGTAGGAATTTTCACATACTTACAGTATTGTAGGTTACACATGTATTTACCTACATGTTGTGGCGCACAACATTGCATAACCACAGAGCGCAGTCATAACTCATATTAACCCTTACGAATGAGACAAACATAAACAAACATTTATTTGATGGAGTGACCGTAAAACATCATAAAGAGTACTTATATTACACTTCCATTACTCTTGTAAACCGTACAATTGGAGCGGAATGTCTTCAAAAAACAAATAACAGTTCTTAAACATTTTTCACAGATATTACCGCGAGGAACATAATATATCTAGCCCACACCATGCCCAGTGAGTTATGGACGCCATAATTTCTTCTTATTCTTTGTTTGGGTTGTAACTGGAAGTAATATGTACGGCATTCGGCAGTGTTGAATGGTGCCGAGTTTGTGGTATAATAGACTACCAAAAGGCACCTCTGCGTGAAGATAAGCTGCGTGATGTTAAAGTGGTAAGCAGTCAATGTAGTCCAAGAGTAATGGACATCATCTGTATTTCCATCGTTACAAATTGCTGGCATCACTGTACTTACTACCGCTATTACCTATATTACTATGTTCAAAACTCCATGTCTCAGAGTACATAACTTTCGAGACAATATTAGAAAAAAAATGTTCTACCAATCAAAAATCTTCTTAGTACACTACAATAAAACGAAATATAACAAAAAGTTTATAGTATTCAAATATACGCAGTAAATGCCGTACATCTTTTTCGAACATAGTTTTGTACTTTCTGTGTCTACCACGAAAAATATTTGTACAAGAAATGAACAGCGCTCCTGGTATGAACTCCAAAAACTATTTTTTTTTTTTTATTTTCTGATAACTTATCGTAGAACATCAGAATGTTATGATATTGATGAATCAAAATAAGGTTTCAAATGTACATCATCATTTTGCGAAAAATTGTCACTCGTTATAATCATCTTATTCTGTAATTATAATTATATTAGTTATTAACTAGGTGTGTCATTCAATTTAACATCATTCGGTATTTCCTAATAGATAATTAATATAATCTAAATGTTGGTGATTATAACCTCTATAATGAGTACATTAACAAGTTTGAGAATAGGACGGCCTTTCAAAGGAAAAAAGGAAGCATTTTGAACGAACAATACCTAACAATTAATATTTTAAGCATCTACCCATAATATTCCTTTTGCGTTTGACGACAAAATTTTACCTCAAAATTTGTTTAATTTTCATAATTAATTTATTAATTATTCATAGTCACCTGGCATTTTCAGATTCATTAATAATACCTCTTAAATTGGTGAATTTTAATACTTTAAGATGCTCTACACAACGAACATTCACCTGTATTTTAACTTATCAATTTTGAGCATTACGTTGCAATACTTTCTGTCTGACTACCGAGCATTTGCTTGTAATATAACATTCCAGATTCGAAATATTACACATTGTATCATCAAGTTGCGCACTGTACTGCTCGGTTCGCCTCCCTTACCAATGTATTGCTCAAATTGTATCGTTACAAGTTGCGCACTGTAATGTTCGCTTCGCCTCCCACACTGATCTAATGCTCAAATCTGTAACGTTACATTACAGGTGATTGCTCGCGGTGTGGGAGCACTTTTAGAAGGAAAGGTTATTTCAAAATCAAACAACTATTATTAAGCATTATTAATGATAAGTAAAATTTTCTTAATGATAAAATGATATCACATTTAAGACTACAAAACCGATTTCAATATCAAAATACCTGCCATTGAAATCAATGTTGCCACAATTATTTCAGCAACGGTTTATTTAAGATAATGTATACAGTGATAAATAATTTACATCATATTTATAAGTGAGAGGTATGGACGACTTAAAAACTAAAACTAAAGTAAGTAAAAAGACTGGATTCTGCAACAGAAGCGAATTAAGAGCATCTACCAATTGTTGACCAATCGTCTAATAAAAACAACGCAACTTTTTGAAAAATAGTAAACTAGTTAAAGTTAAAGTGCAAGTTCATATAATATTCAATAAATGCTATGGAGACTTGACAATTCTAGCAAACATTCTAGAACCCATAACACAAGCATATAATATGCTTAATTTGGGTCTAGATGGCGTTGTGTGTAGTTGTTGAAGTATTATTATTATTAGCACAACTTTGATACTCGATAGTTACGTAACCTAGCAAATTTCCAGAAAGATAAAAAACAAAATCAGAAGTAATAAAAAGTATTAATAAATTCATAGGTACTAAAGTAACATGCGAATTTCATGAATTCTTAATTTTAAATGTTTTCAGGATTATTACTCGTATAACTAAAAACAATTTAAGACAAAATTTATTATGCTTATTTAATTCGAGTGTACGACTGAACTGTGACATATGTGTTTGCTTTCCATAATAAAATTACTGTTACTAGTAGCCTTTACCATCCCACTGCTGGGCAAAGGCCTCCCCCGTGACTTGAATTGTGGGCCAAAACCACCAATATTTGCCCTGAGACAATTAATAGACGTCGTGGTAGACTAAGAATAAAATGGCAGGATGAGTTGGACGCAACGGATAGGACATGGCTATGGACCGCAGTTGAGTCCCGTCGAAGTTAAGGGTTGTCGCAGTTTAATCGTACACTTTTTAATTCTATCTGACTAATTTGGGAGTAAACTTAAGTCAAACTTTTTCATATCAAACTGCCGTCATGCTCGTGATTCGAGTGGCCGGAGTTTCTTGCCAGCTCTTTTTATAAATCTTTCAGTACTACGGTTAGTTCTCACTATTTCACATTCAAACTGAACTGAAGCAAACCATTGTGTGGACTGAATTTCTTGCCAGTTGTAAACGAACCGTATACTATTTGCTTATCATATATTTTATCTTTATTTTTTTTACATTTTTGAACTTTAAATATGTGTTATATTATAACTTTGAACGCATTACAAGCTAGGCTATAGCCAGAGATTTTTAATAGACTCTGTGGCTATAATTTACCTACGCTATGCGAAGATTCTAACTTCGAACTACCTATGTTCTTTCTACCTTTATATTATTAGGTTTATTCTCAATAGATCAATAATATCAGTACTTCAGCCGCCTGGATTAGACAAAAGTTATTTGTTAGTGTCAAAGTATTATGATTTATTCATTTCTTTCGTTTAACTGTTGTCTAAAATTTACAGTCTAGGGTGAATGTTTTTAATTTCTTATGTTGTTTACGTGACAGTTAATTAACAATAAAAAAGTAAACAATCTATTGTATTGTAACAACTAATTAACTAATTTACGCTAAACGTTTCGTCACAAAATAAACACGGTTTTGTAGTTTTACAAATTCAATCATTGCTACAAAGTGATATTTTGTATTTTAATATTTTCTTTGTCTTGTTCTAAATGTTACTTATTAATACCGCCAATATTTCTACGATGGTATCTAAAACTAATCCAATTCCCCAATCCAAGGGTCTCAGGAAAACCCGATACTGATGTTACTGCCTCTATTAAAATTTCACCAGATCATGGCACTACGCATCTTAAAGTTTTTAAAATAAATATCGCTTCTTGTTACACACGAACTTAAACCTCACTACTCTCAACCTCAAAAAAAAAAATCTCAAAATTGTTGCTGTTATATCACAAAATACATAACTAATCATTTACAGGTATTGTAAAGATATTTAATTCTACACCTTAACACTAACAGTTTACAGTCCAATATAGTTTACAGAAATCTTAATCGTCCTTATTCAATGCCATACAACTCTGTAGATACATAGAATACTCCTGTGGCATTACCAGGGTTATTATACCCAGCAATTGTTACCTGATTTCGGGCACATTTGCCGTCGGAGTAATGGTCATAACTGTCACAAGCCCACGCCAAGAAACCATTCTTTAGCTGCACAGACATCGCATAATATCTCACGCAAGCCTTATGACTGCACTTGGCAGCATCACTCTCTCCTTTACCAGGTATAATACCAGCATGACACGGTGGCTGTTTACGTCCCCTTTTATTAAAGAAGAAGTCAGTATCTCCCAAAATAGATGTAGTTCCTAGCCCTCCTGCGTTGCAATGATATACTTCTACATACTGAGCTACTCCTGATCTTACCTGATCTTCGACAGGACCGTTCGAAAAGCAAGGACCGGCGGGATCTAACGCTGTGATTCTCCAAATCTGTTCACCTGTCTTTTCAGTGTATCTGGTGCCGGCATATCCAAGCATCTGGCTACCCAAACTGTGTCCTATACAGTGTATATTGTTTGAGGGGAATCCGTTCGCTCGAATACCGGCCAAGAAATTTCCTAAAGCGTTACCAATATAGTAAGTGTGTTTGACTGATCTTTCGTAGCTAGCTATTTTCCCACCCTTAGCTGATGTATACATGGAATGGTCCACGATGATGAGGTAAATGTTTGGCAAAGTACTGAATGTCTGTCTGATTAAATCCTCGGTCTTTTTGGAAATATGGGACTTGTATCCTGGGTTGAAAAATATGAGGCGTCGGGTCACGTCCAAGTTATAGCTGGATGTGATGCCTTCGACTGCATTGTCGATGGGGAACGAAAGATTGAAGTTGTTTTGGAAGTCATAGAAGAAGATTTGTACTTCGCTGACACCGTAGTCCAGATTTTTGTCATGATCACCTGAAATAAGATAATATTTTGATGAGTTTGATATCTCAACCATGTTTTGGTTTTCGGGATGTCTGTATATAACACTTAATTCGTAAATAGTCTGGAGCTTTAAATTGCTGCTCTAATTCTCAATAATAAGAAATAAGGCGAAAGCCGTATTACGGGGACTTTACAAACCTACAATTATTACAAACGGACGACAAGTACACCTAGGCACTTTTTTGTTAAACATTTTGATAGTTTAATTATAAGAAACAGATATTAACAGAACGGAAATCGTTTCTATGTATAATTGGGTAAAAGGTAAAGTGCATAAAAAAATAAATCATACTTTTATATAAGTACTTAGGTATCTACAATATCATAATCTGATTATTTTCATAAATATTTTGTTTTTCTTGTATTGTAAACAAGAGACGTAATTTGGTTGAAATTTAGCAAGATGTACGGCAATGCCGTTGCAATTACGGCAATATTATCCAATTACGATTCATTGTGACCAATTACAGACGAACTGGGAAGTATTAAACTGAATCATGTTCAATTCATACCTACCTTATGTACTTACCTATGATAACTTAGGTAAGTAAATGTATTTTAGGTGTATAGAAAATTATATGTTACGAGTATTATGAATTAGATGATCGTAACGTCAGTGAAGTAAATACGTAATCATTAGAGATTGAACTTCGGTGGTAAGTAGGTACCTGGTCCCACTAATCTTAAATTAAAGTCATTTCTCACAGTCATACACAACGTCCGTTGCCTACCCCAAAAATATAAACTTTGACCGAACCTGTTTCCCCAATATTTCGTTTTCTCGCGAGCTTTATGATCATTTCACCTCGTGAGAGGCCTGCCTAGCTGCCTACAGCGTCATTTACCTATGTTGTCTAGTCCTATATAGGTATATTATAAACAGCATTATGACCACACAATGAGATAATCATATTGTTAGAATCTATGTCTAATTGTACCTTTTAAATTCAATACAGTATTGTTATAAAGGTATTTTGTTACTATAAAACACAAGGTTAGTATACAAGGTAAAAGGGGCGTGGGGTTCCGGGCTACAATAAGGAACTATTCCATCTTTTTGGATGTAGAATGAGCGACTTTAAATAACGAGCAGCAGAGTTTTACTTGAGTCTTAACCATTGACTTCCAACCGTGGTCACTATAGCAATCTCTCTTTACAAAAGACCTATGTCCTGCAATAGATGTTCTCAGACTGATACCGAAAGTACAAACTTCTTTCTTCTTCATGTTATCAAATGGTTAGGTCAACCAAATGATAACAATTGTCAGGAATCGACTGGCCTGTTGGTCTAGTGGTTAGTGACCCTGACTGCTAAGCCGGAGGTCGTGGATTCGATTCCCACCCAGGACAAACCTTTGTGTGATGAGCATGATTGTTTGTTCTGTGTCTGGGTGTAATTTATTTATAATATGTATGTATTTACAAAAAAAAAGTATATAAGTAGTATATCAGTTGTTTAGTACCCATAACACAAGCAAATATAAGTGCTTAATTTGGGGCTAAATGGCGCTGTGTGCATGTGGTAGAATATTATTATTATTATTCTTTCCTTTTATTTTTCTCAGCTGTTAAACTGGTTTTAACTACATTTACGGGCGCCAGCCAAGTAAATGCAGTGTGTGGTGATAATTTAGGTTGTAGATGTTGTATGTAATGTCGTGTGTAATGTTGTGGTTTCCTCTATTTGCATGAATTTTCTGACTGTTCTGCATGTGTTTAGAATGGCTGCTTTCTGTAAAGTTATATAAAGGGTTTCTTTCAGATCTATTAATTTAATGCTATGATGAAGATGCTTGGGGATTATACCGGTCGTTGACAGAACAATTGGCACGACGTACACCTTGTCTTGTCTCCAGATTCTAGTAACTTCTTCTTTGAGTTCTGCGTATTTACTAACTTTTTCAGTGATAGTTTTCTGTATGTTATGTGTGTTAGGGACTGTCATATCTATCAGGTAAGTGGTTTTATTGATTTTATCTTGTAGTGTTATGTCCGGTCTATTGTAGTGTATGGTTTTATCGGTAAGTATAGCACGATCATAATATAGTTTGTGTGAGGCGTTTTCTAATATTGTTTGTGGTGTGTATTTGTAGTATGGAATGCTTGTGTCTTGTATGAGTTTATGTTTAAGTGCTAATTTTTGGTGAATTATATTAGCTATCTGATTATGTCTGTGTGTGTAATCTGTCTGTGTGAGAGTAATGCAAGCGCCGGTTATGTGTTGGATAGTTTCTGATTGAGTGTGACATTTACGACATTTATCGTTTGTAATGGAAGGGTCTTTAATTATATATTTTCGGTAATTTTTTGTATTTATTATTTGATCCTGTATAGCTATTATAAATCCTTCTGTTTCAGGGAATAAACTACCTACTTGTAAAAATTTATTTGAGGCTATAGGGTCTATGTGTGTTTGTTCTAAGTCATGAGGATGTCAGCCGTGAAGTGCTTTCTTTTTCCAGCTGTCTAACTTTTGTGTTGCAAAATTATTATTATTAGGATTTTGTGTAGTAGAGTGATTAGCTAAATCTAGTGGGTGTAATTGTGATCATTTTGGGTAATAGCTTTGTGTAGATTACTTGTAGAAGATTTTGCGGAAAAAATTGTTTTAAGACTATGAATTTGTTTTCGCCAGAGATGATCTATGTCTATTAGGCCTCTGCCTCCATTATACCTTTTGATGGTGAGTCTTTCTATAGCAGATTTAGGATGTAAGTTATTGTGTTTTGTTAATGTAGTGCGTGTGGTTCGTTCTATTTGCTTAATATTAGTTTTAGACCATTTAATAATACCGAATGAGTAAGTTAATATAGGTATGGCATATGTGTTCAGTGCTTTGATGAGATGTTTTCCAGAGAGTTGGGTTTTACAAATGGCGTTGATTCTTCTGATATATTCTATATTTAGAGTTTCTTTTGTTACTGTATGGTCTAATCCTCTCAATTGCTTGTAACCTAGGTATTTGTAGACTTCATTCGATTCCATTGCTGATATGGTAATATTGTCATCTAATTCATAGTTGCCAGGTCGGATTTTACCTTTTATTATGTGTAGTGTTCTGCATTTGTCTAATCCAAATTCCATATTTATGTCATTACTAAATTTAGTGGTAGCTTCTATTAATTTCTTCATTTCTTTATCTGTTTTTGAGTATAATTTAATGTCATCCATATATATAAGGTGTGAGATAACTGTTTCTTCTGTGCTGTGTTTAAGATTGTATCCGGCTCGGCATTCATGTATTATTATTATTATTATTATTATTATTATTATCGTTCAGGTCGCCTAAATTTATACTATCTATATCTACTTATCTATACAATTATATGAAGCGCAAGAGTTTGTTTGTTTGAACGTGCTAGTCTCTGGATCTACCAATCACATTAGAATAATTATTTTTGCGTATGATATTTTTTTTATATTAGCCTACCAAAGTGACTCCACCCCGCCTGATGATAATCAGTCAGTGGAATCCAGAAGTGGTGGCCACCACACCAAAAGCCATCGTCTTAAGCTGCTGGTATTGTGGCCTCTACTATGGCGGCTGGGAATGGTGTTAGGGGAAGGGAATGAGGGAGGTGACAAAAGAGGCAAGGAAGAAATTCTGTATCCGGCGCTCTCACTCACCGAACGAAACGCAGTAGTACGGATACTACTACTCTTACGTCGATCTTCGATCCGACCTATTCATACTGTTTAAATATAGCCCAATTCTTGATGAATGGCTATGTAACATCACGATACTGGTGACGGCAGCTGGGCAGTAACCGCACTGCAGGAATCTAATTAATAAAGGCATCCGACTTGACCTAACGTCACTGTGAACATTGTAACAGTCGGGACTGACTTGTAACGTGCCCTCTGAAGTATGGAGAAGCTCAGGCCAAATACCACTTTGCGGTCACCCATCTATGTACCAATCGCAGTATTTGTCTCTTATCGTTTACCGATCTGTAGCGCAACAAATTATGAGCAATAAAATGGAATTTTCTATAACTTAATAGTCTTTCAAGTAAAAATAAACTAAGTTATTATACTCGGTATGGTCAGAAACTAATAGAATAATGAACGTGTTTAAAATATACAGACAGGACATTCACTATGTATGACCTCTGATTGATTCCTTTAAGGAAATAGCTAAGATCGAGTTTACATAATTAATTCCTTTCTAGGGTTAAGTCAATATCAACCTCATTACATGGACTACAGTAGTATTATGTATTTATATCTAGTTTTACTGCCCTACACTGCCTTCTTTATTTAAGTATTTCTCCTAGCAGTTAGAGATAGCTCAATTATTTTCTGGTCATTCTGGTAGGTCGTATACCTACTTGTTTCAAATATAATCATGTCTAAAAATACAAGTAATACTTTAAAGCCACTTCCAAAAATAGAACAGATTATATTTTATCTCGTAAAATACCTATTCTTTGCGAAAGTAGATAATCATACAAATTAAAATTTTAATCTAGGGTACTTAACCCTAGATCTCCTAGATCTGGAACTTCTTTGTAGTTAAATTATATTAACCAAAAGCTTTCCGCGGCGCGGTTTCACCCGCGAGTAAAATATGGTTTGTTGTATTTCTCGGGAACCACACCGATCTTTGGGATAAAAAGTAGCATATGTCCGTCTCCGGCAACGAATCTATTTACATACCAATTTTCATTGAAATCGGTTTAGCCGTTTAGGCGCTGAGTGGTGCCAAACACACACACACACACACACACACACACACACATATACACACACACACATATACACACACACACACATACAAACTTTTGCATTTATAACATTAATAAGTAGGATATAGTCCCAATATTTTGGTTGTAGTACATTGACCGATAATATAAGATCACTGCGACGTGTTTACATGTTTACGCAGTATTATCATGAGATTACGTTATAATTTTTAAAAGAAAGAACTCTGGTAAGTATCTTTATATTTATAGGTGAAGCAGGCTTTACCTACTTCGTACAGTTTTTGACCGACTGCCGAAGTCAAGGAGGGTAATATTTTTTAACGTAAGTAAAAATAGATTTCTCTCTTTTAAATTTATAATAATAAATCATTTATTTCAGGCATCTAAAGCCCATAACATGCCAATACATAAGTACATAAGAAAAATTGTAATTTGTGTTAGTACGTAGACGGGCTTATTGCTTTTTATAATAATAATAATAATAATAATAATATTCTACCACATTCACACAGCGCCATCTAGCCCCAAATTAAGCAATTATATTTGCTTGTGTTATGGATACTAAACAACGGATAAACAACTTATATACTTTTTTTTTGTAAATATATAATACATACATAATTATAGATAAATTACACCCAGACACAGAACAAACAATCATGCTCATCACACAAAGGTTTGTCCTGGGTGGGAATCGAACCCACGACCTCCGGCTTAGCAGTCAGGATCACTAACCACTAGACCAACAGGCCAGTCAAAGTCGTTTTTTAATATTATATTTTGATTGTTTATGGAACGAAATCAAAGGAATTGTCATATACTTATTACATAATACGAGTAAAACAATCGGCATGAGCGTAAATACAACTACTACACAGACTACACTAAACTAAGTGTAATGTGTTTCTAAACCAGTGGTCCTTAGGGTACTGATAGTGACTACGTTAGTCGAGAAATTATGATCTCCAAAGTTTTGACTACATTTCATCCTTGTAATAACACCCAGTTTGGTTCTTGTAGTACCAATTGGGTTGCTAAAGGCATGGTTAATTAGTTTAATTTGATCATTTTGTTAAATGACATACACCCAATGATTACTACCCAATGGTACTTCACATACACAACACGGTAGTAGGTCCACGCTGGTTTCAGCATGAATGGGCCAGATCGTCCGGGGAAGTACTACCCTCTCATAGAAGATCGACGTAAGAGTAGTAGTATCCGTACTACTGCGTTTCGCTCGGTGAGTGAGAGCGCCGGAGACCCAATTTCCCCCCTTTCCTCTTTCCTCACCTACCTCATTCCCTTCCCTTAACCCCATTCCCAGCCGCCATATTGGAGGCCACCATACCAGCAGTTTAAGAAGATGGTATGGTGACCACCACTTCTGGATGCCACTAACTGCTTACCATCAGGCGGGGTGGAATCACTTTGGTAGGCTAATATAAAAAAGCATGAGACTTAACAAGTGATTAGTTAATTTTTCATTGATCATCCTTTCAGAAACTGGGTGTTAGGCTCTCGCACTATTTCTCAAACTTGTGGTTTTGAACTACTCGTAATTAACGTGGTATTGCCTAACCCGAGACCATATGATGCGATTCCCAAACAAAACAAATATTATTTTGTATCAACGGTATAAAAATAAGTTCCCTGAAAACGTCAGAAATCGCTAATTTCAAGAACTGAATCCATTAAGGATTTGAGCTGTGAATTTTCACAAATCCAAAAATATTATGTACCTACCTAGTACATAATATTTTTGTATTTATTTTTAAGTAAGTTTCTACATATATCTAGGTGCGTATGTCGTGTAATCTTTTCTCAGATATGTAAATTCATGCAAAGTAGAGGTTATTAATACTATCTTACGTTAAGGTTATGCCTTATACAGTACTTCAGGCCTTGTAATATTTTTTGTTATATTTTAAGTTTACTTTAGTAGGTAAGTACAGGTTTTCTTACGATGTTTTCCTTTACCTATCGTAACTCAGTAAAATCCAAAATAAATTAGGAAAGAATTCAATAGATCCGGTTTTTTTAAGCCAAACAATTTAAGTAGGTATATCTATTAATTAGTTCCTTATATTCATACTAAACTGTTTAAGTACAAGTTTAGCGAATACTTGAACTTGTCTGTCCAGCAAATAAGATAACATTGAAGGTAATCGACCTTACACAAGGCAGCAAAATAATGTTCCTTATATGACATAGCCACTTAGTAGATGCTAGAACATATTGTATGGACGTAAATATTGAAACAACAACCTGTGATTTTATCATTACACGATGTAAACAATGGCAAACCACAACATAAACGTACCTATCAATACCTATAGAACTATTTGTTAATATACTATAAATTGTTAATTTATCTTGCTAATTGGTATTGCGTAATTTAATAAACAAAATATGTTTTAACATCACTCACATGTTATCCAATCAGAATACAATAACGCACGAAAAGGTCCCGCACACACACTAACTAATAACGCAGTTAAAATAAAACAAAATAGATAATTCATATCGATAACCTGACGACTGCTCTCTGTGACGGTCAACTGATAAATGAGTTCGCACACGTGATTCGTTCGCTTGCGCCGATTTTGGAGGCAAACAATGATTGATCTGATATAGATACATAGGTAGGGGAAATACACATTGTTTTATGAACTTGTATCAGTTTTAGTACATTATCTTGCACAATAATGACTCACTGAGTTAGATCATTCTTAATGACCGAGTTGTTTATCTTAATTAAAAGGTTTTAGAAAACAACAACGTCGATATCGCGGTACAAGTTTGGAGTATTCAGGTTATAAGAATAATGGACCGATCAGGCAAGGTGATAATAGGTTTTCTGTCGAGATAAATACGATATAGACATGGTCTATTTAAAAAAACAACAATATATATATTTTTTTTTATTTATATATTTTTGCCAGTGTCAAGTGTAAAGGCGACAGATTGTCTCTGTGAAGGAAAATGAAAATAATGGTATAATAAGTTTAATTAAATTAACACATATGAACGTTAAAATTACAAAATGTCAGCCAATTAACCTACAGCCAGTTCGCTGACAAGGTACAGTCATGAGAAGAACTGGCAAGAAACTCAGACCACTCTTTTTAGGATAGGACGTTTACCAACTAAGTAGAAAAAACAGTCACGAGTCGAAATATTCTGAATTTATAAGCTGCTTCCAATCGGACTCTTTGACTTTTCTTCCATTAGATGAAAAAAGGCCGGTGATCAGAAGTCGACGTTAAGATGGTGAAGGATAAAGTGAAAATTATTCTTATCTTTGATTAATTTAGTGTTATATACTTACAATGAACAGACTGAACTAAATAAACAATAAGTATATGGCCCACCATATATTTCATTTTATTTATAATAAGGTTTAAACAGGTAGGTGCCTACCTACCTGTATTGCAAACAACTTCACTACTTTTATTTATCTGGGTGAACAAGATGCGATAAAAAGTGCTTAATTAAGTAGATCAATGTATTGTAAAATAACAAGATATCAGAACCAGAAAAGTTCAAATTGCCACATTTTGTGCAAGACTGGATATAGGTATTACTTCAGTAACACAGATAAATTTAATAAAATATAATTGATTAAAAACACAAGTAGGTATGTTTTGGGTTACAAAATAGGAAGCTCTCATAAAATTCAAAGCTCGAAAATAAAGTGAAAGAAAACGTGTTTTATATTTTAGACAACAAATAAATGGAAACAATGACAAAATAAACAGCTAAACAATAGGTAATAACAATACCTAAATAGCTAGAACTACTTAAACTAAAACAATTATTATATTACAACAGGTACAGGTAAGGTTAAAGTTACAGGTAAGTACAAATTAATATAGAGTACCTAATTGTAAGATCACACTACTAAGTTTTGATCTTAGCTTGATTGATAGGTAGGTACTTACCTATTGGACATGCAGCGTGAGTAGGCCTCTCCTAAGGTAAGTAAACCGAGAACCGGAGTGCCTAGTGCAAGTTAGTTGTACCACAGATTACAGTACCTACGATAACGCGATCGAAACCATAGATTACATCGACACGTTTATGACGGTCAAAGGATAACCAATCAGGAGAGCCAAACGATCATAAAAACAACTCGCACTAGGTACCCTAATAAAGGTGGCGGCCTGATAGACGAGAGCAGACGGAGCATAAGGTCCAGCAGTGAACGTCTTTCTGGTGAAATGGTCAAACTTAAAAGTATGATCAAATTAAGGGCCACTGCTGTGCCTAACTGCTTTTATGTAAAATAGATAGGTAGGTATGTAATTTTAGTGTCTCTTTGGACTAAGATAAAGTGCTCCCTAAAAATTTGGCTTTTTTATGAATTGGTAACTCAACCGTAATTCTGTAGGTACCGGTAGATATCTACCTACCTAAATAACGGTTTAAGCAATTGAATTCTTACTGGATTAATGAGGAGGAAGATATACCTACGAGGAAAAAATCTGTCTTACGCAACGTTTCGTGAAGTGTGGAACTGACGTAAACTGTTTGTTTTCCGTCACAGTTCTGTTATTGTTTTTTTAGTTATAGAGTTAAACTCACTTAGTTTTGTTCAGTAATGAAACCTCAATAAAAAAAATGCATAGGTACCTAGTTATGCATCAGCTAGCCACAAAATTACCTAATGAACGCAAAATATTATTTAACGTTATTTAGGATTTACCTTACATACCTACATTTTTTCCTAAGCTTCAAAGGAACTCGTAATTTACAATTTTAAACGAAACTTCGCGGGTGAATAATTAAAAAATATAAATTATTAACGTTTCAAACAAATTTGTTAGGCAAAGTTTTCAAAGAAACGAATAATTGTAAGCGTTGAAACAAAAAGATGAAATCCAGTGAACTTGTAATTAACTCACCTTCGCACTGGACAGAAAAGTTTTTAATTGACTTCAAGCCAATCTTTGAAGTTGGGGAAAAGGTTAAAGTATAATGGCGTTGATTTAATTTAATTTATTAAATGAATAAAATGAACAGCATAGACTACCTACGCAATATTAATTATGTAGTGTTTTATTTTCTGAATATTCGTGTCTTACATTAGATTAAATTTTAACATTGCAAAGAGTACCTACCTAATTTTTTACGTTTTGAACGGTTTTTTAACGTTTTTTAACATTTTTCATATGAATTATGAGCAAATTCATATCAAAGATTTTACTTAAGTACCTATAATGCGTACCTACCTATAGATATTTTAATCTTTCATTTGTAAAACTTTGTCGCACCCAGACTGTTGTTTCAAGTCTAGTTTTCTTTTGTTTTTTCTTTCGTTGTTTGCCGTTTGTGTTCATGGATAAAGTCCCTCGAGCGTGACACAAGACTTGGTCACGTGACATCTTACTTGATAAATGTTTGCTCTTTTGATAATTTACCTTTCAAGATAAATCGACTTACCGCACCAGCCAGTGACGGGTTATTTAGGGGTAACTAGGCACGTGCATGCCTAGAGACGCGAGGTCACTAAGGGCCGCGCCCTCGAAATTTTTAAACACATTTGTAATCTAAATAATGTAGAATATAATGGCTCGATGAGGTGTTAGGGCGTTCTCGACATGTACCTAATTCGCCTCTGCACTCCCATTCCACTCCATTTTCCCGACTGATCAACTAAACCGATTATCTACAAACTGATCAACTAATATTGTTCCTGACGCTACAACTATTCGGTTGATCTGATAGGAATAAGAGGACTAACTTAATTTGTTCCTAATCGATCAACTAATATTGTTCCTGACGGAAAAACCAGCACTCACCAACAGATGGCCAGCGTTTGCTCTCTCTTGACCCTATCTACCAGGCTGTAACATCGTTTTTATGACGCCTTTGTTCAAACAAAGTGATTGTTATAGCTCGCGTAGGGTCCGGACTTATTGTTTCCCCTAGGTGAAGCACGGGGACTTGCAAGCGTGTGAATGCTTTGCAGCGGCAAGCTGTGTTAGCTACCCTCCTACCCGTATCTCACTACGCCCATGTCTATATAAATAATACCAGCCTGTTTATACTATACCACTGCAGGTCAAAAGCCTCTTTTCATATAAGAAGACATGAGTATTAATCACCACGCTTGCTCAAGGCGAATTGTCAATTTCAAACTTTTGAGTCCAGGTTGCCTCACGAGGTTTTCCTTCACCGTCAGTCAGAAATTTTCAAGATAAACTTAAAAAGTACCTAGGTACTGTGATTTGAAAAAACATATTGGTACTTAGAACCCCTCGTTTTTACGAATCGGGTGCCTTATCTAATAGGCCATTTCGACTTTCGACGCCCATGTCTATGGGTACGAAAATTATAGAAAGGCGACCATCAGTAAACGTAGCAAGGACAACAGGTACTCCCACAAGGGTAACTAAGAACCTAGCAAAGGTGGTATGAATCCAAAGAATTAAGGATAGATCCAGCTTAGGAGGGGTCCAAATAGTACAAGTAGAGAGACTGTTTTCTCAGCATTTTAATGGTACAGATATTTTCTATATATTACAAAGTTATTCTTAACAGATATACAGTAAATGTCTTTATTTATTAACATTTATACACAAATAGTTACTTTTATAATTATACAATTATACTTATCACAATATAAATATAAGTAAAAAACAACTTCAACTATGCAATATACACAATATTACACAAAGCTTTATTGGGTTTATCATACAAATAACATTTTATAAACACCAATTCTATACTACCTACACTTAAAGAACAATTATTCGACAACCACACCGCCCTCTGGCGTCAACCATGTTGTAGTTTGGTTGATCGAAGTAATTATACTTTTTAATCAATACAATCGAACGGTGGTATATAAATGTATAATGAAGATGTATATTTATATACACAGGGGCTATAATAATAGTCCAAATAATTTAAACTTGGTTTAATTGCTTGCTTAGGTTAGAGATTGACAATGCTGTAGTGTTGAACGAATGAATGTCTCGATATAAAATTTAAGATGGACGACAGAATAAGTGCAATACATATACCGCGAGAGTGAACATTATTCTAACAACTCAATTAGGTGTTGTACGAGCCGCAACACATGATATTAAAAATATAATGTAATGTTGACTTTTCATAAGCATCATACTTTATGATCAAAATGAAATAAATGCTTTGACTTTGACTTTAATAAAATAAATAATTTTAGTATATCTGCATTCTAGAACCCATAACACAAGCTATTAATGTATGCTTACTTTAGGTATAGATGGCGTTGTGTGCAGTTGAGATTGTGATGTGCAGTTTTTTCTAATAAACGCCTATTCTTGTGAGTTCCTATTGTTGTACAAACTTTCTAGAACAATCTAGAATCTAAGTATCACTATCACTATGTAGATATTAAATAATAATAATAAACATTAATACTGACATTGAACACTTGCGAATATAAGGCTCGTATTTATAAACGCACCTCAGGTATTGAGTTGAGTACGCGCACTTGAATCATACCCCTGTCTCTATCTAATTAGGGGCCCGAGACCGTAGTTAGAAAGAGACGGTATTAAGTACGCGTACTCAATACCTGAGCTTCGTTTATAAATACGACCCTAAATCGTATGTAATAACAAATATTTATTACCCTCGTACGATGCCGGGTCAAGTCGTTATTCATATTACACTATCCCCCATTTTCTGAAAGGTTGATAACGAAAAATTTACTAATCACCTTTTAAATCCCATGTGAAGTACCAATTGGGTTGCTAAAAGCATGAATATTTAGTTTAATTTGATCTAATTTGTTAATACATTAAACTAATTATACATGATGTTAGCATGATTTTAGGTACTTCACATGGGATTTAACAGATGATTAGTTAATTTATCGTTGATCAGCCTTTCAGAAACTGGGAGTATGCTCCAATATTGGCATACACAATAATACATTAGGCTTAAGACATTTACAATACGATTACAAATTATATTTCTTAACTATAAATGCTAATTTAGTGTACAAAACCGACTAGAAAACATTTATACACTTCAGTATTATACCTACCTACACAAATCTGACCAAGATTTTTGATAGAAAATGCCTTAACCCATGGACATTACTGGGGCCGACAAGTGGCATAAATTACTATTCTAATTTAATTCATAAATAGCTATCGACAATGTTAGTGTTATGTTATGTCAAACCCATACATTTTTTTTAAATATTCTATGAATAGAATAGAAATCTATTTATATATTCTATGAGTAGACACAATAGATGTTTTATTGTCATTGCGGCCTACGTTTACTGTACCGGAAAGTGTTTAATTTTGAACATACGTTTCTTTATCAATATTATACAATATACATGATATAAGAATTTTTTACCTGTTGGTTACAACAACCAATTTACCACCAAGCTTTTGCATGCGGCCGACAACTTTCAAAAATACAACACAGCTGACCGTGAAGGAATAAAGTAGGAGAAAGAAAAAGGAAGGACAACGAGAGACTGTTGGGGCTTAAACGCTCACTACTTTACTATTTAATACGTACCACTCACGAAATCGGAGTGTCTACTAAGCAATTGTAGAAAACTAGCTGCATATTGCGGTTTCGCCCGCACGGAAATTGGTGTAACTCGGGAACCAAAGCGGGATAAAGTGTAGTCTATGTCCGAATCTATCTACATACCAATTTACATCGAAATCGGTTCAGCCGTTTAGGCGCTGAGTGGTAACAAAAACACACGCACGCACGTACGCATTCACGCCCGCTCGCATGCATGCTTACACATTAATTATAATCAACACAATTCAAAGTAAGAATTAGTAACTTACTGAAGTTTACTTTTGTTTCAATATTTTTGAGCTTAAGTCATTATGATATATGAACTTTTAAAATTCTTTTAATGTTGACAGGCGTGAGTAAATAATACATATTTCTCTCAATGTCAGTATTTGAGCATTAAACATATTATAAACCTCTACACATAAGAAATTGAACCTTACGAGATATACTTAGTTATAACATATATTTCTTTCTATGCAAAAAAACATATAACCACTAAAACTACATTCAAAATGAAACCTTATAGCACATACATAAGACTTATTTTTCTTTACGCTCGTATCCCACCATCTCTAGCCATTGCCTTATCAGCGATCTCATATATTTGTAATACTTTATTATACAAAGGAGTTACATTGGTTCCTATCCATTCTTCAGTGCTTCTCTTTCCTGTTATTGTGTGTAGTTCATGAGTTATGTCATTTTTCATGCTGTTTAGGTCTGCGAGCAGGCTGCAAAAATATTAATAATTAAAATTATGATATACTAGCTGCGACCCACGGCTTCACCTCCGCTTAAAATAGGTAATAGAAAGGCCTACAACATTAATATTGTTAACAAAAAAAATACAATATGTAGGTATCTTGGTATTTTTTTTATAACATCGCGAAAGACTCAGGAGTTGCTCCTGCAACACCAGGGACTCTGCGAAGCCGCTGCCTACCGTGAAAGGAGTGGGGTAGGTGAAGGGATTCAGGGAGGTGAGGAAAAAGGAATGGGAAAAATTGGGTCTAATATAAAATGCTTTTTCACGCCCTGCTTAAGAGAGTCGATCGAAATGAAGGTGTTTAGGAAAACTTTCGCCACCAGTTGGCGCCACTTAGGTTAAAGATCTTCCATTAATAAAAATTCAAAATCAAAATTTAATAAATTCATTCAACTAAAATGAAATGAAATTAAAATATGTTTATTCATATAGGTTAATTAAATTAACACTTATGAACGTCAAAGTTTACAAAATGTCAGCAAATTAACATACCTACCATTCACATTTTGAAATCAATAGAATCGTTCACAGTTGTGGTTAATTGAAAGCGCTTTGACAAGTGCTTTTACCTGACGCCTCAGTGCTGCCACCTGGTGGGCACTATTTGAGAAACCCTCATTGGAAGGAAACATAGACGCTGATAGTTTCAGCTTTTAATTAACATAAGTATGAAGTATTAAACCATTTGGTTCGAGACTCCTCTGACAAATACGGAATAGCCTTAATGAGAAAGAGATAAAAGATAAAATACTCACACACGTGCTGTATAAGCTATAGACTGTATGTGTATACACACAGTGAATTGCCTTTCTATTTGCCATGGGTTCAACCATGTTTGTAATCTGAAATATGTACAAACTTTATTAAAATAAAACTCATTTAGGTATTCATTAAGATGACATGGGTGACACTGAACGTCAAAATAACAAAGAAATATCAGCCGATTATCCTACAGCTAGTTTGCTGACGAAGTAAAGTCATGGAAAGAACTATTTTTTTATGTTATTAACAAAAAAATATATAATAATAATAATAAAAGCCTGATATCGTGGTGGTGGATCGTTCCGAGCGCCTTGCAATGATAGTCGATATTACTGTCCCTCATGACGAGAATCTCATGAAAGCTGAGAAAGACAAACAGATAAAATATCTCGACTTAGCTCATGAGATTGTCGACATGTGGGATGTGGATTCAAGAATAATTAATTAATTATTTTATGTTAATTCAGCTGTCATTGTACCGATAGTTGTTACTGTAAATGGCTTAATAGCAAAGAGCTTCGACCAACACCTATAGAGGCTCGCATTAGGTGGATGGGTCAAGAGCCAGATTCAGAAGGCAGTGCTGCTTGACACGGCACGTATTGTGAGGAGGTTCCTATCTCTGGAAACCTAACCGCCGGTAGCTTGGACTCTAGTCTCGATACCGGTGGTAAACTATTTTTTATATTTTTAAATGTATATTTTTCACTTTTTATAAATATGTATTTAAAAATTGAAATAATATGAAATGATGTAAATAAAGGGAATAATAATAATATGTGTATTTTTGAAGTTATACTTCTTTTGGCGCGATTAAGAAAAATGATGAAGAGTGATTTTTTACGATGCGCGCGCACACTGACAGAAAAAAGCAACACCCTGAAGTTAGTTGCGAACTTTTGTGTGACGTATCAGTACAAATAATCAGTGTGAATTAATAAAAAATATATTGGCGTTTATATCAATTCAATTATATTTATGACGGTGATAGATATTTTTTATTGATCATTTATCAGTAAAAATATTTATTTTGAATATTAGTGGTAAAAGTGGTTTTAATATACTGTTTTAAGTGCATTTATAGATTTGAGGTTAACTGTCGGTATGTATAATTTATTTACATTGCAAATTATAAATTATTACATTAATATCTAATAAATATTTTTTTTTGGTTTCTTTTATTTTAATTATATTTTATGATTTTTCATTAATGTTGCATGTTATTTATGTATATTTATGTATGTATGCGTTGTGTTATTATTTGGTATTTTTGGATTGTTACGCCAAAGAAGTAGGTATAACTTCTTACGTGCGTACATGAGTACACACACTCTTTTTTTGTTTTATATAAATATGTACCTAGTTAAAAATAAAGAGAATAATAATAATATTATTATTATTATAACATATATACAACTACACACAACGCCATCTATACCTATCGGATATACAAATTTAAATACTTTTTTGTGTAAATACATACATACTGTTTATATTTGCACTGAGCGGGAATCGAACCCGCGACCTCTGCAAGGCTGTCCATACACATTACCACCGAACCACAGAGGCAGTCAAATAAAAAATTGTATATTAACAAATAAAAAAAATAGTAAGTAGTAATAGTTTTTCAAATAGTGTATACTAACTCATCCCCGTGTAGCAGTGTCAAGCATCGATCCCGCACCATAACGAAGGAATGTATCCGACGAGCTAACTCCTCGCCCGGCCACTCGTTTGAAGGTAACGCTTCTTTTACTAATAGCTCTGAAATATATAAACATTTATGACACACATAGACAATTTGACTCTTATTAACGTTAACATAAGGTCGAAATATAAACATTTGACTCGCAAATACATGATTATAAACTATACTAATTTAAAGCGGAATATTTTGTTTATTTGAACGCGCTAATCTCTGAAACTACCAGTCAGATTTGAATATTTTTGCGTTTGATAGCCCAGTTCTCGAGGAAGGTTATAAAGGCTATATAAAGTAACCGAAGATGTAACTTAACGCAGGTGAAACCGCGCTGAGGGATGCTAGTAATAAATATAATATACTAGCTGCGCTACACGGCTTCGCCTCGCCCTCGGAAACCAAACCAATTTTCGGGATAAAAAGCTGTCCGTCTCCGCCACCGAATCTATCTGCATACCAATTTTCATCTAAATCGGTTCAGCCGTTTAGTTGCTGTGTAGTAACAAACACACATATACACTCAAACTTTCGCATTGATAATATTAATAGGAAACGTCGGGTGAAGAGGTATGGCACCTTATAATAATTTTCTAACACAAGTAGACCCGTTTGAAAGTTATGTGTACAAATAGTGTGAGTTTAAAATATTTAATAAGATATGTACCTCTGGATACGAAGTCAGAATTAAGTATAACCCTGAGACAACTGGCAAGACTTGGAAGCATGGCGGGCATTAGTTCACATAAAGTCGCGTAGTGGTCATATCTGAAACATTTTGTATGATAGTAGATAGATAGATTTATATACATAAATAATAATTAAGAGTGTTCAAAACATAATGACAACGTCGCATTTTAGTATTTTTTATCATTTTATCAAATCAAATCAAATTATTTATTTTGCGAATATGGGTACACAAAGTTTACAGTACATATTTTTTTCCATATCCTGCCACATGACATGCAAATGTTATTATCAGTGATCGGAGTAGGTATATTATAGGTATTAGATATATTTTGAAAATATGTTCTGCTAACATGCTAGAATTAGGTGAAAGCTGTAAAAGTAAGTAGCCATAATGCTTACAGTT
The DNA here is from genome assembly GCA_963082885.1 of Parascotia fuliginaria. Taxonomy (NCBI): domain Eukaryota; kingdom Metazoa; phylum Arthropoda; class Insecta; order Lepidoptera; family Erebidae; genus Parascotia; species Parascotia fuliginaria. Next base: position 16,957,735 of record OY720178.1, read on the forward strand.
ATTTTACTATAAAAATAACGCAACGCAAGTTTCAAATGTATTATTTGCATACAAATAGAACTGTAAACGCAATTTTTTACTTTTTATACAGCCTTCACCTAATTCTAGCATTTAAACAGAACATATATTTAAAATAAAGCGCCGATTAATTAATAAAAATTAAAAACCACGACTCATGACGCGTAAACTCTCTCAGCTTTTAGTAATTTATAACTGTTTCCTTTATATTTTTTATATATACCTGTAAGTATATAGGTGCTTACCTAGACCAGCCAGTCAATATGATGCCAACAAAGTCGATGCTGTCCTTGCAAACCTTGATCTCTTGAAGCCATGCATCATGGTTACTTACGTATCGAGACACAGGTGATAATACCTATAATAACAATATTATTTCGGTAAGCTGTTACCGTACAATTATTTACAAGTGTAGTAATTATTTGGCTTTATTACACACACACAAAACTTTATTTATTTTAAGTACTTTGTTTATAATTAATTTAACAAGGCTGTCACAAAAGAAGCCATATTTACGTGTCTTTTAAATGAATATTACTTTTAAAAAGGGAGAAATTTTACTTGGTATTTTACTATTTTGTATGCACATGAAAAATACTTCTTTTTATAAACCACATGAACAGTTTTAGTTCAACTTTTCTGACCGAGTATTTAAAACTAAACTCAGGCTAGGAAATGAGTCGCTAAGGGACGCCACCATTATATAAAGCGAAAGAGTTTCTTTGTTTGATTGAACGCGCTAATCTCTGGAACTATGATATGATAGCCCAGTTCTTAAGAAAGGTTATAGGCTATGTAACATCACGCTACTGGCGTCGGGAGCAGAGCAATAATCAAAGACACGGATGTAACCGCGCCGCCAGTATTACCATAAATTCCGTATCATTTTTTCCAATCGTTCTTCCAACCCTTTTTTTTCGCTCCATTGTGTATTACATTGTATATTTTACCTGACACACACAATATATATACCTGACAGCTGCCATTAGCCCCTTTAAACGCAGATCCTGCCCATATTCTAGGAAACACCTTGACGTATTTCTGCCAAAGCACAACATCAGTTCTAAAGGTATCTGTCGCACTATAGTTCCAGTATACTGGCTGGATATTACTTAAGTTGTATACTGAAACAAATAAACGTTAACAGAAATAAAAGAACACATTTATTTGACACACACAGAAGATATTTGCACAAGGTAAACCACACAAGAACAAATACAAAATGTTAAACAATATTGCGTGCCTCACGACTGCGCCAAATAGGTCCAGGGGCCCTAACACAACCTCATAAAGCGATCTTATTATAACCTTACTGTCTCTATCCTTGTATTAATGGTACAAAAGAAAAAGACAAAACACAAGGTAAGATTAAAATAATACTGCTATAAAACGTTTAGGTGCATAATGTCCAAGTTGCAAAATTTCCAGGTTGCAAAATGTCCAGGTCGCAGAATGTCCAGGTTGCAGAATGTCTAGGTCCCAAAATAGTAATAATAGGAACTTCTGGATCTAGAGGAAATATACCTTATGCTACCGAAACGAAATACACACAAATCAAACAAAAAATTCTAAACGCATCTCAAAAATATTACTGATTCAAAAATTGTTAAGTAATTTTTATTTGAATTGTGTGTATTTCGTTTCGGTAGCTTAAGGTATACTTTATTTAAATCCAGAAGTTCCTATTATTACTCTTTTGTGACCTGGACGTTCTGCAACCTGGACATTCTGCAACCTGGACGTTCTGCAACCTGGACATTCTGCAACCTGTACATTCTGCGACCTGGACATTTTGCAAAATTGACATTTTGCAACCTGGACATTTCGCAACCTGGACATTTTAAAACCACTGGACATTTTGCAACTTGGACATTCTGCACCTAAACGCTATAAAAAATGGTGGTAGGTCAATAGTTTGGCAAGGTGCCGGCAAAGTTATTATATGCTCTAATAATAATATCAAATATCGCCACCATCGTACAAAATTATTATATCTCATAAGAACTCACTTTGTACTATAGAACCAAGCGAATCATGACCCGCTCACCATAAGTTCATTTTGTTAGTCCATCTAAATACAAGTAGGTCGAAATTCACCTGAAACCGATTCCCTAGGCAACAAGCTTGTTATCATTTTATTGGACAGTGACATTTTACGTAATACGGTTTTTTTTCCACATTCACACAGCGCCATCTAGCCCCAAATTAAGCAATTATATTTGCTTGTGTTATGGGTACTAAACAACTGATATACTACATATATACATTTTTTTTGTAAATACATACATATTATAGATAAATTACACCCATACACAGAACAAACAATCATGCTCATCACACAAATATTTTTCCTGGGTGGGAATCGAACTCACGCCCTCCGGCTTAGCAGTCAGGGTCACTAACCACTAGACCCTCTTGGTCTAGTGGTTAGTGACCCTGACTGTGACTGTGTCAGTCACACACCGTTGTTATGTTAGTATTAAAAACGTCATAAGTGTGCATACACAATATAGATCTTACAAGATTGACAGTTTGAAGCGATATATCAGCAAAATAGGTCATGATTCAGTTGGTTCGATAATACACTATGGTTGGTATTATTCTGTGCATTGGAATGCTTGACCTTCAAATAGGCCATCACTGAGTTTCTGGCACTACTCAGTAGTACCTACTGTTTCTACTGAGGTACCTACTGTTTCTATTGAGGTACCTATTGTTTCTACTGAGGTACTTGTATGCCACATGCAATATAAAAATATCTTTCACTTGAAAACAACAACAATCATCATCTCTGTTGAAAAAAATAACAAACCTTTAAAAGCATCCAAACAGATGGGTCGAAGCATATCATCCCACATAAGAACAGTTAAATCTGGTCTCTTCTGATGAATATATAAGGTTAAATTTTGTATGTACTCTAGAAACAAACCATCACCTTCAAACTGTTTTGTCATTGATGCTCTTTGACAGTCAAAACATTGAATTTTATGCCATACCTAAAATAAAAATTTATTAAATGAAATAATTTGAAAACTGGCAAGTAAAAAAAGTATCATGGTAATTCAGTGGCCTTTAAATCTTGCTATCTGTCTCAATATTGAGTTTACCCAGAAAGTCTTTTCTGTCTATGTTTAAAATGACAGACAGTCATTAATATTTATTTTCAAGTTTATCTGTTTTCATATTTCTTGTACAATATGATGAAGGAAAACATTGAGAAAACCAGAAATATAGCAAATTTAGAACTTATACCTAGTTAAAATGCTACCTATAACTCAATCTCTAACACAAAATTTTATGACTTTATACTACTTATTACAAAGAAACAAAAACAAAAACAAATGAAGACTTTTTCAGCAAAGTAGACAAAAACTTATAGTTGACTAAATTAACCCTTTAAAAGGCTGTAGTCATTATTTTCCTACTTCATTATAAACTCTTATGGCCTTGTAATAGAGTTCAAAAGGAAATAATTAATAGTATACTACTGCCATATATAGAGTTTAAAAATACTTGCCTCATCTGCCCCAATATGAAAATACTTAGCATCAGGTTGAGCATCCAATGCTTGGTCGACCATCATTCTAATTAGATTGTGAGATCTCTCTTTGGTGGGACAGATAACTGCTGGTGAACTGGGTATTTCTCTTAGCTCGTGAAATGGCGGGTGTTTTAACACAAATTCTAAATGTCCAATAGTTTGCACTAATTGAATCTGAAATATGTACATAGTGGTTTATTAAATGTGTTAAAAGAATTAATTAAGGTATGATTTCAGCAATAGGCTTCATCAATTCACATCTAAATTAACACAACAAAATGTCTTTAGTAGTCATTAGGAGAAAACTGTCAATGTACATATTGGTTGCCAGCCATCTGATAGAGACCTACCTACATTACATCTTATTATGGCTACAAATATAATATTTAAAAGACTGTCCTGTATTGTATCTTTTGGCTGAAATAATGAACACATAAATACTTACAGCCATCAACCCATTATCTCTAGCAAACTGGAATATATACTGTACTTCAGCCATTGAGTACATTCCATCTCCTCCGCTGTTCTCCTGACTGCCGAGCACTGATATTGGTCCAGAATAAGGAAATGTGTCCTCCCACTCTAATAGAAAACCTGTTGCGCCCCATGACTTGGACATTAAAAGAACCTAGGAACAAAAATAGCTATGTTAAACTCTAAAAATATTTATGAGAAATTGTAAAAACTAAATATTTATTGTATTTAGGGTTAAGCAATATGTGAAAAATTCACCATCCCAGCAATTTCACACTATGGCTTTTGGAATAGTATACTCGTGGACTCCAAAGAGCAGACTCTCGTGGATTCCAGAGAGATTGGAGTCACTTAGGTAGGATATAAAAAGAAAAAAATACAAGCAACAGAAAATAATTTTAGACAAGCTACAGTACTAGCTTTAGTTAGTTGTTCTATACTATTGATTAAAAATACTAGCCAATCCACATTGAACAAGCGTGGCGATCAATGCTCATGCCTTCTCTTTATGAGAAGAGGCCTTTCCCTGCAGTGGGTTAATAACAGGCAGATATGATGATGACAATCCATTTATAAGAAGTTCTGACAAGCAGAGTACATTTTGATTAATATTCTGACAGACTTTTTCTTACCTTTTCTAAGTACGGAATTTTCAGCGGTGCGCCTTTTAAATCTAGGTGAACAATTCTATAAAAATAAATGTTTGTTAGTGCGATAAGGCTCATACTTATAATTTATACTTTCATTTTAATTATAATTTACAACACAAACTTATTGTAATCTAACCTTTGAAATTGCCTCGTTTTGTCACACATTTTAAAAGATTTACTTTTTAAATTATTTTCAGCGTGCAAATGTTTTTGTTTACAGCAACGAACGTAACATACGTTGCGACTACTTGCGACGTATGTTTATCTGTATTTTAAAATTATTTCTGGCCTGAATTAGTTACTTCCGACAAATCATAACAATATAATACGATGGTGTAACCCAATTAATATTTTTTCAATGTATGTATTTGCATTTGCAAATGTTTTACCCTGATTTGCAAAATAATTTAGATCAAGATCAATCTGACCAAACTATGTTTTCAAATGCTAATAGAGCTATGACGGCTATGACATTTACATCAGTGTGACCAACCTTAAATTAGAGATCCTGCCCAGCCTTGGCAAGAAAACTGACAAATCCTGCCAAACTCATAAGCACAAAATGCCGAAATAATCCCGATAAAATTTTCAAATTTTAATAATCTGTTAGCGCTTCTAGTAATCTTCTAGTGACGTCTAAAAAAAATCTAGACTTTTTAAAAAACTTTTGCACCTAAAATTATAAAGAAATTTTAATACCTTCTTACTAATACTTCCTACAATTTGCCTGTTATGTTGTTAAAAAATGTATAATCACCGATGACTGCTCAATGTCCGATCATGTTCTTCTTATGCTTACTAAGTAGTGGTTGCATGTTTTTATATTAGATAATCTAGACACCAACTTAGTGTTACATGCTTTACACTAGGACTGTCCAAAGAAAAGCCCGCGAGCCGCATCCGGCCCGCGGTTCATCTTTGTGCGGCCTGCAGTGTGATTTTAATATATCGAAAGAATCAATTCTTCACTTTTACAAATTTCATCGGTACCTAGTTATAAATCCTTACAGGCTAAAAAAACAAAACTTAATTTGTGCCAATTTATTTAGTAATTTGATATTGGCCCGAGATCATATCCGGTCTAGACAGTTCTGCTTTACACAATGAAATATCTTCAAATCTTCGTCTTTCGCTTTTGTTAATCAGGACGAAAGTGATGGATCCTGTTCACACCGCACGAAATCAGAATAAAAAAAAACTGACAAATAAAGAGACAATTATTAAAAATATTTTGTTCAGCACTCAGCTGGTTCACAATGGAATGAACAACAAATTCAATAAAAGATGATAGACGAAATCCCCGAACTAAAGGTCTTATCGTTGCTAATGTTGCCATTGGCAATAAAAAATTCCTCCCTAAGGCTATTTCTTTTGTCGATACTGCACCAAACTCCTATAATAAGCTGCCAAGTCTGCCAGCTTAAATTGCTTTAAACTGCCAAATACTGCCAGACATAGATTATACACTTATATACTGGTACTTCCAGATTTCTAAAACGTCAAACACATATGCCAGAAAGAAAAATAAAGGTCTAAACCTGCCGAAAAGGCAGGATCCTGCCACATATGGTCACACTGATTTACATTATATGGCAATATTGACATTGACAGCAATTAATAAATTAATGCTGCCAGCCTGCCACACAAAATATTTATTTTTGTTTCATCTTATTCTCGCTCGTTCTTATTTACAAGGCGGCGACGAAGAGGTAAGTCCCATTTATTCTATGGAACATGTAAGCGAGCAAAAGTGATTTTATTTTTTTATTTGCTCTATAATAATACAGGTAAAAATTTATATTCAAAGGTTTGCTGCCATAGGCCTCCCCCAATTTTCGCCACCCCATCACGGCCAAAATTGGGGAATGCGTATGTCCAGCAGTGGACATCTTTCGGCTCATATAATGATGTCATGACAGATTTTGGGATAGATTTCATTTTGTTATGGTAGACTCAGAGAACTGATTACATACGTCGTTTTCTTCGATGACATCATGTTCCATAACAAATGGGACCTACCCGACGAAGAGAAGTCTTTAAGTTTTTAATGAGAGAGAAATGCCTAAGAGTTATTTTACGGTAGTTTATAAAACTAACATATAAATAAAGAAAAACATTTATTGGTACAATGTGGTTGTTGTTGGCTGTACAACTTAATCCAAAATAGGCTTTGTAGTGCGCCGTCGATTCTAAACGATATAGAACTAATCAATGGGTACTTTTAAACTTTCGCGTTGCAAGATATAAATTTATAAACATACGGGAATTAACGCGATCACATCACGCGTGACATCGCCTCACCAGTCTGCTTGTGACCACGGCCGGTGTAACCTGGTCGAAACATCAAGCAAAATAAGTTATGTAAATACCTAATGCATGATCGCGTTAATTCCCAGTTTATAAATTATAATCAATGGGTGTAATATTTTTAATTACAAACACTACTATAACCATAATTTCTCTATATCATACATAAAAAGAATGGACTATATGTGGTATACAGTAGGTATTATAATAATAATTAGCCAAATAAAACAAAATAATATGATGAATTTTATCAAAGTTTAATTTTAAATAATTAATACATAGGTAGATATTATAAACGTACACAGTTAAAATTCTAAGTAAGTAGACAACCTTAGCATCTAAAATACTTTCAAAACGTGTAAAAATAAATTCATTAATTCCCTGGATCTGTCTGATCAAAAATGGCAAGTAAGTATAAAACGTAAATTCTAAAATTAGAATTCCGTTATTTTTTAAAAACAGGCAATAAGTCTGCCCAAACAAAAACTATTACATGTAATATAAATATTTTATGTTTTAATATAAAAGTACTTACGCTGATCTAATTATCGGAAATATTCTACCTACCTACTTTCAGATTCAGAAATTCGGAAGGGGAAAATTAGATTCACGTTATTGTAGAACTCGTTTACTGACTGATATTCTCCCCACTAAATTAAAATGATATTTTTGAATTAGGAAAGTACATTTTTGAATGTTTGATTCTACCTAGTAGACAAAGTGGTAGGCTGGGGACGGGACTGACAGCAGCGACTTACGCTGAAAACAAATTATGGACGCGGCTGACGGACGCGACTGACAGCTGCGACTGATATGTGTGTACAGTCGTTTGGAACGCGGAGGCCAAATTCCTGTCGGACGTCCGAACGCTCAAGGTTCGTGTATTGTAATTCTGTGTTCGTGTTATTTTACATGAATTACCCGGTTAATCTTTAAGTCACAGCTGTCAATCGCGTCCGTCATCCGCGTCCGATAATTTGTCGGCAGCTGTAATTTACACTGTATTTGTCGCTTTGCAGCACTGAACAAAAAAATATTCTGATAGTACCTACATTTGTTTAGGCTAGATTAATGTAGTTTTGGCTAGCAGTTGATAGATTGTTGCATTATACACAAACGGTACGATCATAATGTAGGTACAGACCTATATTTATTTTATTGCATTAAAAATTAATAAATGAATTTTAATGCAATAAAATTGTTTTTAATTTATTTCTACGAAAAAGATAGCCGCAAATAAAGGCGGCTTGGCGGTGCTTTAACTTTCAAACTAACCTAACCTATAACAGAACGAAGCACTAGTATAATTCACAAATGTACTATATTGTCCACCGAAAATATTTTTTGAGACTGAACACAATAATTTGCTTCAAAACTATGTACATATTCAGAATCACACAATAACAGAACATCTATTCTAAAGCTCATACCCTCGTTTATTTTTTACACGGTAGGGTGAAAAGGAATACTATTTTATCTCCGTAGGAGACCGTAGGAGATTATAAATCAAAAGATAAATAAGAAGTACAATAGATATGATTACATTTTTTTATATTAAAACTCTAACACTCAATCATTTTACTTACAATCACAATACAATTTGATTGGAAGCTTAAACATTTCACTGAATTTTGTCTACATCAGGCATTTAAACTAATTAAGTTACATTTTATAATTAAAAATACAAAATATTCGTATGTAAAGTATCTATGAAAATTAAGCACACAATAAAGACGTACAAAGTAAAATACAATAATAATAGTTGCAATTTCATTCAAAAAAACTTTATACTACTGTCTGCTCTATTTCTGATACAATTAATTGCAATAGCACTTCAAAACGCAATATGCAAAAGAGGCAGTCAAAAACGTCTTTATAATTTTATATTTTTGACCTCTGCTATATTTTTTAATGGGCAATAATAATTTTGACACCTGGATCGGGTTCACCGGCCACGTCCTTAGCCAAAGGTGCGTTCCCACAAATGCGGAAGTTGTCCGTGTAAGGTATGACGCCAACTAAAAATCCAGAAATGATAACCCACAGCCCAGCCACGTAGAACGCCGCATCCCAATGACCTGTGACGTCTTTAAGAGCTCCTGCAATCAAAATAAAAGACAAAATTAGAAAATAGTAAAAGTAAAAACAAGTCCTATGCATATCGTGAATATTTCACAAGTATTGTAATTACTAATTACATAAGAAAATCATCTACGGAACCTCATCCATATATAGTTACTGGTTCGGTCATAATAGATATTATTATTTTTTAATTTAAAATTTATTTTAAGAATGGCAACTCAAGACTACAAACATCGAAATAGCCTGTACTCAAAAGGCGCGTTAATTCAAATTACGGTTTACGATTATTCACTTCCGCCTTATCATTCATTCTTGAAAGATATAATATACAACGATACCCAACACCATGGATAGGTAAAGTACTAATTTTAGGAAATTCAATTTAGGAAAGCAGTGAATTTAAGAAGGTAGTCCCGTTTACGAATGATAGCCATTTCAAGAAAGTAATTATTTTAAGTAAGGTAAGTGATCATTAGCGACCTAAACGGATACTGCTTGAAGATTACCTAAATTGCTTCTTAAATCTAAATTGAACTAATAGCTTAAAAATAATATTGTCATACATACTTAATAATTGAGTTATTATAACGATATAATTATAAAGTCCTAAAATCTAAAATAAAACGCATAATCCGTGACTATAATTTAATTTAATAATTACTCATAAACGCATTAGCATTTATCAATAAAATAATTGGTTCAGATCCGGTTCAGATTGCTTAACAAAATGGCACTACTCTGCCTGATAGTAAGGAGCCAGTAAGGCCCGCAGTGGTGAATACCATAGAAAAAGCCATCGTGCGAAACAAATTATCTGGCTGGCAAAAATTGAAAGTTTTAATTAAACTATAGAAGTACCTATAAGTACTAAAACATTGGTTCGAGACACTGTAAAAGGGTAGCTATCTATACCTACTTACCTATAAATATTATCATTATGTGGATCTATACTATTATAATGAAGAGTTTGTTTGTTTGTTTGTTTAAACGCGCTTATCTCTGAAACTACCAGTTGGATTTAAATAATTCTTTTTGCGTAAGATAGCCCAGTTCTTAAGGAAGGCTATTTAACATCACGCTATGACGACGGGAGCAGAGCAGTAACCAAACACGCGGATAAACGCGCGCTGCGGGAAGCTAGTAAAAAAATAAAAAGCAACACTTACCGGCCATAGGTGGTCCAATAAGATGTCCAATACCCTGACTTAACAGCACTAGGCCGTACGCCATAGTAAACCTTTCCAACGCAATCAGTTCTACCAAAATACTGGGTGTATACGAATATGAGCTTGAGAACATGAGTCCGAACATAACAGCGTTTAGTGCTAGTATGTAGAAACTGTAGGGTGCTTCGGGATCCATCACACGGATCAAAACTGGGAAAAGTATGATGGTCACGCCGCATATTATTAAACATACCGCGTAAGTTTTTGTTACGTTCACCCATGGAAGGTCTCCCATCCAACCCAGGCCAACCTAGAAAATAAAAGGAATTATTATTATTCAAAAATTATAGTAGTTTTCTCCGGACTGTGAGTTTAGAGGGCGCCCACTTAATTACTCAAAGTGTAAGAAAAAAAGGCAAAAGGCCTTAATCAATTGAATAGGTTTGATTAATGGTAGGATTCGCAGGACTGCAAACCTTAATATTTTTGCATTATCGTCTATTTTTGACATTGACTTGAGTTAGCTGGGCAATCCACGGGGCCTTGGCCTGAAGCTCAAAAAGGCGTTATGGTAGACCCTCGAGCGGTGAAAAAATAAGTCGCATTGTAGCCCTACAAGATGGACTGACGATACAATCAAGTTATCGAGGAGTCATTCACGTAGGCTAGTTAAATGTAAATCGGCATTTCTAAAAGTCCTTACAGGTATATTATTCAGTAGCTATCCTTATAATGATCTATGACTGTTTTTTTTTCAGGTTAATAGAAGGATATGCACTGAGTTACAATAGTGTCATGTGCAGTGTGCAAGTGCACATGCGCCGAGTAAACGAACCTACCATGGGAACGTCGCAATTTAGTGTCACTTTAAAATGATTCAAAAGCTGTAAATAAAGTAAGTAACCATAATGCTTACAGTTCTATTTATATGCAAATAATACATTGGAAACTTCCATGGCGTTAATGTCATAGTAAAATAACTGTGAGCATTATAGTTACTTACTTCTTCTACAGCATTCACGTAGGTTTTTAAAATATAGCTCTGATTATGATACATATAAATTGCGACGTTGCGCGTTGCCACTATTGTGTGAACACTCATATTACTGTTATTCATCGAAAGATGCCGCTAGTAGTAATTATTCACTGTGTTATTTTGGCACATTCGAATAACTGATACTTTTTGAATAAGAACTATTTAATTAGGCAGCTAAATAATTAACCAAAGTATACCTACAGTGTCATTCTTATTCTTCCTTTACCTAGAAAATGAAATACCAAATGGAAATTGAAATAAAATTAACTCTAATGATTTTAATTAGTGAACGGACTCAATACTGGTGATGTTTATTGGTGAAATAATTCGTCATCTGTATGGCATGGGTTGCCATTACTCATTCATAAAAACTTCCATGACTCAAAGATTTTCTAAAATTAGCTTCATATAAAATCTTATCGAGTACCTAGGCTACCTAATGGTAACTGAACATGACTAATTGACACAGTTTAGAGTTTACATTTTCTGCAATCATGACGCCATTTCTCCGTAAGGCTAAGCTGAATCAACAACATTGTTCGGTGTACCTTAAAAGTACCCATTATCGGCATACACTGGGCACTATTCGGCATTCCAGATGGATATTAAGTACATCTGGTAATAAACCTAAGACAATTTGGTTGTTCAAGATCATTTAATAAAAAGGTTCTTTTAAAAGTCATCTGATTTTTTTAATTGTCAAAATTTGATAGATTTTATCTCCTGTAAGTAACCATTTAATAACAAATCGTTCTCATAAAACACCTACGGCAAGAGATGGGGTGATGTCTAAATTCATATTCTAGACTAAAACTACATATTTAAATAATATAATTTTGTATACTTACAATACCAATAATGGTAGCAACACCAAACACGCTGAGCATCCAAGAGCCGTGGCTCTCAGAGTATCCACTCATCAACATAAAGTTGGATATATAGAAGTAGGGCACGATGAACCAGATGAACAACACGAGGGTAGAAAGGTTCATCATCAGGAAGTGGAACTCGGTGAACATGTTGAAATCGAAGGTTTTGCTAACCATGTCCAGGAAACGCGAGCCCCAAGACTGGAAAATGAGAAAAGACGAGTTTTAATATTAGTTTTCCTACATATACAAGAAGAACTTGATCACTTTTAGGCAGAGGTAAGCCAAACTCTGTTAATTCTAAAATGCATGTTGTTACCAAGTTACGACCAGCTATGTTAGGTAGACCGTTTGCTTATTATTTAGTTGCTTTCGGCGAAAGGGTGTAAACTAACTGTACTACGGAGTTTCAATCAAAATTTGATTGACTTGAGCGTTAATCTTAACCAGGGCTGTCGCGTCCTTGTTTCCTTTTAACCTTGTAACAACAACTAGGAGTAAGTCTATTGCCTTATAGCGGGCATGATACTGAGTTTCAAGTCGATACATAAGAAACTAAAAATCTTAAATAAAATTACCTTTTCTTCTTCAACGGACCACATAGAATTTCTGTAAATATCAGGGCAAGACGACGCTCGAAGCTTATACTTGGCAATGTTCATCATAGCTCCACGATGCATAATAGAGTTACGGTGTACTCTAATGCCTCTCAAATAATGGTGGTCATTGAAAAACTGTCGTGTCCACCAATCTTGACGTGGCTGGATCACTGCGGGCTTATTCTCAGGTATCGGTTGCAATAATTTCTCTCTAACTATATCCAATTTATTTTCAAACTCTTTCTTTCTTTCCTTTTCCTTTTTGTTTAACTTGAACTTCATGGACATTGTAACTGGTTTGGACTTCGACGCCTTAGGTACTGGTTCATTTAACTTCTGCTCCGAAGTACTTCGTAAAGCTAAGAGCGATGGGTAGTTTTGTAGGATAATGTTGTAGAACCGCTTGTTTGTTATCAGCTGGTCTAATACTTCTGCAGGCACCTAAAATAACAAAGTAATATTAAAGTAAGTAGGTAGATGACGTAGATGTAATAGAAAGAAAATATTTCAAAGGAGGTTGTAATTTTTATCTAATTTTTAATTATTAGACTATTCATTGAATAAAGAAAGGAATATTACGTTATACCAATTAATGAACCACGTAACATTTTAATATGAACATAAAAAGCTGACAATCAAATTAATATCTGTAAACGGTTAACATAATAAGTAGGAAGAATATAAGAAGTCTATGTTTACCGTACCTTTTCACTTTGTTTCAAAAACGTTGGCAAATTTATCACAGAGCTAACTTTCTGTTGCGACATACCAGCATTTTGTTTTGTCGCCGCTTCCAAATCCTCCGCTTCGGCAATAGAAGTAACTAAAGCCGTGAGTATATATTCAGGTGTTTCACCACTCTTCAACAAAGTCTTTAATTCTTCTGCTCCTGGATACACAGACTCACCACCACCAGACTTCGCAGATATTGACATAGAACTAGAGGCCCTCTTCGTCTTATTTAATTTTCTTTGTTTCCTCTGTTCCAATATCAACCATTCTGGATCTCGCATCACAGCACCACACACGCATACATTAAGTACAGTACCAGCTAGTAATAATAAAGTGCCTCTCCACCCAAATTCGTCGAGCAAATATGTAGTTAGTGGAGAATATATGAACGTACCAAACCCTACTCCACATGATCCCAATCCAACAGCTAAGTTTCGACGCTTTTCGAACCAATATGCAATCGATACTACAGCTGTAACATACAGTAAGCCTGTCCCCAAGCCGGCCATAATACCATAAGTCACATATAAAACTTCGACAGAATTACTAAACGAAGCAGCCACAAAACCTATAGTCGATGCTACACCACCAACTATAGTCATACTTCTGCATCCATAACGATCCACTAATGCACTCATAATAGGTCCAGCTATCAAAGGCACAGAGATAAACAAGCTTCCAATCAACGATGTTTTCGCTTCACTGGTTTCAAAAAAGATGACAAATTTGTCATGCATCAAGCCGTAAGAGAAAGCGAGGCCATCAGCCACAGTGGCTATGAGGAAAGAAGCGGCTACAACCACCCATCCCCAGCCACCGTCAGGTATCTGAGGTGCTTCCAGGGGCGGTTTACTCGAACAAATACTGTCACTGTCTCCAAGACCAAAGAATTTAACACCCTCGTTAGTTGAAACCGCATCTTCATCATTTTTCGTATCTCTATGATAGCCTACTAAGAGATGATTATCTTTCGTATTATTTACATCCGTTTTCATTGAATTTACAGTGTCTAGATCATATTTCGGCTTATCCACATCTCTTAATTCATGTTTCACATCATTCACGCCATCTATATACTTGATATCATTGTTCCTCTGAAGAAGTGGAGACGTAGTCTTCTCCTCTTCAGACGGTACTTTATATTCATACTTGATATAGGGATCTTTACCTGGAATGCCATTTGCATATGCTGTTTGCGATTCCATTAGTCTCTAAAGCAAGCTCTCTTCTTAAGTACGGGTTAAGTACTTTCTCGATCGCAGGTAATTCAGTCCTCTAACGGACTACGTGAATACTACCAGAATTGGATTTTGAATCCAATTGAAGAAAATTCTTCTACGGCGAAGAAATGGTTAGTTCTCTCGATGAGTTTCTTAATCTAGGGTCTCTAGCTGAATAGCGACAGAGTCTCTTGGAGATGCAAAGTGTGAGGGCGCAAGGGTTGTAGCTTGTCGGGTACATCAAGGACCGGCTAGTCCTCGATTCCACACTTTTGAAAAATTCACTTTCTATATTGTCACTCTTTCGTCCCTTAAACGTCGTGTACCGTTTTGACATTAATTAAAGTTTTGTAACTTGGAATATTTGCAGCATTTCCAAATCGTTGAAAACAGTTTTTAATCTGTAACAAAGAAAAGTAATTATTAGCATTTAAATGAAAAACAATTAAAACTAAAAGACCATTACATCAGTATGACGGCGATAAAACACGTAGATACGCCGAGTTTATGCAAAATAGTTAAATACTTATCATTATAGGTAAACTAGAAGAGCGAATAGCTATCATTCCTAGAGTCGCTACTGACACAGATCATTATACGCAGTAATCCTAGGTAGCAATTTCTTTGAGTGTAAATAGAAACGTTTAAAATTTTCTCTGTATAATTTTTAACCTTATTAAAATAACTGTCTACGACACAAACATTGATGCATAATAAATTGCCTACAAATACTAGCACCTAGCAATATTTTTTATTATTTTTATGTTTTTCGTGAAACATTAGATAACAACTAAATGTTTTTGTGACATAGTTTTAAAATTAGAATATTAGCAGACATTTCATACGAGTCGACAAAAATAATGCAAAAATATAATGAGATAGATTACAGTGCCAAGACAGTTTCCGGCGGTAAAATACAAAAGATTAATATTACTTTCAAGAAAAATAACGATACAGAGGCCATTATGCTACAGCTATCTGAAAAAAACATATCTTAAGCCTCCCTGGCTTCGCCCTTCGGTCTCATCCCAAAATTCGTTCTTAGCTGACTACACTATTTATCTCTCGAATATTAGCCTAATCGGTCAAGCAGTTTTCAGTAAGAGAGACCTTTCGCTTCTTGTACAGTTTGCCTCATATACTGCACGTGTTATTTTCATTACCGTATTACTAATTTACAATGATGCAGTAATAACTTACTAAGTATATTGACTGTTTGATAACGCATCAGCTGTCTTATCATTAATGTATGTTGGTATAATGTTTTGCTAATTAATGCACTTAATGTAACGGAAAACAAGAGTTCGTTATTTAAAAAAATGCATTTAGTTATCTAGGATAGTTAGATCTCATTTCATAATTCTGTTAACCTAAAACCATTGAAGTGAAGCAAAGAATAGACGCGGTTAGACGTTACAAAAACAATTTCTGACTTCTCGTCCGAGGAAGTACTACCCTCTCAAAGAAGATTGACGTAAAAGTATCGAATAGTATCTTTAATATTGGGTTTCGTTCGGTGAGAAAAAGCGCCTGCCGGCCTAATTTATCCCTTTCCTTTTTCCTCACCTCTCTCATTTTCGCGTTAATCCCTATAAGGTAGGCAGCGGTTTCGCAGAGTCCTTGGGATTGCAAAAGTTCATGAGGAATGATTACCACTTACTTTGGCTTGTCTGCTACTGTCGGTAATAAAAAAATACGCTCTACCTATAGACACCTTCAATAGATGCCACGTCCTCACAATCCACGTCCTTGACTCTATGGTCTGACTCATACGTATCTTATATCTTTTAAATTTCCCAATTCAATGACATTGAAAAGCAAATAATAAAGATTAAACTAATAAAAAGATATCACTACTTTGCTTAGAGAGATCAAGCTATTAGAGGCTTATATTAATATCAGTAAATAAAACAAATAGTTGTAATAGGTCCAATGTTATCTCGCATTTTATGAAATGCAAACAGTAGTGACGCATGAGAGATAATGATGACATATTATCAGCCGCCGTGTCTGGCTGCAATCAGGTCGAAACTGAATTACAAAGAACTGGTTAAGTTATAAAACGATGTTTGTTTTCAGATATTATAAGAATGTTTAAAGAATGCGTGTGATTTAAACGAAGGAAACACGTATTGCCTTCGAATTCAAGTTATTTGTAAAATCGTTGCTCGTTCTGACTTTACGAAAATCATTTTAGATTATTTAGGTATTAAAAGCTTTTACATGTAAACTATATAGGTACCTATAATTGTCGGCCATCTCGCTAAAAACTATTTCTGTCAAGCAAGGACAGCAAAAAATAAAACTGTTTAAAATTAACTGATTTATCGCCCCCTGTTACATGGAACACAAAAAACAATTGGTGAAACGGTGAACCATGGGTAGTTAAATACTTATGCCTACCCCTTCGGGGATAAAAGGCGTCAAGCTATGTATGTGTGTAACTGATTTATCTATAAATTAACTAAGTTTACAGCTCTTACTTAGTTTGCCGCGCGGCGTAACAAAAAAAGCACCTATCTAGTAAATGCCTAAAAATGGTTTGGCAATTTCAAAGTTACCTACAACTGTTACAGTTTCGACTTTTTTAATTTCATCGTCAAACGGGGCTGCGGCAAACTATTCTACACATCCCACATAACTCTTTTCTATCTATTTTTCTAACACATTAACGACATGCGAAAAGCATTAGCGCTAAAATAGCTCGGCTTATTGTCTTAAGCTGAAGTTGCGTGTGGACGTCGACCTGTGTGTCAAGGCTTATATTGTGCTTAAAGGCACTCCCAGTTACTGATCCCTAGTTTTGCAAAATTATATTTAGAAAATAATGCCCTACATGTAATGTAAGCTGTATGTTTCATAATTAAGTTTTTTTGTGCTAGATAGAGTTCTTACATACAAAAAGTTCATTTGATGGTAGTATCGTTGCCGATGCTTTTCAGAATCATGGTTAATTACTATTCTCGGCATCCAACAATTAGCCTACTCTCATAATCGTATCACATTGTATGTATGCAAAATTGCAAATCATTAAAAAGCATCAGCGAAATGAAATATGTTCTTATATAAATATTATGTTAAGTTTCCAAAACATTTATAGTCCAGTTTGAAATTTATAAATTATTTTGGACACTAAAAATACATAATATTCAACTTATATTTTACGCAGATGTTTTAATGACGTAATAATTTTTTATTTTTTTTTTATTTTGTAATATAAAAACAATGACTCTGTAGGCCAACATTTGTATATCTACATTATGTATACCTAGTAGGTGGCCGGATATTAAATGTAATAATAACACAGTAACTTGGAATGCCTAGTAACATTAATAACAGGTTATTTATGTAAGGGCTTTAAAAAGCTGTGATTATTATTAATGACGATGATGCGTTAGTATCTTCTATTACTTTTACCACAGCTTTTACGTAAACCTAAATTGGTGCTAATATACTCCCTTGCGAAAATCTTTTGGAATTTGACCCATTTGCAGACTTATATTATCCAAAAATAAGTGTCACTGTTTCCTTATAATCAATATTAATCAAAGTAATATTAATCAAGTTTGTCACGCAACTCACTGTCCGATGAACGCATTGAAATCAGGTCAATTGGTGATACAATTGATGAAACGCTTGGTAGAAAAAGTCCTTTATATAATTAGGTGAAGTCACGGATTCAAAGAACGCCAAGCTTTGCTATAATTAGAATAAAACGAGTCAAGGTTAAAGTTCATAAACAGCCAAAGGTTTTAAGAGCAGGCATAATAAAGATGAATGCAAGGAACGAAATTGTTAAACTATACCTAATAAGGATGACCAGAAAGATTGATAATATTAAGTTAGATTTTTCACAACATAATGTTAGTAGTAAAGCAAATAGAACAGATTAAGGGTTCAAACACACTACTGCGGTCCGCGATGCAGCGGTTTATGTCACAGTTTTTTGCGTTGCGAATTCGCATTGCGTCATATCGCAATTTTGTATTTGGATCATATGTGAAAAAGATGTCGATGTCTTTCATAGGTGAAAAGGTACATCAGGTCTTTTTTTAAGTTAAAACTCAAGTTATGTAATAAACTGCAGTAACTTAAAACAAGTTAAAGAGAGAGTTGTCGTTGAGAAAGTTTTATATAAATCGAGTGGATGTAAGTTATATTTATTTTGTATTAAGTACATGGCCCTTTATACAACTAGTTTTCGTTCATAATATGTTATAATCACGCGTTACTAGTGCTAGATTCACAGATATAGATAAGCTAATAGATTCACTGAGCGGCATATCCTTAGAACACCTGAGTGTCACTGTCAATCGGTGCAATCCCACATCTTTAATGTGTTATAATACCATTTTATTAAAATATCTATTTATGTATAAATTTTTATGCCTATATTTTTTAACAGTGTGTATTTTTTATCTGTCAATAAATGATTACTTAATATATAGTACCTACAGTCTGGTCTTTGACCAGTGTGTGGTCTTTGACCAGTGTGTGTTGCTAGTGATGACATACGGAGCAGAGACGTGGTCGCTAACTATGGGTCTTATCCGAAGGCTCAAAGTCGCTCAGAGGGTGATGGAGCGGGCTATGTTAGGCGTCTCCCTGCGCGATCGTTTGAGAAACGAAGAAATCCGCAGGCGAACCAAAGTGACTGACGTGGCTCGCAGAGTTGCTTCTCTGAAGTGGCAATGGGCAGGACACATAGCTTGCAGAACTGACGGCCGCTGGGGCAGAAAGGTTCTAGAGTGGCGACCACGAACCGGAAGACGCAGCGTGGGCAGACCCCTCACAAGGTGGACCGACGACCTTATAAGGGTGGCGGGCAACCGATGGATGAGGGCGGCGAACGACCGGCTACGATGGCGAAAATTGGGGAAGGCCTATGTCCAGCAGTGGACGTCTTTTGGCTGATATGATGATGATGATGATGACCTACAGTCTATTTAAATTTAGCGAAATTATAAAAAAATCTGTTTAATAGAACTCACATAGATAGTAAAACACTTGTTCTATATTCAACACTTCGTTCGCTTGCTGTACGTTAAAATGTATTAACGAAATTGGTAAATTAGAAGGTCTCAATTCGCTTTGAGCAAGCGTGACGATCAATGCTCATACCTTCTCTGTATGAGAAGAGGCCTTACGCTGCAGTGAGACAGTAATGGGCTGCTATGATGATAATGATTGGTAAATTAATAAATAAATAAATAAAATAGATTTATTTACTAAATGACAAACAAATCAATGAATAAATAATAGATGAAAGAAAATTAAACTTGGATTAGTTACGCAGCAGTGTGTGAGAACCCTAAAATCGTTTGTACGAAAATACAATGAATGCAACGGAAAAGTACTGAGTACTTATATTTTTAATGAATATTGTTAAATGCAGTAGGTATGTTAGTATTGTTACCCAACATTAAATTAATTACTTAAATACGAGTAAATACCTACCTATATATCAAAATAAATTCAATTCAATTTAAATTTATTACACTCCATAATGTTCTACAGATTTTAAAATTAGGTAGGTACATATTTAGCTACAATTATGTAATTTGTAGTGGCTCGGGCAAAATAGCAGTGAGGAAGGATTTTAGGGTTTTCTTTAATTAATCATTAAATTAAATTAATAAAAGCATAGTCAAAGTGACAATCAGAGTGTGTCATATTCGATCTTTTAAAGGGATGCCTAATTGCTCCCAACACAAGCCAGCAACATAATGAACAGTTTCTAGAAAACTTAAATAATAAACTTCTTAAAATAAAACTTATAATATCACTACAATAGATATAACAAGTCGAATCTTAAGTGCAACCATGATAATATCAATACACATCAAATTACAGAATATAGATAAAGCAGCACACTAAAGGATCAGACAATTTTTTCTCATAGTGTGCATCAGTTTGTTATTGAGCATTTACTGCACAAGAATATAAAAAAGTGTTTTGATTCGGCAACCTTCAGCGCAGTTAGACATACGCACTAAACATGAGTCAACGAATAAGAAAATACAAGTAAATATTGTTAAGAAATTGTATACATCTAAGCAACAGCTGATAGTAAATACTCAATATCTACGCACTGGTCAAGGTCAATAATGTTGTGATGAAATGGCGATAAGAATAATTGATTGTACTTTTATTATATTGTTAGCGACCTGCCTTATATTTCATACTTGTATTACTTTTTACGACATGATTACAAATCGATGAACTTCTCAGCTGTTCTGTACTGTAATACGCATGTTATATCCTTATCAACTTTCCAGATGAAATGGTCAAAATCATTGTGAAAAACGCACGACAATCTGTTGCGTGATTTAGAATAAATACGCCGAAACAGACAAGAAAAACAACAACTTTGCTCCGTGACTTCTTGTTCTTTATCTTTCATCGTAAGCCAGTAATGTCCAAGATGAATTTAGGAAGTACAGATATTCTTGTACGAGATTGAAAAAGTAATATTGATAAAAGAAATATTGCAAAACATTTTTGAATTGTGACGCTTATAAACATGTTGAATAAAACTTTTAAATTGTAAAAAACGTCAGTCGCTTTTTGGCAATTGTAATTTACGAGGGCAGAATAAAAAGTTGTCATTGCCTATTTAATAAAGTGTTTGACGTAGTTGTTCACTCTAAATTTATCATTGAAATCATCATCAAAGAGAATTTTATTGTTCTTAAAAAAAGTTTTCGTCCCATCACAATTATATTGTCGCTGCTGTCATTGCAAGATGAGATTGCTAAACGTGAGCACCATATTCTGTATTCCTTGAAAATTACCGAAACGAGCAGCAATTTTACCTTCATGTAAAATATTCCTTTACTGCAATCACCTGCCAAGCGTAGTGAACTAGGTACTTACTATGATAAACTGTTCCATTTCATAAAGAGAGAGGCTTCAGGATACATTAGAATAAAGAAGTTTAATTTTGAGTCTAATAAATTAAATTGGTTACCTACTTAAATTTCTTTGTACATAATTATGTAGGTACAGAATATACTAAGACAGTTCACCACCCTAGTGACCAGAGACCCTAACTGCATGATGTCATCGGATATAAAAATATCTCCGTCGTTTTATGGTGAACATGTCTGTATTTAATTAGAGCAATACATATCTGAACAACACTGTGTGTGTACACTGTGTGTGTGTTAACGTACCAATGCATACAAAACAAACAATGAGTAGCGATAAATATATATCAATCAAGTGCTTGTCTGAATACAATCATAATAGAATGTTCGATAATAGCTATGATCAAGGCGGACTGTTTTAATATCACCATCTAGTTCTGACTGGCTCCGTAGCGCAGTGGGAGCGCAAGAGACTGCTGCACGATCCCTAAAAGGGACAATACTTTGTAAAAATTGATAAAAAAAATTTCCGAGTCTGGGTGTTCTTTGTGTTTGTTAATTGCTCCTGTATGTTTGAGAAGTCCTTCGCGACACAGGGCTTGTTCGATTTGTCTTTAAAAAAAGTTCCTATTTCAATTTAATTGGTGAAATTTTCAATTGTCGTTATAATGCAGTGGATTAAATCAGGACTAGACATTTCTTGAATATGACAAAAGTAATAAATATTTTAAAGAATCTGTCTTTTTTCAAATTCTGTATCAGATCTATTGCGTGAGAATGACCTTCCAGCCCTGGGATACCCGACGCACATTTAGCAAGATGCTTTAAGTTTCCATATTTGAAATGCCGCAGCTTCGATGTTTTTGTGACTATTAATTATTGAATGTATATGCTATATTTCTTTATATTATTTTACATCACATTACCTTACGGGATTACAAATAATATGATAATATGTACGTGTGGTGATGAAAAAAGAGAGAACCTCGAGGAAACTGAGTAGAGTTTACCTCTTAGAAGACTTAGCTACAATTACTGTACTAATTTGTAGCTAAGGAAACAATTCCTTTAATATTAATGGCAATGTTTATCGTCATATCGCGTCATGACTGCATTAGAAGGACAATAGGGTGACTGCATCACTCGAAACATTAATATAACTGCAAAATGCGGAAGGTAAAATAGCTTATGTACTTATTGTACCGGTGTATTATATAATAAAAAAAAAGGTGTATACTGGTATATTTATCCGAAAGGATAGGCAGATGTTGCGTTTCATGTACAGGAGGCGATCCTATTGCTATTAACTGGATACATTTGCCGATTCCGGGCTAATACTGAGAGTTTTTTGACAAAAAGCTAATGTGTCTAGAGCAAGCGTCATGGTAATCAATGCTCATGCCTTCTCTTCGTGTGAACGTGTACATTTCTAATCGTCATTACTTAAAGTGAACATTATCTCATTATTCACTTCCTCACTGTGTTAATGTAACTGTTGAGGATACACATAATAGACCTAAAGTGATGGTACGATCTTGCTAACATAGTCCAGTTTACACCATGTTCATCCAGTGTTCAGGACAGCGCCATCGGTGTGCTACGTGACGACTACGCCATCTAGTGTGCCTGTTTTGCAACTCTCGTTTCTCTTTGATTTTAATCTATAGTTTTTACTTTGATTTGTATAGTCTATGGTTAGATTTCATTACCGTTTCCGGCTAACACAGAACACAGAACAGAATCGAATGTACACATATATTTTTCTATACGCAATAAACCTTCTTTTTTATAATCGTAAATAAAGTAATTCATTGAAATCACGAGTCCCTTCGACTGGAACAACCCTGCACCAACATCCCGTTCTACGTTTTATTGCCCGACTGCCGAAGTCAAGGACGGTAATGTTTTTCGAGCTTAAGTATGTATGTATATTTCTTTGGCACGCTCTACAGCTTGTATGGCTTGATGAATTTTAACATATAAGGCGTCATTAGATTCGTATTGATTGTGGGAGCGACATAGGGTATATAAAATATTAATGTAGCGTTGATACGAAAAAAAATGGGTTTCTTTGTTTTCAGTTTATCTTAAAGGCAGACAGGCTTTTTGTTTTTTAATAATATATTTTTGACACAATTTGACTAAACTATTAAATTAATCTAGTAATATTGTAAGAAGTAGTACTTTAAAAGAGTTCTTTTTACTGTGTGTTTTTAATCTCCGACACAAAAAGAGAGTTGTTAGAAGTTTTAGGTATCAGTGTGTTTGTTTGTAGAATTGTAGCTACCAATCGGATTAACCCTTTTTAGACATTATGTTTAGCTATTATTCAATAAATCTGTTTATTATAGCTACTAAACCAAGTTGATAAGACGCTTGAGGGTTGAATATAATAATTATGTAATTTGTTTTTGTTTTACTTACAATGTAGACATTATTCGTAGCAATCGTAGTACCTTGAAGTTCTGATTATCACCGCTAGAGGCGCTAGTTAAAAAAGTATAACAAGAATACTTTCAACTAAAATTATTTACATACCTACTGAGACTTTCAGGGATCAAAAATACTGCCTTTAAATTTTGAAAATTATTTTTAACATTCGGATAACTAAGTGCTAACAAAAAACAATGGCCGATAAAAAAGATAACGTCATGAATTGAAAGAGGCTTATCGGACTTTTGGACATTGTTTACTTAAATATTATATTTGTTGACAAACCTTTTTATTACAATACAAAAGTCATAGCATAACAATAATATGTCAGTCATAATTTTTGTCATTTTATTTTTATCGTAGTTTATCATGCTTTGTAACCAAACATTTATGTTTCGTATGAGCTTTTACGAAATACCTACCTAGCTATTGAATAAAGCAAAATGAAATAAATAAAGCCTTTTAGCACAGCCAGTCAAGAATATACACAAACAAATATATAGATATCTATACAATGTTAGTTGAACAAATACAGAAATAAACAGTATTTTTTACGACAAGTTCGTTTACTGGACACTGTGTTGGCGACGCGCCCGGCTCAGCGCTTGCGCCACTATTTACAAATAACAGTAACCCCAGTCTGTGACGTCTTTCAACGTTTAATTTATTTTGAGATGTGACCGATTTTGGATATAAGTAGCATATGACGCCGATATACGTCTTTAATTGAAGATTACGTCTAATCTAGTCGTCTGTTAAAAAGAAACAAATGTAATTACAAATACTTATTTTAGAATAAGTTTGTTATTGTGTAATTGTAATTTTATGTTAAACGCGCACATAAAAACGATAATCAGACAACGCTAACTAAAACGTTAATCCTTTACGAATTTAAAGTCAATTAAATAATCCATCTTTTAGTGTTCTTCTTTATAACAATAACAGGGACATGTCATATCGGAGAAATTTGTGCGTGAGGATTACCTTTATCACGCTAAAATGGCTTAATTCAAGGTTGTTACAATTTATCATTGCTTTAAGGCACAGCGAGAATGTTCGGAGTTGGCTGGAGACTAATCATAACCTATATATATATATATTCCTTCTATACATATTTTTTTATACTTATATATTTTTATAGCTGTTCTTTTTTTACATTAACTTTATTAACCTTTATGTTGTAACATATTTGTAAGAGACATTGGCTTGTTTTATTTTATTATATATATATATATATATATATATATATATATATATATATATATATATATAATAAAATAAAACAAGCCATATATATATATATATATATATATATATATATATATATATATATTATTCTTTGTTTGGAGGGGCACTGATCTCTAAGATTCGGTAGTATAAGGTTTTTGCGGTTTCGTGGTGCACTTGAAGTCAGGTCATGGGTTAGATCATGGGGCTACAACAGTTCCTTTGTTGTTTATAAACTAAACAAAGGTAGTATCGCCTCCTGTAAACTCGGTGTCCTGAACAGGGTGAGGCGGTACTTCACGCCCGAGCAGCTCTGTCTTCTTTATAAGACACAGGTTCGTTCCCACGCAGGAACGCGTGGAGTACTGCTCTCATCTTTGGGATGGCTCCGCACAGTACTTACTGGATGCACTCGATAGGTTGCAGCGGCGAGCAGTCCGTATCATCGGAAGCCCGGAGGCTACTAAGACCCTTGAGCCTTTACAGCTACGAAGAGACATCGCCTCAATGGCCGTCTTCTATCGCCTTTACCATGGAGAGTGTTCTGAAGAGCTCTTTGAATTAATCCCACCCTCTCCCTTTTTATCCAGAACGACACGTGCGGGACTAAAGTGCCACCCTTTCACAGTGGAATCTAAAGGGTCTCGAACCAAACGGTTCAGCACTTCATACTTTTGTCGCTCAATTAAAGCCTGGAACTCTTTGCCAGCGCATGTGTTCCCATCTAATTTTGATCCTGGGTCTTTTAAGCGGGGCGTGAAAAAGCATCTCACTAAGCCGCCATAGTGGAGGCCACCATACCAGTAGTTTGGCTTTTGGAATGGTGTCCGCCACTTCTGGATTCCACTTACTGCTACTTCCATCAGGCAAAGTGGAGTCACTTTGGTAGGCTAATATATAAAAAAAAAAATAAAAAAAAAAAAAAAGTATCGCTTTAAAGGTGGACTACAGTTAATCGTCAATTTAAAAATATATTACTCAGAAGCGTCAGGATTAATGCTCATGCCTTCTTTATAAGAGAAGTAGCCTTTCCCCGCAGTGGGATAATAATGAGCTGGTGTAATGATTATGATTATTCAGAAGAAAAAGTCTTTGAGATTTGTATTAAAAGATCATAGTTAACATAAGTAATTTACCTTATTATTTGCAGTAACAAGGATTCTACGTGAACGCCTTAGAAGTTTAGAGCGAACATAAATAGAATTACTATCAAATTATTCGATATCTTAAATATTCTTGGTTTAGTACCTCAAAATTAAACAACCGAAATGAAATAGAAACGATTGTTATACTACTGGCTCTTCGTTTTCCTACGTACACAAGTAAGGAATGTACGGCATTTCGTCGCACAGCCAGACGTATAAAAAATTGTTTCTTTTTTTGTTTACTTTTTACATGTTTATAAGTCACTTGACTGTGTCTCGTTATGTATATAGTTTGTAGTACTTTAATCGTGTAGATAGTTTTTCATGTTTATGTCTTTGTTTGTTGTAATGTGATTTTAAAATAAATATGCGCTTGCAGTGGTCTCTGATCTAGAAGACGTCTGAAGCTAGACATGTGGCATAGATTAAAAAATGTATGAGATTGACATAAGCTAACGACAATGTTGGCGATAGCTTATGTCAATCCCATACATTTTTTAATCTATTCTATAAATAGAATAAAAATCTATGCCACTTGACTAGAGCCTCTCTTGTCTTAAATTGGTATTATGCCGTTTTAGACCGTTGATTAAGGCAGCTAGTAGTCTCTTTCCACCAGCAGTAAGAGATAGAGTGGCTCAACTCTATCTCTTACAAATTAAAAGCGCTATTCATAAGCACAAAACCTACAACTCTACAAGCGACGGTAATGAAACGTCGTAAGTATCTAATAGATACGACACAGACTTCTGATAAACAAATGGTTGTTAAATGTGCATGGAAAACACAGTACAGGATCCTGTAATGCGTGAAAAAGTGCTGGATGTCATACCAGCCTCGCACAACACAACTTGAGATCCTAATAGAAGAGTATAGAGAACAATTAGCTATACAAATACACTGCCTCGTATCAATTATAGAAAAGGAAGTCAGACTTTCATTAGCTGTAAAAAAATGAGACATTTACTTTTTTTACCTACGTACTATTGGTATTCGTAGGCATGACGTTTAAGTGCCAATTGACGTCACTATTCGTATTTATCCGACGACGGCGACGCGAAGGTTTTCGATTTTAATGCTTATGACGTCTGTGACGTATACCGTTCTAAAATTAATTGTTTAGTTTGAAATGATACGGCTTTCGTGTCTTAAGTCTTAATCAT
Source organism: Parascotia fuliginaria (assembly GCA_963082885.1). Taxonomy (NCBI): domain Eukaryota; kingdom Metazoa; phylum Arthropoda; class Insecta; order Lepidoptera; family Erebidae; genus Parascotia; species Parascotia fuliginaria. Next base: position 16,985,266 of record OY720178.1, read on the forward strand.
TTCTCGAACAGTTTCTAATCATATAGTTTAACTATTAAAATTGTAATCTAATTTGTACATATATTATATACGTATGTATACACTACTACGCTTTATGTATACTATTGTAAACGCTTACCCGATAGATGAGGGCAGCCAAGATGGCGAAAATGGATGGAGAAGGCGGTCATGTCCAGCAGTGAACGTCTTTCAGCTGATATGTTGATGTTTTTTATTAATTAAAGCCAACCCCCATAACGCAGACTGAGATATTATTTCTCCTTTATTTTTAACTGAATCTAGTAAAAATTTTCTGCTATTCTTATAATTTTTTTTGGCAGTACTATGCAATAGTTTAATTCATTCGATTGGTAGCTATTTATACTCGTTCAATGACCCGTAGAAAAAATGCAAATAATGTGATTATTTTTTCATGAAATTTTGTTTTCATTTTATTAAAAGTAGGTACTTACACTGAAGGCATTAGAAATTTGTTTATAAGAAACTAAAATTATGGGATGGAAATGTTATGCGTAGAGTTTAATATGAAGATGGCATAATTTATTTATTTAAGAACTTCATATACAAAGTATATAGGCCGACTTAATGCCAAAGGCATTCTCTACCAGTCAAATCTCAAATCTAATTTTAAGAAAATAATCACTGTCTGCAGTGAACATTCCGAATGGGTTTAATAGAAATAGCTAGCAGGTTATTGGTTTAATAACGTGATCTATAAGTTCACTAGCTTCCACCAGCGCGGTTTCATCCACGTGTTTGGTTACTGCTCTGCTCCCGTGGCCAGTAGTACTATACAAAAATAATTGTTAAAATCCGACGGGTAGTTCCTGAGATTAGCGCGTTTAAACAAACGAACTCTTCCGCTTTATATAATAGTATGTTAAATCGATGAAAAACAATGAAAAACAAACAATAATGACTACCTACCTACTAAAAGAACAAGAACGTATCTGTGCAAAATTGCAGTTATGTTATTAGAGTAGGTAATGTTGACTGGCCGTAAATGTTAAGTGTCGTTAGTGACAAAAGGCTCGTTAGTCTCATGTCTCACACAATGTATTTACAAACAAAATAATATTCAAAGTCAAAGTCAAAGTCAAAGTATTTATTTCATTTTGATCATAAAGAATGATACTTATGAAAACTCAAATTACATGAAGTCCGCTAATTAACCTACAGCCAGTTCGCTGACGAGGTAGAGCTGTGAGAAGAACTGGCAAGAAACTCACGCCACTCTTTTCAATCGCCAGATAATTACAATTTTTTTGTATGAGTTAACATTTTTAACACATCAACGCAACCAAAGAACCATACAAAGTAATTATTACAAAACAACTAATTATTTAATAACATTAAAAAAAAAAAAAAAGAAACGAATATAGAGGATTTCAATTATTTAGTTTCATCTAGTATAGTAATTTGACTACGTATTTTAATTAAAATTTAAAAAAGTATATATATTTCCCAGTCATATTGAACTGCAAGGTAATTGAATTAAGTACATTGACGGACTCATAAACTGCATCAAAGTAATAGACGACTTTGAAATAAATATTTTAACCAAGTATGCAAACTTTCTATACAGATTAAAATTGAAACCTCTAGATTGGTTCGTGAACTTTAAAACAGCGTAGGGTCATATCCTTAAGTTTAAGTTTGTGTACTGGAAAGGACCTTATGACTTTTTTGAAGAAAAACAGAAATTTAAGGAAAATTGGTTTAATAAAAAAAATGGTTTTAACAATAGACACAAACTTTATGCAAGGGTTTATTTATGTTTTAAGGTGGTTCCGACGAAATTTCGCCGAAATCCGCGACTTTCATCTCGATATTTAGTAGATTTTAATGCTATTTATTTATTTTGTTTTTTGCCTACAATATACTTTGATTCATGAACTTTAGAATAGTAGAAGAATTATTTACAATAATTGATTATATAACTTATACTAACGATATTAAAACAACGTGATTTCACTTATATCGAAATATTACTTTGTAATTACTATAGTTATAAATATAAAAGTTATATTGAATCAACCGGAATAAACCAAATGTCAACTCTATAGATTTATTTCATTTATTAGGATAATGTTTCAATAGTTATTGATAATTTGGCTGAATCAGCGTCGCAGGGGCTCTGCGCGGGCGACGGGAGGCAGAGCGGCAGAGCGGCGCAAGCCCTTCTGACGGACGGACGTATGCGGTTTTTTTAAAAATCATTTACGTAATTCAATAATTGCAAATAAATAATATCAAAAAAAAATATTGTGTGGATAGATTTAGTGTTGCAAATAAATTAGATTAGTTATTTAGATTTTTTTAGTGTATTAAATACATAGGTATTTACCTACATTTATTATTATTTTTCATCAAAATGACTAAAATTTCACGACTGAAACAAATACAAATGCAAAAGATTCAACACATGAATATCCTGTAAGTAGGTGTATACCTACCTTCATATTTTTAGTAAAATACCTTCTTTGAGATACTTACCTAGGATATCCTTTAATTATGTTTAGTTCCACGTAAACAAGGTAGTAGGTGGTGAGCCTATTGTCGCTCATGATAAGATCAAGGCAACACCGGGCCTCAAGAATCAGTAAATTTCTGCTGTTATATACCCTAGGGATATGAATATGAGCTTGCTACAATATTGTCTATGTCTACTATCATTTCGAACTAGGTGTGTGGTAGGTGGGCACATGAGTAAAATAAGTAATGCCGATAAAATATTCAAGTATTTACCTCGTTAGATTTTTTTTCATGAGCTGATAAAATCAGTGATAAGATACTAGGCTAAAGTAAATACCTACCCTTCTACTTTCAATGCATCTTATTTTGATTTATTTATTTGATTGCAAGAAAGGAAGAAAAAAAGGCTTTACAAAACGTCTTAGTCTCTAACCAAACTAAAATATTTGAAGACTGTGAAATTATCACAATTAGGTAAATTAAAAATCCTACTCTCTGTTCCTTTATTATATTATCGTACTATATGAATTTTTAATCCTAAAATTAAATAATATATTGTTGAGTGCCTACTGGTCATAACAAAACTAATACCGTATTTTTCGAGTGATAGGTGTATGTAGAAAGTAATAGACCCGGCACGGTGGCACAGTCAAATCAAATCAAATCAAATCATTTATTATTTGTAAAACATAGGTAAACGAAAAAATGCAGATCTTATAAATACGTTAAAGTGCGCTATGTTTTGTCTATGTAAAGACATACAAATATGGCTAATTTATAGGTCGACAATGAAATTTAAAAATAACAAAGAATATTACTATGTCACATTAATTATTACAAATAAATTATTATAATGTCACATTAATTATAACAAATAAATTACCTATTATTATTACAATGTCCAATTAATTATTACATATAAATTATTACAATGTCACATTAATTGTTACAAATATTGTCGTTAAAGAACTCGTCAACCGTATAATAACATTTATCAATTAGAATTTTTTGTAAAGTTATCTTGAACTTGTGAACAGGTAGACTTTTTATCTGATCAGGTACTTTATTATAAATTCTTGGAGCAATGCCAAAGAAACTTTTGTACATAAGAGATGATTTACATTTTGTATGACATAATTGATTTACATATTTAGCACGCATAGGAGTTTTTTTAACATCTGACAATTTAACGAATAAGTTCAAATTGGTTTTCACAAAACATGATGTTTCCAAAATATACAATGATGGCAGTGTAAGTAATTTTAAAGATTTGAAGAAAGGTATACAACTATCTGTTACTTTTATATTACACATTGACCTTATACATCGCTTTTGCATTTTGAAAACAAGTTCTCTGTTAGTAGACTGCCCCCAAAAAATAAGCCCGTATCGTAAAACTGAACCAACTAGTCCATGATATGCTATTAGTAAAGTTTCAACATTTACTTTTTTCGACAACTGAAAGAGTGCATATATGCAGATTGGCTTAATCGCTTGCATAATTCTTCAGTATGAGGCTTCCATGTAAGTTTATTGTCAATCGTAATACCTTAGAACTTGACATGATTAGATTCTTCTATTTTGCTACATTTATATGCAACATTTACAGGATGATTCTTTCGTCGCTGATAAAAGTGCATTACTTTTGTCTTATTTAAGTTTATAATCAAATTGTTGTTATCAAGCCAATTAATGATTTCAGAAAGAGAATTGTTAATATCGTTTTGATAATTGTGTGGATTATTGCATTCAACTATGGCAGTGCTATCATCTGCGAATAGAACCATTTTATGACATGTAGCTTTCGGAAGATCGTTAATGTATATTAAAAACAGTAATGGGCCCAAAACACTTCCTTGAGGCACGCCATAATTTATGCGCCTTGGTTCAGATGTATACGTTGTAACCAATTTAGTCTTAGGACAAATTCTAGTAACCTCTGTGCACTGATATCTGTCGCTTAGATACGATTCTACTAGTTTCAGGACGTTTCCTCTGATACCATAACCATAAAGTTTTCACAGTATAAAGAATACTACTCTTTTTTGTACAGTCTTTACCTAACTAGGTAAAGGCAAAAGAATTATGTTTTAGCACTCTATGTATGTATGTATGTATCTTTATTATATTATATTATATATAAACTTATTGTAAAATGTTTGTATGCCTTGTATGTAGGCAAAACATAGCGCACTAGTTTTATGATCTCAAGACCTTTGTTATGTACCTATGTTAACAAATAAAATTTCTGATTTCTGATTATAAGTGTATGTACTGTAAAACTACCCCGTGACGTCGTCCGCATGGATCCGTTACTTAGCGATAATATTACATTAGTCCTACTTTACCGATTTTGCATTATATTATACATTTACAATACTGCAATATGTACGTACATACATATATATGTATGTACACATATATTTGTATGTACATATTGGAGTAATCTATACTTATAATGAATCTCTAGCGAGGTAATTTTCATGGTACATCCAAATCACTCAAACTGTGGGTACAATGCGTCTACTTTGGAAATTGTTCGTGTTACTTATTTTGCTAAGGGTACATGATATTGTGTACCTTACGTACGGGCACTTACTAGAAGATAATCAACATAGGAATGATGACGCTTTGTTTAAAGCATGTGTAACTGAAAATCCTTATCAGCTCCATCATTTGAATTCAGTTTTGCTGGTGTATGGTGCTGTTTCAAATTCAGTGCAGTGGTGGCCATACAAAGTAAAGATACTGTGGGAGAAAAAAGGAAATAAAGAGGACAGAGGAGGTAACTATGCCTTCGGACCACTGATTTTCAGACAAAACTTACATTTTACGTCGTTATGTACATGTTAAATGCACATCTCCAGCCAAACCATCCCGCTTATTCTAAAAGATCTACTTCCGTAAAATGTTTCCTGGCTATACAATATACAGAACGATTTACTGAAGTTATATCCAGATGAACCGAAAATAAATAAGGAAAATGAAAATATGTTAATTCATATAGGTTAATTAAATTAACACTTATGAACGTCAAAATTTACAAAATGTCAGCAAATTAACCTACAACCAGTTCGCTGACAAACTGAAGAACAATTTTAAAAGAATTTTAAGAAGAAGAATTGAAGAACTGGCAAGAAACTTGGGCCACTCTTTTTAATCGCCAGGTTATTACAATTTTTGTAAGTTACAGTTTCAAGTAGCATGCAAAGTGACACAGGCAACACTTAACTCTATAGGTAATTAAATACTTACAGCTTTCTATGTTGCAAAGAAAAATAAAAAGTAAAATGTGTGCTTTACAGGCTGCCTCAATTTGCATATTGCTACAAAAGGTAAAGGCAACATGTGAACTGTAATAAATGTTTCTATGTAAGTATTATATAAACTGTTAATATTCGATATAAGTATAAAGTAAGATGAACTTAATTTACCGCAGGAGTTCACAATGTACATTGTGAACACCTCTATTTCACAAATCACAATGTATAATTTTAATAATACTAAGTATACAATTTTAACAAAACAATACAAAATGTGTACTTAACTCTACAATTATGGCTCGGGCATTATGTCTTTTTTTTTTTTTTTTTTTTTTTTTTTTATATTAGCCTACCAAAGTGACTCCACTTTGCCTGATGGTAAGCAGTAAGTGGAATCCAGAAGTGGCGGACACCATTCCAAAAGCCAAACTACTGGTATGGTGGCCTCCACTATGGCGGCTTAGTGAGATGCTTTTTCACGCCCCGCTTAAAAGACCCAGGATCAAAATTAGATGGGAACACATGCGCTGGCAAAGAGTTCCAGGCTTTAATTGAGCGACAAAAGTATGAAGTGCTGAACCGTTTGGTTCGAGACCCTTTAGATTCCACTGTGAAAGGGTGGCACTTTAGTCCCGCACGTGTCGTTCTGGATAAAAAGGGAGAGGGTGGGATTAATTCAAAGAGCTCTTCAGAACACTCTCCATGGAACACTCACTCATCTCTCTATATAATTAATACAAAAAAAAATCATTTTATGTCAAAATGTATCAATAAGCGAGATTACAGGATGGAAATAAATTATGAATCATTTAGTATAATATTCTGTATACATCTTTGCTCGAGACAGAACAGCGTTTTGTTTCGATTAGATTCGTGTTCGTAGAGTAGATAATCCTTCTACTGATGTGGCTGCGCGATAGAAGCCTTATTATAAAGGATGAATTTACTATGGCAAACTGTAAAGCGCTAAAAGCAGTGGACTAGATATCAGACAACACCAACTCATGAGTGGGTATCACAGTCCTACTATTTTGTGTTCATTTTCAGCAGACTGTGCCTGTTATTCCTACCTCGTGGACTAAGGCTGATGAAATTAAATAGTGTTTCACAGTTAGTGGTCCACAGTCTGTAGCACTTCAAAATTGTTTTGCATTTAATAGGCTCCAAGCCTATACACTCCGCAAGATTTGCCATTTAATACAATATACAAGTACAATGTATAGTAGACAATGCACAAGTGTAGTCTGATTTGTTACTCGAGTTTGGTAGCGGTACGTATCTACAGAACCAAGAAAAAGTTGTCTTGCACAAAACCTTACTTTACATACATCAATATAACCGTGCCGTACAATTGCCTATCGAAGTGACTTCACTCTGCCTTATGATACAGTCAGTGGGATCCAAAAGACTAAGTGGTAGCCACCATTCCAAAGGTTATTGTTTCAAACTGCTGGCTAGGTGGTCTTTATGAGATGCTTTTTTATTATTGATGCAGGACCTCATATCATCAGTCCATGAAGACGCAGTGGAGTTAGAAAGTTATGAAAACTCTTGGCTTTTGTAAGAGCTAATTTTGAACACTTAAGAATCAGACGGGCATAAATAAAGATTGAATTTTTCAGTATTGTTTTAAAAGTCATGTACTAGTACTATTGATACAGTTATTTTATTCATACTGGTCTACCAACGTGACTCTGCCTGGACAATTTAAAGAAAAGACATTTTGCTGGGGTAATGTTTCAAACGTTACCCCAGCAAAATCTGTTTTTTTCCGAATAACTTTAAAACTATAATGCAAACAAATTTTGCTATAGGCAAACAAATTACTCCTTACGACGCACTAATTATCTGTTATACTCTCACCTCTTATAAGCACATTTTTATCAACATTTTGCTGGAGTAACGCACTCCTCTGCTATTTTAATAGAAATTGTCTCAAACTGCTAGCATAGCGGCTTTATGATACTAGCGACACTATTGCAAATAGTAAAAATATAAATGAAGATGAGGTACGCATACGTTTCATACGTGCACACACACAAACTTTCGCATTTATAATATTAATAGGATGTTAATACATTTTTTAAGTCAAAATGTTTTAGTTTGTTCATGTACAAAAAACCTATATATATATATATATATATATATATATATAACTATAACTAAATAAGTATAAACTCGGCAGGGTTACTAAACTAAAGTGTACTAGTATTAGTTGAAGAATACATATCATGTCAATTATAGGAATTTATCACAATGGTGTATTGTCATTGGGACTTAATTTTTAAGCGACTTAAAAAAATATTAATATTATATATATTATTAAATATTTTTTTGTATTCAATAATTCATAAAAATCGTTTTAAACGGCTTTTTTGATCAGGTCATTTCACAGCAGCTGGGTTTTGAGTTTATTGTTTTAACCCACAGTAGTTATTTTTATTTCTACTACATATTTAACAAACGTCATGATTCTAAACACTTATCTTTGCTTTCGCTACTATATAAATAATAAATATATAAATAATATATACTAAAAATATACATACTTACTAAACGAAATAATAAAAGATACTAAAAAAATAATTCATTATTGGCGCGTCTATCAGATTTTAGCTCTGCGGTTTCGGACAAGTAAGGTCATTGTCTTATAGTTGTGCTACTGCTACTTGCCGCTAGAGGGCGAACTCGCACGCAATGTTTTTTTCGGGTGAGGCGCGGGGTGGTGAGGAAGCGAAACGCTCAAGGTCATATGTGACGGAACGCCCTTAATAAGGTGTATTACCTCCACGTGCCCTTATTACGGATTCTAATCGGTTCCGCATAGATTTTATTAGGCTTATTAAAAGATCTTGCGGAATATTGTCCCATTCTTCTGAAAGTGCTGTTCTTAGTGCTGCCACAGTCGTGGGCACAGGATTTTTCGCATATACAGCTCTATCCGGGCTGCGTGCTGGCCAATTCATTTACGTATCCCAACCTCTTCGCAATATTGTCGAACTTGTGCAGCAGCGTGCGGCCGGGCATTATCCTGCATTAAAGTAAAATTTTCGCCTATGAATCCCATGTAAGGCACCACGTGATTTTCTAAGATCTCTGTTATGTAGCGATGTTCATCATTTCAAAGTAATCCTGAACCTTGATGCAGTTTATGAGTCCGTCAGTTTATTAAATGTATGCCATGCCAAGATTGACCAGTCATCCCAGGTAGCACCCGTTCACGAGCATGACGCACAGACCAGCCATCATCACCTTCGCCATATTAGAGGGAAGGTGATGACCTGACCAATACGACACCACAAGTCATGACATTTTAGTGAGCATGATAATGCAAGGCATGGGTGGTAAAAATAACCATACTTAATAAAATGTTATGTCTTACAAGTTCATAATGATCATGATATGCATTCACTTCACATCAAACTTTTACTGCAATAGTCAATACATTTTTTTTAAATTTTACTATAATAATATAATGTTAATCAAAGTCAATATAACTACAATAATATTCATTACATAACCATAATTCCAAGAATATTATACAATATACTGTGTATTATATTCTTGCCATAATTCATTAGCACAGATTCTCAAAGGCACACTGATTTTAAGCCAAATCTATTTATTCTGTGGTCAAAGCCAAAAGCAACCCACACATTTAGGTAAATTAGACTAACATTATGCTGGTTACTTTGGCGTAAATACTAGCATAAATAATTCTTTACCAAAAATATTACATTCTTGACACAAATTGGCACGTTCCTAGTTTAAATTGCACGTGTACGTTTACTGGAGTCTGGCAATGCCAATACGCGTCAGTTGTCGCATCTCCACTTTATTTCTGAACGGCCTTGAGACGGCCCAACATGTTCCACAAATGTGAAATTGTGAAGGGTTCTACGTAGTCTATTTTTAAAACCTACAACTATACCATTTACGAATACAAAAATATTTTGTGTTGCCATTGTCAAAGACTCTAATTTACAAACAAGGTTTTATTCTAAAGACTATAAAGAAACGAATTCTGTATCGTTGTTTAAATACCAGTTTGGTTTGGCGAGTCAGGTGTTCGTACAAAGTAAAGAGCTCTGTACAGCGCGAACGGAGCACAAGATGATATTGGTAGGTAGTGGATTACCTGCATAAGCTTATAGTCGTGAATTGCGTCGCCCGAAGATATCGAGCTGTGTAGGTTTGATTCCCACTCAAAACAAAATATTTTTGTGACTCACAAATATAAAATTATTTTTCAGAGTCAACGTGTACCTATTTGTGTATAAAACTATTTGTTAAGAAATCGCTATCTTGATCATTAAACCGTAAGGTGTCTTAAAAATTCAGCATTATCAAAAATTTTACATTTCGACTAAAAAATTCCAGGTAAATTTATTTATTTATTTATTTATTTATTGCACACAAAAAGATACATAACAAGGAAAATATATAAATAAAAATTATGTACAAAGGCGAGCTTAACTCAGAACTGAGTTCTCTAACAGCATACCTTAAGATAATTTACTTACTATAAGTAATTTAATTTGATAGATCAACATCTATATCTGATTTAAATCCTAAATACTTTGTCTCTATCCTTGTTTTTAATAGTACAAAAGAAAAAAACACAGTGTAACATTAAAATAATACTGCTAGAGGTGGTTGTATGCCCCCTGATCAATTTCCACGACACAGCAAAGCAGCATACAGAGTTATGGTATTTCTCAAAAAATACTGTGAAATAAATGCGCTAATTTTAGGTTCTTGGAAAATTCATCGAGTTAATCATTGCATAAATACGGTAATATCATGGCGTCTTAAACTTTTTAATATTAAATTTGGAACTCTCACAGAGAGCTCTTAATGTAAGCTATCTAAACATAACTACCATTTGACGCTGGTTTCTGAGACACAGTTTTTACTAATTTGGAAACCAGAGGCTTTAAAGCTCTTTGTGTAACATTACTTTGTGTCAAAATAAATGCTTTATTTTATTTATTTATTCAAATATAATTTAACCTGTGCTAGATTTAATTTCTGGTCTTAGAACCTATATATGAAGCGAATAAAGATATTGTCTTCCTATATACACATAAATTGGATTCCCATTTATGTTTCTTTAGTAAGAATAGTTGTTTATTATTTAGTCTTCTCTAATACGAGTAGCTTCTTCATTGCTCTTTTGCAATTTCTATTTATTATGGGTAACTGAATAGAGGTTCTAATGAAAATTATGTATCATTATGTAAACAAGCTTACACTGTCTCCGGGTATTTTGCAAAAAGGCACAATTCACAAAGCACAGTCTTTGAGGTAGTGTAGATGTATATCTAGTTTGAACATCAATGAATTAATCCACTATTCTAATGCTATATTACAACAACACATAACTTATTCATGACAACTTTATTTACATTAACATAAAAAGAAACGATGCCTTGTCTCAGAAATACACGACAAAATTATTCGATTATAAAAATAACGATAAACTTTATGTAAGTACTAATAATTTTATTATTCTCTTTATTTATATTTTTTCTTATTAATTTCATTTTTAAATAGGTACATATTTATATAAAACAAAAAATACACATTTAAAAATATAAAAAATAGATTACCACCGGCAACAAGACTAGAGTCCAAGCTACCGGCGGTTAGGGTTCCAGGGAGAAGAACCTCCTAACAATTTTATTATTATTATTAATTTTACTGACAACATAACGTTTTTTAATGAGGCTTATTCCAGAAATCCCCCCTGAGCAAATCCCCCTTAGGGGAGAAAACTGAACTTTAATGTAAAGTTAGTCCAAAAATCCCCCTTGTCATTTTCGATTATTCCATTTATCCCCCCTGACTGAATTCCGCTAAGGGGGAAAACTGAACTCTAATATAAAATTAATCCAGAATTCCCCCTTATCATTATTGGATCATTCCATTTATCCCCCCTGTATGAGAATAAATGTACCTACCTATGCATTTGCTCTTTTGTTAAATAACAAAAAATATTTAGGTAAAGTATGTTGGTTACGTAATAAACTGAACTGAATATGGTGTAGCTATAAAAAACTAAATATATCTAAGTATAATCAGAGTTTATTTTTAACAGATTTCAAAGGCAATAGTGATACAGATTTGGAAATAAATCCAATTGAATACTAATGTAAATTACTTGTATTTTTTTTACACAGTAAATATTTAACTAAAACATTGAATGTGGTACAAAAAACATTTATGATGTATCATTATCTAGTTATTGGAACGTTTACTAATTAATTAATTTCAGCAGTTTGCGAAAACTAAAAATCAAGTATAGGTACAAGTAAAAATTAAAAAAAAAATATAAAATAAAACAATACATTTTGTTCAGCAATTGACGAGGTTGATCAGTTAGTTAAAGTTCAGCAAATTAAAGTTCAAAGTTAAATTAAGTATAAAATATAACAAAAACAATCACTTTTATACAACAAATCAAGTTCAACAATTTTCTGAAAATTAAATTCTAGTATGTTTATATGAAGCTTATGAAATCACTACATAGCATAAATTAAAGTCGCTTACCGCTGTCTGTCTGTCTGTCTGTCCCTATGTCTGCTTAGATTTTAAAACTACGCAATGAATTTTGATGCGGGTTTTTTTAGTAGATAGGGTGATTTAAGAGAACGGTTTATATCTATATAACATGCACAATATAGTAGAGAAATACTGATAATTTTAAAGGTTTCTAAAATGATGTCGATACTGTAAATAAACACTTTTTTTGCGCTTACATTGTAAACGCAGGTTGAACCCTACAAGATAGATCAAAATAATGTATAATGTAATTAGCTTAAAAAGGTCTACAAAAAAGTCCGCGATCGTGTATGTCTATCTCTTAGGGATAAGCCACAATAAATATTTTTATCCTTTACTTTTTACGAGAAATAATGGCTTATTTACGCATGAATTTTAAGCAATACAGCATTAATCCTTATTTAATTAAGTACATTACTTAAATAAATGAAACACTTAATATAGATCAACATGGCACTTTACAGCATGTAATTTAAATGAATATTTTCGAAGATAGTACAGATTTAAAATGCATAATACTGCAAAGAGGTTCAATATAACCGTAAACGAATAGGTACCATACACACATAAAGAAGCAGTTGAGGTTTTAAGAGTTGGCAAGTTATTTCTTAAATGAATAGGATCACGGAACTCTCAAAAGGTGCTGTGGTCCAATTATTTTGAAAGTTGGACAACTGCCCTTAGTAAAGATTCATGGTCCAACTAGTTGGACAGAGCAGTTGGACCACTGCCCCGGACTCAAATAAGTATACTACAGAATGTATATAGACAATGTGCAACGTTCACCGCTTTTTTCTTCGCACGGGTGCATTGCTAATGCTTTATTTAGTAGTAGCTGTTGCCCGCAGTTCCGCCCTCGTAACTTTCGGTTACATCGCATATTATTATTATTTATAATAAATTATTCTAAAATAAACGTAACCTAAGTTACTCCTTATTACATCAGCAACCTGCCAATAAGAGTCCTGTCAAAATTGGTCCAGCCATTTCAGAGATTAGCCGGAACATACAGACAGACAGACAAAAATTGAAAAAAATGTTATTTTGGTGTATGTACCGTATATATATTCATATACATGTAGTAAAAAACGGTTTTTCAATATTACAAACAGACACTCCAATTTTATTATACCTATGTATAAATCAGCATTGCAACCGTGCGAAGCCGGGGCGGGTCGCTAGTATAATATAAAACAAAACACAATCATATAAATACAACGATTGACTAGTATTTAGCATTTGACTAAAAGGTATCTTAAAAATGAGGTGATCGATTTAACCCGTTCTTACTTTATTAGTACAAAATATAAGAATATAAGTTAAGTACCTTTAATATTGGTGAATTGGTTTAGCAGTGATAGTGGAACAAACTCTTTCAACATCATCATCATCATCAGCTAAAAGACGTCCACTGCTGGATATAGGCCTACCCTAATTTTGGCCACCTTGGTCGAACTAACTCTTTGCTTTTATAAAAATCGTATGATACTTATAAGAAATAAGCAACATGCCATCATACAAGCCCATAAAACACTTCGGCTTATGTGTTTATTACCTGAAGGGGGATTTTTGAACGTTTACTTTTTAGAATCCAGTTTTCCCCCCTAAGGGGGATTATCTAGGGGGGATTTCTAGACTCTTATTTTTTTCATTCCATTTTTCCTCCCTACAGGTGGATTTCAAGGGGGATAAGTGGAATAGTAAATTTTTCAATTCCAGTATTCCCCCATAAGGGGGATTCCTAAGGGGGATTTCTAGACTCTTGCAATTGGATTCCAGTTTTCCCCCTTAGGGGGGATTTTCAGGGGGGATTTGTGGAATAAGCCTTTAATGACAATTCAAGCCCATTATTGTCACAATAGACAGCAAGGACATCTTTATAGACAAACAAGGCACGAATCTTAATCATCAAGCTTACATGTGAATTGATAATACATTATACGTAGAGAACTTTACCGCAATCAGTCAAAATAAAAGTCACAAACTTTTATTTTATATCTATAGATCAAAAATACTTTTGATAGGAAGGTACACAGTGTAGTTATTTATGAACGTCATAAGCAAAGAGATGTCAGCTATTTGCCTACGGCCAATTTGCTAACAAACATAGAGCCGTAAGAGGCACTGGCAAGAAACTCAAGGCATTCTTTTATTTGATATAAGTTACAATTTACAACACTCAACGCAACCAAATCACTGTACAACATTTATTTATTTATTTATTTATTTATTTCCAAACTTACATCTATTTTTACAGGTTTTTTACCCAATGCAATAGATAGATAGATAGATAGATATATGATAGTTATCATCATATCGGCCACCACTGCAGGAAAGGCCTCTTCTCATACAGATAAGTCATGGGCATTGATCACCACGCTTGCTCAAGGCGGATTGGCGATTTCAGTATTTCTCAGAAATCCAGGTTTCCTCAAGATATTTTCCTTTACCGTCAGAAATGTCCAAGATAAACTTAGAAAGTACATATGATTTGAAAAGTCATATTGGTACTTGCCCGGATTCGAACCCACGATCTCATGTTTACACGAAGCGAGTATTATTCACGGGGCCATTTCGGCTTTTTTATCAATATGAACTATCATATTTTATGATACTTAATAGGGTTCGACCACGTGGTCGAACCTTATTAAGTATCATAAAAATGCAGAAAGGAAATATTTAACACAGACAAATTAAAATTTTTGTTGTGGGTTGACTGAGGAGCATAAATAGCTTGAGTTAGGGAACAATAATGAGTGGGATGAGACGTCATAGGATGAATACGGAACAACCCCTGGTGGAATCCAGCAGCGTCTATTGATAACTATAAGGCTGCCGCTTTTTCGCTTTTCAATCCGAGTATCTAGTGTGGTGATTATGGCAAAAAAAGGAGAAGTGCATACTAGTTTGTCGACTAAATTTAATATCCTCACGACATTTCCTTCACAATGTCATTAATTCTGAGATAAACATTAACAATATAATGACTAATTTCACAAATTAGTATATATGCTATTAATACAAGCTGACACATACACAGCTATTTTTCCTGTTCTTTAAAAACAACAATACTTATATTTCTAGTTACGAGCGACAATGAGCAGTTTGTTGTTGAACGCATAGTTATTTGATACTTAAGCCATCCATTGTTCATTGAATATCTATTATATTCCTACCTACCCGTTCAGAACCCATTCTATTCTGAGAACACATTATTAATATCGCTATACCGGTAGGTAATTTCCCAGATGCGTTTTAATTGTACAAGAAAATATAAACTAACATGTCCTTTTTTCGGCTAATCAAACAAACTTGTTATTAAAATCCATGTGTTTATTTATTTGATTCTTTCCAAATGCGGTAAATGGAAAAGCTTCGCAGATTCGTCCTGCAGATAAATATTTATTTTTCATTTACCTAATATGTACAAACTTAAACAAAAACTAAAAGTAGAATTCCTCCTTAAAGCTTGAACAAAGCAAAACATCATTTATGTTTATGTTATATTTTTCAAAAAGCGCTGAACCTATTGTCACAAATATGAAACCACGTCTTTTAAGTCTTAAACAAAAAAAACAAAAACAATTTTTCAACAAAACATTCAAATCCATTGATAATTGGCAGAGAAATCGTGTATCAAACAATTCAAACATACATAAACATATGCCCCGAATTGAAAATCTCTTCCTTATAAAGCCTGTTTTAAAATTTAAAATTGGCTAAGCTCTTTATTTGCTTTATGCCTTAACATAAATAATGATTATTTATTATGCACTTTAAATAGAGTAAATCATAAACGATTAGTTATTCTATTTTTATAAGGCAAAGGCATCCATTTGACTGCCAGACAATTGCTCAATTAGAAATTATGTTAGGGTTGTCGCATGATTTTAAATTTAACATAAAAAAAGGTGCTTAATGTATTAAGGTCACAAAATACAGGGTTTTTACATTATTAGTGTTGAAGTACTTAAATATGAATCGTAGTTAACTTATGCATTACAAACTGGGATTATTTTAAATATTTTATTTACAAATTGTTACTTAATATATTATATTTTAACGACAAGAAGTTGTATTTGATTTAAATTGGTAATGTCTTGTGTAGGTAGTTGTTGAGATTATACCTATTATAATATCTACGTTTCTAATTTATAAATAATTTGTATTTTATGTTTTATGCTACCTATGTTTAAATGCAATGTTTTGTTTGTATTTGTATTTTTAATTGTTCATGAATAAAAAAATAAAATCTAACAACATTTTCTTGTAAAATCTTGCAAAGACGAGTCCTGTAGCTGTCAAAAAGGTATCAGATTTTATGTCAGACAAGCTTCTAACTCTACTTGCCCTAACTCTACATGCCTTAACTTTACAAATTTTACATTTTATTCAGATAGTGTGTTTCTTAATATTTTTACGAGTCCGGTATAGACTTCACTCCCTTTAACTCAATTCTAGAATAATAAATAAAACTAGTAACAACCCTAAACGACATTGGTAACAATAAACGTTTGTTAGGCGCAATGTGATCTCAACAGAATTGATCCAACTCCATTCAATTATTAGTGTAGGTACTTTCCAGAGCTTTCTGAGTAGACTGAGTAGGTCATGTCTGGTTCAGTAACAACACTGATTACATGTGTGCGTTGTTACTATGCGAGAGGTTTGATTTAGACCTGTGTCGCTGAATATTTACAAGTGTGTGACGAGCTGTTGACTAATTTTGAAGTGATAGGTATCTAGTATTGTAAGTAAGATTGGTATTGATTATTCATTTGATATGTTTGAAATCTGTAGCTTCACTATTAAATACTTAACGTTACGCTTTTCTGTAAAGGAGTAATTACATAATTTAGTTCTCAGAAGAAGAATATCTGAAAAGTAGACTACATGATGGAAAAACAATAGCCTTTAGAACTTCGAAATACGTCGACGTTTACGTGACTAATCTACTCCATGTTTCTAATTTGTCAAATGTTTTGTTTTCTAATTTCTAATACAATACAAATAAAGGCGTCTAGCCTTCGAAATTATCATAGCCCGTAACAAATGGAGATTGATCGCGTGAAATTGTTTCGCTTACGTCTGTCATAAACCTAGACGCGGGAAATCTAAAGATTTGAATGGCAATACTGGCATGGCAATACTAGTCTTACTGTCCCAGTCCCACTACAGGGCAAAGGGCCTAGCAAAGGGACAAATAGATCATTTATAAGCATCTAGTTCATATCATTTTACAAAAGTTTCTTGTCATTTTGTTATCGAGATTTAAATTTATATTTAGGTGCATAATACTCATTAATAATTAATGAACTAATAGCCAATTATGTCCTTAACAATCAATGTGTCGCACATACATTGTGTATATGCATTTAACTATACACTTACTCAGTTTAATTAAAAAAACTCAAAAGCATTTATTTTATTTTGATCATAGAGTATGATGCCTATGAAAAGTTAAAAAAACGATATAACGCAACAACTATCACTTAGCAATTGTAAACTTTATGTCAATGAAGATTAAAGTTCCTAAACGAATGTACGAGTACCTAATTGATTCAACTAAACTGTACTAAACTTTTCTGCGTTTTTTTTTTCTATTCAAGATGCGACGGCAGACCCATATTTTATAAAAAGAAGAAACCATAATGTGATAAGTTATGGAATTATGGTAATATAATAAGATATTAGGTAATAAATTATGCCATCCCTTTTGAATTATACTACTCTTCCTACTTACGTAACTATCCATAAAGATTTAAAAGCAAAGCGTTTGCTGTTTAAAATGCAACGAAAAATATTTATAAACATCAACACAAACGAAAAAAACATTACATGGAATGTGAGCGGATAATGTGTCAAACACACACCTTCAAAGAAACCAGTAATAAACGAACACAGAATACTAAGAACTAAAACTCAAGGACCGGCCGGTACTTTTCCATGATGCTTCGTTACATCAGATCAGGTCAACGACCCAACAACTTGCATACAGTTTGTGGTCCAATGAAAGTGCAATTCGTACGGCATGAGTTCGAGCCTACCTACCTACATAGCAACTGATAGTATACAGAACCATTCTTATTACAATTAACCAAACTGTATACTGCACAAGACAAAAATAAAGAAAGATTGCATAAATAGCTCATAGCTTTGCAAATATCATCTTGTGCAAATTAGCATAAGATCCAATTTGCTAAGTAGCCTTATATTTCGACCGTTGAACGCGCATTCTTCAAGAAATTCGAATCCATACATGTGTAACGCATTGCCTTTACTAATTACGGTAGCGTTCCAGTTCCCACGCGAGTTTTAGACGTGAAAATCGTACTAATAACACAAGTCTTAATCTTGTAGTTCATGGAAAATTTCCATGCAGCTTGATACCCTGCATACGTGCACTCGCGCAAAGGTTTTACACTATTGGGCGAGTGCCACAAGTCTTAAAAGGAACCTCCATGCGAAATTTGAGACTCCTAGCACTTGTAGTTTCTGAGATTTCATGATGAGTGAGTGAGTGAATGAGTAACCTTTCGCTTTTATATAATTACTAGCTGTTACACGCGACTTCGTTCGCGTGAAAATTCAGATGTGTGCCTGTATGAGAATATATTGCCTGCCTGATCTTACGGCAAATAGAAATCATCAGAAATCAGTAAGTAGGTATAATCAGTCTGTATGGCGTTTTCACACAAACTTGCGACTTCTATTTTCCACTTAATAAGCGTAGTTTGTAGATAAAAAAAAATGGTGCCTAACTAATTATAATAAAGAGTAGTATCGTGTGAGTTTGGAGTCGACAGCTTTAAAAATAAAAGATTTTCCATACAAACTTACATCCCTTATTTATATATACTATGTATATTCATCGTTGCACATACCATAAACAAGTCTTTTCCTTATTCAGATTTGTACGAGTAACAACTTTACTGATCTAAGAATAGACCAGAGAACAATACCATAAATAACCAACATACTACTACTACACAAAATGCACTATTTTTACAGCAATTTGCAAGCAAAAATGCGCTTTAACTTTCAAGCAACTTAGATCATTGTCATAAAATAAATAGTAACACTAACTACCTTTAATCGTTATATACTTTAAAAACATAAAATGCTGTTGCCCACCCACAGCTCCACCTGCGTGAATGTCGGTTATATCTCGGTTTACATAGACATTTTTTTCATACAAACTTTTATCCCCTATTTCAACCTTTTTAGGCCATTGTTTCGCGATAAAAGATAGCCTATATTGTACTTCGAGGTCTAATCTATCTCTATATCAAATTGCATCAAAATCGGTTCAGTTGTTTAAGCTTAAAAGAGTAACAGACAGAACGACAGACAGACAGAGTTACGTTCGCATTTATAATATTAGTCTATAGTATGGATTTTTATGTCTCGTTACGAGGAACTTAAGTACTAAGGTCGGTTGCTAAGGTATAATTTAATAAAGAACAAGAGTACTTCTTTAAAACCTGTTATCATTTACGAAGGATTATCGTCAACGGGCAAAAAGAAGTTTTACTAATTTTGAAATACTGTGATATTTCATTATGTTGCTTGTTTCAAATACAGTAAACAACGGCAGAGCCTGACACGGCAGAAGTCCAAAATCGGTAAAATAAATGCCTAAATGGAAGGCTAGTTTTAGTTACTCACTCAGTACTCTATATATTAAAGAATACACTGTGATGAGAAAATAAATATATTTGGTTTGATTTGATTTGATTAGCGAGAAGTCTTTTTTTATTGCCGACGGTGGCAGACGAGGCAACTGCCCACCTGATGGTAGGTGGCAACTGTCGCTCACAGACTTCTTCAATGCCAGGAACTCTGCATAGCCGCTGCCTACCGGGCAAGGAGTAGGGTAGGTAGAGAAAATGGGAAAGGTGAGGAAAAAGAAAAGGAGAGAAATTGGGTATTCGACAGCCGTAGGTTGATAATGATAATGATATTTTTTTATTGTTTATTGTAAGAAATAAATCCAAAGGTACTAAACATTGTTAGGTTTTGAACTTGAAACGTTTGCCATTATTAACGTTATTTCCGTATAGCCATTGCAGCAATTAAGTAGGTACCTATGTGCTGGGTTTCCGTAAGTTAGATTACTAGTATTACAGTCTAGATACGATAACACCACACGTGTTTAACCACGTTCGAATAAACAATAAACGTTGTCGATTTAGTGCTGTAGGTACTGTATCGTTAAATTGTAGATATGTTTTTATGAAAAAAAAAACCACACTATGGATAGCTCAAGTTGAAAAAAGTTCGTCATTATTTTTGTGCTGAAGTAAATATTTGAACTTCAGTGTTTTTTTTTCTTTTATCATAATAGATGATAGGCTTCTGCTTATACTACTTAAACTCTAATACAGCTTAAAATCATGTTTATTTTGACTGTACTTTCCTACAGCATTTAAAGCTAAACATAAAGACATCGATATATAGTTTTATCGATATTTTGTTATTCCGCCACTAATTCAAATAATAAATTAATGTATTGTTTAACAAGTTAACTACCTACACTATTCGACTTATAAGGAACAAATTCGTATTTATTTACACCATCGCCAAAAAAGTCAAAGTAAAAATCAGTCTGGACAGTATTGTAAAATACAGTAGATAAGTACTTTTTTATTTCTTATTTATAAAAGAAACAGACGATTGCCAATAGAAGTAGACAAGTAAGCCACCTCAGCATTATCAATGAATGCCATTGGCTCTGAACATGGCTCAGAATTTAAAGAATTCGGTTCTCGAATCATAAAGAGATATTTATTTTTACTATTCAGAAATCCTAAATAATAAAAACGCAGTAGACAAAAAAAGCACAGGATCAAACACGTGCATGACGTGCATGTCTACGCCGCGCCGTAAACATGAGTGATGCTGTGATAATTTTGTTATAAAAATTCCATAATATTATGTCTATGCATGCTAGTTCTATACTATAGTCATAACATTGACAAATGCAAGGCCATTATGCAGACTCAGCATACTGCTAATTGTTTAATAATCATAAATAATTAATTAATCAGCATCTCTTTGTCGGTATTAATGTTATTTATTACAAAATCACGTACTTACAGATTAAGCATGAAGATAAACTAAGATAGTATTATTTTAATATGTGTCTATGTCTAATTAATAGACATAGATCCTCACATGATGGGACCTCTAGGTACCTGATAAATGTGGCGGGCACAGGGTAACCGAATGGATAAGAAACGGTAAGCTCCAAGGTCTATGTCGAGATCCTTCATTCCCAAAGGTTCAATTATCAGATCAATTAACTGAACTAGTGAAACTTTTTATCCCCATCCGTTCAAAAAAGTTGGTTGAACTGCTAAGGACGATTAAATACCCATAAGTTGGACTTATTTTAGCTGAAACGAATATGTCGAATAATTTGTTTACATTGCATTAAAAATACACATAAATAATACTTACATATTTTGTCAGCAATTATAGCATACTAATTAAGAACACATTGACGGAGAATCATCGCACATCACATATTTTTTGAGAAAACGATTTTATTTTATGACATTTTAAACATTTTACTACAAATTTTGTCTATTTTTATCGTCCTTACTTAGCAAACCGCAGTCGTCAAGTCTCGTAAGTAAAGCAAGTCTCATAACGTAAATATCTGATACATACTGAATTGTAGTGGTTTTTTATTATATTGAGAGATATGAAACTAGCTCTTGGTAATAAATAAATAGTAGAGGTCAATTAATCGACGGTCTACCTGCTGCTTTATTCTCCTATTATTTCTAGTTACCGGATCGTTTTGTCAACCGACTTAAAATATTTTACAGACCCTATAGGAATTCATAAGGGCTTTGTTTCAGATAGAACCGTCGAAAGTTTTAGAATAAGAATAGTAAACTTTTCTCTCGCATTTAAGAAGAGCCTTTGCTTTAATAAGAAGGCAGCAAGCGCAGATATGTTTGTATATATGCAAGGTAACTTGTATAAAAAGGCGTATGATCCTCTAAAATATTTTGCTGATATTTAATAACAACCGGCCAGACTGGCAGCGAATTGCAATATTTATATTTAATGAAAAAGTTCACAAGATGATGTGGCAAATAATAATCTATATTGCTGATAAACCAATCGAAGTTATTTGATAATGCAGTGACACTAGATTATCACTTTAAATAATCGGACATTGCAAACTTATGGCTCATCTACTCATTTTTACAGATAAATATTATGCTAAGTCATGTAATTTTTATCAAAGAAAAGTATTCAGATTTGTTATTGTTTTCATCTATCTATTATTGATCACATTCGATATTATCGAGTAATCGTGACTGATTAGGTTTACCTAGATAGTGTCGGTATTACACATACCTATCTTTTTTTCTACTTTTTGTCTACTGAGCTAGCGACCGGCGACTGAAAAATCAAACTTTTTATCTCTTTTTTTTCACATTAAAGTGACAGAGATAGGTTGAAACTTACGGATATTTAAAATTGAGTGATGTTTTAGCGTATTTTGGGCAAACATTTTACATGCTCCCATGCCCATTGCATGTCATTATTATATACTTTTATATAACTGTATCACATGCACGCTATCGTTTTGTATAACACGTTTAAATCCCTATATTAACTCGTGTTTTGTCCGAACATTAATGGTTGGAAGCGCTACAAATGTTTACCAACATTATAATTATTATGAGTAACAGCTAAGTAGAGGTGATGGCTACAATGACCGAGAACCTTTGAAACTGGCCCTTGTAGTATCAATAATACCTAACTACCTACTTCAGGATTTTAAACTGGTGCACTAAGAAAGAACACCGCAAATACATGAAATTACTACAGGTAAAACGCTTACAAGGAATGGAATTTTAATAGTTTAGGGGTTTAGGATAAAAATAAACCTTTGTCACTATAAGTGGAGTAGCTTTCGATTGGCGAAAAGATTTTAACATCAGTCTGGCAATTCCTAGGATTAGAACACACAAACGTGCAAACTCATCATTACTGATCATTTCGCTTTGATGTAGAATAAACAGCAATTAAATCTAATAAAACGAAATTCATATGAAATGTTTTTGGTTATAAAATTATCGGAAACGAACGTCAAAACATGTTTTTTATGTAATATACATGGCAGCACTTCCAAACCTACTACATACATTGATATACCTACTTAAGGCACTTGTCCCACCGCCAACGAGAGAGCGACTAACTGTTGACAATCTCCTCGCTCAAGAAACCTACAAAAGAATATGCCGATCCAATGTTAACAAAAGGTATAAATAGTTGATCGCTCACAATCACACTGTCCGAAGCAAGAATTCTTTCTACTAGTTTGTCCATAGATTATTATCCTCTAATAGATGTCGCAAAATTTGTTTGTTCTGAATCGAGCTCAAAAAGTAAGTAAGACCGGAATGCGCCGCATGTAAAAGCTACGATGTGATTGGCTTTTTAAAAGTCGAGATTCTAATGCACAGAAATGCACCTAACGTAGTGTCCGCAGTGAGTTCTCAAGCTAGCGAATGCCGGTATGAGTTTTGTGCATGTCCGTTGCGCTGTAACTTGTTCTTTTTGTTGCGTTGATGTGTTAAAATTGTAACTCATACAAAAAACTGTAATTATCTGGCGATTGAAAAGAGTAGTGTGAGTTTCTTGCCAGTTCTTCTCACAGCTCTACCTCGTCAGCGAAATGGCTGTAGGTTAATTAGCTGACTTCATGTAATTTTGACTTTTCATAAGCATCCTAATTTATGATTAAAATGAAATAGATGCTTTGAGTTTGAGTTTAATACTATAAAAGATGGTTCACTTGGTTTATTCGCTTCTTGTTCATCGTTGGCGGTGGGACATATCCCCATAATATTACCAAAACAGAAACGCTCATCTAACGTATAAATCTATTACTGAAATGTAAATAAACATCGTTTAGCACCGGAACGCGCTCTTCAACATAATTATTTACAGTTTCTGGAATATTCTGGAATTAGAAAGCGTCATAAACTATCCTTAACTGACGCCAACTATTTATCGTTTGACAACTTTGATTTATTTAACAAGCTACTTTAAATATTTAAAAAACACTAAGCAAGGCTTGAACAGAATCAGTCCTCTATTGGCTAAAACAAGGTTTATACTCCCTAACTCTATTATGTAAAACGTAAATCTATTGATGTCTATGTACAGAAATGTCATTAAAATTACATTAGGACTAATTATTACACTAGGTACAATTACCTAACTATTGTAGTCATTGCGATTTCATTGCCAAAATTACATCATTATAGGATTATTTTTATACCTATATTACACAATAATTAAATAAGTCATTGTACTTTCCAAGTTTACTTTAATGATTTACGGTGAAGGCAAACATTGTGCATAAACCTAGACTATAGCAAGAGAAATTAAGAACCCCAAG